>QXEO01000236.1:4578666-5982206 GCA_007115705.1 Dactylis glomerata
CCCAAATCGTCATCGGGGTCATCAAAAATGGGCTCATCAAAAATGGGCTCTTCTTCAGCTTCGTCTTCCCCCATACTACTATCACCGTCTTCAGTGAACATAGGATAGTTGTCACTATCCTCTTCTTCTTCGTTGCCTTCCATTATAACCCCTCTTTCTCCGTGCTTGGTCCAACAATTATAGCCGGGCATGAAACCATTCTCAAGCAGGTGGAAGTGAAGGGTCTTTGAGGTAGAGTAATCCTTCGTATTCCTACAGGAACTACATGGACAATAAATGAAACCATTCGACCGCCTGTTTGCCTCCGCCACGTTGAGAAAATAATGCATGCCAGTAATGAAGTCGGGATGGCATCGGTCACCGTACATCCATTGTCGATTCATCTGCATTATATAAGTATATCAAAAATCATTAATTACACAACATCATGGATATATGAGTGACCAACTTAATTAATATTCAAGTTCATCACATAAAACTAAGTTTTTTTTATTAAAAAAAAGAGGCTCACCGAGGTGGTACAGTGCAGGCTAGGGGAAGACGCTGGCGATCGACGGCGGTGAGGACGGGGACGATACTAAAACCTACAAATCATACTTTAATTTGAGCTCAATTGCATACAAAAAGAATGAAATTCCTAACTTAGGCATTTCATCAAACACCTTGCTAGCACTAGAAAAATAATACGAGTTAAACTAGCAAAGAAATGAGCTAAATTAGGAACGCCGGAAGAAAGGATGATATTGCTAACCCTTAGATAGATGGGTGCCGTCAATCTTGATAAAATGGTGGAGAGAAATGAAGATTTATTGGAGTGTGAGAGGTGCAAAATATTTGGAAATGTGAGAGAGGAGAAGGAGAAGGGAAAATGAGATGCAGGGATCGGGCGCCTGAAGAAATAGGGCAGGGGCCCTTTAGTACCGGTTCTTCAGATGAACCGGTACTAAAGGTTCAGCTCTGGCCCCACCTCCGCCTCAAAATTTGACTAAAACCCTTTCGTACCGGTTCGTAGTATGAACCGGTACAAAAGACCCTCAACGAACCGGTATTGATGTTGCTCGGCCGGCTGGGCAAGTGAATCGGTACTAATGCACCCTTTAGTACCGGTTCATACGGGAACCGATACTAAAGGCTTAGACTGATGCCCATTTTTCTACTAGTGTAGGACTTGTGGTGTAGACTTGTAGTGGATACGCACATCTTGACAAGATATACACCATCATATCATCATATGTATGTATATATAGCGTCGAACAGACTTGTAGTATTGTAGTGAACTAGTATACATACAATATTATTAGTACTCCCTTTGATCCAAAATGATGTCTCATTTTTGTCTCGTATCTAGACTCTATTTAGTATACAGATACATCTAAACATAAATAAATCTTCTACATCTTTTTTTGAAGCCAAAGAAAGTAGACCTTTTGAGCAAGGTCATCTACAATTTGGGGGGGAGGGGGTGCTAAGTGCGGGCGCCAGGATCGTAATCCCACTGTATTGGCAGTTGCATCGTAGAATCACAGCCGATAGGTTTCAGGCATCTACGCAATATTATGTGCCGGGCGCTTTGATAGAGTTTGACCTACGGGAGAAAAATCAAATCAAATCGGTTAGAGAGATAAGCGCTTCAAATTGGAGGCCTACGTTGGAGATGTGGACTCCTGCATGGGAATGCTAGGATTAGATTTCTTTTTTCTCCGCTCAAGCGCCTGCACAAGCGCTCAGCATTGGACATGCCCTGCGGCCGAAGAAAATCTTATGAGAGTGGACAGTTTTCTATTGGAAAATAGAAAATGGATCCGGGAGTAGGTAGGAATAGGATCCGAGAAGATATAAGCGGTATCCAACTATAGACTGTTGTCACCGGCTGAGATCTAGGAAAATTGTACGAACTAGATGCAGGACCTGTAGAATAAAAGTACATCCTATATCCCTGGGTTGTCCCTGTTTCTGTGTGTGGTAGTGTGGTATACAGATGGCCGATGATCTTTGAAGCGGACAGAAGGAGACTGCATGAGTTAAAGTTCATTTCAAATTCTGTCATTAAACTAGATCAAGCTAAACGAGTGGAGGTCACCGAGTACTCGTTTAGCTCGTTTAACTAGATTATTTTGGTTACTGCCTTGTCTATTGATCAACCAATATTTTTCTTGTAATATGATTATTGATTGTTGTGGTTTATGAACTATATTTTATGCTTCTTTAGCTGCAAAAGGCGAAACATCAACTCACATTCTCAGAAGAGCGAGGGACTTACTCTATGACTATGACAGTGATGCAATTTTTGTTGGTAGACAATATATCGTGAGCGAGATAATTCTCATTCTTCCTAAAGAAGGTCATGGCTATCTTGTGATGCCAATTTGTCATCTCGTTCGATGTAGGTGGTAGTGCGAGGGAAGTTGCGAACGATGTTGATTCGAACGATGGCCTCTGCTCCATAAACTAGGAAGAAGGTACTGCAACTAGTTGATATGTTCAGGGTTGTGCATAAACTTCAAAGAACATAGGGTAACTCCTCAACCCAAGCACTGACTGAACGATGGAGGGGTATTTCAAGGCAGGGCTTGAGCCTTATATGATAAGGCCATTGGTGTGTTCCACATGTCTATACTAGGGATGGGCTATGGAAACCATTTCAAGACAGATAATATTTTCTTCGCAATAGTCAACCAATTATCCTTGAAACAAGTTGGACCCGTCGTCAGTAATCATATAATCATGCTACGAAGGATTCCGTATCAGATGACGATCTCTATCACAAATTTAGTTACGGTTGCACCATCAAGGATTTTAATGGGCTTAGCTACAACCCACTTAATGAATTTATCCACCGCGACAAGGAGATGGGTATAGCCAATTCTTGCCGTCTTGAACGATTCAACCATGTGAGGACCCTAGATTGTGAAAGGCCATGTGATAGGGATGGCACTAGTAGGAAAACCCTTATAGAAGTCATTATACTAGTGGCGCGCCACAATTTCCACACGCCACAGCTACATGGCAAAATAGTAGCAGCGTTTGAAATTTATGGAGTGCCGCTAATAAAACATACACTACTAGGAAAAGGCATATAGCGTGGTGTCACTGGTAACAAAAAAAAGATAGTCATTGGTAACCGCTATAGGTGACGGGCCCACAAAAATACGTCACCGGTATGTCCAAAACTGGTCTCCACTGCACCTAACTGACGACATTCCTTATGCTACTATAAGACATACATTCCGTTTTTCAATTGTTCAATATCTTGAAATATATATATATGGAAAATATTACAAGAACATGTAGGACTACTTTTCTTTGACAATACAATAACATGTACAAGTACATGTATGGTTATTTGAAAAATCATAAGTACACTCCAAGAAAATTACATACGTAAAACATGATGTGATTATTCGAAAACAAGGGGCACATGTTCACATGCCAGAAAGGGATCCATGGTTGCATGTTGAGAAGCTAGAGGGGGATTGGCTCGACGAGCTGTTGATGAATCTTGTCTTTGTTTCCACGGCTGAAAGTAAAGAGGTCAATTTTGGTATGGAACAACAAGGTCATGCTCTTGGTTATGTTCACCACCCGGTTTACAAGTGGGAGCAGCCCACCACGGTCAAATCGTGCTTGATTAGTAGTTTTCCATGCATCTTCAACAAAATTTTGCAGTGCAGCGATTGCTACCTCACTCGTAACATTGTATTGGTTCATATAGCTTTCTACGGTGTTGACCGCATCAAATTTGTTCTTACCTTGCGGTAAACAAACAAACATTTAATACTCTACTTAGATAATCCATCATAGAATTACTTAAATTCACATCTATATATGGAAAGATTGTTGTACACTTTTGACAGTGTATATATGCTCCCACCCTCGCTTACCACTTGTATGCATGAGTTAGACATTATTTTATCGCACTAAATCTACCCCAATAGTGATCATTACATCTATCTATAAGTGAATAGTGCCACGTTATTATTGAAGTCTATTTTTTCACATAATTTGCATATTTGATTCTCTTACATAAATGAAAAGTTTGTAGAACAAAAATAAAGTCATTGTGTATTCCTAATACTTTAATTATCTTAATGTAATTAGTAAAGTATCTTGAAATGATATGGAGGTGTCGTATATATTCACTCAAATGATAATGTTGAAGGTGGGTGCATATATACTCCAGGAGAATATGTACTTTTGTACCTCAAATCCAGCTACATCATCTATGAAACGTGAGACTTCACCGCAAGCCCATACAGCGTCAGTGCAGCCCATGGCCCACTCCAATGCTTCCTTTGTTGCTTCGTCACCCATACCAAGGAGTGATCCAATGAACAACATCTGAGTACCAGTGGACATGGTCGAGCACTTTGCGTGTTCTGGAAAGCTTGGCATGTAGTTACTATGAAACCATTCTGATTCCCGTTGGTAATCCTCGCACAGAGTTTGAAACTGCATGTATATATACGAGGAAATAATAATATTGAGATATTAATATATGCAAACAATGAGTTATGTTCTAATAATATGAAAGTATCATTGAATTATATATACCGCTTTTTTGCAACAAAGAAGCCGGTATTTGTGTTCGTCTTTTAGTTCATCCTCAAATGCTATAAAGGTATTCATCAGCCTCAAATAGTACTTTTTCAAGTATTCTGGTAATAGAGGAATAGCACTCTCGTCCCATCTGCTTGCAGGGCCAGCTGTTAGTTTGTATTTGGCCACAATCCATGCATATGCATGAGAAGATCAATTTACCAAAGAAGATTATTGCCAACCTTTGTATGGCTTCTTTGAGTTTTTGACCCTCTTCCAATGTAGCATGCATATCAAAAGTGTCATCTAAAATGGTAGACAACACAAATAACTTGGCAAGGATTATTCGTGCAACACTGTAATGTTCCTCGAAGAGCTCGGTGTATGACCAAAAATAGCATTCGACGATACGATTCCGACAATAGCTTAGTCCAACACCTTCATATAGATTGTTTCCCCACCTAAAAAAGAAATAATTTGCATCGTTAACTCCTTACCCATTCTATGTATCTTTTTTGAGAAGGAGGTTGAAACCATCGGCCTCTGCATAAAACCTTTGCACACAACCATGATTCTAGGTATCTTGATGAATGCGAATGATATCAAATAGCTCACTAACTTAGTATCTCTAGATCCATATTGGAATGCAGTTCCATTTTATACCGATTTTATGTGATATATGTGGCTACTCTTTTCAACAAAGTTAGTTGAAGTTTAAAATAATTGAGTTAGGAAAAGAGCAAGAACTACCCCTTTACAAGGACGGAGGTAGTATATGTCTAGCACGTACGTACCGACAAAAATCCTTGAGCTCACGCTGGTGAAGACGCTGGAGAAGATTAAAGTCTAGCTTTGCAAGCTCCAAAACTGATGGATTGCATGCGTCCTCTTGTTTGTACTCTTCAATATAATGTGGCACATCTAATCTCCTCAAAGTCCTAGCTAATGGTATTTCAAGGCACCGTTTGACTTGCTCAGAGAAAGGGTACTTAAGGCTGCCCCTCATGGATTCAAGATGATGCCTTGCAAAAGAGATGACTTCATCCATTTGAGATTCACCATGGACAAAAAGGTACGCTGCATTGTATAAACTTAATAGACCCCTTGGGTCATTAATTATATCCATGTTGAAGGCTCCATGCTCATCCTTGAAACTATTGAATACATCTGCAAGACCAGAATGTATTACAAGTTGATCTTGGAAACCTTAGATTAACGTATTCAATTTTGTATGGACAAACAATTTAGTTCACAACGGAGAGTGCATAAATTTATTTATTCATTGCATAGATATATTGATTCGCTCATAGTGTACTTAGGCCTACACAGACAATGCTCATGCCTTGTGGACATATTCTGGAGGGGGTGGTTGTCCTTCATGAATCCAATTATGAAATTCATAGGAAAATAATTAAATGGTCTGTGCGCTTCTAAAAATTGACTTTAAAAAGGCTTATGATGAGGTGAACTAGGCTTTATTGCAACAAGTTTTGCATATGAAATGATCCTAAATGGTGTCTATGGGTTCATAATTATACCAACAGGAGAGGTGGGTAATATAGGTATTCAAAATGATGAAAACGTTTACGTCAAGGTGCTATGTCCCCTATTTTGTTCAATATTGTGGCTGACATGTTGGCCATCTTAATTAATAGAGCTAATGAAGATGGTCAAGTGGAAGGGCTCACCCCTCATCTAGTTGAGGGAGTGGTAGCAATCCTTCAATATGCCAATGATACCATCTTGTTTATGAACATGATTTAGGAAAAGCTCTCAACATGAAGCTCATTTTGATTTTCTTTTCAAACAACTTTTCTAACTAAAGATAAGCTTTCATAAGAGTGATGGCCAAGCTAAGGAGATTGACGAACAATATAAATAGTTGTTTGGGTGCGATATTGGTTTGCTCCCTTTAAAATATTTGGGAATTCCAATCCACTTCAGAAAGCCGAAATGACGAATGGAAACTGGTAGAAGATCATTCTGAGGAAATCTAAATAGCTAGATAGGAAAGTTGCTATCATACGGTGACTGAATAGTTCTCATTAGTTTGGTCCTCATGAGTCTACCTATCCTTATGCTTTCTTTTCTAGAAATGCCAAAAGGGGTTCGGAATAGATTAGACTATTATATCTCTCATTTTTTTTCTAGCAAAGTGATGCCAACAAAAGAAAAAGAAGAGAAAGTACAGACTTTTTAAGTGAAATATAATTTGTATCCCAAAGATAAAGGTGATTTGGGAATCAAAATTTTAGAGTGAAAGAATAAATGACTTTTAAGTAAATGGCCACTCGAACTTATCAACACGGAAGGGTATGGCAAGAGAGCATTCATAATAGATGCCTTCCCTTGAAAATTTTATCTCAAGTCACCGCGAGACCTACAGACTCGCTGTTTTGGAAAGGTCTTCTGAAAGTTTAGAATTGTTTAGTAGAGGATTGTTTACTGTTGGAAACGCAATGAATACTAGATTATGGGAAGATACTTAGTTAGGATATACGCCTCTGTCATACCAATATCTGTATGTTTACATCATTGACCAACAAAACAAGTTTCGGTGACCAATGTTTTTGCGCAAATGACTTTGAATATCTCTTTCCGTAGGGCATTAGCTGCAAATAAATGGGCTCAATGGCTTAATCTTCTTCAACGCTTGATGGATGTTCATCTTTCAAACAAACAAGATGTTTTTGTTGTGAAATTAACTAATTCGGGTAGCTTTTCAAACACGTCAATGTATGTTGGTATTCTGAATGATGATACTATATATTTTTGAAAGTATATTTGGAAAATAAAGGTCCCACTCAAATTTAAGATTTCCGCGTAGTTTCTTAACCATAAAGTTTTACTGACAAAAGACAACCTAGCCAAAAGAAATGGGAATGGGGACACGTCATGTTGTTTTTGCGGAAAACAGGGTGAATCCAACATCTTTTTATTGAATGTGCTTCGACAAAAGTTATTTTGGTGTATTGTGCATATATATATGCCGTTTCTTTAACTCCTCATAAGAATATTAGCTATCTTTCTGGGGATTGGCTTAAGGGCATTGCTATGTATGATATGAAACAAGTTAGGGGTGGGAGTCTGTGCAATTCTTTGGGCTATATGGAGAGTGCGTAATGATTCCGTGTTTAACGAGTCAAGCTTTCTTGCAAGTTATATCCTAGGCTACCCAATAGATTAATATATGGTCTTATCTCCAACCAGCAAAGCAACAACATGCCGTGAATTCTAGGTGCAACCAGTTAGAGATAAGAGATGGTTGCTCAGAATTTATACAACCGATGCGGCTAGCGGTTATTGAATCACGAGTTATGATGCCGCTCTCTAGAACTATTTTTGTACTTTTCAGATGGCTGATCTTTGTATCGATCATTTGCACCCCATAAGTTATAATAATTGACATACTATAACTTTGCAATAAGGCAATAAAGAGGCTATACGTATCTTTACTATTGGTTTCGAGTTGGTGAAGGCACTTTTGCTTTACATCATTTGACTTCCAATCTTACCCCTACCATACCACACATATAACAACTTTATCACCGCTAAGTTAAATACGCCAAATCAAAATGAATCACCGTGCGCCAGCGATCACTATAACTCCCATTTATAACTCCCATTTTTTCCCCTAATTTCTGCCCTATATACCATGCTCTTTCCTTTCCCAGGGTCGCCCCTATCCTCTATATGCCACCGGCCGCCCTCCCCCAACCTCCCCCGTCGTGCTCCGGCGAGACTGCCGTCTGGCAGGTACCTTGAGGCTAGGACGCCTAGCGCCATCGGACACCAATTGAGCTTGATCTCACCACCCCTAGCACAGCGAGTCGCCGCTGATGGCGCTCCCGTCGTAGTCCCTGCCGCCGCCGCCTCCCAACCGCCATTCTCAGAAGCCTCATCCTCGTTTCGATTGATCGTTCTTCTCTCCACGGATGCGAGAGGATGCCTCATGCGTTTGGACTTCTCCAGCTGGTTAGTTCTCTTCTTGCTTGCAACAAACCATGTCTATGGCTTTCTTAGATCCATGTGTGCATATAACGCCCAGCACCTGCATCCCCTGTTTCTCTTTCCTCTTTCTTGATCTGCTGATCTGATGGTGATGGCTTTGCAGACTCTATGTATTAACATTTCCATAGTTCTTTGAGGAGGCATGTTGTTATTAAGGTCTAAATCACAAATTGTATTTATAATGTCTTTGTATTCCTGACAATCTGCCAAAAGATCTTGATTAATTGCCACTAAGCTACTGGGTAAAACAATTGTAACTAGACTCACATAGGTTCTATATTACCCATGTTAGGTAATAATCCGTCACTACAGCCTATTGGTTATTTTAGTTGTAGTTCAAAACATAGGTTGCTAGAAAAATACTTTTATCAGGTTCCTTTTGTTGCATATTGATAATGCTCCTTTATTTGCAGGGCTAATTTGGTTGTCAAAGATAATATAACCTCAAGAGGAGACAAACTTACTGCTAAATGTACAATGCTCAGTATCTATGACTGAAAAAACAGGTTTTTGCTACTGGGCAAATTATGCATCATGGATTATTCATCTGAATGTTACCTCTAGGTAAGTGAGCTACAATTTTCTGCACCAATTAAAACACTATATGAAGTTTTTTTTTGCGTTAGGAAAACTAAAACTATTTGAATGTCATCTGAATGTTATCTCTTTTCAGGAAGTAACTGATATGTTGCCAACATTATTAAATGCAGCAGTGACCATAAAAGGTGATGATAGCTATACATAGAATGGCGGCTACTGTATTCAGGTATATATGTTTATAGGGCATGCAAACGTGTGTACTTTTGCTGAAAATATCTTATGAAAACTCAACTTTAGTGGTCTCCATGGTTTCATGTTGTTTCTGACTCCTGAGTGTGCAATAGTGGTTCAGCAGGATTTAAGTAGTAGTCAGTGTGTACCTAGCATTCAAAACCAGTCAATAACGACTTCAAACTAATTTGATGAGATCTAGATCAGCAGGTTACCTTCATACAAAAACAATGGTGATCATAAACATTTAAGTACTGTCTGCTGTAAAAATTAGATTTTTATCACTTAATAGTTTAAGTTCCAAAATATATGAATCCATGTCTTCCAAATAATATTTTGTATACAAAGGATTTAGGTGGAAGAGAAAGTTACCCCAAGAGAGGATTGGGTGATGGGGAGGGATTCACCATATCCCCTCTCGTCCCCAATCCCATTGATGCTGGAATACACCCGTGCCAAATAAATGGATGTTTTGTTGAATATGCCAACTGTGGAAATGCTTCCACATGGGAATATGAACTTGCACCATAGGCCATTGCGTCATGGGTTTTTGCATGTTATTTTCCTTAAAGGATCGTTTGTGCATCCATTCCAAAAGTTGTTCTTACTAAATTTGAGACGTCAAAGAAGTACAAATACATAACAGTTCTGTTTTCTTAAATGGCTACGCATGGTAAATACTTGATCTTATGATCTTTATCTCCTGTCAACCACCTGCTATTATTCTGAACTTTAGTTCTTTAGGAAACTGAACCTAATCAGTATAATACCTTTAGTATTATTTTCTTAATGCAATATATTTCAGCATTACAGTGACACATTTATAACCCAGTCAAAATGAAAAACTAAAACTTTGATGGCACAACTCGTGGAAATATATAACTTGGGTGTAATTTATATTTATCTGCCCTTCTTAGTAAATATAACATTTTGGTTTTATACTTTAATTATGACGGGTTTTTTGAAGGGCTGCATATGACTGGGCATGTAAATGTGCACTGTGTAAAAAAAATAGTTTCTGTGGCTTTTTGGTATTCAAAGTTGTTCTCTTACCAATAAATATGAAGTTCTCTGCCGTAGTTTCTTGAGACTGTCCTAACTTTTGGGTATTAGAAGTTGGCGCTTCTACCAATTTATAGAAAGTTTTCTAGAGTAAAGTAACTTCATTTTCTGTGACAAATGAACTGAGAGTGAGACCACTGTCCACTGGGAGTTCTTTTCATCCATTAATATATTTTATTTGGGCTCCAAGATCTTCACGTATGAGGACTCGGCTGAACTGTTTCAGCGATGTGTTGCACGAAGAGCATCTTCGTCCTTCTCAAGTTCTCATCTGCCTGCACATCTGCCTATATAGCATGCATTCAGAAAAGGGAGGTGCCCTCTCCTGTAGGCAAGGAAAAATGGCACCAAGGCGATTATTTCTTCTGTAATGGCTTTGCTATATTTTTGAGTTTGGAGAATTCAGGACATACTGGTTTGTTGGATAGCGAAGTGATAATATATTGTTCAACAGTTTGCCTTCATAGCTTTTATATTCAGAGCCCTAGGCATTGTTGTCCATCAAATCACATTAGGCAACAAGTAAAGCTCCTGGCCGCTCATCATCAATTACAGTACAAGGAGTGAAGGTGATTTTTATTATTAATATAAAACTGCCAATTATTTTGAATTTTTGTTGGGCCAATCGGATCAAATTTGATCTGCTGATAGATTGACCATTTTCTCTTGGTGTTTCCTCTTTGCGGCATGCGTGTTGATTTAGTTTGAGGTGATCGAAGGAACGTTGCAGGAGGATTTGGGGAGTGGCGGCTCACGACAGGTACCTACAAAGGGTTCTTCTGTTTCTGTGTTCATTACTCTGTGCAACTCAATCAGTATGCAGTCCCTATTTTCGGTAGGAAGCAGCTAAAAGGTTGAATCATGCATTCAAGTGCCCTACTAAGTATCTGTATTGTGCTTTTTATGTTACTAATTTTCAGGGTGAATTCTTGGTGAATTAGAGGAACATGGCAAGTACAGCATTGACAAGAGGCATCGGGGATGAACACCTCAATCACTGGCGTTCTTTCTCATCCTCTCTGTAGTCACGCGCCGCCCAGATTTCGAGTCCTCATCCACTCAGCTGCAAATGATGCAGGATCAAACTGAAATTGTACCTCTGTAATTGTCTGACAAAACATAGGTAATGCTCATTTGCTTGGCTGCCTAAAACTAAGAAGCTCTGTTGCTATCCTTCACCTGACGAATGGAATTAGATAGATTTAAAGAATGGTTTTCTTCTTGCATGTTAACTAATTGTCTAATTCATTTGAAAGATACGTAGATGTAAGCATGGAAAACGCCTCTGATCTGTTAGTCTCATCTACATACACTTGGGTGCTGTTTTTAAAATTTGTATGCCTATATGATAATGGATTTATACTGATATGAAATTCTTGTAAGTTGACAAATTTTAAGTATTGATAAAACCATGTTCCACCTGTATGATTCACGCTAAATTGCAACAAGGTATTATACCTCATTAGAGATTGATCCCTTCTGCTTAAGCTGATGATGCAAAATAGGGCGTTGTTATAAATATTGCATTCGTTACATGTAGATAGACAATATGAGATGGGAATGATCTCTACATGCGAGAACAAAATATATATTATTCTCCGTAGCAACGCACGGGCACTCAACTAGTCTGCATATGCCGGGTATCTTCCATGTCGAAAAAATATGATCTCCCATGTCTCTCCCAAAATGATAGAGGATGAGAATTGACAAAACAAAACTCGTGTTGTATAGGGCCTTGTCACCATCAGCACGCTGCCACGACACTGGCATGGTGCTCTCGTCAACCAAAATGACAAATGCATGGATCTGAGGATAGTGAATAGTGTACAGTTTCAAAGTTTGAATTTTGGTATATTTGTCTTTTTACTGAGGCTAAAATAAAAAAGTTTTGAATTGATTTTTTGCACACTGGTAGATCTTATAATGATCTATATCAAGATTTTTTGTCTCAATTTGTTAAAACTTTCAAGTGCCATTTTTGAATTTTTCAAAAAAAAAACAGCCTCTATGGAGCTCGAGCTCCGTTTGAGTTTTCTGCGTACATGACAACTTTGGTCTCACTTAAATAACACCGTAAAAAATTACATGGGATATAAAAATTGGCATCAGTTCTGCTAAATGGGGTAAATTAGAATACTGTGGTTAAATGGGGTATAACCGTTATCACAAATGTCAAACTAGAGGGTAAAATCAGAGTTTACCCTAAAATTTAAATTCAATAGTAGTATAAAGAATTACATTCATGTGAACTGACAATAGGGGATTTTTTTTGCAAGGATAATCAGGGATTATCAATTTAGTATGACTATATATGTCACATGTATGCATGTATTCCTGTATTATACTTCTTTAGTAATTAACCGTATGTCAATGGCACATGAATATTCTCTAACTGGAAGTTAATAATTGTTGCCACCTCTATTTCGGACACAACGTGTCTACCAAACTTTGCCCTGTTTTTCTTAACTGTCAGGGCTGAGCTACATAGTCCATACATGGTGCACATACACCAGGGAGAAATAAAAAAATTTCAACTAATTGGGTAAAAAATTAGACATGTGCACCAGGTTAGCTCAATATAAGTGCACCAGAGATGACAATTTCGCTCTAGCAGAACGAATAGGGGACGGGATAGGATGTGCTCTGGCGACCTGGGCGACGCTAGCGCCCCCTCGGCGCCGCCGCCCGCCGGCTTGCCTCTGCCCTCGTTGGGATCCCTAGATCTAGGCTACCTCTCCTCCGCTCCCCTTCCTCCATTGCCTTGGGTTGTCCTCCCGGCGCCGCCTGCTCGACATCTCGCCGGGCTGCCACCGTCAGTTGGCGCTGCTTCATCCCCTCGCGCCCTCGCGGGTCCCTCGTCCGTTGGCGTGCGGCTGCCTGCTCCGGCTGCAGCGGCTACCTCCTCTGCGCGGGACGGCCGTGGCCTGATTGCCTGCCCTCTTGCTCTCGTCTCGGGGCCTCGAGCTTTCTCGGCGGCGGCCGAGCGTGCATCTCTCCACTCCACCCCAGGTACGGCGTTCCTTGACTTCATCCTCAATAGTTTTCACACCACGGTTGCCTCCTCCCTCCTGCCCTCTCCCTGTTCCCCTCCTTGTCCGTTCTGGATCACGGTGGAGACAACGAACTCCACAGTCAACGTGCTTAGCATCAAAAACGCCCTTAATTACACTTTCTCCTGCTATTCCGATTCATTCTCGGTTTCCGAGGCTGGCAATGGGATATTCCGTTCGTCCGCTGTGTCGAAGACAGTTACTAGCTTTATCCTCGCGTCCTCTCCTGTCACGCTGGGTAGATCACGCTTCTCCCTGCACCACTCTGTCGCGGATGCGGTGCATGCGGCGCGTGACCGGCATGCTGCTGCGCAAATTCATGCGGCTGGGCCCGCAACCGTGCATGCCGTTGTGGACGCTAGCGTTGAGGCTTCCATCTCCCCTACTCATAGCTGCTGCATGCCCATTACGCTGCCCTCCTCTCTCACGTCAAACGTTTCCTCCCATGGCCTGCTCCCCGTGTTCTCGGCTGGCAACGGCGGGGCCATTCCCCCTCTATGTTCCGATGGGTCAACCTCCCCCGTTTTCCCGCATGAAGCATCGCCTGCCACCCCTGCCTGCGCCGCGCGTACGTCATGTCCCGGGCTGTCCGCGCCATCTCCCTTCGCAGATTCTCTCGCTAGCTCGTTGAACAACGGCTCCCCGCCCTCCCGCCAGTCCTATAAAGAGGCCCTGCTCTCTCCCTCAACTCCTCAAGCTCCTCAGCGCCCTTCCCGCCCTCCACGTTTCTCTCTTAGAACCAACAAGAAGCTTTGCTTCAAGTGTCTCTCGCCGTATCATTTCGTGGGAGGCTGCCGGGATCCGATCCGCTGCAAAGGGTGCGGCGCTTCCGGCCATGTCCGGCGAGAATGTAAGTCCCCTCTCTCCCGTGCTTCCCGCTCCTCCCGCTCTGCTTCATCTCCGCCTCCCCTAACTCAAACTTCCTCTCCTTCCTCTAGGTTTTCCCAAGCTCTCCGCCTTCCGAGGTCCCGCTCCGCCTCCCCGGTTTCGGGACGTGCCGGCGCTCAGGCTTCCAGCCCGCGCTCGTCTCGTGGCCAGTGGCTCTCCAGGTGGCAGCAGGACGAGGCGGCACGCTCCGGCCCCCTGCCGGTCTACCGCGCTGCGACTCCCTTCCCACGTAGGCCCCCGCCGCCAATCTCTCCGTGGTCCGGTGGGGATACCGGCTCCTCGGCGGCGGCCCCCCGCCCTTTCATGTTCCCCTCTCCACCTCCTCCGCCGGCTGATGCGGCGCGTGCGGTGGACCACGACGATGTCAACCCGGTGCGGCCGGACTACGCAGAGGTCTTCATGCCGCCGGTGGACCTCTCCTTCAGATGCTAGTATGCCTACGCTCTTATCGAGCCAGCCTCAGCCAGCCCAGGCTTCCTTCTCCGCCGCGCAATCGAGTTGCACGGCGACAACCCAGCCTTCGCCATGGCCGCCTCGCACTATGGTGCAATGATGATCGTGTTCCGCTCCGACGAAGACCACGAGGCCACCATCCGCCGGGCTCCTTTCACCTACCTCGGGCACGAAATCAAGCTGGAGCGCCTCGAGGACGGCGAGAACAGATTCGCCTGGGCATATAACAGCTACGCCCAGGTCTCCGTCATGGGGTTCCCTCTCGAGCACTGGAACGAGGGCGGTATCCGGACTGCCTTCCGCTCTGTCGGCAGCGTCTGCTGCATCGACCCGCTCTGCCTCAACGAGCTCGACTTCGCGGCAGTTCGTCTTGTCCTTCGCCTAGAGCAGGTGATACGTCTCAAACGTATCTATAATTTTTGATGCTCCATGCTTTGTTTTACACCATTTGCCTATTGTTTCGTTACACTTAGTGGCATTTTTATACATTTTCCGGAACTAACCTATTAACGAAGTGCCACAGTGCCAGTTTCCTGTTTTCTGCTGTTTTTGTGTTTCAGAAGTGATACACAGGAAATATTCTCGGAATTGGACGAAACAAGTTCCTGAAGTCATATTTCACCGGGGAGCTTCCAAACATCCGAAGGAGAGAAGGAGTAGGGCCACGTGGGCCCCACACACACAGGCGGCGCGGCCAGCCCCCTGGCCGCGCCACCCACGTGTGAGGGGGCGTGGGACCCCCTCTGACATCTCCCTTTCGCCTACATATACCCCCTGACGAGAAAAACCTAAGGGCCTGATCAGTTTTCCAGAATACATCGCGATCCGCCGCCGCCGTCGACCCGAAGATCGGGAGGGTCCAGAAGCTCTTCCCGGCACCCTGCCGGAGAGGGGAATCGCCACCGGAGGTCTTCTTCATCGCCATGCTTGCCTCCGGAGCGATGAGTGAGTAGTCTACCTTGGACTATGGGTCCATAGCAGTAGCTAGATGGTTGTCTTCTCCACCATGTGCTTCATGTTTAGATCTCATGAGCTGCCCTACATGATTGAGATCACCGTTATGTAATACTATGATGTTGGTTTGTTGGGATCCAATGAATATTGGTGTTTATGATTAAGTTGCTGTACTGAATTATATCTTTTGTTATCTCTATGTTGTTTATGATCTTGCATGCTCTCTGTTGTTAGTAGCTATCTTGGCCGAGTAGTTGCTAGTGACTCCAAGAGGGGGTATTTATGCTCGATAGTGGGTTCATGCCTCTATTTCACCTGGGGGAGTGACAGAAACCTCTAAGGTGGTAGATGTGCTGTTGCTACTAGGGAGAAAACAACATTCATATGCTCAAGGGCATATGCTTTGTTTACATTACACACTTTGCTTAATGCAATTATCTGTTGTTCGCAACTTAATACTTTCGGGGTGTTCGGATGATATCCCTGGGGGTGGATTATTAGTCATAGATGCAGTTGGATGGCGGTCTATGTATTTTGTTGTAATGCCCAGAGTGAATCTCATAGTGATCTTCTTGACATATCACGTTATCTTTATTCTATCAATTGCCCAACTGTAATTTGTTTACCCAGCATGTTATTTTATCTATGGAGAGACACCACTAGTGAACTGTGGACCCCGGTCCTATTTTAATCATATTGCAATCACCTGTTTACTATTCCCGCACTGTTTACTTTACTAGCATTTTACTATTGTTTTCCACTCGATACACTCATAACCTTTGTTTCAAGCAAACCGGTGAGATTGACAACCTCATCGCAAGTTGGGAGCAAAGTATTTGTCTGTGTGTGTGCAGGTTCCATAACACCTTCAGTCGTCATCGTCTCTCCTCTCCTGATCGATAAACCTTTGTTTCTTAACTGAGGGAAAACTAGCCGCTACACTCATCATACCTTCCTCTTGGGGTTCCCAACGGGCTGGTCATTCACCAAGCACAAGGACGTCTGCTCCCACCTTATTTACACGCCACCAGCTCTTTTCTGGCGCCATCACCTTGGAGTAGCAGCTCTTTTTCTGGCGCCGTTGCCGGGGAGGAGAGAAGACTTCTGCGAGGGGAGTTTTCGCACACACATACTTTACTTTGTTATTTGTTTTGCTTTACTTTATTTTATTTTACTTGCACTGCTTTTTATATCAAAAACCCAAAAAAATTAGAATCCTTGGTAGTTGTTATTTCTTTACTTTAGTTTATCATGTTGTTCCCTGAGTTCGTTCTGGAGGACCTCTCTGTAGGGAGTGGTTCGATTATTGGCAAAAGTAACATTGACGAGTTCTTTAATCACATTAGTATGCATAAGGAAGTTGAGGAAAAGTCTTTGGTTGAGTTAGCTCCTAGTTATGAAGTTGCTTCTGCTCATTTAGTTCACATGTTAGAAGCTAGGTTTGCTAGTCTTAATTCTTCTATGCAATACATGTTCCTTAAGCTTCATAAAATTGAGGACCCCGAAAAGAAAGCTTTTATCTTGGAAACTTTGCGTTTAGAATTTAAGGATGTCGTTATTGAAGCTAGGAAGGTTCTTAAACGTTTTAATAAACTCGGTTCACCTATAACGGTTGTTGATACACACGATAGGGAGGCCGAGATACCTATACCTTGCAAGCTTTTGGGATTGAATGATGCTTTCGAAAACAATTTTGCCTGGATTTGTCCTGAAAATCTTTTTGATGAGAATAGTGTACCAAAGCATGATCACCAAGGGTCTTCAAAAACTTATGTGGATGAAATACAATGCCTTATTGACAAGACCTCTGCTGTTGATCTTAATGCTTCTTCTGAAAATACTTGATTCGCAATTTTCTGCGCCTAGCTCAAAGGCGTTAAAGAAAAGCACTCTTGGGAGATAACCCATTGTTTACTTTTCAGTACTTTTTCTTTTATTTGAGTCTTGGAAGTCATTACTACTGTAATGACCGCTCCTTATCTTGTTTATTTCGTTTTTGTGCCAAGAGAAGCCTCTAATTTGAGTGAGGTAAAGATTTGGGGATATTGCTGTCCTGAAACTGTTTTCGGTGCTGCACCGTAAAAATTCGTAAAAATTCTCTTTTTATCTTTTGGACCTGCGATTTCTTGTGCATATGCCCCAGGTTATATCCAAACTTTTCTTAGTTGAACACTTTTTGATTTGAGCAACGGAAAATCCCTCAAAAATTCGTCCATTATCAGCTGTCCAGTTTTGACAGATTTCTGCCAATATTTGTTTTTGCCACTTTATCGCGTTCTTTTGAGTTCTTTTTGATCATGGAACTCTTGTGGAAGTTGCTACAGTAGTATATACTTTATATGTGGTAGTTTTGGGTTGAAACCTGAAGCTAAAAGAGGTTGAATATATTTTATGCTTACACTAATGTTGCTAATAGAATTGTGTTTAGTTTTGTATGAAGGAAGTTTTCAAGTGTAGGGATTGGAGAATGATGAGATGAGTTGAAGAATGGACAAAATCTCAAGCTTGGGGATGCCCATGCATCACCCCAAGAAATATCCAAGAAGTACAAGCGTCAAAGCTTGGGGATGCCCCCGAGGCACCCCTTCTTCATCGGCAAAAATCAGGTCACCTTTCAAAACACTATATTTTTATTGCTTCATGCACTATGTGTTTTTCTTGGAGCGTCAGTTGTTTTAGTTTTCTTAGTTTGTTTAGTTTGTTTGTTTGCTGCAATAAATGGTTGGACCCCAACAAATTTCCTTTGGAGGAGATATACTCGTTTTCATTTGCAAAGAATGCTCTAGTTTTCACTCTTATTAATCGAGCATTCTAGTTTTTCTGCTACTGCTTTTGGTTTTCGTTTTTGCCTTGATATGCGTTCAGATCTTATCATATATTTTCATCAAGGTGCATTTTTGCCTCTGATCTTCATTGGTTTTCATCAAAAGAGGTGTCTTTAAAAATTTCAAATGGTGTTGGAAAAGAGAAAAAGCTTTGTGCAAAATAGTGGTACAAGAAGGAGCTTGTGTAGACTGCGGCTTAGGCTTTTTCATGTCATGCTTGATGTCTTTTTGATAGTATGCTTAGTGTTTTTGCTGTAGCATGACTTGTCTCAAATAACTGAGATTGCTTAATGAGCCTTTGAAAAAATCATGCGTTGTTTTTATTGTATGGAAGCATTATTTTGGTTTTCTCCTTGATGCTTTATTTGGGTTGACTTGGCGCATGCTCACACATGTTAGACTCTTCCAAAGTCGCCATTAGCCTTCATGATCATTTAGTTTTTGACTTTTGATGCCATCGTATGCTTCTTTTAATGTCGCTTTGTCGCTTTGCATGATTATGGCCATTATTGCTCTCTTAGTTGGTCGCTCCCAGTCTTTTGCTAGCCCTCGCCTTGTACTGAGTATGAGCTCTACTCGTGCATCCAACTCCTAAAAACCAAAGTTTTCCAAAGTGTCCACCATACATACCTACTAGCAATTTGCTATTCCAAGTAAATTTGACTTGCTTTTATTTTCTCTTCAAATTAAACTCTTACCAGTGTTATGCGAAATTCGGTCAGTAAAGCTCTCACGAACCGGAAGGCACACTTTACTTTTTCCTGTTCTAAAAATTTGACATTGTGGTCTTTTATGTTGAGTTGTTATGCTTGCAAGTTGTAAGTTGGATTCTAGCCCAACCATGCCGTCATGGGGCAAGCTTTCAACATTGCACTTCCTATTTGAGTTGATATCGTGATCTTTTGTTTATGGATGCCCGCTGTGTGAAATGAATTGGGAATCTTGTAAGGATCATGGAGTTTTTATATGTGTTAGGGAAACGCCGGGCCGCCAATCTAAGCCATGCATAATTCATGGTGGAAATTTGCAGCATACCCATGGTGAACATTCGACGACGCATCTCACAATAAAAAGCTAAACAATATAGCAAATAAAAGAGATGTCGAGGTGTTCATTGTCTACTTGTCCTGTCATTTTGGTATGGGCTTGTTCCATGTCATCGGGCACGGAGGTACCCCATTGGCGGTTCTCAATGATATGCATATACTTACAATGACAAGAGCCTTGCTTGGGACTCTAAGTAAACTAGCATGGTTTGGGTACTTGTATTCACGGGACACGAGGTTTTCAACTTATGATTTGTCAAGCATATGCATCATAATTGTTCTCGCATTAACTTTAACCATTCAAGATGCTTATGATGGGGGCAATGAGAGCTCAAAGCCGGTAAGTACCATAATTTTTGAAGGTTATAAAACTTGCAATCACTGCTTCCCTCTGCGAAGGGCCTTTCTTTTACTTTTATGTTGAGTCACCACCTTCTTTCTTTATGCACCATTAAGAGAGCATAGTTGTCATTCTTAGTGTGATATGCATTGTCCCAAGGTTCATTGATTGACTCATATTGTTGGTTTCACTTGTTCTTAAATAATTTGTATCTAGTCGCCCTCTTAAACTTTGAGGTGTCCTATGCATTTATGTTTTGCTCTCTTTGAAGGACAAGCTGAAAACCATTTGTATGTTTTTCCTTATGATTAGAACACACGTTTGACTTTCATTGTTTCATTATCATGATCTTTTGTTTGTGTTCATTTGCATGTTTACAACATGGTTGCTAAGTTCTTATTGTCATGATTATATCTTTCATGCCCATGTTTTAAGTTCTATTGATCCCAGCTCATCAATGCTTACATATATGATCAAGATTGTGTAGGTGCATGTCACCTCAAAAATTATTCTTTGTTATCACTTACCTACTCGAGGACGAGCAGGAGTTAAGCTTGGGGATGCTTGATACGTCTCAAACGTATCTATAATTTTTGATGCTCCATGCTTTGTTTTACACCATTTGCCTATTGTTTCGTTACACTTAGTGGCATTTTTATACATTTTCCGGAACTAACCTATTAACGAAGTGCCACAGTGCCAGTTTTCCTGTTTTCTGCTGTTTTTGTGTTTCAGAAGTGATACACAGGAAATATTCTCGGAATTGGACGAAACAAGTTCCTAAAGTCATATTTCACCGGGGAGCTTCCAAACATCCGAAGGAGAGAAGGAGTAGGGCCACGTGGGCCCCACACACACAGGCGGCGCGGCCAGCCCCCTGGCCGCGCCACCCTCGTGTGAGGGGGCGTGGGACACCCTCTGACATCTCCCTTTCGCCTACATATACCCCCTGACGAGAAAAACCTAAGGGCCCGATCAGTTTTCCAGAATACATCGCGATCCGCCGCCGCCGTCGACTCGAAGATCGGGAGGGTCCAGAAGCTCTTCCCGGCACCCTGCCGGAGAGGGGAATCGCCACCGGAGGTCTTCTTCATCGCCATGCTTGCCTCCGGAGCGATGAGTGAGTAGTCTACCTTGGACTATGGGTCCATAGCAGTAGCTAGATGGTTGTCTTCTCCACCATGTGCTTCATGTTTAGATCTCATGAGCTGCCCTACATGATTGAGATCACCGTTATGTAATACTATGATATTGGTTTGTTGGGATCTGATGAATATTGGTGTTTATGATTAAGTTGTTGTACTGAATTATATCTTTTGTTATCTCTATGTTGTTTATGATCTTGCATGCTCTCCGTTGTTAGTAGCTATCTTGGCCGAGTAGTTGCTAGTGACTCCAAGAGGGGGTATTTATGCTCGATAGTGGGTTCATGCCTCTATTTCACCTGGGGGAGTGACAGAAACCTCTAAGGTGGTAGATGTGCTGTTGCTACTAGGGAGAAAACAACATTCATATGCTCAAGGGCATATGCTTTGTTTACATTACACACTTTGCTTAATGCAATTATCTGTTGTTCGCAACTTAATACTTTCGGGGTGTTCGGATGATATCCCTGGGGGTGGATTATTAGTCATAGATGCAGTTGGATGGCGGTCTATGTATTTTGTTGTAATGCCCAGAGTGAATCTCATAGTGATCTTCTTGACATATCACGTTATCTTTATTCTATCAATTGCCCAACTGTAATTTGTTTACCCAGCATGTTATTTTATCTATGGAGAGACACCACTAGTGAACTGTGGACCCCGGTCCTATTTTAATCATATTGCAATCACCTGTTTACTATTCCCGCACTGTTTACTTTACTAGCATTTTACTATTGTTTTCCACTCGATACACTCATAACCTTTGTTTCAAGCAAACCGGTGAGATTGACAACCTCATCGCAAGTTGGGAGCAAAGTATTTGTCTGTGTGTGTGCAGGTTCCATAACACCTTCAGTCGTCATCGTCTCTCCTCTCCTGATCGATAAACCTTTGTTTCTTAACTGAGGGAAAACTAGCCGCTACACTCATCATACCTTCCTCTTGGGGTTCCCAACGGGCTGGTCATTCACCAAGCACAAGGACGTCTGCTCCCACCTTATTTACACGCCACCAGCTCTTTTCTGGCGCCATCACCTTGGAGTAGCAGCTCTTTTTCTGGCGCCGTTGCCGGGGAGGAGAGAAGACTTCTGCGAGGGGAGTTTTCGCACACACATACTTTACTTTGTTATTTGTTTTGCTTTACTTTATTTTATTTTACTTGCACTGCTTTTTATATCAAAAACCCAAAAAAATTAGAATCCTTGGTAGTTGTTATTTCTTTACTTTAGTTTATCATGTTGTTCCCTGAGTTCGTTCTGGAGGACCTCTCTGTAGGGAGTGGTTCGATTATTGGCAAAAGTAACATTGAGGAGTTCTTTAATCACATTAGTATGCATAAGGAAGTTGAGGAAAAGTCTTTGGTTGAGTTAGCTCCTAGTTATGAAGTTGCTTCTGCTCATTTAGTTCACATGTTAGAAGCTAGGTTTGCTAGTCTTAATTCTTCTATGCAATACATGTTCCTTAAGCTTCATAAAATTGAGGACCCCGAAAAGAAAGCTTTTATCTTGGAAACTTTGCGTTTAGAATTTAAGGATGTCGTTATTGAAGCTAGGAAGGTTCTTAAACGTTTTAATAAACTCGGTTCACCTATAACGGTTGTTGATACACACGATAGGGAGGCCGAGATACCTATACCTTGCAAGCTTTTGGGATTGAATGATGCTTTCGAAAACAATTTTGCCTGGATTTGTCCTGAAAATCTTTTTGATGAGAATAGTGTACCAAAGCATGATCACCAAGGGTCTTCAAAAACTTATGTGGATGAAATACAATGCCTTATTGACAAGACCTCTGCTGTTGATCTTAATGCTTCTTCTGAAAATACTTGATTCGCAATTTTCTGCGCCTAGCTCAAAGGCGTTAAAGAAAAGCACTCTTGGGAGATAACCCATTGTTTACTTTTCAGTACTTTTTCTTTTATTTGAGTCTTGGAAGTCATTACTACTGTAATGACCGCTCCTTATCTTGTTTATTTCGTTTTTGTGCCAAGAGAAGCCTCTAATTTGAGTGAGGTAAAGATTTGGGGATATTGCTGTCCTGAAACTGTTTTCGGTGCTGCACCGTAAAAATTCGTAAAAATTCTCTTTTTATCTTTTGGACCTGCGATTTCTTGTGCATATGCCCCAGGTTATATCCAAACTTTTCTTAGTTGAACACTTTTTGATTTGAGCAACGGAAAATCCCTCAAAAATTCGTCCATTATCAGCTGTCCAGTTTTGACAGATTTCTGCCAATATTTGTTTTTGCCACTTTATCGCGTTCTTTTGAGTTCTTTTTGATCATGGAACTCTTGTGGAAGTTGCTACAGTAGTATATACTTTCTATGTGGTAGTTTTGGGTTGAAACCTGAAGCTAAAAGAGGTTGAATATATTTTATGCTTACACTAATGTTGCTAATAGAATTGTGTTTAGTTTTGTATGAAGGAAGTTTTCAAGTGTAGGGATTGGAGAATGATGAGATGAGTTGAAGAATGGACAAAATCTCAAGCTTGGGGATGCCCATGCATCACCCCAAGAAATATCCAAGAAGTACAAGCATCAAAGCTTGGGGATGCCCCCGAGGCACCCCTTCTTCATCGGCAAAAATCAGGTCACCTTTCAAAACACTATATTTTTATTGCTTCATGCACTATGTGTTTTTCTTGGAGCGTCAGTTGTTTTAGTTTTCTTAGTTTGTTTAGTTTGTTTGTTTGCTGCAATAAATGGTTGGACCCCAACAAATTTCCTTTGGAGGAGATGTACTCGTTTTCATTTGCAAAGAATGCTCTAGTTTTCACTCTTATTAATCGAGCATTCTAGTTTTTCTGCTACTGCTTTTGGTTTTCGTTTTCGCCTTGATATGCGTTCAGATCTTATCATATATTTTCATCAAGGTGCATTTTTTGCCTCTGATCTTCATTGGTTTTCATCAAAAGAGGTGTCTTTAAAAATTTCAAATGGTGTTGGAAAAGAGAAAAAGCTTTGTGCAAAATAGTGGTACAAGAAGGAGCTTGTGTAGACTGCGGCTTAGGCTTTTTCATGTCATGCTTGATGTCTTTTTGATAGTATGCTTAGTGGTTTTGCTGTAGCATGACTTGTCTCAAATAACTGAGATTGCTTAATGAGCCTTTGAAAAAATCATGCGTTGTTTTTATTGTATGGAAGCATTATTTTGGTTTTCTCCTTGATGCTTTATTTGGGTTGACTTGGCGCATGCTCACACATGTTAGACTCTTCCAAAGTCGCCATTAGCCTTCATGATCATTTAGTTTTTGACTTTTGATGCCATCGTATGCTTCTTTTAATGTCGCTTTGTCGCTTTGCATGATTATGGCCATTATTGCTCTCTTAGTTGGTCGCTCCCAGTCTTTTGCTAGCCCTCGCCTTGTACTGAGTATGAGCTCTACTCGTGCATCCAACTCCTAAAAACCAAAGTTTTCCAAAGTGTCCACCATACATACCTACTAGCAATTTGCTATTCCAAGTAAATTTGACTTGCTTTTATTTTCTCTTCAAATTAAACTCTTACCAGTGTTATGCGAAATTCGGTCAGTAAAGCTCTCACGAACCGGAAGGCACACTTTACTTTTTCCTGTTCTAAAAATTTGACATTGTGGTCTTTTATGTTGAGTTGTTATGCTTGCAAGTTGTAAGTTGGATTCTAGCCCAACCATGCCGTCATGGGGCAAGCTTTCAACATTGCACTTCCTATTTGAGTTGATATCGTGATCTTTTGTTTATGGATGCCCGCTGTGTGAAATGAATTGGGAATCTTGTAAGGATCATGGAGTTTTTATATGTGTTAGGGAAACGCCGGGCCGCCAATCTAAGCCATGCATAATTCATGGTGGAAATTTGCAGCATACCCATGGTGAACATTCGACGACGCATCTCACAATAAAAAGCTAAACAATATAGCAAATAAAAGAGATGTCGAGGTGTTCATTGTCTGCTTGTCCTGTCATTTTGGTGTGGGCTTGTTCCATGTCATCGGGCACGGAGGTACCCCATTGGCGGTTCTCAATGATATGCATATACTTACAATGACAAGAGCCTTGCTTGGGACTCTAAGTAAACTAGCATGGTTTGGGTACTTGTATTCACGGGACACGAGGTTTTCAACTTATGATTTGTCAAGCATATGCATCATAATTGTTCTCGCATTAACTTTAACCATTCAAGATGCTTATAATGGGGGCAATGAGAGCTCAAAGCCGGTAAGTACCATAATTTTTGAAGGTTATAAAACTTGCAATCACTGCTTCCCTCTGCGAAGGGCCTTTCTTTTACTTTTATGTTGAGTCACCACCTTCTTTCTTTATGCACCATTAAGAGAGCATAGTTGTCATTCTTAGTGTGATATGCATTGTCCCAAGGTTCATTGATTGACTCATATTGTTGGTTTCACTTGTTCTTAAATAATTTGTATCTAGTCGCCCTCTTAAACTTTGAGGTGTCCTATGCATTTATGTTTTGCTCTCTTTGAAGGACAAGCTGAAAACCATTTGTATGTTTTTCCTTATGATTAGAACACACGTTTGACTTTCATTGTTTCATTATCATGATCTTTTGTTTGTGTTCATTTGCATGTTTACAACATGGTTGCTAAGTTCTTATTGTCATGATTATATCTTTCATGCCCATGTTTTAAGTTCTATTGATCCCAGCTCATCAATGCTTACATATATGATCAAGATTGTGTAGGTGCATGTCACCTCAAAAATTATTCTTTGTTATCACTTACCTACTCGAGGACGAGCAGGAGTTAAGCTTGGGGATGCTTGATACGTCTCAAACGTATCTATAATTTTTGATGCTCCATGCTTTGTTTTACACCATTTGCCTATTGTTTCGTTACACTTAGTGGCATTTTTATACATTTTCCGGAACTAACCTATTAACGAAGTGCCACAGTGCCAGTTTTCCTGTTTTCTGCTGTTTTTGTGTTTCAGAAGTGATACACAGGAAATATTCTCGGAATTGGACGAAACAAGTTCCTGAAGTCATATTTCACCGGGGAGCTTCCAAACATCCGAAGGAGAGAAGGAGTAGGGCCACGTGGGCCCCACACACACAGGCGGCGCGGCCAGCCCCCTGGCCGCGCCACCCACGTGTGAGGGGGCGTGGGACCCCCTCTGACATCTCCCTTTCGCCTACATATACCCCCTGACGAGAAAAACCTAAGGGCCCGATCAGTTTTCCAGAATACATCGCGATCCGCCGCCGCCGTCGACTCGAAGATCGGGAGGGTCCAGAAGCTCTTCCCGGCACCCTGCCGGAGAGGGGAATCGCCACCGGAGGTCTTCTTCATCGCCATGCTTGCCTCCGGAGCGATGAGTGAGTAGTCTACCTTGGACTATGGGTCCATAGCAGTAGCTAGATGGTTGTCTTCTCCACCATGTGCTTCATGTTTAGATCTCATGAGCTGCCCTACATGATTGAGATCACCGTTATGTAATACTATGATATTGGTTTGTTGGGATCCGATGAATATTGGTGTTTATGATTAAGTTGCTGTACTGAATTATATCTTTTGTTATCTCTATGTTGTTTATGATCTTGTATGCTCTCCGTTGTTAGTAGCTATCTTGGCCGAGTAGTTGCTAGTGACTCCAAGAGGGGGTATTTATGCTCGATAGTGGGTTCATGCCTCTATTTCACCTGGGGGAGTGACAGAAACCTCTAAGGTGGTAGATGTGCTGTTGCTACTAGGGAGAAAACAACATTCATATGCTCAAGGGCATATGCTTTGTTTACATTACACACTTTGCTTAATGCAATTATCTGTTGTTCGCAACTTAATACTTTCGGGGTGTTCGGATGATATCCCTGGGGGTGGATTATTAGTCATAGATGCAGTTGGATGGCGGTCTATGTATTTTGTTGTAATGCCCAGAGTGAATCTCATAGTGATCTTCTTGACATATCACGTTATCTTTATTCTATCAATTGCCCAACTGTAATTTGTTTACCCAGCATGTTATTTTATCTATGGAGAGACACCACTAGTGAACTGTGGACCCCGTTCCTATTTTAATCATATTGCAATCACCTGTTTACTATTCCCGCACTGTTTACTTTACTAGCATTTTACTATTGTTTTCCACTCGATACACTCATAACCTTTGTTTCAAGCAAACCGGTGAGATTGACAACCTCATCGCAAGTTGGGAGCAAAGTATTTGTCTGTGTGTGTGCAGGTTCCATAACACCTTCAGTCGTCATCGTCTCTCCTCTCCTGATCGATAAACCTTTGTTTCTTAACTGAGGGAAAACTAGCCGCTACACTCATCATACCTTCCTCTTGGGGTTCCCAACGGGCTGGTCATTCACCAAGCACAAGGACGTCTGCTCCCACCTTATTTACACGCCACCAGCTCTTTTCTGGCGCCATCACCTTGGAGTAGCAGCTCTTTTTCTGGCGCCGTTGCCGGGGAGGAGAGAAGACTTCTGCGAGGGGAGTTTTCGCACACACATACTTTACTTTGTTATTTGTTTTGCTTTACTTTATTTTATTTTACTTGCACTGCTTTTTATATCAAAAACCCAAAAAAATTAGAATCCTTGGTAGTTGTTATTTCTTTACTTTAGTTTATCATGTTGTTCCCTGAGTTCGTTCTGGAGGACCTCTCTGTAGGGAGTGGTTCGATTATTGGCAAAAGTAACATTGAGGAGTTCTTTAATCACATTAGTATGCATAAGGAAGTTGAGGAAAAGTCTTTGGTTGAGTTAGCTCCTAGTTATGAAGTTGCTTCTGCTCATTTAGTTCACATGTTAGAAGCTAGATTTGCTAGTCTTAATTCTTCTATGCAATACATGTTCCTTAAGCTTCATAAAATTGAGGACCCCGAAAAGAAAGCTTTTATCTTGGAAACTTTGCGTTTAGAATTTAAGGATGTCGTTATTGAAGCTAGGAAGGTTCTTAAACGTTTTAATAAACTCGGTTCACCTATAACGGTTGTTGATACACACGATAGGGAGGCCGAGATACCTATACCTTGCAAGCTTTTGGGATTGAATGATGCTTTCGAAAACAATTTTGCCTGGATTTGTCCTGAAAATCTTTTTGATGAGAATAGTGTACCAAAGCATGATCACCAAGGGTCTTCAAAAACTTATGTGGATGAAATACAATTAGGGTTGCAATGCGGCGTCCCGCGTCGGCCCGCATCAGCAGAATTTAGTTCAGTCGTAGCTAATTTGCTTAGAAAATAGTATAACTAGGCTACGTGTTTTTGGCACAAAGCGGGCCGGATCCGGGCGCCGCTTTGCATCCCTAAATACAATGCCTTATTGACAAGACCTCTGCTGTTGATCTTAATGCTTCTTCTGAAAATACTTGATTCGCAATTTTCTGCGCCTAGCTCAAAGGCGTTAAAGAAAAGCACTCTTGGGAGATAACCCATTGTTTACTTTTCAGTACTTTTTCTTTTATTTGAGTCTTGGAAGTCATTACTACTGTAATGACCGCTCCTTATCTTGTTTATTTCGTTTTTGTGCCAAGAGAAGCCTCTAATTTGAGTGAGGTAAAGATTTGGGGATATTGCTGTCCTGAAACTGTTTTCGGTGCTGCACCGTAAAAATTCGTAAAAATTCTCTGTTTATCTTTTGGACCTGCGATTTCTTGTGCATATGCCCCAGGTTATATCCAAACTTTTCTTAGTTGAACACTTTTTGATTTGAGCAACGTAAAATCCCTCAAAAATTCGTCCATTATCAGCTGTCCAGTTTTGACAGATTTTTGCCAATATTTGTTTTTGCCACTTTATCGCGTTCTTTTGAGTTCTTTTTGATCATGGAACTCTTGTGGAAGTTGCTACAGTAGTATATACTTTATATGTGGTAGTTTGGGTTGAAACTTGAAGCTAAAAGAGGTTGAATATATTTTATGCTTACACTAATGTTGCTAATAGAATTGTGTTTAGTTTTGTATGAAGGAAGTTTTCAAGTGTAGGGATTGGAGAATGATGAGATGAGTTGAAGAATGGACAAAATCTCAAGCTTGGGGATGCCCATGCATCACCCCAAGAAATATCCAAGAAGTACAAGCGTCAAAGCTTGGGGATGCCCCCGAGGCACCCCTTCTTCATCGGCAAAAATCAGGTCACCTTTCAAAACACTATATTTTTATTGCTTCATGCACTATGTGTTTTTCTTGGAGCGTCAGTTGTTTTAGTTTTCTTAGTTTGTTTAGTTTGTTTGTTTGCTGCAATAAATGGTTGGACCCCAACAAATTTCCTTTGGAGGAGATGTACTCGTTTTCATTTGCAAAGAATGCTCTAGTTTTCACTCTTATTAATCGAGCATTCTAGTTTTTCTGCTACTGCTTTTGGTTTTCGTTTTCGCCTTGATATGCGTTCAGATCTTATCATATCTTTTCATCAAGGTGCATTTTTGCCTCTGATCTTCATTGGTTTTCATCAAAAGAGGTGTCTTTAAAAATTTCAAATGGTGTTGGAAAAGAGAAAAAGCTTTGTGCAAAATAGTGGTACAAGAAGGAGCTTGTGTAGACTGCGGCTTAGGCTTTTTCATGTCATGCTTGATGTCTTTTTGATAGTATGCTTAGTGGTTTTGCTGTAGCATGACTTGTCTCAAATAACTGAGATTGCTTAATGAGCCTTTGAAAAAATCATGCGTTGTTTTTATTGTATGGAAGCATTATTTTGGTTTTCTCCTTGATGCTTTATTTGGGTTGACTTGGCGCATGCTCACACATGTTAGACTCTTCCAAAGTCGCCATTAGCCTTCATGATCATTTAGTTTTTGACTTTTGATGCCATCGTATGCTTCTTTTAATGTCGCTTTGTCGCTTTGCATGATTATGGCCATTATTGCTCTCTTAGTTGGTCGCTCCCAGTCTTTTGCTAGCCCTCGCCTTGTACTGAGTATGAGCTCTACTCGTGCATCCAACTCCTAAAAACCAAAGTTTTCCAAAGTGTCCACCATACATACCTACTAGCAATTTGCTATTCCAAGTAAATTTGACTTGCTTTTATTTTCTCTTCAAATTAAACTCTTACCAGTGTTATGCGAAATTCGGTCAGTAAAGCTCTCACGAACCGGAAGGCACACTTTACTTTTTCCTGTTCTAAAAATTTGACATTGTGGTCTTTTATGTTGAGTTGTTATGCTTGCAAGTTGTAAGTTGGATTCTAGCCCAACCATGCCGTCATGGGGCAAGCTTTCAACATTGCACTTCCTATTTGAGTTGATATCGTGATCTTTTGTTTATGGATGCCCGCTGTGTGAAATGAATTGGGAATCTTGTAAGGATCATGGAGTTTTTATATGTGTTAGGGAAACGCCGGGCCGCCAATCTAAGCCATGCATAATTCATGGTGGAAATTTGCAGCATACCCATGGTGAACATTCGACGACGCATCTCACAATAAAAAGCTAAACAATATAGCAAATAAAACAGATGTCGAGGTGTTCATTGTCTGCTTGTCCTGTCATTTTGGTGTGGGCTTGTTCCATGTCATCGGGCACGGAGGTACCCCATTGGCGGTTCTCAATGATATGCATATACTTACAATGACAAGAGCCTTGCTTGGGACTCTAAGTAAACTAGCATGGTTTGGGTACTTGTATTCACGGGACACGAGGTTTTCAACTTATGATTTGTCAAGCATATGCATCATAATTGTTCTCGCATTAACTTTAACCATTCAAGATGCTTATGATGGGGGCAATGAGAGCTCAAAGCCGGTAAGTACCATAATTTTTGAAGGTTATAAAACTTGCAATCACTGCTTCCCTCTGCGAAGGGCCTTTCTTTTACTTTTATGTTGAGTCACCACCTTCTTTCTTTATGCACCATTAAGAGAGCATAGTTGTCATTCTTAGTGTGATATGCATTGTCCCAAGGTTCATTGATTGACTCATATTGTTGGTTTCACTTGTTCTTAAATAATTTGTATCTAGTCGCCCTCTTAAACTTTGAGGTGTCCTATGCATTTATGTTTTGCTCTCTTTGAAGGACAAGCTGAAAACCATTTGTATGTTTTTCCTTATGATTAGAACACACGTTTGACTTTCATTGTTTCATTATCATGATCTTTTGTTTGTGTTCATTTGCATGTTTACAACATGGTTGCTAAGTTCTTATTGTCATGATTATATCTTTCATGCCCATGTTTTAAGTTCTATTGATCCCAGCTCATCAATGCTTACATATATGATCAAGATTGTGTAGGTGCATGTCACCTCAAAAATTATTCTTTGTTATCACTTACCTACTCGAGGACGAGCAGGAGTTAAGCTTGGGGATGCTTGATACGTCTCAAACGTATCTATAATTTTTGATGCTCCATGCTTTGTTTTACACCATTTGCCTATTGTTTCGTTACACTTAGTGGCATTTTTATACATTTTCCGGAACTAACCTATTAACGAAGTGCCACAGTGCCAGTTTTCCTGTTTTCTGCTATTTTTGTGTTTCAGAAGTGATACACAGGAAATATTCTCGGAATTGGACGAAACAAGTTCCTGAAGTCATATTTCACCGGGGAGCTTCCAAACATCCGAAGGAGAGAAGGAGTAGGGCCACGTGGGCCCCACACACACAGGCGGCGCGGCCAGCCCCCTGGCCGCGCCACCCACGTGTGAGGGGGCGTGGGATCCCCTCTGACATCTCCCTTTCGCCTACATATACCCCCTGACGAGAAAAACCTAAGGGCCCGATCAGTTTTCCAGAATACATCGCGATCCGCCGCCGCCGTCGACCCGAAGATCGGGAGGGTCCAGAAGCTCTTCCCGGCACCCTGCCGGAGAGGGGAATCGCCACCGGAGGTCTTCTTCATCGCCATGCTTGCCTCCGGAGCGATGAGTGAGTAGTCTACCTTGGACTATGGGTCCATAGCAGTAGCTAGATGGTTGTCTTCTCCACCATGTGCTTCATGTTTAGATCTCATGAGCTGCCCTACATGATTGAGATCACCGTTATGTAATACTATGATGTTGGTTTGTTGGGATCCGATGAATATTGGTGTTTATGATTAAGTTGCTGTACTGAATTATATCTTTTGTTATCTCTATGTTGTTTATGATCTTGCATGCTCTCCGTTGTTAGTAGCTATCTTGGCCGAGTAGTTGCTAGTGACTCCAAGAGGGGGTATTTATGCTCGATAGTGGGTTCATGCCTCTATTTCACCTGGGGGGAGTGACAGAAACCTCTAAGGTGGTAGATGTGCTGTTGCTACTAGGGAGAAAACAACATTCATATGCTCAAGGGCATATGCTTTGTTTACATTACACACTTTGCTTAATGCAATTATCTGTTGTTCGCAACTTAATACTTTCGGGGTGTTCGGATGATATCCCTGGGGGTGGATTATTAGTCATAGATGCAGTTGGATGGCGGTCTATGTATTTTGTTGTAATGCCCAGAGTGAATCTCATAGTGATCTTCTTGACATATCACGTTATCTTTATTCTATCAATTGCCCAACTGTAATTTGTTTACCCAGCATGTTATTTTATCTATGGAGAGACACCACTAGTGAACTGTGGACCCCGTTCCTATTTTAATCATATTGCAATCACCTGTTTACTATTCCCGCACTGTTTACTTTACTAGCATTTTACTATTGTTTTCCACTCGATACACTCATAACCTTTGTTTCAAGCAAACCGGTGAGATTGACAACCTCATCGCAAGTTGGGAGCAAAGTATTTGTCTGTGTGTGTGCAGGTTCCATAACACCTTCAGTCGTCATCGTCTCTCCTCTCCTGATCGATAAACCTTTGTTTCTTAACTGAGGGAAAACTAGCCGCTACACTCATCATACCTTCCTCTTGGGGTTCCCAACGGGCTGGTCATTCACCAAGCACAAGGACGTCTGCTCCCACCTTATTTACACGCCACCAGCTCTTTTCTGGCGCCATCACCTTGGAGTAGCAGCAGGCGATGGACGTCCCCCGCACCCTGCTTCTTCGTGACTTCGACGGAGAGCTCACCGCCGAGGTCCAGGTCCACGTCGTCTGCTCTTGGGAGGCGGAGGATGCGCTCTCCGACTCTAGTCACTTCTGCTTCATTGACGGTGGCCGGCCGAAGCGCACCCGTCGGATGGACAGCATCGACTCCGACTCGGTGCGTGGCTCACCGCCGAGACCCCGCCCCCGTGAGGCTTGCCCCATGGAGCTATGGCAACGCATCCTCACCCGCAAGTTCAAGGGCGAATCATCCTTCTCTGCGCACCACGCTGCGCTTGGGCCTGTCGCTCCACCCCTGGAGGAGTGGAAGGTTGGGCTGGCTCAAAGCCTGGCCTCCCAGTTCCCCGACGCCGGCTTCTCCGCAGCTCAAGTCATTTTCTCCCTTCTCTTCTTCCCCTCTTTGCCTCGTTGTCTTTATATGTCTGTTCCTAAACCATCTCCTGTTCTCCTCCTTCAATGGTACGATACCCTGGGCACCCCTGCTGATCCCATTGTCGTCTCCTCCGATGAGGACGTGACGCCCACGGAGCAGACCTCTCCTCTACCCTGCCGCGGCGACCAGTTCGTCGCTCCTATCGCCCTAGCTGTGGAGGAGGTGGGCGAGAGCTTTGCCTTGCTCTCATTTGCCGCCTCTGATGTCCACGAGGATACAATCCGGAAGCAGCGTGTCAAGGGCAAGATGGCGGCTGACCGTGCGTTCAAGAAGCGCACCAGCTCTCACCTTGCTGCTAAGGAGTCCAAGAACTACCTCTCCATGGCGGGCAAAGCCTCCGCTCGTGCGTCCCTCTTTGACACCCGTGATGCCTCTCCACGTCTCCGGGCAGCCGCCCGCACTGCGGGTTTCGGTGACAAGGTCCCCGGACACCTTCCACTCCATGCTCTTCAGGCGCTCGGTGCGCCGTGCGGCATCGATGCTGCAGCGATCGCCACCACCACTCCGGAGACTTCGGGCGTGCCATGAGGCACGCCCCTCCCTATGGCCCGTGACTCCTGTTCTTGCGTCGTCTGAGGGCGCTGTCAGAGTCGTTGCGGCCGTTTTTTGCTTTCTGTTAGCTGTCCGCCGCCTGTGTGTTGGCAGAGCCCTTGCTGTACTGCCTCTATGTTCCGGCAGCCCGTCCTTCGTTTTATCGGTGTGCGTCATTGTAATGGCCTTGTGCCATCTGTTCCCTATCAATGCAGCTCTGAATGTTTGATGCTACTCCTCCTGTTGCTCCTGTTATCCTCCATGAATGTGTCCTTTGTTGTCGGTTCCTTGAACATTCGGGGCGCTGGGGACGTAAAGAAATGCCCTGATATTGCTGCTTGCATCTTGGATTTGGCTCCGAAAATCATTCTCCTGCAGGAAACTAAGCTATCGTCTCTTTCTGCCACCAAAGCGGCTTCTTTCCTGCCCCCTGCCCTTCGATCGTACTCTGTTGTTGGCGCCTCTGGCTCCTCTGGCGGCCTCCTCACCGCGTGGGACTCCAACTTCTGCACGCTGGTGGCAAGTGTTCCCTCGCGCCACGCCCTCTCCATTGACTTTGCGTTGGGTTCGGATGGCTCCCAGGTTAGAGTCACCAACGTCTATGCCCCGTGCCTCCGTTCAGAAAAAGCGGATTTTCTCGCTAACCTCGCAACTCACGAACCTCCTGACAATGTTCCATGGCTGGTGGCTGGGGATTTTAGCCTCGCTCGGTCTCCGGACGATCGGAACAATGACAACTTCTCTGCCTCGGAGGCCTCTATGTTCAACTCCACTATTAACGATCTGTGCCTTCTTGAACTCCCGCTTCGTGACCGCATGTACACTTGGTCGAACCGTCATGATTCGCCTGTTCTGATTCGCCTCGACAGAGTCTTTGTCAATGCTGCCTGGAACCTTCTGTTCCCTGCGTCTACCCTCACCTCCCGCGCCCGTGACACCTCAGACCATGTTCCTTTAGCTGCCGCCATCTCCACTTCCATCCCTCGCAGCCATGTGTTCCGCTACGAGAAATCCTGGAGCCTCCATGACTCGTTCCGCTCCTCCATCTCCTCTGCTTGGCATGCCACCTCCCGCACTGACGCCACTGCGCGCATTGTGGCGAGACTCAAAAGATGTCGCCTCGCCTACAAATCTTGGACTAAACGCACCCCCCTTTTGCTCAACGAGAAAAAGATTGCAGAGTTCTCGTTAATCTTCTTGACGGTCTGGAGGAATTTCGGCCGCTCTCTGCCTTAGAAAAAAAGGCTCCGCACCCACACCATTGCCAGTCTCCATGTTTCCATCCGTGAGCGGGTCAGCCATTGGAAAACCCGGGCAAAAATCAGATTCGCTATTGAAGGTGATGAAAACAGCAAATTCTTCCACGCCCTCGCTACTTGCCGCAAACGACGCAACGTCATCCCTGTCATCGAGGAGAATGGCTCTTCCTTCTCTGATCATGCTAGCAAAGCGGAAGCCCTCCGTGGCTTCTTCTTGAACCTTTTGGGCACCTCCTCCGTCTGCTCTTGGAATTTTGACATCTCCGAGCTGTACTCGAGTAGCCCTCCACTTCCAGCCTCGCTCTCACTGCCTTTCTCCGAGGAAGAGATCCACCGGGCTTTTCTTGCTATGAACCAATATGCAAGCCCTAGGCCAGATGGCTTTGGGCCGGCCTTCTACCATTCCTTCTGGCCCCTCGTCGCTGACGACATCTACGCCATGTTTGCCGATTTCCACGCTCGCCGCATTGATCTCTGTCGTATTAACCATGCTTTCCCGGTTCTCCTTCCGAAGCACGACGGCGCCAAATCGCCTGGTGATTTCCATCCTATTTCCCTGCAGAATTGTGTCATGAAAGCCATTACCAAGGTCCTCACCTCTCGCCTCCAGCATTACATCCATTCCCTCGTCGACGCAGACCAGACGGGTTTCCTTCCCGGGCGTCGAATCTCAGAGAACATTGTGTATGCAGCTGATCTGGTTCGCTGTTGCCATGTCCGCCGTGCCCCAATGGTGGTTCTTAAAATTGACTTTAGGAAAGCTTTCGATTCCGTAAACTGGGGCAGCCTCTCATTGATCCTTCGTGCCCACGGGTTCGATGACCTTTGGTGCGCATGGATCGAAGACATCCTCAGTTCGGGCCACACCTCCATCCTCCTCAACGGAGTCCCTGGAGCTTGGATTCGCTGCCGGAACGGCCTCCGGCAGGGTGACGCTCTGTCTCCCTACCTTTTCATCTTGGTCGCCGATGTCCTCCAAAAACTAGTGCAAAAAGCTTGGGTTGCTCAGTCTATCGCCCACCCCCTTGATCCTGGCCTCTCTCCTCCCGTCTTGCAGTACGCAGACGATACGTTGATTCTTTGCAGGGCTAATGTGGCCTCTGTGTCCTGCCTACGGGCAGTTCTCGAAGATTTCTCATCTGCTACCAGTCTCTTTATTAACTTTCATAAATCCTGCTTCGTGCCAATGCATGTCCCTGATCCCATCGCAGCGTCCCTGGCTAGCATTCTTGGGTGTCCCATCTCGTCGTTCCCACAGCCCTACCTCGGGCTTCCGCTCTCTCCCCTTAACCTTCCCAACTCTGCGTTTGCACCGCTGATCTCTAGTTTTGAGAAACGGCTCTCTGGCTGGAAGGCCTTGCTACTCTCGTCTGGAGGACGACTCGTGCTCTGTAACGCTGTGCTTAACAGCCTCCCCACCTATTTCATGTGTTCCTACTTTCTCCCCCGTGGTGTTATCGAGGCTGTTGATAAGTTGCGTCGTGCTTTTTTGTGGACTGGTAAAGATTCATGCTCAGGTGCCCACTGTTTAATCTCTTGGCAAAGGGTTTTGTTGTCTAAGCAGGAAGGTGGGTTCGCGGTCCGGGATCTTCAGCGACAGAACCTTTGCCTCCTCATGAGCTTCATCGACAAACTTCACCAGCCGGGATCACTCCCATGGAAGGACTGGTTTTTTTGCCAGACGCGTGGCGACCTCGGCGACGCACCACTGACCTCCTCCTTCATCGCCAAGATCGTCTATGAGGGGCTGCCTACGTATCGGACCCTGACCAAAGTGCGGTTGGGGGATGGGAAGCTCACCTCCTTCTGGCATGATAATTGGCATTGCCTTGGAGTGCTCTCGACCAAGTTCACTGCGTTGTTCTCGCATTGTACAAGACAGAACGCCTCCGTCCTCACTGTGATCGACGAGGGGCTCTCTCTTCGCCCTCGCCTCAGCTCGGCTGCTGCCGTTGAGCTCGCGGAGGTCGGCCAGCTGCTCGCTGACGTAACCCTAGGGAGTTCGGCTGATTCTCGAGTCATGGCTTGGGGCAAGGAAACCGGCTACAGCTCTCGGGCGGCATACAGACTCATGGCTCCGGGGCACGTCCTGGACGAGTCGGCCTGTCGTGCGTGGAGCTCGTCCCTCCCATCGAAGCTGAAGATCTTTGTCTACCTCATGGAAATCGACCGGCTAAGCACTAGAGAGAACTTGTCTCAGAAGAATTGTGCCCCCACCTCGGACTGCGCGATGTGCGCCTCTAAAGAAACCTCCAGGCACCTGTTTTTTGACTGCCCCAGAGCTGCTGCTGTCTGGGCTGCCATTGGTGTGAATATCCCCGATGGGAAGGTTGATATCTGGCGCTTGGTCCCTCCCGTCGATGTGCCGGTGCCCGCATGGCATTCCTCTCTCGCCGTCCTCCTATGGCATGTCTGGAAGGCAAGGAACGATGTTGTCTTCAACTCTGTCAACTGCCATCACTCGGCCGTTCTGCGGCGGTGTGCTGCGGATCTTGCTGTGTGGTCGCTTAGGTACAAAGCTGTCGACCGTGCAGCGCTGGATGTTGTGCATTCGTTCATTCTCAGCAGGGTGGCCCAATGATCGTGGCCACCCTCCCCCCTGTAATTTTCTAAGCTTGTTTTCTCTCTTTAGGGTTTAGGCCCTACTCTCTCGCTCTTTTGGAGGATCTCCTCCTTCTGTATAATTCAGCTGAACTGGCCAAAACTCTGGCTTCTTTCGAGGAATATATCAAAAAATGGTGGGGATGTTTCTCTCCCCCCCCCCCCCCGTTACTCTCGAAAAAAAAATTTGCTCTAAATTCAAGATCGAGGTCTTTTTTTGCCATGTGTGCACCTAGCCTGCTGCAGTGCACCAGGTTATTATTTTTCTACCTCAGTCTGTTTGATTAGCTTGTCAATTTCCACATCCTTACTAATTAATGAAACTACCCAAATAATAAATAATGAGGCTGCATAGCATATATGTATAACTCAAAATCATGTCTCGTTTTTGTCCTATCTATCAATTTTTTTTTTTGAGTTTTAAGGCAGTTGCTTCTGCCGTCCGATTAGATAGAATAGAAGTTTTTGTACAAGGTTTTTTTAGCCAAATAATTACATGCCCATCTTGGCCAAAGAATAAGCCACACTACTCACGCTACACTGCGTCTCCCGGATCCTGGGTGTGAGCATGAGCCCGTTGCTCAATCTCTTCCCAAACCAAATGAGCGACCGCCTCTGGGTGAAGCGCCACATTACGGAACACCCGCCTATTTCGCTCCTTCCAAATTCCCCACATGGTGTAGATGAATGCGCCACTTGCCTCTCTTCTTTTCTCTTTGACAATACCCGCAAGAGTACCGTCCCACCAAGAATCAATGGTCCGTCCCAAGGGAGGTGGGGCTGCGCCAATGGAACCATTCCAAGCAAAAATCCTCTCTCGCACCGCTATCGAGAAGCTACAATCAAGCAAGAGATGTTGCACAGTTTCCGGATGAATCCTACAAAGCTTGCAAATAGGATCATGTGGCCATCCTCTTATGGCTAGGTTATCAGCGGTAAGGATCTTCCCATGGAGCACCACCCATGCAAAGGATTTGCATTTCTGCTCCGTGTGTGCCTTCCACACCTTAGCTGATCTAAAAGGTGCAACCGCCCCAACAAACTGGCAATGGTAAGCGGAGGCCGTCGTGTATACTCCAGAGGTTGTCCACCTCCATGAAATCGCATCCGGGCGATCCTGTAGCACCACACCTTGTAGAATCGACCACAACAAGGTGAACTAATGGAGTTGCTCAACAGTCACGATGTGGAAAAGCGAGCGCATCCAAAGTCCACCAATCAGCTCCTTCTGCACAGATCTCGACTTTCTTGTTGCAATGGCGTAGATGGCCGGATACTGGAGCTTTAAAGCACCGCCAGGCAGCCATCTGTCATGCCAAAAGAGGCACCTAGCGCCATCCCCAATGGAGACATCCGTGGAGGCCCTGAAGAGCTCCATGTCTGCCGCGTCACACGGCAGCGGCGATCCAAGCCATGGCCTCGAAGGGTCTGTCCAGGCGAACCAAGGCCACCATAGCCGCATTGCCCTGCCAAACTTCTCAATGTCAAACACTCCCAGGCCACCTAGCTTCTTTGGTCTACAAACTGAACTCCAGTTGACAAGGGATTGCGGCCTCACTCCTGGAGTAGCTCCCGGCTTCATCCAAATAAATCCTCGTTTAATTCTTTCAATCCTTTTAATTATCCATTTTGGCAATTTGAACACCGCAAGGTGGTAGAGCACCATGGAGGACAGAACCGATCTACACAGCAGAACCCTGCCCGCCCTCGTGAAGTGCATCGCCCACCATCCCGCAAGGCGCGCTCCAAGACGATCCAGAAGAGGCTGAAAATCCTCCGCTTTTAGTCTTGAATGGTGCAATGGCAGTCCCAAGTAGGTGCAAGGAAAAATCCCCCTCTTCGCCGGAAAGATGTCAAGAGCCGCCAAAACCTGCTCCTCCGTGCATCTAATCGGAAAGGCCTCCGATTTTTGAAGGTTTGTGCGCAGCCCCATTGCGTCCCCAAAAACTTTCAAAATCTGTACACAAATAAGACTATATACGTTAACGTGGTAAATGTCAAAGGACTCCAATTAGCAAATACAAACAAGATAGAATTAGATAGATACCTGGAGATACCCAAAGACCATGCTCTCTAAGCAAGCGAAAGCGAAGAGCAACCTCGTAGAGGCTAAAACCGGTGAATTCACTCTCGTGGATTTCGTGTAGCGCCATGTCAATGTGTTCTTCAAATAAATGGTCAATTCCGAGATTCTGAAGTGTGTCGACCAAGGCCATCTTCTCTTCCACAGTTTTGGAGTTATTGAACATCATGTGTACATCCTTCTTCAGCCTGTCAGCCTTCACCTTCATATATTCTTCAGATATCTGCATGCAAATTGGATACAATGTGACTTTACATGAATACAAAAATAGATTCACGTCTTATCAGTTGCAAAAGGAATTTAATCCTGTTATACGCATAGCATTGGTTAAGTTGCCGGCTAGGAAACATGTACAAGGAAGCCACGAGTGTGCTTTGGTATTTTTTTTTCAAAATAGAGGATAACTCCTAGTCTCTGCATGGACTGATGCACATAACCTTTTATTAAAAAGTCAGGCAAGCTTAGCAAAAGTAACCAAACAGAAAAGATGAAAAAACAATGAGACCTCATGCCTTCTGCGGCAGTACCTCCATCAGTCTACCACTATCCCTATGGTACAAAGCAGAAACAACAAGAAAATACAAATCTCCTAAGAAAGGCCTTCAAGAAGGAATCCCACACGTGCGCCGATAATGACGAGTCCAACCGTAGGTCAATCTCGGGAATTTTATCCCCAAGCAAAGCTTTGAGCCACCACCTTCAACAAGAGCTCGACGCAAGCGTGCGTCGACAATGTGTGTTTCCACCGAAGTGTGCGGGCTCAATGTTGAAGCTAATTGTACTATCATCACTTGTCCAGCCGGCGACTGTTCGCTAACCGGATACCGCTGGAGCAGAAATTGGAAGTTGATGACGTCCTATACCGCCACGGTTCCAGCCACTGTCGCACCACCTTCGATCGACAAGCAACAAGCATGACTTGAAGCCGCTGGAAGAGACGTTGTCCGTAGCACCCGCTAGGATCAGGCATGACTTGACGCCTCCAATGAGACGCCATACATAACCACTACCAACAGGCATGACTTGACATCTCCGCCGAATACATCGTGTGTAGCACCTGCTGAGTCAGATCGAACCCGATCTTGAATTGGAGGGGGCATCCCATACCGCCACCAGCCTGAAAACTCTGCAGACACGGTGCTTGAGACCATCACCAAATCAAAGATCCGGCCAACGCTTCATCCGCATGACCACGATGCCCGCCGCCGTCGAAAGACCAAAGCCGCCGCTCCTAGCGCCAAACTCTTGCTCTGCCAACGGGTGACATCGTAACGAGCAGATCACGGCCTAAGCGCCGCTGCTAGACCTGCTGCCGGCTACCGCGGAGCTAGGCAGCACAACAGCACTGGAAGCCACCTCTTCCTTGCCAAAAACCGCAGAAAGCCCTGCACTATAGGACCTATGCCCGAGGAACCAGGCCACCGAAGCATCGGCACCGCCGCCAAGTCAGTGGTGGCTTCCCTATGCAGCCATCAACAAATCGGCTATCACCATCCCGGGGCCGCCGGCGTCCAAACTCTGTCACGAACGTGGTCTGCATCCAGGGCCGTCACCACGCTTTGACCAGAGGTCTCCAGTCACCAGGAGGTCGAGGAGACGAGATCGCGCCGTCCGCCGGAGAGGGACTTTGCCTGCCGGCGGGGAGAGGCTGTGGGGTCAACGTTGGCGGTGTGCTGCGGTATTATGTTGTTCTCCCAATCTTGATGAATTGTACTACTTCTCCGTTGTTGCATCTAGTTATTTCCCCAATCTAATCAATTTTAGGCCTATTTAACATCACGTTAACATCCCATGATATATGTAACCAAGCATTATTTTTCCACCCACGATCTTTCACCCACCAATGAGGCAATGACTAATCGACGAAAGAAAACTAGAGTTTTGCTCTAATCACTACCGGAGATCCTTCCTATGCCGTGTGCCTGCGACACACGGCGAAATAGGAATAGCCCACGGCAAATAGTTCACCGTGTGTTTGCGCACGGCGAACAACACACGGCAACGAACGCCACGGCGAACATCCTATGCCGTGAGCTATACCGAAAACCGACGGCGAACTATTTGCCGTGTGCTGCACTAGGAGGCACGGCGAAGTAAAGTAGCTAACGCCTTCCAGCCGTCGACGGAGAAAGAGGTGGGCCCGGTGTTACAGTATGCCGTGAGCTACTGCTTTGCCGTATGCTTTGCACCTAGATGACTACCTCCAGTCTGCCGTGCGATAATTCTCTGCCGTGTGCCTGCTGTGAAGGTTTGCCGTGCGCTTTCCTCTGCCGTGAGCTTTTCAGCTAGATGCCTCCTTACAGTTTGCCGTGAGCTTGCAGTTTGCCGTGAGCCTCCATTGGAAGTTTGCCGTGAGCTTTGCTATGCCGTGAGCCGTGCTGTTGCATTTTGCCGTGTGCTTTGCTATGCCGTGCGCCACACTTCCCAGATCATCAGCAGATCAGCTCCTAGGAGAGCACAGGCTATTGACGCGTGGCAAGTTTGTCGTGTGCTAGCACACGGCAGAGGACATATGGTTTCTTTGCCGTGTGCTTGCACATGGCAAAGGCCCAGACAAAGGGCGGGAAGAAAAGGGCGGGAAAACGATTGAACTGGAATTAAAGTACATATCTCAACTGAAAATTAAGATACATGGTCAGATTAAGTCACAATCGGCCGAACTTGTTTTCGAATGTTGGACTGATTCAGTCATAGTCGTGCCTAGCCCTATAAATGTCGCCACTGTAGTCGTCGTAGTCGCCGACATCGTCGTCGCTGGCATCGGGGTCGCGGTAGTCAAACCTCGGCGGGTGAGCACGCGTGGGCTGAGACTAAGGGTAGCGCAGGCGGGGGCCACAGTAGGCCATGACGCTCTGGAGAGTCCGGCCGCGCCACCACAGCCGACGGCCGGCCTCGTTGAAGTTTGAACGAGGCGGGCCGTCCTCCTCGTGCCTGGCAAGCGCACTGTCACGCCGATTGATGAAGAAGCCGTCCCAAGTCGGGCTGTAGTCGGGATGCCACTGGGGATTCCTCCGCTGCTCTGGCGTGAGCTCGAAGTAGTAGTGGTTCGTGATGGCCATCTGGCGTGCCACACCTAGAGGGACAGGAGGGACCGGTACGCCTCCGACACTCAGCATCCAGCCGGTGGGGACGCGGTAGCCCGGCGGGCAGGGGTAGTTTGAGGCGCAAAGCGCCTCCACCTCCTGGGGGGTTAGAGATACGATGGAAGCCATGAGAGAGAGTGATGAGGTTTGCAGATATGAGTCTAGATGTGATATGTAAATGGAGGCCAAGCCTACATATATATAGTGAAAAAATGGCGGGAAGACGGAGGCGGGAAGCGGTGGAAAGCGCGGGAAGAAAATAGGCGGGAAGCGGTGGAAAATAGGCGGGAGGCGGGAAGCGGTGGAAAGCACGGGAAGAAAATAGGCGGGAGGCGGGAAGCGGTGGAAACCGCGGGAAGAAAAATGGCGGGAAGATGGAGGCGGGAAGCAGTGGAAAGTTGTCGGCAGGATAAGGACGCGTGGGTGGATGCACTGCTCGAAGCGGTGGAAAGTTGTCGGCAGGATAAGGACGCGTGGGTGGATGCACTGCTCGAAGCGGTGAAAAGTTGTCGGCAGGATAAGGACGCGTGGGTGGATGCACTGCTCGATGAGATAAAGCATGTAGCGCACGACGCCCTGTCGGAGGAACAAGACAAAGTAGAAGCGGCGCTGTGCCTATAAAAGGAGCATCGATACGCCATGGCAAGCAGCTCAACAAGCCAACCTAGAAGTACAGGAGAGTTTCATCCCCATGGATGGAGGACAGGGTTGGGAAATCTCCCGTGGCAGAGCTTCTCGAAGATGTCGTTGGTGCTCACGCCCTACGACATCTTCGGAAGCTCCGCCTCGGAAAAATTTCCCTGCAAGCCCATGAAAGACTCCGTCTCCTCTAACAGTGTTGGGTAAAGGGTTGGGAAATCTCCCGTGGCGGAGCTTCTCGAAGATGTCGTTGGTGCTCACGCCCTACGGCATCTTCGGAAGCTCCGCCTCGGAAAAATTTCCCTGCAAGCCCGTGAAAGACTCCATCTCCTCTAACAGTGTTGGGTAAAGGGTTGGGAAATCTCCCGTGGCGGAGCTTCTCGAAGATGTCGTTGGTGCTCACGCCCTACGGCATCTTCAGAAGCTCCGCCTCGGAGAAATTTCCCTGCAAGCCCATGAAAGACTCCATCTCCTCTAACAGTGTTGGGTAAAGGGTTGGGAAATCTCCCGTGGCGGAGCTTCTCGAAGATGTCGTTGGTGCTCACGCCCTACGGCATCTTCGGAAGCTCCGCCTCGGAAAAATTTCCCTGCAAGCCCGTGAAAGACTCCATCTCCTCTAACAGTGTTGGGTAAAGGGTTGGGAAATCTCCCGTGGCGGAGCTTCTCGAAGATGTTGTTGGTGCTCACGCCCTACGGCATCTTCGGAAGCTCCGCCTCGGAAAAATTTCCCTGCAAGCCCATGAAAGAATCCATCTTCTCTAACAGTGTTGGGTAAAGGGTTGGCAAATCTCCCGTGGCGGAGCTTCTCGAAGATGTCGTTGGTGCTCACGCCCTACGACATCTTCGGAAGCTCCGCCTCAGAAAAATTTCCCTGCAAGCCCGTGAAAGAATCGATCTCCTCTAACAGTGTTGGGTAAAGGGTTGGGAAATCTCCCGTGGCGGAGCTTCTCGAAGATATCGTTGGTGCTCACGCCCTACGGCATCTTCGGAAGCTCCGCCTCAGAAAAATTTCCCTGCAAGCCCGTGAAAGAATCCATCTCCTCTAACAGTGTTGGGTAAAGGGTTGGGAAATCTCCCGTGGCGGAGCTTCTCGAAGATGTCGTTGGTGCTCACGCCCTACGGCATCTTCGGAAGCTCCGCCTCGGAAAAATTTCTCTGCAAGCCCGTGAAAGAATCCATCTTCTCTAACAATGTTGCGTTAAGGGTTGGGAAATCTCCCGTGGCGGAGCTTCTCGAAGATGTCGTTGGTGCTCACGCCCTACGGCATCTTCGGAAGCTCCGCCTCGGAAAAAAATTCCCTGCAAGCCCGTGAAAGAATCCATCTCCTCTAACAATGTTGCGTAAAGGGTTGGGAAATCTCCTGTGGTGGAGCTTCTCGAAGATGTCGTTGGTGCTCACGCCCTACGGCATCTTCGGAAGCTCCACCTCGGAAAAAATTCCCTACAAGCCCGTGAAAGAATCCATCTCCTCTAACAATGTTGCGTAAAGTGATTTCCATACATACAGTAACATCATTACACAAAAATAAATGGGAAAGTGATTTCCATATTGAGATACACAAGTTCTGATCCCTATCTAGTCTTTTGAGTTTTCTTCATGTGTTTCCCTTTTTTCTGATTGCGACGCAACCATGGGCAATCTTCGGACGGCGGCACGCCGGTGGGCTAGTGGGCCCGCACAGCGGCATGCCGGTGGGCCCACAGACCAGTGTTTCAAGGGGGGAATGCCCCGGAGGCGCCAAAAATCCTTCAAAAACTTACATGGGGACCTATGATATATGGGTAAAAATAAACTAATATATGGATCGTAGGTGCAATAAATGTGCAAAAATAATAGGAGAAATAGGCAGAATAAAATGTTTGCCGTGTGCCGGCCACCAAAGCACACGGCAAAATGTATCTATGCCGTGTGCCTTTCTGGAAAGCTCACGGCAAATAGTGGGTACTGACATATTTCAAATTTTAAATATTTGCGCGGCGATAATTTTAAATTTGCGAGGCAAACAGTTTACCGTGCGTGACTGCAAGGCACACGGCAAATGGCGTCCGTCAGGCTGAGCCGTTAGACCGGCCTCGAATGTGGGACCAGATCAACAGTTTGCCGTGGGTTCTACTCTGCCGTGAGTTTTTAGCTTATTTCACCGTGTGCCGTGTTTTACCGTGAGCTTCTGCCGCAGTCTACCGTGGGCTCAACTTTCGCCGTGTGCTACGGTTAGATACGCCGTGAGCATTTGTTTGCCGTGGGCTGGACTTGCTGGCTCACAGCATAAGATTTTATGCCGTGCGTCGATCCACGGTAACGGGTCGGCGCATGGAAAAGAGAGATTTTCCGGTAGTGAATGGCGCCAGCTGCCACTTCAGGATACACATAGCTGCGCTACCAAACGGAAGTGCTCTGCGTACGACGATATGTTTATGACATTTCTATGATGGAAGTATAGAACAGGAGGGCATGCAGTGTAAAAAAACAACATAGAAATCGCATTATGTGAAGTCACTACAGTGTAAAAAACATAGAAATACATATTTTACGTTGTATTTAATACATCATGTACGTAAATAATTCCTTTTACGTCCTATCATTATTTTCTTATGATCATGTCGGCTTCCAAAGTAAAATAAAATTTATGTGAAGTAAAAATTATGCACTGTTGAAGAGAAACATGGTGGGTGATTCCGCACACTGAGATCAAATGGCTCGTCCATACAATTCGTTTTATTAGACTTCTAATGAGATGCATCGTGACCAAAGCAAGCACTCATAGGCGGAGGGGCGCGTCCATACAATTTGGTTTATTAGACTTGTAATGAGATGCATCATGACCAAAGCAAGCACTCATAGGTGGAGAAAACTTTCTCCCAAGATTTGAATCCATTCTTTTCTTCTCAGTAAATGTAATAATTATTAAAGAAGGCCAAAGATCTTGCATGCAAGAACATGCATAGACATGTTGGCTATTAGCTCGCTTTAATTATTATTCATTTGAGCCTAATGGATGGAATAGTCTTGATTTCACCAGGAGCCAAATAACATGGCAGTACTCCCTCCATCCCGGTTTATAAGTTTTGCACATATATCTAGATCGTCATTTTGACAAATATAATCTAAATTTTATGACATAAAAATTATACCATTAGAAAGTACAATGTTTGAACTTTCCAATAACATATATTTTGTAGTACATAAATTATATTATGTTGATCAAAATGATGATCAAGAGACACGCGCAGGACCTATAAACCGGGATGGAGGGAGTACATCTTTTTTAACACGTATTTTAAGACTTTATTTCTTAGTTCAACTAATCTAAATAGAGCATGTGCCCCTCTTATTCTTAGCTTGCAGCGGCATGCATCCCGATTGCAACTCTTTCATATAAAAGGTAACACTCCTGAACACACACAAACATATATAAAAATGTCTCTAAAAAAACATATATAAAAATACGACTTGGGGGGTTATATAGTCTTCCAAGCAGTTTAAAAGAAGAAGTTTCGGTGTGTACAACGAGAGAACGGGTGTTATAACTCAAACTCAAGATCTCACGGATAGAATAGGTATCAGCACCTCCTAACCATTCGGGCTAGGCCTCGGTTCACCACGGGGACATATATGTAAACACAGCCTTTTGGTGAAATTATGGTATACATACCTAGAGTGGCTCTGGCTCGTACTGGATGAAGAAGTCATCCCACACCGATGGCTCGAAGCTACAAACCCTCTCCATAATGTCAGTAGCCATTTTGGTACAAAGTGTACGTACGTCTCGTATGTGTGCTCGCCTGTGGGATTAGCTTTGCTCGGGGGATAAAGAGAGGAGGGGCCTTAATGGCCTTTATATAGACGGAGGTTAAGCGCATATGGGTCACCGAATGTTGAATCGTTGAAAACAAAAGAAAAACGCTACATTTGACTATAGGCGGTGTGGGCCTAAGCATGGTTTATTAGTCTTTTGTATATTCTAGATTATTAATTTAACCAACTTAATATAAAATATATATTAAAGATGTATTATTAAAAAAATTGGATGTTCTATTTTAATATATTATTTTTATGTTATATTTTATTAAGTTGGTCAAATTGATGTCCTAGAGATGATGCACTGGCGACGCGCCCAGGTCCGAGGTCAGCGCCGCCCCTGATTCCTATCGCTCTGCCACCTCCATGCCTCGACAGATCGCCCCGCCACCAAGGTCGTGAGGGAGCTCCACCTCCGTGAGCATGCTCGCGCCACCCTTTGCATGTTGTGGTGCTCCGCTAGTCAAGGTGTCGGGGAAGATTGGGCTCACCTCCGGCTTGGTCTCGCCGGGGTGTCCCTCTTGTCCCTCCACGTTAACCGGACACCTCCATGCTCTTTTACTTGGGGTTGGAGGAGGAGCTGTAGCCATGGCGGCGGTGATGGCACTGCAAAGGCAAAGCTACTCTGCTACAAATCGTGGAGGCAGGTGCTGACGGTGCTTCCACTGCCCACTGGTTACGTCGGTGATGATGGCCTCCTCTTTTTTTTTTCCTTTTTTTCCGTTGTAATGCATAACAAAGAGCGGCGGTGCTACCATAGCCTGATGATGTGCTACATTGGCCGACGATGTTGGTACCTATCTCTGGCGGAGGTGCTGCAAATGGGTGAAGCTATCAATGGTGGTCAGGGCTGCTTCCAACGGTACCATTTCTGCATCTTGATTAAACCTGTTTGTAGGCCTAATAGGCTGCTTGATCGTTTTATATACATGCATTATATGAAGCCGTTGTACTATCATCCTTCTCAAACCTGTCATCTGTGAAGGCTACTGCAAATACATCAATAATTCAGCTCATATCACCTAGAGCCATTTTTTGAAGAGTACTTAAAAGCCTGTTATTTTGGAAAGTACTTATATACGTTAGCTAAAATAATCTATAGAGGTCACGCATGAAAAGGATATACGTGGTGATGTTTAATAAAGAGAGCCAACTACTCCTGTCTTGAAGTACTCAGGTCAGATCTATAGAGATATCGCATGAAAAGAATATGTTATTATACCTACTTATAATAACCCGACACTTGCCTGTTATATATTCTACCAGTGCTTTACAAAGATTTCCTTTTTCATTGACAGATTGACTGCTTAGGCTAGTGCGTAGCCAAATCTTTCTGCTTATGCTATCTCTTGATTCCGCAGCAGAAAACACGTGAACCGTCTAATAATACCAACAAAGCTCCAAGTCAACAATAAATGGTGGCTTTCCATAGAAGGAAACTAGTCCTACTTGCACCCGGGCCACGTCAAGAGCACACCTGCCGTCGCCGCCTCATGTCGGGGCCGCGTGCTGGTCAAGCTTCTCGCCGGCCGATGCACGCAGGCGAGCTGCAGGAGTAGGGGAGATGCGAGAAGGGCCAGTTCGGTGGGGGGAGTCACATGAGATCGAGGGAAGAGGAGGCTGCCCCGAGCGCAGTGGAGGAGAGGGTCGGTCCACGAGGATGCGTGGGGATGAGCAGAAGAAGGGTGACGGGTGGGTAGCAGAGGCGGTCTCCGGCGAGTGGGTGACGGTGGTGGTGGAGAGGAATATTGGGATGAGCACGAGGAGGAGGAGGGGTAGCTGGGGTCCACCTGCCAACGAGACAGAAAAAGAAAAAGAGGGATAAATTGGCTGAGCGGTAAGAAAATATTGACAAAATGATAGATTTATCGTAATCTTTGCCACGTAGTGGGATCAAGCGGCCAGAAAACAGTTTAACATGGCTAAATCGAAAAATCATTGCTATGTGTCACACACCTACCCTAGTATAAGTTATAGTTTTGTGTCACCACTGCCCCCATTGTTGTAGTTTAATTTTGTCACACAATGATACATTATTATGGGTACTGATAATAACCCGACACTTGCCTGTTTTATATTCTACTATTACCATTTGGCAAAGATTTTCCACTGACTACTTAGGCTAGTGCGTAGCCAAATCTTTCTGCTTATGCTATATCTTAATTCCGCTGTAGGAAAAATGTGAACCGTGAATAACACCAACAAAGCTCAAATCAACAATAAATGGTGGCTTTCCATATAAGGCCAACTACTCCTACCTTACACAAAATCAATTGGCCACTTGCTACGTAAAGATCACCTATTGATTAGATGTCAAAACTTCTCTAGACATTCCTAATATTTTAGCCGATTTTGCTGAAAGCGAAACCTTTTAAACACGTTACATATCATTGGATATCTTTGCCAGATCTTTGGCACCTTTTGCAGGATTCTCTCGGCCTGGCGGGGAGTGGATGTTTTCGCACCGCGTTAAGTTTTTGGAGTCTAGACTTGGGCATAACTAACTTAAAAAACATGAAAATGTGAAACCTTTGTTGGGTAATAACTAATACTAAGAGACTTAATTAGAGTAAGGAAAAACTCTTCTCAGAGAAGAGCTACCATGTACAAAGATGCATGACTTCTAAAGAAATTGAGCGAACCAAGGCATAGTTTGTCTGAAGAAGCTCATATTGCGCACACACCTGTACCTCAGAATGGTGAACAACTTTGCAAAATGAAATTTTCATTTTCTTTGCACCAAATATCGGTTTTCCATCTCGAGTGCCAAAATTTCTCTTTGTGAAGTAGCTACCAAAAATGTTATTCCAAATGCGGAACACCCCAATCTAAAAGAATAACGGACCACTTTCTATGTATAGATCACCCACTAGTAGAGAAACCCCTACTGGTGGCATTAAAAATTCGGTGTTAGTGACGTCACAGCAATACCTTGCTACCACCACTATTGGCGGTGTGCCCGTGAAGCACGCCACTGGATATTGTACCTATATCGTGCCAAAATCACGCCACTGATATATATGGCAGAACCAAAAATCCGTTGTCGCGGCAGCGGTAGGCTTATTTTGCTGTCGATATGTATATATAACAAAAGTGTAACAAACGAAACTTGATGTATGTTTATATATATTTATAGCTAGCTAGTCAAATCCACTCAAAATGTTATCATAGTGCATAATGACAATGTAATTAACAGAGTTCCTAACAACTTAACACACACACACACACACACACACAAAGAACGACAATGTTATCAATATAGTCCATGACAAACTAAACACAAAAACAACTACAATTTAGAGTTTAGACCTAGAGTTTGGCCACATTTCAAAACACCAAGTAGTTGACGAAGAAGCACTCAATATCTAAGAAATGGGCGATAGACATCTGTCGTGTGGAACGGCATGTGGTCACCCTATTGCATTAAGTGATTCTTCACCTGATCCAAAGTTTCTCCTTGGCGTGGAACATCCCGCCGGGGTGGATGACGTCCGTGTTGATGACATTCGCAAACTTCACCTAGATGTGTTTCAGATCATCTTTGGAATTTGCTGCAGTGGTTTTCTCCAGAGTTCCCATAATGACCCAATTCTGTAGGAACCTTATTTATAGCAGCTTGTTATCAACATGTAATATATTGCAACTCATTTCATGGAATCATGACATTTACTTGCATTGTTTAAACTATTGAAAACTCAAGTTTTGCCTTTCTGCTCAAATCTTTCTTCAACTAACTAGTGCAAAGGAAATGTCATCAAAACCTTGACCTGGTAGTTCTTCTAGTTTGTGTAGGTGTCCCTTAATACCCCGGTTCATTTTCAAAAAAATTATGGGCGAGATTTAGTATTTTTACTACTTGATAAACTTTCTTTTCCAAATAATGGCGGAACTGTAAATTAAGGTGTGGGTGATGATTCCTTGAATGAAATTATATGTAACTCTATATCTGGGACTAATATGTCCACTAGCAATCCCAGCATAAAGGGCATGATTTTAAGGATTATGTTTCAACTACTTGTAGTTCAAACCCACATTTTTAGCTAATCTGAATCTCAATTAAAATTGTTGTCAAAACATTTTATAACAACCTGGAAACTGTCCAAGTATTGCTACGAAGAACATGCTGAACTTGTTGATGTTTCCAGACTTTGGTTCAGAGGTTTAAGCCCTCAAATAGGTGTTTTGACTTAGCTGGGAGTTTTGTTTCAGTAAACGCAGAAAAGATGAAAAAGGAAGAACAAAGAGAAGGTGTATCTAGTCTAATTGGACCGAATCTGGCCCATTGGTATTTTTGTCTTGCGAGGTCGTCCTCTCCAGGGAGGTGAGATGACGCCACGCCCACGCGGAGCTCATCTTCTGTTGAACACAGAGCACAACGTTCCTTTCTTTTCATCCTCTCCCCCTCCATCTCCATTGCCCCACTGAGCTCTCTGTTACATTATCCTCACTCTGCCACACCCGATGTTGCCAAATTCTTGCACCGCCGCAGCTCCAGTGACTGGGAACACGGTGCCGCTCTGAACACCGACATGCAGGCCGAACCGACACCTCCTTGACCTCCCCGCCGTTCCGGTGAGTCTCCGATAAACTCTTTCGTTGACTGTAGCTAGTAGCTTAGCCAGGCCCCAGGCAACACTGGCTATGGCCTGGGGGCGTGGAAACCAATTCTTTCGTTGACTGTAGCTAGTATTTACTGTTCACCACTGTTGATCATTGTAGATTACGTTTAGTCTGGGGCGTTGCTATACATCCTAGCTACCCTACGCTGCTGACTGCATCCTTTCTTCTTTGACCTCGCAGCTTCCGCCCTCGCCATTGTTGCAAAGCCAGGAGCTCTGCCTGTCCGAACTGTTTTCCCTGCACCCTTTAGAGTTCAAGGAAGAGCTAGGTGAGATCACGACCCCAATGCATGTCTCCTTGCTCGATGTTGTTGTCTGCTATGCGTTCTGCTTCTATGCGCGCTGGTGCCGTACTTGCTATGCGCTGCATGCTGTTGTTGCTGTGCGTGTATTGCTCCATCTAAAGCATGTAGCGACAGATTTTATACTGCGTGTAGATGAAGCGGTTCTCTAGTTTGCCAATACAAGAAACAACACGCTTTTTCGTTGAGAATATCTTTTGAAACGATCGATCTCTGAATTTCTGTTTGAAGAACAGAGCTGCACGAACAAACAACATCTTTCCCCTCTGCCCAACCAATCACAAACTGCCATGTGTTCCACTAGTGACCAAATGGCTGAAACTTGCAAAAATTGTAGAAAAAATAAAAATCCAAATGAGATGAGCTTTATATGTAAATTCATGATTTGACATGAACAATTTAATAAAAGTATGTTTTCTGTCAGTACTATTACCAAATAAATAAATTTATTGATTTAATAGAATCCCTAAAATTTCCTCTCTTGAACTTAGAAAATTCATAGCTTTGGTTCCAGGACTCTAAATCAATTGGTTCCAGTTGCAGTAGTTTCATATTTCATTAAGATGTGTCATTATATGCATTTCATATCTATGCGTATGATTCCACCTTGTTAACATATTTTTGCTCTTGAATGTCATTTTCGAGCATTGTTTCGATTATTACCGGTAGAGACTGGCTACAAGAGATACTATGAGGGTCACAACGCTCAGTACGAGGACTTTGATCAGCAAGCCAAGCATCAGTTTGTTGAATTATCGTGCATCTGTTTATTTATGATGCCCTATGTCTTTATTACTGTTGTCCTCAATTCCTTTATTATCTCGGTTGTGTATCTTGTTTGTCATAGCTTTTGTTGATAGTTTTATCATGCGTAGGAGTTGCTTGCTGTTCATGATCACTAGGTCGTCAAATTAATTTTGAGTAACCAAATATGAAACTTAATAAAGCATCGGGGAATGATACCAACAACTGGATTATTTTATGGGTTGCTGTTCCCTCTTACACCGGTGTCGTTTGATCTTTCCCTTCACCTGTGGTGGAAGTGTTGTGAGGTTGATGGCATGTCTTTGTCAGTTGTGGCCACTTCTGGGACGTGTACCACCACTAGCCGTGCCATGCGCTTGACTTCAACGAGGAACGCATTAGAGTACACCAAGCATGCACCCCCTGGTATTTTGGAGGGATTTGAAAATTTTCCTCGTGCTCGATCATGGAGATGGTCACTTCTTCCACCTTCAGTTTCCGATAATTTAGGAACACTGCTCTGTATCTCGTCATAGAGAGGTGATGACCGACCCTTGTTGGCCTTCGTGCTCCATGTCTAGAAGATATTCCAACTTGTTTCCTTGCGCCTATTCCCATCTGTGCGGGGTTCAGCGAGTACCTCAACGACACTCTATAGAGATTGTTTTTTACCTCTCTAAATTTAAGCGTGTCATTGTTTGCAATTGTATTGCCAACGTGTATTTTGGGTTGTGTGAGCTGGACTAAAACTCTTTCATTTTGGCATGTAATATTAGCACTCTAAGATGTACTTGTGGCTGCAATTAGTGGTTCACATCTTCATGGCATTGTAAATTATAGTTGTATGTAAGATCTTGTATGATATCAATGCAACTTGTGTTTATTTTTGTGCATGTGTGCAATCATCGAAAAGTTTATATTATTGTGAAGATGCTACTAAAATGACGAGAATTTAATCATGACCTTGCTGCTTGTACATGTTTTAATCCGTTGCACATAATTTCTCCCTCAATCTCACCTTTTTGGGATGTCTTGTTGCAATAGGATGGCTGAAGGTGAGGGTCAAGGGTCTAATGTTAACCTTCGTCCTCCTCCCCCCACCTCCAAGCACGTTAGAGCTGCTACACAGTATGGCGGATAACTAGCAAGTCACCAACCGCATTCTCGAGCAATTCGCTCAGTTTGTGGCAGCAGGCCCAAGTGGTGGACAAGGTCGCGGAGGATTTGCTACACTTCAACACATCATTCCACCTACTTTATCTCATGGGGTTGACTTGCTCAAGGCTGATGAATGGCTTTGAAAGGTGGAGAGATGCCTCAAGATCAATCATTGCACCGATGAGGAGATGGTGCTCTTTGTATCACACCAACTCGAAGGTCCCTATTATATGTCTTGTTGTGAACTTAATGTAGATAGTTATAAATTGTTGTCATTGTGAACTCAGTCAAGATATTTACAAATTATTGTCATTTGCTAAATTTATGCTATTAATATTTTTGCCTAAAATATACAAGTTGATGGCGTGATATATCTAGGTCATACACTAGCAGTATGGGAACTACTGATAGCATGGGCCACCCCAACACTACCAATATCTAAACTACAGGTAACATACATATTTTTTTATCAGTGGTGTGATAGTGATGGCGGTTAAGGGCGTGTCACTATTAGTCCAATTTCGCACAAGCGTGATAAAAAATGAATTTAATTGTCAACCAGTCCTATCGAAAGTAGGATTGACTATGGATTCGAACTATCACACGTGGTTTTATAAAATTAGTATGATTTTCCTGATCTAAATCGAGTAGGGTTCCATAAAGATCTTGTTCAGCATGTTCTATTCGATACAGGTAGGAGAAGAACCCGACTCGGTAGCGTGTTTCTCCACATCACACTAGTGGGGACATGGCCTTTAGTCCCGGCCTGTAAGGGCGTTTAGTCCCGGTTTTCCAACCAGGACTCCAGAGGCGGGACTAAAGGCTAAACCTTTAGTCCCGGCCCTGTTACGAGCCAGGACTAGAGGGCCTCCACGTGGGCGCCTGATACGTCTCCAACGTATCTATAATTTTTGATGCTCCATGCTTGTTTTTACACCATTTGCCTAATGTTTCGTTACACTTCATGGCACTTTTATGCATTTTCCGGAACTAACCTACTAACAAGTTGCCACAGTGCCAGTTCCCTGTTTTCTGCTATTTTTGTGTTTCAGAAGTGATACACAGGAAATATTCTCGGAATTGGACGAAACAAGTTCCTGAAGTCTTATTTTGTCCGGGAGCTTCCAGAGATCCGAAGGAGAGTAGGAGGGGAGCCACAGGGGCCCCACACGCCAGGCCGGCGTGGCCAGGGCCTGGCCCACGCCGCCCTGGTGTGAGGCCACCTGGCTCCACCTCTGACATCGCCCCTTCGCCTATAAAGACCCCCCGACGGAAAAAACCGAAGTACCCGATCACTTTTCCAGAACACATCGCGATCCGCCGCCGCCGTCGACCCAAAGATCGGGAGGGTCTAGAAGCTCTTCCCGGCACCCTGCCGGAGAGGGGAATCGCCACCGGAGGTCTTCTTCATCGCCATGCTTGCCTCCGGAGCGATGAGTGAGTAGTCTACCTTGGACTAAGGGTCTATAGAAGTAGCTAGATGGTTGTCTTCTCCACCATGTGCTTCATGTTTAGATCTCATGAGCTGCCCTACATGATTGAGATCACCGTTATGTAATTCTACATGTTTGGTTTGTTGGGATCCGATGAATATTGGTGTTATGATTAAGTTGCTGTACTGAATTATATCTTTTGTTATCTCTATGTTGTTTATGATCTTGCATGCTCTCCGTTGTTAGTAGCTATCTTGGCCGAGTCGTTGCTAGTGACTCCAAGAGGGGGTATTTATGCTCGATAGTGGGTTCATGCCTCTATTTAACCTGGGGGAGTGACAGAAACCTCTAAGGTTGTAGATGTGCTGTTGCTACTAGGGAGAAAATAACATTCATATGCTCAAGGGCATATGCTTTGTTTACATTACACACTTTGCTTAATGCAATTATCTGTTGTTCGCAACTTAATACTTGTAGAGTTCTCGTATTGATTCGCCACAAGTGGATTATTAGTCATAGATGCAGTTGGATGGCGGTCTATGTATTTTGTTGTAATGTCCAGAGTAAATCTCGTAGTGATCTTCTTGACATATCACGTTTATCTTTATTCTATCAATTGCCCAACTATAATTTGTTTACCCAGCATGTGGTATTTATCTTATGGAGAGACACCACTAGTGAACTGTGGACCCCGGTCCTATTTCCATCATATTGCTATCACCTATTTACTTTACTCGCACTGTTTACTTTACTCGCATACTTCTACTGTTTTCCACTCGATACGCTCATAACCTTTGTTTCAAGCAAACCGGTGAGATTGACAACCTCATCGCAAGTTGGGAACAAAGTACTTGGTTGTGTTGTGTGCAGGTTCCGCGTTGCAGCTAGCAAGCAAAGCTTGGACGAGGCGCCATATATAAATTGTCCGAAGCTGTCGCAAACTAGCAAGCATCACCTTCAGTCGTTATTGTCTGCTCTTCTCCTGATCGATATTAAACCTTGGTTTCTTAACTGAGGGAAAACTAGCTGCTATACTCATCATACCTTCCTCTTGGGGTTCCCAACTGGCTGGTCATTCACCACGCACAAGGAATCTTCTGGTGTCATCACCCATGCGCCAGCAGCTAATTTTCTGGCGCCGTTGCCGGGGATTGAAGAAGAAGAAGTTCCCACATCAACTACACTTTCTCACGTCAACTTGGCACCAGCAAATAATTTTCTGGCGCCGTTGCCGGGGAAGAGTGGAAGACTTCTGCGAGGGGAGTTTTTCGCACGCACATCCTTTACTTTGTTATTGTTTTGCTTTACTTTATTTATTTTACCTGCATCGTTTTATATCAAAAACCCAAAAAAAATTAGAATCCTTGGTAGTTGTTTTTACTTGTTTACTTTCGTTTTGCTGAAATGGCCAATCCTGAAAACACCAAGTTGTGTGACTTTACTAGCATGAACAATAGTGATTTTATCTGCACTCCTATTGCACCACCTGCTCCTGCTGCAAACTTTTATGAGATTAAGCCTGCTTTGTTGAACCTTGTTATGAAAGAGCAATTCTCTGGTGCTAGTACTGAAGATGCTGCAGCTCATCTCAACAATTTTGTTGAGCTATGTGAGATGCAGAAATATAAGGATGTAGAAAGTGATATTATTAAGCTCAAGTTGTTTCCTTTTTCTTTGAGAGGAAAAGCTAAGGATTGGTTGCTGTCTTCGACTAAGAATAGTATTGATTCATGGGCTAAGTGTAAGGATGCTTTTATTGGTAGATACTATCCTCCTGCTAAGATTATATCTCTGCGTAGCAATATTATGAAATTTACTCAGTTTGATAATGAACATGTTGCTCAAGCTTGGGAAAGAATGCAATCTATGATAAAGAATTGCCCCACTCATGGACTGACTACTTGGATGATTGTCCAAACTTTTTATGCAGGACTGAATTTTTCTTCGAGTAACCTATTGGATTCAGCTGCTGGAGGCACTTTTATGTCCCTTACCTTGGGCGCTGCAACAAAGCTACTCGACAACATGATGGTAAATTATTCTGAATGGCACACCGAGAGAGCTCCACAAGGTAAGAAGGTAAATTCTGTTGAGGAAACCTCTTCCTTGAATGATAAGATTGATACCATTATGGCTATGCTTGCTAATGATAGGACTCATGTTGATCCTAATAATGTTCCTTTAGCCTCTTTGGTTGCTCAAGAAGAGCATGTTGATGTGAATTTCATTAGAAATAATAATTTTAACAACAATGCTTATAGGAACAATTTTGCTAGTAACAATTATAGGCCGTATCCTTATACCAATGGTAATAGTTATGGTAATTCCTACAACAACACTAGGGCCGCGCCCTCCGAGCTTGAGGTAATGCTCAAGGACTTCATCGGTAAGCAAACTGCTTTTAACAAGTCTGTTGAGGAAAAGTTAGGCAAAATTGATATTCTTGCTTCTAAAGTTGATAGCCTTGCTCATGATGTTGAACTTCTGAAATTAAAAGTGTTGCCTAATGATGTGAAAGAGAACAATGTTTTTGCTACTACTAACGCTATTCAAGTTGGAATTGATGAAAATATTAGATTGTTAGCGAAATTGTATGCCAGGTGGGAAAGAGAAGATGAGATGGCTAGAGAAACGAAGGTATGTACCATTACTACCTCTAATGATGTTGCTCCTAATGCTAGCAATCCTCTTACTTTGATTGGGGTAGAGAAAACTCTCACTCCTTGTGTTAAAAAGCCTAAAACTGCCAAAACTTTTTCTCAAAAGAGTGCTGAAATTTTTCAGAGTGTGGGAGATGATAGCTCTACTTCTTTTAATGATTTTGATGTTGATGGCTGCAATATATCTGAAGTTATTTTTTTCTTGCAAAATCTTTCTTTGACTCCCAATGCTAGTTCTTTAAATGTTGCTTTTACTAAGCATATTACCAATGCTCTCATAAAAATTAGGGATGAAAAGTTGAAGCAAAAAGCTTCTATTCCCAAGAAGTTAGAAGATGGTTGGGAACCCATCATTGATATGCATGTTAATGGTTTTGATTGCCATGCTTTATGTGATCTAGGTGCTAGTATTTCTATCATGCCTAGAAAGATTTATGACATGCTTGATTTACCACCGCTTGAAAAGTGTTATTTTGATGTTCCTATTGCTGATGTTGCTAAGAAGAAACCTTTGGGAAGAATTAATGATGTTCATATTGTGGTTAACAATAACCTTGTTCCCGTTGATTTTCTTGTTATGGACGTTGAATGCCGTGCTTCATGTCCTATTATTTTGGGAAGACCCTTTCTTCGAACTGTAGGTGCCATCATTGATATGAGAGAAGGCACCATCAAATATCAATTCCCACTCAAGAAAGGTATGGAACACTTCCCTAGGAAAAGGAAGAAATTACTCTTTGACTCTATTCTTAGAGCAAATTATGAGCTTGATGCTTCATCACTTGATATTACTTGATTCGCAATTTTCTGCGTCTAGCTCAAAGGCGTTAAAGAAAAGCACTCTTGGGAGATAACCCAATGTTTTATTTTCAGTACTTTTTCTTTTATTTAGTCTTGGAAGTCATTACTACTGTAATGACCGCTCCTTATCTTGTTTATTTCGTTTTTGTGCCAAGAGAGGCCTCTAATTCGAGTGAGGTAAAGATTTAGGGATGTGGCTGTCCTGAAACTGTTTTCGGTGCTGCACCGTAAAAACTCGTATAAATTCTTTGTATATGTTTTGGACCTGCGATTTCTTGTGCATATGCCCCAGGTTATATCCAAACTTTAATTAGTTTAACACTTTTTGATTTGAGCAACAGAAAACCCCTCAAAAATTCGTCCTTTGTCAGCTGTTCTGTTTTGACAGATATCTGCCAATATTTGTGTTTGCCGCTTTATCGCTTTCTTTTGAGTTCTTTTGATCACGGAACTTTTGGGGAAGTTGCTACAGTAGTATGTGCTATATATGTGGTGGTTTTGAGTTGAAACCTGAAGCAAAAAGAGGTTGATTATATGTTATGCTACACTAATGTTGCTAATAGATTTCTGTTTAGTTTTGTATGAAGGAAGTTTTCAAGTGTAGGGATTGGAGAATGATGAGATGAGTTGAAGAATGGACAAAATCTCAAGCTTGGGGATGCCCATGCATCACCCCAAGAAATATCCAAGAAGTACAAGCGTCAAAGCTTGGGGATGCCCCCGAGGCACCCCTTCTTCATCGGCAAAAATCAGGTCACCTTTCAAAACACTATATTTTTATTGCTTCATGCACTATGTGTTTTTCTTGGAGCGTCAGTTGTTTTAGTTTTCTTAGTTAGTTCAGTTTTGTTTGCTGCAATAAATGGTTGGACCCCAACAAATTTCTTTTGGAGGAGATGTACTCGTTTTCATTTGCAAAGAACACTCCGTTTTTCATTCTTACAATTTCACCGGGTGTTCTTCTTTTTCCGCTACTGCTTTTGGTTTTCGTTTTCGCCTTGATTTGCATTCAGACCTTGTCATATCTTTTCATCAAGGTGTATTTTTGCCTCTGATATTTATTGGTTTTCATCAAAAGAGGTGTCTTTAAAAATTTCAAATGGTGTTGGAAAAGAGAAAAAGCTTTATGCAAAATAGTGGTACAAGAAGGAGCTTGTGTAGACTGCGGCTTAGGCTTTTTCATGTCATGCTTGATGTCTTTTTGATGGTATGCTTAGTGATTTTGTTGTAGCATGACTTGTCTTAAATAACTGAGATTGCTTAATGAGCCTTTGAAAAAATCATGCGTTGTTTTTATTGTATGGAAGCATTATTTTGGTTTTCTACTTGATGCTTTATTTGGGTTGACTTGGCACATGCTCACACATGTTAGACTCTTACAAAGTCGCCAATAGCCTTTATGATCATTTAGTTTTTGACTTTTGATGCCATCTTATGCTTATTTTAATGTCGCTTTGCATGATTATGGCCATTATTGCTCTCTTAGTTGGTCGCTCCCAGTCTTTTGCTAGCCCTCGCCTTGTACTGAGTATGAGCTCTACTCGTGCATCCAACTCCTAAAAGCCAAAGTTTTCCAAAGTGTCCACCATACATACCTACTAGCAATTTGCTATTCCAAGTAAATTTGACTTGCTTTTATTTTCTCTTCAAATTAAACTCTTACCAGTGTTATACGAAATTCGGTCAGTAAAGCTCTCACGAACCGGAGGGCACACTTTACTTTTTCCTGTTCTTAAAAATTTGACATTGTGGTCTCTTATGTTGAGTTGTTATGCTTGCAAGTTGTAAGTTGGAGACTAGCCCAGCCATGTAGTCATGGGCAAGCTTTCAACATTGCACTTCTTATTTGAGTTGATATCGTGATCTTTTGTTTATGGATGCCCGCGGTGTGAAATGAATTGGGAATCTTGTGGGGATCATGGAGTTTGTATATGTGTTAGGGAAACGCCGGGCCGCTAATCTAAGCCATGCATAATTCATGGTGGAAATTTGCAGCATACCCATGGTGAACATTCGACGACGCATCTCACAATAAAAAGCTAAACAAATGGCAAATAAAAGAGATGTTGAGGTGTTCATTGTTTGCTTGTCTTGTCATTTTGATGTGGGCTTGTTCCATGTCATCGGGCACGGAGGTACCCCATTGGCGGTTCTCAATGATATGCATATATTTACAATGACAAGAGCCTTGCTTGGGACTCTAAGTAAAGTAGCATGAGGTTTGGGTACTCGTATTCACGGGACACGAGGTTTTCAACTTATGATTTGTCAAGCATATGCATCATAATTGTTCTCACATTAACTCTAACCATTCAAGATGTTTATGATGGGGGCAATGAGAGCTCAAAGCCGGTAAGTACCATAATTTTTGAAGGTTATAAAACTTGCAATCACTGCTTCCCTCTGCGAAGAGCCTTTCTTTTACTTTTATGTTGAGTCACCACCTTCTATCTTTATGCACCATTAAGAGAGCATAGTTGTCATTCTTTGTATAATGTGCACCTCTTAAACTTGAAGGTGTCCTATGCATTTATGTTTTGCTCTCTTTGAAGGACAAGCTGAAAATCATTTGTATGTTTTTCCTTATGATTTGAACACACGTTTGACTTTCATTGTTTCATTTTCATGATCTTTTGTTTGTGTTCATTTGCATGTTTACAACATGGTTGCTAAGTTTTTATTGTCAAGATTATATCTTTCATGCCCATGTTTTAAGTTCTTATGATCCCAGCTCACAAATGCTTACATATATGATCAAGATTGTGTAGGTGCATGTCACCTCAAAAATTATTCTTTTGTTATCACTTACCTACTCGAGGACGAGCAGGAGTTAAGCTTGGGGATGCTTGATACGTCTCCAACGTATCTATAATTTTTGATGCTCCATGCTTGTTTTTACACCATTTGCCTAATGTTTCGTTACACTTCGTGGCACTTTTATGCATTTTCCGGAACTAACCTACTAACAAGTTGCCACAGTGCCAGTTCCCTGTTTTCTGCTGTTTTTGTGTTTCAGAAGTGATACACAGGAAATATTCTCGGAATTGGACGAAACAAGTTCCTGAAGTCTTATTGCCGGAGAGGGGAATCGCCACCGGAGGTCTTCTTCATCGCCATGCTTGCCTCCGGAGCGATGAGTGAGTATTCTACCTTGGACTATGGGTCCATAGCAGTAGCTAGATGGTTGTCTTCTCCACCATGTGCTTGATGTTTAGATCTCATGAGCTGCCCTACATGATTGAGATCACCGTTATGTAATTCTACATGTTTGGTTTGTTGGGATCCGATGAATATTAGTGTTATGATTAAATTGTTGTACTGAATTATATCTTTTGTTATCTCTATGTTGTTTATGATCTTGCATGCTCTCCGTTGTTAGTAGCTATCTTGGCCGAGTAGTTGCTAGTGACTCCAAGAGGGGGTATTTATGCTCGATAGTGGGTTCATGCCTCTATTTAACCTGGGGGAGTGACAGAAACCTCTAAGGTTGTAGATGTGCTATTGCTACTAGGGAGAAAACAACATTCATATGCTTAAGGGCATATGCTTTGTTTACATTACACACTTTGCTTAATGCAATTATCTGTTGTTCGCAACTTAATACTTGTGGAGTTCTCGGATTGATTCGCCACAAGTGGATTATTAGTCATAGATGCAGTTGGATGGCGGTCTATGTATTTTGTTGTAATGCCCAGAGTAAATCTCGTAGTGATCTTCTTGACATATCACGTTTATCTTTATTCTATCAATTGCCCAACTGTAATTTGTTTACCCAGCATGTGGTATTTATCTTATGGAGAGACACCACTAGTGAACTGTGGACCCCGGTCCTATTTCCATCATATTGCTATCACCTGTTTACTTTACTCGCACTGTTTACTTTACTCACATACTTCTACTGTTTTCCACTCGATACGCTCATAACCTTTGTTTCAAGCAAACCGGTGAGATTGACAACCTCATCGCAAGTTGGGAACAAAGTACTTGGTTGTGTTGTGTGCAGGTTCCGCGTTGCAGATAGCAAGCAAAGCTTGGACGAGGCGCCATATATAAATTGTCCGAAGCTGTCGCAAACTAGCAAGCATCACCTTCAGTCGTTATTGTCTGCTCTTATCCTGATCGATATTAAACCTTGGTTTCTTAACTAAGGGAAAACTAGCTGCTATACTCATCATACCTTCCTCTTGGGGTTCCCAACTGGCTGGTCATTTACCACGCACAAGGAATCTTCTGGTGCCATCACCCACGCGCCAGCAGCGCCTCGGAGCACCCTCAGGGACAGGCCCTTTAGTCCCGGTTTGTAACACGGACCGGGACTAAAGAGCCTCTACAGATTTTGTTTTGTTTTAGGGTTTTAGGGTTTAGGTGTTTGGGGGAATTATTTTTGTTGAATTTTATTTTATTTCTTTCTTCATTTTAAAAACACTTTTCATATAATTCTACGCATACATGCTAGTGCATATATATGTAAGATAACTTATCTTACGATCGAGTATATATATACAATTATATGGAGATCACAATCACCGGGACTAGAGCCCGTCTATTCGATTACATGGACCAACATTGGTAATGGCCCCTAGATACACTAAATCTTCCTTTATCATCTACAACTTCTGTCCTCAAAAAGGCCGCTAGCTCCTCTGCAACAGCGATCGCGCGTTGCTCTGGTAGGTTCTTCTCCCGCATGGCCGTGAACTATATAAGAAAAGGAGATCAATATGAATGTCAATCATGATAACAAAGAATGACGGGTAAAAATAGAGGTGTGAATGTGTATTGCTTACGTCGTATCTGTAATCCTTGTGCTCAGAGGTAAATGTGCGAATGAACTCGCAAACATAGTATCCACATAGATGCGTCCCCTATGGCTGCTGGTCGGACTTTACGAGAATAGAATATAATCAAAATAATAATCTAGCATCATAAATGTATTGAAAATAGAATTATCTCGTACTACTTACCTGAACCGCTCTAAAGGTCAGCTTCTCATGAGAGATACCGTCAGTCACGCACTTGAACCGCTTCCAAACCCTGTCTGACGAGGGGTTAACTCGACAAATGTCCTAGATGAAGGACTTAGGATTGGGGAGATAGGGCGTTGGATGAACTCGAAGGTAAAGTTAGTCGAAATAGGTGTGTGTCGAAAGTAAACTTGGGTATTCAACCTGGCTTGCTTTCAATCTGGCCTACACCGTCCCCTCCTGGCCCCTATATATAGATGGCCAGGTCTCGAGGATCGGGTAGGGTCCGATACAGATTACAATATCGACATACGGTAAGAACTCGTATTCGACTATCATTACAATCGGGCCTAGCTTAACGGGCCTCAGGGGTACTCAACATACGGGCTTTACTAACTATACCCTTGTCAGTAGCCCCTGAGATTCTACCAGAATTGCAGATTCGGGTTGAATCTCTAATCTTTATATCTTTGACTTGATCAATTCTTCGACTTCTTCTTATCTTCAAATCTTCGACTTGGTCTTTCGACTTATTTTCATGATAATGTTTCGCAAGGGGTTTTGATGAACAAGCCTGACATCTCTGACGGATCAAGAGGTCAGTTAACTGCCGGAATAGACACTTGTCACCTACTTCAAATTCAATCCCCTTGGACTTGAATTCGGGATACCGGTCAAACCCACTCTTTTGCCGCATTTAGGACTTACAAAGAATGAATCCCAGTGATTCTCAGGGTACCCAGTGCATCCACCAGGATTTTCTTCGCATCGTAGACACGGATACATACCAGCAGAGCGCATCCATGTGCGTATACCAGGCCACACAGGACGGATCCCGGGGTCTTACCTTCGTGATAAATCACGGCATTCGAGTTTCGTTGCGATAACGCAACTCGAGAATCTTATGTCGCAGCCAAGTTTTGACTGATAAAATCAGAGAATTTCGAACTTAAATTAACTTCTTCCAATTCCCTCTCGATGGGAGTAGTCTCTCTATATTTGGTCGACTATGTAGTCGAAGTTCACATGATAATCTTTCTTCATCTCCACCATTGATTATCTTATCCTCTATCGGGTGCGCGCTCAGCGCTCCCGATGGGAGTAGCCCCCGAGGCTATGTTTGAATACTTGTAGTCGAGCATAGGCTCAAAATTCAATGCATCTTCTTTCTTGTAATATCTCCTGTTTACAAGCCCCCGAGCGCAAGGCGAGGTCTTGTATATCGTGCAACCACACTCTCCCCTTCTTATTTTTCTTCTTTGGTACTTATCGTCTGCTACGTGCAGAATTTAACTCTTTTGTAGAATACGCTTATGGGCTTTGCTTATCACGAAGGCCCAGTAATGCGTACTTATAAATTAAGCACCTTCTGGCAAGGGTAAAAAACCCTAATCAGATTCCTCCTCCGCCGCATCATCTTCTCTCGTCATCTAGGGTTTCTAGCCTTCTTCCTCGTCCACATGGCTGACGCAGATGGTTCTCATTTGAACCTTGGCTCTCCGGTGGCGCCGCAAGGTCGGGGCCGCCCTCGTGGGAGCAAAAACAAAACAACTCCGGCCGCCGCAGGATCATCATCAGCCGCCTCGGTTAAACGCCGCCCCGGCCGTCCTCCTGGTAGCAAGAACAAGCCCAAGGTGACTAGCGCTACCCCAGGTTCAAGCGCTCCTCCTCCTGCTGCTCTCGCTGCTCCTACCGCTCCTCCCAGAATCTTTTCCTTTTTCTGCATTGCCATGGCGCAGTGCCGTGAGATTCAGCGCCTGCCGCTGAATTTTACCAAGTTCATGGATGGGCGAGAACTGCGAGAAGCGGTTCTCCGCGAAGAATCTGGCAGTGGGACTCCATACGAGGTGGAGGTTTGGTATGACGGCGACGGCGAGCAGTACTTGAAGGGTGGCTGGTCGTAGTTTGCAGAAGACCACGACATCCACCAAGGCTTCTTCATGGCCTTCGACTTCCACATCGGCACGTCGAAGTTTGACGTGAAGATCTATGACGGCACCCAATGCCAGAAGAAGTACGAAGCTGAAGTCCACTTCCATTAGGAGCTGTTTCGCTTGATAATGTCTTTGCTGCCATGTTATCTGTAATGAATATTCGTACTCTGTTTTGATGTTTTTACTAGTACCATGAAAACAAGTCATTGTTCTGAGGTATGCTTTCCGTATATCGGGTTCTTTGCGAACCAATTGATATGAAGAATATCGGGTTCTTTTGTGAACCAAGTTGTTTGAATATTTATCGGGTTGTCTGCACAACCTTATGGTGAAAAAGATCTCCAAGTCGCGATAAAAATTCCTTTCGTACGACCCGAGAGTTGAAGCCCCCGAGCGGAGAAGTAAAAATATTTGTACAATTTTACCGAGTTCAACCCAAAGAGCCCGACCTGTGGCCTCATGTTCTGGGTTCAGAAGGTTATCTCGAGTTTACTGATAATACTAGATTTATTTTACGCATAAAAATGCCGTAACTGCTCTGCATTCCATGGGTTGCTCTCGTCTTTCCCTATCTTCTTGTCTTGTAGTCGATATGCTCCTCCGGGTATTACTTCTGTGACGATGTAAGGTCCCACCCAAGGGGACTCCAACTTGCCGTGGCTGTCTTGCCTGAGCCGCAAAACTAGGTCTCCCACCACGAAGGATCGCGGACGAACTCGACTGCGGTGATAGTTTCGTAGACTCTGTTGATACTGCGTTGCTCTTTCCAGGGCCTTATCTCTTGCTTCATCTAGCGCATCGACATCATTTTGCAATGCTTATGTTGATGTTGTCTCGTCGTATGCCGTCACTCTTGGGGCTTCGTGTGTAACTTCGACTGGAAGCACGGCTTCTGCGCTATGGACCAGGAAGAAAGGAGTTTCTTGAGTTGCTGCGTTAGGCGTAGTTCTTAGGCTCCAAAGAACGGAGGGCAATTCTTCCACCCAAGCGCTCTTGGCTTTCTCGAGAGGTGCTAAGAGCCTCTTTTTTATCCCACTACATATTAGGCCATTGGCTTTTTCGACTTGCCCATTTGTCTTCGGGTGTGCCACAAAAGCGAATTTGAGCTTGATCCCTAGTCCTTCGCAATAATTCTTGAATTCCTTTGAAGTGAAGTTTGTCCCGTTGTCTGTGATGATGCTATATGGTACACCAAAACGGAATACTATCGACTTGATGAAGTTGATTGCTGCTGTCGAATCTTGAGTTGTTACCGGGGCCGCTTCCACCCACTTGGTAAATTTATCGACTGCCACTAGCATGTAAACATGCCCTCCTGGCCAGGATTTGTGCAACTTTCCCACCATGTCGAGGCCCCATTGCGCAAAGGGCCAGGACAATGGTATTGTTTGTAGCTCTGCTGCTGGTGCATGCGGTCTAGATGCAAATCTTTGACATGCCTCGCACTTGCGAACTATATCTTTCGTGTCTTCGATGGCTGTTAGCCAATAAAATCCTGCTCGGAAAGCTTTTGCTGCTATTGCTCTGCTGCTAGCATGATGGCCACAGACTCCGCCGTGTATATCTTTTAGTATTGTTTGTCCTTCCTGAGGCGTTACACAACGCTGCAAAACGCTGGTAATACTCTTCTTGTATAATTTCCCCTGCAACACGACAAACGCTTTCGATCGTCGAGTTATCCTCTTGGCTTCCACTGCATCTTCTGGTAATTGTTTATTTATCATGTATGCAAGATATGGCTGCATCCAAGTTTCTTCTATCATCATGACCTCCTCTGGTTCCGACGCAGCCCCCGAGCCTGCTGCAGTAGTCGAACTTTTGACACTTTTTATTGACCTTTCCACTATTTCCTCCCAGAATACTCCAGATGGCACGGGTAAACACTGGGACCCGATATTTGCTAAGGTGTCGGCTTCTTCATTGCTGTTTCTACTGATATGCGAAACTTCGCATCCATCAAATGTTCCTTCGAGATAATGATACAAGTTCTTGTAGGCCATCATGTTATCATTGATTGTGTCGCATCTATTCATAACTTGCTGGACAACAAGGTTTGAATCCCCAAATATTTTTAGTCAAGTTGCTCCACATGCTTTGGCCATCTTCATTCCATGTAATAGAGCCTCATATTCTGCTTCATTGTTAGAAGCCTGCGGAAAACTCATCCTTAAGACGTACTTTAGTTTGTCGCCATGCGGCGATATCAAGACTACTCCCGCGCCTGCGCCTTGTACTCTTTTGGAGCCGTCGAAGTACATTGTCCAGACACTCGATAAATTTGGTGGTCCCGTGCTCTGCAGCTCGAGCCATTCTGCCGTAAAATCAGGCAAGACTTGCGACTTAATCGCCTTCCTTTTTTCGTACGTGATGTCCATGGGAGATAACTCGATTCCCCACAAGGAGACCCGTCCTGTTGCTGAAGGATTGTTCAAGATGTTCGACAGTGGCGCTTCATTGACAACTATAATTGGGTGCACCACGAAGTACTGTCGCAGTTTTCGTGCAGTTGTGAAAACACTATATGCAAGTTTCTGATAATGCGGGTACCTCTATTTCGTCGGAGATAACACTTCACTAATGAAATATACCGGCCTCTGGACGCCGTGGGCTTTCCCTTCTTCACTTCTTTCGACTACTAGTACTGTGCTTACCACCTGGTGGGTTGCGGCGATGTAGAGTAGTAGTGGTTCTTTCTCTTTTGGTGCGACCAGCACTGGCGGCGTGGAAAGCACTTTTTCAGTTGTGCAAAAGCCGTGTCTGCTTCTTCTGTCCATTCAAATTTATCATCTGACTTTTTCATAAGTGCATAAAAAGGAAGCGCTTTTTCTCCCAATCGGGCAACGAAACGACTTAACGCCGCGACGCGTCCTGCAAGTTTCTGGACGTCGTGTAATTTCGTGGGTTTTCCCATTGTTAAAATTGCTTGAATCTTCTCTGGGTTTGCCTCTATTCCTCGTGCTGACACCAGGAACCCCAACAGTTGTCCTGCTGATATGCCGAAGGAACATTTTGTCGAGTTAAGCTTAAGCTTATACCTGCTCAGGTTGTCGAAGGTTTCTGCCAAGTCGCTGATTAAAGATTGCTCCTCTCTTGTAGTAATGACCACATCATCAATGTAGACTTGGATGTTGCGTCCTATTTGGCTTCCGAGGCAGTTTTGCATCATCCGTTGATAAGTTGCTCCTGCATTTTTTAGTCCGAACGGCATTACTTGGTAACAAAACACTCCGTATGGTGTGATGAAGGCCGTCTTTTCTTCGTCCTCTTTCTTCAATTTGATATGATTATATCCAGAATACGCGTCCAAAAAGGAAAGCCTCACGCATCCCGCTGTTGAATCGATTATCTGATCAATGCGGGGTAGAGGGAAGGGATCCTTTGGACAATGCTTATTGAGAGATGTGTAGTCGACACATACTCTTTGTACGTCTGTGTTCTTCTTGGGTACGATGACTGCGTTCGACACCCAACTCGAAGTTTTGATTTCTCTGATAAATCCGGCATTTTCTAGCATGTGCAATTCTGATGCTATCGCCTTCCTTTTAGGTTCATCAAATCGTCGCAATGGTTGCTTGACTGGCTTTGCCTTGGGATCTACATTTAATGCGTGCTCGACGAGTTCCCTGGGAACCCCTGGCATGTCTGATGGACACCAGGCGAAGATTTCCTAGCGCTCACAGAGGAACTCGACGAGCGCTCTTTCCTATGCGGGATCCAAGTTCACCGCAATTGATGTCGTCTTGCTTGGATCTGTAGGGTGGACCTGGATCTTTTTCGAGTCCTGGGTTGTGTCGAAAGCCTGATCTGGCAGGGATCGTCCAACGTCGGGTAGAACATTATGATCCATTTCTCCTTTTAGCCTCTCATATTCTGCTATCATGCCGAAAGTTTGCGCCATCCTATTGAATTCTCTGTCACATGTGTTGGCTACTTCAAAGCTCCCCTGTACTGTAATTGTTCCTTTGGGTCCTAGGATTTTTAACGTAAGATACGCGTAATGAGGTACTGCCATGAATTTTGCAAATGCTGGGCGCCCCAGGATTGCGTGGTATTGTGATGGCCAGTCCATAACTTCGAATTCCAGCTTCTCTCTGCGGTAGTTGCTGCTACTGCCTAAGCAGACATCGAGTTATATTCTTCCCAAAGGGTAGTTTGCGGCTCCTGGTACTATTCCATGGAAGGAGCAATCTGTTGGCTTCAGACTCGACAGCGAGATGCACATTGCCTTTAGGGTTCTAGCATATATTAAGTTTATGCCGCTCCCTGCATCCATGAACACTCTTCCGATGTCGTACCCTCCTATTTGCGCCTTTAAAACCATAGGCGAGTGGCCTGGCCTGGGAACTTTCCTCGGGTGATCTGCTTTACTGAACTTAACTGGTTGATCTGACCACCGTAGGTACTCTGTGGTAGCTGGTGGTGACGATATTGCTAGGTTTACTTGCCTGGATATACTCTTTCGCTCTTTCTTTGACTTGGGCACTTGTTGAATCATAGCTGATATGTAAACTTTTGACTCTAGGTGCCTTACTAGCCTTTGCATTTGATATCCTTGACTTCTGTGTTTTTCTCCTTGCCACCCTCCTTGGCTTGAGCCCATGGCGCTTTGCAGCCTTAGAAATGTTCTGCAATCCTTCATCTGGTGATTTGAGACTCTTTTCCCGTCAAGGTATGCGTAGTGGATTCGACAAGGTCCGTATAGCATATCCTCGGCCGAAGGACCGGAGTATCTCGATTTTTCTACTCCTTTTGCCTGAAACCTCCTATTTTCATACCCTTCCTCTTCTTCTGCTATGTAGCCCGCGGCTACCTGATTTTGCCTTCCTTGGTTATCCCGGCTGCGGTGTCGTTTCCTCTGTCTACTTATTCTGTCGATTTCTGGTGAACGTCCTCTTTTATTATTATATGTGTCCTCTCCATCAGCGAATTTGTTGGCTTGTTCCATTAGCTCAGCTACTGTCGTAGGTCTTGCTCTTCCGATTTCTTCCACGAGATCCGAGCGACGAAGTCCGGCCGTAAAGGCGTCTATTGCTCGCTCGTCGGAGACGTCCTCTGCTGAGTTTTTGATTACACTCCAGCGTTGTATGTAAGAACGTAGAGTTTCGCCTTTCCTTTGCACCCACGCCTTGACTTCCTCTAGTGATGCTGGGCGCTTGTATGTTGAGCGAAAATTTCTTGCGAATTGACTTTCGAGTTCTCCCCAACTTCCAATGGATTCGTTGGGTAGGGTATTCAACCAGGACCGTGCTGCGCCGGTGAGGTGTAGCTGTAAACTTTGCATTGCAGTCGCTTTTGTTCCCCCTAATATCTGTACTGCCTGCAAATAATCCGATAACCATAGGGTAGGTTCTTGCGACCCGTCATACTTATGCTGGTCATGTGGCAATTTGAATCCTTTGGGTACCCGCGTTTTGCGAACCCTGCGGGTAAAGCATAACGCGCCCATCTCTTTATCGTCATCTTCATAATTCTCTTCTCTCCAGGCGTGGCGTGATTTATTTACTCGAGCTTGCGCTATTATATTTCTTGCGTCCTCCTTCCTCTTATGTTGTCTTTCCTCTTCTGATGACTCGCTATACTCGTTATCTGTGAAGTTGTATCTGAACTTCGCCTTTTGATTTTTTCTTGTAACTTGTCGACTTCGTCTCTGGGCGTTTTTCCCTGATCTTGCTTTCCACTATTCCGAGGCTTCGTATCGCGGCTTGGTGCATATCTTCTCGCGGATCCCCGGGTTCTGGCCTTGTAGTTAGTAAATACGCCTGTGCTGCTATTAATGCTGCTTCTGGCGTTTCTTGTATAAAGTCATCTTCCTCCTCTTCTAGCTGTGGGGTAGGGCTCCTTGGGTACCTTTCTTCTCTGCTGCGTGCTGTCGCCCCCCTGTTGTGTTTTGGGTCTCCGCGCCTTTCTCTGCTGTACTCTGAATCTTCACTATAGTCTTCCCAGTATTCCTCCCTTGATATACTGTTATTGTCTTGAAAAAGCATGTCTCTTTCCTCCCTTAGTTTCTTCCTGTGTTGGTATAATGCATACTGATATCCCATTAGAACTTCTCTTCTCGATCCTTCGGGTACTTCTGTACCATCATCGATAGCTGATTTGATCATTCTCCATTCGCCAGCCGAGACGTGTACTTTCTCCTTTTCCTTTTTATTGTGTTCTTTTATTTTGTCTACTTGCCTGTCGACCTTTTTACTTCCCTCGCTGTTGTTTTCTTCTTCTGCTTCAGTGATAATGACGCATAGCTGATGTACTTTGGAGACGCCGCTGCTTCCCGCGGCGAAGTCCTTTGCGTTGTTGTGCGTTTGACACGCTCTTTCTTCTGAGTCGAAATTTTCCTGAATTTTGTCGCCTTCTGGGATTGGTGCTTTTTCTAAACTGACTGGCGAGTTTACCTTGCTAGAAGAGCCTTCCGATGATTCCAATGTTTCCTCTGTTTCGGGCTTGCTCACCGACGGACCTGGTTTCGTCGAATCTGAGAGGCGAGATGAACCCGATAGCCCGATGAGGATGCTCAAACTTCCAATTGTTAACTCCATCTCTTGACTTCCGTCGAATTCTGAACTGCTGTTGGCTAAAAGCGAAAAAGCCGTCGAATTCATGACTCCAACGCCCAAGATCCCCACGGTCGGCGCCAATTGACGAGGGGTTAACTCGACAAATGTCCTAGATGAAGGACTTAGGATCGGGGAGATAGGGCGTTGGATGAACTCGAAGGTAAAGTTAGTCGAAATAGGTGTGTGTCGAAAGTAAACTTGGGTATTCAACCTGGCTTGCTTTCAATCTGGCCTACACCGTCCCCTCATGGCCCCTATATATAGATGGCCAGGTCTCGAGGATCAGGTAGGGTCCGATACATATTACAATATCGACATACGGTAAGAACTCGTATTCGACTATCATTACAATCGGGCCTAGCTTAACGGGCCTCAGGGGTACTCAACATACGGGCTTTACTAACTATACCCTTGTCGCTGTCCGACAAGGAAAATGATTTGCTAAGTTTTTCATTACTTGATATCTCAGAAAATCATCAAAAGAGACCGATATAGAGCAAGAATGATTGAAATTACCCTTGGAGCATGTCCTGCAGGCTTTGGAACTGTTCCATGTTTCTCGATAATGGGTCGAAGACATCAACTCTTCCCTTATCAATTTGAATGTCCAACAGAATCCAGTGGTAGCTGCACATGTATATATATATGTTAGTAACTTATCAATTACACTTATAAGTGAATGGACACAACAGAGTAAGACCCTCACTTGAAGTTGTATGGAAACAATATGTGGTCACAGAAATTTTGATCCGTTAGAAACCTTAGAAGGTTTTCCTCTGTCTCCGTGGGGTTAGCAGTTAGCGTCTTTATATGTATTTTATCTGGGTCAATAAACCCAATATTTATGATGTTCCTACTTTTACAGACCAGGATCTTCATTCTGCATAATAGAGTAAAAGTTATAACTGAACAAGTTATATGTAGACAATGAATTGAAATAACTGAACAAGTTATATGTAGACAACGAATTGAAAAACTTATAGACAATAGCAACTCATGAGAGATTTGTCAAGGGCATCGCAATTGTACATCTGGAAGAGTTCGTCAAAGTCGACATGGATCTCTTCGGGACGGCCGTAGTACTCCCGTGGGACACGCACCACGATCATTATTCTCCCATTCTTTGCTTCATTCATGTACCATGTATGCAAGTAACGCATATTTGTTGGGAGATCTTTCAACCTTTCTTTGCTGACCAAAGGCCCTCCCATGACAAATTTAGGCTTAGGGGCTACAACAGCCTTGGGAACCTCTCGTCTTGGGAAGCCAGAATGTCTTCAACACTCATACCCCATTCATCCACCCACTTATGTGCTATTTCCAACTTTTGCCCCTGCACCAGAGAGGGAACATTCTCGGATAACACCCTGAGGGGTGGGATCGATTGTTTGGCCTGTTGTCCAAGCTGAGGAATGTCTGATCTTTTTTTGCTTGTACTTGTACTTGATTTGCTCCCACTTGCACTTGCACGTGATCTGCTCTTTTTCCCTTCCTTCTGCAATGTGCGTAGATAGTCATCAGGCTTATGGTGCAAGTCATACTACGATGGAAGGGTCAGTAAATATTTTGCATATTCTTTTTGCTTCTCGGTGTATTCCGGGCGGGGCTCGGGTTCCTTCTTTTCCATCTGCGCATCATAATGTTCCTTTGCGATCCTGGCATTTTCCTCGGGGGTACGATCATAAGGTCTGATGGGAAGATTAGGATGAGGTACCTTTGGGAGGGGCGACAGTTTTTGCTTTGGGGGGGCTCCATCGCTTAGAACTCATCGACGGAGCGTTCTTGCTGGCACGCTTCCGCTTAGTTTCCTTAGCGGCCGGCGGCGGAGATGGCCGACCCAAGTCCGGCGGTGGTGATCGAGATGGACTCGTGTTGTGGTGGCCGTAGTCATGTGGAGGGCTTGGAGGTGTAGGTGACCTGCGATGACTCGGAGGCGGTGTTGTCCTTGGGGCCGAGCCTGGAAGCTTGATGTAGTTCTTGTCCCATAGAATGACTCCACCCAGTACTTCTCCGAGTGTCCTCTCATCTTCGGGTCCAGCGATGTCAAGCTCCATATCATGAAACCCCGTCACGATTTCATCCACCCCGACTTTAGCATAGCCAGCTGGAATCTCACGCCATGCCAGCGTACATCAGGGCCAGAAGGTAAAGCTTATCCGACGGCCACCTTCATGGATATGTTCTTCATTCTCTGATGGAGTTCACATGATGTTGACTCCTTGATTCCATCCACGGGGTAGCCGGGACCGCCCTCTATCATTCATCGTGCATCATCAGTCGGGGCCTCAGATTCAGCCACGCTGCTTTTCCGCTTAGATGGGCCGGTGGTAATATCGAGTGCAGGATCTTGCTGGTGCACGACTCCTCTAAGTTTGTCAATCTGCTGCTGTTGCTCGTTAAGTCTGGCAAGCAACTGGTTGAACTTGTCATTTTCCTCATCCTGCTGTCGCTTCTTTGCTCTCACTCGGCTTCTGTAAGTCTCTTGGTCTTTGGCAAACCCAAGCCACCACGGGTAAGAAGGACCAAAGCCTCGCGTTCGTTCTCCATGTTCATCATTCCCGAGGACCAGTGTGAGTGAGTCTTTCTCTCTATCTGGAGTGAACTGTCTTTTTCCCTCTTTAATTTCTTTCACTATTTTTTTTCCAATTTTCCCTGGGTATCCTAAGACCGTCACTGCAGATAAGGTCCCCTGTTAGTTCGTCATACGAACCAACATGCACAAGGAACCAATTTCTTACTCTCATTTCCCACTTATCATGGATGGGTTCAGGTGTGATCCCTTTAGCAATCATCTCTTGCTCTTTCTTATCCCACTTTGGGATGGCGGTCTCGTAGCCCCCTGGCCCCAGCGTGTGGTGATATTTCTTCTTGTCGGCATTTTTCTTGTTCTTTTCTGATAATGCCTTGGCATCTTTTGACTCCTTGTACTCCTGAAATGCCTTCCAGTGATTCACCTGCTTCACTAGATACCCTTCAAATACTGGCACTTTCTTTGTCTTCAGATAGTTTTTTCATAATTTCTTCTTCCACACCCGGAACAGTTCGGCCATCTTCTTTAGAGTCCACTGCTTGACTTTGTCCCTCAGTTGTCTTGCGGCGTCTTCATTCTCACATTCTGGCAGGTTGAAATGTGACATGAGATCATTCCAAAGACTCTCTTTGTACCTTTCAGCGACATACTCACTATCGTCTGCCCCTTTGCACTTGTTCCACTCCCGAACGCTGATCGGGACATGATCCCTAACCAGAACTCTGCATTGCTTCTTGAATGTGTCGGCAACCTTCTTAGGAAGCTTGGGTTCGCCCGTAGGCAATATGACCTCAAAGGTGTAATGCGTTCGTGCATTCAACTTTTTGGTCGGGCCTCGTTTCGTAGCTTTGCTCGATGTGGAGGCCTAAGAGGAGAAACATTCATCAATGTATATGTATACAATATACAGCTATCTCCAATATTTTCACATATTACAAGTGATTGCTGAACTTCATATATATACCTCGCTGGACTTTGTTAATTGTCCACCGGCTTCTCCATCAGCGGAGCTATCGCCATCTCCATCATCAGAGCTATCGCCTTCTCCGTCGGATTCATCTTCATGTCGGTCGACCTCCATTCCATCTCAGGAGGGGTTCAGATACGACGATGGAGATTCAGCTGGTTCAACATCGGGGGCGTCTTTGATTATATCTTCGAGAATTTCTTCCTCTTCTAGGTTCCTCCTATGTGGATCCATAGTTTCTGCAAAATACCGACATTTATATTTCAATTATGGACGCTATATGGAACAATACCGACATTTGATTAACCTAACTACTAATTCTAACTACTAACCCTAACTATTTTCTAACACTTTTTTTCTAAATACTAACCCTAACTAAATTCTAACACATTCTAACTAAATTCTAACTAACTAAATTCTTTTTTACCCTAATTTTCTAACTACTAAAATTCTAACTACTAAATTCAAACTATTTCTATTTCTATTTCTAACACTATGAAAAAATACACTAACAATTTCTAACATTTTCTAACAAATACACTATTTAATTCTAACAATTTCTAACACTAACTACATTTGCTAACTAATTTGCTAACTCATTTCTAACATTTGCTAACTATATTTCTAACACATACACTATATTTCTAACAAATACACTATATTTCTAACACTATCTAACACTATTAACAAATACCCACTAACAATTTCTAACACTATGAAAAAAATCCTAAGTAAAAAAACTTTTCATACACACTAACTATTTTTTCTAACATATTTTCTAACATATTTTTCTAACATATATTTTCTAACATATATTTTCTAACATATATTTTCTAACTATTTTTCTAACATATATTTTCTAACTATTTTTCTAAGATATTTTTCTAACTATTTTTGTAAGATATTTTCTAACTATTTTTCTAAGATATTTTCTAACATATTTTTTCTAGCATGGCCGATCGATGCGGGTGCTCACCGGCGGTGGCGGGGTGGTGGCCGGGGCGGAGCGGAGCGGTGGCCGGTGGCCGGAGCGGTGGCGTCGTCGGTGGCGGAGCGCGGTGGCGGCGTCGTCGATTGGCCGGGCGACCGCAACGATGGCGGCGGAGAGCTCCTTGCGCGTTGTCTCGATTACTCCGAATTGCTAAGTGTGAGCGGTTGGGGAAGAAGGAGGAGTGGCAGCGGCTTTTATACCCCCCTTTAGTCCCAGTTGGTGGCTCCAACCGGGACTAAAGGGGGGTCTTTAGTCCCGGTTGAAGCCACCAACCGGGACTAAAGGGTCTTTAGTCCCGGTTGGTGGCTTCAACCGGGACTAAAGACTTTTGGACGGCAGTTTCCAGTTCGCGCCCGAGCCCCAGACCTTTAATCCCGGTTGGTAAAACGAATCGGGACTAAAGGGGTAATAAATGCGCGCCAAGCCTAATATTTTTTTAGATTTCATTTGAATATGAATTTCAAATTGAATAACTTCTGTATATTTTAGAATCTGACAAAAATTTTAATATGAAAAGTGTTTGAAATTGAATAAGTAATTCAAAACTTTTTCCTATTTTCAAAATCAATTATTCTAACTATTCAAATTAACCTAACTTATTTGTGTTTACCGATTTTTGAATCTTAACTTATTTTCTAACAAAATAACCTAACTTATTTGTGTTTACCGATTTTTGAATCTTATTAAACTTTCAACATGAAAAGTGCTTGAATTTGAATAAGTAATTCAAATCCATTTTCTGTTTTATTAAATAATTATTCTAACTTATAAAACTATTAACAAAATTGCCATTTTCAATTAAATAATAGATTAACTAATATTTTTTGTATATTTTTGAATCTGATTAAACTTTCAACATGAAAAGTGCTTGAATTTGAATAAGTAATTCAAATCCATTTTCTGTTTTATTAATTGAAAATATTAGTTCATTATTAACACACATGCTCCTTAAATAAAGGTTTAGTACATTCCATACATGCATTACATAAAAGGTTTAATACATTATTGCACCAACATTCCTATCTATTATTTCTGTTTTCTTCTCGGTCGTAGCCATGGAGAATCTTCATCATTAAGTAGGATGCTTGGGTCAGTTTTCACTTTGAAGGGCGGAATTTCATGAAACTTATTATAATCTACTGACATGTTTGTCTTGTCATCTACTCCCACGATGTTTCTTTTCCCTGAAAGAACTATGTGGCGCTTTGGCTCATCGGACGATGTCTTCTTTTGCTGATTTCTTTTTCTTGTTTTTGTAGACATGTCCTTCACATAGAAAACCTAAGCGACATCGTTGGCTAGGACGAATGGTTCGTCCATGTACGCAAGATTGTTGAGATCCACTATTGTCATGTCATACTTTTGATCTACAACTACCCCGCCTCCTGTCAGCTTCACCCATTTGCACCGAAACAAAGGGATCTAAAAAGTAGGTCCGTAGTCAAGTTTCCATATCTCCTCTATGTACCCGTAATATATGTCCTTCTGCCCATTATCGTCTGTTGCATCAAAGCGGACACCACTGTTTTGGTTGGTGCTCTTTTTATCTTGGGCGACCGTGTAAAATGTATTCACATTTATCTCGTACCCTTGGAAAGTACATATAGTCGAAGATGGTGGCCTGGCCAAACAGTACAGCTGATCTCCAACGGTGTTGTTATTCATGATATGTGTCTGCAACCAACTGCCGAAAGTCTTCTCGTGTTCCCCTTTAATCCAAGAGTCAGCCTTCCCTGGGTTTTCAGAGCGTAGAATATTCTTGTGTCTCTCGATATACGGAGCCACCATGGTGGAATTGTGTAGAACTGTGTAGTGTGCTTGAGTGAATGAATGCCCGTCCATACATACTTTTGCTTTCCTTCCTAGTGTGCCTTTTCCTATCAGCCTACCCTCGTACCGAGATTCAGGAACACCAATCGGCTTAAGGTCAGGAAGAAAGTCCACACAAAACTCAATGACCTCCTTTGTTCCATAGCCCTTGGAGATGCTTCCTTCTGGCCTAGCACGGTTACGAACATATTTCTTTAAGACTCCCATGAACCTCTCGAAGGGGAACATATTATGTAGAAACACAGGACCGAGAATTCTAATCTCTTCGACTAGGTGAACTAGGAGGTGTGTCATTATATTGAAGAAGGATGGCAGGAACAACAACTCGAAGCTGACCAGACATTGGACCACATCAATCTGTAACCCTGATAGACTTTCTCGATCGATTACCTTCTGAGAAATTGCATTGAGGAATGCACATACCTTCACAATTGTCAGGAGAACATTTTCCGGTAGAATTCCCCTCAATGCAACCGGAAGCAATTGCGTCATAAGCACATGGCAGTCATGAGACTTTAGGTTTTGGAATTTTTTGTCTTTCATATTTACGATTCCCTTTATATTCGACGAGAAGCCAGTCGGGACCTTGATACTGAAATGGACTTCAAAGAAGATTTCCTTCTCTTCCTTGGTAAGAGCGTAGCTGGCACGCCCTTGAAACTGCCCTGGATGCATGCCGTCTCGTCCTTTATGACATTCCTGGTCTTCCCGTGCTTCCGGTGTATCTTTTGACTTCCCATACAAGCCCAGGAAGCCTAGAATATTCACGCATAGATTCTTCGTCAGGTGCATCACGTCGATTGCGGAGCGGACCTCATGGACTTCCCAATAGGGTAGCTCCCAATATATAGATTTCTTCTTCCACATGGGTGCGTGCTTATTAGGGCCGTTAGGAACAGATTGGCTGCCAGGACCCTTTCCAAAGATTACTTTTAAATCTTTGACCATATCAAATACTTCAGCACCAGTACGGGTGACAGGCTTCCCCCGGGTTTCTGCCTTGCCATTGAAATGCTTGCCTTTTTTCTTTAAGGGATGCTTGGGCGGAAGAAAACGACGATTGTACAGGTACACATTCTTCCTACATTTGTCCAGATATATACTTTCTGTCTGATCCAAACAGTGCGTGCATGTATTGTATCCCTTGTTTGACTGTCCTGAAATGTTACTAAGAGCAGGCCAATCATTGGATGGTTACGAAAAGCAAAGCTCGAAGGTCAAATTCCTCTTGTTTGTGCTCGTCCCACACACGTACACCTGGTTCGGCCCACAGCTGTAAAATTTCATCAACTAATGGCCTTAGGTACACATCAATGTAATTGCCGGGTTGCTTTGGACCTTGGATAAGCACTGGCATCATAATGAACTTCCGCTTCATGCACAACCAAGGAGGAAGGTTATAGATACATAGAGTAACGGGCCAGGTGCTGTGACTGCAACTCTGCTCCCCAAAAGGATTCATGCCATCTATACTTAGACCAAACCATAAGTTCCTTGCGTCACCTGCAAATCTCGGGAACTCTCTCTCGATTTTTCTCCACTGCCGACCATCAGCGGGGTGCCTCAACTTGTTGTCTTTCATACGATCTTCCATATGCCATCGCAACAACTTCACATGCTCTTTATTTCTGAACAGGTGTTTCAACCGTGGTATTATAGGAGCATACCACATCACCTTGGCAGGAACCCTCTTCCTGGGTGGCTCGCCCTCAATATCACCAGTGTCATCTTTTCTGATCTTATACCGCAATGCAGTGCATACCGGGCATTTATCCATATTCTTGTACTTCTCACCGCGGTAGAGGATGCAGTCATTAGGGCATGCATGTATCTTCTGCACGTCTAATCCTAGAGGGCAGACAAGCTTCTTTGCTTCGTACGTGCTGGCGGGCAATTCGTTCTTTCTTGGAAGCATCTTCTTCATCAGTACCAGCAACTTTTCAAATGACGAGTCAGTCACACCGGTCTCTGCCTTCCACTTCAGCAATTCCAGTGTGCTACCCAGCTTCTTCTGGCCATCTTCATAAGTTGGGTACAATAATTTGTTGTGGTCCTGTAACATCTGCTCGAACTGCAACCTCTCCTTTTCTGTGTCGCAGCCTCGCCGTACATCAGAAATGACCCGACCAAGATCATCAGTGGGCTCATCTGGTGCCCGTTCTTCACCCTGATCTTCTTCTTCATTGTCTTCCATTGCGGTATCAGCATACTCAGGGAACATAGATCGGTAGTTGTCATCATCGTTCTCTTCTTCATCGTCGTCTTCCATCATAATCCCTCTTTCTCCGTGCTTGCTCCAAACATTATAGCCAGATATAAAACCAGACTGAAGCAGGTGGCTCTGAATGACTCTTGAGGTAGTGTGATCCTTCTCATTCCGACAATCAACACATGGACAAAACATAAAGCCACCACCATGCTTGTTCGCCTCGGCCGCATCTCGAAAAGAATGCACGCCTTCTCTGTAAGCGGCTGTGTGTCGATCACCGTACATCCATGGATGGCTCATCTGTATCATACAACAGTATATCAAATGCAATCACGATCCTAAAATTAGTACCGCATGGTCTAAACGAGAAAATATAGTTGCTAACCTTTTAGAACAAGTGGAAATAAAGAGGAAGAGGCTTAAGCATGGCTCGGGCACCTCATATCGTAGTTGTGTTCGGTGAACTTAAGTGGCATCGCTCTAACACACATTTCAACAAACACCTCTAGTGCATAGGAATGAAATAGAAAACTAGTACAAACCCACACTCCTCCATCCAAGAAAAAAACAAGGAAGAGGGGAGAGGTGCTGCGGCCATATATATAGGCAGAAGCCTTTAGTCTCGGTTTGAGACACACATCGAAACTAAAGGGGCGCACATACGGGCCGCCCATCGCATAGCCCTTTAGTCCCGGTTTGTGTCTCAGACCGGGACTAAAGGGTTGTAACGGACCAATACTAAAGGCTGCCGTGCGGGGCAGCGTATATCGGGCGACGTAGCCAGGCCTTTAGTCCCGGCCCAGATAACGGCCGGGACTAAAGGGTCCTGACCAAAGGTCCATTTTCCACTAGTGTCACCACTATTTTGAGGGCTGTGCGGTTTAGGACAAAATCGAGTCAAAATGTTTAGTTAGTGTCAACGACTCCGTACTTCGCAAGTGTGAGGACTAAAATCGAGTCAGGGCACCGTTGATGTATTTGTAGTTTAAATCCAGCTCGGGTCGCTGCCACGAGGTGTCCCACCCAATTTGTCCCGTTGCCAGCGATCACAATTGCCACGGTTGTCTCGATCAGGGGCGTAGCTAGACTAATTCAAGGGTATGCAATGCATACCAAATATTATTGGTGAAAGACTTCTGTTATTTCAGCCCTTATATTACATGTATGTGGTTGGTAGCCTCCTTTTTACGTGTAGAAACTAAACAGAAAGCAAAATGAGTAGACTCCTACGTCCTCCCGACTACTGTCTTTCCACCCTGGGCCGAAATTCACCTTGGTTTGCTATCGGACTGCTAATGGACCATTTAATCTAGTCAAGAATTACCGTCGGAGCACTACAAGGATGTGGCAGTTTGCTCAAAGAAACTTTTACACCGGCTCATTGGTTCGTAGTTAGCCAATAACATTCCTTATCCATGAATCATAAATAGTTAAATTAATAAAAGGTGTAATCCCCACTTGTTTCTAGCATAACTGAGACACTGTCCTACCAAGAACAATTTAAAGTTTTAATGAGGTCATTGTGATGGATTTTTTTTTTACAGCTACGCATACCCAATTTGAAAATCCTAGCTCCGCAACTCTCTCGCTGCCCGGCGTTCCGAGCTCCCAGAGTAAATGACATCGGGGGTCACAAAACTTGTTTTGTATGTGCACTTAAGTCACACATCTTATAAACTCGATTAACCGGTCACACAACTTGCAAAATATGTGCATCCGAGGTCACAAACCGGTTAAATGCCCGGTTTTTGGTAAAAAAGCGTCACGCGCTATGCACCAAAGGTCATTTGGACTAAGGTTTTTTTCTCGTCCGAGATTTCGGAAATATTTCCAAAAACGGTTTTCTCGGCCCCTTCCAAAAAATACTGATACCGTTCAAACTAATTTGGTTGCATTTGAATTTGAAGTCCGATGTTACGTCAATACGCTGCGTATACTAGAAAGTTTGTGTCCTAACGTGTGGTCTGGTGGCAAGGTGTCGCGGACTTGACTCCCAGTATTTTCTGTTTCTTTCTGTTTTAGTCTAAAAACTTGTAATTTTTCTATTATGTTGCCTCTGTGATTCAAACTCCAAACCTCTGATTTCCGGTGTTATGCTCGAACCGTCAGGGCTCGTAAACAATCCTGCTCAAATTTGGATATCAAATCTATTTGTTCTGCGTTAAAAAAAAGGCGTGGCTACACAGTGCCCAGGCACTGGTTAGTCTTACGGGGTGCCCCACCCAAATAGAGAAAGATAACTGTCTGACACCACCACACGTTCCAAATAATAGAAAAGTCCAAATTTCCACGTTTCCGCCTCCTGCGCGGCTGTCTTTCCGTGAAATACCACACAGGAAGAGAGCGTCCTTCTACTTTCAACTCCCCTGTGCTCCGTCTCAAGTTCATGGCGAGAGAAAAAAAAATCTTGATTGCATAGATCCACATCCTTGTTCTACCAATCCAGAAAAATAAAACACGAAGTAAATGCAAATCTGGCCTAAAGGAAGTGGTGGAAAGTAACAATTATGGATTTGTACTTTTGATATACTTTGTAACTTTTGTTCCAATTGAGGATGTAAAAATAGTAGCGGTGGATATAAAAATAGATAAAAATTACATCAAAATGCACCAAAATTGGGATCGCAAACATAGTGTTGTACACCTTGATCCATTAGACATTCTGGATGTAGAAGAAAGACAAAATTACATCCAGATGCACCAAAGCTGTGATCCAAACATACTAGTGCTTTACACATTGACCCATTCAACATTCTGGATGTATAAAAAGATAGAAAAATACATTCTGGATGTAGAAAAAGATAAAAAAATACAGCCAAATGCATAAGTTTCATCCGGAATTGGGAAAAAAACACCTTGAGTCTTTCATCATCCTGGATGTAAAAAGAAGATAGAAAGTACATCTGATTTCAAAATTACAGCCATAATTGGAGGAAACACTGTTATTCTTACATCCATCCATACTTCTCGATGTAGCAATAACAGAGTGGCCATGGATTCGCAATCTCTCACCAACCATGCATCAATATCATCATGCGAAACCATACAACCATCAAGGGCGAAGCAAAATCTCACCTTCTGCAGCCTGAGGTTGTTGGAATGGAGAAGCACCAGGAACAACGCAGCCCAGCGTCACGACGGCTCCCAGCCATGAAGCTTGGCTCGGAAACCACCCTCCCACCCTACCACAGCGCTCCTCTCGTCGCCGGAATCGTAGAATCAGGAGGACCCGACCGCCCCACCAGCAGATCCTCCCAATGGCCTCCGTGTCAGGAGGCCAAAAAAAACATCCTGCAGATTTAGCCATACACCCCAGCCTGTATATTTTCTCTAATATTTACATCCTAAAAGGATTATGCATTGACCAGTAGTGGAAAAATAACTTCAAAGTTCAGGAAAAAAACATCTAACTGTAGTGATTTTACTTGTTATTTACATATAAAATGGTAAATATACATGCAGTGATGTATAATCCTGAAAAAGGATTATGCAATAACCATATATCAATAATAAGTAGTACAAAAAAATACATCCTGCAGATTTAGCCATAGACCCAGGGTGTATTTTTTACTAATATTTATAACCTGAAAAGGATTATGCATTAACCATTACTGAAAAATAACTTGAGTTCATAAAAATACATCTAACAGTATCCAAATCAGTATTGCATCGCGGTATCAGGGCAACTAGCATGCATGTGTATAAAAGGTTGAGGAAGCCGATTCTTCTATCGGCAGTCAATCAAGTTCACCAGCGAGCAGCAACCATAGCAACACACATATATTGTGCTAGTTATACTTAATCCATGTATGATGGAAACCTCAAAAAAATTTGCAAGAACATACATCTAACATTAATAGTTTTATTTGTTATTTACATACAGCAATGGGAAAATATACATCCAGATATTTTTAAAAAAGTAGTAAAAATTAAATTCAGGTATGTCAAAAATATAGCATCAGTATGTACATAAAATTTAGATGTACTGAAAAATATATACAGCTCTAGTTACGACCACTATTTTTTTACAAAAACATGATGATATTTAGCCCAAAACAGATGAATATCTGATCAACGATACATGAACATGCCTAAAAGCTTTTTTAACAAAAAAAATTCAGAGATCCGGTCATAGCTACACAAAATGAGGTCTAAACTTGCCGTTCAGTTCTACAAAATGGACTGGGAATATGCCACCAGGAACGCAGGGGGCTTTCTGTCCTAACCAAGCCTGTGTCTCCGCCACTAGAAATCGAACGCAAATCGACCACTAAATCACCACTGCGGGAGATAAACTGGGGTGAATGTTTGGGACAGAATCACTCACCAGCTCAGGAATCACCACCGTGGTCTGGACGCAGCACCACATCGCTAAATCCTCTCGCGCCGATGTCTCCAAGCACATCCACCCCCGAGCCTCAAATGCGTTCAACACCCAAAATCCCGCCTCCGCCGGGTAGATCCGCGCAACCGAGACGGAAAAAAGATGCCCCACTACTCCCACCAAACCAGCAGAACCACCCCCGCTGCTCCCCGGCACTCCAGTTGCCGCCGCCGAAGCTGATTTGGTGGGGGAGATCAGCGCGGGAAGAGCGAGCAAACACACGCGGGGGAGAGAGAGGGGAGAGGATGAGGACGACTTGCCTTGGAACAGTCGCCGGACAAGGTCGTTTATTTGGACGTTTGCGTCGGTGCTAGCGAGCCACACGATTGAGATCGGACAGGGGCGAGATGGGAGCACCGTGTAAGACCACAGAGTGCCCTGGCAATAATTAGATTTTGCGTAAAAAAAATCAAAAATCAAAATTTGTTTGAATAATCTCGTCTGGTAAGTTCACGAGATTTTCAAATTTAGAAGGATGAAATTGTACCACATAATTTTTGGCTAGGGGGTAAAATGCAAAATAGTCCAACTGACCTCACGTGTCTAGTGTGTAATGGGTTTTTACAAAAAAAAACAGACAACGGACCGGTTTGTGACCTCGGGTGCACATGTTTTACAAGTTGTATGACCGGTTAGTCGAATTTGCAAAATGTGTGACTTAAGTACATATACGAGACAAGTTGTATGACCCACATTGTCATTTACTCCGAGCTCCCAGCACAAAAGAGTTCCTAAACGCTGCTCACGCGTGGGATGGGAGGGACCCGGCGCACAACGGCGACGGACTCCGGGCTCCGGCAAAACATCGTAGGATGGCGGCACAGTATCCTTGACGCTTCGCCGGTGAGGTCGACGGCGACCCTCTACGATGGCTCCAAAACTCCCAATCGCTGGCACGGTTTCGGCGCCCGACGCGTGCGCATGCACCCCACAGCCCGGATCCAAGGAACTGTGGCCGTATCGCCCTGCCCCCTCCACAGCCAGGTTCGTGCACCTCTCCGGCACACATTTTTCCAACGCACGAGATGATGCTCAGCTTATAGCCCGTACTGCTCCAAACGCATCAGTACTGTTAAGCTCATGGGCAACGTTCACGAAAATGTTGTCGTACACGATCAAGTTGGGTCGTCACTTGCGTCAAAAATATCAAATTCTTGTAGCGTAGTGGATAGGCGTATCTAACCAAGATATACACTATCGTACCTATACGGCGTGGACAACATTGTAGTGTAGTGTATATGCGGATGTATGTATACGGCGTGGATGGAATTGCGGCGTTGTAGGTAGGATCGATCGAAGAAGATATACGCGATACCCAACTGTAGACTGTAGTCAACTTATAGCCCGTACTGCTCCAAACGCATCAGTACTGTTAAGCTCATGGGCAGACGTTCACGAAAATGTTGTCGTACACGATCAAATTGGGTCGTCACTTGCGTCAAGAATATCAAATTCTTGTAGCGTAGTGGATAGGCGTATCTAACCAAGATATACACTGTCGTATCTATACGGCGTGGACAACCTCTAGTGTAGTGGATATGAGTATCTATGTATGTATACGGCGTGGATGGAATTGCGGCGTAGTATGTAGGATCGGAGAAGATATACGCGGTACCCAACTGTAGACTGTAGTCAGCGGTTGAGAGCCAGGAAATTGTACGAACTAGATATGGGACAAACAGAACAAAATACATATATGGAGGCTTGCCGGCCCGGTCCCCGTCGCTGTGTAGATGACCCATGATCTCTCAAAGGGACGAGAGGAGATTACGAGCGAAAGTCAGAAGGACGGCCTGGAGAAGAGATAATGCATGCGAATGCGAGCAACAACAAATCATTCTCAGCGAGGTATGGGAGCTACTCAGCTAGCTTGGCCGTTCGCCGGTTTCTTGCATGATTTGAGGAACCAGGAACGTATCCCCAGCATTTTTCAAACAGGACTACAGGAGGTTGAGACATGTCCTCCGCATATTTTTTATACTTCCTCTATCCGTTTTTATCCTGCATTCTAGGTTTAGTCAAAGTCAAACTAGAGAAAGTTTGACCAAACATATTGTTAAAAATATAAAGTCTTACAATATCAAATACATATAATATAAAAGTATTTTTTATGATGTTTCTAACAATATCTATTTTATATTATAAATATTTATATTTTTCTTGTACACGTAGTCAAAGTTAATAAAGTTTGGCTTTGACTAAATCTAGAATGCAGTCTAATTTAGGACGGAGGGAGTATTTTATTAAACAAACTATAAAGGTTTGGCAGAAATAGACATAAAAAATTCGAGGACGCCACGCAACACTTCAAACTTTGAAGAGCGTGCTGTCAAGGGCTTATGACTTGAAAATACAAACAATGGCCCATGGATTAGGTACCGAGGGTATCACCGGGTCACCTTAGGCGCACGAGAGCACACATCCCGACCAGCAAACCGTTTGAGAGCACCTCAAACATTCAGTCCATAAGCTTCACCGTTGTCAACCATTGAGCCATCTTCCGAGCAGATATCCACACAGGCCTCACCATGCAAGTTGTCGACACCGCCACGCCACATGTGCGACTCCGTCATGTCATGTCTGTCATCGAGATCCTTATGTGACATGCCGCCGACATTCTCCTTCGTCAGCGCTTTAGATGCACACCACTCCACCTCTTGCCTCCTACATCTAGCAACTGCTCCAGAAACGATGCTCCCATGAGGTAGAGCGACACATAACGCGCCTCCATCGTTTGATCCACGAGTCCCAAGATCTGGGGTTTCCTCTGGAGCACCATGAGTGAGTAAGACGTTGGCTGCAACAACGATGCCTTCAACAAGGTAACGGCGCAAAGATGCCACTATTTCCCGACCTAACCGAAGTCAGAGCTCGGTTTTCACCGGCAGTCACGCCTCCCAAACCCGTGACTGGATGGATTTCCGTTGAGTCTCACAGATCATCTCCACTCTAGCCCCCAGGATCTCGACGGGGGGCCCAAATCTGGAGACACCTCCTCCTCAAGTGGTGAAGGCTACCGCCGTCGCATCACTAGGTACCACTCCGGCCACCGCGCCTAGACCACTTCATTGATGCCGCCCCATCAACCTCATAGAAGTCATCGCCACATCCTTCTATCGCAGCACCTTCGGCGCCAGGGCCGCCGCCACCGCGGCCAAAGCCAGCGGCAGTGGCGATAGGGAGGGTCGTTGGGATGGCTCTTGCACTACAAGAAATGTGCTCACTAGTAACCCCTCAATATTGGTCACTACTTTTCTTTTATGACCTTTTTGTGACCAAAAACGGATGGTCACCACGGACCGTCACTAACAGTCAAAAATGATCATTTTTGGGAATCGGTCACAATCGGTATTCCAGTTTCTCAGGGCGCGACCATGAGCAAACCTCTGTACTCAAGGTGCGGTGTTCTAGTTTCTAAAGCATACACCACGACCGGAGATAGTGAACACACTTGAAAATAACTAGCATGGGAGGAACATTAAAATCTTTGTCATTTGTACCTATCCACAGCAACCATAATAAGGCAACCACTCCCACACGAATGAGGATCATATCCATGTGAACTATGTCAAGAAACCAGTTACCAAAATTATTAGCAACGGTGCGTGGAAGATACATATTTAGAATAAAAGGAATTGTTCCTCTTGGTCTTAGAATATATGTTTAGATATTTGCATCTCTTGACTCTTTAAAAGAAGATACTATATGTTTAACTCGCCCTCACCTTTAATTGTGTGGGCGACCATGACAATTGCAATGCCTGGGAGCCCCCACTGCTCAAACTGTGCCCCAACGCTTCCAATGTTCCCATTTGGTGGTCGGCAATGGGTTTCATATGCATAGAAATGGTTGGTTTATATATTGGATCACCAACCCACAACCCTCTTCCTTTATTCGGGTATATGATGAGCTATTCAAAAAATACATTTGGTGGTTGACTTAAACTTTTAAGTAATAAAAAGCCCATTATCAAAATAAAAAATTGGTGGATCGGATTTGTTTGCAGTATAGCCTATATGAGATGAAGAAGTTGAAAGAGAGAGTAAAGCCGCGGGATGAGAGAAGCGATACCGAAGATGACACTCCGTCTTGATTGTGGGAGGAGTAAGGCAGGAATGAACAATGAGGAGAACGTCCACGCATCTCTGATAGAAGAAGAGAGTCGGGTGTGGGTCTGTGGGATGGTGAGGCTGTGAGGAAGAGGAAGTAGGAGAGCCGTATAGGGGTTAGATTGGTAGGTCTTGTGTAAGTAGCTAGTTTGGGCCAAAATTATCAGAAAAGGTTTATCATAGAAACTGTCGTTTTTTTGTAATTTTGGGGCTTTGTTTGCTTTGATCGTAGACATTTCTATGGAAACGGCATAGGACCAACGGTGTTTCCAGATAGTATTATGTGTGCCCGTCTAGTTTCAGTAGGATGATCTGTGATTAGGCATCTAGATAGCTGTTCTGTACGTCATACGAGGCACGAAATTGTTCCACACAAGTCATAGTATCGCTTAGGCAACGGTCCAACAAAACAAACATTTGGCGTGGGACCGGTCAAGGATTTTTATGATCATGACATGTGGACGATCTTTGGTGCACCTTAAACATGTACTCCCTTCGTCTAGAAATATAAGATGTTTTAGCTTTGTGAAGCTAATGTATCTAGACATTTTTTAGTATATAGATTTGAACGAACCTATACACTAAAAGATGTCTAGATACATTCACTATACAAAACTAAAATATCTTATATTTCCAAACGGAGGCACAAAATCTATTTCCTAGATGTGTTCTGAAGTACCATATCGTGTGCAATCTATCCTTATATCCACTGTTATGAGATATATGGTCTTTTTATATCAAACCTGCACTTCTTCGAATTTTAAATTGCTCATTTGTTGTGTTTCAAATGGGCCCTCGGCTCTTTTCGCTACAAATAGCCGCAGAGCTCCATTCAACCGCCATAGCTCCATTCAACCAGCCACTTACCATGGTCGACCTCTCAAACTCTGCAACAATGTCGACTCCGGCCATAGAAATTGCCCGGGGTCCTCTCCCCGCCGACGCGAACGCGACAGAAAGCAAGAATATTAACAACGTCCTTGACCTCTGGCGTCGGAAGAAAGAAATCCCAGCTCCCTTCATCTGGCCCCACGCAGACACGCACCCGTCGTCGACGACGACGGAGCTGGACGTGCCGGTGGTCGACGTTGGCGCGGCGCTGCGCAGCGCCGCCGGGATGCGCCATGCCACGGCGCAGGTGGCCGCCGCGTGCTCGAGCCACGGCATCTTCCAGGTGACAGGGCACAGCTTGGACCCGGCCCTAGCCCGCGCCGCTCTCGACGGCGCCGGGGGCTTCTTCGACCTCCCGCTCGCCACCAAGCAGCGCGCACGCCGCGTCCCTGGCACCGTCACGGGCTACGCCTCCGCCCACGCCGACCGCTTCGCTTCCAAGCTTCCCTGGAAGGAGACCCTCTCCTTCCGCCACGACCATGACGACGGCAACGGCCACGTCGTCTTGGACTACTTCACCTCCACCCTAGGGGACGACTTCAAATGCCTAGGGTTAGTAAAACATACTCCATGATTCAACAATCATCTAGTTCTGCATTTCGATTTCACAATTCATCACACACACTAGCTTGAATGGGTATGCAGGGAGGTGTACGAGGAGTACTGCAAGGCGATGGAGGCGGCGTCGCTGGCGATAATGGAGGTGCTGGGGGTGAGCCTGGGGCTGGGGAGAGGGTACTACAGGGACTTCTTCGGCGACGGGAGCTCCATCATGAGGTGCAACTACTACCCGCGGTGCCCGGAGCCGGACAGGACGCTGGGGACGGGGCCGCACTGCGACCCGTCCGCGCTCACCATCCTGCTGCAGGACGGCGGGGTGGACGGGCTCCAGGTGCTCGTCGACGGCGCCTGGCGCTCCGTGCGGCCCAAGCCCGGCGAGCTCGTCGTCAACATCGGCGACACATTCATGGTACGTATGGTCGCATGTGCACTGGATCTCCCCGATCTCGATCGGTACACGACGGTGTCGCGTCGCGTGCCGTGCCGCTCGATACGTGTCGACATATGCCATGATGTGCATTTAGCATGTCTGATGTCCACAGGAAGTACGATATAGTACTAGCACTTTCTTTTGATCTTAGTCTAGATCGTGAACCCTTTTGTGCCATCTTTAGTAAACATGGGAGGTTCTCATTCAGAGAACCGGCCGTCGCTCTCTCCAAATTCAGCTAATAGCTAGTGTCGCCAGCTTACTCGTCGTCAAAAAAGTTTTGCTTTTTGCTTTTTTTCCGTATTCTAACTGTTTTGTTAATTTGACTCCTAAGCGGTTGGATAGTGTCGATTTAGTCATTCGCACTCATTTTATGATAATCTTGAGTTGCAACATGCGTTGCAATAGAGAAAAATGCCCCGAGCCATTAGAGTGATTTGTGATTCGTTTTAGTCATGAGTTGCAAACATGTGATATTCAATGACATCACCAGAGTTATAATTAGTCACTTCCTTATTCTAACTGTATTGTTTATGAGTATCATCTTTGAGGAGAAGATTTTTTCATATTATACATATATACAAGGTCCTTCTTCTATGAAAATTTACAAACTAAAATAAATAAAAGGTATAAAACATACAAAATGTACAAAATTGTCCTCCTTCTATGAAATTTTGTATGTGCACGTAGGACGTGTCGGTATACATTTACTCAAGTATTTGATGCTATACCATCGCTTTTTTTAGCCCAAAAGCCCATGCTTTCATAGAAGAAATAATTGACAATATATATTTATGGCACAAATTTGGTACCACTAGTTAAGTACTGAAATGTAGTTTCATATTATACCAATTTGATATGATATACATTGCTATTCTTTTTAATAAAATTAACCAAAGTTTATAAAAAATAACTTCAAACAAGAGCTAGAAGTACCCGGGAGTAGTGTTTAAGTGTTAAACTTACTCAGTCTGATTGTCTGAACTCTCAAATCGGACATGTAAGTATGCATTGACTTGTCTACATACACAAGCATTCTAGTCTGTCTCATGTCTCTTTCGAAGTTTGGAGCGACCAAGACGGAGTGCCCCAAAAGGATACGCGGTTCTTTTCCCTTCTAGCCGCTTTGGACGCTTGCCTATCTTGGCCTGCGTGATGCCGTACGCCGGCAGGTGGTGGCCGGTAGGGCCATCACCTTCCCCGGTACAGCCCCCGCACGCGACGCCGTCGTTTTCCTAGCTTCGGCGCCATGCCACGCCACCAACGCCATGCCGACGAACGTAGCTTTTGCCTGCCGTGCAGTTGCGCCTGCACGCGCGGCAAGGGAGAGAGGAGGACCAGCGGCTCCGCGCGTCGTCACGCTCCTTAGCTCCGGCAGTACAGCACCGTACGCCTCGTCCTCTCCGCCTCCGTCATGCCACCGACCGGTTGCTCAGCCTTGCACACAAGGCTCACGCGTTTCTACCGATCTGGTGATGACGCTAACACGGACAGTTTCGCAGGCGCTGTCGAACGGGCGGTACAAGAGCTGCCTCCACCGCGCGGTGGTGCACCGGGAGCGGGAGCGGCGGTCGCTGGCCTACTTCCTCTGCCCACGCGGCGACCGCGTGGTGCGCCCGCCGCCGCCGCCGTCCTCGTCGGCGCCGGCGCCCCGACTGTACCCGGACTTCACCTGGGCGGACCTCATGCGGTTCACGCAGCGGCACTACCGCGCCGACGCCCGGACGCTCGACGCCTTCGCGCGCTGGCTCGCCCCGCCCAGCTGCTCCGCGCCGCCGTCGTCGCCCGGCCCGGCCCACGCCCAGGAGACCGTCTAGTTACTATGTGACTATGTGTGTACATGTGATGGTGCTCCCGTTCTCGTCTTGTATAATTTCTTCTGCTGTACCATATATTGGTGGAAATGTGTGAGCTGTATATTGACTGTATATATTTGGCTATTCTGCCATAGAGCAGCAGTTGTATACCTATTTGGTGCGGGTGTGCATGTACATGTGGGCACGAGGGACCATATGCGTAGTACGGTATGAAGATTGTTGTACATAACAATAAGACAAGTGCCACTCCCTCCATAATATAGATCTTCTTTACTTTCCTCCACGTAACTTCCCTGCCTGGCGGCGTTATTCTTACGTCCAAGCTAGTTGCAGTTTTTAGCTTTTGGAACGATAGCTGGCCAGTGGCCATCATCTCTATTTCCATGTATAAAGATTCAGAGAAAGATGTGGTGAGCGGCTTCACCTCTTGAGTCGCCGGGCTTCTCCTTTATATAGCCTCGAAAGGCAACGGGGTTACAACCGATTACAAAATAGATACGATCTTATTATATCGATCTTTGACAACTATCTACAGCTAGCTAAATTTGATGTACGTGATGATGTTGCGATACTAACTAACTTGGTTATATACTAACAACTCTAACACGCCCCCTCAAACACAACTCTCTAGATTGAGGTGTCGTACGTGAACACTTCGAGTTGTTTCACCCCAAGGGACTTTTTGAAGCCATCCGCCACTTGATCATCGGAAGGGATGAACCTAACCTCCAATAACTTGTTCGTCGCATCTTCCCAAACAATACTAAAAGCACAATACGGGGGTCTAAAATAGAGACACTACGTTGATCCACATCATCAAAATTGTTTTAACAGTTGGATCTATAATTTTAATGGACAAGATTTAAAGACTTTACGTAAAATGTACGAGCTTATATTTGTGAACATAGTGTCACGACACGCACGTTGCCTAGGAAAAAAAAAAGAGTCCAAGGCTTTTGTAAAAAAAAAACTAAAAATTTGACACGCTTAATAAAAAAACACTAGAGATTTGATACGTACGTTGGCTAGGAAAGAAATATCTCTGGCTTTTCTCAAGAAAAAAACAGAGGCACCACGTGTACATGATTAGTTGTATTCGTTACAAACTCTTTTTCTTTTCCATGTAGCTCGGACCTAGCCACACAAGGTGCATGCATGAGAAGATCAACCAAAAACATTCCACTAATTAAGATTGAGCCTGGCAAAAGGCCGTACATAAATTTTGTAAGTTCAATGGAAAAGCATCATCACGTGTACTGTACGTACAAGAAAAAGTACATTTAGCTTTTGAAGGATTCTAAACACCATCACGTATCATGTTTACTGTGCATGGAAGAATAAAATACAATTAACTTCCGGTTAGGATTCCAATCCGAACATAAAGCCATTGTTTGGCATCAATTTAGCAGTAAAAAATGTATGGATTTTAGTCGAAATGTGTGGCTAAAATATACAAAATTAATATCTCAATGGCAAGAATTTCTGAAAAAATTGATATGATCCATATCGAATTATTCACTTACTTATCATGAGGCTACAAAGAATTGATTTGCTCTATGTTTAAAAAACAAATAGGTTGCACAATATAGGCTGATCACTTAAATAGGATTATATTACACGATTGCTACAAACCTTACACAAGTGGTTCAAACTAATAATTTACAATCTCCGAATAGAAATAGTAACACACCTATCTTTGTATTTACGTGGACTATGAAACCGTATATAAGGTAATGTGAATATCTTTGAAACTACGAGTGATTTCATAGTAATTTTGACATGATAAGGATGATGCCATCGCATTTACAAGGGCTACACTTTTGGGAAGTCTCATGATCTTAACTTATATCCTTATATATGTTCATAGCACATGGGGCGTACTCTGTATTAAAATAAAGAAGAGAAAATGAGGCTACAAAATATAAGGTAACACAAATCATATACAATAATCTGGGAATTTTTACTAAGCAGACGTATCCAGAGCCGTCAAATTTATAGCGTATGGACTATGGTGGATGTCATCTATGAAAAAATGCCATGCGGCAAACTTGTCAGGCCCACACTTAACCATCCCCTGGCTACTCTCGCCTAAGTCATGCTACGACGCCTGGGAGCGAACGTCAATGCCATATTGGTGTCCTTAATATGGTACACCTAGAAACATTATATTTAGTTAAATGTAGTTGATTAATCTTCATGGTTGTACATAAACACGCAAATTCATCCGGTGGAGCAAACGAAGCTTGGCTCTGATGGTTGGGTTTCCTATGGTGGAACCAGCTCACCCAGGTTCAAGTCCTAGACTTGCATAGGTGTTTGCATTTACATGGATTTATTCCAGGATTTCCCGATGCTATTCTTTCAGTGGTAAGTGACGTGCCCGTCAACAGCGAGGCGTCTATGGCGACTTCATTAATCTTAAGATCTGTCGACTTAGTCCTTTATAGGTGCTCATAGGGGTAGGATATGCGTGTGTGCGATCATAGGGGTGAGTGTACGTGCACGTTTGTGAGTATATGTGTTGTATAGTGTTCTAAAAAATCATCTGGTGGACATTTTTTTTCACTGCACCATGTGTTGATATTAACCCTAATTCTAATTTTATCTTTGATTATAGGTATAATGCCCACTTATTGACTAGCTAAACCAAGAGATTTGATGCTTTTATTTGAGTTACAAATATCATGTGCTAATGGCAATAAAATAAGTCATTGTTCTATATGTTGATGTTACAAATGACACAACTATAATTACTCAATAGATTTATATTGGTTATAGCCCGCGACTATAGAATCAAAGTGTTAATGTTCAATCCGGTAGCATGAAGATATATGAAAACTTGAATTTATTGCAAATACTTTCAATGCAGTAAGGATGATGACCTCGCATTTGCGAGGGCCACTATGCTAGTTATTTAAAAGAAGAGTTGGTCGACAGGCCACGCCTGATCAGAAATTCATGATTAATTATGTAAATTTACAAAGAACACCCTAAAAGAAAAACGAAAAGCAATCGGTTCCTATACTATTATATGGGCTTCTCCTAGTACGCCAGCAAGCAAGCCACTACGGCCGTCCCTGCACGCACACCAGTGAACGTCGGAGTTCGGTCTGCCTCCGGCGTCACCCTCGAGCGCATTGCCACCAGCCTCATCCGCGCTCGCACCGCCAGTCTCGCGCTTGTGCCGCCGCCGGTCCTCGAGCTCGCGTCGCCGCCGGCTCTCGAGCTCGCGTGGTAGATGGAGATTTTCTAATTCTCATACCAAGAGCCACAGCATACTTCAAATACCTCATAATTCTCTTCACAACCGACCAGTGTACACCCATTAGTGCATGCAAATATTGACACATCTTTTTAACAACAAATAAAAAAGCTAGACGAGTCATAGTAAGATATTAAAGTGCACCAACCACACTCCTATAACGAGTCACATCATCTGGACCCAACAACTTACCTTCAACAGCTGACGATCCTTTCTTGGCGTCCTCTAAATCAAACACGCTGCCACATTCAGTCTAGCTTTGATACCCCTTGTTATCGTCGGAGGCATCAAATTGATCTATCGAGGATACGCAATAAGCGAAAATGACATTGAAATTTGGTAACACAATTCAGGGATCAATGCCTATATCTACGGGGCATGTTTTATACGCGCTTCTCTCCAAGGTACTATCATAGTACCATCGATGACAAGCCCGCCACGATATACACACACATCAGATCTATAACACCATGCCGGTCTAGCACCCCTGCCACGGGTGCCGGACCGTCCTCGAAAACTCAACCTTGTCTCTAACCTAGCTTGTGTGTGATCTTTTTGGCTACCGATGGTTACACAATTCGACTCTAACACGTAGCATACCTATATAATTTAATATAAGTTCAACTGTAGCCTAACATATACACATATTCAAGACATATTTTCAACAGCAATTGACTCGTGTACAATATTAGTTGACTGTTTTTTTCACATAAGCTGAAGCAAATGAGAATCGACATAACCTAATATTGCGCATTTTGCAGTCAAACTTAAATGAAATGTTTTTGTATTTTGTTCTTAGTTTGTTATGTATACATAGACTAATTTTTTGAGACAAAAATAATCAGATAATAGGAAATTACAAAAAGATAAAACATGTACTTATAAATATTTTTTAAGAATTATAACCTCTCTTTATATGCTTGTGAGGAAAGAAGGGCAAATCCTATGCGCCAAACCGGTCGGCGCTTGCATCGCGCCGCACACCCCTGCGAGTGGTGTGGGCCAGTCCGGTTAGGCGTTAGGGGCTTTTGCATTTTCGTGGTTTCTTTGTTTGTTTTCCTGTTTTTCTAATTATTTTTATTGGTTTTTCTTTCTTTTATGTTTATTTTTCTTGTAAGATTCAAAAAAAATTAGAATTTTAAAAATGTGCAGATTTCTAAAAAGAACTTTTCAAATTTGAAATTTTAAAAGTGTTCAGAGTTTTGAAATTTTCTCAGATTTAGAAAATTGTTCCATTTTGAAAATCGTTCCAAATTGAAATATATTCTGATTCAGTTTCCAAAAATTTCGAAAATTTTAAAAACACAAAAAAAAGCAACAGAAAAGACAAAACAAGAAGGAAAAAACAAAAAAATAAACAAAAGAAAAAATAGAAACAGTTTTTCGGCCGTGCGGCGCCCTGCAGGGGCCGACCAGGTCGATGTGAAGGCCCATTAGCTATGCTGGGGTGGGCTTTTCTACCTCGTGCGTGAGTGCTGAAGATGGGGCCTTCTCTTGTTTCCAATATTTTGAAGCTGAGGCCCTGATCTATGATCTATGGTATCGTCATAGTCTATGCAGCCCTAGCCAGTACTTGAGCAGGGCCTCGCCCCACATAACCGCGAGGCGACATTGACTCGGCTGTTCGCGCAAGCAAAGTGCCAAAAGTGCAGCAGCTAGCACGACGTGGCAGGCGGTCTTATAACAACGATCCAATTCCTGCCGACGGTGCCGCACACGACGACGACCATGTCCCTGTCCACCGCACACGCGCGCGCGCGCCGACCAGAGACCGGCGGCGTACGGCACGACGCACCGCGCGCCGAGATAGCTAGGCTGCAGGTGATGCCGTGTCGAACCTGCCACGTCCGTATCCTCATCTGCTTATCCGTACGTGCGTGCGTGCCCATTGACCCATTGCCTCGTGGAACTCTGCAAGGAAAGGTCCAAGCTAGCGTCGTAAGGTTACCCTCCACCCACGTGTACTACATACGCACCTAGTTTGAATGCGAGCTGGCTCATACACGTGCGGTGCAATTTGACAACTTTCCGAAACACTAAAAACAAGCGTTGCACCTAGCTCTAGCTAGTCGATCGGTTCTGCCACGCAGCATGTACGTAGACACGCGCTGGCTTTGCTTGTAGCTTTATATAAGTAACAAAAGTGTTTTTTTTTTGTGGCTCCTGGGCTCGAATGATTCATTTATTTTAATAAAAATAAAAAAAGTGTATTTCTAAATTTTTCTAAGGTTATGAAACCTAGTCTGGACATAGTCAGTCATGCATTATACAAGCATGTGAATTTTTTAATACAAGATTCTATGTATGTATTATATATGAGGTACGATAAAATGACAAAATCTGATAACATTTGTAGATGGAATATATGCATGCTCAGATCTGCATGTTTGTCTTTTTGTGTAGCCTAAAATACGAAGCATTTGAACCTGATTTTCTGCATGTCTGTGTAATAAATAGTTGGCTACATTTGAGTATTTTTTCAATATTTTTAAAAACACAAAAAATATTATGTTTGATTCTTTTTTAAATGGAATCATAGGTGCCCATGTGAATCGAATCCTCCCTCCTATCGTAAATAAGTGCTGATGATTTTGTACTAAGTCATTGATACTTATTTCTGATCGGAGCGAGTACTTTGTTGTTACACTACTTTGTTAGTACCACGTGTTAGGCTAAGGGCACTCAACGATTGATGAATGCGATCCATGTAGGCAGATGGATATCTCGCTCCGTCTCGATGGGGGGATATCTATCAACTATTTAATTATCCTTGAGCAAGTGTGTCGTATTGGTAAGATGGAGAAAAATAGGGGAAAGTCACCCAAAATTGAACGGAAATAGGGTAATGTACATATCATCTTGAATATAAGAGAATTGGGGTTTTAGCCTACCCTCTATTCACAGTGTTAACAGATGTGCACTTGCGGTAATACAACTCCGAGATACATTGAGCTTCTAATCATGCATGACAGTCATCACACGAGTTGTAGTACGTCGGACTAATACGAGTAACAAGTGTCGCCATCCACCACCTACAAATCTGAGACGTGGATCACACACATGCATGCCAGTGTGAGAGCGATGCGCCAAGAGACAACGCATGTAGCTCGAGTTACCCGCTCCCTGCCGGTTATATGAACGAGTACCACACTGTTTCAGCCACATCAAACGCACACCGCAATACCGCATGCCCAAACATACCGCGATCTCTACCAGTGACGAGTGGACCAACGTGCGAGCGAACATGTGTTCCACCTGAAGCGGCTACTTCACGGGCCGCGTTGGAGCGGCCCAATACTGCACAGTTCACATTTCTAGAACCGAGCATTTTCTTGAACCGGACAATTTTCAAAGCTGAATAATTTTCAGGAATGAGCAGTCTACAAATTTGAAAATTTAAAAGATTTAAATATTTTAAAAATGAATCCAGGGCCGGCATGTTGCCCGCTCTGTGATCAGCGTACGGAGACCATGGATCATCTCATGGTACAGTGTCCCACAGCCAGATCAATTTGATACCAGGTCTTAGAGGAGGTCCACCTTACCACGTTTACTCCCCAACTGGAGAATAAGCTGAACGATTGGTGGTGTAGGCTCTCAGCTTGTCAACCAAGAAGAAGGAGAGAGCTAGTCACATTGAGCATTGCAGGGCTTGAAAGGAACAACTATGCCTTTGATCGAGAGTATGATATGGAGGCAGTGGTAGTGCGTAAAATCAAAGAGGATTATCAATTATGGTTGCGGCAAAAGCGGGCAGCAGAGGAAGGAGACGAGTAGTCCTACGTTAGGTTGCAGTAGCGCGGTGATTGCAGGGCCTATACAATCTTTGTGCTATGATTTTGTAAACTCTCTCTAATCTTAATGAAATGACATGGATGTCTTGCATGCTCTTGAAAAAAAATGAACATTTTGAAAAAATAAGATTTTTTTTAAAAATGACCATTTTAAAAACCAACCAAAAACGAATAGAAAAACACAATTAAACCTTGAAAACCAACCATGATATTCTAGAATATTCCCAAAAATGAAAAAAAAAAAACATGAGAATGTCCAGACCGATCCCACGCTACGCTAACAGGCGGGACGCAATCGTCCCCGACCATGGCAAATGCCCTCGTTGAACTTGTACTTACCTACTGGGAAAGGGGGAAATGGGCAGTGAAGTCAGAAATAGACAAACTTGGGCTAGGATTGGCTATTTTCCAAGGGTCTATAGGCCAAAAATTCTTGGACTCGAGGCGGCGGGAAGGGGGGGCACCGGCTCCCTGACATACACATAGCGATAATGAGAGCGCCTTAGAGTACCACATACGTCATGACCACAAAATATATCAGAGAATCTTGGTGCAAACATATCTAAACCAAGCTAAGTGGGTGGATGCAAAAGTCAAATGGGTTGTTGATGCATCTCCTGATAGCGGACTTTGTTGCCCCTACACACGCAGCCCCTGTCTACTATCTGTACTCTATAACACCACAGACGCACGCCATATCCACCTCCGCCACGAACATGTTATGCTTGACCCCGAGCAGCTCCGACGAGTCAGTGACAACGCGGACTGGATCGACTTAGTACGCGGTTGGGGCATCGATCCTACCACCCTGCCAGCCCGCCTCTCTCTTCCTTTTTCCCAGCCCATTTCTCCCTCCTCTCCTCTTCCTTCCTTTGTTTGGTTCTTCCTCACCGACCCCCCCCCCCCCCCCTCCCTGATGGCGCGGTGATGATGGTGTGAAAGCTTCTTCTTTAATACACGGCAACGGCGACAGAAAACTTCTGGAGCCAAGTTGACGTGGGAATGTGTAATAAATGACCGGCCAGTTGGAAAACCCCAAGAGAAGGTTTTGATGAAGATAGCAGCAAGTTTTCCCTCAGTTATGAAACCAAGGTTTAATCATCCAGGAGGAGGATGAATTACGACTGAAGGTGATGCCCGCTAGCTTCATGACAGCTCCGGACAATTTATAGGGCGCCTCGTCCGAGCTTTGCTTTGCGAGCGGCAACGTGGAACCTGCACACAACACAACCAAATACTTTGTTCCCAACTTACGATGAGGTTGTCAATCTCACCGGTTTGCTTGAAACAAACACTACTAGGAAAACAGCTACCCGTAGCGCACCTGTTAATATTACCCGTAGCGCATGCCCCCGCGCTGCCACTACCACGCCACTGGTATCTAATTACTCGTAGCGCACCACCACCGTGCGCTACGGGTATCTTATTTACCCGTAGCGCATGCACCCCGTGCGCTACGGCTAATGTCTAGTGCGCTACGGGTATATGCTTTAGTGGTAGCGCACCACCTACATCATGCGCTACGGGTATACAACAACACCAGCAGCACATCCTTTGACAATGCGTTACGGGTATAGACAATACCAGCAGCGCATCATTCGACAATGCGCTCCGGGTATGTTTTTTCAAATTTTGAAAATATAGCCATTTATACTGCCAGATTACAGTTTTTATACAGGAAATTGCAGAAATACAAGATTACAAGAAGTATACAGGAAAATGCAATATATTTAGTATGAAATAGACATGGAATATGAATCTCATTATTTTCGAAATGAAGCGATCACATATTACATGAATTCAATGTCTCTAAGTCATCGATACCGGTCAAGTACGCAAGTTCATCATCCCACATTACATGAATAAGATAGTCACCTACGGTACGATGAAGTACACTACAACCGCAATCACCGCGGTGAGCAAGACGGTGGTGGTGACGCTGAAGAAGGTCGTCCTCCTCTCCTCTCGAAGGTGGTTCCTCCACCTAGCTTCCGCCTCCGCCATCGTCGTGTACCCTTTGTAGCTGTTGCCCTTGAACCTATTGACTTGCTTCAAGCAATCTTCCCAGTGGACATAAACTCCAGGAACCCTACCTTTGTACACAACGTACGGCATCCCTACCTTCAAGACAAATAAGGTTAGATAACAGAAAGCAAGAAGTTCATCACATGTATGCAATAGTAATGAAATATGACATAATTAACTAGGATGTACTTATTAACTTTACACCACAACTAAGTTCATCACACGACACGACCAGAACTAATAAGTTCACCGATGTCTACGAAACATGTCATGCCTAAGCAAGCTAGGAACATAGTGTACTTATTATTACAACTTTTGCTTGCCAGTATCAGGAACAAAGCGGAAGCCGCGTCCTGGCAAAAAGAATGCCCTGTCGTCGCCTGCAGAAGCAGCCTCTGATCTACTTCTTCATTTGAAGGTTTCAGCTAGGCAGTGTAGAACATCCCCCCTTTTCTGATGACATCTTGAAAGATGATTGTCGCAAACTGCTCCTAGATGCGATAGAACTGTCCTCTTAGATTGTCATCATCAATCATCGCCAACTTTTCGGCCCAGGGTTGGAGTGAATCTGGCAGCGTCGAGTTTTTCTTGTCCCGTACCATCGCCAGCATATGATATAAGGCATAATAGGCCTCCCTGTGACTTCCCTCGGGCTGCTTGACGCAGGGGAACGACGTAGTATGGGCGAAGCTGTACAAGCCGTGCTTGGGCGGCTGTTTACTCTTGAATGAGCCACCCTGATGGACGTACTTGGTAAGAGCATCATCCAAAACTATCTTGACATGCGTATAGTTTTTCTTGATTGCACTGCCCGGGTCCAAAAACAGGGTACGCATATACATCGGGGAGATGTGGATGAGTGTGCAGTATTTGTCACTGCGCAAAACAATTCAAACAAAATGTTGGCAAAGACCGAGATGGAAATCTAAGAAAGAAGGCGGCGAGCCAATCACTTACTCGGGAAAGTAGGCCAGGAGCAAGTCCTTCCCAATGTTTGACGTCATGACGTCGCTGAGATAGTTAATAGCGGCATTTCGGCCCGCCAATTTAGATAATTGGCTTTCACGCATGTAGTAGGGGTCGACTACCACGATGCCCGGGGTCTTGTCTCGTATGATCTGCATCTGAATACTTAGAGAAAATAGGCGGACGAATGTCTGGTATAGCCGATACATGTGAAATAGGTCGAAGATGTCGGCAAACCGAAGAAGCATAATATCGGCGGGGGCAGCCTCGATGAAGCCCTTGCCCTTTGGCACCTTGGCCATGTAAAGCGGGTACGTTGAATCATTTTCAGCAAGTTGGCGCTGTTCTAGGTATAGAATAGAGTCATGTAGACTCCGCATATCGGCACTGCAAGCCTTGAGCATTCGCTCATTCAGCATCGGCTCACCCATAGTATGCACGATGTGATTAAGACCCTTGTGTCTTGGTGGCCCGTCCTGAGCTCGGATCGGTTTCGTAACCGGCGGCGGCTGGCTCTCAATTTCCTTCTTATTTTTCCTTTTCCTTTCCTTCTTCTTCATGGGAATTGCATTCTGCTTCTCGACCACCTTATGTAGTGTCTTGGGGGAGATAAAGTTTTCAGGATTTCCTCTTGGAGGCTCCATCCAGGCGGCATCTGGAGGCGTCTCCTGAGAATGGAATGACAAACGTTTGGTGATAGTTTATCGTTTGTCCGAGGGACCTTCAAGGTCATCTAAGCCATCACAGTAGGCAGTATTGATGTAGGCCTCAACGTCGACATCATCATCATCATCATTTGGATCCTGTGCCATCTGCATATCAGGATCAGGATCAGGCACCACATGGCTTGGCCCCAGCACGATCGGCGGTGTTATGCGTGGGGCGGTGCTCCCTGCCCCCAGACGAATCTGACTCTCCGGTCATAGCATTGGGTAGCCAAAGCACTATCTGAGGGCTTTCGGCTCTTCATCTTCGTCTCCCTCGGGCTGAAAGGGAGGCATCACGTGGTCACAACCCCGCAGCGTCCGAGCCACTTGGACCCTTAACACGTTTGATGGCATCTGCCGACCGTGGAACATCCTGTTTCCCAGTTGCATGATACTACCAGTGGCAACATCCTTCAACACGCCGTCGACGTAATGTAGGAGAGTGCAAGGAACGTCGGCGCCCGTGGCCTGCGAAAACAGGTGGTGTAGGCCAGATGTTATGCAAGTGTATAGGTTACACAATGCGGAAAGTGTAAGTTGAGCCACCGCCGCTTAGTTACCTTGACGGCATCGAGCTCGGCTGCTGTAGAAGGACCGCCGACGTACGTCGGCGTGCAGGTCACGGATGGAGTGCTTCGTTGCGCGGTACCTGCCGCTGCATTAATCTCCGGCGCCGCGATGTTGGCGACGGGTGTCACCAATACGTTTGGCGCCGCGGTGTTGGCGGCCGGTGGTACGTTCGGTGCCGCGGCGTTGTTTGAGTTGCTGCCGACCATGCTGGGTATCGGGGGCAGCCCAACTCGACCGGCCGCTTCCCAACTCCCAAGCGCTTCAACAATGGTAGGGATGAAGGAGGTCATCTTTTCTTGAACTTGTTTTTCGACAAGCTCTGGGATCTGTGCCACTTTCTCCCTGAGTTCTTGAAGCTCGCGGCTTTCATCCGCATCGAGTGACTTTTTTCCCCTTTCTGGCTTGCCAAACTTGTCCGACCATTTCACGGACAATCCTTCGCTGAGCACACGGCCAGCTGACGTCGGCGGTTTCAACTTTGGCCGTCCCTTTATCACATTCACAGCTCTATTCAAAGGTGTGTCCCACCTAGACGACCCAGTGGTGGTCGAACCCTGGGATGACGACGTATGAGATGCCTTTTCTTCAGCTAGCAGAATCTCCTCAAACTTCTTCACCTTCGGATCCGTGGTTAGTTGCTTGGTTTTCGGGTCCCAATGGTACTTGGACCTAATTACTGCCCTAGCCGTCGGATCTTCGATCCTGAGCCAAGGGTTTTCGATGCCCTTCGCCGCATATTCTGCGTCCTCTCGCGCCCATATCTTATCCTTCCCTCGGTAACCGCCGCTACCGAGGTTGTGGACACCCAAGTTCTTGGACTACAAGTTCTTCCCCCAGTCACTCTTTTCCTTGGTACGTATGTCGTTGGGGTCGCACTTGAGCTTCATCTCATCATAGTCCGCCTCCGTGACCGTCGGGTTGCTCTTATTGACCTCCTCAAATGTTTTACCCTTGAGGATCAATTTCTTCACCCTGCCTTTCCAGCTGGCCAGGGCGGTGCTCATCTTCGTGATGGCGGCGTTGTTCACAGGATTCTTACTGATATCCGTGTTGACATACTCGGGATCGAAGATGTATCGAGCATGAAGCTTCCGCAAGAGGAGTGTGCGGTAATGCTCGTTCTCCTCACTCCTCAGGTTCTCGGTGTTGAGCGGCACAGTGTTTCGGAGGATGCACGCGACTTGCCCTCCGTACCCGGCCACAACGTCCTCAGGCGCTAGAGGATACCCATTCTCCGACACTTGTGTGATTGCTTGTCGGTCGGGCAGCAGCTGGTTTGGGCGCCGATCCTTCCTATCCTTCCGTGGCTTCTTCTTCTTCCGTTGGGTACCATCTTCACCGCCAGATGTGGTGGTAGTGGTGTCGTCAGCACCCTGATCCATATCGTCTTCTTCTACATCCATATCATCGGGATCTGCGCCCTCCATCTCCTCTTCTTCCTCCCTCTCCTCTACCTCTACATTCATCATCTCCTCTTCTTCCAATTCTTGGGACAACTTCCAGAATGGCTTGGCAGAACCACTGGCTTCCTCGTTGTCGGCCATGTTCACACTAAATAAAGAAAATTCTATGAGTTAATACAATAATTCACGAAAAAAATCCGGCATGACCTATGCTATTTTTTGGACATAGGGAGTGCCCATTTTTGCTGAAACGGAAGAAAATCAACATTTCAACATATGGGCACTCATTTAAATTCCCTGCATACAAATTCATACAATATTCCATCATATATAAGCAATCCCAGCCATCATAAAAATGTCCCAGCCATCATAATAAGTAATAAAAATTCCCAGCCATCATAAAAATGTCTCAGTACATCATTAAAAAGTCCCAGCCATCATAAAAAATGTCTTAGTACATCATAAAAAAGTCCCAGCCATCATATTAAGTAATACTAGCAATGTATGGCAGTAGCAAATTCCACTAGCAATACATGGCAAGAAGTATAGTAGCAGTACATGGCAGTAATATTGCTATGAAAAAATCCCAGATACAAACATTTACAGTAGCATCCTGGAGCATGAACTCAAACAACTCCCAGATACAAAAATTCCCAGATACAAACATTTACAGTAGCAACCTGGAGCATGACTATATGGATAGAGAAAAAAAGCACTAGAAGGTACTGTTTTACATGACAACAATGTTTTACATGGCAGCAATGTTTTACATGGCAGCAAAGATACACACTTTACATATGTATACGTCAGATTCTTGCTAGGGAATCAGAAACTTAATTCTTGCTTTAACATTATTCAGTTACTAACATCTAAAGCTAACTGAACATTATTCAGAGACTCTAAAGCTAACTGAACATTCAGAGACTAAGAGTGCTAACCTGAAACTCTAAAGCTAACTGAACATTATTCAGAGACTAACATCTAGATTAAAGGTAACATTATTCAGAGACTAACATCTACTAAATATCTTAATAATCAAATAGTAGTGAGTAGCTTGTATTGGAAGCAAATAGCACTGTCTTCTTATTTAACTTAGCTGCAGCTCTGCTCTTGACTTATTTTTTTGCTGTTTCCCTATTATCTAGCTCAGGCTCCAAGTCTTGAAAGATTGCTTCAATATGCAAATTGCATAATGATAATATCTTGAAAAGGCACTGATTTGATGATGCTTAAAAAAAATCTTTGGAACCCTCTCTGGACCCCAGTAGATCACTGGATCCATTCACATGGTTTTAAAAAGTGGCATTCCGATGGTTATGAGTCTATATTGCTAGAGGTGATCCTACATTAAGGAGAACATTGGACTGAAGAAGAAACAGAAAAGGATTCAGATGCTATGAAGTTTGGCACAATCTGGTGAAATAATTGTATGAAAAAGTTCAGTGAATTCAGACATCATATTGGCACAATCTGGTGAAATAATTGTATGGAAAAATTTAGTGATTTCAGACAGCATTTTGGCAGCATTTGGTTGCTTTTATTACTGAATTTTAACAGTTGTAAATCAAATATGAATTACAAACAAAAGTGTCAAACATTTAACACGTAAGACATTTAACAGTTGTAAATCAAATATGAATTTCAGACAACATCCATCACTGAATCTCATCCACGCCGGCGGCGAGGACAAGTGCAGGGAACTGGAGAGCATGCACTCGAAGGAGAGGGGAAGACACGCGTAGGGGGGAGGGGAAGACGGGCGCTCACCGAGGCTGATGGCGTCTGGGGCTCTGCGAGGACGACGGCGACCGGGGCTCTACGAGGACGACGGCGGGGCTCCTCTGCGATGCGACAACCTCTACGCCGGGGCTCCTCTGCGACGCGGCGGCGGGGCTCCTCTGCGATGCGGCGGCGGGGCTCCTCTGCACCGGGCTCCTCGCAGACGCGGCGGGGCTCCTTGCAGATGCGGCGGCGGGGCTCCTCTGCACCGGCGCTAGGGTTGGACGATTTGCGGCGCTAGTGAGAAGTGGTCGATCTGGAGGTTAGGGGAGAAGAGGGGCGCGCGTGGGGTGTTGGCTATGAAGAACCATAGCCGTAGCGCACGGGGGGTGACGATGCGCTACGGCTAATAAGAGATATAGGTTAAAAATAAACGAAGCCGTGTAAGACACAAGCTTCTCACTACCCTAGTGGCTTCGGCCGGCCTGCCTGTTCTAAACCCAGAGGTTCCAGGTTCGAGTCCTGGAACCCAAATTTTTTTGTTTTATTTTTTAATTAACTTTTTAGCATGTTATTACATTCTTATATATTATAATATATATTATAAAGTAAATAAGCACAAATAATATTTTTGTATCATGCCAAAAATACAAAAGTGATTGATAAATGATACAAAATATGAGTTACATGTCTAGTTTGGTCCAAAAATGGATAAGTGATACATAATAATAATATGCCCACACACACGGTCAAGCTTGCTACCGTTTCACAATCTTTTTGTCCTTCTTTGTCAATGTTGAATAATTAAGCCCCGGAACCGCGAGACTTCTTCTCTTAAACGGTAGACCTTTAGGTTGGGCGGTCCGGCTTCTTCTTGTTGTGTATGGTTCATGGGCATCGCTTTCATCTTCCATCTTCGGGTCACCATACATGTCAAAGTCTTGCTCGTTGGCGACTCCATCCATTTCGATGATGTTCCTTTTGCCTCTTCTCACGACAACCCGGGTAGGCTTTGGCGGGTCGGTAATGAAGAAGCATTGGTCCACTTGGCTTGCTAGTACCCATGGCTCATTTTTAGCGGTGACGTTTGCGCCGGCAGTCTTAGATTTGGCTTCGGGTATAACCATGGTGGTGAAATACCGGTCTTCTTTTACGACGTTTTTGGCCCATCTAACACGAAACATCGGCACCTTCTCCCCAGCGTAGCTCAGCTCCCAGATCTCCTCGATCCTTCCGTAGTATCTTTGCTTGACATCAGCGGTGTAGGCTTCCATCGTTACCCCTGAGTTCTGGTAATCGCAATTACTGTCCTTTTCCTCAGTGTAAAATGTGTAGCTATTGATATCATATGCCTGATAGGTCATTAGGCAGTGTTCAGCTCCCTGTGACAAGGCGAATATGAGTTTTTCTTCCTCGGAAGATTGCATTGGTGGGGGATTAGCTAGAAGCTTGTCCTTGAACCAACGCGTGAAATTGGAGTTGTGCTCATTGATTATTGCTCCTTCCGTCCTCTGCTCGCCCCTGTCACTATACTTATTCGCAATAAAGCTTTTGTGCTCTTCTACCCAAGGGTCGATCAGTTGCATGTGCTGTAGCGCGACTAGGTTTGCTCTATCAAAGTCGGCGCGTCGACCAGTGAAGTCGACATGCATTTCACGACGACCCTCGCGGTGACCCCATCCATCGATCCTGTCAAGGTGCTTGTTGACGGGCAGACCAACAGGGTTTTCGATGTTAAGATAATTCGTGCAGAAGGAGATGCACTCTTCGGTCAGGAAGCCCTTGGCTATGCTTCCATCGGGACGTGATCTATTGCGAACGTATCCTTTGATGACACCATTCATCCTTTCAAACGGCATCATGCTGTGCAGGAACATCGGCCCGAGTTGGACGATATCCTCCACGATATGGACCAGCAGATGTACCATAATATCAAAGAATGCGGGCGGGAAGTACATCTCGAGCTCGCATAGAATCACCACGATCTCTTCCTGTAGCCTGTGAAGTTTACTCAGGCTAATTGACTTCCGAGAGATGACGTCAAAAAAGTTGCAGAGGCCAAACAACGTTTTGCGGACGTGCTCGTCCATTATTCCTCGAATTGCAACCGGAAGTATCTGCGTCATCAGCACGTGACAGTCGTGAGACTTCATCCCACTGAACTTCTGCTTCGCTTTGTCTAGGTATCTACTTATCTTGCCCGAGTAACCGTAAGGAACTTTGACTCCTAGGAGGCAGTTGAAAAACTGCTCGATCTCCTGTGGACTTAGAGTGAAGCACGAAGCGGGGCAGTGATAGTCGTTCCTCTTGGCCCTTTTTCCCTTGCGACGACCTTCGGTCTCCTCATCATCATCGTCATCATCATCAGATCGTCCTAAGTGAAGGTCTTCCCTGATCTTCATAAATGCCAAGTCGTGCCTTGCTTTTGGTCCGTCTTTGGTCCTATCAGGCATGTTGAGAAGGGTGCCAAGCAGACTCTCGCACACGTTTTTGGTGATATGCATGACATCAAGGCTATGGGGCATGCGGAGGATCTTCCAGTAAGGCAGATCCCAGAAAACAGACCTCCTTTTCCATACCTTCAGGAGCGGCTTGGGTGCCTTTCGCTTCTTTCCAGGTGCAGGGCACTCTGGCCAACTTGTCAACAACTCATCGATTTCCTCGCCGCTCCTTAGACATGGGGGATCTCGGATCTCAATTTTACCATTGAACAGATCTTTGCGTTTTCTCCATGGGTCATCCTTGCGAAGCCACCTTCGATGCCCAAGGAACACGGTCTTCGAAGAACCGGGATCTTTCTGTAGCTGGTGATATGTTGTGTCATCCATGCACCGAATACAGGCACAATATCCGTGGACCACCTGCCCCGAGACATATCCGCAACCGAGATAGTCATGCACCGTCGTGACCAGCGCGGCTCTCATAGGAAAATAATCTTGTGCGACGGCGTCCCATGTATTGGGTGGTGTGTCCCATGACGTGGCTAGTTCCTCTGTCAGCAGACCGAGATACAGTTGGATGTCATTTCCCGGTTGTTTCGGACCTTGAATTAGCATAGTCATTTGTATGTACCTCCTCTTCATGCACAGCTAGGGGGGTAGGTTGTACATCCATACAAATACGGGCCAGGTGCTATGGGTGCTGCTCTGGCTGCCAAACGGATTGAGTCCATCGGTGCTCACACCCAACCTGACGTTCCTTGGATCATTACCAATTTCTGGGCACTCGATGTCCAATGCCCTCCACTGGCTAGCATCTGAAGGGTGTCTCAGTATCATGTCCTCCTGATCATCATTGTCATCATCTTTTGGCTTCTTCCTTTCCGCGTGCCAGCACATAAGCTTTGCTTCCTTAGGGTCTGCGAAATATCACTGTAGACGAGGAGTGATCGGAAAGTACCATACTACCTTTCGAGGAGCTTTCTTCCCACTCTTGTATCGAGATGCGCCGCACACCGGACATGTGTTTCTCTCCGCATTTTCTCCCCGATAAATGATGCAATCATTAATGCAAACATGGTATCTCACGTGAGGTAAATCAAGAGGGCACACGATTTTCTTGGCCTCCTCGATACTAGTTGGACACTTGTTCCCCTCGGGAAGACGCTCCTGCCAGAATGCCATGTTTTCGTCAAAGCTTTTGTCGGTCCATTTGTGTCTTGCCTTCATCTGCAGTGCCCTGAGCGTGACATCCAAACGTGTATCCCCGGGCCTGCATCCTGCATACAATGGAGTAACCGCGTCCTTCTCTAGGCTCGCCAGCTTGGCTTTCTCTCTAGCGGCATCCCGCGCGTTGCTTGTCTGCTTGAGAAGCAGTGCTTGAACGTAAGGGTTCTGCACCCAGCTACCTGACGGTGTTCCATCTGCTCCGGCATCTTGATCTTCTTCACCATGTCCGGCATCTTGATCTTCTCCACCATGTCCGGCATCTTCTCCGCCTTCATCATGACCGGGAAAATCTTCGTCACCACCATGCCCTTCCTCATCATTTCCCATCGCCGCTCCATGGACGTTGTCATCATCTTCGTCACTTATCCACCGAGTGTAGCCATCCATGAAACCGCGGGAGAGCAGGTGGCTCTGCAGTTGTCCGGAATAAGGGTCGATATAGCACTTCAGTTTGCATTTGTGACACGGACACTTTATCTCCATCTGGTTATTTCGAATCATGTCATGCGTCGCGGCTTTCATATATCTTGCCACTGTGCCTTCATTCATCGACCGGACCATGGTTGCCTGGTATACATATATATAGAGCAAGAGAATATCTTAGAACCGGCCAAATACACACATAGTCGTCCGAAAATTTCGGCATGACCTTGCCTAAAAATGGACCTATCCGTGGTGCCAAAATATACTGAAATGGAAGTAAATCAACATTTCGGCATAACAACATTGGCACCATCGGAAAATCATCATATTTGGATCCAAACAAATAAGAATTCATAAACATATGCAAGCAAATGCATATATATACAAACGTGTTCCGATGCCACAAGCATGCATACATACAAACAACGATGACACACCTACAAGCATACCCGTAGGGCATACAAACACTGATGCCACACACCGATGTCCTCATATTACTCACCTATTATAGACGATACCGTGACACGAGAGAACAAGAGAGTGTGTGTGGACGAGATAGTAATAAAGTGATATCTAAAGGTTAGTAGACATTGCACTCATGTATCTACCAACCAAAGTAGCTTTAATAAGCTAAAATAGATGGAAGAATGATGAAATTAGGTTGGGGAGGAGGAGGGGGACGACCAGATCTAGTGGTGAATGGAGGGGGAAGAAGGGGGGCAATGATTGATGCTAGGTGGCTTCATGCCTTAAAAATAAGCATCCCAGGTTACCCGTAGCGCATCTCTCCTCAGCTTACCCGCAGCGCACCCTTCGTGAATGCGCTACGGGTAACACTAAGTACCCGTAGCGCATTCACGAAGGGTGCGCTGCGGGTAAGCTGAGGAGAAACGGCCGTCCAGGTCTATGAATACCCGTAGCGCACGTGTGGTTGTGGTGCGCTGCGGGTAATGTGTATAGGAGCAGCGCACTGTGCACGGTGCGCTACGGCTAAATAGCCGCAGCGCACCACATGCTGTATGCGCTACGGGTAAGTCTACTACCTATAGCTGTTTTCCTAGTAGTGAAAGGGTATGAGCGTATCGAGTGGAAAGTGATAATAGTGTGCGAGTAAAGTAAACAGGTGATAGCAATATAAAGGAAATAGGACTGGGGTCCACAGTTCACTAGCGGTGTCTCTCCATAAGATAAAATAACACATGCTGGGTAAACAAATTACAGTTGGGCAATTGATAGAATAAAGACAACGTGCATATGTCGAGAGGATCACTATGAGATTTACTCTGGGCATTACAACAAGATACATAGACCGCCATCCAACTGCATCTATGACTAATAATCCACTTGTGGTGAATCAATCCGAGAACTCCACAAGTATTAAGTTGCGAACAACAGATAATTGCATTAAGCAATGTGTGTAATGTAAACAAAGCATATGCCCTCGAGCATATGAATGTTGTTTTCCCCCTAGTAGCAACAGCACATCTACAACCTTAGAGGTTTCTGTCACTCCCCCAGATTAAATAGAGGCATAAACCCACTATCGAGCATAAATACCCCCTCTTGGAGTCACTAGCAACTACTTGGCCAAGATAGCTACTAACAACGGAGAGCATGCAAGATCATAAACAACATAGAGATAACATAAGATAATATTCAGCACATCAACTCAATCATAACACCAATATTCATCGGATCCCAACAAACACAACATGTAGAATTACATAACGGTGATCTCGATCATGTAAGGCAGCTCACGAGATCTAAACATGAAACACATGGTGGAGAAGACAACCATCTAGCTACTGCTATGGACTCATAGTCCAAGGTAGACTACTCACTCATCGCGCTGGAGGCAAGCATGACGATAAAGAAGACCTCCGGTGGCGATTCCCCTCTCCGGCAGGGTGCCGGGAAGAGCTTCTGGACCCTCCCGATCTTCGGGTCGACGGCGGCGGCGGATCGCGATGTGTTCTGGAAAAGTGATCGGGTCTTTAGGTTTTTCCCGTCGGGGGGTCTTTATAGGCGAAGGGGCAGCGTCAGAAGTGGACCAGGGGGCCCTCACCATAGGGTGGCGCGGCTAGGCCCTGGGCCGCGCCCCCTGGTGGTGAGGCCGCCTCCTGGCTCCTTTCCGTCTCCTCTTCGGTTCTTTGGAAGCTTCGGTAAATTTCCGGATGTGCTTTTGTTTCGTCCAATTCCGAGAATATTTCCTGTATAACTTTTCTGAAACACAAAAACAACAGAAAACAGGGAACTAGCACTGTGGCATCTCGTTAATAGGTTAGTTCCGGAAAATGCATAAAAATGCCACGAAATATAACGAAATACTAAACAAATGGTGTAAAAACCAGCATGGAACATCAGAAATTATGAATACGTTGGAGACGTATCACCCCCCCCCCCCCCCCCCCCCCCCCGCCATCCACGATCCCCAACTTACTGCCATCTCTCCCCTTGGTCAATGTTGTATCTTTCTAGACATATGATGTATAAAATGTAAATTTGAATTATAATGCAATACTTTTTTATATTGACGCAAATTGGAATTACAGATATTGAACCTAAGATCTCTGACTTCCCTACATGACTAAGTTAATAAAACAAAAAATAATTCCGCCACACGAGTTCCTGGTCCCAAGCTATTGCTTGTCAATAAACTCAATTTAGCGGCTAACTATAACTACAAATCCAGAGCGTTACATAGTACCCCCGATTCAAAATGCCTTGTAATTTGGAACATCTTTAGTAGTCCCTCCGACCGCTATTATTTATTATAATATAAATGTATTCGGACACATTTTAGTATGAAAATATATCTATATTAAGACAAGCAATAGTTACTAAAGAAAAATATTTTTTTAATAAAAAATGCATACTAGTAGTGCCAGAATTTAGTAGTTAGCGGAAAAGAAGAAGATATTTCACGGTTCGTGGTCAATCGAAGTAGAAGTAGCAGCAATTGTATAGATAAAATTAAGTACTACCTTCAACCATATTATTTGTCATAAATATTGATGTATCTAACACTAAAATATATCTAGATACATCTATATTTACACCAAGAAACATGGGTAAGAGGGAGTAAGTACCATGATCCTCTATTACGAAAAGAGAAAAAGAAACGTAGAGTAACCAACAGGAAAAAAAAAACCAGGTTCAAATCAATCGCATATACACAGCTTAGTTCAAATTCGTATACACTCAAAAACCAACTACAGTACCCTGTGTATCCATCCCCCTCGACCAGTCACTCCGGGGCTCCCGCGTCTCATCACCGCCATCCACTACTCGTCGTACAGTTCAGTATCATCCATCCAACGGCTAGAAATATGTCCAGCCAGTTGATTCCGGCGGCTTGCCCGAGTATTCCCCGATCGATATCGCAATCCCAAGCCCGCGCACACAGCCACCGAGCCGGCTTTTTGCTCAGAACGGCTTGCCCCAGTACATGAGGATGTCCTGGAGGAGCGGGTCGCCCGCGGGAAGCCCCGCCGCCGGGTCCATCTGCCCCGCCAGCATCGAGCCGGCGGGGTTGACCCCCGTGCCGGCGGTGGCGAACGTGCGCTCCCACTCGGAGATCTTGGGCTGGCTCTGCACCTCCGGCCGGTCGCTGCCGCACGACGCCGTGAGCACGTGCTCCGAGCAGCTCGAGTCCGCGTGCGCCCGCGGCATCGAGTCCGACGGCCGCACCTCGTAGTAAGCCGCCAGGTCCGAGAACGGCGGCGGCGCGTACGGCGGCAGCAGGGCCGGCTTCTGCTCAGGCGGCGAGCCCACGGCCGCGTGCGCGGGGCTCGCCTTGGCGGCGCTCGGCCTCTCCGGCGCGCCTTTCTTGTTGTAGATACGGCACAGCACCCAGTCATCCAACTGCAGCAACAGCAACAAAAAGATCAGTTAACCGATAAGTTCAGAAGAAGAAGCATATTCGTAACATTTTGATATTAATTCATCCATCTTAAAGCGATCAACACGAAGGAGTAGTTCAAAGGCATCATTTAGTTGGATATTTTTCGTATAGTACAGATGCATGCATGCGTCGCCATCGGAGCGACGCAAAGCGCGAGAAATAATTGGCGGGTGGAGGAGATGACGCGAGCAGGCATCTCAAGCGTTCACATTTTCAAGAACGATAGCGACCGCGCATAATGAATTCCGGCTTATCTTCCACCTACGATCGATACGTGACGATAACCAACTCCCTATCCAATCAATCGGCCGATCGAGATGATGCCGAACAAGACAAAAAATAAATTGACGAAGATGATTCTTGAACAGTTGGAGCAAAGTAGGTACGCGTCAGATGAAGGAGGACGAGAACGTGAACGTACCCTGAGGCTGTTCTTCTTGCGGGCGGAGCGGTCGACGTCGGCGAGGCGGTACTCGTGCATGATCCAGTTGGTCTTGTCGCCCTTGGGCGCCTTGCCGGCGTAGAAGACGAGCGCCTTCTTGATGGCCAGCGGCTTGGGCGTGCCGACGGGCTTGTCGGCGCCGGTGGCCTTCCAGTAGCCGGCGCCGGCCGACCGGTTGGGGCGGGAGCCGTTGGGGTACTTGCGGTCGCGCGGGGAGAAGAAGTACCACTCCTTCTCGCCGTACAGCGCCATTCCTGCACAGACGCAAACGGATTAAGTCATGAGCTAGCTTCATGGGCCTGGCCGACGGGGCAGGGCACGGAGGTGACCGCTCGATCGGAGGTCATGCATGGAAGGAAGACGTACTGGGGAGCTGCCATGGGTCGAACTTGTAGAGGTCGACCTCGGCGATGATGGGCACGGAGATGGGCAGGCCTGCGCAGCGCCGGCAGAGGTAGTGCGTTACCAGCTCCTCGTCCGTCGGGTGGAACCGGAACCCCGGCGGCAGCTGCAGCTGATCCTGCGACGCCGCTGCCGATCCTCCTCCTCCTCCGACGCTCATCTCCACACGCAGCTACCAAAGCTACGCTCGTAGCTCCAAATCGGATCGACTAACCAGACGCCAACTAAGCCTCTTCTCTCTTGATCGATCGTCTAGCGGGAACTAGCTACACCGGCGGTCGGTCCTTTGGGTTTCTTCTAGCTCTGGAAAGAGGCGGGGAGAGCATGGAAGGAACCATGCGCTCTGCGGCACGAGCGACATATATAGAGGTCTCTCGCGCGCGCTCTACGAGTGCCGCTGGCGTCGAGACGTAGTACGTGGAGGGCATCTGACGGCGGGCGGATTTGGTCACTGCTGACGCCAGGGCGCTTGGTTGGACGCGCGCGCGCTCGGCCAGGAGCGGCGAGGCGGCCGCGGGTGGGGCCGAGACCAACGGCGGCCCACGTGGACAGGTGTTCCGTTTCGGGTAAGCTTGTGGGACCCATCACCGGACGTGCGCCCGTTGGTGGCGCCACACGCGGCGGAACAGCCGCTGAGAGCGGAAAGGTACGGCGCTCCGGCAGGGGGCGGACCGGAGCGGCCGGAGAATGTACGGATCCCGATGGGGTCAGTTGGAGCCTAGGACTAGTTTTTTATCAGTGTGTTTAGTGTATTGATACTTGGGACTTGAATTATATTGTTGTATACGGTCGTATTGGTTCGTGCGGTCGTCTCTTCGGAGACCCAAGGGCTGGGGGTGTGCACGAGCTCCACCTCGTCTGTTCATGTGTGTTCTGCCACGTTTTATTGGCTTTTTTTGTTTGTAGAGAAGAGACGCGCTGAGACACATGTGAGCCATGATCTCAATTGAGAAAAATGTGAGAGACATGATAGTGGCGCCGGCCGACACTGACAGTTTTTTTTTCCATGGTGCTCTGGACCCAAAGGACAGCTGCTGAGATCTTGATCCCTCGATATTTCAAGGACAGCTTCATGTGTTGTGTTTCTTGTAATAATTTTTCTAATATGCTAGTATTGTAGATAAAGATTACGCATGTGTCCCATTCTGGATCTTATTTAATCAGAATTTTTTTTAATTGTTTAATTTACATGTGTGGAGCTTTCACATCCTCAAACAGTGGCGGAGCTAGCTTGTTTTTTCAGCCTAGGCAGATCATAGTTGCAGTTAATTTGCTTAATGTTTTCCCGGCCAAACTCCTCTCAAATCCTTGTATTCTTACTACTACATTAATGGAGTTGGCCAGCTGAGCTCGGGCAGCTGCCCAGGCATGCCAGGCCCTGGCTCCGCCACTGTCCTCAAACAAGGTTGACCTTTTCTGCCTTTTCAAACTAGCGACCTATGATAATAGATATAACGAGGCGTTGGTCAGGTGAGGGAGCCTCGGTAAACCGGTGGTTGTTCATTTAGATGCCAAATATGAACTATCGATAGTTGTAACAAAGGATATCACATATGCAACATTTGTTATGTTTGTATGCAACACTATCGCAACACTATTTATTTTGGCCAGCAAAACACACAGAATTAAATATATCACTTTACTATTGATCAACGATAATAGTGGAATCGGGTGCACCGAGTAGTAAAGGCCAAAATACGCTCATCCAAGAAAATATTGTGCAGCAAAGCAACAAAAGCAAGGTCGCTACATATGCAACGGAAAAAAGAAAAGATGTGGCAATGATACATAGCATTTGCAACAATACAAAAACACATTTGAAAAAAATGATACCTACTACAACACATCTAGAACCGGCAACAAAAAAAATATAAAAAATCTCTTACCATTCATGTTGGAGGCAACAACTTGACCGATACGAAATAGGATGGCCATGGCCTCCACTACCGTAAGACAGGAGCTAGAACCTAGCAAAATCATACCAAGACACATCAGGATCCCAAATATTTATGGTCTCACTCATTTCCCTGCACTGAAACCGGCTGTCGAAGATGAGTGTGAACAATATAAAGGGCCCAGGTCTCAGGAAAGTTCGAGTAGTCACGTACGATCTAAATCAACATACAAATAATGCATTTACTTAGGACAAAAGTGAGTGTATGCTTGAAGTGGTACAAGAGTACTATGACAATGTTATTCGCACGTGACAAGATAAAAGAAAGTAGCGCACCTACAAATGAGTCAGGAAAGCACACAAAGTCGCCCGTGGCCAGTAGCAATATTCTCATTAATTCGTCGAATTGTGGTCGGTGGCTTCACCTCACCATCCCTTTTTGTTCATGTATCCCTTATTACAAACAATTATAAATTAAACTCTGTAGGTAAGGACTTAAGCAAATAATTCGGATTTCAGAATTCTAATTGTTGCTCATCTTGTGGGCAATGGCAAAAAGGGCGATTGCCAATGTGGTTTGACATCAGAGATTAGTCTTGGATGACGAGATTTTTTTTTCCGTTGGCAATGGGGTTTCAGACCCATGTATATATGTTCGCTATGTACAAGTGTAAAAGATATAGTATAAAAAATTGTAGGTTATGATCGAAATATTTTTAATCGTAGAGCCGCTAAAAATGAAACAAATCGCGAAACGAGAAAAGAGTAGGAGAAAACGATAAACTACTCGAGCTCTACCGATGTAGAGTCAATCATAGAAGACTGGCATGCCACCGCTCATTTGTGCCAGCAACCATGCACCTCATGGACCCCGTGATGCCCCTGGAGGTAAATTAAATACAACTTTCAAAGCATAATTCTTTATGCCTATTTAAATTATGCCTCACTTGAGTTACTTGCGCTAGTGATGCAATGCGTCGAAATGGTTCATCCAGTAGTCATAGTTGGGGAGAAAACTAGTTGTATTGTCATAAATTTCCCAGTATAATTTACACTAACTTTTATACTTAGTTAGGAGTTAATTGTAGCATGTTACAGTCTCAAGGGGTATATAATTTTATGATATTCATTTGGCATAGTTAACCACATAATAAAAGTGTAACTATTACTAGTTCATGGTACACAGATAACGCATATCTTTGGAAAAATATACTTGCATTTTCTTAGTATAAACCTTAATTTGGAACTTAATTTTCTCAATAAAATAGCTTTTTACCTCTACGCAAGCTACATAGTGTATATGTATTTGTGACATAGTTCTCTGAATCATATTGTCTAACAAATATGTGCTTTACTATATTCTGGTACAAGCTATTGATAGAAACTTCTGGATTAGAATTTGATCTATTTGACAGAATACATTACCCATTTTCATGGTGAAATGCGTCTTACAAGTGACAATGAGTTTAATAGTAATTTGACAAACAATTATTAACTAAACTCTCTAGCATAATTAAGGACTCTAAGCAATGGTTTGGAATTATAATCATTGCCCACCTTGTGCGGGCAATGACATAAACTAGCGTTGACAATGTGGCTTCACACCAGTGACACTAGTCTCGGGTGACGGGGGGTTTTCCTTGCTCATGGGGGTTTGGTCCCATGTCCATAACGTCTGAACTAGTGCTTGGACATGCTGAGTGTCCTGCCGCTTCCTTTTCGTCGTGGCGGTGGAAGGACTGCATGCTCAATGGGCAACTGTTGTGGTTGCTCAAGGGCATCGGTACGGCATAGCAAGGCTAGATAACACGGTGGCGAGAAGATGGGCGACATCTATACTATTGCATGAAATTGAGATCATTGTTATATCATTTGTATTATATATACCATTGCTCCTGTGTTTCTACTTTTGAAGATTTTTTAGGTTGCAAGTGCAATCTTGTGCTTATATATACCAAGTGTGATTTCTCTGTCATGCATGGCCGTGCCAAAGGGCATATAGGTTGAAGCATATTCTTCCTTTATCTAAAAAAAAACCTTCCCAAACTGTACAAGCTTCTCATTTAGGTTTTGTTGTAACATGTAAATGATTGAGATGATTTAGCAATGTCATGCCAACTTTATTAGGGATCTTCCAGTTAAGCATTCCATAATTAACATGTTATGCATTCCATGATTAGCATTTTCTCTGGAGTTTTCTCACATTGTTCTACGTGGTTTTACCAAAAGAAGTTCTCCTAACACTACTAGACTTACTGGTACTTGAGAAATATGTTGTTTTCCTTTAGTACATTAGAACACTGTGTAATATGTGCTTTTGTAGATGTGTTCGTTATAACTAGAATGAAGTAATTCAGTAGCGTTTGCCAAAAAATATCTTTTTTTTTCTATTTTTCTGTTCAACTGTTGTAATAAAATGGAAATATTGTATATGTATCAAGACGTCATCTGCATGCATGAATTTCCCTGCCCATGGGGAAGGGCACCTTTTTAAAATTATTTAATCATTATTTGTGCCGGTCCATCTTTTGAGCTGACTGAGATGTTCATATTTTTGAAGTCGGGTGTTTTAGCTCAACTGGCTGTGATGAGATATTATTAGAGCCGCTTCTTATTTTTTGTTGTCTGAGGGGTGCAGTTCAGAGTTGGATGAAAAAAACACATGCAATGTTCATATTATTAGCAACTATCGCTTGCATACGAATGGAAAACCATTTCAGGGCCTATGTAGCATAATCGGCTTTATTCTCATTATTGTAGTACGACGCTTGAGCAGGAAGGAAGAAGCTGAAATATCTTTCCCGCCAACTGTGGAGTGTGTATCTGGGGTATCAAAAATCTAGCGGCAGAACCAGCTGTTCCCGAGGTTTAGCAGTCAGTTTCCGGCAGCCCCTAAATATTTTTGGGATTTACATTGGTCCTTTTTTTTTCTCCTGAAAACCTAAAAACTGCGATTATTACAAGGACTTGTCCTTTCTGCATGATCTACTGGATCTCAAATAGTCGCATATGATCTAAACCAACGTATACACTTACTTAGGATAAGACTGACTATGGTGAAGTGGGAGCCTATTGTTACTCGCACGTGATAAGTTAAAAACGTACCTACATAATGAATAAGAAAAAAATAGAGAATTCAGTAAGGTGAAACCACATGAAGTCCCACTCCCCATGGTCTACTAACAATTTTCTGATCTGGGGAAGACGCGTCCGCATAGACCAATTGTTTTTGTAGATTAAATGCGCTAGTCAACTCAACTAAAAGTTAAAACTAATAAAAAAATAACTAAGCTATGTATTTTAATAATTATAAGAGAGCAACTATTTTTTTTAATCTACTAGAGATGCTCTCAAATATCGCGTGTATGATCCAAACCAACTTATACATTTGCTTAGGACAAAACTGTATATGGTGAAGCAGGAGCCTATTGTTGTTAATTACTTGCACGTCACAAGTTATAAAAGTAGCATGCCTACGTAATGAGTCGGGAAGACAAAGAATTCAGGAAGGTGAAACCTCACAAAGCCTCCCCTGGTCCAGTAACAATATTCCGACTATCGGGGCAGCCACATCCGCACACACCCATGAAGATATGCATCGGCCACGTTATGCAGATGCCGTACGCATGTGTACGCTTAGACAGGGATATGCATCGATTGTTGTCATGTCTATCGTCTAGCTAAGCTCCAAAGAACGTACGGGAAACATATCAACCAACAAGGCACAAGAGCTCAGGCTGGCATTACCATTGATCCGGTCCACTAAGCTAGTCAAAAGCGCCACCATTATTCAGTATCCGAAAGGCGCTTTCCGGTCGACACGTAATCCCGGCGAGCGTATATCTTGTAGCTAAGCTCCAACGCACGTACGGGAACGAGCGAATTTTTTTTAAATATTGCACTTTTTTTAAGCAAGTTCAGAAGTAGGATTAGGATAGTGTGATTTGCAAAAGTAGTGCACGGTCGCATCTGCCGGATGCAATAGGTGGTAGTCTTATCTGCCGGATGCGATAGGCTGTGTCGGACGCTGCCACTGCCTGCAATCGCGTCTGGCGGATGGGATTAGTCCCTGTCGCGGCCGGCGGATGCGACAAATTGTTTTGCTGCTAAGCGCACCCCGTCGGCTTCAGTAGCATCTGCTTTAGAGAACTACTCACTATTTTCATTACTTTGTTTTATTTTTAGTCGCGGCAAATATTTCAGATGTTTTATCTTTGAGTAATATTTCTGAATATATATTAGAAGTAATATTTATATTAATATAGAAAGTGCGTGATACATCGGTATTACATACCGCAAACAAAAATATAGAAAGTGTGTGATATATCGGTATTACATACCGCAAACTAAAATAGAAATACATGATTCGCGACAACTAAAATTAAGATAAAAATATAGTACGAATAACTAAGGCTTGGCGACGCTCTTGCCCTTTGTTGAAGAAGATTTTTTGGCCCAGTCGCTAGGCATAAAGGGGCGTCATCGAAGAGCAAACAATCTACCTCGTCTAAGACCAAGGGCGATGCTTGCAAGGGCAAAATACCTGCACCTGGATGACGACGACCACTTTATGCCTAGCGACTGGGCCAAAAAATCTTCTTCAACAAAGGGCAAGAGCGTCGCCAAGACTTAGTTATTCGTACTATATTTTTATCTTAATTTTAGTTGTCGCGAATCATGTATTTCTATTTTAGTTTGCGGTATGTAATACCGATGTATCACGCACTTTCTATATTTTTATTTGCGGTATGTAATACCGATGTATCACGCACTTTCTATATTAATATAAATATTACTTCTAATATATATTCAGAAATATTACTCAAAGATAAAACATCTGAAATATTTGCCGCGACTAAAAACAAAACAAAGTAATAAAAATAGTGAGTAGTTCTCTAAAGCAGATGCTACTGAAGCCGACGGGGTGCGCTTAGCAGCAAAACAACTTGTCGCATCCGCCGGCCGCGACAGGGACTAATCCCATCCGCCCGACGCGATTGCAGACAGTGGCAGCGTCCGACACAGCCTATCGCATCCGGCAGATAAGACTACCACCTATTGCATCCGGCAGATGCGACCGTGCACTACTTTTGCAAATCACACTATCCTAATCCTACTTCTAAACTTGCTTAAAAAAAGTGCAATATTTTAAAAAAAATCGCCGGGAACGAATCAGAGTACACAACGGATTACGACCAGCCGGTCCACTAGGCTGTCAAAAAGGGCCACTATTTTGCAATAACTACGCTTAAAATTTAGCGTAGAGTAACTTTGCTTAGATTTAGCTTAGATTTACAGTAACTATGCTTATATTTTGGTGTAAAATAACTTTGTTATACTAACTAGCTCTTTTACGGTGATTGATATGGAACTTAGGTTCCGTCCAGGTCTGTTGATTTTTTAAAATAAAAAATTACACACTGCCACACATAAGTTATACCACTTCGAGCTCTTTCCTCCTCAGACCCAAAACGTGCAGGCAAAGCCCATCATCCCTGCCCCCGGTCACCCCTGCTCGATCGCATCGCCGGCGGAAAATATCGGGATACAGCCTCTCTCTGTAATTCTCGTTTCACATGGCATAATTTTTAAATTCTTTTCTCTCTCAGCCAGTATGCACAGTCGCCAATCCGTTCCCGCCCCACCCAATCTCCATTACGGACCATGGGTCTAAGATCTCAAAGGCAAATATTTTGAGATGAAGGAAGTGAGAGACAGAGGTGTAGACAGGAAAGATTAATGCTCATATAAAGAGTCCATTTGTATCTTAATTAATCTTCTATACCTCTACAAGTCTACAACGATTCAAGGTCGCCATTGCCAATGGATGTATGGCCGGAGAGCATCATGACCTAGTCGCACTGACGAAGAGCCGCTCCTAACTTGGACTCCGTCTCGCCCTCCGTCTCGCCGATAGGACTACTCGGTCCCACTACCGCCGCTAGAAGCTGATTAAATTAATATTTTTAGTTTTGGGCCCACGTTTTTTAGTTCCGGTCCCACAATTTCTAGTATCGTTGAGTTTCGTTCAGTTCCATTAATTTTGGCACCGTTAGATCGGCTTGATCAACGATTTCTAAAAATGTCAATCACCGTAAAACTTGTATCTAACTTAAGCTTAGATTAACTTTGTCCTTCTATTTTTTTGACCTTATAATTTAGCTTAGAGTATTTTGTTGTTCTAATATGTTAATGTTATACATATCTAGCTCGTACTGCTCATTATATCTGTTTAATTTATGTTTGACGTGTAGTTATTGGTACTCCATCCGTTCGGAAATATAAGATGTTTTAGTTTTGTGAAGTGGATATATCTAGACATCTTTTAGTGTATAGATTCGAGCGAACCTTTACACTAAATGATGTCTAAATACATTCACTTCATAAAACTAAAACATCTTATATTTCCGAACGGAGGGAGTAGCTCCTAGCCTCCTACACGTTACACCATAATGCGAAAATGAGAACAAATTTTCTTACTAAGGAATGTTCTTTTTTACTTTTGGGCAAGGAGAGAAGTCTGAAACCGATTCGCTAGCTGGCCCTAAAGATATAGGATTGGGGTTCCATCCATGGTGCATTGATGTGGCGGGCCCTGTTTACCAGCGGCCACAACTGTGCACCTGCTTGCCAGTGTGCGAACCTTAGATATTCCCTCTGTCAAGAATTACCCTGCATTCTGAGTTTAGTCAAAGTCAAACTTTATAAACTTTGACTAAGCGTATAAGAAAAAATATTAATATTTATGATATAAAATAACCATCATTAGAATTGTCATAAAATATATTTTCATATTGCATGTATTTGGTTTCATAGTTATTGATAGTTTTACCAATATATTTGGTCAAAATTTGAAAAGTTTGACTTTAACCAAACACAGAATGCAGGGTAATTCCTGACGGAGGGAGTATAAATTAGATACAACTATGAAAAAAATGGGTATAGGTCAACTAGTAGTCATAATCAGTGGCGGAGCTACAACAATCTAGTCCGGGGTGCACAAATTTACCACACAGAAAACAATATATTTTTTTCTAAGCAACATCAACTTATATTATGAAGTATGCAACAGTTCTTGGCACATATAATTCCCCACAAAAGAACGAGCTTGGATAATAACAGGGTAATAACAGAGAAGACTAGAAAAATGGAGATTCCATTGACATTTGACAGTACTAGTTGACTACGGTATATTGGAAACTAAAGGTGACCTTAACTAACAAAATATGGCTCCGTTGACATGCCCGCCTTCACGAAATAACACCATCTATCCAGTCCAGTCTAGTTGCCCCAGTAACCTGTAAACAGAACAAATATGGAGAAACTCCAGCAAGAACTCAAAAGAGTACAACAACTTAAATTAATTAAGTGGATGTATTACCTCTGTCTTACAGAATTTACGACCTCTTAATTTCATGAAACGATCAACTACCGGATCATTAGTGACTTTCTTCATTTCTTCTTTCTCCACATAGCAAATAAGGTTATCACTCAAACTTCCATCATTGAGGCGATTGCGTAAATATGTCTTCACAATCTTCATTGCTGAAAAACATATCTCAACAGTGGCAGTGGCAACATGCAATACTAGTACTAGTTTCAATAGACGGTAAATCAAAGAATAGCATAAATGTTTTCTTGTTTCAACCAATATCCGAGATAGCTAAACAATTGTTTGTATATTGGATAATCTTTCATCTGCTTGCACATCTGCAATGTATAAACACAAATGATCATGAAGGTCCCTCAGATCTCTGGAATCAAAGTCTTTGGGGTATAGTTTGGCCAAACTCATCAAATTCTCCAAATTAATGTCATGGAAAGAGTCTCTTGGACTCAAAGCTGTGGACCATACAAGCAAGTCAGAGGTGGTCTCATTAAAGCGACTATCAAGCTCTTGAACTAGCCAATCAAGAACATCATTGAAACAATACACTTGGAAATGGTGCTGATTAGTAATACCAGTTCTTTTCCTTTTGTTCTTTGGGTTAATATAAGATTCTTCCAGTTCTAACTTGTCAATATCATGTTTATCACAAAACGCAAACACTTCTGCAAGGAGAGGTTGCCATCCGTGACCTCTAAGACCAACCAAGTGATTTCTAGTTGATTTCACACACTTGATAGCATTCACTATGTCTTGATCCTTACGTTGAAGTGCTTGTGACACGATGTTTGTTACTAGCAAAATAGTCAACATGAGCTGCAAATAGAACACAAAATTGAATGACTGAAAATACACTAGAAGACCCAATGCTTGATCTCTGTTTGTTCTATCCTTATCCTCCTCTTCTACAAATTTTAACACTTTGACAATTGTTGGGAACAAGTCAACCAAGCTTTTAAGTGTTTTGTACTGAGAGCTCCAACGTGTGTCCCCGGGCCTTTGAAGGCATTGCTCTTGGTTTAGTCCCTTGTTTCAACAGCAATCTAGCAACATTAACTAAGCCATTTACACGAGTATAATAAGCAAGCTTGGTTGCATCACTTGATCTTTGCATAGCTACATCAATGTGTTGCTCTTGTTTTAATAAAGCCTCACAATCTTCATTGCTTGGTTGTGAACACTACCAATACCACCAACATGACCCTTTAGTCGGTCACATTTTTCCAACTATCCCAACCATTGACAACAAATGCATTATAACCAGGCCCTTTATTATCGCGTCCTCTAAACAAGAAGCAACAAAAGCAATATGCTTTATCCTTGGACTCGCTATACTCAATCCAACTCCCATACTCATCAAACCATGCCGGATTAAACCGTCTATTTTTGTCCGCAATCATTCTAAACGGAAAGTCATGAGTGTGAGGTTGGCAAGGCCCATTATCCAAGTATTTTCTTCTTACCAAATCCTTTTAATTAGGACGGTACTGCTCTATGCTCTTTCTTTTGCCGGGATCAAACTGAATCTCCTCTTCCCAATTCATATGTGTTAGAGGTAATGGGACTGACTCATAATTGGGAAGAAAACTAGTGATGTTGTCATAAATTACCCAGTATAATTTACACTAACTTTTATACTACTTCGTTAGAAATTAATTGTAGCATATTACATTATTAAGGAGTGTAACTTTATGATACTCATTTGGCCTAGTTAACCATATAATGAAGCAGTAAAATATTACTTGTTGTTTTTTGTTATACAATCAACGCATATAGTTGGGAAAATATGCTTGCATTTTCTTAGATATAAACTATAATCTGGAACTTAATTTTCTCAATCAAAAATAGTTTTTTAGTATATATGCATTTGTGATAGAGTTCTCTAGAGCATATGGTATAAAAAAATATGTGCTTTAGTGTATTATTAGGTACAAGCTATTGGTGGAAACTTCTAGATTATAATTTGAACTGTTTGACATGATACATTACCCATTTTCATGGTCAATGCAACATACAAGTTACAATGGGTTTAATAACAATATGGCAAACAATTTTTAACTAAACATTAATTGTACTAGATGTATGGACATTAAGCAATGATTTAGAATTGTAATAATTTCATCATTTGTGGAAAACGACATAAAATAATGCTACCAATTTGGCTTCACAACAACGAGGAGTCTCGGGTGACAGGACCTTTTTTGGTTGCCGGTGGGGGTCAGACCTGTGTCCATAGTATCGCTCTCTACTAGTACTTGGACATGGTGAAGGATTGGGCAGTGTGTCAGGGACGCCGGTCATAGAAGCTTAGGGCGGCGCGTACTAAGGTTGTCCATAGTGGGTAGTACCATATCTTAGTATCATGTATATGATATCTGTACATGATACTATCTCCATAATGTATGGTATCATAGAGTACTATCATATACTTGTTAAATTTATTAATTTGTAGTATCTCAATGCAAATATGTGTACAAGATTTACTTTGCATTAATTTTTCTTGTAATCTATGCTATAATATAGTATCTACCTATAATACTCTAATTCTCTAACTCTTCATTAATTAGCTGCCATATCAGTATTTTTATGGGCTTTATTTATATAATACTAGCGATGATACTAGCACTATGGCTAACCTGAAGCTGCAGGCCCAAAAATCGAACGGGTGGGTGCTCCAAGCCAGCGGTTCGGCAGCGAGGCGAGGCTAGAAAACTTGGGGAGAGGAGATTGGTGCCGTCTCGACGCTTGAGCCTCGAAAACATAAAACTGACGGTTATCATAAAGGTCGAGACTCTGTTATTTTGTCTACTAGAGATGCTCTCATACAGTCGCGTGTGATCGAAATCAACGTGTACATTGTAGGAGAAAATGGTGTGTATGGTTGAGGTCAGGGCCGGCCCTGACAATGTCGGGGCCCGGTGCAATATAGCATAATGGCACTTTTTATATAAAAAAATTCTAGAATAAGCACCTTTTTTTCATAGACACTTCAAAATCTAGTCTCAGTACATACATTACAGAACACACACTATGGCTTGTCTCAAAAGTACCCGTACAATATTTGTTGTTCTCAAAGAAATTAAATTTATCTATTTATTCAAATGAAATTTGCTCATTTTCTCTTCTGTGGTTTTACCGACATGTAAATTTTCCAGAGAACATCTTAGCACACAAACATTACACAAATTATGGCAAGAAATTGAATCAAACGACCTGTACGTGGAGGACTGAAGCTGGGCTGGTTGCTTGTTGCCCGCTGGCTGCTGCATTGCAGGAACAAAACCAGTGCCATCAGAAATCGTCCTTTGGACAACTCAGCTGGCACTCCCTCAGGGCAAATCCTGGGCAAATCTAATACTCCCCCGATCACTAATACCTGTCTTTGACAGGATATATCTTATTAGAGACATGTATTAATGGTCGGAGGAAGCAGTAATATTAGTTGCACGTGAAAAAATAGAAAAGTGGTGTGCGTGCCTACATAATGAATCTGGAAAAACAGAGAATTCAGGAAGGTGAAACCTCACAAAGTCTACCGTGGTCCAGGTTTAACAATGTTCAGACTTCGATCGTCGTCGTGTCTATCTCGTAGCTAGGCTCCAAAGAACGACGGGAAAACCAATCAACATGACGTGCTAGCTACGTACGTACACAAGAGATTTTGAAGGCGCTTTCCTGTCGACACGTACGTACGTACGCAACCCAGGCGAAGCTTATCGATAGAGCATGCTGCTCGTACCTTTCAGCGAGAATTCATGAGTCAGCTCGTCCAGCTTGGGATATCGATCGATCTGTCGAATTTACCGTGGCCGCACACGCAACTTACAGCACCTTCTCGATCTCTTTTCACCCACGTCATTTTCTGACCATTAACCGCGGCATATTATCATTCTCGTCTGAAAGAAACGTGCTACAGGCCTACAGTGCCACACACGTGGGTACACGGCGAGGGTAGCTTTGAGATTGGTGGCGCGGGATCGCACAGATCGATCGGCAGTGGGGGTCGCCGGCGTACCCGATGTACCGGATGTCTTCCGTCGATTGAGTTGGACCGATGTCTACGTGCTTTCAGACAGCAACCCGGGGGCTTCGTTAGCTGTCCGAAACGTACGTCTAACCGACCTCGCCCGAAAGTACAAGATCGACCGGCCGATGCACCGACCTGGCGCTATCTGCCACGTCGATACGAGTGGCACATACGCATCGTACGTACTGTACACGGTAGCTGCCGCTACGAGACTAGCTTTAAGCGTGCATGATACCACAGCTCTTTTGTGAAATATCGAATTTGTTTATTCGAAAATCTAAACTTCATTCTGATTTATTGCGCCAACAAGCTATAGGCAGAAACAAATGTATGGCCTCGATCCATCATGCAAGCTCGATCGGCATGTCGCTGTTGCCACTAGTGGAAAACGGGTCTTTGGCCTAGACCCTTGAGTCCCGGCCGCAATCTGGGCCGGGACTAAAGGCCCGGCCACGTCGCCCCAAATTCGCCCACCCGCCTGGGAGTCTTTAGTCTCGGCCCGTTATGAGCCTTTAGTCCCGGTTTGAGACACAAACCGGGACTAAAGGGCTGGCCCTTTAGTCCCGGTTTGTGTCTCAAACCGGGACTAAAGGCTTCTGCCTATATATATGGCCGCAGCCCCTCTCTCCTCTTTCTTGTATTTTTCTTGGATGGAGGAGTGTGGGTGTGTGCTAGTTCTCCATTTCATTTATATGCACTAGAGGTGTTTGTTGAAATGTGTGTTAGAGCGATGCCGCTTCAGTTCACCGAACACAACTACGATATGAGGTGCCCGAGCCACGCTTAAGCCTCTTCCTCTTTATTTCCACTTATTCTAAAAGGTTAGCAACTATATTTCCTTGTTTAGACCGTGCGGTACTAATTTTTAGGATCGTGATTGTGTTTGATATACTGTCGTATGACGCAGATGAGCCATCCATGGATGTACGGTGATCGACGCACAGCCGCTTACAGAGAAGGCGTGCATTCTTTTCGAGATGCGGCCGATGCGAACAAGCATGGTGGTGGCTATATGTTTTGTCCATGTGTTGAATGTCGGAATGAGAAGGATTACACTTCCTCAAGAGTCATTCAGAGCCACCTGCTTCGGTCCGGTTTTATGTCGGGCTATAATGTTTGGACCAAGCACGGAGAAAGAGGGGTTATGATGGAAGACGACGATGAAGAAGAAGAGAACGATGATGATAACTACCGATCTATGTTCCCTGAGTATGCTGATACCGCAATGGAAGACAATGAAGAAGAAGATTAGGGTAAAGAATGGGAACCAGATGAGCCCGCTGATGATCTTGGCCGGGTCATTTCTGATGCACGGCGAGGCTGCGACACAGAAAAGGAGAGGTTGCAGTTCAAGCAGATGTTACAGGACCACAACAAATTGTTGTACCCAACTTGTGAAGATGGCCAGAAGAAACTGGGTAGCACACTGGAATTGCTGAAGTGGAAGGCAGAGACCGGTGTGACTGACTCATTGATACGTCTCCAACGTATCTATAATTTTTGATGCTCCATGCTTATTTTTACACCATTTGCCTAATGTTTCGTTACACTTCATGGCACTTTTATGCATTTTCCGGAACTAACCTATTAACGAGTTGCCACAGTGCCAGTTCCCTGTTTTCTGCTGTTTTTGTGTTTCAGAAGTGATACATAGGAAATATTCTCGGAATTGGACGAAACAAGTTCCTGAAGTCTTATTTTACCGGGAAGCTTCCAGAGATCCGAAGGAGAGTAGGAGGGGGGCCACCAGGGCCCCACACGCAGGGCTGGCGTGGCCAGGGCCTGGGCCGTGCCACCCTGGCGTGAGGGCACCTGGCCCCTCCTCTGACATCGCCCCTTCGCCTATAAATACCCCCCGATGGAAAAAACCTAAGTACCCGATCACTTTTCCAGAACACATTGCGATCCGCCGCCGTCGTCGACCCGAAGATCGGGAGGGTCCAGAAGCTCTTCCCGGCACCCTGCCGGAGAGGGGAATCGCCACCGGAGGTCTTCTTCATTGCCATGCTTGCCTCCGGAGCGATGAGTGAGTAGTCTACCTTGGACTATGGGTCCATAGCAGTAGCTAGATGGTTGTCTTCTCCACCATGTGCTTCATGTTTAGATCTCATGAGCTGCCCTACATGATTGAGATCACCGTTATGTAATTCTACATGTTTAGTTTGTTGGGATCCGATGAATATTGGTGTTTATGATTGAGTTGCTGTACTAAATATTATCTTTTGTTATCTCTATGTTGTTTATGATCTTGCATGCTCTCCGTTGTTAGTAGCTATCTTGGCCGAGTAGTTGCTAGTGACTCCAAGAGGGGGTATTTATGCTCGATAGTGGGTTCATGCCTCTATTTAACCTGGGGGAGTGACAGAAACCTCTAAGGTTGTAGATGTGTTGTTGCTACTAGGGAGAAAACAACATTCATATGCTCAAGGGCATATGCTTTGTTTATATTACACACTTTGCTTAATGCAATTATCCGTTGTTCGCAACTTAATACTCATGGGGTGTTCGGACGATATCCCCGTGAGTGGATTATTAGTCATAGATGCAGTTGGATGGCGGTCTATGTATTTTGTTGTAATGCCCAGAGTAAATCTCATAGTGATCTTCTTGACATATCATGTTTATCTTTATTCTATCAATTGCCCAACTGTAATTTGTTTACCCAGCATGTGTTATTTATCCTATGGAGAGACACCACTAGTGAACTGTGGACCCCGGTCCTATTTCCATCATATTGCTATTACCTGTTTACTTTACTCGCACTGTTTACTTTATTCGCATACTCTATTGTTTTCCACTCGATACGCTCATAACCTTTGTTTCAAGCAAACCGGTGAGATTGACAACCTCATCGCAAGTTGGGAACGAAGTACTTGGTTGTGTTGTGTGCAGGTTCCACGTTGTAGCTAGCAAGTAAAGATTGGACGAGGCGCCATATATAAATTGTCCGAAGCTGTCGCAAGCTAGCAAGCATCACCTTCAGTCGTTTGTCTCTCCTCTCCAAGAACGATAAACCTTGGTTTCTTAACTGAGGGAAAACTAGCTGCTATACTCATCATACCTTCCTTTTGGGGTTCCCAACGGGCTGGTCATTCACCACGCACAAGGACCGTCTGCTACGCGTCAACTTGGCACCAGCAGCCTCTTTTCTGGCGCCGTTGCCGGGGAGGAAGTAGAAGACTTCTGCGAGGGGAGTTTTCGCACGCACATCCTTTACTTTGTTATTGTTTTGCTTTACTTTATTTATTTTACCTGCATCATTTTATATCAAAAAAACCAAAAAAATTAGAATCCTTGGTAGCTGTTTTTATTTGTTTGCTTTTAGTTTTGTTAAAATGAGTAATCCTGAAGTAGAAGTTCGTAGTTTTAAGCAACAAGGGGGAGAAAGTTTAAAAGATGCTTGGTATCGTATTAACAATGCTCATCATAGGTGTACCAAAAAGCACTCTACCACGATCCTCCTTAGAAATTTTTATGTTGGTATATCTAGTTGGAATAGGTATGTTCTCGATACTCTTACAAGAGGTAATTTTCTAGGTACTCCCGCTGGAGAAGCATGCACTATAATTGAAAGTTTAGTGGGAATACCACCTATTCATGTTGCTAAAACCGAGACCACCTTGGAGGAGGTGGTAGAAAGGCTCAGCTCTTTAGAGAAAAGTTTGCCAAGTATCCTAGAAAATGCTAGCCGAGTTAGTGAATTAATAGAAAACATCAGTAAGAGAATTACTGTTTTAGAGGCTAGCACTACTCTTGATAATCAAAACTTAAGGATTGTTAAACTAGAGGAGTCTATGGAAACTCTTAGCTTAATCTTCTCTTCTCTTAAATTTAAGAAAGAGAAAGTGTTTGTTGGAAAAGAGCAAAAATTTATGTATGTTCCCAAGGTTTCTGCGCTTAAATCTCAACATGCTCTTAAAATTGGTAAGACTCTTAGTTCCACTAAGGGTGACTTGCAGGTTGAATCATCTTCGGGAACCTTCAAAGAGCCTACTAAGGTAACTAGCACTTCATCTATTGATATTACTTGATTCGCAATTTTCTGCGCCTAGCTCAAAGGCGTTAAAGAAAAGCACTCTTGGGAGATAACCCAATGTTTTATTTTCAGTACTTTTTCTTTTATTTGAGTCTTGGAAGTCATTACTACTGTAATGACCGCTCCTTATCTTGTTTATTTCATTTTTGTGCCAAGAGAAACCTCTAATTCGAGTGAGGTAAAGATTTGGGGATGTTGCTGTCCTGAAACTGTTTTCGGTGCTGCACCGTAAAAATTCGTATAAATTCTCTGTATATCTTTTGGACCTGCGATTTCTTGTGCATATGCCCCAGGATATATCCAAACTTTTGTTAGTTGAACACCTTTTGATTTGAGCAACATAAAACCCCTCAAAAATTCGACCTTTGTCAGCTGTTTAGTTTTGACAGATTTCTGCCAATATTTGTGTTTGCCACTTTATCGCTTTCTTTTGAGTTCTTTTGATCACGGAACTTTTGGAGAAGTTGCTACAGTAGTATTTGCTATATATGTGGTGGTTTTGAGTTGAAAACTGAAGCAAAAAGTGGTTGATTATATGTTATGCTACACTAATGTTGCTAATAGATTTGTGTTTAGTTTTATATGAAGGAAGTTTTCAAGTGTAGGGATTGGAGAATGATGAGATGAGTTGAAGAATGGACAAAAGCTCAAGCTTGGGGATGCCCATGCATCACCCCAAGAAATATCCAAGAAGTACAAGCGTCAAAGCTTGGGGATGCCCCCGAGGCACCCCTTCTTCATCGGCAAAAATCAGGTCACCTTTCAAAACACTATATTTTTATTCCTTCATGCACTATGTGTTTTTCTAGGAGCGTCAGTTGTTTTAGTTTTCTTTGTTAGTTTGTTTTGTTTGCTGCAATAAATGGTTGGACCCCAACAAATTTCTTTTGGAGGAGATGTACTCGTTTTCATTTGCAAAGAACACTCTGTTTTTCATTCTTACAATTTCACCGGGTGTTCTTCTTTTTCTGCTACTGCTTTTGGTTTTCGTTTTCGCCTTGATTTGCGTTCAGACTTTGCCATATCTTTTCATCAAGGTGTATTTTTGCCTCTGATCTTTATTGGTTTTCATCAAAAGAGGTGTTTATAAAAATTTCAAATGGTGTTGGAAAAGAGAAAAAGCTTTGTGCAAAATAGTGGTACAAGAAGGAGCTTGTGTAGACTGCGGCTTAGGCTTTTTCATGTCATGCTGTATGTCTTTTTGATAGTATGCTTAGTGGTTTTGCTGTAGCATGACTTGTATCAAATAACTGAGATTGCTTAATGAGACTTTGAAAAAATCATACGTTGTTTTTTATTGTATGGAAGCATTATTTTGGTTTTCTCCTTGATGCTTTATTTGGGTTGACTTAGCGCATGCTCACACATGTTAGACTCTTACAAAGTCGTCAATAGCCTCTATGATCATTTAGTTTTTGACTTTTGATGCCATCTTATGCTTCTTTTAATGTCATTTTGTCGCTTTGCATGATTATGGCCATTATTGCTCTCTTAGTTGGTCGCTCCCAGTCTTTTGCTAGCCCTCGCCTTGTACTGAGTATGAGCTCTACTCGTGCATCCAACTCCTATAAGCCAAAGTTTTCCAAAGTGTCCACCATACATACCTACTAGCAATTTGCTATTCCAAGTAAATTTGACTTGCTTTTATTTTCTCTTCAAATTAAACTCTTACCAGTGTTATGCGAAATTCGGTCAGTAAAGCTCTCACGAACCGGAAGGCACACTTTACTTTTTCCTGTTCTTAAAAATTTGACATTGTGGTCTCTTATGTTGAGTTGTTATGCTTGCAAGTTGTAAGTTGGAGACTAGCCCAGCCATGCAGTCATGGGCAAGCTTTCAACATTGCACTTCTTATTTGAGTTGATATCGTGATCTTTTGTTTATGGATGCCCGCGGTGTGAAATGAATTGGGAATCTTGTGGGGATCATGGAGTTTGTATATGTGTTAGGGAAACGCCGGGCCGCTAATCTAAACCATGCATAATTCATGGTGGAAATTTGCAGCATACCCATGGTGAACATTCGATGACGCATCTCACAATAAAAAGCTAAACAAATGGCAAATAAAAGAGATGTCGAGGTGTTCATTGTCTGCTTGTCCTGTCATTTTGGTGTGGGCTTGTTCCATGTCATCGGGCACGGAGGTACCCCATTGGCGGTTCTCAATGATATGCATATACTGACAATGACAAGAGCCTTGCTTGAGACTCTAAGTAAAGTAGCATGAGGTTTGGGTACTTGTATTCACGGGGCACGAGGTTTTCAACTTATGATTTGTCAAGCATATGCATCATAATTGTTCTCGCATTAACTTTAACCATTCAAGATGCTTATGATGGGGGCAATGAGAGCTCAAAGCCGGTAAGTACCATAATTTTTGAAGGTTATAAAACTTGCAATCACTGCTTCCCTCTACAAAGGGCCTTTCTTTTACTTTTATGTTGAGTCACCACCTTCTTTCTTTATGCACCATAAGAGAGCATAGTTGTCATTCTTAGTATAATGTGCATTGTCCCAAAGTTTTCATTGATTGATTCATATTGTTGGTTTCACTTGTTCTCAAATTATTTGTATCTAGTCGCCCTCTTAAACTTGAAGGTGTCCTATGCATTTATATTTTGCTCTCTTTGAAGGACAAGCTGAAAACCATTTGTATGTTTTTCCTTATGATTTGAACACACGTTTGACTTTCATTGTTTTATTTTCATGATCTTTTGTTTGTGTTCATTTGCATGTTTACAACGTGGTTGCTAAGTTCTTATTGTCAAGATTATATCTTTCATGCCCATGTTTTAAGTTCTTATGATCCCAGCTCACAAATGCTTACACATATGATCAAGATTGTGTAGGTACATGTCACCTCAAAAACTATTCTTTTGTTATCACTTACCTACTCGAGGACGAGCAGGAGTTAAGCTTGGGGATGCTTGATACGTCTCCAACGTATCTATAATTTTTTATGCTCCATGCTTGTTTTTACACCATTTGCCTAATGTTTCGTTACACTTCGTGGCACTTTTATGCATTTTCCGGAAATAACCTATTAACGAGTTGCCACAGTGCCAGTTCCCTGTTTTCTGCTGTTTTTGTGTTTCAGAAGTGATACACAGGAAATATTCTCGGAATTGGACGAAACAAGTTCCTGAAGTCTTATTTTACCGGGAAGCTTCCAGAGATCCGAATGAGAGTAGGAGGGGGGCCACCAGGGCCCCACACGCAGGGCTGGCGTGGCCAGGGCCTGGGCCGCGCCACCCTAGCGTGAGGGCACCTGGCCCCTCCTCTGACATCGCCCCTTCGCCTATAAAGACCCCCCGACGGAAAAAATCTAAGTACCCGATCACTTTTCCAGAACACATCGCGATCCGCCGCCGCCATCGACCTGAAGATCGGGAGGGTCCAGAAGCTCTTCCTGGTACCCTGCCAGAGAGGGGAATCGCCACAGGAGGTCTTCTTCATCGCCATGCTTGCCTCCGGAGCGATGAGTGAGTAGTCTACCTTGGACTATGGGTCCATAGCAGTAGCTAGATGGTTGTCTTCTCCACCATGTGCTTCATGTTTAGATCTCATGAGCTGCCCTACATGATTGAGATCACCGTTATGTAATTCTACATGTTTGGTTTGTTGGGATCCGATGAATATTGGTGTTTATGATTGAGTTGCTATACTGAATATTATCTTTTGTTATCTCTATGTTGTTTATGATCTTGCATGCTTTCCGTTGTTAGTAGCTATCTTGGCCGAGTAGTTGCTAGTGACTCCAAGAAGGGGTATTTATGCTCGATAGTGGGTTCATGCCTCTATTTAACCTGGGGGAGTGACAGAAACCTCTAAGGTTGTAGATGTGCTGTTGCTACTAGGGAGAAAACAACATTCATATGCTCAAGGGCATATGCTTTGTTTACATTACACACTTTGCTTAATGCAATTATCCGTTGTTCGCAACTTAATACTCATGGGGTGTTCGGACGATATCCCCGTGAGTGGATTATTAGTCATAGATGCAGTTGGATGGCGGTCTATGTATTTTTTTGTAATGCCCAGAGTAAATCTCATAGTGATCTTCTTGACATATCACGTTTATCTTTATTCTATCAATTGCCCAACTGTAATTTGTTTACCCAGCATGTGTTATTTATCCTATGGAGAGACACCACTAGTGAACTGTGGACCCCGGTCCTATTTCCATCATATTGCTATCACCTATTTACTTTACTCGCACTGTTTACTTTATTTGCATACTCTATTGTTTTCCACTCGATACGCTCATAACCTTTGTTTCAAGCAAACCGGTGAGATTGACAACCTCATCGCAAGTTGGGAACGAAGTACTTGGTTGTGTTGTGTGCAGGTTTCGCGTTGCAGCTAGCAAGCTAAGCTTGGACGAGGCGCCATATATAAATTGTCTGAAGCTATCGCAAGCTAGCAAGCATCACCTTCAGTCGTTTGTCTCTCCTCTCCAAGAACGATAAACCTTGGTTTCTTAACTGAGGGAAAACTAGCTGCTATACTCATCATACCTTCCTCTTGGGGTTCCCAATGGGCTGGTCATTCACCACGCACAAGGACCGTCTGCTACGCGTCAACTTGGCACCAGCACTCATCATTTGAAAAGTTGCTGGTACTGATGAAGAAGATGCTTCCAAGAAAGAACGAATTGCCCGCCAGCACGTACGAAGCAAAGAAGCTTGTCTGCCCTCTAGGATTAGACGTGCAGAAGATACATGCATGCCCTAATGACAGCATCCTCTACCGCGGTGAGAAGTACGAGAATATGGATAAATGCCCGGTATGCACTGCATTGCGGTATAAGATCAGAAAAGATGACCCTAGTGATATTGAGGGCGAGCCACACCCAGGAAGAGGGTTCCTGCCAAGGTGATGTGGTATGCTCCTATAATACCACGGTTGAAACGTCACTTCAGAAATAAAGATCAAGCGAAGTTGTTGCGATGGCACATGGAAGATCGTATGAAAGACGACAAGTTGAGGCACCCCGCTGATGGTCGGCAGTGGAGAAAAATCGAGAGAGAGTTCCCGAGATTTGCAGGTGACGCAAGGAACTTATGGTTCGGTCTAAGTACAGATGGCATGAATCCTTTTGGGGAGCAGAGTTGCAGTCACAGCACCTGGCCCGTTACTCTATGTATCTATAACCTTCCTTCTTGGTTGTGCATGAAGCGGAAGTTCATTATGATGCCAGTGCTTATCCAAGGTCCAAAACAACCTGGCAACGACATTGACATGTACCTAAGGCCATTAGTTGATGAACTTTTACAGCTGTGGGCCGAACCAGGTGTACGTGTGTGGCACGAGCACAAACAAGAGGAATTTGACCTTCGAGCGTTGCTTTTTGTAACCATCAATGATTGGCCTGCTCTTAGTAACATTTCAGGACAGTCAAACAAGGGATACAATGCATGCACGCACTGTTTGGATCAGACAGAAAGTATATATCTGGACAAATGTAGGAAGAATGTGTACCCGTATAATCGTTGTTTTCTTCCGCCCAAGCATCCCTTAAAGAAAAAAGGCAAGCATTTCAATGGCAAGGAAGAACCCCGGGTGAAGCCTGTCACCCGTACTGGTGCTGAAGTATTTGATATGGTCAAAGATTTAAAAGTAATCTTTGGAAAGGGTCCTGGCAGCCAACCTGTTCCTAACGGCCCTGATAAGCGCGCACCCATATGGAAGAAGAAATCTATATTTTGGGAGCTACCCTATTGGGAAGTCCATGAGGTCCGCTCCGCAATCGACGTGCTGCACCTGACGAAGAATCTCTGCATGAATATTCTAGGCTTCCTGGGCTTGTATGGGAAGTCAAAAGATACACCGGAAGCACGGGAGGACCAGGAACGTCATAAAGGACGAGATGGCTGCTGATCCTTTATTAATGTGGAGCAGACTGTCCTTGTGCGTGGTGAATAACCAGCCCGTTGGGAACCCCAAGAGGAAGGTATGATGAGTGTAGCAGCAAGTTTTCCCTCAGTTTAAGAAACCAAGGTTTAATGTCGATCAGGAGAGGAGAGACAATGACGGCTGAAGGTGATGCGGACTAGTTTGCGACAGCAGCGGACAATTTATATATGGCGCCTCGTCCAAGCTTTGCTTGCTAGCTGCAACGTGGAACCTGCACACACACAAACAAATACTTTGCTCCCAACTTACGATGAGGTTGTCAATCTCACCAGTTTGCTTGAAACAAAGGTTATGAGTGTATCGAGTGGAAAACAGTAAAAGTATGCGAGTAAAGTAAACAGTGCGAGAAAAGTAAACAGGTGATAACAATATGATGGAAATAGGACCGGGGTCCACAGTTCACTAGTGGTGTCTCTCCATAGATAAAATAACACATGCTGGGTAAACAAATTACAGTTGGGCAATTGATAGAATAAAGATAACGTAATATGTCAAGAAGATCACTATGAGATTTACTCTGGGCATTACAACAAAATACATAGACCGCCATCCAACTGCATCTATGACTAATAATCCACCCCCGGGGATATCAATCCGAACACCCTAGAAGTATTAAGTTGCGAACAACAGATAATTGCATTAAGCAAAGTGTGTAATGTAAACAAAGCATATGCCCTTGAGCATATGAATGTTGTTTTCTCCCTAGTAGCAACAGCACATCTACCACCTTAGAGGTTTCTGTCACTCCCCCAGGTGAAATAGAGGCATGAACCCACTATCGAGCATAAATACCCCCTCTTGGAGTCACTAGCAACTACTCGGCCAAGATAGCTACTAACAACGGAGAGCATGCAAGATCATAAACAACATAGAGATAACAAAAGATATAATTCAGTACAGCAACTTAATCATAAACACCAATATTCATCGGATCCCAACAAACCAAACATGTAGAATTACATAACGGTGATCTCAATCATGTATGGCAGCTCATGAGATCTAAACATGAAGCACATGGTGGAGAAGACAACCATCTAGCTACTGCTATGGACCCATAGTCCAAGGTAGACTACTCACTCATCGCTCCGGAGGCAAGCATGGCGATGAAGAAGACCTCCGGTGGCGATTCCCCTCTCCGGCAGGGTGCCGGGAAGAGCTTCTGGACCCTCCCGATCTTTGGGTCGACGGCGGCGGCGGATCGCGATGTGTTCTGGAAAATTGATCGGGTCCTTAGGTTTTTCTCGTCGGGGGGTCTTTATAGGCGAAGGGGCGATGTCAGAGGAGGGGCCAGGCGGCCACACACGGGGGTGGCGCGGGCCAGGGGCTGGCCGCGCCACCTGTGCGTGTGGGCCCCTGGTCCCTCGCCTCCTACTCTCCTTCGGATCTCTGGAAGCTTCTGGGTAAAATAAGACTTCAGGAACTTGTTTCGTCCAATTTCGAGAATATTTCCTGTGTATCACTTCTGAAACACAAAAACAGCAGAAAACAGGAAACTGGCACTGTGGCACTTCGTTAATAGGTTAGTTCCGGAAAATGCATAAAAATGCCACTAAGTGTAACGAAACAATAGGCAAATGGTGTAAAAACAAGCATGGAGCATCAAAAATTATAGATACGTTTGAGACGTATCAAGCATCCCCAAGCTTAACTCCTGCTCGTCCTCGAGTAGGTAAGTGATAACAAAAGAATAATTTTTTAGGTGACATGCACCTACACAATCTTGATCATATATGTAAGCATTGGTGAGCTGGGATCAATAGAACTTAAAACATGGGCATGAAGATATAATCATGACAATAAGAACTTAGCAACCATGTTGTAAACATGCAAATGAACACAAACAAAAGATCATGAAAATGAAACAATGAAAGTCAAACGTGTGTTCAAATCATAAGGAAAAACATACAAAAGGTTTTCAGCTTGTCCTTCAAAGAGAGCAAAACATAAATGCATAGGACACCTTAAAGTTTAAGAGGGCGACTAGATACAAATAATTTAAGAACAAGTGAAACCAACAATATGAATCAATCAATGAACTTTGGGACAATGCATATCACACTAAGAATGACAACTATGCTCTCTTAATGGTGCATAAAGAAAGAAGGTGGTGACTCAACATAAAAGTAAAAGAAAGACCCTTCGCAGAGGGAAGCAGTGATTGCAAGTTTTATAACCTTCAAAAATTATGGTACTTACCGGCTTTGAGCTCTCATTGCCCCCATCATAAGCATCTTGAATGGTTAAAGTTAATGCGAGAACAATTATGATGCATATGCTTGACAAATCATAAGTTGAAAACCTCGTGCCCCGTGAATACGAGTACCCAAACCTCATGCTACTTTACTTAGAGTCCCAAGCAAGGCTCTTGTCATTGTAAGTATATGCATATCATTGAGAACCGCCAATGGGGTACCTCCGTGCCCGATGACATGGAACAAGCCCACACCAAAATGACAGGACAAGCAGACAATGAACACCTCGACATCTCTTTTATTTGCCTTTTGTTTAGCTTTTTATTATGAGATGCGTCGTCGAATGTTCACCATGGGTATGCTGCAAATTTCCACCATGAATTATGCATGGCTTAGATTGGCGGCCCGGCGTTTCCCTAACACATATACAAACTCCATGATCCCTACAAGATTCCCAATTCATTTCACACCGCGGGCATCCATAAACAAAAGATCACGATATCAACTCAAATAAGAAGTGCAATGTTGAAAGCTTGCCCCATGACAGCATGGCTGGGCTAGAATCCAACTTACAACTTGGAAGCATAACAACTCAACATAAGAGACCACAATGTCAAATTTTTAAGAACAGGAAAAACTAAAGTGTGCCTTCCGGTTCGTGAGAGCTTTACTGACCGAATTTCGCATAACACTGGTAAGAGTTTAATTTGAAGAGAAAATAAAAGCAAGTCAAATTTACTTGGAATAGCAAATTGCTAGTAGGTATGTATGGTGGACACTTTGGAAAACTTTGGCTTTTAGGAGTTGGATGCACGAGTAGAGCTCATACTCAGTACAAGGCGAGGGGTAGCAAAAGACTGGGAGCGACCAACTAAGAGAGCAATAATGGCCATAATCATGCAAAGCGACAAAGCGACATTAAAAGAAGCATAAGATGGAATCAAAAGTCAAAAACTAAATGATCATGAAGGCTATTGGCGACTTTGTGAGAGTCTAACATGTGTGAGCATGCGCCAAGTCAACCCAAATAAAGCATCAAGGAGAAAACCAAAATAATGCTTCCATACAATAAAAACAACGCATGATTTTTTCAAAGGCTCATTAAGCAATCTCAGTTATTTGAGACAAGTTATGCTACAGCAAAACCACTAAGCATACTATCAAAAAGACATCAAGCATGACATGAAAAAGCCTAAGCCGCAGTCTACACAAGCTCCTTCTTGTACCACTATTTTGCACAAAGCTTTTTCTCTTTTCCAACACCATTTGAAATTTTTATAAACACCTCTTTTGATGAAAACCAATGAAGATCAGAGGCAAAAATACACCTTGATGAAAAGATATGACAAGATCTGAATGCATATCAAGGCGAAAACGAAAACCAAAAGCAGTAGCAGAAAAAGAAGAACACTTGAACAACTCCGTTTTCACTCTTATTAAATCAACGAGCGTTCTTCGCAAATGAAAACGAGTACATCTCCTCCAAAGAAAATTTGTTGGGGTCCAACCATTTATTGCAGCAAATAAACAAACTAAACCAACTAAGAAAACTAAAACAACTGACGCTCCAAGAAAAACACATAGTGCATGAAGCAATAAAAATATAGTGTTTTGAAAGGTGACCTGATTTTTGCCGATGAAGAAGGGGTGCCTCGGGGGCATCCCCAAGCTTTGACGCTTGTACTTCTTGGATATTTCTTGGGGTGATGCATGGGCATCCCCAAGCTTGAGCTTTTGTCCATTCTTCAACTCATCTCATCATTCTCCAATCCCTACACTTGAAAACTTCCTTCATACAAAACTAAACACAATTCTATTAGCAACATTAGTGCAAGCATAATATATAATCAATCCTCTATTTGCTTCAGGTTTCAACTCAAAACCACCACATATATAGCATATACTACTGTAGCAACCTCCCCAAAAAGTTCCATGATCAAAAGAACTCAAAAGAAAGCGATAAAGTGGCAAACACAAATATTGGCAGAAATCTATCAAAACTGAGCAGCTGACAAAGGTCGAATTTTTTAGGGATTTTCTGTTGCTCAAATAAAAAAGTGTTCAACTAAGAAAAGTTCGGATATAACCTGGGACATATGCACAAGAAATCACAGGTCCAAAAGATAAACTTAGAATTTTCACGAATTTTTACGGTGCAGCACCGAAAACAGTTTCAGGACAGCAACATCCCCAAATCTTTACCTCACTCAAATTAGAGGCTTCTCTTGGCACAAAAACGAAATAAACAAGATAAAGAGCGGTCATTACAGTAGTAATGACTTCCAAGACTCAAATAAAAGAAAAAGTACTGAAAATAAAACATTGGGTTATCTCCCAAGAGTGCTTTTCTTTAACGCCTTTGAGCTAGGCGCAGAAAATTGCGAATCAAGTATTATCAGCAGAAGCATTAAGATCAACAGAGGAGGTCTTGTCAATAAGGCATTGTATTTCATCCACATAAGTTTTTGAAGACCCTTTGTGATCATGCTTTGGTACACTATTCTCATCAAAAAGATTTTCAGGACAAATCCAGGCAAAATTATTTTCGAAGGCTTCACTTAATCCCAAAAGCTTGCAAGGTATAGGTATCTCGGTCCCCTCATCATTAGTATCAATAACCTTTATAGGTGAACCGAGTTTATTAAAACGTTTAAGAACTTTCCTAGCTTCAACAACGACATCCTTAAATTCTAGGCGCAAAGTTTCCAAGATAAAAGCCTTCTTTTCGGGATCCTCAATTTCATGAAGCTTAAAGAACATATATTGCATAAAAGGATTAAGACTAGCAAACCTAGTTTCCAACATGTGAATCAAATAAGAAGAAGCAACGTCAATACTAGGAGCTAGCTCAACCAAAGATTTTTCCTCAACTTCCTCATGCATACTAATGTGATTAAAGAACTCCTCAATGTTACTTTTGCCAATAATCGAACCACTACCTACTGAGAGGTCTTCCAGAACGTACTTAGGGATCAACATGATAAACTAAAGTAAAGAAATAACAACTACCAAGGATTCTAATTTCTTTGGGTTTTTGATAAAAAGCAATGCAGGTAAAATAAATAAAGTAAAGCAAAACAATAACAAAGTAAAGAATGTGTGTGCGAAGAACTCCCCTCGCAGAAGTCTTCTCTTCCTCCCCGGCAACGGCGCCAGAAAAAGCTTGTTGATCCTTTATTAATGTGGAGCAGACTGTCCTTGTGCATGGTGAATAACCAGCCCGTTGGGAGCCCCAAGAGGAAGGTATGATGAGTGTAGCAGCAAGTTTTCCCTCAGTTTAAGAAACCAAGGTTTAATGTCGATCAGGAGAGGAGAGACAATGACGGCTGAAGGTGATGCGGACTAGTTTGCGATAGCAGCGGACAATTTATATATGGCGCCTCGTCCAAGCTTTGCTTGCTAGCTGCAACGTGGAACCTGCACACACACAAACAAATACTTTACTCCCAACTTACGATGAGGTTGTCAATCTCACCGGTTTGCTTGAAACAAAGGTTATGAGTGTATCGAGTGGAAAATAGTAAAAGTATGCGAGTAAAGTAAATAGTGCGAGAAAAGTAAACAGGTGATAACAATATGATGGAAATAGGACCGGGGTCCACAGTTCACTAGTGGTGTCTCTCCATAGATAAAATAACACATGCTGGGTAAACAAATTACAGTTGGGCAATTGATAGAATAAAGATAACATGATATGTCAAGAAGATCACTATGAGATTTACTCTGGGCATTACAACAAAATACATAGACCGCCATCCAACTGCATCTATGACTAATAATCCACCCCCGGGGATATCAATCCGAACACCCTAGAAGTATTAAGTTGCGAACAACATATAATTGCATTAAGCAAAGTGTGTAATGTAAACAAAGCATATGCCCTTGAGCATATGAATGTTCTTTTCTCCCTAGTAGCAACAGCACATCTACCACCTTAGAGGTTTCTGTCACTCCCCCAGGTGAAATAGAGGCATGAACCCACTATCGAGCATAAATACCCCCTCTTGGAGTCACTAGCAACTACTCGGCCAAGATAGCTACTAACAACGGAGAGCATGCAAGATCATAAACAACATAGAGATAACAAAAGATATAATTCAGTACAGCAACTTAATCATAAACACCAATATTCATCGGATCCCAACAAACCAAACATGTAGAATTACATAACGGTGATCTCAATCATGTATGGCAGCTCATGAGATCTAAACATGAAGCACATGGTGGAGAAGACAACCATCTAGCTACTGCTATGGACCCATAGTCCAAGGTAGACTACTCACTCATCGCTCCGGAGGCAAGCATGGCGATGAAGAAGACCTCCGGTGGCGATTCCCCTCTCCGGCAGGGTGCCGGGAAGAGCTTCTGGACCCTCCCGATCTTCGGGTCGACGGCGGCGGCGGATCACGATGTGTTCTGAAAAATTGATCGGGTCCTTAGGTTTTTCTCGTTGGGGGGTCTTTATAGGCGAAGGGGCGATGTCAGAGGAGGGGCCAGGCGGCCACACACGGGGGTGGCGCGGGCCAGGGGCTGGCCGCGCCACCTGTGCGTGTGGGCCCCTGGTCCCTCGCCTCCTACTCTCCTTCGGATCTCTGGAAGCTTCTGGGTAAAATAAGACTTCAGGAACTTGTTTCGTCCAATTCCGAGAATATTTCCTGTGTATCACTTCTGAAACACAAAAACAGCAGAAAACAGGAAACTGGCACTGTGGCACTTCGTTAATAGGTTAGTTCCGGAAAATGCATAAAAATGCCACTAAGTGTAACGAAACAATAGGCAAATGGTGTAAAAACAAGCATGGAGCATCAAAATTATAGATACGTTTGAGACGTATCAATGGCATGCATCCAGGGCAGTTTCAAGGGCGTGCCAGCTACGCTCTTACCAAGGAAGAGAAGGAAATCTTCTTTGAAGTACTTTTTAGTATCAAGGTCCCTACTGGCTTCTCGTCGAATATAAAGGGAATCGTAAATATGAAAGACAAAAAATTCCAAAACCTAAAGTCTCATGACTGCCACGTGCTTATGACGCAATTGCTTCCGGTTGCATTGAGGGGAATTCTACCAGAAAATGTTCGCCTGGCAATTGTGAAGGTATGTGCATTCCTCAATGCAATTTCTCAGAAGGTAATCGATCGAGAAAGTCTATCAGGGTTACAGATTGATGTGGTCCAATGTCTGGTCAGCTTCGAGTTGTTGTTCCCGCCATCCTTCTTCAATATAATGACATACCTCCTAGTTCACCTAGTCGAAGAGATTAGAATTCTCGGTCCTGTGTTTCTACACAATATGTTCCCCTTCGAGAGGTTCATGGGAGTCTTAAAGAATTATGTTCGTAACCGTGCTAGGCCAGAAGGAAGCATCCCCAAGGGCTATGGAATAGAGGAGGTCATTGAGTTTTGTGTGGACTTTCTTCCTGACCTTAAGCCGATTGGTGTTCCTAAATCTCGGTATGAGGGTAGGCTGACAGGAAAAGGCACACTAGGAAGGAAAGCAAAAGTATGTATGGACGGACATTCATTCTCTCAAGCACACTACACAGTTCTACACAATTCCACCGTGGTGGCTCCGTATATCATGAGACACAAGAATATTCTATGCTCCAAAAATCCGGGGAAGGCTGACTCTTGGATTAAAGGGGAACACGAGAAGACTTTCAGCAGTTGGTTGCAGACACATCTCATGAATGACGACACCGTTGGAGATCAGCTGTACTGTTTGGCTAGGCCACCATCTTTGACAATATGTACTTTCCAAGGGTACGAGATAAATGGGAATACATTTTACACGGTTGCCCAAGATAAAAAGAGCACCAACCAAAACAGTGGTGTCCGCTTTGATGCAATAGACGATGATGGGCAGAAGGAAACTTATTACGGGTACATAGAGGAGATATGGGAACTTGACTATGGACCTACTTTTAAGATCCCTTTGTTTCGGTGCAAATGGGTGAAGCTGACAGGAGGCCGGTGATACGTCTCAAACGTATCTATAATTTTTGATGCTCCATGCTTGTTTTTACACCATTTGCCTATTGTTTCGTTACACTTAGTGGCATTTTTATGCATTTTCCGGAACTAACCTATTAACGAAGTGCCACAGTGCAAGTTCCCTGTTTTCTGCTGTTTTTGTGTTTCAGAAGTGATACACAGGAAATATTCTCGGAATTGGACAAAACAAGTTCCTGAAGTCTTATTTTACCCGGAAGCTTCCAGAGATCCGAAGGAGAGTAGGAGGCGAGGGACCAGGGCCCACACGCACAGGTGGCGCGGCCAGCCCCTGGCCCGTGCCACCCCCGTGTGTGGCCGCCTGGCCCCTCCTCTGACATCGCCCCTTCGCCTATAAAGACCCCCCGACGAGAAAAACCTAAGTACCCGATCAGTTTTCCAGAACACATCGCGATCCGCCACCGCCGTCGACCCGAAGATCGGGAGGGTCCAGAAGCTCTTCCCGGCACCCTGCCGGAGAGGGGAATCGCCACCGGAGGTCTTCTTCATCGCCATACTTGCCTCCGGAGCGATGAGTGAGTAGTCTACTTTGGACTATGGGTCCATAGCAGTAGCTAGATAGTTGTCTTCTCCACTATGTGCTTCATGTTTAGATCTCATGAGCTGCCATACATGATTGAGATCACCGTTATGTAATTCTACATGTTTGGTTTGTTGGGATCCGATGAATATTGGTGTTTATGATTAAGTTGCTGTACTGAATTATATCTTTTGTTATCTCTATGTTGTTTATGATCTTGCATGCTCTCCATTGTTAGTAGCTATCTTGGCCGAGTAGTTGCTAGTGACTCCAAGAGGGGGTATTTATGCTCGATAGTGGGTTCATGCCTCTATTTCACCTGGGGGAGTGACAGAAACCTCTAAGGTGGTAGATGTGCTGTTGCTACTAGGGAGAAAACAACATTCATATGCTCAAGGGCATATGCTTTGTTTACATTACACACTTTGCTTAATGCAATTATCTGTTGTTCGCAACTTAATACTTCTAGGGTGTTCGGATTGATATCCCCGGGAGTGGATTATTAGTCATAGATGCAGTTGGATGGCGGTCTATGTATTTTGTTGTAATGCCCAGAGTAAATCTCATAGTGATCTTCTTGACATATCACGTTATCTCTATTCTATCAATTGCCCAACTGTAATTTGTTTACCCAGCATGTGCTATTTTATCTATGGAGAGACACCACTAGTGAATTGTGGACCCCGGTCCTATTTCCATCATATTGCTATCACCTGTTTACTTTACTCGTACTATTTACTTTACTCGCATACTATATTGTTTTCCACTCGATACACTCATAACCTTTGTTTCAAGCAAACCGGTGAGATTGACAACCTCATCGCAAGTTGGGAACAAAGTATTTGTTTGTGTGTGTGCAGGTTCCATAACACCTTCAATCGTCATTGTCTCTCCTCTCCTGTTCGATAAACCTTGGTTTCTTAAACTGAGGGAAAACTTGCTGCTACACTCATCATACCTTCCTCTTGGGGTTCCCAACGGGCTGGTTATTCACCACGCACAAGGACAGTCTGCTCCACATCAACAAGGGATCAGCAAGCTTTTTTCTGGCGCCGTTGCCGGGGAACGAAGAAGAATAACCTCCCTCGTCAACTGGTCGCCATCAAAGGGATCAACTTTTTTCTAGCACCATTGCCGGGGAGGAAGAGAAGACTTCTGCGAGGGGAGTTCTTCGCACACACATTCTTTACTTTGTTTTATTGTTTTGCTTTACTTTATTTATTTTACCTGCATTGCTTTTTATAAAAAACCCAGAAAAATTAGAATCCTTGGTAGCTGTTTTACTTGTTTACTTTCGTTTTGCTGAAATGGCCAATCCTGAAAACACCAAGTTGTGTGACTTCACTAGCACGAACAATAGTGATTTTATCTGCACTCCTATTGCACCACCTGTTATTGCTGCAAACTTTTATGAGATTAAGCCTGCTTTATTGAACCTTGTTATGAAAGAGCAATTTTCTGGTGCTAGTACTGAAGATGCTGCAGCTCATCTCAACAATTTTGTTGAGCTATGTGAGATGCAGAAATATAAGGATGTTGATAGTGATATTATTAAGCTCAAGTTGTTTCCTTTTTCTTTGAGAGGAAAGGCTAAAGATTGGTTGCTGTCTTTGACTAAGAATAGTATTGATTCATGGGCTAAGTGTAAGGATGCTTTTATTGGTAGATACTATCCTCCTGCTAAGATTATATCGTTGCGTAGCAATATTATGAAGTTTACTCAGTTTGATAATGAACATGTTGCTCAAGCTTGGGAAAGAATGAAATCTATGATAAAGAATTGCCCCACTCATGGACTGACTACTTGGATGATTATCCAAACTTTTTATGCAGGACTGAATTTTTTCTTCAAGGAACCTACTTGATTCAGCTGCTGGAGGCACTTTTATGTCCCTTACCTTGGGCGCCGCGTCAAAGCTACTCGACAACATGATGGTAAATTATTCTGAATGGCACACCGAGAGAGCTCCACAAGGTAAGAAGGTAAATTCTGTTGAGGAAACCTCTTCCTTGAATGATAAGATTGATACCATTATGGCTATGCTTGCTAATGATAGGACCCATGTTGATCCTAATAATGTTCCTTTGGCCTCTCTGGTTGCTCAAGAAGAGCATGTTGATGTGAATTTCATTAGAAACAACAATTTTAACAACAATGCTTATAGGAACAATTTTGCTAGTAACAATTATAGGCCGTATCCTTCTACCAATGGTAATGGTTATGGTAACTCTTATGGTAATTCCTACAACAACACTAGGGCCGCGCCCTCCGAGCTTGAGGTAATGCTCAAGGACTTCATCGGTAAGCAAACTGCTTTTAACAAGTCTGTTGAGAAAAAGTTAGGCAAAATTGATATTCTTGCTTCTAAAGTTGATAGCCTTGCTCATGATGTTGAACTTCTGAAATTAAAAGTGTTGCCTAATGATGTGAAAGAGAACAATGTTTTTTCTACCGCTAATGCTATCCAAGTTGGAATTGATGAAAATATTAGATTGTTAGCGGAATTGCATGCCAGGTGGGAAAGAGAAGATGAGATGGCTAGAGAGATGAAGGTATGTACTATTACTACCTCTAATGATGTTGCTCCTACTGCTAGCAATCCTCTTACTTTGATTGGTGTAGAGAAAACTCCCGCTCCTTGTGTTAAAAAGCCTAAAACTGCCAAAACTTTTTCTCAAAAGAGTGCTGAAATTTTTCGGAGTGTGGGAGATGATAGCTCTATTTCTTTTAATGATTTTGATGTTGATGGCGGCAATATATCTGAAGTAATTTTGTTCTTGCAAAAGCTTGCTTTGACTCCCAATGCTAGTTCTTTAAATATTGCTTTTACTAAGCATATTACCAATGCTCTCATAAAGATTAGGGATGAAAAGTTGAAGCAAAAAGCTTCTGTTCCCAAAAAGTTAGATGATGGTTGGGAACCCATCATTGATATGCATGTTAATGGTTATGATTGCCATGCTTTATGTGATCTAGGTGCTAGTATTTCTATCATGCCTAGAAAGATTTATGACATGCTTGATTTACCACCGCTTGAAAAATGTTATTTTGATGTTCCTATTGCTGATGTTGCTAAGAAGAAACCTTTGGGAAGGATTAATGATGTTCTTATTGTGGTTAACAATAACCTTGTTCCCGTTGATTTTCTTGTTATGGACGTTGAATGCCATGCTTCATGTCCTATTATTTTGGGAAGACCCTTTCTTCGAACTGTAGGTGCTATCATTGATATGAGGGAAGGCACTATCAAATATCAATTCCCACTTAAGAAAGGTATGGAACACTTCCCTAGGAAAAGAAAGAAATTGCTTTTTGACTCTATTCTTAGAGCAAATTATGAGCTTGATGCTTCTTCATCTGATATTACTTGATTCGCAATTTCCTGCGCCTAGCTCAAAGGCGTTAAAGAAAAGCACTCTTGGGAGATAACCCAATGTTTTATTTTCAGTATTTTTTTTCTTTTATTTGAGTCTTGGAAGTCATTACTACTGTAATGACCCCTCCTTATCTTGTTTATTTCGTTTTTGTGCCAAGAGAAGCCTCTAATTTGAGCGAGGTAAAGATTTGGGGATGTTGCTGTCCTGAAACTGTTTTCGGTGCTGCACCGTAAAAATTCGTGAAAATTCTCTGTTTATCTTTTGGACCTGCGATTTCTTGTGCATATGCCCAGGTTATATCCAAACTTTTCTTAGTTGAACACTTTTTGATTTGAGCAACAGAAAATCCCTCAAAAATTCGACCTTTGTCAGCTGTTCAGTTTTGATAGATTTCTGCCAATATTTATGTTTGCCACTTTATCGCTTTCTTTTGAGTTCTTTTGATCACGGAACTTTTGGAGAAGTTGCTACAGTAGTATTTGCTATATATGTGGTGGTTTTGAGTTGAAACCTGAAGCAAATAGAGGATTGATTATATGTTATGCTTGCACTAATGTTGCTAATAGAATTGTGTTTAGTTTTGTATGAAGGAAGTTTTCAAGTGTAGGGATTGGAGAATGATGAGATGAGTTGAAGAATGGACAAAAGCTCAAGATTGGGGATGCCCATGCATCACCCCAAGAAATATCCAAGAAGTACAAGCGTCAAAGCTTGGGGATGCCCCCGAGGCATCCCTTCTTCATCGGCAAAAATCAGGTCACCTTTCAAAACACTATATTTTTATTGCTTCATACACTATGTGTTTTTCTTGGAGCGTCAGTTCTTTTAGTTTTCTTAGTTGGTTTAGTTTGTTTGTTTGCTGCAATAAATGGTTGGACCCCAACAAATTTCCTTTGGAGGAGATGTACTCGTTTTCATTTGCAAAGAACGCTCAGTTTTTCAGTCTTATCGTTCATCGAGCGTTCTTCTTTTTCTGCTACTGCTTTTGGTTTTCATTTTCGCCTTGATTTGCGTTCAGATCTTGTCATATCTTTTCATCAAGGTGTATTTTTTCCTCTGATATTTATTGGTTTTCATCAAAAGAGGTGTCTATAAAAATTTCAAATGGTGTTGGAAAAGAGAAAAAGCTTTGTGCAAAATAGTGGTACAAGAAGGAGCTTGTGTACACTGCGGCTTAGGCTTTTTCATGTCATGCTTGATGTATTTTTGATAGTATGCTTAGTGGTTTTGCTATAGCATGACTTTTCTCAAATAACTGAGATTGCTTAATGACCCTTTGAAAAAATCATGCGTTGTTTTTATTGTATGGAAGCATTATTTTGGTTTTCTCCTTGATGCTTTATTTGGGTTGACTTGGCGCATGCTCACACATGTTAGACTCTCACAAAGTCGCCAATAGCCTTCATGATCATTTAGTTTTTGACTTTTGATGCCATCTTATGCTTCTTTTAATGTCGCTTTGTCGCTTTGCATGATTATGGCCATTATTGCTCTCTTAGTTGGTCGCTCCCAGTCTTTTGCTAGCCCTCGCCTTGTACTGAGTATGAGCCCTACTCGTGCATCCAACTCCTAAAAGCCAAAGTTTTCCAAAGTGTCCACCATACATACCTACTAGCAATTTGCTATTCCAAGTAAATTTGACTTGCTTTTATTTTCTCTTCAAATTAAACTCTTAGCAGTGTTATGCGAAATTCGGTCAGTAAAGCTCTCACGAACCGGAAGGCACACTTTACTTTTTCCTGTTCTTAAAATTTTGACATTGTGGTCTCTTATGTTGAGTTGTTATGCTTGCAAGTTGTAAGTTGGATTCTAGCCCATCCATGCTGTCATGGGGCAAGCTTTCAACATTGCACTTTTTATTTGAGTTGATATCGTGATCTTTTGTTTATGGATGCCCGCGGTGTGAAATGAATTGGGAATCTTGTGGGGATCATGGAGTTTGTATATGTGTTAGGGAAACGCCGGGCCGCCAATGTAAGCCATGCATAATTCATGGTGGAAATTTGCAGCATACCCATGGTGAACATTCGACGACGCATCTCACAATAAAAAGCTAAAACAAAAGGCAAATAAAAGAGATGTCGAGGTGTTCATTGTCTGCTTGTCCTGTCATTTTGGTGTGGGCCTGTTCCATGTCATCGGGCACGGAGGTACCCCATTGGCGGTTCTCAATGATATGCATATACTTACAATGACAAGAGCCTTGCTTGGGACTTTAAGTAAAGTAGCATGAGGTTTGGGTACTCGTATTCACGGGGCACGAGGTTTCCAACTTATGATTTGTCAAGCATATGCATCATAATTGTTCTCGCATTAACTTTAACCATTCAAGATGCTTATGATGGGGGCAATGAGAGCTCAAAGCCGGTAAGTACCATAATTTTTGAAGGTTATAAAACTTGCAATCACTGCTTCCCTCTGCGAAGGGCCTTTCTTTTACTTTTATGTTGAGTCACCACCTTCTTTCTTTATGCACCATTAAGAGAGCATAGTTGTCATTCTTAGTGTGATATGCTTTGTCCCAAAGTTCATTGATTGATTCATATTGTTGGTTTCACTTGTTCTTAAATTATTTGTATCTAGTCGCCCTCTTAAACTTGAAGGTGTCCTATGCATTTTATGTTTTGCTCTCTTTGAAGGACAAGCTGAAAACCTTTTGTATGTTTTTCCTTATGATTTGAACACACGTTTAACTTTCATTGTTTCATTTTCATGATCTTTTGTTTGTGTTCATTTGCATGTTTACAACATGGTTGCTAAGTTCTTATTGTCATGATTATATCTTCATGCCCATGTTTTAAGTTCTATTGATCCCAGCTCACCAATGCTTACATATATGATCAAGATTGTGTAGGTGCATGTCACCTAAAAAATTATTCTTTTGTTATCACTTACCTACTCGAGGACGAGCAGGAGTTAAGCTTGGGGATGCTTGATACGTCTCAAACGTATCTATAATTTTTGATGCTCCATGCTTGTTTTTACACCATTTGCCTATTGTTTCGTTACACTTAGTGGCATTTTTATGCATTTTCTGGAACTAACCTATTAACGAAGTGCCACAGTGCCAGTGCCCTGTTTTCTGCTGTTTTTGTGTTTCAGAAGTGATACACAGGAAATATTCTCGGAATTGGACGAAACAAGTTCCTGAAGTCTTATTTTACCCGGAAGCTTCCAGAGATCCAAAGGAGAGTAGGAGGCGAGGGACCAGGGGCCCACACGCACAGGTGGCGCGGCCAGCCCCTGGCCCGCACCACCCCTGTGTGTGGCCGCCTGGCCCCTCCTCTGACATCGCCCCTTCGCCTATAAAGACCCCCCGACAAGAAAAACCTAAGTACCCGATCAGTTTTCCAGAACACATCGCGATCCGCCGCCACCGTCGACCCGAAGATCGGGAGGGTCCAAAAGCTCTTCCCGGCACCCTGCCAGAGAGGGGAATCGCCACCGGAGGTCTTCTTCATCGCCATGCTTGCCTCCGGAGCGATGAGTGAGTAGTCTACTTTGGACTATGGGTCCATAGCAGTAGCTAGATGGTTGTCTTCTCCACTATGTGCTTCATGTTTAGATCTCATGAGCTACCATACATGATTGAGATCACCGTTATGTAATTCTACATATTTGGTTTGTTGGGATCCGATGAATATTGGTGTTTATGATTAAGTTGTTGTACTGAATTATATCTTTTGTTATCTCTATGTTGTTTATGATCTTGCATGCTCTCCGTTGTTAGTAGCTATCTTGGCCGAGTAGTTGCTAGTGACTCCAAGAGGGGGTATTTATGCTCGATAGTGGGTTCATGCCTCTATTTCACCTGGGGGAGTGACAGAAACCTCTAAGGTGGTAGATGTGCTGTTGCTACTAGGGAGAAAACAACATTCATATGCTCAAGGGCATATGCTTTGTTTACATTACACACTTTGCTTAATGCAATTATCTGTTGTTCGCAACTTAATACTTCTAGGGTGTTCGGATTGATATCCCCGGGAGTGGATTATTAGTCATAGATGCAGTTGGATGGCGGTCTATGTATTTTGTTGTAATGCCCAGAGTAAATCTCATAGTGATCTTCTTGACATATCACGTTATCTCTATTCTATCAATTGCCCAACTGTAATTTGTTTACCCAGCATGTGCTATTTTATCTATGGAGAGACACCACTAGTGAACTGTGGACCCCGGTCCTATTTCCATCATATTGCTATCACCTGTTTACTTTACTCATACTATTTACTTTACTCGCATACTATATTGTTTTCCACTCGATACACTCATAACCTTTGTTTCAAGCAAACCGGTGAGATTGACAACCTCATCGCAAGTTGGGAACAAAGTATTTGTTTGTGTGTGTGCAGGTTCCACAACACCTTCAGTCATCATTGTCTCTCATCTCCTGTTCGATAAACCTTGGTTTCTTAAACTGAGGGAAAACTTGCTGCTACACTCATCATACCTTCCTCTTGGGGTTCCCAACGGGCTGGTTATTCACCACGCACAAGGACAGTCTGCTCCACATTAACAAGGGATCAGCAAGCTTTTTTCTGGCGCCGTTGCCGGGGAACGAAGAAGAATAACCTCCCTCGTCAACTGGTCGCCATCAAAGGGATCAGCCGGGTAGTTGTAGACCAAAAGTACGGTATGACAGTAGTGAATCTCAACAATCTTGTGTACATGGACGAACCATTCGTCCTAGCCAATGATGTCGCTCAGGTTTTCTATGTGAAGAACATGTCTACAAAAACGAGAAAAAGAAATCAGCAAAAGAAGACATCGTCCGATGAGCCAAAGCGCCACATAGTTCTTTCAGGGAAAAGAAACATCGTGGGAGTAGATGACAAGACAGACATGTAAGTAGATTATAATAAGTTTCATGAAATTCCGCCCTTCAAAGTGAAAACTGACCCAAGCATCCTACTGAATGATGAAGATTCTCCATGGCTACGACCCAGAAGAAAACAGAAATAAGAGATAGGAATGTTGGTGCAAGAATGTAATAATGTATGAAACCTTTTATGTAATGCATGTATGGAATGTACTAAACCTTTTATTTAAGGAGCATGCATGTATGGCAACCTTTAGTCCCGGCTGGTGGGTAACCTTTAGGCCAGGACGTGTGGTTAACCTTTAGTCCCGGTTGGTGGGTGCAACCGAGACTAAAGCTGTCGGCAGGATAAGGACGCATGGATAACCTTTAGTCCCGGCTGGTGGGTTCAACCGAGACTAAAGCTGTCGGCAGGATAAGAACGCATGGGTGGATGCACTGCTCGATGAGATAAAGCATGTAGCGCATGACACCCCTGTCAGAGGAACAAGACAAAGTAGAAGCGGCGCCGTGCCTATAAAAGGAGCATCGATACGCCATGGCAAGCAGCTCAACAAGCCAACCTAGAAGGCAGGGAGAGTTTTATCCCCATGGATGGAGGAAACGGTTGGAAAATCTCCCGTGGCGGAGCTTCTCGAAGATGTCATTGGTGCTCATGCCCTACGGCATCTTCGGAAGCTCCGCCTCGGAAAAATTTCCCTACAAGCCCATGAAAGACTCCATCTCCTCTAACTGTTTTGGAGGAAAGGGTTGGGAATTCTCCCGTGGCGGAGCTTCTCGAAGATGTCGTTGGTGCTCATGCCCTACGGCATCTTCGGAAGCTCCGCCTTGGAAAAATTTCCCTGCAAGCCCGTGAAAGACTCCATCTCCTCTAACTGTTTTGGAGGAAAGGGTTGGGAAATCTCCCGTGGCGGAGCTTCTCGAAGATGTCGTTGGTGCTCACGCCCTACGGCATCTTCGGAAGCTCCGCCTCGGAAAAATTTCCCTGCAAGCCCGTGAAAGACTCTATCTCCTCTAACTGTTTTGGAGGAAAGGGTTGGGAAATCTCCCGTGGCGGAGCTTCTCGAAGATGTCGTTAGTGCTCACGCCCTACGGCATCTTCGGAAGCTCCGCCTCAGAAAAATTTCCCTGCAAGCCCGTGAAAGACTCCATCTCCTCTAACTGTTTTGGAGGAAAGGGTTGGGAAATCTCCCGTGGCGGAGCTTCTCGAAGATATCGTTGGTGCTCATGCCCTACGGCATCTTCGGAAGCTCCGCCTCGGAAAAATTTCCCTACAAGCCCGTGAAAGACTCCATCTCCTCTAACTGTGTTGGGGAAAGGGTTGAGAAATCTCTCGTGGCGGAGCTTCTCAAAGATGTCGTTTTGAATTAGTTATTCAATTTCAAACACTTTTCATATTGAAAGTTTTATCAGATTCTAAAATATGCAAAAAGAATATTAATCAATATAGTTTTAATTGAAAATGGCAAAATAGTTAATAGTTTGGATAGTTAAAATAATTAATTTTGAAAATAGAAAATAGTTTTGAATTAGTTATTCAATTTCAAACACTTTTCATATTGAAAGTTTTATCAGATTCTAAAATATGCAAAAAGAATATTAATCAATATAGTTTTAATTGAAAATGGCAAAATAGTTAATAGTTTGGATAGTTAAAATAATTAATTTTGAAAATAGAAAATAGTTTTGAATTAGTTATTCAATTTCAAACACTTTTCATATTGAAAGTTTTATCAGATTCTAAAATATGCAAAAAGAATATTAATCAATATAGTTTTAATTGAAAATGGCAAAATAGTTAATAGTTTGGATAGTTAAAATAATTAATTTTGAAAATAGAAAATAGTTTTGAATTATTTATTCAATTTCAAACACGTTTCATATTCGTAGTTTTGTCAAATTCTAAAATATGCAAAAAGAATATTAATCAATATAGTTTTAATTGAAAATGGCAAAATAGTTAATAGTTTGGATAGTTAAAATAATTAATTTTGAAAATAGAAAATAGTTTTGAATTAGATATTCAATTTCAAACACTTTTCATATTCATAGTTTTGTCAAATTCTAAAATATGCAAAACGAATATTAATCAATATAGTTTTAATTGAAAATGGCAAAATAGTTAATAGTTTGGATAGTTAAAATAATTAATTTTGAAAATAGAAAATGGTTTTGAATTAGTTAATCAATTTCAAATACTTTTCATATTGAAAGTTTTATCAGATTCTAAAATATACAGAAGTTATTCAATTCAAAATTAAAAATTCATATTTGAAATGAAAATCTGAAAAAAAAATCAGCATTGCCGCGCATTTATTGCACCTTTAGTCCCGGTTGGAGCCACCAACCGGGACTAAAGGGGGGGGGGCTCGGGCGCGAACCGCCGACCCCCCTTTAGTCCCGGTTGGTGGCTTCAACCGGGACTAAAAGCCCCCTTTAGTCCCGGTTGAAGCCACCAACCGGGACTAAAGGTGGGGGGGGGTATATAAGCCCGCCCCGCCCCCTTCTTCCCCAACACTTAGCGTTTCTGCAGACGATCATCGACGCGCGAGGAGCTCCGCCGCATCGATCGTTGCGGTCACCGCTCCGATTGAGCCCGCCTTCGCCGCCGCGCGCTCACCGCTCCCGTCGCCGCCGCTCACCGCTTCCGCCGCCGTTCACCGCGAGCCCCGCGCGCGCGTCGCCCTGGCCCGTCACGTGCACGCCGCCGCCCCGGGCCCGTCCCGGCCACGCCGCCCCAGCCACTCCCCGCAGCGCCCCGACCGGCCTCCCCCGCACCACCGCGCCCCGACCACGCCCCGGCCGGCCACGCCCCCGTACCAAGGTTTGTTAATTTTTATTTTTGTTAATTTGTTAATTATTAGGGTTAGCAATTAGGTTAATTTGTTAGTAGCAAAATATAGTTAGCAATTAGGTTATTTAGTAGCAAAATGTAGTTAGCAATTAGGTTAATTTGTTAATTTTTATTTTTGTTAATTTGTTAATTATTAGGGTTAGCAATTAGGTTATTTAGTAGGTTATTTAGTAGCAAAATATAGTTAGTAATTAGGTTATTTAGTAGCAAAATGTAGTTAGCAATTAGGTTAATTTGTTAATTTGTTAATTATTAGGGTTAGCAATTAGGTTATTTGGTAGCAAAATATAGTTAGCAATTAGGTTATTTAGTAGCAAAATGTAGTTAGCAATTAGGTTAATTTGTTAATTTGTTAATTATTAGGGTTAGCAATTAGGTTATTTAGTAGGTCATTTAGTAGCAAAATGTAGTTAGCAATTAGGTTATTTAGTACCAAAATGTAGTTTGCAATTAGGTTAATTTGTTAATTATTAGGGTTAGCAATTAGGTTATTTTAGTTTTAGAACTAGTATTAGTATTAGAATTAGTATTAGTATTAGTTTTAGTATTAGTATTAGCAGGTTATTTTAGTTTTAGAATTAGTATTAGTATTAGTTTGTTAGGAGTATTTAATTTTAGATATTAAGTTATTTGTTAGTTAATTATTTGTTAGAAGTACTTAGTTTAGAGTTAGAAGTATTTAGTTATTAGTATTAATTGAAATACAAATGTCGGTATTTTGCAGAAAAACTATGGATCCACATAGCAGGAACCTAGAAGAGGAAGAACTTCTCGAGGATATAATCAACGACGCCCCCGACGTTGAACCAGCTGAATCTCCGTCGTCGTATCTGAATCCCTCCGGAGATGGAATGGAGGTCGACCAACACGAAGATGAAGCCGAGGGGGCAGGCGATAGCTCCGATGACGGAGAAGGCGATAGCTCCGCTGATGGAGAAGCTGGTGGAGAAATAACGAAGTTCGGCGAGGTATACATATGAAGTTCGGCAATCAGTTGTAATATGTGAAAAATATTGGAGATAGCTCTATATTGTATACATATACATTAATTTGACGAATGTTTCTCCTCTTAGGCCTCCACATCGAGCAAAGCTACGAAACGAGGCCCGACCAAAAAGTTGGATGCACGAACGCATTACACCTTTGAGGTCATATTGCCTACGGGCGAACCCAAGCTTCCTAAGAATGCTGCTGAGACATTCAAGAAGAAATGCGGAGTTCTCGTTAGGGATCACGTCCCGATCAGCGTTCGGGAGTGGAACAAGCGCAAATGGGCAGCCGATAGTGAGTATGTCGCCGAAAGGTACAAAGATGGTCTTTAGAATGATCTCATGGCACATTTCAACCTGCCAGAATGTGAGAATGAAGACGCCGCAAAAAAACTGAGGGCCAAAGTTAAGCAGTGGACTCTAAAGAAGATGGCCGAACTGTTCCGGGTGTGGAAGAAGAAACTATGGAAAAACTATCTGAAGACAAAGAAAGTACCAGTATTCGAGGGGTATCTAGCCAAGCAGACAAATCACTGGAAGGCATTTCAGGAGTACAAGGAGTCAGAAGATGCCAAGGCATTATCAGAAAAGAACAAGAAAAATGCCGACAAGAAGAAATATCACCACACGCTGGGGCCAGGGGGCTATGAGACTGCCATCCCAAAGTGGGATAAGAAAGAGCAAGAGATGCTAGCTAAAGGGATCATACCTGAACCCATCCGTGATGAGTGGGAATTGAGAGCAAGAAATTGGTTCCTTGTGCATGGTGGTTCGTACGACGAACTAACAGGGGACCTTATCTGCAGTGACGGTCTTAGGATACCCAGGGAAAATTGGAAAAAAATAGTGAAAGAAATTAAAGAGGGAAAAAGACAGTTCACTCCAGATAGAGAGAAAGATTTGCTTACACTGGTCCTCGGCAATGAAGAACATGGAGGACGAACGCGAGGCTTTGGTCCTTCTTACCCGTGGTGGCTTGGGTTTGCCAGAGACCAAGACACTTACAGAAGCCGAGCGAGAGCAAAGAAGCGACATCAGGATGAGGAAAATGACAAGTTCAACCAGTTGCTTGCCAGGCTTAACGAGCAACAGCAGCAGATTGACGAACTTAGAGGAGTAGTGCGCCAGGAAGATCCTGCACTCGATAATACCACCGCCCCACCTAAGCGGAAAAGCAGCGTGGCTGAATCTGAGGCCCCGACCGACGATGCACGAAGAATGATAGAGGGCAGTCCCGGCTACCCCGTGGATGGAATCAAGGAGTCAACATCATGTGAACTCCATCAGAGAATGAAGAACATATCCATGAAGGTGGCCGTCGGACAAGCTTTACCTTCTGGCCCTGATGTACGCTGGCATGGCCGTGAGATTCCAGCTGGCTATGCTAAAGTCGGGGTGGATGAAATCGTGCCAGGATTTCATGATATGGAGCTCGACATCGCTGGACCCGAAGATGAGAGGACACTCGGAGAAGTACTGGGTGGAGTCATCCTATGGGACAAGAACTACATCAAGCTTCCAGGCTCGGCCCCAAGGACAACACCGCCTCCGAGTCGTTGCAGGTCACCTACACCTCCATCACCTCCAAGCCCTCCACATGACGATGGCCACCACAACACGAGTCCATCTCGATCACCGCCGCCGGACTTGGGTCGGCCGTCTCCGCCGCCGCCCGCTAAGGATACTAAGCGGAAGCGTGCCAGCAAGAATGCTCCGTCGATGAGTTCTAAGCGACGAAGCTCCCTAAAGCGCAAACTGTCGCCCCTCCCAAAGGTACCTCATGCTAATCTTCCCATCAGACCTTATGATCGTACCCCCGAGGAAAACGCCAGGATAGCAAAGGAATATTATGATGCGCAGATGAAAAAGAAGGAACCCGAGCCCCGCCCGGAATACACCGAGAAGCAAATAGCATATACAAAATACTTACTGACCCTTCCATCACAATATGACTTGCACCATAAGCCTGATGACTATACACTTACATTGCAGAAGAAAGGGAAAAAGAGCAGATCATGTGCAAGTGCAAGTGGGAGCAAATCAAGTTCAACTACAAGCAAAAAAAGATCGGACGTTCCTCAGCTTGGACAACAGGCCAAACAATCGATCCCACCCCTCAGGGTGTTACCCGAGAATGTTCCCTCTCTGGTGCAGGGGCAAGATTTGGAATTAGCACAGAAGTGGGTGGATGAATGGGGTATAAGTGTTGAAGACATTCTGGCTTCCCAAGACGACAGGCTTCCCAAGGCTGTGGTAGCCCCTAAGCCGCTATTTGTCATGGGAGCGCCTTTGGTCAGCAAAGAAAAGTTTGAAGATCTCCCAACAAATATGCGTTACTTGCATACATGGTACTTGAATGAAGCAAAGAATGGGAGAACGATGATCGTGGCGCGTGTCCCACGGGAGTACTACGGCCGTCCCGAAGACATCCATATCGACTTTGATGAACTCTTCCAGATGTACAATTGCGACGCCCTCGACAAATCTCTTATGAGTTGCTATTGTCTGTAAGTTTTTCAATTCGTTGTCTACATATAACTTGTTCAGTTATTTCAATTCATTGTCTACATATAACTTGTTCAGTTATGACTTGTACTCTATTATGCAGAATGAAGATCCTGGAATGTAAAAGTAGGAACATCATAAATATTGGGTTTATTGATCCAGATAAAATACATATAAAGACGCTAACTGATAAGCCCAAGGAGACGGAGGAAAACCTTCTAAGGTTTCTAACAGATCAAAATTTCTGTGACCACATACTGTTTCCATACAACTTCAGGTGAGGGTCTTACTCTATTGTATCCATTCACTTATAAGTGTAATTGATAAGCTCTTGACATATATATATATATATACATGTGCAGCTACCACTGGATTCTGTTAGACTTTCAAATTGATAAGGGAAGAGTTGATGCCTTCGACCCATTATCGAGAAACTTGGAACAGTTACAAAGCCTGCAGGACATGCTCCAAGGGTAATTTCAATCATTCTTGCGCTCTATCGATCTCTTTCGATGATTTTTTGATATATCAAGTAATAAAAAACTTAGCAAATCATTTTCCTTGTCGGGCAGGGTTTGGAAGCGATTCAAGTGCGTGACTGACGGTATCGAGCATGAGAAGCTGACCTTTAGAGCGGCTCAGGTAAGTAGTAGTATGATATACTTCTATTTTCAATACATTTATGATGCTAGATTATTATTTTGATTATATTCTATTCTTGTAAAGTGCAACCAGCAGCCACGGGGGACGCATCTATATGGATACTACATTTGTGAGTCCATTCGCACGTTTACCTCTGAGCACAAGGATTACAGATACGACGTAAGCAATAAACATTCACACCTATATTTTTACCCGTCATTCTTTGTTATCATGATTGACATTCATATTCATCTCCTCTTCTTATATAGTACACGGCCATGCGGGAGAAGTACCTACCAGAGCAACGCGCGATTGCTGTTGCAGAGGAGCTAGCGGCCTGATGTCTACGCACGCGTCTGTTCTTGTAGACAGTGTTGGGCCTCCAAGTGCAGAGGTTTGTAGAGCAGCAGCAAGTTTCCTTTAATTGGATCACCCAAGGTTTATCGAACTCAGGGAGGAAGAGGTCAAAGCTATCCCTCTCAAGCAACCCTGCAATTACGATACAGAAAGTCTCTTGTGTCCCCAACACACCCAATACACTTGTCAGATGTATAGGTGCACTAGTTCGGCGAAGAGATAGTGAAATACAAGTGGTATGGATGATTATAAGTAGTAAATGCAATATGGAATAAAATTGGCAGCAAGCAAACAAGTAACAAAACAGTAAGTAAACGGTGTGCAAAGCTTGGAAACAAGGCCTAGGGATCATACTTTCACTAGTGGACACACTCCCAACAAATATAACATAATTGAACAAATAAATAACTTCTCTTCACTATGGTACTCTGAATTACTCTCCTATTGAATAACACTAATCATTGTGTAGTGGCTACAGAAGCACCCCTTAAAGTTCATCAAGTACTTGACAAATACCACTCATAGAGATATCCAAATCAAATCACAACTCAAGATAAATATTATTGCAACTTAGACCAAGTACTAACACGGTGCACACACTATCAACATTACACCATGAAAGGAGGAATAGATCACTTCAATACTATCATAGTGATAATTATTCTCATAATCCATAAGAGATCACAATCGTAGCTTAGACCAAGTACCACCACGATGCACGCACTGTCACCATTACACCATGGCAGGAGGAATAGATTACTTTAATAACACACTAGAGTACACATAATGAAGAAGAGTAACATCTACTTATTCAACATGATACAAAGCTCATGATCACATAAAGATCACATCATGGGAGAGAGAGGTGAACCACATAGCTACCGGTAGAGCCCTCATCCCCGGGGATGAACTACTCCCTCCTCATCATAGGAGACAGCAAGGCTGATGGAGATGGCGGTGAGGTCGATGGAGACGGCGGAGACGGCGATGGAGACCGATGGAGATGGCTCCGGGGGCATTTCCCCGTCCCGGCAGGGTGCCGAAACAGAGACTTCTGTCCCCCAAAATTCGTCGGTGGCGGTGGCGGAGATGCGGAACTCTTTTAGAAATTTCGTCGACTCCCTTAGGGTTTTTCGTCCCGAGGCTTTATATAGGCGAAGGGGGATCGTCAAGGGGCTGCCAGGGGCTCCTCACACATAGGGGGCGTGGCCAGGGGCTGGGCCGCGCCGCCCTGGTGTGAGGCTGGCCCCTGGCCCCCCTCTGGCTCTCTTTCGGTCCTCGTCCTTCGTCCGGGAAAAATAAGACTTCTGGAACTTGTTTCGTCCAATTCCGAGAATATTTCCCGTGTAGCATTTCTGAAGCACAAAAACAGCAGAAAATAGGGAACTGGCACTGTGGCATCTTGTCAATAGGTTAGTTCCAGAAATCGCATAAAAATGCCACGAAGTGTAACGAAACACAAGGCAAATGGTGTAAAAACAAGCATGGAGCATCAAAAATTATGGACACGTTTGAGACGTATCAGCATCCCAAAGCTTAACTCCTGCTCATACTCGAGTAGGTAAGTGATAACAAAAGAAATAATTTTTGAGGTGACATGCACCTACACAATCTTGATCTTATATGTAAGCATTGTGAGCTGGGATCAAAAGAACTTAAAACATGGACATGAAAGATATATTCTTGACAATAAAAGCTTAGCAACCATGTTATAACATGAAAATGAACACAAACAAAAGATCATGAAAATGAAACAATGAAAGTCAAACGTGTGTTCAAATCATAAGGAAAAACATACAAATGGTTTTCAGCTTGTCCTTCATGGAGAGCAAAACATAAATGCATAGGACACCTTCAAGTTTAAGAGTGCGACTAGATACAAATAATTTGAGAACAAGTGAAACCAACAATATGAATCAATCAATGAAAACTTTGGGACAATGCACATTATACTCAGAATGACAATTATGCTCTCTTAGACGGTGCATAAAGATAGAAGGTGGAGACTCAACATAAAAGTAAAAGAAAGGCCTTTCGCAGAGGGAAGCAGTGATTAAACATGTGCTAGAGCTTTTCATTTGTAAAACAGAGAGATAAAACTTGAGTTTTAAGAGGTGGTTGCTTTTGTCAATGACTAGCAATGGGGTTCTTACTATCTTCCATACAAAAATGAAGCAAGTTTTTGAGAGAGAGATTGGCACTTTTATGCTCTTTTATAAAGCTTGGCACTCCTTCCCACCTTTTTCCCTTTCACAAACCATGGCTAACCGATTCCATTGGGTGCCCACCAACATTCACATTCCAAGGAGGAGTGCCTTTTTTTCTTTTATTTTTTTCCTTTTTTTTCTTTTTGGAATAAGCAATATGGAAGATAGCAAATCTGACCACTATGTCCCCATGAGCTGAAAACAGTGTCACAAAACGAGAAGTGTTTTAAAGGTTTTTTTCAAAGGTAGCACATGCAAATTTACTTGGAATGGCTTACAAATACCATGCATAGGAATTTATAGTGGACACAATGGCAAACTTGGTTTTTGGGAGTTGGATGCACGAGTAGAGCTCATACTCAGTACAAAATGAGGGCTCACAAAAGACTGGGAGCGACCAACTAAGAGAGCAATAACGGCCATAATCATGCAAAGCGACAAAGCAACATTAAAAAAAGCATAAGATGGCATCAAAAGTCAAAAAATAAATGATCATAGAGGCTATAGGCGACTTATTTTTGTAGTCAACATGGTGTAAGCATGCGCCAAGTCAACCCAAATAAAGCATCAAAGGAGAAAACCAAATTAATGCTTCCAAATAACATAAACAACGCATGATTTTTTCAAAGGCTCATTAAGGAATCTCAGTCATTTGAGACAAGTCATGCTACAGAAAAAATCACTAAGCATACTATCAAAACGACATCAAATATGACATGCAAAAGTCTAAGCCGTAGTCTAAACAAGCTCCTTTTTGTACCACTTATTTTTTGCATGAAACTTTTTCTCTTTTCCAACACCATTCAAACTTTTTATAAACACCTCTTTTGATGAAAACCAATAAATACCAGAGGCAAAAATACACCTTGATGAAAAGATATAACAAGATCTGAACACAAATAAAGGCGAAAAATGCAAGCTAAACCCAGTAGCAGATAAAGAGAACACTCGTTGAAACGATAAGAGTGAAAAACGGAGTGTTCTTGACAAATGAAAAATGGAGCATATCTCTCTCCAAACACATGATGTGATCCAAACATTTATTGCAGCAAACAAAACTAAACTAATAAAGAAAACTAAAACAACTGACGCTCCAAGAAAAACACATAGTGCATGAAGCAATAAAAATATAGTGTTTTGAAAGGTGACCTGATTTTTGCCGATGAAGAAGGGGGTGCCTCGGGGGCATCCCCAAGCTTTGACGCTTGTACTTCTTGGATGTTTCTTGGGGTGATGCATGGGAATCCCCAAGCTTGAGCTTTTGTCCATTCTTCAACTCATCTCATCACTCTCCGATCCCTACACTTGAAAACTTCCTTCATACAAAACTAAACACAAATCTATTAGCAACATTAGTTTAAGCATAACATAGAATCAACCCTTTTTGCTTCAGGTTTCAACCTAAAACCACCACATATAAAGCATATACTACTGTATCAACTTCCCCAAAAGTTCCATGATCAAAAGAACTCAAAAAGAAAGCGATAAAGCGGCAAACACAAATATTGGCAGAAATCTGTCAAAACAGAACAGCTGACAAAGGTCGAATTTTTAGAGCATTTTCTGTTGCTCAAATCAAAAAGTGTTCCACTAATGAAAGTTTGGATATAACCTGGGGCATATGCACAAGAAATCGCAGGTCCCAAAAATATACAGAGAATTTTCACGAATTTTTATGGTGCAGCACCGAAAACAGTTTCAGGACAGCAACATCCCAAAATCTTACCTCGCTAAAATTAGAGGCTTCTCTTGGCACAACAATGAAATAAAAAGGATAAGGAGTGGTTATTACAGTAGTAATAACTTCCAAGACTCAAATAAAACAAAAAGTACTAAAAATAAACAATGGGTTATCTCCCAAGAGTGCTTTTCTTTAACGCCTTTGAGCTAGGCACAGTAATTTGCAAAGATGCTCATATGGGTGCCATATAAGAGCTTGAGGCAAAGGCGCCATATAGGAACTTAAAGCAATAGAGAGCATCAAAAAGCAAGTATGGAAAACATTTAAATCTAAACCACTTCCTATGAAAAATAGTCTTGTAAAGAGACAAGTCATGAAAGCGCAAAGCAAAAAGCATAGGAAGGCAAAACAAGTATAGCTTCAAAAATTGCAACATAAAGAGGGAAAACTCAATATTGTTGAGATCCATCAAACCATGTTTCCCTCTCTCATAATAACTTTCAGTAGCATCATGAATAGAATTAACAATATAACTATCACATAAAGAATCTCTATCATGAGCCACATGCATAAAATAATTAATACTCCCCACATGAACAATAGTAGTAGGAGCAGATTCAACAGAATAATTATTCTCATCATCATAATCATCAAAAATAGGAGGCATATTGTAATCATACCTTGTTTCCTCCTCAATAGTAGGTGAACTGAAAATATTATAATCATCATCATAGCCATCATAAACTAGAGGTTTAGTATCATCACAAGTTAGAGAACAACTATTTTGCAAAGCGTATTCATCAAACATATCATCATAAGAAGGAACATCATATAGGGGAGATAAAATATCATCATAGCAAACTTTCTCCTCTAAAGCTGGGGAACTAAAAATATCATGCTTAACAAAACCAGCTTTCCCAAGCTTAGACTTTTCCATAGCATTAGCAATAACGGGATTCAAAGCATTCGTACTAATAACACTATTAGCATGCAAATTAAGCTCCAAAGGTTTTTCAATTTTCTCTTCAAATCTAAACTCAGAAAAAAGACTAAAGAATTCTTTATTTTCCATTAAGCCTAACTAGTGAAAATAAAAACAAGAAACTAAAAGATATAATTGCAGAATCTAAAGGAAATAACTCCGAGCACTCACACAGGAGGATGCGAGTACCTTTTACCTTACCTCCCCGGCAACGGCGCCAGAAAAGAGCTTGATGTCTACGCACGCGTCAGTTCTTGTAGACAGTGTTGGGCCTCCAAGTGCAGAGGTTTGTAGAGCAGCAGCAAGTTTCCCTTAAGTGGATCACCCAAGGTTTATCGAACTCAGGGAGGAAGAGGTCAAAGCTATCCCTCTCAAGCAACCCTGCAATTACGATACAAAAAGTCTCTTGTGTCCCCAACACACCCAATACACTTGTCAGATGTATAGGTGCACTAGTTCGGCGAAGAGATAGTGAAATACAAGTGGTATGGATGATTATAAGTAGTAAATGCAATCTGGAATAAAAATGGCAGCAAGCAAACAAGTAACAAAACAGCAAGTAAACGGTGTGCAAAGCTTGGAAACAAGGCCTAGGGATCATACTTTCACTAGTGGACACACTCCCAACAAATATAACATAATTGAACAAATAAATAACTTCTCTTCACTATGGTACTCTGAATTACTCTCCTATTGAATAACACTAATCATTGCGTAGTGGCTACAGAAGCACCCCTTAAAGTTCATCAAGTACTTGACAAACACCACTCATAGAGATATCCAAATCAAATCACAACTCAAGATAAATATTATTGCAACTTAGACCAAGTACAAACACGGTGCACACACTGTTAACATTACACCATGAAAGGAGGAATAGATCACTTCAATACTATCATAGTGATAATTATTCTCATAATCCATAAGAGATCACAATCGTAGCCTAGACCAAGTACCACCACGATGCACGCACTATCACCGTTACACCATGGCAGGAGGAATAGATTACTTTAATAACACACTAGAGTACACATAATAAAGAAGAGTAACATCTACTTATTCAACATGATACAAAGCTCACGATCACATAAAGATCACATCATGGGAGAGAGAGGTGAACCACATAGCTACCGATAGAGCCCTCAGCCCCGGGGATGAACTACTCCCTCCTCATCATAGGAGACAGCAAGGTTGATGGAGATGGCGGTGAGGTCGATGGAGACGGCGGAGACGGCGATGGAGACCGATGGAGATGGCTCTGGGGGCACTTCCCTGTCCCGGCAGGGTGCCGGAACAGAGACTTCTGTCCCCCAAAATTCATCGGCGGCGGTGGCGGAGATGCGGAATTCTTCTGGAAATTTCGTCGACTCCCTTAGGGTTTTCCGTCCCGAGGCTTTATATAGGCGAAGGGGCATCGTCAGGGGGCTGCCAGGGGCTCCTCACACATAGGGGGTGCAGCCAGGGGCTGGGCCACGCCGCCCTGGTGTGAGGCTGGCCCCTGGCCCCCCTTCGGCTCTCTTTCGGTCCTCGTCCTTCATCCGGGAAAAATAAGACTTCTGAAACTTGTTTCGTCCAATTTCGAGAATATTTCCTATGTAGCATTTCTAAAACACAAAAACAGCAGAAAACAGGGAACTGGCACTGTGGCATCTTTTCAATAGGTTAGTTCCAGAAATCGCATAAAAAACGCCATAAAGTGTAACGAAACACAAGGTAAATGGTGTAAAAATAAGCATGGAGCATAAAAAATTATGGATACGTTGGAGACGTATCACGGCCTTTCTGAGGACAGAAGCTATAGATGACAAAGGATGATTTAGTGTAGCTAGGGGCCATTACTGATGTTGGTGCATGTAATCGAATAGACGGGCTCTAGTTCCGATAATTCTGATCTCCATATAATTGTATATATATGCTCGCTTGTAAGATAAGTTAATTTTATATATATATGCATAAACATGTATATTTAGAATTATACGAAAATTAATTCCCGAACACCAAACAATGCACCAAATGAGGCACCACGTTAATCCCCCGAACACCTAAACCCTAAAACCCTAAAACGTTAAAATAAACAAAATCTGCAGAAACTCTTTAGTCCCGGTCCGTGTTACGACCCGGGACTAAAGGGCCTGCCCCTGAGGGCGCTCCGAGGCGCCCACGTGGAGCCCCTTTGGTCCTGGCTTGGAACAGGGCCGGGACTAAAGGTTAGGCCTTTAGTCTCGCCTCTTTGGTCCCGGTTGGAGAACTGGGACTAAAGCCCCTTACGGGCCGGGACTATAGGCCATGTCTCCACTAGTAAGAATTATGCTCGCTTATAAGATAAGTTAATCTTATATATATATGCATAAATATGTATATTTAGAATTATACGAAAACTAATTCCCGAACACCAAACAAGGCACCAAACGAGATATCACGTTAATCCCCCGAACACCTAAACCCTAAAACCCTAAAATGCTAAAATAAACAAAATCTGCAGAAACTCTTTAGTCCCGGTCCGTGTTACGACCCGGGACTAAAGGGCCTGCCCGTGAGGGCGCTCCGAGGCACCCACGTGGAGCCCCTTTGGTCCCGGCTTGGAACAGGGCTGGAACTAAAGATTAGGCTTTTAGTCCCACCTCTTTGGTTCCGGTTGGAGAACCGGAACTAAAGGCCCTTACGGGCCGGGACTATAGGCTCTGTCCCCCACTAGTGTGCGACCTACACGTACGTGGATGCCTCGATCGCGTCTCCGCATCCAGCAAAAGCGTAGAAAGAGACCAATACCGGACTAAACAAAACAACAAAAAAGATATACCGAAGATATTACGATCGATCAACGATGACTGGTCATATACTGGTCGTATGAATGAGTCATGACTCATACCGTACCAGCTGCTAACCTGCATCGATCGCTCCATCTGTACGTCCGGTCTAATTTATTCGCATCCATCCATGGAGAGTGCCTGCCTCTTGCCACGTGGGCTATAATTAACTGATTAAGCCACCCCCCGGAGATTGATCGATCGTTCAGTTTAATTAGCCAGAGATTTGATGCTCAAATTGCTAATGCAGAAGTTGATGATTATCAGTCTTGGCTAGCTTGTTCTGCGTTCAAAAGAGATCTCGCGACATTATTATATGCACCGAAATGAAGTGATTATCAGCCTTGACTTGCTTGTTAACGACTGCCATGGCCTACGGATCCGGTAGGTGCCATTGAAAAGAAAAATAAATCCAGCTGCTATAGCCAGTAATACAATATGTCAAATCGTCAATAATAAGAGGATTTATTAGGTGTGAGTTTTATAAACAAACTGGTCAAACCAACGCGCGTGAAAGTGTTGAAATAGACATTCTGCGCTTTTTTTCTGAAAGGAGGGAAAAAACTAGACATTTTCATTAATCAAAAAGAAAAAGGTTGGTCGGTTTATTAGAGGGAAAACAACCGAAAAGCTATACAAATACACTCGCTGACAGTTATGAAACACGATTGTCGCGAGGGCACACGCAACCACCCTAGTTACCCATAGAAGCTGCACACACACCACTAAAGGTTCTTCGGGTGAAAGCCTTGACCTGGTTGGGTCGGGGACGGGCGTCGTCCGTGCCTTCTTCAAGACTTATATCTCATCCACACTTGTTGGTGGGCTGAACACACACATTATCACGGCTGGTCGCCAACCGGCGATGCAAGAGTTTGGTGTGGCAGCTTGCGTGGCAAAATGATGGGGTTGTTGACCCAAGGTCAGGTTGGCAGGACCTTGTTAGTAGGCCTCTTGTTCTGATGTGTCCGAATCTCTTCGTGTTGATCTTCTTAAGTCGGGGCAACTATGTTTTCAAGGTCTACATATGGGCAACATACGATGTCTTGCAAGGGGCGGTCCAGTGGTGAAGATTTTTTCTTCGGCATGGGTCTTGCATATCACCTCTCCGAAGCTCGTCATCAGAGTCAGAGCTGCCTGTCTCTGCGTGAAAAAACACTTTTTTGAAGCCAGCTTGAAATTCATGGTACTTCTACGAGGTCTTAATTAGTGGTCATTTCTTCGGAGAAACAAAGTTGATGCAGAGTGATAACCAAATCTCGTCCGCTCTTATATTTTATTACCTCCGTCCTGAAATGTAAGCCTTTTTAGAGTGCTAACTTAGTTCTCTAAAAAGACTTATATTTTGGGAGGGAGGTAGTGTTATACAAGCGATTGGAGCTCAGCCTCCCCGGTGTTATGCAATGTGTTTGCCCAGACTTATATATACCACAGAATGGAGGATTGAAATTTAGTTATCAAAAGTAGAGGGACATAAATTCTTATGGTTTCGTGGCGCTTTTTTTTTCCTTTCAGTGAATGGCAATGCTGGCACCTGGCTTTGTAGTGTACTCCCTTCTTTTGAAAATAGGATGTCTATATGTTCAAAATCAAACTTTTAGAATAAGTGTTAACACTTATAATCCCAAATCAATATAATTAGAACTTTCTTGAAATAAATTTTCATATCATATCTTTTTAACATTGTTGAGGTTGATATATATTTTCATATACTTGGTAAAATTTTAAGATGTTTGACTTTGACCAAATATAAAATGCATTCTATTTTGGAAAGGAGAGTTCATCAACGTTAGATTTTGTTGGGCCTCGAAACTTGAGTTACACATATGTCCATATTTCTCTGTGCAATTTAGGACCATATTGTTTCAAAGTTTAAACCACAGTATTTCGTTTTTTCCTGAGTTTTCACCTGGGGGGAATTAATCCCCACCGAAATCTCATATATATGTATTGACTAGAAAGGGCCTTAAAGCCTGTTGTTTTTACAGGGAGCGTATCAGGGGAAAACAGGGGGAGAGGCCAGTGCAACTAGACAACGAGGCATTCGAGGTAGCTATCTGCAGCACGAAGACGATGATCGATGCCAGAGGGGCAGAGGGCAGCGTCCTCGCGGCAGCAACGACGCAGGCCCGGGAGGGACGGCGTGTCACCATTGAACACCACACCATTTTCTGTGCTTCACAGCTGCCAGCAGCAAAGGAGAGCGGACGTCGAGAATGATCGCGCCGGGACGCCAGAGGGTGGCGGCAAGGTGTGCAGCTCACGAACCGAGAAACTGGGGTACAGTGCGGCACCAACAAAGGCCCAGAAGCATTGGGCCGAAAACGGGTTGATCGGCAGTCTCGTGTTCGACGGGGCACAGAGGGCAGCCGCACTCCGGCATGTCGGCGATGATGGGCACGGCGAATGGGTAGGCCGGCGCAGCGCCGGCAGAGGTAGTGCTTCACCAGCTCCTCGTCCGTCGGGTGGAACCGGAACCCCGGCGGCAGCTGCAGCTGATCCTGCGACGCCGCCGCCGATCCTCCTCCTCCTCCGACGCTCATTTCCACAATCTATCCTTTCCCAGCCACCAGCTGATCCACACGCAGCTCTAAATTGGATCGATAAACTGATCACGGGCGAATCCGACGATCGGTCCTTCGGGTTTCTTCTATATACCCCTGTAAAGAAGCGAGGAGACCAGTTCAAAGAAAAAAGAAGCGAGGAGAGCATGAAAGAAACCATGCGCTTTGCGACACGCGCGCCATATATAGACCTTTTGCGCGCGCGCGCGCTGGGCATGCCGCTGGCGTCGAGAGGTACGTGGAGGGCATCTGACGGCGGGCGGGGTTTGGTCACTGCTGACGCCAGGGCGCTTGGTTGGGGAAATGAGCGTATACAACAATACGAGTCAAGTCCCCAAAAAGAAACGTGAGACATGATAGTGGCGCCGGCCGACACGACAGTTTCTCCATGGTGCTCTAGAGCAGCAACCCAAGGGACAGCCTATGTGTTGTGTTTCTTTTTTTTTTCGAAATGTGTTGTGTTTCTTGTACTTCCTTCGTTTTTTAAATGTAAGATATTTTAGATTTGTGGAGCAAATATATCTAGACACTTTTTAGTGTGTATATTCGAGTGAACCTACACACTAAAAGATGTTTTGATACATTTGCTTTATAAACCTAAAACATCTTATATTTAGAAACGGAGGGAGTACTTGTTTGTGCTATTTCCATTGGGAGGACTAATTCTTTCTAATATGCTAGTATTATAGATAAAAATTACGCATGCCCCAATTAGAAACTTATTTAATTAGGAAAAATAAGTTTTTAACTTTTTTATTTACATGTGTGGTGGAGCTTTCACATCCTCAAACAAGGTTGACCTTTTCCGCCTTTTCAATCTAGCTACCTATGATCATAGAAATAACAAGGTGTTGGTCGGGTGAGAGAGCGTCGGTAAGCCACCTCAGTCGGTGGTTGTTCATTTAGATGCCAAATGTGCACTATTGATAGTTGTAACAATGAAATCACACATCCAACATTTCATATGTGTGTATGCAACACTATCACAACATTACTTTTGGATTGGCCGGCAAAAACCCACATCTGAAGATATCACTTTACTATTGATCAATAATCATAGTGGAATCGGGTGCATAGAGTACTAAAGGCCAAAATACGCTCATCCAAGAAAATATTTGTGCAGCAAAGCAACAAAAGCAAGCTCGCTACATACGCAACAGAAAAAAGAAAAGAAATGGCAATGATACATAGCATTTGCAAATATACAAAACTATATCTGAAAAAATGAAAACTATTACGACACATTGAGAATTGTCAACATAAATAAAAAATCCCATATTCACTAATCTCTCACCATCCATGCTGGAGGAAACACCTTGGCCTATACGAAAGAGGATCGTCACCATTTCCACTGCCCTACCGACTACAAGACGACACCAAAATCTAACAAATTATACTAAGACTCATCGTGAGTGCAAAGATCCATGGTCTCTTTCGTTTCACTGCACAAAAAAAGGCCGCCGAAGGCGAGTCGGACCAATAGAAAGGGCCCCGGGCTTAGGGAAGTTGAAATAGTCATGTATGATCTAAATCAACATACTCCCTCTGTTATATTTACCTCGCCTTATGGGTTTAGTCAAAATCAAACTTTGAAAAATTTAATCAAGAAATAGACAAAACTTCTTTCTTTAACTACATGTTGGCTTAATAAACTAGTATGGAGGGAGCAATAAAAAGGAGAGAGTGTGCATTTACTTAGGACAAAAGATGAATTGTTAGATCTTGTTCATATAACACGAATGCCCTGACACGTTTAATCAAATTGCCATGCATTTTCACAATTTTAATCGAATTGCCACGTCCATTGAGGCATTGACACGCTGGTACTACCATAAATGGGGAAGTGCTGACATGCGGGACCCAAAGAGCTTCTCAACTGCGGAAGTCACAACAATATTTAGTTCAGGCTAGTTTCGCTTAGAATGAACCCTCAAACAATTGGCTACCCAAATTTACGATTCACTTTTATTACAAACAGCAACAACCCTGAGCCTACGACAACAACAAACACGCCGTCCGCAAAGTAATTACCCCCATACAGATATGCATCGGCCACGTTAAGTAGATGCCGTACGCTTGCGCACACCAACAGGGATATGCATCGATCGTTGTCCTGCCTATCTTGTAGCTAAGCCTAAGCTCCAACGAACCTACGTGAACCAATCAACAAGACATACACAAGAGATTAGGACGAGCCGGTCCCTAAGCTAGGAAAAAAGCGCCACTATTTTGGGTAACTATCCTGAGATTTGAGCTTATGTAACTTTGTTTAGATTTTATCTTAGATTTGCATTAGTTTAGATTTTTAGCTTAAAATATTTTTTGTTCAATTTAAGCTTATCTTAACTTTACGGTTAATTTAGCTTAGAGTATTTTGCGGTTCTTATCTGTTAATGTTGTATATAATGTGTAGTTTTGGCTCATACTGCTCATTAATCTGTTTTAGTTATGTTCTACTTGTAGTTATCTTTGTAGTTCCTACACCGAGGGGCAGACCTAGGTATAGATGAGTGGTGACCTAGGCCCCCACTCGAATTTGTTAAATCCAATATAATTTCATCATATTTGAATAAGAAAAGTAAAATTTGTGAATTTATACTAGAGGTGCCCCCATCAAATATTTTTCCCCCGCTCCAAATTATTTCTGTGTTCACCATTACCTACACCTTACTGTGGAAATGACAATAATTTTTCTTAGTAAGAAATGTTCTTTTATCCTTTAGGACGTGGAAGCCTAGAGACCATCTGGCGACCGTGAAGACATAGGAGTAGGGCTTCGTCCATGGTGCAATCAAGCTGATAACCTTTTGTACAGCAGGGCCAATAGGAAAATGGTGACAAACAGGCGACCATCTAGTTGTATGAGTAGGTTTCCATCGACCATACAGATGGCGTCACCATCCCTTTTTTTTTATTCATGTAATCCTCATTACAAAGTGATGTTAACTAAACTCTACCGGATGTAAGGACTTTAAGAAATGATTCAGAATTATAATCATGCTCATCTTGTGTGAGCAACGACATAAAGTACCATTATCAATGTGGCTTGACATCAGCGATTATTCTCGGGTGACGGGGCCTTTTTATTGACGATGGGGGTTTAGATCCTTCTCTATGTCATCCCTTTGTACTACTTTAAAAACAATGTTTTTTATAGGTCTTGGGCCACTGCTCGCCGGTCGCCAACAGTTCGCCCACTAACTAGAGCCCCGCCGCCAGACATAAATTGGATACAACTTGTAAACCATAAGTCTTTATGCATATTTAAATTTACCCTCGCTTCAGTTACTTGCAGTAGTGGTGCAATGGGTCGCAATGGTTCATCTAGTAGTCACAGATAGAGAGAAAACTACTGGTATGGTCATAAATTTCCTAGTATAGTTTACACTAACTTTTATACTCAGGTAGGAATTAATTGTGCCATGCTACCGTTTGATGGGGTATAATTTTATGATACTCATTTGGCATAGTTAACCACACAATATAGTTGTAAATATTACTTGCTATTTTTTGTTATACAGTTAACGCATATCGCTAGGAAATATAATTGATTTTTCTTAGATATACACTGTAATTTGGAACTTAATTTTCTCAATGAAATAGTTTTGTATCCCTAAGAAAATGACATAGTGTGTATATGTATTTGTGATAGAGTTCTCTAGAGCACATGATCTAACAAATATGTGCTTTATTGTATTACTGGGTACAAGCTATTGATAGAAACTTCCGGATAATGATTTGAACTATTTGGCATTACATCTACGATTAATTTTCGGTGAAGGGGCATTTTTTTTTGCTACCGATGGGGTTGAGACCCATGTCCATAGCGTCCCTTGGTGCTAGGACGTGGTGAATGCCTTCCAAACTGTCGAGGCTAGAAACCGCGGTTGCAAGGAGATGGGCATCGTCTACGACGCTTGAGCGGAAAAGAAGGAGTTGAAATGGTTCTTCTGCCAACTATCTAGAGTGTATTCGGGGTACAACAAATCTGGCGGTAGAACAGGCTATAACCGGTATTTTGCGCTCGGTTTCCCACACCCCCTAAATATTTCGGTATCTACAGAAGTCCCTTTTTTCGAAAACCTAAAACTAGTCGTTATTATGAGGGATGAACCTTTTTTCCGGGTATCTACTAGAGATGCTCTCAAATAACCACGTATGATCTAAACCAGTTGACAAGGTAAAATAGCGTGCCTATATAATGAATCGCTGGGAAATATCCTCGATAGTTGTTTGTTTTGATGGCTTGACCAAATCGATCGATCCATCCGTCCGCCGTTCGACTATATCCTCGATAACTGCCGATTTACCGCCGCCGCCGGGGCTAGCTAGGCTTCACCAACCGTCGCCATCAGTACTAGTTACCAGAATGACGAAGGTGCGGTTGCCGCTCCGAGTGTGGGCATCGAAGACTTCCTGACCGGCAAAGGTGCGGCTGCCGGTCGACAGTATGACTCTTACCTCCAGTCCTGATATGCCTGTTGATTGGAATAGTTTTGATACTTCGATAATCAAAATCGTTACAATTACAAGAATATATAAAGAGGATCTAGGCCCTGGCCGAGTCGGTGCCCTAGCCGAGTCGATTTAGAGTCCTAAACTTGGCACACAAGTTAATTGTCTAATATCCCCCCCGCAGTCACAACGGCAGGCTCGACGATGTTGAGACTGAAACGAATATAAGTAAATGGTGTAGTAGGTAGCCCCTTGGTGAAGATGTCCGCCTATTGAGCCATAGTAGTAGGAACTCCTTCCGCCCGGCCCTGGGTTCATCCAATAGTCATAATTGAGAAGAAAAGTATTGATGTTGTCATAAATTACCCAGTATAATTTACACTAACTTTTATACTACTTTGTTACAAATTAATTGTAGCATGTTAAATTCTTAAGGAGTATAATTTTATGATACTCATTTGGCATAGTTAACCATATAATGAAGTGGTAGAACATTACTTGTCATTTTTGTTATACAATTTAACACATATAGTTAGAAAAATATACTTGCATTTTCTTAGATATATACTGTAATATGGAACTTAATTTTCTCAATCAAAAATAGTTTTTTTTACCACTACGCATACTATATAGTGCATATGCGTTTGTGATAGAGTTCTCTAGAGCATATGGTCTAACAAATATATACTTTAGTGTATTATTAGGTACAAATCTACTGATAGAAACTTCTAGATTATAATTTGAACTGTTTGACATGATAAATTACCCATTTTTGTGGTCAAATGTGTCTTACAAGTTGCAATGGATTTAATTATAATTTGGTGAAGGATTATTAACTAAACATTATACTAGATGTAAGGACTTTAAGCAATGATTTGGAATTCTAATCGTTTCCCATCTTTTGTGGGCAACAACATAAAATATTGTTGCCATTGTCTTCAAATTAGCGATATCGGGTGAGGGGACATTTTTATGTTGCCAATGGGCATTCACAGAGTGTCCATAGAGTCGCCAAGCTTGGGCGTGGTGATTTCCCTACCGCTTCCTTTTCACCGCGGCAGCGGAAGGATGGGTCTATATGACGCGGATGCTGGTCGTAGAAGCTCGGGGCGGCGCGGACTGCGGCCGCGCAATCAGGAATCCAACGGGTGGCTGCTGGTGGTGCTCCATAGCAGCAGTTCGGCAGCATGGCGAGGCTAAAAAATGTGGGGACGAGGAGATGGGTGACGTCTGTGGCGCTTGAGCCTCGAAAACATAAAACTGACGGTTGTTACTCCCCTGTTTTCGAATACAAGGCCACTACTAAAAACACAATTTTTTATCTGTACATGGCCACTATCTTTTCTCGAGAAGAATTGTTCTAGATTTGTCCCTCCTAAAATGGTGCTTATTAATGTGAAGGTTGTATGTAGCTATAGAGATAGAGACACAACATGCAACATGTTTAGTTAGCCCGGACCATAAGAAATATCCAATATATCTAGTCGTGGTATTTAAGTTGATTATATTTTCATGTTTTCTGGAAATGAGTTTATGGCCATCTATACATGAACCAATGGAGTATAAGGGTCAGGCCTTTTTTTTGGGTCCACTAGAGATGCTCTGATACAGTCGTGGAGTATGATCTAAATCAACATGTACATTATAGGGGAAAACAGTGTGTACTTTTGAACTAGTAGTAGAGTAATCTGATAATGTTACTCGCACGTGAAAAAATAGAAAAGTGGCGTGCGTGTGCCTACATAATGAGCCGAAAAATCAGAAAATTCGGGAAGGTGAAACCTTAATTACAAAGTCTCCCGTGGTCCAGTAACAATATTCCGATCGACTATCAGGGCAGCCACATCCGCACACCCCCATGAAAGATATGCGTCGGCCACGTATGCGGATGCCGTACGCGTTTGTACGCTCAGACAGAGATATGCATCGATCGTCGTCGTGTCTATCTCCTAGCTAAGCTCCAAAGAATACTCCCTCGGGTCCATAATACTCTTGGCTAATATAGATGTATCTAGATATATTTTAGTGATAGATACATCCATATTTGTGAAGAGTAATATGGGTCGGAGGGAATACAATCATCAACAAACAAGAAGACGTGCACAAGAGATTACGCACGATCCGGTCCACTAATTAAGCTAGTCAAAAAAGCGGCACTATTTTGTACGTGTAGCATCCGAAAGGTAGGGCGCTTTCGGGTCGACACGTATCGTATGCAATCCCGGAGAGGCTTGTCGATCGAGCGTGCTAGCTGTTCGGACCCCGTACCTTTCACAGAGAATTCATGAGTCAGCTCGTCCGGCTTCGGATGTCGATCGAGCGATAGAATTTACCGTGGCCGCACACGCAACTTACAGCACCTTCTCGACCTCTTTTCACCCACGTCATTTTCTGCCCATTAACCGTGGTATATTATCATTCTCGCCGGAAAGGAACGTGCTACAGCGCCTTACACGTGGTATGCAGCTTTGAGATTGGTGACGGAGATTCGCACAGATCGATGCACGCGCGCGTAGTGGGGGTCGCCGGCGGTGGCCTTGCCTACGCTTAGCCGGCCGGTGGGTACGGTGAGGTGTCAGCGCCGGATGCTTCTTTCGTCGATCGTCGAGTTGGGCCGATGTGTACGTGCTTCCGGACAGCAACCCGCGGGGGGCTCCTTAGATTATCTCCAACGGACGCCGTATATCGTTTTTGTGTTAAAAAAGATGCTAGTTGAGCGTGCGAAAGGTTTATAGTGCTCCAACAGAGGCTGCAAATCGATGTTCTAAAACACAGCGCGTGGCAAAATGCTATCCAAAGCACTATATATTCAGCTCTGAAAAGTGCGTGCGGCAAACACACAACGCGAACGCACACATCAAAAATTAGCTATTTTTTATAGCCCCAATGTTTAGAACTTCTGTTAAAAGTAAACATTGCCTCGCGTCCTAAACGTTGATCCAACGCGCTATAAATTATTTTTACAGCGCCAAAATTTAGAGCGTCAGTTGGAAATGCTCTTAGCTGTCCGAAACGTACGTCTAACCGACCTCGCCCGAAAGTACACGATCGACCGGCCGATGCACCGATCTGGCGCTATCTGCCACGTACGTCCAAACGAGTGGCACACGTAGGCATCGTAACTACTGTTCACCGTAGCTGCCGCCGCTACTACTAGTAGCTTTAGACGTGTACTGTATAAGCTAGCACGGCTCGTCTAGTCGATCTCGACGTACGTCTCCCCTTTTTAATTTGTGTGAAAGTATATCGAATTTGCTTGTTCAAATATCTAAAGTAAATTTTGATTTATTACGCCCACAAGTGATACATAGCCCTCGAATCCGAGCATATGTCTTCGCAGTGATCGTGGAGAGCGTATGTTTGTATTCGTAGTGATCGCCGGCAGGAGTTTTTATCGTTCTTTGCTTAGGTTATTTTCCAGTGTCTTCTTCGAGTTGATGAGGCATCGTCTGTATCTTGAAGTCACAATAAGATCATTCCTGTCCTATCCTTGCTTCGGCGGCCAGCGAAGGGCGCGTGGAGCTGTGCGCCCCGCGGATCTTCTGGAATCTAGTCGATTTTCGTGTTTGTTGGTATGGTTTCGGTTAGTTACTTCCCATTTACGGTTATCATCATTGACGATAGTCGCTGCTCCGGTGGTCTGGTCCTTCGGTACCTTAACACGAATACACGATGACTTCCCGCATATCTACTGCAACAAGCTCTACTATGATAAGTTTTGTTTGGCTTCGTTGATGTGTGTGTGGGGGGGGGGGAGGACGGCGACACCCCTTCGACCCTTATTAGTGTCTGTAGTCGTTGCTAGGTGGTTCAAACATCTATAATTTTTATTACTTGTTAAGCTTTTTATACTATTGTTGATAATTATTAATAGATCAGCGAGATTTTCAAAAAAAATCTAAAAGCTCATTTTGATTTATTGCGCCAACAAGGTAGAGACATAGCCTGCATCATGCAAGCTCGAAGAGGAGAGCGACCTAAACGTAGGTAGATGTCCCGATCGCGTATCGGCGTCAAGCAAAAGCGGAAAGAGCGATGGAGAAAAGAGACGGGACTAAACAAAACAACAAAGAAGATATATTGAAGATATTACGATCGACGATGCTTGGTCATATACTGATCACTGACGAATGAGTCCAGACTGGCACGGTACCTGCATCGATCGCTATATCTGTACGTCCGTTCTATTTTATTCGCATCCATCCGTAGTGCAGGCTTGGCTCTTGCCACGTGGGCTTTTTTTTGCGAAATTTTCACCTATCTATTAATAATCATTAAACAGCTAAAAAATAATAAAAATTATAAATAGGTATTTAGACCACCTAGCGATCACTACAAACACTAGTCTGAACTAAAAACGTGCCGCCATCCTCATCCCTCCATCATCGAAGCTGGGCAAAGCTTGTGGTAAAAACTTGTTATAGTAGATAGATGGGAAGTCGCCATGCTAAGGCTCCAGAGGACTAATACACTAGAGCATCAACCATCATCAATAATAACAACCGTACATCAGAAAAGACTAGCCTAAAACTATACCAATAAACACGAAAACCGAGCTAATTAACTAGTTAAGCCACATCCTAAAGAATTATCAAACAGATAATGCAGGTTGATCCGCGGTACAGGCGTGTGACGGGCATTTTCTTTCGGAAACTTGCTCTGCGATCCATGGAGATCTCGATCGCAGCATTATTATACACACTAAAGTGATTGCATGTGTTGGCTAGCTTGTTAACGACCGCACGCATGCGGCATGCCTAGCCAGTGCCACGCCCTACGGATCCGGTAGGTGCGACTGATAAAGAGAAATCAATCCAGCTGGTATAGGGAGCAATACAATATGTCAAATCTTCAATCATAACAGGATTTATTAGGTGTTGTGTTTCAGAATTAATTTGGTTAAATCAAGCGCGCGTGAAAGTGTTGAAATGGACATTCCGCGCTTTTTTTTTTGTTATCCAAACGACTGGAGGTCAGCCGCCCAGCCCAGCCGCCCAGGTGCCCTGCTACGTGGTTGTCAGGATTTCTATATACGGCAGAATCGAGGATCGATCTTCAGATTTATTTATTTTTAAAAGAAGGAAAAGAAATCCTTCGGAATTTCACGATGTGGTCTTTTTTTCTGAGGGAATGGTGGGACCTCCTGTATGCCGCTTAAAGCGGCGTTACAGGACGCGCCGCACACCCCTTTTCTTCTTTTTTGGGTTGTACCTTGGCCAATCTTTCCGCCGATGGCCACCACCCCCTTCTGCCACTGCCGGCCACCGCCCCCATCTGCCATCGCCGGCCATCGCCCCCTTCTACCACCGCCTCCACGAGTGCCCCCGCCTCTATCGCCGGCCCAACCGCCTGCCGCCGCCACCCACGGCTGGCGGCGCGAGTGCCGCCTCGCCGCCCCGCCCTCCTCGAGCTGCCACCTCCGCCGGTCCGCCGCCGCCCTGGCCCTCCCTCTAACCTCCCTCTTCGGCCGCCTCTATCTCCGACGCTGGCGAGCTCCCACCCCCACCCCCAAACCCTAAGACCCCACCCCCAAACCCTAAGTTCCAGGGCTTGCTCTGTCGCCTCCACCGTGGCCAACCGCGGTGTCGGCGGCTTCATGGCGTCGTCGCGGCTTGCTTCTTCTTCCTCACCGGTGTTCTTTTTCCTCACGTCGGTGACCAACGGGGAAGACAACCAACTTGGCTAACGGGCCCGGCCCACCCGACATGTGTGCCGAGGACGGGTGTGCAGCACGGGCAGGAAGCCCCGCATTGATCGGGGTATAGGATTTCCCGGGAATGGTGATGCCAGCTCGTACTGCAGCTAAATCTTTATTGGGCCTTGAAAGCTGCACAGGTAAGACCAGTCCATATTAGGGCCGGCTTGTTTCAAAGTTCAGCCCACCGTATTTCCCAAGCAGGAAGGGTTTGAACGCAAAGGATTGAGCCCATACGTGCCAATCCGGCCCTGGTTTGGGTTCCTACTCCGACCGAATCCTACTCGAACAGCCTTCCAAAATTCCTACAAATAAAATCGCAATCTCACACGACGAACCCACGTCCAGATCGACTCGCCGAGCAACCGAGAAAGAGCAATCAATCACACAGGTCCGACGGCGCAACAGAAGTACAGAACACGCCGGCGCATCGCCAGGCCGTGTTTCGCAGGTCTCTACTCGATATCTAGTCGAAGCAGCGACAGCTGATCGACAGCCATGGCGGCGTTCAGCAGCTTCATGAAGTTCATGTGCTTCCGTGGTATCGACGAGGAGGAGCCCAGCACGAAGGAGAAGAAACCCAGGTCGAAGCCTGCTGCGGCACCGGCCGCGGCGAAGCCGAAGGCAAAGCAGGCCGTGGCCGCCACACCCAAGCAAGCAGGCGGCGCCCGCCGCACCGTCGACAGTAGTCACGACGTATCTACTGCCGCCGTGTGCAGCGTGATGATGGCGCCTGTTACTGTCGCCGTGTGCTGCGCATGACATATTCTTCTCATTTTTTCTTCCTCTTTTAGACCTGTATATATACTACTCATACATGAGTGTCTGTAGATTATCTGCTCGTCGGAGCTCTAGGGTGGGGACATTCTGAGAAACTTCTATGGTATCTCAAACAGCTTCTGGTACGTTGGGTTTATGTCTATGACCGAACGTGCAAAGTATGTAATACAGTAATAGTATAGGACACGATTTTACTTGGGCAATGTTTGTTTGATAATGACATCACCTTTTCTACTACTGAAGCGAGCGCACTACTGGAGTTTCTGAACACAGCAGTGTGCCGAATTACAGTAAGATTATGGTGTCTCCTTTTTCAAATTAATAAAGCCCTCAACCAGCTAGGATACAAGGTATTGATCGATTAGAAGCTTGAACAAGTGTTTTGAAGAAAAAAAATGAAGAGCAAAACGCAAAAGAACTACAAAGGCTGACAGTGCAGCAAGCATGGACATGACAGACAAGTAGTTGAGCAAAAAAATTTGACCCCCGATATTTACTTTTTGACACTAATTACCTATTTACCAAGTTTTCATCATAATTACCCCCATTTAGCAAAAGTTTGCCAATTTTTATGCATTCTAAAACATTGTGAGCATTTTGGCTGGTGGGTCATGGCTATAAGGTGCATGTGGCCGCCACGTATGAGGTTTTTCTTCTTGTGTTGTTCTCTTTGCGGTTCTTTTCTAAACCCGGAGAACTATTGTACATCGTTCTTATCCTTATTTGTATGCATAATTGCATACTGGCTAGGTCCTTAGCTGCAGTAATGTGCAAGTACCTTTGGCCAAATGCACCTGTTGTTGGTGTTGAGAAAAAATTCTCTCATCTTGCCGGCGTTACTACTGAATATGAGACTAAAATCTTTTGTATGCATCGGGGAAAAACGATCCCTAAACTTTCAGAAATAATCTCAGGTTTCAAGATCTGTACTCTTAATTCATGTGCCCCAAATACTTATATAAAACTTGTAAATACTTATATGATGTAGAAACAAACAAACACACTGGAAACTAAGAAACAAACAGGGAGACCAGATTATGCGAGGGAAGGAACGAGGATTTAGTGCAGGTCGCCCATCTTTAGCTTCGACGATCATGAGGGGTCACCTCAACGACTTCATGTTTACGTGGTTGACTGATGCGTCGTCTAGTCCTTTCAAAATGAGTGACGGGAGAATAAATAAAGACCCTCTGGATCCACAAAAGAAGGTCCTCCATAGCCGCCACGTGTACCAGACATCTAGGACCTATCGGTCAAATATGCTCACAAAATTTTAGAGGGGATAAAAATTGACATAACTTTTGCTAAATGGGTTAGTTATGATGAAAACTTCCAAAGTGAGGTAACTAGTGTAAAAAAAAATCAAACTAGGGATACTCTTTATTTTTTGCACCTTTCTACCGACCGAGCAAGAGAATGTTGATTAAGAATTGTTGGCTCCACAAAAATATGACAATTGAACCCGTAAGTCCTTGTTTGGTGGTATTAGAGTTTTTTTCGTGAATAGGTGGGCATAATCCCCACATGGATTGATTGAAACTCTTACCTTCACTAAATCTACTCAAATTCTCATCAAACCCCAATTCTATTAGAGCACTAGTAGAAAAAGGGGCTTTCGTTTGGAGCTGTCCGGAGCTTTAGCACTGGTTGTGTTATGAACCCAGACTAAAGGGTGCATTAGCACCGGTTCATAAGGCCAGAACGTCGCAGAAAACTCACAGGACTTTAGCACCGGTTTGTAAGGAACCTTTAGCACCGGTTTGAGCCACGAACCGGTGCTAAAGGGGTTGCGTGCAGGCGGTCACCCTTTAGCACCGGTTCGTGGCTCAAACCGGTGCAAAAGGGGGACCTTTTGCACCGGTTTGAGCCACGAACCGGTGCTAAAGGGTGGTGACCTTTAGCACCGGTTTGAGCCATGAACCAGTGCTAAAGGTCCCCCCCCCCCCCCCTTTAGCACCGGTTCGTGGCTCAAACCGGTGCTAAAGGGTAGCCACCCATTTTTTGCTCTCATGCCTACCCCCCACCCCCCGTGCAGAAAAAATGTCTAAAAAATAAACGAAAATGATAAAAACTTCAAATTTCAAAATCCTTTGACATGAACGTACCTAACACAACCAACTTTTATGGAAAAATTTAAAATTTGAATTTTGATATTTTTTGCAAAAAAAGATTGTTCCAAATTAAAACGGCTTTAACTTTTGCGTACGGACTCGGAAAAAACGTATAATATATCAAAAACTATCTACACAAAATTTTACATCCGATTTCAACGGTCTACGGCCGTTTGCACAAATTCTACTTTCTCAAAATTCCAAAGGGAAATATGAAAGTAGGAAGATTTTAGATTTTGTCAAAAAAAAATAGAAAAATTGACTTTTTTTTGAATTTTTGAAATTATTTTGTTGTTTATTTTAGTTTTAAATTATTTAGAATGTTTCACATTACTTTGGAATCTTTGAATATTTTAAGTTTTTTGAATTTTTTTTTGAAATATTTCAAGTTTTTAATTAATAATTGAATATGCATGAAGATTATTTGAAATTCACTATTGCTTATTAGTAGTTAATCATTATTGTTTATTTTTAAAATTATTTGGAATTCAAAAAATAAAATCATATCTTATCAAAGTCTAAGGGTTAATACAATTCATAGCATAGTATTATTAGGAAGTTGCGAGCACAGTCTTGGAAGCTAGTAGGGAAGGAATAGAAAAGTTAAGTGTGCTAAGGGTGGAGTAGTGTGAGGATGGGTGACCGACCGAGAAGTGAGGACTACAAGTATGTAATTTGACATGAGATTAGGGGTGATTAGAGATTAGAGTGGAAACTGTCAAACAATTCAAATATTCAAAAATAGAGAAATTCAAAAAAATCTAAAAAATAAATTCAAAATTTTTCAATTTTTTTTTCAGAATTCCTACCGGAAATTCTCCTAGACCTTTAGCACCGGTTCATGCCACGAACCGGTGCTAAAGGGTCCTCCAGCCACACGCGCCACGTGGAACCCCTTTAGCACCGGTTTGCAGCACAACCGGTGCTAAAGAGAGCCCTTTAATCCCGGATGCTTTGCACCGGTTGCAGAACCGATGCATATGGGAGTTATCAATTGGTGCAAATGTCCCGATTTCTACTAGTGGAGGTAGAGTATTAAGTATTGAAGAAAATACACTAGAATTTGAAGAAAGGAGAGGGTTAAACTGCTCAATACACTAGACCAAACGTACTTTTAGAAACAAGTGGAAATCTAGGGTTTGGAGGATTATCCCCACTAAACGTCACAATAATTCTAATGCCAAACAAACAAGGTCTAAGAGTTTATAGTTGATAATCCGCAAAGAGAAACTCATAAACATTGTACATTAAAATTTGACACACCGTTTGATCCGTCCTTTCCTCCGGCCGTGTGCAGTGTACTGCACTTGAACGCACCAATCGTGTATACACAGAACCTAATTCATAATATCGATCACGTGCACGCACCAGTCGTAGCATGTTATGTTACTTACACGTTGCGTAACTAACAAAAGTCCCAAGATGTCGATCCTACATCGCCGCGACGGCGACGCCACCGCCAAGCACGCCTCGGCCCCGGCACTGCGGCGACTCCTCGAAGTTGTCGGCGGGAAAGGCCTGCGAGAGCGGGCCGACGTGGAACACGAGGTGGCCGGCGTCGGCCATGAGCACCTGGTCGATGCCCCAGTTGACGAAGAAGATTTTGACGGAGACGCCGCGGAGGTCCCGGATGCTGCCGCCGGACACCGTGCCGGAGATGGTGCGCTGGTAGGTGAGCCTGTACCCGCCGTCGACCTCGAACTCGCAGTCCCCGCCGTCCATGAACACCTGGAACGCGCCGTCGGAGCGCCGCGGCGTGTACCCGGTCACGCCCTCGGGCAGGATGCCCCTCGGGAACCCGAACCTCTCCAGCATCTCGTACGCGCTCGGCTCCGGGTCGCCGTCGGCGGCGGCGAGGACCGCCAGAGGATCGGCGGGGACGTCGCGTGCGGCGGCGACGGAGGAGGGGAAGACGGCGGCGCTGGCGAGCAGCGTGACGAGGAGGAGGTGGAGGAGTCGCGTGGCGGCGGCCATGATCGATGGCGTGCTTGCGTGCGCGGCTGCTCCTGTCTGATCGGCGGGTTTGTTGAGCTAACTTTGTTCCTGCTTGGTTTATGTTGGGATTTTGTTGGTGACGGGGTAGGGATAAGAAACGTGTGAGCTGTTGATTTGGATTAGAAACGGTGTGAGGGCCGATCTTGAGTCTGACTTGGGCTGTAAGGTAGACAAGGACAAGTCAGCGTCGGACTCCGGATCAACTTGCGTACGTACGTATATCAACTCTGTAAACGTTTGCAAGATTATCAAGACGTTCTGTACATATAACTTGCAAGCAATTGATCGTGGCCACGAAAGTTCGACGGCCCAAGACGCAAAAGCTTCCCCCGTGCCTTCCCGGAATTCCTGATGCAATGCAGCTCACTTGCCGCGTCACAATGCATCGCTGCAAAGGACATATCTTTCTCTCGAAAAAATACACACATGCAAGGCATATCCTATATGCGGCCTTCTGTCTCCTAGGCGTGCGCGCCGAACTGGGCTCCACCCGTTAGCGGGCAGGGGGGTGACGGTGCGGGTTGGAGGCTTCGTCTTCCTCGACGGCAACCAACCTTGCCGACGACGCGGCTGGCCACGGCGCCCCGGCGGAAGTGAGTTCAAGACCTTACCAGAGACGGCACGGCTAGCCGCGGCGTCGCCGATGAAGGCGAGGCCAAGAATTTACGGTTTTGGGTGCGGGGAGGGGGGGGCTTAGGGTTTTGGGGGTGCGGGAGCTCGTCGATGACAGAGCTTAGGGTTCTAAGGTGCAAGGAAAACTTAGTAAATAAATGTGGGTGATCCTACTTAGAATAAGACTTCTATTATGGTGTGAGGTACTAATATAACTCTACTTAATGCGTATAGAAAGGCGGCTGCTTAGAATGCTAAACAGGCCTACTAGATGGCTTATGCTAGAACAAGTCATGCTCAACAATGCTTAAGCCCATGGGATGGATGCTGCCAGAGCCGGAGATGGGACGGGATTTAGAGGGAAGCCGTGGGTGGCAGCAAACCGACGGTGGGGGTAGCTCGAGGAGAGCAGGGCGGCAAGGCGGCGCTCGCGCCGCTGACCCGCAGGTGGCGGCAGCAGGCAGCTTGGCCGGCGGCGGAGGCGTGGGTGTCAGGAGGAGGAAGAAGTGGCGTTGGGGGAGAAGAACGTGTGAGGGAAGAAAAAGGTGGGTACTGGGGAGGTGAGCCGCAGCCCATATCCACCCGCGTGCGTGCGGCGCCACACCGCAAGGGGCGGTGTCCATGAAGACCCTACAGCAATGGCCTGATATTATCAACTGAAGACAGCAATGGGCTACCAGCCTACCAGGCCATGTATGCCCAAACATGTATCGAACCGAGTTACGAACCAAAATCCTAGCGTTCAATTGCAAGAAAGGGAACTCGAACACGCATGATCAACAGAGCATCGAAGTGCTCAAAAGGTTTCCAATCGGGTTACTCTCTCCGTTACATAAAACTTGTCGCCAAAATGATAGATACATCCATTTTGGCGACAAATTTTATGGAATATTGGGAGTAGCATTTTCAAACAGGGAAGAGAACAGAACTAGCGCATAAATAGACATGTTTGGACACGAACTGGCATTAATCTCTGAACACAACTTAACGGTACGAAATACATCTATCACATTGCCAAAAGACGAGGCCGAGAGGCCGTCTTGCAGTCCACAATACAAGATATACCTTCCTAAGATCAGGTAATGCCCACAGTGCTCTGAGTCTCTGGAGTGGTCCTCCCACCATAATACCACGAGCAAACTAGAGAATCCAAGAAGGAAATATATTGCAAGAACGAGGGCCTCTTCCACAGAAACCAACTTGCTATAACACGGGGACCCGAAGTAGCCGCTACCATTTCAGCGTTTTTGGCGCAGTGCGTCCGTGAGCAAAATGGCCGAGTCGATGGATTGGCCTGCTCTCCAGACTCTGAAGTCGTCGTCAAAGTAACCGGCTTCCTTCCAGCCACGCAGCAGCTCCATCGCAAACGGGCCTTGCTCGTGGTCTTGAGGATCCAGGTAGTACCACATGGCCGTACGCCATGTCTCGTGAGACACCATACAAGTATCCCTGGATTTACCAGCATCTAGATCAACAACAGAGGTGTTCGCGCCGTCATCATGCGTGGTGTCATCATCATCATCGTCATCAATGATGATAATTTCCGCTGTGATGCCAGCTGCATTACCTACATCAATCATGTTTGGTCAGGGAAAACAAATTGGATAACAGTTAGGACCAAGAACATGCAAAAACCTATATCAGCTAGTTAGCCCCCAGAAAACATTTGGAGCAAAACTAAATTCGTTCATAAAACTTGTGACCAACCTCATGAATTTCATTCAACTGCTTATATATGTGAAAAAAAATGTGCAAAATGCATAACCATTTGTTCACACAACCAGGGTCAAATTAGGTTTTATGACAGAAATTCAAAGGTGACTTATAAGCTACTGTACTACATAGTAGCTCAAAAAGTAAAACAAAGTTGCCTCTTTCTTTACCATAACAAATAAAAGGATGGTAAAGAGAATACCTTTGGTACTCTTCTTCTGGACATGCATTTCCACTCTATCACCAACAGCATTGTCTTCACTACCTGCATTGTTACATATAAACAGTAGAAAGTCAACTAACCAAGAAAGGCTGGTACATCAACAAAATGAAAATGTAACAGAAGCTCGACAGAGCGCAGGTGGAGGGGCAATCTTCACAGAAGTAGCACAACTAGTGAAATGACAGGAAGTGTGAGCAAACCTTCAGTACCCTGGTTTGGGGCATATGTTCTGGTTGTATCACCAGCAGCATTGCATTTAACTGCATCATTAAACATGAACGAGATGAGAAACAGTTAGCTCAGAATGGTAGTTAAATATAAAAGGTAGAAAGTCAAGTAGCCAAGAAAGGCTGGTACGTCAACAAAATGAAAATGTAACAGAGGCTCAACAGAGCGCAGGTGGAGGGCCAATCCTCACAGAAGTAGCACAACTAGTGAAATGCCAGGTAGTGTGAGCAAACCTTCAGTACCCTGGTTTGGGGCATATGTTCTGGGTGTATCACCAGCAGCATTGCATTTAACTGCATCATTAAACATGAACGAGATGAGAAACAGGTAGCTCAGAATGGTAGTCAAGTAGCCAAGAAAGGCTGGTACGTCAACAAAATGAAAATGTAACAGAAGCCCGACAGAGCACAGGTGGAGGGCCAATCCTCACAGAAGTAGCACAACTAGTGAAATGACAGGTAGTGTGAGCAAACCTTCAGTACTCTGGTTTGGGGCATATGCTCTGGATGTATCACCAGCAGCATTGCATTTAACTGCGTCATTAAACATGAATGATATGAGAAACAAGTAGCTCAGAATGGTAGGTACTTAAATAGAATGAAGGAAATATATCAGCTGGAGTAAAGGCTTGAAGAAGACTAATAGGATAACTGTCAGAAAGTACTAGTGAAATGAAGTGCAGTAAGAGCAAACCTGCAATGGCCTGACTTTGAACACACATTCCAGGTGTACAAGCATCAGCTTCAATAGCTGCATAAATGTAATATGAACAATGAAACCTGGAAAGTAGCACAAAGAAGAGGGGGCTAGATAAAAAAAAAGGCGATGAATTCTGTAACATTCTTTACTCGAAACCAGAGTTATGTGAAACTGTTGCTTAGACATGGGGTATTCTGAATGTCAGCTCAATATATTTAGGGGTAAATCTATTCAAATTTCCAAACCCAAATTAAATCATCAACCACCAAGCCAACTTGTTTAACCGTAGATGCAGTGTTTTATTAGAGGGCATTATTCTACAGCTGTAATGATGACTAACTGACAGAAAATGAGTATGTCACTTCCAGCTTGCCAAGTTGTCTAATATAGATATATGCCTAGAATGATACAAATGAACTCTTCAAGTGTTATTTCAGTGACCATTTCAACATTAAACCCTATGATTCACAGCAAAAGAGAATAGCAGTAACAGTATTAATACAGGTGTAGCATTACAAGTGTAAAACAAGAATAGGTCAAAACAAGTTATCCAACATCAAGTATGTAAACTGGAAATACAACTCCATATAATCCAGCTGAAAGCATACTATATAAACACACCTTTAGGATTTTCTTCTGACCAACTTTTGAAGAAAACAGTTTGCTCAGTGGCACCTACGATTAAATCAGGAATGTTTTACAACCTTTCAGGACAATGTGGTGCATATTATGTGAGCAAACCTTCAGATTTTTCTTCTGAGCAACTTTTCAGGCAAACAGCTTTCTCATTGGCACCTACACCAACACTCAGAGCATTTAACAACATTTGGAATAGTTTAGTGAACATTATGCAAGGATACCTTTAGATTTTTCTTCAGAGCAACTTTTCAAGCAAGGAGGTCTCTCCTCACTGGCACCTACAGAAAAAGCAAGGGAGTTCCAACATCCAAAAAAAATGTGCGCAGTGAGTAATAAGACCTTTATACTCTGTATTTGTCTTCTGAGCAATTTGTTCAATCAAACAAGACTAGCATTGGCCACTACACATAAATCAGCGTTTACGCTATTCTAAATCATTCAGTGCATATTATGTAGCATATGTTATGTCAAACAAACAGCTTTCTCCCTGTTGGCTCCTACATAAAAACTGTAGGTGTTTATCTCATGTTCATGACTGATTGAATACTCTAATTCTAAAACTAAATCTTTATTTCTTCCTAGTGGGCATTTTTTTCAATGAACAGCCCCCCCACCCAGCCCTGAACCTGCACAAATGTCAACATTTGCCTACAAGTTGAAAGAAAAATATAGAAGCGAACCTTTGGATATTTCTTGTGAGCAGCTTTCCAAGCAAACAGCTCCCTCCCCACTGGCACCTACACAAAAATCAATATTTACCATCTGGACAATTTAAAAACAGCAACAAAAGAAAAAGGCACAGCTTCTCTTGCGAAGAAAAGGATTAGGACTTGAACATTGATATAATAGTGGTCATAAAACCATATGTCACGAGAGTAAAAACAAATACATAACTGATAGAGACCATATAATCTATTGAAATGATTTTTTTGCTAGTGGCAATCATGAAAAGCAAAGGAGCTGTTATCCTTGAGATGTCGCTACTAAACAGAAACAAGACAACCAGCACTGAGAGGAACAGTAAACAGGCAAGAAAATAAACAAATAAGAATAGTCTCTCCATTGTTCAACATAAATTGGATTGTGTTTCCTGAATGTACTGAAGTACTCTTACATGGTGGTCTATTAACACACACATAATGGGTGTTCAATATCTGTTTCGGAACAACATTGAAAACAACAGAAACTATGGTAGGGGTGAAGTCTTTGTATTGGTGAACTATTGGTGGATACATGCTGCAGTAAGCCAGATAATAAAAGTAAATAAAATAGGAATGATCCGATAGATGAAATATAATCATGCTAATACGTTATCAACCCAGTTGTTCTCACAGATTTCTATGCAGAAGCTCAATATCACGCTAGTTGGAATTTAGTAGCCAATGTGGCAGCCCAGGTTTTAGCATGCATAGCTACAAAGCATCACCTTGTAGAACAGCCGTAGCTATCTGAAAAGACTTGTCCGATGCTGCAACTAATAATTCAGGGTCTTCAGTATCTTCTAAATCTGGAATAACTCGAGGGGCCTCTTCAAGAAGACGTTGTCTTTCGGATGGTGTGCGCAATAGTCGTCTCTTTTCAATGCATTCATGCATCGTAAAATTCTGTCAAGGATATTAACTGTACCAAGTCCACTTGCAGTCCAAAGATAGATGCATTTTGCTAAAGCAAAACCGGGAAAACAAGAATTTTTGGCAGCAAGGATCATTAAATGACTGAAAGATCTTAATCTGGAAAAAGGATATTCAGGGCGCCAACCCTTTTCATTGGCCCTTTCAATATATTTTTCCAGTCTCTGAAGTTCTTTATCAATCCACTGGAATGGGGGGAAAGGAGAACTTGGTTAACATTTTTAACAGACTTAACAGGTAAGCTTAAAATGGGAGATGAAAGTCTAGACTCTAAACAATGCCAATAAAGTACTGGTTTTCAATTTTATACAATTAATACAAGAACCAAAATAATGAAAAGTCTACCTTCCTAACAGACTTACATGACTGACTATGTCCCTGTGTACATTTCTCGCTTTTTCCTCAAGCTCCGCCTGTAAAAAACAGCACGTTCAGAGTGCTACAAAATTACATGGAATCAGGTAAAAAGAGTCCCAAATATCTGTAAGAATCCAAAATCCAGAAAAGAGCATGAACAGCGGAAAACAAATATGTCAAATAACTGCCATCCAAGAATATAGGTAATACTGTATGTTTGGTCTCACTCTCTGATAGGTAAATCACACAACCATGGGGTGCGCATTAACTTCCCCTGAATATAGCATGGCTCGAGTGGCAAACTTTCACACCATATTTTCCTTTTGAGTTACTGTAAAATTTAGGTGTAACACTATTGTCATTCAATAAAGCTATTGGATCAGTTTCCCCAAGAAAATTGAACTTGGAACTCCAAATCAATTATCTGCAAGACTGGCAGGGCCATCTAGCAGAATTACAACACATTACGTGTGACAATAATGCAAATAGTATGTTAGATGGCAATCTCTAGAGTCATTCCAAGCCATGCAGGGAATGCCAAGGGACGGATGCAAGCGCGGCTGTGTGGGTCAGTGGCTCTTGAAAACCAAACATGAGCGAGTGCATTCCATAAAGGGGATCAGGTATATCTATGAACATACAGTAAGAAACGCAAAACAATTACATCTAAGGCGTTGATATCAAAATAATCATACTTAATGTTGTAATATCCTTCATGAGTCACATATTATGTTTGGGAGTTATCCGTTTCCTATAAGTATTCTCTTTCTACCACTGAAGTATGCCCTTTGGAACAATACATAGTAGCCCGCATTGCATCTAATATTATCAGGACAGCATTTAGGACTACAGTAGTTGAAAAAGATTAAACTTACAACAGTATGCCTTTTAGATTGTTCTTTCTTGACCAACAGACGAAGATCTTCACATTCATCCTGTTAATGTCGACAAAAAAAAACATATGCATCCAAGACAAATATAAGCCCATACATGAACCAAATAAAATAATACTGTAAAGAACTTATACATCATAAATGCATTATGACAAATAGTTAATAACTAGTGCCAATATTCTAGTACTTCTCTCTGACTTGCTTGATTGATGTTGGAACATAAAAAACATACAATTCTCACATTAAAAAGCATTACGTATTACCTCCCCAAAGTCTTCATCTGACAGCACGGAAATGTTGACTTCAGACCAGCAGCTGGAAATACGCAACAACATATTTGTTGATATGTCTCTTATCTTGTATTCTTCTGAGGATTTCCCAATGCCTGTTATATATCCTTTAGTCAGCAAATAACAACTTGATCTGCTGCCATAAAGAGTTACAGTATAAAGAATCTATTTTCATGCCCTGAAATCTAGCTTATGTTAATGTATGGAATACACTGTTACTTCTTAGCTACTTACTGGAGGACAGTATCAACTTCAAAAGAACTAAACAATATGCATGTCGAACTGGTCCAGTTCTATATTAGAGGAAGAGCACTAAGCCAAGCAAAAGGAGCATAGAGTAGTCAAAGTGTCAAACATCATATATGCAATGTTAAAGTTGAACATTACCAGTCACTTGTCCAAGCTGGTACCCTGTTTTAGGCCTATTGTAAGTACAGTATTTGGGGTCATTCTTTACTCTAACAAAACAGCCAATAACTTTACTTTCAAATGCCTCTGGCTGCTTCAGCAGATCCATAACTAAAGATCTCCTCAAATAGATCAGCTTAATGTTGTCAAGAACAAGAGAAGCAAAGCATCTTCTGTATCTTTCAGAAATTCCTTTTGAGATACTGGGCTCAGAGATCATGGTCCGACTTCTCTTTTTCCTGATTGAATCACTCTTATCCTCAGAACTAGAAAGTGTTTCAACCTCGGATGTGGCATTTGCAGCAATATGCCGTTCGAGCAGGCTATATATCTTGGTGAACTTAATCTCCTTTTTCCTGAACAAAGGCAAGAGCTTGCCATCACATCTGACATATTTTTTCTTATCTTTCCGTGAAAGATCTTTTTGTCGAATGTACTCCCTGACAACTTCAGCAGCACCGAATTGATCTAAAGATTTGGATGCATCTTTTCCTATTGTAACAAGGAATTCAATCAGCTCTTTTGAACCCCAGCCAACATATACATTCTTCTTCTTCGATTTTCCTTGTTTCCTTAAGGCTTTCACTTTATTTGATGATCCATTTACATTAGATAGGTGTACTGGCTCATCATCGCCATCATCAATATTTCCCAAGAAATCATCATCTGAGCAGTGTTCTTTAGCAAAATTCTCTGAATCTGACATGTGATTGCAGTTTGGGCTATTATCTAGAGATGCATGACCTTCTAAAAGGTTATCCAGTGTCAAGCCCTCTTTTTTCTTAATAATCTCCCAGTAGTCTTTAAACAAGAATTCAATAGTTGACTTGTCACTGAAATCAACCTTCTCCTAGAAATATAGAGAATCTACTATCAGAACATATGTATAGAGGATACAGGAAAAGAAACTCGAGGAGCCCAAGGAAATCGTCAAAGAGAAACTACTAACTACCATCAGAAAATGTGCACATAAGACAAATTTCATATATGTCAAATGGTATGGATTCGAGATGTCACATGTTGCCTTGACTTTAAATTCTTTTCAAACTTGGAACTGTACTGAAGCAATTGATAGAAAGTAGAAACAAATACAGGATAAATCATCCAAGCAAATAATATACAGCTAAATATCAAAGTATCACACAATTATATTTCGAGAAACAGGCATGCTAACAAAGTGCACAAACTGACTAGAGCTACAACCTAGTACAAGACAACAATTATTTCCAGTATACGCAGTTATCAAAGATCGCCACATAATGGAGGACAGTTAAGCCCCAATGATTGATGGCATGTCAGTAATGCCTACGGATCCCCTAGGGTTATCCCTACTCCACTAAGTATTCTTCAGCAGATCTTCACCACTTGTGTGTTCTATTTAAAATCCATGTTCTTATTTTACATAGGACTGTACTTGATCCACTAAAAAGAACTCCCAAGCACACAGCAATAAGTGAAATGGCACAAGATTACATAATTGTGGCTATTTCACGAATCTATGCCATGTAGTGTATTTATAGATTCCCTTAGTTTCTACAGAAACATTTGACTGGACAAGAAAGATTTCCGGAAACCTTGAATCAATAGTATAAAGAACATTGCTTCTATTAGCTAAGCATCACATTGCTGTGATGTCCAGATTGTAAAAGCACCCATATCGTCTACAAACAATTTTTTCCTTTTTCTTTCGAAAAGGAGGATGTATTGCCGGTTTGCCACACCCACAACCAATGTTACTTCTATGACACCATGCTATTCGTCGTCGAGTATTGAAGTAGTCAAGACGGATCAGAGATTTTAGCTATTTCAGATCTAAATGGGTAGATAAGTTGCAACACAGGAGAAGCAAGGGATATAGTTCAGATGAAGAAGAAAGAACAGCTTGGGCTATCTGGTCCATAGAGAACAAGAAATGGCCAGCATCAATCTGCTGAAATCTAGTTAGGGGCTCCAAAGGATCTGCTGAAATCTAGTTAAAAATTCTCACAGGGATATGGATTTAGTTACCCCATCAGAGTCAACTTCAACATTCTTCTCGATCATGATTGCCGTCCTTAGACAGTTGGTACAGAATCCCTTTGTTTGCTTTCCAACTTGGGCGAATTCTGCCTGTCTCAGGCAACCGCGGCATACTGAATGATCCGGACAGCAGAGGCACCGAAAGTACGAACGCCCTTGGCAGATAAAGCATGTGTGCCACCCTGACACATTTAGCAGTAATCAGTACGTCGGTAACCAATACGACTGATACTACGTAGTAACATTTAGCGGAATTAAATATGGATTGAACAATTGTAACTATTGTCAACAAGAATCAGGAGGCATGTCAAATTCTAATTCTAAACTTTTGGTATCATGTGACTGCCATCCGTAACGAACAAGTGTCTGAAGTAAAATTATTTCAGATTTCACAAAGCAACTGTATTCACGTACGTCGCCACAAGTGTTCTACGGCAATGGCAGCCATAGGAATTGTAAAGAAAGAAGGTGCAGATACTCACTGCAGATGAATTCCTGGTCCGATTTGAGGAATTCTTCATCCTTCCCCGTGCAGTAGGAATGGTAGCCCTTGTGGCAGTTCCTGGAAGATGGTAGTAGTTACAAGTAAATCTGGTGAACATGTCGGGGACAACAGAACAATGTAGTGAACTAGAACTATGCGAACACGCGTAGCACACAGAACAAGCCGTTAACTCACAACTCTGTCAAGGTAACCAGATGGAGATCGTCGGCGCGTGGACAAGAGGCAGACGAAGAGGGTTCAGTTCATCGTCGTCCCACAACGCCTCACACCTTTTACTCGGCTTGGCATTGTATCATGCATTTTGGCACGCACAAGCAACCGACAGTGTGACTCACACAGGAAGGAGTTGGGACTTTCATCACAGCACATGTGCCCGCCCTGGTGTGACACCAACATCCATTCAGGGGAGGGAGCCGGCGAACGCCCGCTGGGCGCTGGCGCCACGGAACCGAATCGAGGGTGGGCGGGTCGACGGCGCCGCCACGCCTTGACTTCACTACAGAAAGACTAGCACGCAGTATTTTTTTTCCCCGATAGCAAGCGGAGCTCTGTTCCTCTCCGGCATCGCGATTTCTCCGCGAGCCGCTGCGGGCACGGGGCTGGACTGGGGGAAATAGAGGAGGGGGCTCCGGCCGGGCATCAGAGGACGACGACCGCCCGCTGACACCACGGGACCAAATCGAGGGCGGGACGACGGCGCCGCAACGCCCGGACTTCACTGCAGAAACCAGCACGCAGATTCCCGATAACGAACGCGGCTCTGCCCTCCCTTTTCCTCTCCGGCATTAAGATTTCTCCGCGAGCCGGCACGGGCACGGGGCGGGACTGGAAAAAGTAAACGGCCGGGCAGAGGACGGGGAACGAACCTGTAGTCGCAGAGGTGGAGGTCGCCGCCGTCCTTGCAGGCGAAGCAGAAATCGCTCTCCCCTTCGGCCTCCTCCTCGGTGTTCTCCTCCTCCGGCTCCGGCTCGCTCGCCGGCCGCGGCTCGCTCTGCACCCCACCCCGGCCGCCGCGGGACTTGCCGGCCGGCCTCCCCTTCCGCTTACCCATGGATCCTGCCGCCCGCTGGCTGTGGACGGGGCTGCGGTGGCGAGGGTTCGTTAGGGATTCGGGGGAGGACCGGAATGTGTGTTGGGTGGAGGAGTAAACTGTGGGGGATTTTGGCGATCGGGATCCTCTGCTCTGGGAGTGTGGCAGTGGCAGTGGAGTGGTGAGTGGAGAGTGGGGTTTAAGCTTGGAGGTTTCCGACAGTGGGTGCCCTGGCTGCACTGTCTGCTGTTCTTCCCGGTGACACTGCCACTCCACATCTGTCGCTGTCGTCCTCGACTGGAGCGACGAAAAAGAGGAGGGTCGTGGATGGATGGGCCCTGCTTGCGTGGGTCTGTTTTGACCGTCGGATCGAACAGGTGGAAATAGTTTGCGCTTTCTGGATCTCTTTAAAAATATTAAAAATAGGCTACAAAGGCTACAGCTGTAGCGCGCCAAAAATGGTGTGATCCGTGGACCGGTTGGTCACAACTCACAACTTCCAACCGCATGGATTCGCCAGGTTTTGGCAATTGGCTGAATTATGTATATCTAACATTAAAATATATCTAGATATATTTATATTTGCAAAAGGTAATATAGGTGAAATGGAGTAACAAATTTGACATAAAAATTAACTAAAAATATATCCAAATGTTGTCAAAGATCACGCTGATGGAATCCTGGAAGTAGGGAGGGACATGGGCGGACCCAGCGCCATGTTGCTTGGGGCAAGAGACCATGTCTAGCAACGAACAAGCAATGGTAAATAGATAAATTTTCTAGTCGTCTTGTGGTGTGTCTAGCCTACGATAATTTTTAGGATCAGTCGTTTGGTGTAGGAGGTAAAAGGACGAGATGTCGCCTAGAGGGGGGGTGAATAGGCGTTTTAAAAACAATTACGGAATTGGTTTGAACGAATGCGGAATTAAACTAACGTTTATTTTCTTTAAGCACAAAACTTAAATATGCTAGGCTCAACTAAGTGCACCAACAACAACTAAATAAAAGCAAGATATCACAAGATATATTTCACAAGTGATAAACAAGATATAAGTACTTCAAGCACGATGGCTATCACAAGGAAATAAACTCGGGTATAGAGATAACCGAGGCACGCGGAGACGAAGATGTATCCCGATGTTCACTTACAAAAAGTAAGCTAATCACCGTTGGAGAGATGCGGGTAACCACGAAGACCCCCGAACGCCACGAAGGCTCACCTTCTTCTCCGAGTCTCCCACGAAGCTAGGGACCCCTTCTTATGGTTAGCTTTTCCTCCACTCCGGAGATGGCAAGCTCCACAACCACTTCACAACTCCCACGAAGGGGAAGCTCGGGCCTCTTCACAATCTTCCACGAAGAGGTCACCGAGGAACCAACCGCCAAGCCAACTAGGAGGTCAACCTCCAAGAGTAACAAGCTCACGGTCTCTCACTCGAACAAATCGTAATGGAGAGATCAACACTATGCAAGGATGCAAAGCAAGAACACAAGGAGAAGTGCTCAAATCCTTCTCTCTCAAATCCCACCAAGGCAACAAATGCTATGGAGAAGTTAGAGAGAAAGAACAAGGGTTGAGGTCAACCGATGACTCCAAGATCTTGATTCAAAGGATTCCCCTCAATTAGAGGAGGAATGAATTGGTGGAGATTGTAGATCAAGATCTCCTCTCTCAAATCCCTCAAACATATGCAAGAATCATTGGAGGGAAGAGAGAGGGAGCAAGCTCAAGAGAGTCAACAATGGAGGTGAGAGAAATGCTCAAGAACACACTAGGACCCCTAGAAAACCATTGGGGAAGAAGCCCCTTTTATATGGAAAGCTAAATATGGCCGTTGGGGTCATTTTCCACTTGTTCAGGTGATTTCCGGTCCAAAACTCGGTCCAACCGGACCCAAAACCGAAAATACAAGAAAACAGTTCTGCAACTTTTCGGTTGATTTCCGGTTTAATTTCCGGTTCAAACCGAGTTCGGAACCGACAGAAAATAGCTTCACAAAAAATGCGATAACTTTCACATCCGGACTCGGATTTTAGCAAACTTGGGCTTTTTGAAAAGCTAAGAAAAATATCTATCCAATGGAGACCATAAAACCCAAGAAGTAGTAAGAGATAAAATACCAAATAAGAAGAGGTGAAAACCTCTTTTAAGAAAGAACCGGTAAAACCTCCAAACTCGAAAACATGATAAAAGATGCATACGGATTCCATTTTCGATGAACTTGGACTTGTTGGAAAGCTAGCAACAAGCACAAGAACCTCACACAGAGAAACACCAATAAGCAACAAAGTAGGGAGAAGCAAAGTATGCAAAGGATTGAGCTCTCTAAGACGATGTGATCAAGTTACTCAACCGAAAGCCCCTCTTGATAGTGCGGCTATCTATCATATAACCCGGTCTCCCAACAAACACCTTGAGACCGGTAAAAGGAAAACCTAGCAAGAACAAACCTTTGCCTTGCGCACCCCTCTTGATCTTGATGATGATGCTTCATGCTTCCGTCAAGCCGGAATGCTTCACTTGATCATTGTTGCTTTGTGAAGACTTCCAATATGCTTCCCCATACACCACTATGGGATACCTTCACTAAGGCATGTCTTCACAATTCCATTATCACCATATGGATGACAAGCTTCAAGCATATGATCTTCTCGAGATGCTTATCTTGAAACTTGCACTTCTCAACCTTGATGACAACCACCACTTGATGTCATCCTTTCATGGGCTATATGAAATCTCACTAGTGATGCATATCCATGACACAACACGTAACCCATATAGACAACACAAACACACATATGTAATGGGTTAGTCCACAAAGCATAATTGACAAACCATACCATACCACAAGACCGATTGGTCCCATGTGGCACATTCCTTATGCTTCATGTGTTGACCAAACTAGAATCCAATCTTTGATCTTTGCCTTGGTCAACCTTGAATCTTCTCATGCTCTATCATAATATCTTGAGCCACATAAAGAATTCTTCATTTGATTGCATGCTCTAGGTATTAGTCAATCATATCTCAACTCATGGGACCATCATGACCTCGACATAGAGCCATATCTTGAATTCTTCTCATGTAACCAAACTCTCAAGATCTTGAGACTCCTTGGCTTAACACATAAGCTAGAGCATGGATTACATGAGTTCTACACAAGAACTACATCTTTATTTCTTCTTCTTGATCATAATGAATTCATCTCTTCTATTCAATGATCTTGATGCCCATACTTAAGATAAATCTTTATCTTCATGGCATCCAAGCCTTGAATCCAACACATGGACTTCAAGCAATTCCTATGAACAATTCCTTCACAAAAATCTCAATGAAAACATTAGTCCATAGGGATTGTCATTAATTACCAAAAACACACTTAGGGGCAATTACCCTAACAATCTTCCCCATTTTGGTAATTGATGACAATCTCAACAAGAGGGTTTATATAATGAATGATAGAAACTAATATGCAACTTATCTGAGAATAAATTGCATACAAGAGGTTGTATTTGATATGGTCAAGTAACACAAAGCTACTACCGCATATCAAAATCAATTGTACTCACATAAACTATAACAAATATGGTTAATGTGAGTGCAACCAAAATATATAGAGCAAACTCCCCCACAATATATGCACGTGTGATGAACTTGAATTTCATTGCATACATTGTCAAGATAAACCTTTGATGGAGTTTACACTATATATTCAACCATGCAAAACATCTAACAAAGAAGAGATGCATGAAAGGCAAACACTTGAGCACAACCAAACTTAAGTATAAAAACCATTTCCCTTAAACCCTCTAAACTTCTCCCCCATTGGCAACGATTGCCAAAATGGATGAAGGAATTTAGAAGGCCAATATAGTATAAGTTCCTCCCCAAGATGTGCATTTCTCATAAAAATGAGAGAAATCATATGCACTTATCAAATTAACAATATTTGGAGGAAGTCAAACCATATTGAGGATCAAAGATTGCAGAAAGATGACATAGTGAAGGAACCTTCAACGAATGAAGCAAGCAAGCAATCAAGAGACCCAAAGAACCAAATGGACACAAGAAGATGTGATGATAAGAGCTACTAGGTGCTTTAAATGAAATAAGGAAGCTCCCCAAGGTTCATGCATAAATTTGAATTTTTGTTGCATTTGAATACAATATGCATAAACATGGAATCCTCACTCCCTCTATATCATTTAAAACAAAACATGAGCACGAAAGAATACAAAAGGATCAATACACTTATCAAAGTAAACTTTAGTCCAAAAAGATTCACGGGATATGAGTGCGAGAATAAGCAATAAAGAATAAACAAGCACTCATAAATCAAGTTCTTACCAACGCCATTAAAAATCAAATGAATAAGAAAGATGGTCGGCAAAGAATGAGGATATCAAGGGAAGATATTAACACTTCTATGCATATACATTTCTAAGTGGACAAAAAAAATCATGATGAATAATCCACAAAGGAACATGTATACACAAGAGGTTAGTTGATTTAAGGAGCGAATTGATATCCAAGATAGAGGCATAGAATATACCAAATAACTTTGCTAGCAAGCATATATATCTCAAGGCTCCATTTCCATTATGGTATATTAATGAACTCCCCACACAAATCATCCAAGCCATCACAACTAGCAATAAGGGATCAAAAGATAGTTGGGATGCTTTGAAAGGCAACAAGCATAATAAAGAAAGGTACAACTTGCAAAATTATCTATATTGCACATGAGAAAGCATTGAGGAATTAGTATGCAATAAATTGCTAAAAAGGCATATTTGGGATTGGTGAATCATAAACATGATTTTATATACTCCCCATCATATGCAATCATCTCAACTTGCTCACATATGAAATAAATAGATTTCTTTATAAGACCTTTGCAAGAACCGCAATATTTGCAAATAAATATTATCATGCCAAGAGCCAACCTACAAGAGTTGGGATGCTAGAAAAGTATGCATGAAGGTTATACTTGTTACCGAGATAGCAATGATGTGATGTAGTAGATAAGAGTTCGCCAATCATCCTAGCTTGCCTCCAATAATCGTATGGTGAGAACACCTTCCTTATAAATGAGACAAGCATCCATTGCATCTCCAATGTACCTAAGACATATTCAAGTACATCTTGGTCCCCAAACTTATTGGGTCCAAAGTGGTTAGACTAACCACAATACATATGATAGACTCCATATAAATATGTGCATAGTTAGAGATGAAATTTGAATTTTATGCACATCTTAGCCATTTAGGATTTGATGGAGTATAACATATATATTGGATCAAAGAAAGCTACTAAGATACAAAATTAAGCATAAAGAGAATATGCATGCACCTATCTTTCAAGATCCAAAGAAGATAAAATTTAGACAAAAACACCAAGAGTAGAAGTAGGTATAAAAGGTGTGGTAAAACACATTTGTTGTCCAAATGATATCAAAGGAACAAATCAACAAATGATTTATTCAACAAAATTCAACGAATGAACCTAACAACTCATTGAGCAAGAAAGAAATAAAAAAACACATGCTCAAAGATTTATCTCATTCAAGCAAATAAATCATAGAAGAATGAATGAGATAACTAACTCCCCAAAGAGCAAGGTTCCAACAAATAAACCAAACCCTCTACACTTTTCACAATGGCACAAGTACCAAAAGAAAAACGGTTTGTCTTACATCAACACACACTTGATGGGGATCAAGAGATGAGACAAAGTCAAGCAAAAAGATCCTCAAGAAGGCAATAAGACAACGGGAGTCAAAAAAAAATCTTGGCAAGAAATATGGGCAATAAGAGGCAAATTCCAAGGTGAAGATGATCTAGAGGAATTACCACGCATATATACGAATACCAATTGTCAAAGACAAGAAGTTCATATTGGAATTATTTTTCGGTGGTGTATTGCAAAGATATTCAAGATCAACTTCACAATAAAAGGCATATGGTTAAATATTCAAATTAAGCACCATGCACAAAAAAGGATTCTTGGTAGCTCCAAAAATAGTCAAACAATCATGCAAAGCAATGATTAGAGTAACTAGAAGCAAACGGCTTCCTACTTATGATATAAAGAAATGAGCTATAAAATCTTTGAAGAGGGAGCGGAGCTTGTTTGAGCAAACATGCCACCTAGGAACAAGATAATTAACAATATCAACACTAAGTGGCAATACCTCAAAAGTTCACATTTCCTAGGCTTGTGATATGCACAAGGCATATTACTCCCCCATAATATGATATTTAATTCTTTCTACACGAGGCAAATAAAATCCAACTAGAGATAATTAATGGAGATATAGAATTTGAATTTCTCATGAGCATGGCATACCACATAGAGACTAGGTAATCTTGAAATATCAATACTAAGTGGTATTACTCATGTGCACACATTTATAGGATTGTGAGGTGCCAATGGCAAATCACTCCCCCAAAATGGGATGTTCCATTAATCACTCGATAAGAGCCAAATAAGATACCAACGAGATGCATTAGAGGCTCAAAGCATACACACAAGTATATGATGTGCCAAACAACCAACACCTACTTGAATACACACGTTAAGTAGGTATAAGGAACAACATATACAAACATATACTTGGTACAAAAACAAAACATGCAAAGGGGCAAGTAACTTATAATGTAAAGAGGTTAAGTACAAGTTACCGTAAAGAGGCACATTGGATATAAAATGATAGTGTCAATGAATTGGCTTGATGAAATAAAATTAATGAAGATCCCTTAATTCTTCATGAGGTAGCCAAGTCTCTAATGCCCTCCACAAACACATATTGATCAAGTTTTAGCTTGTTGGTCCCCAACCAAGTTGGGTCCTAAGAGGTTAGTCACAATAGGCTTGGCAACCCAAATGGTCCTTTTCTTGGCACCACTTTGAGTTCCAACAAACTTGGCAAACACATTACCATCCTTATCTTTCCTAAGAGAATAATCATCATCAACAATTATAGGATTAGATAAGGTACCGCTTAAGCATGAAGAAACAAAGTGCCCCTTCTCATGGCAAATATAGCAACAAGTGCTTCCCTTTCTCTTCTTCGTTGAATTATTGATTTGGGAAGCTTCATCTTGTTTATTATTGGGAAGTGGCCTATCTTCAACTTGAGGTCGCGCTTGAGCTTGACCTTGTGGCCACTTCCCTTGTTGCTTCTCACTCAAGTGCTTCTTCTTCAATGGGCAAGATCTCACATGATGCCCTTCAATCTTGCACTTGAAGCAAACAATCTTGGCCAAATTTTTGACTTGGTCTTGGCCCTTCTTCTTCTTGTTGCTCTTGGACTTGTTCTTGTTATTGGAGTTGAATCCAAGTCCACTCTTATCATTAGGGGATTTTTGCACACTCAAAATATTATCGAGTGTGGATTTCCCTTCATGATGCTTCTCCAAGTCTTTCTCCAAACTAGTGACTTTGTCCTTGAGCTCTTTGATTTCCTCTACAAGGTTAGTAGTAATACAAGTACTAGAGGAAGTAGAAGCTTCATTGTTAGAGCAACAAGGTATAGCAAGTAATTCATTACAAGATGTAGAAATATTATGCCTAGACAAATTACTAGGACTAGCACAAGGTAATATAGCATTTTGGTTCAAAGTAGTGCTAATGTCCAAATGAGGCTCACGAGATGTTTTCTTAGAGATACTTGCCTCATGAGCTAACTTTAGCCAATTATAAGAGATTAGGAGATCCCCATGAGAGCCGGCGAGCTTTTCATGGCTTTCCTCCAATTTCCTATAATTGCTTGTTAACAACTCAAGTTGAGCCCTTAGCTCAATATTCTCCTTTAATATAGATGTTTCACAAGAAGTAGAGTTAGTAGCACAAGCATCATTAATATATTTAGCATTAGCAAGCTCACAAGATTTAATAGATTGAGATAGGGAAGAATTAGTATGCTTCTCTTCGGATAGCTCTTGCTTGAGGAGATTGAATCTCCGTTTCCCCTCATTAACAAGGGAGTTCAATTCCTTAATGGTCTCCTTGTGTTCAAATGAGGTTTCCATTAAGTGTTCGACTTTAGCATGAGCATCATTATTACCATGAAGAGAGGCATACACAATTCCCATCTCATGCAAGAAAGCTTCATTATCATCATCATCATCATCACTCTCATCATAAGGAGATGTGTCGGGATTCAAAGTAGGAGTTACCTTTGAACCGCTTGCCATAAGGCACATGTGGACTTGCGTAGATGATGATGGAACATCAATACAAGCACATTCTTCATTTTCGAGTGTAGGACAAGCTCTTGCGAGATGTCCATACTCGTGGCATTCATAGCATTGCCTTCTCTTGATAGAAACCTTCTTGGTTCTTCTATTGATTTCTTCTTTAATTATGTGACCCAATTTTTCTTTAATTTCCTCTACATAGTTAGTCATACAACAACTAGAGGAAATAGAGTCATTTTGATCATGGTCACAACTAGAGACAAGCATATCATCACAAAATTTAATCAAGCAAATTTTAGGAGATATGCAAGGACCTTTAACACAAGAATGAGTAAAGAATTTCTTGCAAGAAGTGTTTAGGTCCAAACTCTCTACACCATTAGGATTTATAGAAATAGAATCATTGGTGCAAAGAGCAACACTACCATCATCACATATGATTTCTTCACTCACCATATCATTACCTTGTGACAAGTCACATGTTGGTGAAGTGGAAGAACTTGAACAATAATCACGACCGGACGTGGAAGCAATTTGGAGATCTTCATGATGTGAAGGTGAAGAGAGCTCCTTGGGTTCACTTTCAACCTCAAGTGAAATGGACCCACCAAATGACTCTTCTAGCTTGGTCCATATCTCATGAGACGTCTTGCGCTTTGAACCCATCAAGCAAACATAAACTATGGAGCTCACAGACAATAAGATTTCATTAGATACTTGAGCTTCAAGATGTAAATTTTTCTCATCCTTAATAGATAGATTTTGAAAATCCATCGGAGGAGAAAAACCTACATCTAGAAATCGCTCTATATTTGGACACAAAGTCCGAAGATTAGAAAGCATGTGATTTCTCCATAAGTTATAATTTGTGCCATAAAAAATAATTGTGTCATTGTGCACTAAATAACTAGCCGACATCTTTACTCTCAAGGCGGTGAAGCCTAAACAAGGAGAGACCTCTCTCTGATACCAATTGAAAGGATGAGATGTCGCCTAGAGGGGGGTGAATAGGCATTTTAAAAACAATTACGGAATTGGCTTGAAGGAATGCGGAATTAAACTAACGTTTATTTTCTTCAAGCACAAAACCTAAATATGCTAGGCTCAACTAAGTGCACCAACAACAACTAAATAAAAGCAAGATAGCACAAGATATATTTCACAAGTGATAAACAATATATAAGTACTTCAAGCACGATGGCTATCACAAGGAAATAAACTCGGGTATAGAGATAACCGAGGCACGCGGAGACGAAGATGTATCCCAATGTTCACTTACAAAAAGTAAGCTAATCACCATTGGAGAGATGCGGGTAACCACGAAGGCCCCCGAACGCCGTGAAGGCTCACCTTCTTCTCCGAGTCCCCCATGAAGCTAGGGACCCCTTCTTATGGTTAGCTTTTCCTCCACTCTGGAGATGGCAAGCTCCACAACCACTTCACAACTCCCACGAAGGGGAAGCTCGGGCCTCTTCACAATCTTCCACGAAGAGGTCACCGAGGAACCAACCACCAAGCCAACTAGGAGGTCAACCTCCAAGAGTAACAAGCTCACGGTCTCCCACTCGAACAAATCATAATGGAGAGATCAACACTATGCAAGGATGCAAAGCAAGAACACAAGGGGAAGTGCTCAAATCCTTCTCTCTCAAATCCCACCAAGGCAACAAATACTATGGAGGAGTTAGAGAGGAAGAACAAGGGTGGAGGTCAACCGATGACTCCAAAATTTTGATTCAAAGGATTTCCCTCACTTAGAGGAGGAATGAATTGGTGGAGATTGTAGATCAAGATCTCCTCTCTCAAATCCCTCAAACATATGCAAGAATCATTGGAGGGAAGAGAGAGGGAGCAAGCTCAAGAGAGTCAACAATGGAGGTGAGAGAAATGCTCAAGAACACACTAGGACCCCTAGAAAACCATTGGGGAAGAAGCCCCTTTTATATGGAAAGCTAAATATGGCCGTTGGGGTCATTTTCCACTTGTTCGGGTGATTTCCGGTCCAAAACTCGGTCCAACCGGACCCAAAACCGAAAATACAAGAAAACAGTTCTGCAACTTTTCGGTTGATTTCCGGTTGAATTTTCGGTTGAATTTCTAGTTCAAACCGAGTTCGGAACCGACAGAAAATAGCTTCACGAAAAATGCGATAACTTTCACATCCGGACTTAGATTTTAGCAAACTTGGGCTTTTTGAAAAGCTAAGAAAAATATCTATCCAATGGAGACCATGAAACCCAAGAAGTAGTAAGAGATAAAATACCAAATAAGAAGAGGTGAAAACCACTTTTAAGAAAGAACCGGTAAAACCTCCAAACTCAAAAACGTGATAAAAGATGCATACGGATTCCGTTTTCGATGAACTTGGACTTGTTGGAAAGCTAGCAACAAGCACAAGAACCTCACACAGAGAAAAACCAATAAGCAAAAAAGTAGGGAGAAGCAAAGTATGCAAAGGATTGAGCTCCCTAAGACGATGTGATCAAGTTACTCAAACGAAAGCCCCTCTTGATAGTGCGGCTATCTATCCTATAACCCGGTCTCCCAACAAACACCTTAAGACCGGTAAAAGGAAAACCTAGCAAGGACAAACCTTTGCCTTGTGCACCCCTCTTGATCTTGATGATGATGCTTCATGCTTCCGTCAAGCCGGAATGCTTCACTTGATCATTGTTGCTTTGTGAAGACTCCCAATATGCTCCCCCATACACCACTATGGGATACCTTCACTAAGGCATGTCTTCACAATTCCATTATCACCATATGGATGACAAGCTTCAAGCATATGATCTTCTCGAGATGCTTATCTTGAAACTTGCACTTCTCAACCTTGATGACAACCACCACTTGATGTCATCCTTTCACGGGCTATATGAAATCTCACTAGTGATGCATATCTGATGTCTACGCACGTGTCTGTTCTTGTAGACAGTGTTGGGCCTCCAAGTGCAGAGGTTTGTAGAGCAGCAGCAAGTTTCCCTTAAGTGGATCACCCAAGGTTTATCGAACTCAGGGAGGAAGAGGTCAAAGCTATCCCTCTCAACCAACCCTGCAATTACGATACAGAAAGTCTCTTGTGTCCCCAACACACCCAATACACTTGTCAGATGTATAGGTGCACTAGTTTGGTGAAGAGATAGTGAAATACAAGCGGTAGTGATGATTATAAGTAGTAAATGTAATCTGAAATAAATATCGCTGCAAGCAAACATGTAACAAAATAGGAAGGAAACGGTGTGCAATGCTTGGAAACAAGGCCTAGGGATCATACTTTCACTAGTGGACACACTCCCAACAAATATAACATAATTGAACCAATAGATACTATTATCAATATGCAACTCAAAACAATTCTCCAATAGAAAACGAACACTAATCATGCGTAGGGCTACAGAGCACTCCTCAAAGTCCGTATGTACCCAAACTAGATTGTCCCACACTATCACCTTGAACGCACTAGATGGTTCCAACAAACACCAACATTTCATAGAGACATTAACCAAAAAGATACACATGATGCACACACTAGTCACCTTTACACCATGATACGAGGTATCTCTGGAGAGTACAATAATAAAGCATAGGAGTAGCATAATATCTGAATAATAACATCTACCAATTCAACTAGATACAAAGCTCACGGTCACATAAAGATCACATCATGGGAGAGAGAGGTGAACCACATAGCTACCGGTAGAGCCCTCAGCCCCAGGGGAGAACTACTCCCTCCTCATCATAGGAGACAGCAAGGTTGATGGAGATGGCGGTGAGGTTGATGGAGACGGCGGAGACGGCGATGGAGATCGATGGAGATGGCTCCGGGGGCACTTCCCCGTCCCGGCAGGGTGCCGGAACAGAGACTTCTGTCCCCCGAAATTTGTCGGCGGCGGCGGCGGAGCTACGGAACTCTTTCTGGAAAATTGCCGACTCCTCTAGGGTTTTCCGTCCCGAGGCTTTATATAGGCGAAGGGGCATCGTCAGGGGGCTGCCAGGGCGCCCTCACACGTAGGGGGCGCAGCCAGGGGCCAGGCCACGCCGCACTATTGTGTGGGGCCCTCGTAGCCCCACTTCGTCTCCTCTTCGGTTCTCTGGAAGCTTCGGTGAATTTCTGGACGTTCGGCTTTTGTTTCGTCCAATTCTGAGAATATTTCCTGTGTAACTTTTCTGAAACACAAAAACAGCAGAAAACAGGGAACTGGCACTGTGGCGACTTGTCAATAGGTTAGTTCCAGAAATCACATAAAAACGCCACGAAGTGTAACGAAATACAAGGCAAATGGTGTAAAAACAAGCATGGAGCATCAAAAATTATAGATACGTTTGAGACGTATCAGCATCCCCAAGCTTAACTCCTACTCGTCCTCGAGTAGGTAAGTGGTAACAAAAGAAATAATTTTTGAGGTGACATGCACCTACACAATCTTGATCATCTATGAAAGCATTGAGTGCTGGGATCAAAAGAACTTAAAACATGGGCATGAAAGATATAATCTTGATAGAAGAAACTTAGCACCCATGTTATAACATGAAATAGAACACAAAAAGATCATGAAAATGAAACAATGAAAGTCAAACGTGTGTTCAAATCGTAAGGAAAAACATACAAATGGTTTTCAGCTTGTCCTTCATGGAGAGCAAAACATAAATGCATAGGACACCTTCAAGTTTAAGAGGGCGACTAGATACAAATAATTTAAGAACAAGTGAACCCAACAATATGAATCAATCAATGAAAACTTTGGGACAATGTACATTATACTCAGAATGACAACTATGCTCTCTTAACGATGCATAAAGATAGAAGGTGGTGACTCAACATAAAAGTAAAAGAAAGGCCCTTCGTAGAGGGAAGCAGTGATTAAACATGTGCTAGAGCTTTTCATTTATAAAACAGAGAGATAAAAATTGGTTTTGAGAGGTGGTTGTCTTTGTCAACGAATGGCAATGGGGTTCTTACTATCTTTCATACAAAAATGAAGCAAGTTCTTGAGAGAGAGATTGGCACTTTTGTGCTCTTTTATAAAGCTTGGCACTCCTCCCCACCTTTTTTCCTTTCTCAAACCATGGCTAACCGATTCCATCGGGTGCCCACCAACATTCACATGCCATGGAGGAGTGCCTTTTTTCTTTCTTTCTTTTTCTCTTTTTTTTTTCTTTTTGGAATAAGACAATATGGAAGATAGCAAATCCGACCACTACGTCCCCATGAGCTGAAAACAGTGTCACAAAATGAGAAGTATTTTGAAGGTTTTTTGAAAGGTAGCACATGAAAATTTACTTGGAATGGCTTGCAAATACCATGCATAGGAATTTATAATGGACACAATGGCAAACTTGGTTTCTAGGAGTTGGATGCACGAGTAGAGCTCATACTCAGTACAAAATGAGGGCTAGCAAAAGACTGAGAGTGACCAACTAAGAGAGCAATAACGGCCATAATCATGCAAAGCGACAAAGCAACATTAAAAGAAGCATAAGATGGCATCAAAAGTCAAAAACTAAATGATCATAGAGGCTATAGGCAACTTATTTTTGTAGTCAACATGGTGTAAGCATGCGCCAAGTCAACCCAAATAAAGCATCAAAGGAGAAAACCAAATTAATGCTTCCAAATAATATAAACAACGCATGATTTTTTCAAAGGCTCATTAAGCAATCTCAGTCATTTGAGACAAGTCATGCTACAGCAAAAATCACTAAGCATACTATCAAAACAACATCAAACATGACATGCAAAAGTCTAAGCCGCAGTCTAAACAAGCTCCTTTTTGTACCACTTTTTTGCATAAAACTTTTTCTCTTTTCCAACACCATTCGAACTTTTTATAAACTACTCTTTTGATGAAAACCAAAATAGACCAGAGGTCCAAATACACCTTGATGCAAAGATATAGCAAGATCTGAACAAAAATCAAGGCGAAAAACAAAAGCTAAACACAGTAGCAGAAAAAGAGAACACTCGTTGAACGATAAGAGTGAAAACTAGAGTGTTCGTGGCAATGAAAAACGGAGTTCATCTCCTCCAAAAAGAACATGATGTGATCCAACCATTTGTTACAGCAAACAAAACAAAAGAAAACTGAAAGCAAAAACAACTGACGCTCCAAGAAAAACACATAATGAATGAAGCAATAAAAATATAGTGTCTTAAAAGGTGACCTGATTTTTGCCGATGAAGAAGGGGTGCCTCGGGGGCATCCCCAAGCTTTGACGCTTGTAACTCTTGGATATTTCTTGGGGTGATGCATGGGCATCCCCAAGCTTGAGCTTTTGTCCATTCTTCATCTCATCTCATCATTATCCAATCCCTACACTTGAAAACTTCCTTCATACAAAACTAAACACAATTCTATTAGCAACATTAGCATAAACATAATAATGAATCAACCCTTTTTGCTTCAGGTTTCAACTCAAAACCACCACATATAAAGCATATACTACTGTAGCAACTTCCCCAAAAGTTCCATGATCAAAAGAACTCAAAAAGAAAGCGATAAAGCGGCAAACACAAATATTGGCAGAAATCTGTCAAAACAGAACAGCTGACAAAGGTCGAATTTTTAGAGGGTTTTCTGTTGCTCAAATCAAAAAGTGTTCATCTAATGAAAGTTTGGATACAACCTGGGGCACGTTCTCAAGAAATCGCAGGTCCAAAAGATATACAGAGAATTTTCACGAATTTTTACGGTGCAGCACCGAAAACTATTTCAGGACAGCAACATCCCCAAATCTTACCTCGCTCAAATTAGAGGCTTCTCTTGGCACAACAACGAAATAAAAATGATAAGGAGAGGTCATTACAGTAGTAATGACTTCCAAGACTCAAATAAAAGAAAAAGTACTGAAAAGAAAACATTGGGTTATCTCCCAAGAGTGCTTTTCTTTAACGCCTTTGAGCTAGGCGCAGTAATTTGCAAAGATGCTCATGTAGGCGCCATAAAAGAGCTTAAGGCAAAGACGCTATATAGGAACTTAAAGCAAGAGAGAGCATCAAAAAGAAAATATGAAGCACATTTAAATCTAAACCACTTCCTATGAAAAATAGTCTTGTAGAGAGACAAGTCATGAAAGCGCAAAGCAAAAAGCATAGGAAGGCAAAACAAGTACAACTTCAAGAATTGCAACATAAAGAGGGGAAACTCAATATTGTTGAGATCCATCAAACCATGTTTCCCTCTCTCATAATAACTTTCAGTAGCATCATGAATAGAATTAACAATATAACTATCACATAAAGCTTCCCTATCATGAGCCACATGCATAAAAGAATTAATACTCCCCACATGAACAATCGTAGTAGGAGCAGATTCAACAGAATAATTATTCTCATCACCATAATCATCAAAAACAGGAGGCATATTGTAATCATAACTAATTTTCTCCTCAAAAGTAGGTGAACTAAAAATATTATACTCATCATCATAACCATCATAAACTAGAGGTTTAGTATCATCACAAGCTAGAGAACAGCTATTTCGCAAAGCATATTCATCAAACATATCATCATAAGAAGGAACATGGATACTACTAATGGTACAACAATTATTAACCTTAGAATTTGTACCAAAAAGATTTTCAATATCAAAAGTAGAGTGCTTTTCCCAATCATGATCACTGACATTGGTAATAGGCATGAGAACATCATTCCAATCAGAATTATCATAATCTATAGCAGGATCATAACGCTTAGGGGAAGATACCGTGTCCTCTCGCCTCTTACTCCTCCTCTTCTTCTTCTTCATACTCTTCTTACTCTCTCCTTTAGGAGGGAGAGACTTGAAGGGCATCTTCTCCACATAATCTGGTTTGCTGACAAAAACAACAGAAGAAACTTTGGAGGATTCCTCCTCTCTATTAATAAGATTGAAACATCTATTAGTCCTGTCATAGCTTGGCAAAATATCATGTTTTATAAGATCTTGTAAGTAAATATTTGCGAGGCAATCTTTAGCACAATAGAGACGACAACCACGAAGGGTGCTATTAATATCAACATCTCTCATATCAACCAAAGAAATCTTTCTAGATATCTCTTCACAATTCAAAAACAAAGTAAGCTCATCATGCTGATTGAGAGTAATCTTATCATCACAACACAAATTTGTGGTACTCGTTCGATTAATTGGGCATTGAAAATTAAAGTGACCCGTTTTACCGCAGAGTTCACAAAGAAAAGGATAAAGCTCACAAACCCTTTCACCAAGCACATCTAGATCCCTGAGCCACATACTGGTTTCTTCATTTGCATGGTGGACACAATAATCTTCCTTGTTGTAACTTTGTTCACAAGGTCTATGTACTCCACAAAAATTAACATGCTTATAGGAAATAGGACATTCAGAGGTTCGAGCATGTTTATTGGAATCATCAACAACAATATCATTTTCTACACGAGTGTCCTTAAAAGGTTTATGATACACGTCCCCATTTCCTTTAGGAACATTAATATGGGAAGCAAAGGTTTTAAAACAATCAATCATAATTTGAGGATCAAGACCATACTTAGCACTAAGCTCTTGGAAATCAACAGTTTTAGCGAAAGACTTAATGCAATCAAACTCGTAATTCATACCTAATCCTTTACCTTTGTTGCTATCCCAACCTTCAATATTATTTTGAATTGTTTCAAGCAGACCCCACTTGGTGTCGACATCCTTGCTTGTGAAAGACCCATCAAAGCATGCATCTAGATAGTCCTTGTAATATCCTGAAAGCCTTGCATAAAAATTATTAATAACAATATTATGGGGAAGATCATGAATAGGACATTTATTCATTAGTAACTTCAATCTTCCCCATGCTTGGGCAATGCTTTCTCCCTCATGCGGATGGAAATTATAAATGTAATTTCTATCTTTATAAACCTCACTAGAAGGATAGAATTCAGAATAAAAGAGAGGTATAATTTCCTCCCATTCAACCGGTCGGCCATCCTTCAGTGCTTTATACCATTTCGCAGCTCTGTCCTTCAGTGATAAAGAAAATAGCTTCATCTTAACTTGGTTCATTGAAATACCTGCACACTGGAACAACTCGCATAATTCATGTATAAAGAGCAAATGATCACCGGGATGGACAGTTCCATCTCCTAAATAGCAGTTATATATAGCACGATCAACAATTTTTATAGGTATTTTAAAAGGATGAGGAGCACAAGCACCATTAGAAACATCACATATGGGAGATAAAATATCATCAGAGCAAACTTTCTCCACTAAAGTTGGGGAACTAAAAATATCATGCTTAACAAAACCAGCTTCCCCAAGCTTAGACTTTTCCATAGCATTAGCAATAACGGGATTCAAAGCATTCGTACTAATAACATTGCTATGCGAAATAAGATCCAAAGGTTTTTCAATTTTCTCTTTAAACACTTCATATCTAAACTCAGGAAAAAGACTAAAGAACTCTTTATTTTCCATTAAGCCTAACTAGTGAAAATAAAAAAAAATAAAAAAATATGTAATTGCAGAATCTAAAGGAAATAACTTCGAGCACTCACCAGCAACTAAAAGACTTAGTAACCAAAGAATATGAGTACCTTTTACCTTACCTCCCCGGCAACGGCGCCAGAAAAGAGCTTGATGTCTACGCACGTGTTTGTTCTTGTAGACAGTGTTGGGCCTCCAAGTGCAGAGGTTTGTAGAGCAGCAGCAAGTTTCCCTTAAGTGAATCACCCAAGGTTTATCGAACTCAGGGAGGAAGAGGTCAAAGCTATCCCTCTCAAACAACCCTGCAATTATGATACAGAAAGTCTCTTGTGTCCCCAACACACCCAATACACTTGTCAGATGTATAGGTGCACTAGTTCGGCGAAGAGATAGTGAAATACAAGCGGTAGTGATGATTATAAGTAGTAAATGTAATCTGAAATAAATATCGCTGCAAGCAAACATGTAACAAAACAGGAAGTAAACGGTGTGCAATGCTTGGAAACAAGGCCTAGGGATCATACTTTCACTAGTGGACACACTCCCAACAAATATAACATAATTGAACCAATAGATACTATCATCAATATGCAACTCAAAACAATTCTCCAATGGAAAATGAATACTAATCATGCGTAGGGCTACGAAGCACTCCTCAAAGTCCGTATGTACCCAAACTAGATTGTCCCACACTATCACCTTGAACGCACTAGATGGTTCCAACAAACACCAACATTTCATAGAGACATTAACCAAAAAGATACACATGATGCACACACTAGTCACCTTTACACCACGATACGAGGTATCTCCGGAGAGTACAATAATAAAGCATAGGAGTAGCATAATATCTGAATAATAACATCTACCAATTCAACTAGATACAAAGCTCACGATCACATAAAGATCACATCATGGGAGAGAGAGGTGAACCACATAGCTACCGGTAGAGCCCTCAGCCCCAGGGGAGAACTACTCCCTCCTTATCATAGGAGACAGCAAGGTTGATGGAGATGGTGGTGAGGTCGATGGAGACGGCGGAGACGGCGATGGAGACCGATGGAGATGGCTCCGGGGGCACTTCCCCATCCCGATAGGGTGCCGGAACAGAGACTTCTGTCCCCCAAATTTTGTCAGCGGCGGCGGTGGAGCTGCGGAACTCTTTCTGGAAAATTGTCGACTCCTCTAGGGTTTTCCGTCCCGAGGCTTTATATAGGCGAAGGGGCATCGTCAGGGGGCTGCCAGGGCGCCCACACGCATAGGGGGCGCGGCCAGGGGCCAGGCCGCACCACCCTATTGTGTGGGGCCCTCGTGGCCCCACTCCATCTCCTCTTCGGTTCTCTGGAAGCTTCGGTGAATTTCTGGACGTTCGGCTTTTGTTTCGTCCAATTCCGAGAATATTTCCTGTGTAACTTTTCTAAAACACAAAACAGCAGAAAATAGGGAACTGGCACTGTGGCGACTTGTCAATAGGTTAGTTCCATAAATCGCATAAAAACGCCACGAAGTGTAACGAAACACAAGGCAAATGGTATAAAAACAAGCATGGAGCATCAAAAATTATAGATATGTTTGAGACGTATCAATATCCATGACACAATACCTAACCCACATAGACAACACAAACACACATATGTAATGGGTTAGTTTACAAAGCATAATTGACAAACCATACCATACCACAAGACCGATTGGTCCCATGTGGCATATTCCTTATACTTCATGTGTTGACTAAACTAGAATTCAATCTTTGATCTTTGCCTTGGTCAACCTTGAATCTTCTCATGCTCTATCATAATATCTTGAGCCACATAAAGAATTCTTCATTTGATTGCATGCTCTAGGTATTAGTCAATAATATCTCAACTCATGAGACCATCATGACCTTGACATAGAGTCATATCTTGAATTCTCATGTAACCAAACTCTCAATATCTTGAGACTCCTTGGCTTAACACATAAGCTAGAGCATGGATTACATGAGTTCTACACAAGAACTACATCTTTATTTCTTCTTCTTGATCATAATGAATTCATCTCTTCTATTCAATGATCTTGATGCCAATACTTAAGATAAATCTTTATCTTCATGGCATCCAAGCCTTGAATCCAACACATGGACTTCAAGCAATTTCTATGAACAATTCCTTCACAAAAATCTCAATGAAAACATTAGTCCATAGGGATTGTCATTAATTACCAAAAACATACTTAGGGGCAATTACCCTTACAAGGTGTACCAAATGCAGCCACTCTTCATGAGTTGTGATTTCCGCGCCAGAAGACCACAAAACACTAAACACATGGAATAGTAATATGGGATTGGTAGTTTTTTCTTAGATGCAATATGGTACCAATTTGTTTTTAATTTTTTGCAATATGGATTGAATGAAGAAACACAACATGGTGAAATACCAGATGGACCCCACATCCAATGGGTTTGCACTGACAAAATATTGTGTTGTGCACCAGCATCCATAGGTACCCATATCCGTGTATAAGATTGTCATGCTTAAGCGCACTAGCTTGAAGATGATGAACGTATCGACAATGGACCCCTTGCAAGAAATCCTATCTTTTCTTATCGTCTATCCTCATCTTCTATATCTAAATACCAACCCCCCCACTACCTTATTTTTCTGTTTTCACGTGAGTCCACGTCATCGCTGTGAATTTGTGAAGAATGATCATAACATCGAGCGAGTCTAGCGACACGCTACTAGACATATGGAATATCGTCTCAATTCTCAATTATTCCCTCCACTACCCGATCTTGGGCGTAAATCCCGTTGCTCTTCATCTCCCTCATTACTGCAAAGGATACGAATGGATTTCCTAATCCTTCCACTACTCTAACCGATGGGCAATGGACATATATCTCTCCTTTTAAGTTCCTCTGTTTCCCCTCTTCTTCACCATGGAAAAGCAATGTGCCGGTGGCGAGGAATTCGAAGCCCCCTGTGTCCCTGAACACTGCCAAAGAGCTCGATGACGCGGTGCCTACAGGTAGGATGTACTCTGCAGTGGATTTCCTGGCATCGTCTCCGTGGCAGGTGTCTTGGCCGTCGGCTCTGCAGCAGGTGGCTTGGCGTCGTCTTCGCGGTGGATGTTCGTTCTGGCATCTCCGCCACCAAGAAGCCCCGCATGTCTCGCCCGCTGGTTCATAGACAAGCCACGCTACTTCGATGCCGCCAAGCGCCGAGGACATCCACCTGTAAGCAGTCCCCGTTTGATTTACTGCCGTATTGTTGATTTTGCTTCATGCATGGTCTGTTTCTGCTCATATAAGTTGTGCTTGAAGCCTTGAAGGGACGAAGTTAGAGTTCCTTTCTCCTGCACTACCTCATGCCATTATACAGACAATCTTGTGATTCAGCCTGCAGTGCGTTTGAATCCCCTCAGGGGTTCAGATCATATTGTTTCTAGGTCGTCCGTTCCTAATCCTCTTCTACTATCTTGCTAATCACCATAAGGTCATCTTACAGGATTGTTTATTATTTTCTGTCATGCCTTCCGTAAGAGCACTCCTTCGATTATGTTCGCAGATAAGTGATTGGGCTCATTGCCTTATCCATGAACCATGATGCATGTTTTACTGGTTGTATTCTGAAACTATATCAAGTTTTCTGTCTAACTTCCTATATCATAACGACAGAGGATAGATTGTCTTGATACATGGAGGGTTGGACTTCTACAATTTTTACTGGAAATATTAGAAAATCATCCTACTGTAAATAAATTAATCGACTAAATTAATGCAAAACATCAAAACAAGAAAACGGATTACGACATACTGTCAAGCTATACTTCAGCACTATATTTATCCTGGCACTATGCAAAAGCCCATGTTTGAAAGTTGTCCTGATTGTCGAAAGCACCTTTTTGCCCACTATCGTAACCTCAGTTTCACCAGGTGATCTTGACAGCCATTTTCCCAGAGATTATTCGTATTTTAGTTTCTCCAAAGGCTATTTTAAATTCAGCTTCTTGCAAGACTGCCAAGCACAACGTAGGGAAGTAACTAACAGTTGTGTTTTAGTTCCTAAAATCCTAAAATGCTACCTGCCTGTTGTCGTAAATAACTTGAAGTCGTATATAAACTAGCTGCATGAATCATTCGATTAATGTAAATACAAAATTCAGAAATTATATCATTTGCGGATTGTGTTATCCAGTTGTTTCTTTCTTCGAAATAAAATTGATGAAAGTATCATAGTAGGCAAATTTTTGTAGGCAAGGGACAAGTATAAGATTTTCAGAAATATGTCTCATGCCATAATGAATACTTTACTTTTTGCCTTTCCGTTTTACTTCTACCTGCACACATAACAACTCCATTTACTCTTATTCGATATTTCATTTTTAAGCGATTAAGATTTGATTTCAACGAATTCTAACATTTGAATACAGGTGAAAGAATGTTGGGTCTGAAGTCACTATAAGCGAATGGAGTGTACTATAATTATTTTGATGGATTACATGCCATTATTACAAGTATTCAAGAGTTTGTACAAAACTATATTTGTTATTTTCTAATGTAAATATCAATATTTCATTGGATCCTTAATAGTCATACTTCCTTTTCTTTTATTTGGATGTACTTCTTCACTATAGCTACTCACAGAAGGCAAAAGAAAGTCTCGCCGCAACGCGCGGGGTATCATCTAGTTACATAAAAAAGCACACCCAAACGTTTCAATTTTGGTGTTGATGGTGGTTTAGCGGTTAACCCATTGATGACCATCCCACATATTCAACAAAGTTGAATTCGATGACATGCACATTCATGAAGGGTTAGGTGGATCAGCCTTGTTCGATGTGGGGCTCCGCTGAAATCATGAATCAGCCAATTCAACTGGGCATGCCATCATTTAGTGGTGTACGTCTTGATCCTTCCAATAATATAAGTATCAAAATATTGATTTCTTCTTGCCTAAGCTCTTTTAGAAACATTGACATCTTTTACCGAGTTGATGTTGGATCACGTCACCTGTTGGATACAGGTGGGTCCGGACCGTATCCCTATGTACACAAGCACGCACCCCTTTTCAGCTCATGACGCCCATGGCGGTGCTACCGGTTGATGGCGCCAGAAAATAAGCTGTTGGCGTATGGTTGATGTGGGAGCAGACGGTCCTTGTGCGTGGTGAATAACCAGCCCGTTGGGAACCCCAAGAGGAAGGTATGATGAGTGTAGCAGCAAGTTTTCCCTTAGTTTAGAAACCAGGGTTTATCGAACAGGAGAGGAGAGACAATGACGACTGAAGGTGATGCGGAACCTGCACACACACAAACAAATACTTTGTTCCCAACTTGCGATGAGGTTGTCAATCTCACCGGTTTGCTTGAAACAAAGGTTATGAGCGTATCGAGTGGAAAACAATATAGTATGCGAGTAAAGTAAACAGTACGAGTAAAGTAAACAGGTGATAGCAATATGATGGAAATAGGACCGGGGTCCACAGTTCACTAGTGGTGTCTCTCCATAGATAAAATAACACATGCTGGGTAAACAAATTACAGTTGGGCAATTGATAGAATAAAGATAAACGTGATATGTCAAGAAGATCACTATGAGATTTACTCTGGGCATTACAACAAAATACATAGACCGCCATCCAACTGCATCTATGACTAATAATCCACCCCCGGGGATATCAATCCGAACACCCTAGAAGTATTAAGTTGCGAACAACAGATAATTGCATTAAGCAAAGTGTGTAATGTAAACAAAGCATATGCCCTTGAGCATATGAATGTTGTTTTCTCCCTAGTAGCAACAGCACATCTACCACCTTAGAGGTTTCTGTCACTCCCCCAGGTGAAATAGAGGCATGAACCCACTATCGAGCATAAATACCCCCTCTTGGAGTCACTAGCAACTACTCGGCCAAGATAGCTACTAACAACGGAGAGCATGCAAGATCATAAACAACATAGAGATAACAAAAGATATAATTCAGTACAGCAACTTAATCATAAACACCAATATTCATTGGATCCCAACAAACCAAACATGTAGAATTACATAACGGTGATCTCAATCATGTATGGCAGCTCATGAGATCTAAACATGAAGCACATAGTGGAGAAGACAACCATCTAGCTACTGCTATGGACCCATAGTCCAAGGTAGACTACTCACTCATCGCTCCGGAGGCAAGCATGGCGATGAAGAAGACCTCCGGTGGCGATTCCCCTCTCCGGCAGGGTGCCGGGAAGAGCTTCTGGACCCTCCCGATCTTCGGGTCGACGGCGGCGGTGGATCGCGATGTGTTCTGGAAAATTGATCGGGTACTTAGGTTTTTCTCGTCGAGGGGTCTTTATAGGCGAAGGGGCGATGTCAGAGGAGGGGCCAGGCGGCCACACACGGGGGTGGCGCGGGCCAGGGGCTGGCCGCGCCACCTATGCGTGTGGGCCCCTGGTCCCTCGCCTCCTACTCTCCTTCGGATCTCTGGAAGCTTCCGGGTAAAATAAGACTTCAGGAACTTGTTTCGTCCAATTCCGAGAATATTTCCTGTGTATCACTTCTGAAACACAAAAACAGCAGAAAACAAGAAACTGGCACTGTGGCACTTCGTTAATAGGTTAGTTCCGGAAAATGCATGAAAGTGCCACTAAGTGTAACGAAACAATAGGCAAATGGTGGAAAAACAAGCATGGAGCATCAAAAATTATAGATACGTTTGAGACGTATCAAGCATCCCCAAGCTTAACTCCTGCTCGTCCTCGAGTTGGTAAGTGATAACAAAAGAATAATTTTTGAGGTGACATGCACCTACACAATCTTGATCATATATGTAAGCATTGGTGAGCTGGGATCAATAGAACTTAAAACATGGGCAAGAAGATATAATCATGACAATAAGAACTTAGCAACCATGTTGTAAACATGCAAATGAACACAAACAAAAGATCATGAAAATGAAACAATGAAAGTCAAACGTGTGTTCAAATCATAAGGAAAAACATACAAATGGTTTTCAGCTTGTCCTTCAAAGAGAGCAAAACATAAATGCATAGGACACCTTCAAGTTTAAGAGGGCGACTAGATACAAATAATTTAAGAACAAGTGAAACCAACAATATGAATCAATCAATAAACTTTGGGACAATGCATATCACACTAAGAATGACAACTATGCTCTCTTAATGGTGCATAAAGAAAGAAGGTGGTGACTCAACATAAAAGTAAAAGAAAGGCCCTTCGCAGAGGGAAGCAGTGATTGCAAGTTTTATAACCTTCAAAAATTATGGTACTTACCGGCTTTGAGCTCTCATTGCCCCCATCATAAGCATCTTGAATGGTTAAAGTTAATGCGAGAACAATTATGATGCATATGCTTGACAAATCATAAGTTGAAAACCTCATGCCCCGTGAATACGAGTACCCAAGCCTCATGCTACTTTACTTAGAGTCCCAAGCAAGGCTCTTGTCATTGTAAGTATATGCATATCATTGAGAACCGCCAATGGGGTACCTCCGTGCCCGATGACATGGAACAAGCCCACACCAAAATGACAGGACAAGCAGACAATGAGCACCTCGACATCTCTTTTATTTGCTATATTGTTTAGCTTTTTATTGTGAGATGCGTCGTCGAATGTTCACCATGGGTATGCTGCAAATTTCCACCATGAATTATGCATGGCTTAGATTGGCGGCCCGGCGTTTCCCTAACACATATACAAACTCCATGATCCCTACAAGATTCCCAATTCATTTCACACCGCGGGCATCCATAAACAAAAGATCACGATATCAACTCAAATAAGAAGTGCATTGTTGAAAGCTTGCCCCATGACAGCATGGATGGGCTAGAATCCAACTTACAACTTGCAAGCATAACAACTCAACATAAGAGACCACAATGCCAAATTTTTAAGAACAAGAAAAAGTAAAGTGTGCCTTCCGGTTCGTGAGAGCTTTACTGACCGAATTTCGCATAACACTGGTAAGAGTTTAATTTGAAGAGAAAATAAAAGCAAGTCAAATTTACTTGGAATAGCAAATTGCTAGTAGGTATGTATGGTGGACACTTTGGAAAACTTTGGCTTTTAGGAGTTGGATGCACGAGTAGAGCTCATACTCAGTACAAGGCGAGGGCTAGCAAAAGACTGGGAGCGACCAACTAAGAGAGCAATAATGGCCATAATCATGTAAAGCGACAAAGCGACATTAAAAGAAACATAAGATGGCATCAAAAGTCAAAAACTAAATGATCATAAAGGCTATTGGCGACTTTGTAAGAGTCTAACATGTGTGAGCATGCGCCAAGTCAACCCAAATAAAGCATCAAGGAGAAAACCAAAATAATGCTTCCATACAATAAAAACAACGCATGATTTTTTCAAAGGCTCATTAAGCAATCTCAGTTATTTGAGACAAGTCATGCTACAGAAAAACCACTAAGCATACTATCAAAAAGACATCAAGCATGACATGAAAAAGCCTAAGCCGTAGTCTACACATGCTCCTTCTTGTACCACTATTTTGCACAAAGCTTTTTCTCTTTTCCAACACCATTTGAAATTTTTATAAACACCTCTTTTGATGAAAACCAATGAAGATCAGAGGCAAAAAATACACCTTGATGAAAAGATATGACAAGATTTGAACGCAAATCAAGGCGAAAACGAAAACCAAAAGCAGTAGCAGAAAAAGAAGAACGCTCGATGAACGATAAGAGTGAAAAACTGAGCGTTCTTTGCAAATGAAAACGAGTACATCTCCTCCAAAGAAAATTTGTTGGGGTCCAACCATTTATTGCAGCAAACAAACAAACTAAACCAACTAAGAAAACTAAAACAACTGACGCTCCAAGAAAAACACATAGTGCATGAAGCAATAAAAATATAGTGTTTTGAAACGTGACCTGATTTTTGCCGATGAAGAAGGGGTGCCTCGGGGGCATCCCCAAGCTTTGACGCTTGTACTTCTTGGATATTTCTTGGGGTGATGCATGGGCATCCCCAAGCTTGAGCTTTTGTCCATTCTTCAACTCATCTCATCATTCTCCAATCCCTACACTTGAAAACTTCCTTCATACAAAACTAAACACAATTCTATTAGCAACATTAGTGCAAGCATAATATATAATCAATCCTCTATTTGCTTCAGGTTTCAACTCAAAATCACCACATATATAGCATATACTACTGTAGCAACCTCCCCAAAAAGTTCCATGATCAAAAGAACTCAAAAGAAAGCGATAAAGTGGCAAACACAAATATTGGCAGAAATCTGTCAAAACTGAACAGCTGACAAATGTCGAATTTTTGAGGGATTTTCTGTTGCTCAAATAAAAAAGTGTTCAACTAAGAAAAGTTTGGATAGAACCTGGGGCATACGCACAAGAAATCGCAGGTCCAAAAGATAAACAGAGAATTTTCACGAATTTTTACGGTGCAGCACCGAAAACAGTTTCAGGACAGCAACATCCCCAAATCTTTACATCACTCAAATTAGAGGCTTCTCTTGGCACAAAAACGAAATAAACAAGATAAGGAGCGGTCATTACAGTAGTAATGACTTCCAAGACTCAAATAAAAGAAAAAGTACTGAAAAGAAAACATTGGGTTATCTCCCAAGAGTGCTTTTCTTTAACGCCTTTGAGCTAGGCGCAGAAAATTGTGAATCAAGTAACATCAGAAGAAGCATTAAGATCAACTGCAGAGGTCTTGTCAATAAGGCATTGTATTTCATCCACATAAGTTTTAGAAGACCCTTTGTGATCATGCTTTGGTACACTATTCTCATCAAAAAGATTTTCAGGACAGATCCAGGCAAAATTATTTTCGAAAGCATCATTCAATCCCAAAAGCTTGCAAGGTATAGGTATCTCGGTCCCCTCATCATTAGTATCAATAACCTTTATAGGTGAATCGAGTTTATTAAAACGTTTAAGAACTTTCCTAGCTTCAACAACGACATCCTTAAATTCTAGGCGCAAAGTTTCCAAGATAAAAGCTTTCTTTTCGGGATCCTCAATTTCATGAAGCTTAAGGAACATATATTGCATAAAAGGATTAAGACTAGCAAACCTAGCTTCTAACATGTGAATTAATATAACAGAAGCAACTTCAATACTAGGAGCAAGCTCAACCCAAGACTTTTCCTCATCTTCCTCATGCATACTAATGTGATTAAAGAACTCCTCAATGTTACTTTTTCCAATAATCGAACCACTACCTACTGAGAGGTCCTCCAGAACGAACTTAGGGAACAGCATGATAAACTAAAGTAAAGAAATAACAACTACCAAGGATTCTATTTTTTTTGGGTTTTTGATAAAAAGCAATGCAGGTAAAATAAATAAAGTAAAGCAAAACAATAACAAAGTAAAGAATGTGTGTGCGAAGAATTCCCCTCGCAGAAGTCTTCTCTTCCTCCCCGACAACGGCGCCAGAAAATGAGCTGCTACCGGTTGATGGCGCCAGAAAATAAGCTGTTGGCGTATGGTTGATGTGGGAGCAGACGGTCCTTGTGCGTGGTGAATAACCAGCCCGTTGGGAACCCCAAGAGGAAGGTATGATGAGTGTAGCAGCAAGTTTTCCCTCAGTTTAGAAACCAAGGTTTATCGAACAGGAGAGGAGAGACAATGACGACTGAAGGTGATGCGGAACCTGCACACACACAAACAAATACTTTGTTCCCAACTTGCGATGAGGTTGTCAATCTCACCGGTTTGCTTGAAACAAAGGTTATGAGCGTATCGAGTGGAAAACAATATAGTATGCGAGTAAAGTAAACAGTACGAGTAAAGTAAACAGGTGATAGCAATATAATGGAAATAGGACCGGGGTCCACAGTTCACTAGTGGTGTCTCTCCATAGATAAAATAACACATGCTGGGTAAACAAATTACAGTTGGGCAATTGATAGAATAAAGATAAACGTGATATGTCAAGAAGATCACTATGAGATTTACTCTGGGCATTACAACAAAATACATAGACCGCCATCCAACTGCATCTATGACTAATAATCCACCCCCGGGGATATCAATTCGAACACCCTAGAAGTATTAAGTTGCGAACAACAGATAATTGCATTAAGCAAAGTGTGTAATGTAAACAAAGCATATGCCCTTGAGCATATGAATATATTTTTTCTCCCTAGTAGCAACAGCACATCTACCACCTTAGAGGTTTCTGTCACTCCCCCAGGTGAAATAGAGGCATGAACCCACTATCGAGCATAAATACCCCCTCTTGGAGTCACTAGCAACTACTCGGCCAAGATAGCTACTAACAACGGAGAGCATGCAAGATCATAAACAACATAGAGATAACAAAAGATATAATTCAGTACAGCAACTTAATCATAAACACCAATATTCATCGGATCCCAACAAACCAAACATGTAGAATTACATAACGGTGATCTCAATCATGTATGGCAGCTCATGAGATCTAAACATGAAGCACATAGTGGAGAAGACAACCATCTAGCTACTGCTATGGACCCATAGTCCAAGGTAGGCTACTCACTCATCGCTCCGGAGGCAAGCATGGCGATGAAGAAGACCTCCGGTGGCGATTCCCCTCTCCGGCAGGGTGCCGGGAAGAGCTTCTGGACCCTCCCGATCTTCGGGTCGACGGCGGCGGCGGATCGCGATGTGTTCTAGAAAATTGATCGGGTACTTAGGTTTTTCTCGTCGGGGGGTCTTTATAGGCGAAGGGGCGATGTCAGAGGAGGGGCCAGGCGGCCACACACGGGGGTGGCGCGGGCCAGGGGCTGGCCACGCCACCTGTGCGTGTGGGCCCCTGGTCCCTCGCCTCCTACTCTCCTTCGGATCTCTGGAAGCTTCCGGGTAAAATAAGACTTCAGGAACTTGTTTCGTCCAATTCCGAGAATATTTCCTGTGTATCACTTCTGAAACACAAAAACAGCAGAAAACAGGAAACTGGCACTGTGGCACTTCGTTAATAGGTTAGTTCCGGAAAATGCATGAAAGTGCCACTAAGTGTAACGAAACAATAGGCAAATGGTGTAAAAACAAGCATGGAGCATCAAAAATTATAGATACGTTTGAGACGTATTAGGCGGCCACGAAATTAGGCATGTATCTAGAACCTCCAACCATCCTAACATGTCGTGCTACATCGAGAGGTCAAAGACCTAGCACCAGAGACACATGGAGACACCTACCATCGGCATCTATATATACGACAAGTCATAGTCATAGTATTCATAGCCATAAACCCTACATTCATTTGTAAACCTCTGAAGGGAATATGCCCGAGAGGCAATAATAAAGTGGTTATTATCATATTCCATGTTTATGATAAATGTTTATTTATCATGCTAGAATTATATTAATCAGAAACATTAATACTTGTATGATTAATAAACTAAAAAGGTTCCTAGTAAAGCCTCTCTTTTATACTAGCTCGTTGATTAACTGATGATCAAGGTTTCCTGATCATGAACATTGGATGTTGTTAATAACGGGGTCATATCATTAGAAGAATGATGTGATGAACACTCACACCCATAGTAAGATTAGCAATACGATCAAGTCATCAAGTTCATTGCTATATCAAACTCATACGAAATAGTTCTAATCCTCAGACCATGAGATCATGTTAATCACTGATACCGGAAGAGTGCTTTGATGATATCAAACATCACACCGTTACAGGGTGATTATAAAGGTTGATTTGGGTATTCTGAAAGTATTAGTTGAGGCTCATGGATCAAGAGTGGAATTTGTCCGACCCGATGATGGGAAGATATTCTCTGGGCCCTTCTCGGTGATATTGCATTAGAATCGCTTGCAATCATGTGACTAGGTCACGGGAATGCATTATCACGGAATGAGTAAAGAGACTTATCGGGAACAAGATCGAACTTGGTATGGTTGATACCAAATGATCGGATCTCGGACAAGTAATAATATCGCGAGACAAAAGGAATTAACTATGTTCGTTAAAGGTTCACACGATCACTAGATTCATCGTTGAGTAAGTGGGAGTCGTCATGGATTTCCAAATACCGCTGATGATTATTGATCGGAGAGGAGTCTCGATCATGTCCATGTTATTCACGAACTGTAGGGTGACACACTTAAAGTTCGCTGACGCGTTTTGAGTGGATTTGGAACTCCGGCTGAATTATTGGACAGCACAGGGGTTGTTTCAGAAAAGCACCGAAACTGTTTCGGTATATCGAAATGACTCAAGGGGGTAAATGTTAATGTTTGTTAATTGATTGAATTAACAAATATTAAAGAAATAAAAATGTTTTATTAATTCAATAAGTGTGGATTTTAATTAACATGAATGTCATGCAAAATTAAAATGGGGGTTACTCATTTGATGAGGGGGGGTTACCTTTCCATGAAGGAGGGGGTTACCACCACCATGAAGAGGAGAAAAGGGGAGGGGCTGGCCGCACCCCTCGTGGGTGGCTGCCCCCTCTCTCCTATATATATGTTGGACATACTCCTCTTCTCCCTGCACTTAGTTGCTTCCATCCCCTACCTTGTTGCTCCACACCATGGCTGTTGCTTAAGCGAAGCGCTGCCGAAATTGTTAGCCACCAACACTTGGAGAAGTGGAGGAGGAGGAGTTCCGGCGGATCCCTACTTTCGCTGCCCCGCTGGACCGAGGGCATGGAGGTCGTCACCGAACTGTACATGTGACCGAGTACGGAGGCGCCGCCGGTTGTGGCGCTGTGTACACGATCTCGTGATCATCAAGTGAACCACTACGTCGACTACGTCAAGTGAACGACTACGTCGACTACGTGCATCTTCCTCGACTCTCCATCGGCAACGTTTGTGCGGGAACGTAATTCCCGCTACCGGTCTTCGAGGGTTAGTCTCCGTTGCTACCATCTCGTAGATGTTCTTGGCTAGTTTATGTGTTCATGCGTAGGATTTTTTTTTTCTATGCTACGAACCCATCAGTGGTATCAGAGCCATCTCTATGCGTAGATGGTATGCATGGTTAGAACACATGCGGATGTGGGCGTTGATGATCATGTTATTGCTATTTTTTGTATTTTGGATCATAGTGGCATAGTGGGATTGAAGCTGCCCGAGACTAACCTTACGTGACCGCGTTCACGAGACTTGTCCCACACTTGACATGCTTCGGCATATGTGGCTTTGCGGGTGCATGTTTCTCCCACTATAGTTATGATCTATTTTACAAAGAGTTGTTAATAATATTTTTATCACCGTTGTGGTTACATATTCATAGGTAAGAACAGTTCTTCCTAGAAAGCCCCAAACCACGTAAAATATGCAAGACAAATTAGAAGCGTCTAACTTGTTTTTGCAGGGCATGTGATGTGATATGGTCAAATTGTTTATGTTACAAATTATATGCAATGATCCTTTTTGTAAGTTATAAACAACCGGCAGGAGCCATATGGTTGTCTTTTTCATTTTATGGCCTGCGTGCCGAATATATATATCCAAGCGATATATTGTAATGGAGGAAGACAATCAAGGTGGCGCGCTATGGACCTTGGTGCTGCGCCGGTGGAATGATGGAGATCATGCCATGACGCACAAGATGGAGATCGAATGCGTGAAGGACCATATCATATCACATTGTATATGCATGTGATGTTTATCCTTTTATGCATCTTATTTTGCTTAGATTTGATCGCACGGTAGCATTATAAGATGATCTCTCTCACATAAATATCAAGATAAAATGTGTTCTTCCATAGCATGCACCGTCAAGAAAGTTCATCGTTTCGAGACACCACGTGATGATCGGGTGTGACAGACTCTACATTCACATACGACGGGTGTAAGACAGTTTTACATACGCGAGTGCTATGGTTCTACTTGGCGAGCCTAGCATGTACAGACATGGCCTCGGAACACGAAACGAAAGGTTAAGCATGAGTCATATGGTTGATATGATGAACATGGTGATGTTCGCCTTTGAAACTATGCTGTTGCACGTGATGATCGGTTGCGGTATAGTGAATTTGGTTCGTGTAATCACTTAAGAAAACTAAGAGGGATGTTATTTTTAAGTGGGAGTTCACTTAGTAATTTTGAATTATAGAACTCAATTTATCATGAACTAAATCAAAGTGAATTTGCATAGTTTGTTGTAGGCATTGGCATCCGTTTACTACCTTGCGTTTAGCTATAATTGAGATAATAGAACTATAGAATTCTGGATGTTAACTTTACAAACTGGTATCGTATTGTTTGAATGTCAATCTAAAGTTTGAAGTCCTATTGCAAACTTTTAGCAAACCTTGTTTACTCGATAAAATTTAATAATAATATTAAATCAAGAGTAACAATTCCAGTGTTAGTATCTAAGTATCACACTTGCCTCCATGATCCTTGATATTCAAAAGTTGTTTTTAGTATCAAGGTTATCTAGGAGTTGAAAGAATTGTTTCATAAACTATCATGTGTGGAAGATATTGTGATATCTGAAACAATGTTTGGTTGCAAAGTGATAGAGTATAATTTAGTAAGACACATGTTCTCATATTGTATGAGAATTTGTAAAGATTGGAGACGCTAGGCGTCCAGATCTCCTAAAAAGGTTTTGGGAACTAGCATTATACTCACAATTCATCCTCATGAGCTATAGTAGCTTGATCATGAAAGTTGTCATGATAGGATGAATACAAGATGTCGGTAAAATGTTTACTACATTAATAGATTACTAAAGAATGGAATTTGGAAGAACGCCAAATATGTGATTACGGTGATCTACTTCAAAGTGTGAGTCCAAGGGTATTAGTATTTTGACTAATCATGCCTTGAACTATGTGCCATGTGAATGGCGCCACTATTGATGTTGATAGATTCTTCTAGAAAGGAAAAGAATTGCTAAAAGAGAATCCAAAATTTATTCTGGCGGAAAAGAAAAGACTGGAAATGTCCAGCTCAGGTATATAGAAGATATACATGTTATGGGTGTATTCGTTGCTTGTTAAAACAATGTGGTTCTTGGGTATTTGATACTAAATTGGCTGGTATGAACTGTCATACAGAACAACGCAATACAAGAACTACAATGGCCTAATTAACTAGTAAATGAATATGGGATGATTCTTCTCGAAAATAAATAAAGTGTTATTGTGTTTCGTTGGAATTAAACCTAGCCTTCAAGATTTGTTTTAATAATTGTTATTTTATTCAGGTATTATGAGAATAATGGTTGTTCAAATTATTACTGCATTCATAAAAGATGGATGAACGCTTATCTTGTTGGAGAAATCACATCCATAACGCTGATACTAAAAAATATCTCAAGACAAATGATTAGAAGATCACTTATGAGTGACACCACCGTTTAAATCATATTGGAAAGTAAACATGAAGAAACTCCATGTTGATGGAATTTTGGAGTCCTTTTGATTTTGAATCAATTGACACTTGTGAAAATTTTCTAGAGATGATTAAAACTCCGTTCATAGGCCAAAGAAGAACGGACGACTAACTTATTGGACGTTGTACATGTTGATGTATATTGTCCATTATATGTAGCCGTGAGTGGTGAATTCTTGAACTTCATTTACTTTAACCAATGATTTGAGTAGATATATGTGTATATTTACTTGATAAGGAAGAAGCATGAAATATTTGAATATTGTTCAAAGTATTTTTAGATGAAGTTGAAAATCATTGTAACAAGAGAATAAAGAATTTATGATTGGATCATAAAGGAAGATATTTGAGTTACAAGTTTAGCAAACACCTAAAAGTTGAGGAATCGTTCCATAGACTTATATTTCCCAAAACACCATAGGAGTATGGAGTGTTCGAGAGATGAAATCAAACTTTGTTTGACATCATTGGATCAAAGGTGTCGTCTATAAAACTGCCATTATATTTTAAGGATAAAGCTTTAGAGACTACCGCTTTTACACTGAAAAGAGCGCCATCATGATCCGTTGAAATGACACCATATGAGGTATGGCATGGGATAAAACCCAAGTTATCTTTTCTAAAATTTTGGTATGCTATGCATATGTAAAATGTTTACAACCAAAGTCAGATAAATACGTCTTTGTAGGTTATCCCAAAGTAAATGTTGGGTATTCCTCCAGAACACCTAAGACAAAAGTGTTTGTCGCCGAAAACGTCAAGTTTCTTGAGAATGAATTTTTCGCGAAAAGTTAAGTGGGAGGATAATAGAAGTTTGATTGGGTTATTGAACCTAAGCTATATGTGCTGAGTAGCGCAGCGCTGGGAAGTGTCCCGGAGGCGGCCACAACGCGCATGGCTGTCGTACCTTAAAGGTTGTGGTCACATAGATCTAAGTTCCTATTGAACCGTGTGAGTCGGGTAACAATCAAATAGTTAGATTTGAGAATAGATCATTATTGTTTGACAATGATGAACCGACTACATGCAAAGAAGCGATGATGGGCCCTGACTCTGTCAAATGGCTAGAAGCCATAAAATCTATGATAGTTCCATATACGAGAAACCAAGTTTCTGAACTTGGAAGACCCTCAAAAAGGCATGAAGCCTAATGAACGTATTTGGATCTATAAACAGACACGGATGTTTTCACATCTATGAAATAGTCGACATATCGTTAAACTGTTTACGATTATGTTCAATGAGTTGACTATGACAAGAGTTGATCTTTCATAGCGATATTTTGCCTGGACGGATTACTGTAGCAACCACTACATATGCCAAGTTTGGTATAAGTTTGTTGAACAAACAGGACACCATTCTTCTAATAGAATGGTTACCTAGGACATGTACATGACATGGTCCAATGGGTTTTGTAAATTCAAAGGATGCTAAAAGGCATGCAAACTTCAATGGTTGAAGTAAGCATCGCGGAGTTGGAATATTCACCGTGATGAAATAATTAAAAGGTTTAGTTTCATCAGATACGATGAATATGCTTGCATTTGCAAGAAATTAAGTGGGAGCGCTGAGATATATTTTTAGTACATTATGTAGAAGACATATTGTTAATTGGAAATGATGTATCTTTTATTGACATAGGTTAAGAATTTCATTAAAATTAGATTTCAATGAAAGACTTAGGCAATGAAAGACTTAGGCAAAACCAAAATATTGGGTACCGATGTCTATGTATATAGATCGAGGTGCCAATATGGTTGTGCCAAAGTACATAGATGAAATATTGAATGAAGTTCAATATGGAAACGGCGAGAAAAGTTCTTGCCGCATGGAAGAGGTTAAAACAAGATTCAAGTGTTTTTGACACTTGATGAGTGAAGCCATATGAAAGATTTGATCAATCATGTATACCGTGATATGTACATATCCAGATATATCCTATGCTCTAAATGTTATGCGTATATAACAGAGTGATAAATGTCATAAGATGATCACTGGACAATAGTAAGGATATCCTTATGTACTTTGGAAGGACTAAGGATATATATTATGTATGACGAAGTGACACATAGTTCATTGTAAAGTGTTACATTGATACTAAGTTTGTCACAAGATAAAAATTAAGTTTATCTCAATTTTAGCTATATGTTTAGGCGGCACAATGTAATGGAAGGAAGTTCCATGATGAATTTGGATGAGTTCCAAAGTTAAGACATTGTGATGGATTCTACAACAAAGATTGAGTATATGGCTGCTTTAGAAGTAGCAAAAGAGGGCATTTGTGTTAAGAAGTTTGTTATCAAACTAGGTGTAGTTCCAAGATGGCTATTACTATGAAGATCTATTGTGCGACAATAGTGGCAACATAATTTTAGCTAAAGGAACTAAGGTCTCACCAAAGGACCAAATTTATACCCAACTGTCTCATTTGAGAATGAGTGATGCGTAGAGACGCAAAGACATGCAAATACACACAGAACTGAAAGTGTCAGATCTGGAGATCAGATTAACCATATGCAACGCGTATGGATAACACGTGAATGCCATAAGTGTTATATATGCAAGTATCAACTAGATTATTGACTCTAGTACAAGTGGGAGACTGAAGGGAATATGCCCGAGAGGCAATAATAAAGTGGTTATTATCATATTCCATGTTTATGATAAATGTTTATTTCTCATGCTAGAATTGTATTAATCGGAAACATTAATACTTGTGTGATTAATAAAATAAAAAGGTTCCTAGTAAAGCCTCTCTTTTATACTAGCTTGTTGATTAACTGATGATCAAGGTTTCCTGATCATGAACATTGGATGTTGTTAATAACGGGGTCATATCATTAGAAGAATGATGTGATGAACACTCACACCCATAGTAAGATTAGCAATACGATCAAGTCATCAAGTTCATTGCTATATCAAACTTATACGAAATAGTTCTAATCCTCAGACCATGAGATCATGTTAATCACTGATACCGGAAGAGTGCTTTGATGATATCAAACATCACACCGTTACAGGGTGATTATAAAGGTTGATTTGGGTATTCTGAAAGTATTAGTTGAAGCTCATGGATCAAGAGTGGAATTTGTCCGACCCGATGACGGGAAGATATTCTCTGGGCCCTTCTCGGTGATATTGCATTAGAATCGCTTGCAAGCATGTGACTAGGTCACGGGAATGCATTATCACGGAACGAGTAAAGAGACTTGTCGGGAACGAGATCAAACTAGGTATGGTTGATACCAAATGATCGGATCTCGGACAAGTAATAATATCGCGAGACAAAAGGAATTAACTATGTTCGTTAAAGGTTCACACGATCACTAGATTCATCGTTGAGTAAGTGGGAGTCGTCATGGATTTCCAGATCCCGCTGATGATTATTGATCGGAGAGGAGTCTCGATCATGTCCACGTTATTTACGAACCGTAGGGTGACACACTTAAGGTTCGCTTACGCGTTTTGAGTGGATTTGGAACTTCGGCTGAATTATTGGACAGCATAGGGGTTGTTTCAGAAAAGCACCAAAACTGTTTCGGTATATCGAAATGACTCGAGGGGGTAAATGTTAATGTTTGTTAATTGATTGAATTAACAAATATTAAAGAAATAAAAATGTTTTATTAATTCAATAAGTGTGGATTTTAATTAACATGAATGTCATGCAAAATTAAAATGGGGGTTACTCATTTGATGAGGGGGGTTACCTTTCCATGAAGGAGGGGGTTACCACCACCATGAAGAGGAGAAAAGGGGAGGGGCTGGCCGCACCCCTCATGGGTGGCTGCCCCCTCTCTCCTATATATATGTTGGACATACTCCTCTTCTCCCTACACTTAGTTGCTTCCATCCCCTACCTTGTTGCTCCACACCATGGTTGTTGCTTAAGCGAAGCGCTGCCGAAATTGTTAGCCACCAACACTTGGAGAAGTGGAGGAGGAGGAGTTCCGGCGGATCCCTACTTCCGCTGCCCCGCTGGACCGAGGGCATGGAGGTCGTCACCGAATTGTACGTGTGACCGAGTACGGAGGCGCCGTCGGTTGTGGCGTCGTGTACACGATCTCGTGATCGTCAAGTGAACCACTACGTCGACTACGTCAAGTGAATGACTACGTCGACTACGTGCGTCTTTCTCGACTCTCCATCGGCAACGTTTGTGCGGGAACGTAATCCCTGCTACCGGTCTACGATGGTTAGTCTCCGTTGCTACCATCTCGTAGATGTTCTTGGCTAGTTTATGTGTTAATGCATAGGAATTTTTTTGTTTTCTATGCTACGAACCCATCAACCTCGACGAGTGAATCTAGAAGCCCGGTGAGTTCATTTTGTAGTAGTCTTGTACGATCAAGTGATCACATTGGTAATAAAGTTTGGGAGATCTCTTCATTGTCTATATTGTGTCTTTGATCCAAACTTGTCGACCCGCGCCCCTTTTCGAAAAAAAATATGGTTGATCCTCGGAAGTGAGATTGTTGTGAGATCGTGAAAACAATCTTTTGTCACTTGGCCCGAAGTCGGCTTTGCTTGACAATAGAGACCGAGTACATTGAGCCGGGAGAAAGTTGAACCCGCCGCATCGATGGTTCCGAAGCGTTCAAGATTCGGGCTCCACTACAACCTTACCTAGAGGTTTTATTTACCGCAATCACAATCTTGCTTGTATTGCAGGCCACGAAATACATTGAGTGGGGTCAAAATTTCTAAACCTGCTCTGACATAGCGACGCAAAGTCATCATTGAACAAGACGTCCGCAATGTACAATATTCCCTCTGTTCACAAATAATTTGTGTTCTGGGTTTGGTCAAAGACAAACTTTCTGAACTTTGATCAAATATCTATGAAAAAATACAAACATTTACAATATAAAAACTATTGCATTAGAATATTCTCAAAGCATATTTTCATATTATGTTTATTTGGCATTATAGATATTGATACTTTTTCTTTAATTTTTAGTTAAAGTTTACAAAATTTAACTTTGGCTAAACCTAGAATGCGAACTAAATAAAAACGGAGGGAGTAGCAGAATCACTCTATAAGAGAAACATGGAAGCTTACCTAGGACAGCAATTCAAGCCGTATTAGTTTTAGCACCATCCATCGGAGAATAGAGAACACTGCTTTTAATTAAAGATGATGAAGAAGTGTCCATGCGATTGCATTGCATGTACTCCCTTCATCCGAAATTATCCTGTATTTTAGGTTTAGTTAAAGTTAAAATTTATTAATTTTGACTAAGAGTATAAAAAATCAACATTTACAATATAAAATAGATATCATTAGAATCATCATAAAATATATTTATATTATATAAATTTGATACTCCCTCTGTTTTAGTTTACTAGTTTGACGCGTGTACGTGGGTAGTCAATTTGGTTTGTATAATATAATTTTTAGAATATTAAAATTATACATTAGAAAGTATAACAATTGAAATTTCTAATGGTATATTTTTGTAATATATATTATATATTAAGTTGGTAAAATTTACAATCTAGAAATACGGGGAGGACTAGTAAACCCAAACGGAAGTAGAACTATAAATTTGATATTTTTTTACCAATATACTTGATCAAACTTATCTTGTTTGACTTAACCAAATCCAGAATGCAGGATAATTATAAGGAGTATTTTTTAATAAAAAACAAAAATGCATTTAATCCATGGAAACGAGGACCAGTGGGGAGCTGACTTGCCTCGGGTTCACTTGTCTCCGGGTCCAATTCGTCCTCTCTTCCGAGTACAACTCTATATTGGGTATTGGCCTGGGACGAAACTTGGAATCGTTCTCTCTCCTTCTCAAAATACCAAACGGCCGAAGCAAACTTGGAATCGTTGTCTCAGTCGGCGATACGTGCCGGTAAATACGCAACCCTTCACTCCTTCAAACGTCGAATCCGCCTCTTCCGCACCATCGGCCGGCCCCTCGTATTTGTCTCCAATCTTGCAAATATCAATGCCGCCGCTGCGGCGAGCTCGCCGGGCCGCCGCCCATTCCGGGCCGTACATCAGCAGAGGATGGCTCTCGAGGTGCCGCAGAGCGCGGCGCGTCCTGGACGGGGACGGCAGCGATCGACCGGAGGAGCAGGAGAGCACGACGTCCGTTCTCCAGGACGACGCGCTCGCGGCCGTCTTCGCCAGGCTCCGGGACGGGCCAGCCGTCGTCCGCTGCGCCTCGACGTGCCGGCGCTGGGGCCGTGTCGTGTGCAATGAGGCCGCCTCCCTCTCCTGCACCCTGCCCCTCATCGGCGCCCTCGCGCTCGGTTTCTTCCACCAGGACGTCGACGCTGGCCGGCGGCGGGCCGCGAAAGAAGGGCCGATCTTCGTCCCGGCGACGTCCGCCACCCGCCTCCTCGGTTTCCACGGCCCCTCCGCAAGATCGCTGCTGGACGGCGTGGGTTTGGAGTGCTCCCGCGCGGTCGCGTCCCGGAACGGCCGCCTCGTCCTGGAGCTTCGACGGGAAGGGCGTGCTGATGGCCTCAGGCTCTGCATCTGCAACCCCATGACTAGTGACGCGGTTCTTCTCCCGCCGCTCTGCGGCGAGGACATGCCCGGCTACTACGCGTGTGCATTCCTCACCGGACACGACGTGGACCCGCCGGTCTTCTCGCCGACCTACTACCGGCTGCTCCTAGTTTACAACCGCCGTGGCTTCACGGCGCTCCGCAAGTACTCGTCAGACACGGCTAGCTGGGAACCGGAAGTAAAGGCCGACGTGCGCATCTCCAACGGGTGGCTGCGCAACATGGTACAGGCCGCTGCGCTCCGCGGCGTGGTCTACTGGCGTCTAAACTGGCACGTGCTGGGGGTGCGCCTTGACGGCGCGACCATGGAGCAGTACATGTTGCCCTACGGCTGTCCTCGGCCGACACCTGTGACCAAATCCGGGAACGGCACCATCGGCGTCTCGCCGGAGGGGAGGCTGTGCTCGGTTACCATGATAATGCCTGGGCACATTCTTGGAGTGCAAACACGGAGCTTCCTGAATGACCCTGATAACGACGACATAAGCGTAGGAAGCTGGGAACCGCACGAATGCGGTACAGTTATCAGGCTGGATCAGTTCAGCCTAACATGTGCCACGGCCATGACGAGCCGGTGGTACTGCGAGAAGAGCGGGGTCTTCTTCTTCACGCTCGGCAAAGGCAGCTCTAACCGTGGGACATTCGCGCTGAACCTCAAGACCAAGGAACTCGAGAAGGTCGCCGACCGTGAATCATGGACAAACTTCTGCGGATATGAGATGGGAAGGGACACGTACCTCAGCTCGCTCGTAGTACCACCATAAATACGGATGGACCACTACTACACAATGCAAATATAGACTTCGAAGAACATGTTAAGAGCATCCCAAGCCGTTTGAGGCCCCCAGGCCGAAATCCGACGCTATTTAGCGCCGGATGGATGTAACTTTCGGCCTGGGGAGGCCCATCTTTCCAGCCGCGGGCTCAGGGGATTTTTTTGAATTCAAACGCAGTACGACGAAAAACGATCAAGTTCGGCGAAATTTGACGAAATTGATAGATATTTATATTAATAAGGCGAAATATATAGGAATTTTACATATATAGGCCGAATTCATAATATATTCGAATTCGGCCGAAACCTAAACTAGAACACCCGTTCTACATGCCGAAATGGCGGTAGAAACGGGTGTAGTCGCCGCCGTCGTCGGAGGAGGAGTCGTCGTCCTGCGGCGGCGCCGCCTGGCGGCTGGAGCCCTGCCCAGCGTCGCCGAAACGAGGCGGCGTTGGGCGGTACAGCTCGTCGTCGCTGGACTCCTCCAGCTTGACGACGGGCGGCGCGCCGCTGCGAGGAAGGGTCGCGGCTTCGGCGCGACGCTGGGCGGCGGCAAGGTCCAGCAGCCGCCGCTGCTGCTCCGCCTCCTCGCGCTCCCACTCCCGCCGGGACCACTCCAGCGCCGCGTCGAGCGGCATGGTGTTCTCGGCGGGGACGACGTCGCGGAGGGAGCGCTGGATCGCCTCCTCCATCGCCGCCTCCTCGGCGCGCCTCGCCTCCGCCTCGGCGAGCTCGGCGGCCCTCTGAGCGGCGTCCATCTGCGACGGCCTTCTGCGACGGCGCGGCGGCGACGCGCGCGCCCCTCCGTCGCGGATGACGAGGGCGCCGCTGTTCCGCCTCGGCGCGCTCGCCGGCTCCCTCTTCACTGTCCTCGGCGTCGATGCCGAGGACAGCGAGCCGGATCTCGTCGCCGACCCGGACGACGCCGTCCCGGACGAGCCGGACGTCGCCATCCGGCGCGGCATCCAGCTGCTCCCGCGGCGGCGGGAGATCGTCGGCCGCGGCGCCGGCGGCATCTCGAGAACGGGGTCGTTCCCGTTCTCGATGTGCTCGAGGACGAACTCGAGCGTCCTGCCGGGCGCGCTCCACCAGCGGCGGCGTCCGGCGGCGTTGTTCCGCGCCGGAGGAGGGGGCGGCCCGTCGTAGGCCGCCAGCTCCCGCTCGTATCGGCGGCGGAAGAACGCCGTCCACGCCTCCCGGTTGTCCGGGAAGAAGCGCGGCTCGGCGCGCTGCTCGTCAGACATCGTCTCGAGCACCTCGTCGATGGCGGCGTCGAGAGCCGCTCCGGTCGGCGGCGACGGGATGGGGATACCGCCGGCGCTCAGGCGCCAACCTCCGGGCGCCCGGAAGTCGGGCGGCGCCATGTAGCCGGCGGCATGGAGGAGGCGGCCCTCCCATTGGTGGAGGGAGCGGCGGCCGAAGCCGTTGTTCGCCGCCCCGTCGTCGCCGGAGTTGTTCACCATGGTCTCGGGGATCGTCGGCGTGGGCGAGTGGGCGAGGTGCGCTCTGGTCGAATGGTGGCGAATGTGGCCGGCCAGACGCGGTAGGCCGCGTTTATATGGCCGCGCTGGCATTAACTCGCCTCGCCGCGTGGCTGGCCGGCCAGCGGCGGCAGCCTTTACAGCGCGCGGAAGACGATGCGTGCGGGGAAGACGATCCGCGGAAGACGAGACGATGACGACGACGACCGCCCACTCTCGCCGACAGGTCGGGGCCACACGACCCGCGGGAACGCGCGCGAATATTCTCGGCGGTTTCGCGCCAGTTTGTTTCGTCCGGAGTCCCCGAGTGCGCCCCGGAAGGCCGGGGATGGCCTGGGCTCGCCGGATGGATGAAGGCCCAGATCCGGGCGAAATCGAGGATCCGGGGGCGCGACTGGGCCGTTTTTCGCCGTCCGGATGAAAAATAAGGGCGCCGGGGGCCTCGTCGGGCTCATGAGTGGAGATGCTCTAACTCCATCTGATTCTTTCAACGGTAATGACTTTGCCTCTGACAAACTAGTTTGGAGGTCCGAAAAGCCGTTGATTAGCGATGGAGCCGCATCGAGCTCGGTGGTGTTGAATGAGGAGGATATGCGTTGTTCTTTTTTGCATAGGTTTATCCTATCTTTTCAGTTCTATAAATCTGGTACGTACGTGTCTTGTAATTTGATTTTATCTTATGAATGAGAATACTGTTGGAAAATTAGGCACAATTTTCATGATTAATTCCAGAATATTAAACATAACAATACCAGCTACTACCACATGTAACTCGAACATACTAGATGTACTAAACAATAAGATGAATGGAAACAAGTAGCAGCTAAACATGTACTCGTAGAACATGATGAATAGACGAACAGTAGTACTCCGCATGTACCGTTCGTTTGCAGGTGAAGTCGCAGCGGTAACATTGTTGATGACAATGTTGGAGAAGACCGGTCGAAGTAGACGACGATGAAGACCGCGGTAGGCAGCACCGCCTGACTTGGAAGGAAGACGACCCGTGATGAAGAACTCGAGCAGTCGCGCAGAGCGCTTCCCAAAAACCTAATTCGCCCTCTCCCGTACAGGATCGCAAAGGCGAGTGGTTCCGGAGACCTGCTCTCCTATTCACCGGTGCACGCCGGCGCTCGGGATGGAGTAGACTACGGAGGCGATGCAAGCAGCGAGAGGTGGCAAAACCCTAGATCGGTTCTAGGATGTGTGCGGTGGTATTCGGGCAAGAGTTTATATAGGCGCGCAGAGGAAAACCCTAGGCAACATGGGCCACGCCCACGTCGCACGCCCGAGTCAGTTACAGTAGCCCACGATCCGGGAGCAACCCGAACCGGCTAGCTGTGACGCGTCCGTCAAGGACTCGGTCAAATGCTCGGTTTTTGTGTGTAGCAAAAAGATAAGTTCGGCTCCGAGGCTCAATTCCGCAAACCGCGGCGCGCGCGTGTCGTGTCGTGACGTATCGTGTCGTGTCGAGTCGAGTCGAGATGAGCGAGCAAGCAGGAGGAGGAGTGATCCCTTTGATGGCGCCCAGTTGACGAGGGAGATTATTCTTCTTCGTTCCCCGGCAACGGCGCCAGAAAAGAAGCTGCTGCGTGTGGTTGACGTGGGAGCAGACTGTCCTTGTGCGTGGTGGATAACCAGCCCGTTAGGAACCCCAAGAGGAAGGTATGATGAGTATAGCAGCTAGTTTTCCCTCAGTTTAAGAAACCAAGGTTTATCGATCAGGAGAGGAGAGACAAACGACTGAAGGTGATGCGGAACCTGCACACACACAAACAAATACTTTGTTCCCAACTTGCGATGAGGTTGTCAATCTCACCGGTTTGCTTGAAACAAAGGTTATGAGCGTATCGAGTGGAAAACAATATAGTATGCGAGTAAAGTAAATAGTACGAGTAAAGTAAACAGTGCGAGTAAAGTAAACAGGTGATAGCAATATGATGTAAATAGGACCGGGGTCCACAGTTCACTAGTGGTGTCTCTCCATAGATAAAATAACACATGCTGCGTAAACAAATTACAGTTGGGCAATTGATAGAATAAAGATAAACGTGATATGTCAAGAAGATCACTATGAGATTTACTCTGGGCATTACAACAAAATATATAGATCGCCATCCAACTGCATCTATGACTAATAATCCACTCCCGGGGATATCAATCCGAACACCCCAAAAGTATTAAGTTGCGAACAACAGATAATTGCATTAAGCAAAGTGTGTAATGTAAACAAAGCATATGTCCTTGAGCATATGAATGTTGTTTTCTCCCTAGTAGCAACAGCACATCTACCACCTTAGAGGTTTCTGTCACTCCCCCAGGTGAAATAGAGGCATGAACCCACTATCGAGCATAAATACCCCCTCTTGGAGTCACTAGCAACTACTCGGCCAAGATAGCTACTAACAACGGAGAGCATGCAAGATCATAAACAATATAGAGATAACAAAAGATAATATTCAGTACAGCAACTTAATCATAAACACCAATATTCATCGGATCCCAACAAACCAAACATGTAGAATTACATAACGGTGATCTCAATCATGTAGGGCAGCTCATGAGATCTAAACATGAAGCACATGGTGGAGGAGACAACCATCTAGCTACTGCTATGGACCCATAGTCCAAGGTAGACTACTCACTCATCGCTCCGGAGGCAAGCATGACGATGAAGAAGACCTCCGGTGGCGATTCCCCTCTCCGGCAGGGTGCCGAGAAGAGCTTCTGGACCCTCCCGATCTTCGGGTCGACGGTGGCGGCAGATCGCGATGTGTTCTAGAAATCTGATCGGGTACTTAGGTTTTTTCCGTCGGGGGGTCTTTATAAGCGAAGGGGCGTCGTCAGAGGAGGAGCCAGGCGCCCTCACGCGGGGCCCGCGCAGCCAGGGGCCTGGCCGCGCCACCCCTGCGTGTGGGGCCCTGGTGGCCCCCCTCTGACTCTTCTTCGGATCTCTGGAAGCTTCCGGGTAAAATAAGACTTCAGGAACTTGTTTCGTCCAATTCCGAGAATATTTCCTGTGTATCACTTCTGAAACACAAAAACAGCAGAAAACACGAAACTGGCACTGTGGCAACTCGTTAATAGGTTAGTTCCAGAAAATGCATAAAAGTGCCACGAAGTGTAACGAAACAATAGGCAAATGGTGTAAAAACAAGCATGGAGCATCAAAAATTATAGATACGTTGGAGAACAATTATGATTTCAAGTGGGAAGCAGTGATTGCAAGTTTTATAACCTTCAAAAATTATGGTACTTACCGGCTTTGAGCTCTCATTGCCCCCATCATAAGCATCTTGAATGGTTAAAGTTAATGCGAGAACAATTATGATGCATATGCTTGACAAATCATAAGTTGAAAACCTCGTGCCCCGTGAATACCATTTGACAAATCAAATGGTGTAAAAACAAGCATGGAGCATCAAAAATTATAGATACGTTGGAGAACAATTATGATTGCAAGTGGGAAGCAGTGATTGCAAGTTTTATAACCTTCAAAAATTATGGTACTTACCGGCTTTGAGCTCTCATTGCCCCCATCATAAGCATCTTGAATGGTTAAAGTTAATGCGAGAACAATTATGATGCATATGCTTGACAAATCATAAGTTGAAAACCTCGTGCCCCGTGAATACGAGTACCCAAACCTCATGCTACTTTACTTAGAGTCCCAAGCAAGGCTCTTGTCATTGTAAGTATATGCATATCATTGAAAACCGCCAATGGGGTACCTCCGTGCCCGATGACATGGAACAAGCCCACACCAAAATGACAGGACAAGCAGACAATGAACACCTCGACATCTCTTTTATTTGCCTTTTGTTTAGCTTTTTATTGTGAGATGCTTCGTCGAATGTTCACCATGGGTATGCTGCAAATTTCCACCATGAATTATGCATGGCTTAGATTGGCGGCCCGGCGTTTCCCTAACACATATACAAACTCCATGATCCCCACAAGATTCCCAATTCATTTCACACCGCGGGAATCCATAAACAAAAGATCACGATATCAACCCAAATAAGAAGTGCAATGTTGAAAGCTTGCCCCATGACAGCATGGATGGGCTAGAATCCAACTTACAACTTGCAAGCATAACAACTCAACATAAGAGACCACAATGTCAAATTTTTAAGAACAGAAAAAAGTAAAGTGTGCCTTCCGGTTCGTGAGAGCTTTACTGACCAAATTTCGCATAACACTGGTAAGAGTTTAATTTGAAGAGAAAATAAAAGCAAGTCAAATTTACTTGGAATAGCAAATTGCTAGTAGGTATGTATGGTGTACACTTTGGAAAACTTTGGCTTTTAGGAGTTGGATGCACGAGTAGAGCTCATACTCAGTACAAGGCGAGGGCTAGCAAAAGACTGGGAGCGACCAACTAAGAGAGCAATAATGGCCATAATTATGCAAAGCGACAAAACGACATTAAAAGAAGCATATGATGGCATCAAAAGTCAAAAACTAAATGATCATAGAGGCTATTGGCGACTTTGTAAGAGTCTAACATGTGTGAGCATGTGCCAAGTCAATCCAAATAAAGCATCAAGGAGAAAACCAAAATAATGCTTCCATACAATAAAAACAACGCATGATTTTTTCAAAGGCTCATTAAGCAATCTCAGTTATTTGAGACAAGTCATGCTACAGCAAAACCACTAAGCATACTATCAAAAAGGCATCAAGCATGACATGAAAAAGCCTAAGCCGCAGTCTACACAAGCTCCTTGTTGTACCACTATTTTGCACAAAGCTTTTTCTCTTTTCCAACACCATTTGAAATTTTTAAAGACACCTCTTTTGATGAAAACCAATAAAGATCAGAGGCAAAAATACACCTTGATGAAAAGATATGACAAGGTCTGAACGCAAATCAAGGCGAAAACGAAAACCAAAGCAGTAGCAGAAAAAGAAGAACGCTCGATTTTTAATAAGAGTGAAAACTAGAGCGTTCTTTGCAAATGAAAACGAGTACATCTCCTCCAAAAGAAATTTGTTGGGGTCCAACCATTTATTGAAGCAAACAAACAAACTAAACAACTAAGAAAACTAAAACAACTGACGCTCCAAGAAAAACACATAGTGCATGAAGCAATAAAAATATAGTGTTTTGAAAGGTGACCTGATTTTTGCCGATGAAGAAGGGGTGCCTCGGGGGCATCCCCAAGCTTTGACGCTTGTACTTCTTGGATATTTCTTGGGGTGATGCATGGGCATCCCCAAGCTTGAGCTTTTGTCCATTCTTCAACTCATCTCATCATTCTCCAATCCCTACACTTGAAAACTTCCTTCATACAAAACTAAACACAAATCTATTAGCAACATTAGTGCAAGCATAACATATAATCAATCCTCTATTTGCTTCAGGTTTCAACTCAAAGCTACCACATATATAGTAGATACTACTGTAGCAACCGCTCAACAGTTCCGTGATCAAAAGAACTCAAAAGAAAGCGATAAAGTGGCAAACACAAATATTGGCAGAAATCTGTCAAAACTGAATAGCTGACAAAGGTCGAATTTTTGAGAGATTTTCTGTTGCTCAAATAAAAAAGTGTTCAACTAACAAAAGTTTGGATATAACCTGGGGCATATGCACAAGAAATCGCAGGTCCAAAAGATAAACAGAGAATTTTCACGAATTTTTACGGTGCAGCACTGAAAACAGTTTCAGGACAGCAACATCCCCAAATCTTTACCTCGCTCAAATTAGAGGCTTCTCTTGGCACAAAAACGAAATAAACAAGATAAGGAGCGGTCATTACAGTAGTAATGACTTCCAAGACTCAAATAAAAGAAAAAGTACTGAAAAGAAAACATTGGGTTATCTCCCAAGAGTGCTTTTCTTTAATGCCTTTGAGCTAGGCGCAGAAAATTGCGAATCAAGTAACATCAGAAGAAGCATTGAGATCAACAGTAGAGGTCTTGTCAATAAGGCATTGTATTTCATCCACATAAGTTTTTGAAGACCCTTTGTGATCATGCTTTGGTACACTATTTTCATCAAAAAGATTTTCAGGACAGATCCAGGCAAAATTATTTTCGAAGGCTTCACACAATCCCAAAAGCTTGCAAGGTATAGGTATTTCGGCTCCCTCATCATTTGTACTAATAACCTTTATAGGTGAACCGAGTTTATTAAAACGTTTAAGAACTTTCCTAGCTTCAATAACGACATCCTTAAATTTTAGGCGCAAGGTTTCTAAGATAAAAGCTTTCTTTTCGGGATCCTCAATTTCATGAAGCTTAAGGAACATATATTGCATAAAAGGATTAAGACTAGCAAACCTAGCTTCTAACATGTGAACTAAATGAGCAGAAGCAACTTCATAACTAGGAGCTAGCTCAAACAAAGACTTTTCCTCAACTTCCTTATGCATACTAATGTGATTAAAGAACTCCTCAATGTTACTTTTTCCAATAATCGAACCACTACCTACTGAGAGGTCCTCCAGAACGTACTTAGGGATCAACATGATAAACTAAAGTAAAGAAATAACAACTACCAAGGATTCTATTTTTTTTTGGGTTTTTGATATAAAACGATGCAGGTAAAATAAATAAAGTAAAGCAAAACAATAACAAAGTAAAGGATGTGTGTGCGAAAAACTCCCCTCGCAGAAGTCTTCTCTTCCTCCCCGGCAACGGCGCCAGAAAAGAAGCTGATCCCTTTGATGGCGCCCAGTTGACGAGGGAGATTATTCTTCTTCGTTCCCCGGCAACGGCGCCCGAAAAGAAGCTGCTGCGTGTGGTTGACGTGGGAGCAGACTGTCCTTGTGCGTGGTGGATAACCAGCCCGTTGGGAACCCCAAGAGGAAGGTATGATGAGTATAGCAGCTAGTTTTCCCTCAGTTTAAAAAACCAAGGTTTATCGATCAGGAGAGGAGAGACAAACGACTGAAGGTGATGCAGAACCTGCACACACACAAACAAATACTTTGTTCCCAACTTGCGATGAGGTTGTCAATCTCACCGGTTTGCTTGAAACAAAGGTTATGAGCGTATCGAGTGGAAAACAATATAGTATGCGAGTAAAGTAAACAGTACGAGTAAAGTAAACAGTGCGAGTAAAGTAAACTGGTGATAGCAATATGATGTAAATAGGACCGGGGTCCACAGTTCACTAGTGGTGTCTCTCCATAGATAAAATAACACATGCTGGGTAAACAAATTACAGTTGGGTAATTGATAGAATAAAGATAAACGTGATATGTCAAGAAGATCACTATGACATTTACTCTGGGCATTACAACAAAATACATAGACCGCCATTCAACTGCATCTATGACTAATAATCCACTCCCGGGGATATCAATCCGAACACCCCAAAAGTATTAAGTTGCGAACAACAGATAATTGCATTAAACAAAGTGTGTAATGTAAACAAAGCATATGCCCTTGAGCATATGAATGTTGTTTTCTCCCTAGTAGCAACAGCACATCTACCACCTTAGAGGTTTCTGTCACTCCCCCAGGTGAAATAGAGGCATGAACCCACTATCGAGCATAAATACCCCCTCTTGGAGTCACTAGCAACTACTCGGCCAAGATAGCTACTAACAACGGAGAGCATGCAAGATCATAAACAACATAGAGATAACAAAAGATAATATTCAGTACAGCAACTTAATCATAAACACCAATATTCATCGGATCCCAACAAACCAAACATGTAGAATTACATAACGGTGATCTCAATCATGTAGGGCAGCTCATGAGATCTAAACATGAAGCACATGGTGGAGGAGACAACCATCTAGCTACTGCTATGGACCCATAGTCCAAGGTAGACTACTCACTCATCGCTCCGGAGGCAAGCATGGCGATGAAGAAGACCTTCGGTGGCGATTCCCCTCTCCGGCAGGGTGCCGGGAAGAGCTTCTGGACCCTCCCGATCTTCGGGTCGACGGTGGCGGCAGATCGCGATGTGTTCTGGAAATCTGATCGGGTACTTAGGTTTTTTCCGTCGGGGGGTCTTTATAGGCGAAAGGGCGTCGTCAGAGGAGGAACCAAGCGCCCTCACGCGGGGCCTGCACGGCCAGGGGCCTGGCCGCGCCACCCCTGCGTGTGGGGCCCTGGTGGCCCCCCTCCGACTCTTCTTCGGATCTCTGGAAGCTTCCGAGTAAAATAAGACTTCAGGAACTTGTTTCGTCCAATTCCGAGAATATTTCCTGTGTATCACTTCTAAAACACAAAAACAGCAGAAAACAGGAAACTGGCACTGTGGCAACTCGTTAATAGGTTAGTTCCGGAAAATGCATAAAAGTGCCACGAAGTGTAACGAAACAATAGGCAAATGGTGTAAAAACAAGCATGGAGCATCAAAAATTATAGATACGTTGGAGATGTATCAAGGAGCGTGTGTGTGGCACTTCTCTTCTCACTCACTTACCAAGTGATGCAACATTCCACCTTATATGTTGGTCTACATCTCTCCCAACTTCTCATGTGGGACTAAACTTAGTTCACACCTCTTGCCTTTGTGCAGCCAAAAACTTGGGCTGCATGTCACATGGGCTCACACACATGGGCTTTGAGATTTCTTAGGAATTTCTGAAATCTAATATGGGCCACTAGTTTTGGGCCCAATATTTTAACAACTCCCCACCAGATCTCAAATGCCCATTTAGAGATTTGCCAAACCTCACTACTTGTTTATATATCAGTGTTTGAGCAGAGACTGTTAAGTTGAACTTCCGCCTAAAACCTTAAGCTACATCTATCAGCAACTTGAACAATGGACTATGCCTTGAATTATAAGTTTGGTGCATCAAGATTTCACTCAAAGTTATAACCAATACATGGTTGCCAGTAGCCTCCCCCGCGGGTTGGAGTATATGCGTCGTACTCCCTGGTCTCTTTATGAGTTTACTAGAGGTCACCCAAATCTCATAGACTGCAACATTTAATAGTCGGACTCATATAGGTATGTTCTTTTAAGAATGCTCTTTAGGATAGCATATTTGCTAATCATAGCCAACAGAAACACATTAAGGCATGTTGCCAAACTGCCTTACAGATTTTGAGAGTTTTGCATCTTCACAGAGAGAGGGTTACAGAATACTCTCCTCGGTTAAACCACTAGCTTGTTTTCCCAGGTCCTAATTCAAGGGATCTCCGATCACAAAGGTTGGGTTACCACTATGGCATAACATCTATGGGTCTCAAACCCATCTCCCTCGATGCACTGTCTATCACATTGTGTGATAGTTCCTTAGTAAAGGGATCTGCTAGGTTTTTGTCTGTTTGAATATACGTAACAGTTACATGGGCCGCGCCCACTTCGCACGCCCGAGTCGGTTACAGCAGCCCACGATCCGATTAGCTGTGACGCGTCCGTCAAGGACTCGGTCAAACGCTCGGTTTTCCTATATAGCAAAAAGATAAGTTCGGCTCCAAGGCTCAATTTCGCAAACCACGGCACGCGCATCGTGACGTGTTGAGATGAGCGAGCGAGGAGGGGGAACGTGTGTGTGGCACTTCTCTTCTCACTCACTTACCAAGTGGTGCAACACCCCACCTTATATGTTGGTCTACATCTCTCCCAACTTTCCATGTGAGACTAAACTTAGCTCCTACCTCTTGCCTTTGTGCAGCCAAAAACTTAGATTGCATGTCACATGGGCTCACATATATGGGCTTTGATATTTCTTAGGAATTTCTGAAATCTAATATGGGCCGCTAGTTTTGGGGCCAATATTTCAACAAACACGTATGTTACATAGAAAAATTGGTACCACTCCCTTCCTCCGTTTCAATGCTTAGGGTGTAATGTTTTTTGGCTCGCTTAGGCTAACCATATCGGGTAGTATCCTATAGTAGTATTATATATATGATACTTACACATGATACTATATCGATAATGCACGGTATCATGTACTACTATCATATACTCATTGTATTTATCAATTTCTAAAATCTATGTATAAAATTGTGTATAAGATTTTCCTGACATTTAATCTTTCTTGTAATATGCGCTATGAGACTATATCTACCTATGCTACTCTAATTTCCTTTCACTTTATTAATTAGCTGTCACATCAATATTTTTGTAAACCTTATTTGCATGACCATACTAGCTATGATACTAACACTGTCTAGCCTTATTAAGAAGGTTTCCAGCAAGGCAAAAGTTTCCTAATCTACTCCTATTAAGTAGTAGTGAGTTTGTTGAGAAATTTTCTCTCCCAGCCTTGACCGACTCCTCGGTTTCTCTCCTGCATGGCAGACATCTTTTCTCTCTCGCCAAGGGATAAGTGACTATGGCCTCCTTCCTTATGGCCTGTTTGTTTGGGCTGGTTGTGGCTGGCTATGGCTGGCTGCGGTGCTGTGCAGAGAAAGCTGCTGTGCATGGAAAACTGCTGTTTTGAGTTTTGCTGTTTGGCAAGTTAGCTGGATGTCTGACTGCTAACTGATGAATTATCAGAATTACCCCAGATGTTATAAGAACGTGTATTTTTTCTGAGTTAGTGTAAACAATGTGTCCAAAACATATATTGCCATGAATACTTATGAGTATACGCAACAGACAGCACATGCAGGCAGCATCACCGTGCACACGCATCAGCTGAGGACGAGCAGCGAGCTCCCGGTCACGGGCGTGGTTGGGCAGGTCGGTGCCTGAGGAAGAACTCCAGGTCGGGAGTAGCGAGCGCACACGAGCAGCACTAGCTCACCTAGGTCGACGGGAGCCGGCCAGGTTGGACGGCGAGAGATGGGCTGCACGAACGGCAGGAATCGGGCAAGGACGCCGGGAATCGAACGAGGCCAGCGGGAACGCACTGGGCGCCGGCCCGAGAGGGCATCGTGGCGTCGGCCAAGTGCACGAGGGCAACCATGAATGGCGCCGGCCGAGTGCACGAGGGGAACTGAACAAAGGGATTGTTTGCTCATTTCCTTTTTAGATAGAAAAACGGTTCGCTCGTTCTCGCCGGTGGCATTCGCATGTAATTAGGTCCAAACAATATGTCCTGTTGGAGAAAAAGATTCGCTTGTTAAGTGTAAAGCCACGGAAAGCTGCGGGAAGCACGTCTCAACGTGCTTCCCGGGGCTATGCCTAATCGTTCATCGGCTTTGGCAAGGCCCGCAGACGAAGCAGCTCTGTTTGGTTCATTCAGACGGCTTATTCTAGTGGAAAGCTTAAAAAACTCAAACAAATACCCCGTTTAGTCAGGTTCTTGGGCGGCTTCATGTCTAGTACTCACCGGAGAAAAAAATTTACGCTTACGCTAGTACTAACGAGGCTGAACACTTACTGCATACTCCCTCCGTCCTAAATTACTTTGTATTCTGAGTTCGGTCAAAGTTAAACTAGATAAAGTTTAACCAAGCATATTGATAAAAATATCAAATATTATAATATTAAATATATAATATAAAAATATATTTTATGATGATTCTAACAATATCTATTTCATATCATAAATGCTTATATTTTTCCTTATACTCTTAGAAAAAGTTTATAAAATTTAACTTTAACTAAACCTAGAATGTAGGGTAATTTAGGATGGAGGAAGCACTACATTATTAGTCACAATGATTTTTTTATTGAGAAGAGTGAATCAACGAGGTTGATGGTTGATTTCCCATGAGAGGTGTAGGTGGAGGCAGTCTGCTTCCCGTATGCAAAAAAAAGTAAATTGATTTAGGTATTATAGCTAAAGTTGACACGCCTGTTCATTCATTTTAGATCAGTGTGTAGTAAACTTTCTTCATTCTACTTTATTTTTGTATTAAATTTTCTTTATCTTACTTGATTTCATTGTGTATTGAACTTTTTATTATATTTTAGATCAAAATGAAGCAAAGTGTGCACACTTTGTCCACCTCGAGGGGGAAATACCCAAGCAAATCTTGCAAAGATCCGGTGGGTGGAAGATGCAATCTTAAATTGGAAGAGAGAAACACTAACACTTGGTACAACAACACTCCACCAAAAACTTTTTGAGAAGTATAAATTGAGCATACGTTACATGACGATCTTTATGGTAAGGAAATGGCTCGTGACCGGATTATTGGTCCATGGAATGGAAGGTTTCAGTTGCTTTACACCTATAAAACAGTAGTGAAGATGGCTAGTCCAGACAGTGTTGTAGATATTGACAAGCATATTGTTGATTACAAAGTAAGAGGGAATAGAATGGAGAAGGAATGCTTCAGGAAGGCTTTTTTTGTTCCAAGGCTTGTTGGCAAGGGTTTCTAGGTTGTTGCGGGCTTTATTTGGTTGTGGATGCAACTGATTTGAATGGAAGATTTAGAGCACAGTTAGAATCGGGGAGACAGGGCGTTGGATGAACTCGAAAGTAAACGTGGGTGCAGAACCTGGCTTGCTTTCAATCTGTCCCACACCGTACCCTCCTGGCCCCTTTATATAGGTGGCCAGGTCTCAAGGATCGGGTGGGATCCGATACAGATTACAATATCGACATACGACATGAACTCGTATTTTGACTAGTATTACAATTGGGCCTATCGTAACGGGCCTCAGGGGTACTCAACTAACGGGCTCTATTATCTATACCCTTGTCAGTAGCCCCCGAGATTCTACCAGAATTGTAGATTCGGGTTGAATCTTAGATCTTTAATTCTTTGACTTGATCAATACTTGACTTCTTCAAATCTTGAAATCTTCGACTTGGTCTTTTGACTTATCTTTTTCTATAGTATCTCACAAGGGGCTTTGATGAATAAGCCTGACACCACTGACGGATCAAGAGGTCAGTTAACTGCCGGAACAGACACTTACCACCTACTTCAAATTCAATCCCCTTGGACTTGAATTCGGGAAACCGGTCAAACTCATTCTTTTGCCGCATTTAGAATTTACAAAGAATGAGTCCCAGTGGTTCTCAGGGTACCCAATGCGTCCACCAGGATTTTTTTTCGCGTTGTAGACACGGATACATACCAGCAGAGCGCATCCATGTGCGTATACCGGGCCACACAGGACGGATCCTGGGGTCTTACCGTCGTGATATATTCCAACCACGGCATTCAAGTTTTGTCACGATGACGCAACTCGAGAATCATACGTTGCAGCCTTGTTTGACTATTCTAGCATACAAAATATTCGGGTTTATTTAACCTTGATCGATAAAAATCTTCCTCCCGATGGTAGTAATGATGCTTCCAGAATCTTATTCGCCTTCATTGTTCATTATAAAACATTGTCGAGTGCGCGCCCAGCGCTCCCGATGGGAGTAGCCCCCGAGGCTATAGTCGAAAAATCTTTTTTCGTGTATAGTCTCAAAGACAGCGTGCCTTCTTTCATACCGCGAGATCATAATGTGACTCAATAATATCGTCGGGTGCGTGCCCAGCGCTCCCGATGGTAGTAGCCCCCGAGGCTATAGTCGAATGTTTTTGGGTATAGACTCAAAGAATGACTCCTCTTTTACCAGGTTCAATTTTTCGTCGGCTTCCTTGATCTTCTTTTTTCCAAGTTCGCCAACTCGAACCATCTTCAGAATATTCATCTTACTAGCGTCCACTGCTTATCATAGTCTTCAGTTCTCGTTACCCGTACGTTTGTGACGTCATTAATCTATTTATAATTATCTCTAGATTTTGACCGTTACCCATGGACAGCGCGGTAATTTTGCAATTCCTCTACCCGTTAGTGGGCTGCCGTTTCCGCTCTTTGCGCCATGTCTCAGCCCACGTTCCGTTACCTGGAAGCTATATAAGGGGAAAGTGGGAAAATTTACTGTTTACCAGTTCATTGCTTCCGCCGCCGCCACGATTGCTGCAATCTCTGCTCTCCTTTGATCTCCTGCTGAGCCCCCGTGCGCAGATCGTAGATGCGCGTGAAGCATCAGGCGCAGAAGCACAAGATGACCAAGGGGATGAACGCCACGACGAGCTGGGTGCCTTCTGCCTTTATGCAGAAGGAGTTGGACAAGGCCCGGGCGGATGGTCTCGTCTCCAACGACGACGAGGTTATCTTCCCCAGCGCTGAGCGGATCCCCAAGCCCAGAGATGGTTTTCGGGTGATGTTCTTTGTCTATCTTTTGCGCGGTCTTTCCCTTCCTGCCCACGAATTTCTTCATGGGCTTCTTTTTGTTTATAGTGTGCAGCTTCACCAGCTCACACCAAACTTCATCTTGCACATTGCTTGTTTCATAACTTTGTGCGAGTCGTTTCTGGGGATTGATCCCCACTTTCTTCTTTGGAGAGCCCACTTTCGGCTCCGCCCCAGTGTCGCATTGTCCAAGAAACCCGAACTGGGCGGAGCTTGTATCTCTGTTCGCTCTGAATCGCAGTATTTGGAGTTTTTAATGGCTGCCTCGGTACAAGGTTGGAGGACCAGGTGGTTTTATATCAAAGACCAAAAGAATTCCCCCTCTGACAAGTACGGCCTTGCCCCATTTGAAGCCTCCCAAGAATTGAAGAAATTGGCCTCGTGGGATTCGCCTCCCACGGAAACTGAGATGGAGGAGATCAAGCCACTCCTGGCCCGCATCCAGGAGCTGAAAAGTGGTAGAGGAGGTGCTCTTTCGGGTACACAACTCATGGCTTTTTTCCTGCAGTGTCGGGTTCAACCCCTGCAGCATCGTCTCTCCAAGTTGTGGACTTTTTCCGGCTTGGGGGATCCTTCTCGAGTATCTAAAAATCTTATGGAGAAGAAGGACCTCGACAAGCGTGTGAGAGCTCTTACCACTCTCACCAAAGATCATGAAGTTGCGGACTTAGCTGCAAGCCACTTCGACTCCGAGCATCCCTTGCCTGCGGTAATTTTTGCTGTCTTTACTTTGCCTTGTCTTTCTCTTATTATTCTTCGCCTTATATCTTTCGGGTTGTTTTGTCTTTTCAGGATCATTGACTTCTTGTTTCTCGCCCTCCTCTCCCAGAGGGAGGGGCCATTACGCATGTTCATGTTTCTGCGGCCTCCGAAGCCCCCGAGACTAAGGACAGCCACGATGGAGACGAAGGCGAGAATTCGCTGGAAAGGACCAGTTCAACGACGTTACCTCCTCCTGCGCTTTCTGAAGACATTGTCATGGACAAGAAGAGGAAACGTGTCGAAGAATTTGCTTCTTCTAGTGCCTCCGCCCCTAAGACTGTGGCCGGGGAATCCTTTGAGCCAGAGGACGGCGGAGAACTCTTCGACTTCATGGACTCGTGAGTGTTCATCTGTTTGTTTTCATATATTTAGCTTTTCATTGTCGACCTTGATAGATGACTTTGTCTTTTTCTCTTTTTCTCAGTGACGAGGAGAACCCGAAGAGATTTGTTGCTGAGGCCCCCGTCACTGATACTCTTGTCATCAACGAGCCATCGCCACAAGAGGTTGATCCAGCAGCGAAACCTCAAAAAGCTTCGAAGAAGCCTACCAAGAAGGTAGTCACTGTTCGTAGCTCTAGGCACTTGCAGAAAGCTTCCGACGCCGGTGCTATCCTTGAGGCCCATCAGTCCACAAGCTCCTCCGACGACGTGCGTAAACATACTATTATATTTACTTCAACTTTTACGTGTTGATGCTCACATCCTATTTTCTGAACAGAACCTGATGAAGAGATTTGTCGACTTGGGCAATGAATGCGTCGAGTACCTAAAAGTTGCCAAGGCTTCTGAAGGTAAGTCTCGTTTTTAGCACTTGCTTATCTTTGCATGCATGTCTCTGCTTCTTTACATGACTTTTTCTTTCCTCTTTGTTTAACTCAGGTGCTCTAAAGGCAGCCAATGCTCGTGTTGCATCGCTGGAAGCTGAACTAGAAGCCTCCAGGACAGCCTTTGATGCTGCCACTGCTGCCAAGGTTAATGCTGAGAAGTCTGCTAAGTCAGCATTGGCTAAGGCGAAAAAAGCAGAGAAGGACTTGGCTAATGCTAACAAGGAGCACCTCCAGCGGGAGCAAGCCGTGGATGAACGGCTAAATCAGATGTCTGCTGCTGCTGGAGGTATATACTATACTTTCTTTCATTTTGTTGGCTTTCTTGCTCTCTTATGCTTGCTGATGTATTCCTTTTCTGCTGTTTTGCTGTTTCCTTGGTTTTGCAGAATATAGTGAAGTGTCTGCGTCGGCTTTGCAGCTTGACGAAGATCATCTCTTGGCCGCGGTCAGCTTGCTGGAAGCTAACTGGATATCTGTCCGAGAAATCTTTGAGTTGGTTAACCGCGTACTTACGCGGATTTTCGTCGGGCTGTGGCCCAAGAAGAAGGCCAATGTACCAGACTTGAAGAATCTTGCCAAAGCCTTCGACATTGATGACGACCCCATACTTACTATGAAGGGTCTCTCGTTGAAGTGAGGTGCCGATATGCGCATGGTGAGGAGGTGAACTGGGAGAAGGTTAGCTCTTTCCCTGACCGTCCTCGTTTGGAACTGAAGCCCTTCTTCGAGAAGGCGAAAAAATATGCGCCGGGCATCGTGTCGATGATTTCCCCTTCGGCAGCTTCCGCGACCGGTACGACGCCGATTTCTTCGACTCCGGCCACAAGTGGATCTATGCCTCCTCCTGATGCTGGTGCTGCTTCTGCTACCCCCCCTTATACTATGGATCGTGAGGCCGAGGTGGCATAGACTTGGTCTCCCTTGTAATTTTAGTTTCATTCTGATGTAGCAAAAACTCTCTAGTCGCATGTAGCCCAAGAACCTTAGTCAGAGGGCTTATGCTTTTGTAAATCTATCATCTTTTGCGAAATGTTGTATTTGGTTTAGCTTCTGAGATGCTCCTCTCTTCTTTTTCTTTTGCCTTCCAGCCTATGCGTGCTGGTGAATTATCTGGTCGTGGTCAAGCTCCATCTTTTGCCGATGCTTTCGACTCCGGAGTTTTGTCGCCTCCTCGTCCTGTTTGCCAATGCGATGAGTATTTCTCAAGGATTGCAGATCTTGAAAGCCGTTTGACTTTGTCTAAACGCCAAGCGCAGATGGCTATGGGTAAAGCCAGCAAATCTTGTGATTTTATGAAGCAGATATCCATACTCGAGGATACGGTGTCGAGTCTGACAGCTAAAATTGTACATTTGGAGGAGTGCGACTCCTTTCTCGTTGGTATTATCGAATCTACTTGCGAGTTGCTGCGATGTAAGTTTTCCTGCAATTTTCCTCTTTTGCTTTTTGATACGTCTCCAACGTATCTATAATTTTTGATGCTCCATGCTTGTTTTTATACCATTTGCCTATTGTTTCGTTACACTTAGTGGCACTTTTATGCATTTTCCGGAACTAACCAATTAACGAGTTGCCACAGTGCCAGTTCCCTGTTTTCTGCTGTTTTTGTGTTTCAGAGTGATACACAGGAAATATTCTCGGAATTGGACGAAACAAGTTCCTGAAGTCTTATTTTACCCATAAGCTTCCAGAGATCCGAAGGAGAGTCGGAGGGGGGCCACCAGGGCCCCACACGCAGGGGCGGCGCGGCCAGGCCCCTAGCCGCGCGGGCCCTGCGTGAGGGCGCCTGGCTCCCCCTCTGACATCGCCCCTTCGTCTATAAAGACCCTCCGATGGAAAAAACCTAAGTACCCGATCAGATTTCAAGAACACATCGCGATCCGCCGCCACCGTCGACCCGAAGATCGGGAGGGTCCAGAAGCTCTTCCCGGCACCCTGCCGGAGAGGGGAATCGCCACCGAAGGTCTTCTTCATCGCCATGCTTGCCTCCGGAGTGATGAGTGAGTAGTCTACCTTGGACTATGGGTCCATAGCAGTAGCTAGATGGTTGTCTTCTCCACCATGTGCTTCATGTTTAGATCTCATGAGCTGCCATACATGATTGAGATCACCGTTATGTAATTCTACATGTTTGGTTTGTTGGGATCCGATGAATATTGGTGTTTATGATTAAGTTGTTGTACTGAATTATATCTTTTGTTATCTCTATGTTGTTTATGATCTTGCATGCTCTCCGTTGTTAGTAGCTATCTTGGCCGAGTAGTTGCTAGTGACTCCAAGAGGGGGTATTTATGCTCGATAGTGGGTTCATGCCTCTATTTCACCTGGGGGAGTGACAGAAACCTCTAAGGTGGTAGATGTGCTGTTGCTACTAGGGAGAAAACAACATTCATATGCTCAAGGGCATATGCTTTGTTTACATTACACACTTTGCTTAATGCAATTATGTGTTGTTCGCAACTTAATACTTCTAGGGTGTTCGGATTGATATCCCCGGGAGTGGATTATTAGTCATAGATGCAGTTGGATGGCGGTCTATGTATTTTGTTGTAATGCCCAGAGTAAATCTCATAGTGATCTTCTTGACATATCACGTTTATCTTTATTCTATCAATTGCCCAACTGTAATTTGTTTACCCAGCATGTGTTATTTTATCTATGGAGAGACACCACTAGTGAACTGTGGATCCCGGTCCTATTTCCATCATATTGCTATCACCTGTTTACTTTACTCGCACTGTTTACTTTACTCATACTGTTTACTTTACTCGCATACTATATTGTTTTCCACTCGATACGCTTATAACCTTTGTTTCAAGCAAACCGGTGAGATTGACAACCTCATTGCAAGTTGGGAACAAAGTATTTGTTTGTGTGTGTGCAGGTTCCGCATCACCTTCAGTCGTCATTGTCTCTCCTCTCCTGATCGATAAACCTTGGTTTCTTAAACTGAGGGAAAACTAGCTGCTATACTCATCATATCTTCCTCTTGGGGTTCCCAACGGGCTGGTTATCCACCACGCACAAGGACCGTCTGCTCCCACATCAACCACACGCCATCAAAGGGATCAGCTAATTTTCTGGCGCCGTTGCCGGGGAGGAAGAGAAGACTTCTGCGAGGGGAGTTTTTCGCACACACATCCTTTACTTTGTTATTGTTTTGCTTTGCTTTATTTATTTTACCTGCATTGCTTTATATCAAAAACCCAAAAAAATTAGAATCCTTGGTAGTTGTTATTTCTTTACTTTAGTTTATCATGTTGATCCCTAAGTACGTTCTGGAGGACCTCTCAGTAGGTAGTGGTTCGATTATTGGCAAAAGTAACATTGAGGAGTTCTTTAATCACATTAGTTTGCATGAGGAAGTTCAGGAAAAGTCTTGGGTTGAGCTTGCTCCTAGTATTGAAGTTGCTTCTGTTTATTTAATTCACATGTTAGATGCTAGGTTTGCTAGTCTTAATCCTTTTATGCAATACATGTTCCTTAAGCTTCACAAAATTGAGGATCCCGAAAAGAAAGCTTTTATCTTGGAAACTTTGCGCCTAGAATTTAAGGATGTCGTTATTGAAGCTAGAAAGGTTCTTAAACATTTTAATAAACTCGGTTCGCCTATAAAGGTTATTGATACTAATGATGAGGGAACCGAAATACCTATACCTTGCAAGCTTTTGGGATTGAGTGAAGCCCTCAAAAATAATTTTGCTTGGATCTGTCCTGAAAATCTTTTTGATGAGAATAGTGTACCAAAGCATGATCACAAAGGGTCTTCAAAAACTTATGTGGATGAAATACAATGCCTTATTGACAAGACCTCTGCTGTTGATCTTAATGCTTCTGCTGAAAATACTTGATTCGCAATTTTCTGCGCCTAGCTCAAAGGCGTTAAAGAAAAGCACTCTTGGGAGATAACCCAATGTTTTCTTTTCAGTATTTTTTCTTTTATTTGAGTCTTGGAAGTCATTACTACTGTAATGACCGCTCCTTATCTTGTTTATTTCGTTTTTGTGCCAAGAGAAGCCTCTAATTTGAGTGAGGTAAAGATTTGGGGATGTTGCTGTCCTGAAACTGTTTTCGGTGCTGCACCGTAAAAATTCGTGAAAATTCTCTGTATATCTTTTGGACCTGCGATTTCTTGTGCATATGCCCCAGGTTATATCCAAACTTTTGTTAGTTGAACACTTTTTAATTTGAGCAACAGAAAATCCCTCAAAAATTCGACATTTGTCAGCTGTTCAGTTTTGACAGATTTCTGCCAATATTTGTGTTTGCCACTTTATCACTTTCTTTTGAGTTCTTTTGATCATGGAAGTTTTGGAGAGGTTGCTACAGTAGTATCTACTATGTATGTGGTGGTTTTGAGTTGAAACCTGAAGCAAATAGAGGATTGATTATATGTTATGCTTACACTAATGTTGCTAATAGAATTGTGTTTAGTTTTGTATGAAGGAAGTTTTCAAGTGTAGGGATTGGAGAATGATGAGATGAGTTGAAGAATGGACAAAATCTCAAGCTTGGGGATGCCCATGCATCACCCCAAGAAATATCCAAGAAGTACAAGCGTCAAAGCTTGGGGATGCCCCCGAGGCACCCCTTCTTCATCGGCAAAAATTAGGTCACCTTTCAAAACACTATATTTTTATTGCTTCATGCACTATGTGTTTTTCTTGGAGCGTTAGTAGTTTTAGTTTTCTTAGTTGGTTTAGTTTGTTTGTTTGCTGCAATAAATGGTTGGACCCCAACAAATTTCTTTTGGAGAAGTTGCCTTGCTTTTCATTTGCCAAGAACGCTCTAGTTTTCACTCTTATTAAAAATCGAGTGTTCTTCTTTTTCTGCTGCTGCTTTTGGTTTTCGTTTTCGCCTTGATTTGCGTTCAGACCTTGTCATATCTTTTCATCAAGGTGAATTTTTGCCTCTGATCTTTATTGGTTTTCATCAAAAGAGGTGTTTATAAAATTTTCAAATGGTGTTGGAAAAGAGAAAAAGCTTTGTGCAAAATAGTGGTACAAGAAGGAGCTTGTGTAGACTGCGGCTTAGGCTTTTTCATGTCATGCTTGATGTCTTTTTGATAGTATGCTTAGTAGTTTTGCTGTAGCATGACTTGTCTCAAATAACTGAGATTGCTTAATGAGCCTTTGAAAAAATCATGCGTTGTTTTTATTGTATGGAAGCATTATTTTGGTTTTCTCCTTGATGCTTTATTTGGGTTGACTTGGCGCATGCTCACACATGTTAGACTCTTACAAAGTCGCCAATAGCCTTCATGATCATTTAGTTTTTGACTTTTGATGCTATCTTATGCTTCTTTTAATGTCGCTTTGTCGCTTTGCATGATTATGGCCATTATTGCTCTCTTAGTTGGTCGCTCCCAGTCTTTTCCTAGCCCTCGCCTTGTACTGAGTATGAGCTCTACTCGTGCATCCAACTCCTAAAAGCCAAAGTTTTCCAAAGTGTCCACCATACATACCTACTAGCAATTTGCTATTCGAAGTAATTTGACTTGCTTTTATTTTCTCTTCAAATTAAACTCTTACCAGTGTTATGCGAAATTCGGTCAGTAAAGCTCTCACGAATCGGAAGGCACACTTTACTTTTTCCTGTTCTTAAAAATTTGACATTGTGGTCTCTTATGTTGAGTTGTTATGCTTACAAGTTGTAAGTTGGATTCTAGCCCATCCATGCTGTCATGGGGCAAGCTTTCAACATTGCACTTCTTATTTGAGTTGATATCGTGATCTTTTGTCTATGGATGCCCGCAGTGTGAAATGAATTGGGAATCTTGTGGGGATCATGGAGTTTGTATATGTGTTAGGGAAACGCCGGGCCGCCAATCTAAGCCATGCATAATTCATGGTGGAAATTTGCAGCATACCCATGGTGAACATTCGACGACACATCTCACAATAAAAAGCTAAACAAAAGGCAAATAAAAGAGATGTCGGGGTGTTCATTGTCTGCTTGTCCTGTCATTTTGGTGTGGGCTTGTTCCATGTCATCGGGCACGGAGGTACCCCATTGGCGGTTCTCAATGATATGCATATACTTACAATGACAAGAGCCTTGCTTGGGACTCTAAGTAAAGTAGCATGAGGTTTGGGTACTCGTATTCACGGGGCACGAGGTCTTCAACTTATGATTTGTCAAGCATATGCATCATAATTGTTCTCGCATTAACTTTAACCATTCAAGATGCTTATGATGGGGGCAATGAGAGCTCAAAGCCGGTAAGTACCATAATTTTTGAAGGTTATAAAACTTGCAATCACTGCTTCCCTCTGCGAATGGCCTTTCTTTTACTTTTATGTTGAGTCACCACCTTCTTTCTTTATGCACCATTAAGAGAGCATAGTTGTCATTCTTAGTGTGATATGCATTGTCCCAAAGTTCATTGATTGATTCATATTGTTGGTTTCACTTGTTCTTAAATTATTTGTATCTAGTCGCCCTCTTAAACTTGAAGGTGTCCTATGCATTTATGTTTTGCTCTCTTTGAAGGACAAGCTGAAAACCATTTGTATGTTTTTCCTTATGATTTGAACACACGTTTGACTTTCATTGTTTCGTTTTTCATGATCTTTTGTTTGTGTTCATTTGCATGTTTACAACATGGTTGCTAAGTTTCTTATTGTCTTGATTATATCTTCATGCCCATGTTTTAAGTTCTTATGATCCCAGCTCACCAATGCTTACATTTATGATCAAGATTGTGTAGGTGCATGTCACCTCAAAAATTATTCTTTGTTATCACTTACCTACTCGAGGACGAGCAGGAGTTAAGCTTGGGGATGCTTGATACGTCTCCAACGTATCTATAATTTTTGATGCTCCATGCTTGTTTTTATACCATTTGCCTATTGTTTCGTTACACTTAGTGGCACTTTTATGCATTTTCTGAAACTAACCTATTAACGAGTTGCCACAGTGCTAGTTCCCTGTTTTCTGCTGTTTTTGTGTTTCAGAGTGATACACAGGAAATATTCTCGGAATTGGACGAAACAAGTTCCTGAAGTCTTATTTTACCCATAAGCTTCCAGAGATCCGAAGGAGAGTCGGAGGGGGGCCACCAGGGCCCCACATGCAGGGGCGGCGCGGCCAGGCCCCTGGCCGCACGGGCCCCGCGTGAGGGCGCCTGGCTCCCCCTCTGACATCGCCCCTTCGCCTATAAAGACCCCCCGACGGAAAAAACCTAAGTACCCGATCAGATTTCCAGAACACATCGCGATCCACCGCCACCGTTGACCCGAAGATCGGGAGGGTCCAGAAGCTCTTCCCGGCACCCTGCCGGAGAGGGGAATCGCCACCGGAGGTCTTCTTCATCGCCATGCTTGCCTCCGGAGCGATGAGTGAGTAGTCTACCTTGGACTATGGGTCCATAGCAGTAGCTAGATGGTTGTCTTCTCCACCATGTGCTTCATGTTTAGATCTCATGAGCTGCCATACATGATTGAGATCACCGTTATGTAATTCTACATGTTTGGTTTGTTGGGATCCGATGAATATTGGTGTTTATGATTAAGTTGCTGTACTGAATTATATCTTTTGTTATCTCTATGTTGTTTATGATCTTGCATGCTCTCCGTTGTTAGTAGCTATCTTGGCCGAGTAGTTGCTAGTGACTCCAAGAGGGGGTATTTATGCTCGATAGTGGGTTCATGCCTCTATTTCACCTGGGGGAGTGACAGAAACCTCTAAGGTGGTAGATGTGCTGTTGCTACTAGGGAGAAAACAACATTCATATGCTCAAGGGCATATGCTTTGTTTACATTACACACTTTGCTTAATGCAATTATGTGTTGTTCGCAACTTAATACTTCTAGGGTGTTCGGATTGATATCCCCGGGAGTGGATTATTAGTCATAGATGCAGTTGGATGGCGGTCTATGTATTTTGTTGTAATGCCCAGAGTAAATCTCATAGTGATCTTCTTGACATATCACGTTTATCTTTATTCTATCAATTGCCCAACTGTAATTTGTTTACCCAGCATGTGTTATTTTATCTATGGAGAGACACCACTAGTGAACTGTGGATCCCGGTCCTATTTCCATCATATTGCTATCACCTGTTTACTTTACTCACACTGTTTACTTTACTCATACTGTTTACTTTACTCGCATACTATATTGTTTTCCACTCAATACGCTTATAACCTTTGTTTCAAGCAAACCGGTGAGATTGACAACCTCATCGCAAGTTGGGAACAAAGTATTTGTTTGTGTGTGTGCAGGTTCCGCATCACCTTCAGTCGTCATTGTCTCTCCTCTCCTGATCGATAAACCTTGGTTTCTTAAACTGAGGGAAAACTAGTTGCTATACTCATCATATCTTCCTCTTGGGGTTCCCAACGGGCTGGTTATCCACCACGCACAAGGACCGTCTGCTCCCACATCAACCACACGCCATCAAAGGGATCACTTTTCTGCTGCAATGCTGCTGGCCCATGATTTTTGCTATTGTAGGTACTTGCCTGGACTTCGTCGGTGAAGCTCGCCATGTTTCTGAACGGATCGTGGCTCTTGAGAGATCATCAGGTGGAGTCGAAACTTTTTGGTCTGATCCCCAACGTCACAGTGCTATTGTGCTTCTCCAAAATCATGCTCAACATATTGGAGAAGCGGTTGATGGTTGTCGAAAAGCTCTGACTACAATGCATTCCGTGATGCTTCCTCGTAATCCTCTTCCTGGAACTTTTCCACAGCTGCTTGCTGTTTTTAGGTCTACTCAGTGTATTCATCGTCTGATAGAGCTTAATTTAGTGGCTGGTGCCAATTTTGCACTTAGTTGGACACGCAAGTGGCACCCGAGGCTCAATTTCATTTCTATGTCACTAAGCTTGCCTTCGGGAGGAGCTCAGCTACGAGTTCATATGGATGCTACTCTCCAACCAGCTAGGAGGCTTATAGCTAGGTTGCTTTGAGAGGATGCCGCGTTTTTCCGCGAGCATCACTATTTAGACCCTTTGGGCGTAGACGATTCTGATCAACCATTGATGTAATGTTTGTGTGCGTATAATGCGAGAGTTTGCTGTTTTCTAACTTTTGCGTCAGAATTTTTTATCCTCAGAGCATTGCACTTTTGTGTGTATGTTGGTGCGCTTGCCGCAACTTTTGAAGACACGTAAACTCAAATAAGAGGAACTTTTGTCTTTTATTTATGCGTATAATGTAAGATACATGGGATAACCCAAGAGATCCGGCCCATGACCTGTGTTCTGGATCTAGAGGGCATTGCCCTGGAATAACTCATGGCTTTTACAGCCTTGTTTTCCTACTCTATTTACTCGCCTATGTCACTTGAGTCTTCTCTTCTTCTCTTGTAGACTTCTCTTGCTGTGGTGGTTGTACCCGAGGTTTCTTTACTTTTGTTTCCTTGGGGTTTCCTTCGAGTTGCTACGTGACTCCTGTAGTCGTGCTTTTTATTTTAGGTTCCCCGTAGCTTGCCATCATGCCAAAGTTTTGGGCCATCTTGTGAAATTCCTTGTTGCATAGGTCCGATAACTCGAAGCTTCCTTTGACTATAATAATTCCTTTGGGTCCTGGCATTTTTAGTACCAGATAAGTGTAGTGAGGCACTGCCATGAATCGCAAAAACACGGGTCGCCCGAGGATCACATGATATTGTGATGGCCAGTCCATGACTTCGAAGTCGAGTTTCTCCCTTATGTAATTTTGCTGATTTCCAAAGCAAACGTTGAGTGCTATTCGACCAAGTGGATAGTTAGCACTCCCTGGGACTATTCCGTGAAAGGAGCAGTCAGTTGGCTTCAGGAACTCTAAGGAAATGTGCATTGCCCGTAGGGTTTTTATGTAGATCAGGTTTATTCCACTTCCTGTGTCCATGAATATTCTGTCGATATCGTACGTCCCTATTTGGGCTTTGAGTACCAATGGCGCGTTTCCTGGCCGAGGTACTGTTATTGGGCGATCATCTCCACTGAGTTCTATGGGTTGCTCTGACCAATATAGATATTCCATTGTTGCTGGTGGTGAAGTTATTGCGAGGTTAACTTATCGAGTTATGCTTTTCTCCTCTTTGTTCGACTTGGGCACTGGATGTATCATTGCTGTGATGTGCCCTTTAGGTGGAACATATCCTTCCTCGTTGTCACGTCCCTGGTTTGATTGATCTTGACCCTTGGGAGCTCCACTGTTTCCTTGTTGGGTTGCGGGCGTGTTACTTGTGTCTCCCTCGTATCCCTGGCGTTTTGCCTCGGTTTGCTTGTTAAGTGCTGCTTCTTGTAGTTTCAAGAACGTAGTGCAATCTTTCATTGCGTGTCTGGATACTCGTTTCCCATCGACGAACGCAGAGTGGATATGACATGGTCTGTTAAGCATATCTTCTGGTGATGGGTTATACTCTCTGGATTCTCTTGGCGGAAATTTTTTGTACTCTTCTCTCCCATAGTTACGGTATCCCAAACTTTTGCGATCATTGCCTTGGTAGCTGTTATCTTTATATCCTGCGGCTACTTGGCTGTGGGAGCCGTAATTGTTGTAATTACAGGACTTTCTCCTTTGACCTCCATATCTGTTTCCTCTATCATCTTCTGGTGATCGTGTGCATTTATTGTTGCACGCATCTTCTCCATCTACGAATCTATTTGCCACATCCATTAAATCTGATACTGTTTTTGGCTTGATTCTGCCCATCTCTTCGACTAGGTCTCCTCGTCGTAACCCGATTATGAATGCAACTATTGCTCTTTCGTCCGAGACTTTGACTGCCGAATTTTTGACGATACTCCACCTTTGGATATATGATCTTAATGTCTCCCCGCGTTGTTATACGCAGGCTTTGACTTCTTCTATGGATGCTGGCCGCTTATATGTCGACTTGAAGTTACTTGTAAATTGTTTTGTTAGCTCCTCCCAGCTTCCAATTGTTTCCTTTTCTAATTTGCTTAGCCATGACCTTGCTGCTCCGGTGAGGTGTAATTGCAAACTTTGCATTGCTGTTTCCTTGGTTCCTCCTAATAGTTTTACTGCTTGTAGATAATCTGAAAGCCATGACTGTGGCTCCTGAGATCCGTCATACTTTTGTTGATCATGGGGTAGTTTGAAACCTTTGGGTATTGGCGTGATGCGAACCCTACGGGTAAAGCATGGTGCCCCCATCTCCTTTTCATCGTCTTCGTAGTCATATGTTCTGTTGGGAGTTCTGGATCGTCGGGTTCCTTTGTTCTTTGGACTATTGTATCTTCCAGGTGATGGCGTCCTAGATCGGCGACTTCCACTTCTGTGCCGAGGACTGCTGTGACGGCATGGTGATCTTGGTTTATGGGTTCCTTTGTTGCGATATGCCTCCTCCTCTTTTGCTGATAATTTTTTGCCTACTATCTTGAATCCATTTAGCGCTGCTCGGTGCATATGTTCCCTCGGGTCTCTTGGATTTGGTCATGTTGTATGTAGGTACGCTTGAGCTGCCACCAATGCTGCTTCCGGAGTTTTTGGGATAATATTTCCTTGCTTGTCGACCGATAGGAAGGACGAGTCGAGGTTTTTCGAGATGCTTTGCCTTTATGAGTACTCTAGATTCTCATACCTTGATCCATATCGACGATGCCTTCTGTTTGTTTATGATGCATCACTACGTGCTCTGCGAGCAGCGTCGCTTGCTGTAATGGCTGAGTCCTTCCTTTTCTGTATTTCAATCCTCTCCTTTGCTAATTGCTTTGCATGTTACCTTAGGGCGTAATGGTATCCCAAAAGCATGTTTTCGCTAGAATTTGTTGGTATTGGCGTGCCGTGCTCCACGGCTGTATTGATTGTTCTCCACTCTTCTTCTGATAGTCAAACTTTTACCCTTGTTGCGAGGGAGTCAGCGGTTTCTCCTTCTGCTAAGTGATTCGCCCCTCTGTTTATATTTGCTGGATTAAGCACTAGGTTGTTATTGTCGTCGAGTTCTTCTGAGTTATCCCCTGTGATGGCGAGTATCTGATACCGATTGTCGAGCTTGCTGTTGTGACTTGAGAAGATTGAATTATCGTCTTCAGAAAGTTCTAGTCCCGTTTTCCAGGAGTCTGTTGATTGATCTGAGTTGTCATCGTGGTAGATTGTGAGATCTTCGAGTTACACTTCTAAGTCAAAATTCTCCATGGTTTCGTCGCCTCCTGCGATTTTTCCTTCTTTTGCTTCTGCTAAGCTGACCGGCGAGTTTACCTCGCTAGAAGAGCCTTTTGATGATTCCGACATTGCTACTGTCTCAGGTTCACTTGTCGACGGACCCGTTTTCGTCAGATCTGAAAGGCAAATTGAACCTAGTGATCTGACGCAAAAGTTTAAACTTCCGATCGTCAAATCTATATCTTGATCCATACTCTCGAATACTTGCGTGAAACTTGACTGGTGAGGTTGAAAATCGATGGTTCCGGAGGGTATCTAAATTTCGTCGAATTGGCTAAAAGCGAAAAAAGCCGTCGAGTTCATAATGCCAACGCCCGGAGTCCCCACGGTTGGCGCCAATTGACGAGGGTTAAACTCGACAAATGTCCTAGATGAAGGACTTAGGATTGGGGAGACAGGGCATTGGATGAACTCGAAGGTAAACTTAGTCAAACAAGGTGGCTTATGAAAGTAAACGTGGGTGCAGAACCTGGCTTGCTTTCAATCTGTCCCACACCGTCCCCTCATGGCCCCTTTATATAGGTGGCCAGGTCTCAAGGATCGGGTGGGATCCGATACAGATTACAATATCGACATACGACATGAACTCGTATTTCAACTAGTATTACGATTGGGCCTATCGTAACGGGCCTCAGGGGTACTCAACTAACGGGCTCTATTATCTATACCCTTGGTGTGTTGGAGGTAGAGTCGGAGGAAAGTCGTTGGGTCTGGTTTTTGCAAAAATTGTGCAACATTATAGGTCATCCACGGAGAATGGCTATACACACAAATGCTTGCAAGGGTTTAGAGAGTGCAGTAGGAATAGTATTCCCTAATGTGGAGCATACGAAATGTATGCAACGCCTAGCGCATAATATTACCAAGAAATCCAGTGTAAAGTTTATGATGAGAACAATGGACAACATCACACATGCAGTATAAGGAAGCATGAGCACCATCTGAAAGTGTCATATGCTGAAAATACTTTGGAGCAGGAATACATGGATGCCCATCATAGAAAGGTGTGGTTAATAAGACAATTCAATGAACTATACAAAGTAGACTTTGTGACCAATAATCTTACAAAGTGTCTCAGTGCAAAGATCAAGTGAGTGAAATGGCTTATGTTGTGGTAAACATTTGATAAGATTTGGAATATGAACATGGTAAATGTGGACTTGTGTAAAAGTGCAGAAACACAATATGCTGGCTATCTCATGCTCCCACCTCCGATTAAGTCATTGCATGCCAATGCAAGAGGATTGAGGATAAAATGCATTAGACGATCTACATACGAAGGTGAGGTGACATATACTGACAGTAAAAATAGGGAACATATGTATCTAGTGGATTTAGCAAGTAGCACATGTAGTTTTAGGCAATGGTAACACCGTGGGAAGCATACACACCCTATTCTTCGTGAATATCTTCGGAGGTGCAAATGGCGATGTTGATCAATATGTGTATGAATATTTCTCTGTTGCCAAATTTAAGGCAATATATATATATATATATATGTTGAGAATGTGCCCGCTTTGTTGGGAAAAGACCAATGGACTATAGTGGATCCGGATTCAAGCTCCACGTTATAGTTCTGAATATACCACCATAAAGGCCAAGAAATATCATGATAAGAGCTAGTTCAGAGGGTGGCATATGTTGATAGTGTGTAACTATAACTATAGATGATGTGAAAAAACAAGGCACATTGCTAGGCTTTATACTAATCCAGTGGACCCATTATTTTGTAGAAGATGAGAATTGGGGCGCATAAAATGCAGAGGATAATGAAGCATCTAAAGAAGTAGAAGAATCACTAGATTGGTATATGTGCCTTCTCTTGTTCTCTTTTTTATCTCGTATCTCTATCACGACTCTAGATTAGTGAACAGAAATAAAAATCACAAGGGAATGGTACCCAAGGGGAAAAGGACTAGAGCATAAGTTTATGTGACATCAAGTGAAGGCGAACCTTCTGTTTGACCCCAGTATGATGAAGCTTTCGTAAACATGGCTTTTGATGGATTTGAAGCTATATGGGCTAAAGCAACCAATGTTTAACTTTTGTTTACGCACTATTCTCTGTAATGATCAATTGGCCATCACATGCTCGGTTACTGGAAGTACTCCACGAACACCTCCACCGCGAACAAAAGAAGCAAGGTAACCAACTTATAGAATAACACGACAATGAACAACCGGAGCAAGATGGTGAATCTAGAGAGAATGCCAAGAATCAAGAAAAGGATTTGAATTTGAACTTTGGATGCAAGTAGAATTTGAAATTTGTAAAGTTAAGGAGTTGAGGGTTGTAATATCTCTATTTCAACTTTGTTACGCTACAATAGAGCACGCAGACGCTGACAGTTATATACGTTGAGGCAAGCACCTAATTGTCGGGCTCGCTCTGACCTGGCAAATAAAAATCACTAGGGAAAACTACGTCGGGGAAGATGCCGAGCCAATACTTTTTTGTTCCATCATTGATGCTTCGAACTCGTTCTAGCGCAACATATACAGTTAACGTTGTGTTACATTAACAACCATGATGCATATAAGTGTGACACGTACATAGGCCATATTTCGTGCACCTTTGGGGGCAGAAAAATAATCACAATTAGTGCTAACAAATCATTTTTCCATTTGACTCGTATTGTAAATTTAATCTTAAGATATTACATTTAATGCAACCACTTTTAATGAGATAAATTGGGATCTCCTTAAAAATCAAGAGGTGCTGACGTAAATTCTAAGAGACTCGATATATTGAGCTCCTAGCTGTCAAGCCCCCTTTGATCCACGAGAAGAAAAACTAATTACAAAAACTAAAAAATCCTAAGTATGAGAAGACTCGTTATGATCCTATAAACATTGATCACTCTCTATTCTGCATTGGCGTTTGTCATCCTCATTGCAGATCTGAGCGCAATTGCCCGCATGCCATCCTCACTGTAAATCTTGGGAGCCATCATCACTGCGTATATGAGCGCCATTGTCCGTGATCCATGGACCAATGACCTCGCCACAACTTGCGGATCTGAAAGAACAAGATAGAAATGAATGAACAACTAGAAAGAAGAACAAATCCCCAAATTTGACAAGACAAAGCGGGATTTGTACAAAGGAGGGAGCGGAAACAAGCCGATTTAGTACATCGATTGAGAACTCGAGCATGTGTGGAAAGTTTGGCTAATAGAAGGGGAGGGGTGTGTTTTTTGTGTTAGATCTAAGGGTAGAGAGTGCGAGTGGGGATTGGGTAGTGCGCCAGCGTGGGGAGTGGTTCCCTGTATTTATATAGAGAATCAGAGTTGGGGTTTATTTTATGGTTCCTTAGAGCAAATCGGTCGAGCTATATGTACCAAATTTCTCAAAGGTCCCATAGTGGATAGAGAATAATAATTAAATATTTATTTCAAGAAAAAACCAAGGATAAGAGAACATGAGATTGAAGCCTCCGATAAAAAAACATAAAAGGAAACACACAACATACACAATTAACTTTCATAGGCCCTTAATCATCATCATCTAGATTAAGGGCATCGAGTTGTTCCCAATAGGCTGCAACGCATCGCCCATAGTCAAGCATGTGCACTTAATCACGTTAATTTGTTCTGGACTTTCCTACATTTTTCTTAATGGCCTCCTGGAACTATTCCTCGGACACGTTGATATCTTTCTCCTTGGCCAGCCTCCACATCGATGTTAATGAATGGCAAATCTCCAGCGAGTGTGATTCATCGACCCACGCCAGTAAGGTGCACCTCGGGGATTTGTAATGACACTATATAACTTGTGGCCGGTGTCCCATCCCTTGTATGCCATGTGCCGATGTGGGAATCAGCCACAATCACACTTCCTATACCACTTATCATCGTTGCCTTCTCTGTATGGATCCACCTCGGCACCTTGCCGTCATGAGAAAAATCCCAATTAATTAGATGTGAAATTGAAAACCCAAATGTATCTAGAGAAATCGAAGAAAACAATATGAGAAAGATTGATCGATGAAGATATCATACAATGCCACCACCGCGCTCCCATTCTGGCATGCCTCGCTGACTTGTGTCTCACCTCCACCGGCTGCCACCAATTCAAGCTTGGGCACACGAGATCGAGGTTAGTGGGGAATTGATACGTCTCTAACATATCTATAATTTTTGATGCTCCATGCTTGTTTTTACACCATTTGCTTGTGTTTCGTTACACTTCGTGGTATTTTTATGCATTTTCTGGAACTAACCTATTAACGAGATGCCATAGTGCCAGTTCCCTGCTTTCTGCTATTTTTGTGTTTCAGAAAAGTTACACATGAAATATTCTTGGAATTGGACGAACCAAAAGCCAGGCGTCCAGAAATTTACCGAAGCTTCCAGAGAACCGAAGAGGAGACGGAGAGGAGCCACTGGTGGGCCACACCACCAGGGGGCGTGGCCTAGGGCTGGCCCGCGCCCCCCTATGGTGAGCCCCACCAGGTCCACTTCTGACGCCGCCTCTTCGCCTATAAAGACCCCCTGACGGGAAAAACCTAAAAGACACAATCACTTTTCTAGAATACATTGCGATCCACCGCCGCCGTCGACCCGAGATCGGGAGGGTCCAGAAGCTCTTCCCGGCACCCTGCCGGAGAGGGGAATCACCACCGGAAGTCTTCTTCATCGCCATGCTTGCCTCCGGCGCGATGAGTGAGTAGTCTACCTTGGACTATGGGTCCATAGCAGTAGCTAGTTGGTTGTCTTCTCCACCATGTGCTTCATGTTTAGATCTCGTGAGCTGCTTTACATGATCGAGATCACCATTATGTAATTCTACATGTTGTGTTTGTTGGGATCCGATGAATATTGGTGTTATGATTGAGTTGATGTACTGAATTTTATCTTATGTAATTCCTGCAATTTTCCTCTTTTGCTTTTTGATACGTCTCCAACGTATCTATAATTTTTGATGCTCTATGCTTGTTTTTATACCATTTGCCTATTGTTTCGTTACACTTAGTGGCACTTTTATGCATTTTCCGGAACTAACCAATTAACGAGTTGCCACAGTGCCAGTTCCCTGTTTTCTGCTGTTTTTGTGTTTCAGAGTGATACACAGGAAATATTCTCGGAATTGGACGAAACAAGTTCCTGAAGTCTTATTTTACCCATAAGCTTCCAGAGATCCGAAGGAGAGCCGGAGGGGGGCCACCAGGGCCCCACACGCAGGGGCGGCGCGGCCAGGCCCCTGGCCGCGCGGGCCCCGCGTGAGGGCGCCTGGCTCCCCCTCTGACATCGCCCCTTCGCCTATAAAGACCCTCCGACGGAAAAAACCTAAGTACCCGATCAGATTTCCAGAACACATCGCGATCCGCCGCCACCGTCGACCCGAAGATCGGGAGGGTCCAGAAGCTCTTCCCGGCACCCTGCCGGAGAGGGGAATCGCCACCGAAGGTCTTCTTCATCGCCATTCTTGCCTCCGGAGTGATGAGTGAGTAATCTACCTTGGACTATGGGTCCATAGCAGTAGCTAGATGGTTGTCTTCTCCACCATGTGCTTCATGTTTAGATCTCATGAGCTGCCATACATGATTGAGATCACCGTTATGTAATTCTACATGTTTGGTTTGTTGGGATCCGATGAATATTGGTGTTTATGATTAAGTTGTTGTACTGAATTATATCTTTTGTTATCTCTATGTTGTTTATGATCTTGCATGCTCTCCGTTGTTAGTAGCTATCTTGGCCGAGTAGTTGCTAGTGACTCCAAGAGGGGGTATTTATGCTCGATAGTGGGTTCATGCCTCTATTTAATCTAGGGGAGTGACAGAAACCTCTAAGGTTGTAGATGTGTTGTTGCTACTAGGGAGAAAACAACATTCATATACTCAAGGGCATATGCTTTGTTTACATTACACACTTTGCTTAATGCAGTTATCTGTTGTTCGCAACTTAATACTTGTGGAGTTCTCGGATTGATTCACCACAAGTGGATTATTAGTCATAGATGTAGTTGGATGGCGGTCTATGTATCTTGTTGTAATGCCCAGAGTAAATCTTATAGTGATCCTCTCGACATATGCACGTTGTCTTTATTCTATCAATTGCCCAATTGTAATTTGTTTACCCAGCATGTGTTATTTTATCTTATGGAGAGACACCACTAGTGAACTATGGACCCCGGTCCTATTTCCTTTATATTGCTATCACCTGTTTACTTTACTCGCATTGTTTACTTTACTTGCAAACTACTATCATTTTCCACTCGATACGTTCATTCCTTTGTTTCAAGCAAACCGGTGAGATTGACAACCTCATCGTAAGTTGGGAACAAAGTATTTGGTTGTGTTGTGTGCAGGTTCCACGTTGCCACTCGCAAAGCAAAGCTTGGACGAAGCGCCCTATAAATTGTCCGAAGCTGTCGCGAAGCTAGCAAGCATCACCTATAAGTGTGTCACCCTACGGTTCGTGAATAACATGGACATGATCGAGACTCCTCTCCGATCAATAATCATTAGCGGGATCTGGAAATCCATGATGACTCCCACTTACTCAACGATAAACTAGTGATCGTGTGAACCTTTAACGAACATAGTTAATTCCTTTTGTCTCACGATATTATTACTTGTCCGAGATCCGATCATTTGGTATCAACCATACCTAGTTCGATCCCGTTCCCGACAAGTCTCTTTACTCGTTCCGTGATAATGCATTCCTATGACCTAGTCACATGCTTGCAAGCGATTCTAATGCAACATCACCGAGAAGGGCCCAGAGAATATCTTCCCGTCATCGGGTCGGACAAATTCCACTCTTGATCCATGAGCCTCAACTAATACTTTTAGAATACCCAAATCAACCTTTATAATCACCCTGTGATGGTGTGACGTTTGATATCATCAAAGCACTCTTCCGGTATCAGTGATTAACATGATCTCATGGTCTGAGGATTAGAACTATTTCATATGAGTTTGATATAGCAATGAACTTGATGACTTGATCGTATTGCTAATCTTACTATGGGTGTGAGTGTTCATCACATCATTCTTCTAATGATATGACCCCGTTATTAACAACATCCAATGTTCATGATCAGGAAACCTTGATCATCGGTTAATCAACGAGCTAGTATAAAAGAGAGGCATTACTAGGAACCTTTTATAGTTTATTAATCACACAAGTATTAATGTTTCTGATTAATACAATTCTAGCATGAGAAATAAACATTTATCATAAACATGGAATATGATAATAACCACTTTATTATTGCCTCTCGGGCATATTCCCTTCAGTTTTTAGTTTTGCTTTTACTTTTTTTTACTTGCATCATTTTATCAAAAACACACAAAAAATTAGTATCCTTTGTAGTTGTTTTTACTTGTCTGCTTTTAGTTTTGCTAGAATGGCTACTCCTGAAAACACCAAGTTGTGTGACTTTACTAGCACGAATAATAGTGATTTTATCTGCACTCCTATTGTGCCACCTGCTCCTGCTGCAAATTTTTATGAGATTAAGCCTGCTTTGTTGAACCTTGTTATGAAAGAGCAATTTTCTGGTACCAGTACTGATGATGCTGCAGCTCATCTCAACAATTTTGTTGATCTATGTGAGATGCAAAAGTATGAGAATGTTGATGGTGATATTATTAAGCTTAAGTTGTTTCCTTTTTCTTTGAGAGGAAAAGCTAAGGATTGGTTGCTATCTTTACCTAAAAATAGTATTGATTCATGGGCTAAGTGTAAGGATGCTTTTATTGGTAGATACTATCCTCCTGCTAAGATTATAGCTTTGCGTAGCAATATTATGAAGTTTAGTCAGTTTGATAATGAACATGTTGCTCAAGCTTGGGAAAGAATGAAATCTATAATAAAGAATTGTCCCACTCATGGACTGACTACTTGGATGATTGTTCAAACTTTTTATGCAGGATTGAATTTTTCTTCAAGGAACCTACGCGATTCAGCTGCTAGAGGCACTTTCATGTCCCTTACCTTGGGCGCCGCAACAAAGCTTCTCGACAATATGATGGTAAATTACTCTGAATGGTACACCGAGAGAGCTCCACAAGGTAAGAAGGTAAATTTTGTTGAGGAAACCTCTTCCTTGAGTGATAAGATTGATGCTATTATGCTTATGATTTCTAATGATAGGACTCATATGGATCCTAATAATGTTCCTTTGGCCTCTTTGGTTGCTCAAGAAGAGCATGTTGATGTAAACTTTATTAGAAATAATAATTTTAACAACAATGCTTATAGGGACAATTTTGCTAGTAACAATTATAGGCCGTATTCTTCTACCAATGGTAATGGTTATGGTAACTCTTATGGTAATTCCTCCAACAACACTAGGGCCGCGCCCTCCGAGCTTGAGGTAATGCTCAAGGACTTCATCAGTAAGCAAAATGCTTTTAACAAGTCTGTTGAGGAAAAGTTAGGAAAAATTATATTCTTGCTTCTAAAGTTGATAGCCTTGCTCATGATGTTGAACTTCTGAAATTAAAAGTGTTGCCTAATGAGGTGAAAGAGAACAATGTTTTTGCCACTGCTAATGCTATCCAAGTTAGAATTGATGAAAATGTTAGGATGCTAGCAGAATTGCATGCCAGGTGGGAAAGAGAAGATGAGATGGCTAGAAAGATGAAGGTATGTACCATTACTACCTCTAATGATGTTATTCCTAATGCTAGCAATCCTCTTACTTTGATTGGTGTAGAGAAAACTCCTACTCCTAGTGTTAAAAAGCCCAAAACAGCTAAAACTTTTTCTCAAAAGAGTGCTGAAATTTTTCGGAGTGTAGGAGATGATAGCTCTATTTCCTTTAATGATTTTGATATTGATGGCTGCAATATATCTGAAGTTAATTTGTTCTTGCAAAAGCTTGCTTTGACTCCCAATGCTAGTTCTTTAAATATTACTTTTACTAAGCATATTACCAATGCTCTCATGAAAATTAGGGATAAAAAGTTGAAGCAAAAAAGCTTCTATTCCCAAGAAATTAGAAGATGGTTGGGAACCCATCATTGATATACATGTTAATGGTTTTGATTGCCATGCTTTATGTGATCTAGGTGCTAGTATTTCTATTATGCCTAGAAAAATTTATGACATGCTTGATTTACCACCGCTTGAAAAGTGTTATTATGATGTTCCTATTGCGGATGTTGCTAAGAAGAAACCTTTGGGAAGGATTAATGATGATCTTATTATGGTTAACAATAACCTTGTTCCCGTTGATTTTCTTGTCATGGATGTTGAATGCAATGCTTCATGTCCTATTATTTTGGGAAGACCTTTTCTTCGAACTGTAGGTGCCATCATTGATATGAGGGAAGGCACTATCAAATATCAATTTCCACTCAAGAAAGGTATGGAACACTTCCCTATAAAGAGAAAGAAATTACTTTTTGACTCTATTCTTAGATCAAATTATGAGCTTGATGCTTCATCGCTTGATATTACTTGATTCGCATTTTCTGCGCCTAGCTCAAAGGCGTTAAAGAAAAGCACTCTTGGGAGATAACCCAATATTTTTACATTCAGTTATTTTTCTTTTATTTGAGTCTTGGAAGTTATTACTACTGTAATAACCTCTCCTTATCCTTTTTATTTCGTTTTTGTGCCAAGAGAAGCCTCTAATTTGAGTGAGGTAAGATTCGGGGATGTTGCTGTCCTGAAACCGTTTTTAGTGCTGCACCGTAAAAATTTGTGAAAATTCTCAGAATATCTTTTGGACCTGCGATTTCTTGTGCATATGCCCTAGGTTATATCCAAACTTTCATTAGTTGAAAACTTTTTTATTTGAGCAACAGAAAACCCGGTAAAAATTCGACCATTGTTAGCTGTTCTGTTTTGACAGATTTCTGCCAATATTTGTGTTTGCCGCTTTATCGCTTTCTTTTTTAGTTCTTTTGATGACGGAACTTTTGGGGAAGTTGCTACAGTAGTATATGCTTTATATGTGGTGGTTTTGAGTTGCAACCTGAAGCAAAAAGGGTTGATTCAATATTATGCTTACACTAATGTTGCTAATAGATTTGTGTTTAGTTTTGTATGAAGGAAGTTTTCAAGTGTAGGGATTGGAGAATGATGAGATGAGTTGAAGAATGGACAAAAGCTCAAGCTTGGGGATGCCCATGTGACCCCAAGAAATATCCAAGAGGTACAAGCGTCGAAGCTTGGGGATGCCCCCGAGGCACCCCTTCTTCATCGGCAAAAATCAGGTCACCTTTCAACACACTATATTTTTATTGCTTCATGCATTATGCGTTTTTCTTGGAGCGTCAGTTGTTTTATTTTTTAGTTTTGTTTAGTTTTGTTTGCTGCAATAAATGGTTGGACCCTAACAAATTCCTTTTGGAGAAGTTGCCTTGCTTTTCATTTGTCAAGAACACTCCGTTTTTCACTCTTATCGTTTCAACTAGTGTTCTTCTTTTTCTAGAATTGTGTTTAGCTTTTATTTTTCGCCTTGATTTTTGTTCAGATCTTGTTATATCTTTGCATCAAGGTGTGTTTTGACCTCTGGTCCATGTTGGTTTTCATCAAAATAGTTGTTTATAAAAAGTTCAAATGGTGTTGGAAAAGAGAAAAAGCTTTATGCAAAAAAGTGGTACAAGAAGGAGCTTGTGTAGACTGCGGCCTAGGATTTTGCATGTCGTGCTTGATATCTTTTTGATAGTATTATTAGTGGTTTTGCTGTAGCATGACTTGTCTCAAATGACTGAGATTGCTTAATGAGCCTTTGAAAAAATCATGTGTTGTTTTAATTATTTGGAAGCATTATTTTGGTTTTCTCCTTTGATGCTTTATTGGTGTTGACTTGGCGCATGCTCACACATGTTAGACTCATACAAAGTTTCCATTGCCTCTATGATCATTTAGTTTTTGACTTTTGATGCCATCTTATGCTTCTTTTAATGTCGCTTTGTCGCTATGCATGATTATGGCCGTTATTGCTCTCTTGGTTGGTCGCTCCCAGTCTTTTGCTAGCCCTCATTTTGTACTGAGTATGAGCTCTACTCGTGCATCCAACTCCTAAAAACAAAGTTGTTCCAAAGTGTCCACCATACATACTTATTAGCAATTTGCTATTCCAAAGTACATTTGACTTGCTTTTATCTATCCTTCAAATTAAACTCTTTTTGGTGTAATGCGAAAATTGGTCAGTAAAGCTCTCACGAACCTGATGGCACACTTTACTTTTCTTGTTTTAAAATTTTGACATTGTGGCTCTCTTATATTGAGTTGTTATGCTTGTAAGTTGTAAGTTGGAAATTAGCCCAGCCATGCCGTCATGGGGCAAGCTTTCAACATTGCACTATCTTTCATTTGAGTTGATATCGTGATCTTTTATTTATGGATACTCGCGGTGTGAAATGAATTGGGAATCTTGCGGGATCATGGAGTTTGTATACGTGTTAGAGAAACGCCTGGGCCGCTAATCTAAGCCATGCATAATTCATGGTGGAAATTTACAGCATGCCTATAGTGAACATTCGACGACGCATCTCACAATAAAAAGCTATACCAATGGTAAATAAAAGAGATGCCAAGGTGTTCATTGTCAGTTTGTCCTATCATTTTAATATGGGCTTGTTCCATGTCATCGGGCACGGAGGTACCCTATTGGCGGTTCTCGATGATATGTGTATACTTACAATGACAAGAGCTTGCTTGGGACTCTAAGTAAAGTAGCATGAGGTTTGGGTATTCGTACTTCACGGGACACGAGGTTTTCAACTTATGATTTGTCAAGCATATGCATCATAAGTGTACTCGCATTAACTTTAACCATTCAAGATGCTTATGATGGGGGCAATGAGAGCTCAAAGTCGGTAAGTACCATATTTTTTGAAGGTTTATAAAACTTGCAATCACTGCTTCCCTCCGCGAAGGGCCTTTCTTTTACTTTTATGTTGAGTCTCCACCTTCTACCTTTATGCACCGTCTAAGAGAGCATAGTTGTCATTCTGAGTATAATGTGGATTGTCCCAAAGTTTTAATTGATTGATTCATATTGTTGGTTTCACTTGTTCTTAAATTATTTGTATCTAGTCGCCCTCTTAAACTTGAAGGTGTCCTATGCATTTATGTTTTGCTACTTCATGAGGGACAAGCTGAAAACCATTTGTATGTTTTTCCTTATGATTTGAACACACGTTTGACTTTCATTGTTTCATTTTCATGATCTTTGGTTTGTGTTCTTTTTGATGTTATAATATGGTTGCTAAGTTTCTTCTATCAAGACTATATCTTTCATGCCCATGTTTTAAGTTCTTTTGATCCCAGCGCACAACGCTTACATAGATGATCAAGATTGTGTAGGTGTATATCACCTCAAAAATTATTTCTTTTGTTATCACTTACCTACTCGAGGACGAGCAGGAGTTAAGCTTGGGGATGCTGATACGGCTCTAACATATCTATAATTTTTGATGCTCCATGCTTGTTTTTACACCATTTGCTTGTGTTTCGTTACACTTCGTGGCATTTTTATGCATTTTCTGGAACTAACCTATTAATGAGATGCCATAGTGCTAGTTCCCTGTTTTTTGCTATTTTTGTGTTTCAGAAAAGTTACACAGGAAATATTCTTGGAATTGGACGAACCAAAAGCCAGGCGTCCAGAAATTTACCGAAGCTTCCAGAGAACCGAAGAGGAGACGGAGAGGAGCCACTGGTGGGCCACACCACCAGGGGGCGTGGCCTAGGGCTGGCCCGCGCCCCCCTATGGTGAGCCCCACCAGGTCCACTTCTGACGCCGCCTCTTCGCCTATAAAGACCCCCCGACGGGAAAAACCTAAAAGACCCGATCACTTTTCCAGAATACATCGCGATCCACCGCCGCCGTCGACCCAAGATCGGGAGGGTCCAGAAGCTCTTCCCGGCACCCTGCCGGAGAGGGGAATCGCCACCGGAGGTCTTCTTCATCGCCATGCTTGCCTCCGGCGCGATGAGTGAGTAGTCTACCTTGGACTATGGGTCCATAGCAGTAGCTAGTTGGTTGTCTTCTCCACCATGTGCTTCATGTTTAGATCTCGTGAGCTGCTTTACATGATCGAGATCACTGTTATGTAATTCTACATGTTGTGTTTGTTGGGATCCGATGAATATTGGTGTTATGATTGAGTTGATGTACTGAATTTTATCTTATGTTATCTCTATGTTGTTTATGATCTTGCATGCTCTCCGTTGTTAGTAGCTATCTTGGCCGAGTAGTTGCTAGTGACTCCAAGAGGGGGTATTTATGCTCGATAGTGGGTTCATGCCTCTATTTAATCTGGGGGAGTGACAGAAACCTCTAAGGTTGTAGATGTGCTGTTGCTACTAGGGAGAAAACAACATTCATATGCTCAAGGGCATATGCTTTGTTTACATTACACACTTTGCTTAATGCAGTTATCTGTTGTTCGTAACTTAATACTTGTGGAGTTCTCGGATTGATTCACCACAAGTGGATTATTAGTCATAGATGCAGTTGGATGGCGGTCTATGTATCTTGTTGTAATGCCCAGAGTAAATCTTATAGTGATCCTCTCGACATATGCACGTTGTCTTTATTCTATCAATTGCCCAACTGTAATTTGTTTACCCAGCATGTGTTATTTTATCTTATGAAGAGACACCACTAGTGAACTATGGACCCCGGTCCTATTTCCTTTATATTGCTATCATCTGTTTACTTTACTCGCATTGTTTACTTTACTTGCAAACTACTATCATTTTCCACTCGATACGTTCATTCCTTTGTTTCAAGCAAACCGGTGAGATTGACAACCTCATCGTAAGTTAGGAACAAAGTATTTGGTTGTGTTGTGTGCAGGTTCCACGTTGCCACTCGCAAAGCAAAGCTTGGACAAAGCGCCCTATAAATTGTCTGAAGCTGTCGCGAAGCTAGCAAGCATCACCTTCTGGAGTATTGTCTTTTTTCCTCCTGGACGATTAAACCTTGGTTTTATAACTGAGGGAAAACTTGCTGTTATATTCATCAAACCTTCTCTTGGGGTTTCCAACTGGCCGGTCATTTACTTCATCAACTACACGTCAACAAGTTTTCTGGCACCATCATCATCGCGCCATCAGGAATATAAGATGAGTGTTGGTTCTAGTGGTGGGCTCTGCATATATAGCCATCACTCAAATAATTCACAAGTGGTGGGCCCTATCGGTCAGCGAGAAATGCCTCAGCAGCCAGCCCGAAGTGTTTGACATTTCTATAGCATCAGACCCAATTTTAGCGTCGCTTAGAATGCACAACGCAATGGTTTTTGCCTCTATTCTCCGGGCGCAACATTAATGTGCGTCGGTGTTTCTTTCCACCTACTACAACATAATTATTTGCCACTAAGGTATCTAGCATGACACATACGGATCCACTGTCCCTGGTAGTTGCCTGCAAAGCCCATCCACCAGTTAAAATACTTTTGGTGAGAAGTTTTGCTTGTGCCGGCCAAAAACCCGTCGGGCATGGGGGGAGGTTTTTTTATAGTGTTAGGTGTTTGTTGTGAATTTGTACTATGCAAGTTTGTGAAGACTAGGGTTTTATTGCAAGTTGGTGAAGACTATGGTTTTTATTGTGAATTGATACTAGGGTTTTATTGTGAATTCAATGAAACATGCAGGGAAGGTGTTAGATGGACTAGGGTTTAGCAAGTTTGTAAAGAGTAGTCTTTTATTGAGAACAAAATAAAATATGCAAGGTATGGGTTAAGGGGACTAGAGTTTAGCAAATTTGTGAAGGAAGTTTTCATTTTCTTTGCATCAAAAATCACTTTTCCATTTTCGGAGTGCCAAAAATGCATATTTGTGTGTATTAGTAGGGATGTAAATGGATAGGATAATTTTTGTACCAAATCCATCGCTGAATTCATTTTTAAGAATGCATTGTTATCTCTACTACTATGGTTCCATTGGTGATCTTCAATATCTTCTTCACGACTTGAGATCATCTTCTTATTGTCTTGTGCAGCTAGGCACCCATCTTTCTTGCTCAACCGATGAGAGCCATGTAATGATGTACCATGATCCATAATGTTAATAAATCTAGCTTTGTTAAAAAAAGACCATTTTTTATTATTTATAATGATGTTCCTGAGTTTTCCTCTTTGCAAACAGGTAGTAATCTCAGTGATAATATGGCAACTCAGCCGAGGTCTCCCATTGCTAAAAAAGATCACGTAACAGGTTCGTATATGTCCATGTGTTTGGAGAAACAGCTTTCCTTTAATGACTCTGGGCTATGCAATGGTGTGCATAAAGTGCAGAAAGTGGCTAGCGACGCTTGCATATCTAACTTATTACCTTCTTCTTCTTTTCAAGAAGGTTCTGCTGATGGTTCAAAAAGATCTGGAACCGGGTTTTTTTTGGGTAATCGTTCATTGATGGACGATGTGGTGTCATTTGGTGGTTTGGCACCTCCTTCACTGGACTTCCGCTCTAGTGACCGAATCAAACATCAAGGAAATGCAGATGCTACTCAAATGGAGCGTGCTCAACAATTGGCAAAGGCCAAAGAGAATGCTTTATATTCAGGTACAAAGTCAATCTCAAAATATTCTTTGTCGTCTATCTCTGATAATGTTTTTGCACACCGAGCTAAAAAACTTGGGGTTACTTTTGGAGCGACTAGCAGCCAAGTAGATGAAACAATTGCCCACATGAAAAGTATAGATAACAAGAGAACACTGATTGTGCTTAACAAAAATTTAGAAGAAAAGAAAACAGAGAGTTTTAATCAAACTTCGGAGGCATTTGAAAAGGCTACGGATTTATCTGCAGACCTCTGTGTTGAAGAAAACCAGGCTGAGGAGGAGAAAGATATTTTAAAAGAGAAGAAATTTAAAAAAGTAAATAAAGGAATAGAGAAAGTAGTACCAACCGTGGTACGCCGAAGTGGCAGACTTCGTAAAAACCGTGTCTACTAATTTTTCTCATGAAAGGGTGCTTTTGGAATGGTGACGGGTTTAAAGATCCAGCAAAACATAACTTTGTCCGCGAAACAATTCGGGAACATAAACTTGATTTCTTTGCCATATTAGAGACTGGAAGAGACAACTTTTCAACACCTTTTTTGAATAATATATCTGGGGGTCAAGATCTCCAATGGTACTGTGTTCCTCCTATGGGGAGGTCTGGAGGTATTCTTGTCGGCATCAATGCGGTTTCATTATCTGTTCAACAGGTTGTAACGGGTGATAGATGCGTCAAATTTTATGTCACATCTAAAGCAGATAATTTTAAATGGGTGTTGGTGGCTGTTTATGGGGCTGCTCAAGATGAGCAAAAACCAGATTTTTTAGCAGAGCTAGTGCGCATTTGTGAGGATGAGCCTTTGCCTTTACTAGTTGGGGGAGATTTTAATATTGTTTGGCGTAAAGAAGAGAAAAATAATAATAATTTCAATGCACGATGGCCTTTTATCTTCAATGCGATTATTGAAAGTCTTAATTTAAGAGAAATAGCTCTGTCAGGTAGACAATATACTTGGGCCAATAGACGTGAGACTCCTACTTATGAAAAGTTAGATAGAATATTGTCCAGTATTAGTTGGGAGCAGAAATTCCCGCTAGTGTCGGTGAGAGCTCTTCCTCGCTCCGGTTCTGATCACACTCCGCTGTTACTAGATTCAGGTGAACAATCGTTTTTAGGAAATAAATTCCACTTCTCCTTTGAGTTAGCTTGGTTGAAGCAAGAGGGTTTTGTGGAGATGGTTACTAAAGAATGGAATTCGGTTAGGGAGGGGGACACTCGGATTAAAGTTTGGCAAAACAAAATTCGGCATGTCAGACAATTTTTACGAGATTGGGCAAAAAATATGAGTGGAAAATATAAAATTGAAAAAGAAAAATTGCTAACTACTATTGATGCGCTTGATTGCAAAGCTAAACTAACTCCTTTAGATGAGGAGGAGAGGAAATCTTTGCGTAGTGCTATGGATGAGATTGCAAAATTGCGTCGAGATGAAGAGTCTAAATGGGCTCAAAGGGCTAAGGTTAAATATGTTCAAGAGGGAGGGGGCAACACGAAATATTTTCACCTCATTGCTAACGGAAAACATAGACGCAAGAAATTTTTTCAGTTAGAACAAGATGAAGGGACAATTATAGGTCAAGAGAACCTTAAAACATACATTTCAGAATACTACAAGCAGTTGTTCGGTCCGTCGGCAGTCTCTTCGTGTGTCCTGGATGAATCTGTAACACAAGATATTTCAAAAATTTCAGAGGAGGAAAACATCATTTTAACCGCTGATTTTACTGAAAAGGAGGTATTTGATGCGGTTTCTCAAATGGAGAAAAATAAAGCGCCTGGTACGGATGGCTTTCCGGCAGAATTTTATCAGCGTTTTTGGGAAGTTATCAAAGACGATCTGATGGCGATGTTTGGTAGTTTCCAAAGAGGGGAACTCCTTCTATTTCATTTGAATTTTGGAACGATCATATTGCTGCCCAAAAAAGAAAATGCGATACAAATTCAACAATATAGACCAATTTGTCTTCTAAATGTTAGCTTCAAAGTTTTCACAAAGGTGGGAACCAATAGAGTAACGAGCATTGCGGAGAATGTGATCAAGCCAACTCAAACAGCGTTTATGCCTGGGCGCAATATTTTAGAAGGAGTAGTTATTTTGCACGAGACCATTCATGAACTCCATAGAAAGAAAATGGATGGGATAATTTTTAAAATCGACTTTGAAAAGGCATATGATAAAGTGAATTGGTCTTTCCTCCAACAAGTCATGCGTATCAAGGGTTTTCATCCCAAATGGTGTGAGTGGGTTCAAAGTTATATACAAAAAGGTAGTGTTGGAATACGCATTAATGATGACATAGGTCACTATTTTCAAACAAAAAAAGGATTGAGACAGGGAGATCCTTTATCTCCTATTCTTTTTAATATTGTGGCAGATATGCTCGCTATACTCATAGAAAGAGCAAAGGAGGATGGTCAGGTTAGTGGATTGATTCCTCATCTAGTGGATGGGGGTCTCTCTATATTGCAATATGCGGACGATACTATACTTTTCTTGGAAAATGATTTTGATAAGGCACTTAACATGAAGTTGGTTTTGTGTATTTTTGAGCAGCTTTCAGGATTAAAAATAAACTTTCACAAGAGTGAATTATTTTGTTTCGGTAAAGCTAAAGAGATTGAGGAAGAGTATAAAATTCTATTTGGATGTGATTTAGGTGAACTACCGTTTAGATATCTTGGGATCCCTATTCACTATCGTAAACTTAAAAATGGTGAGTGGAAGCCGATTGAAGATAGATTTGAGAAGAATCTTGGCTGTTGGGCAGGAAAGTTGTTGTCCTACGGTGATAGACTTATTCTAATAAATTCAGTGCTCACTAGCTTGCCGATGTTTATGCTATCTTTTTTAGAGATACCCATAGGGGTCAGAAAAAGGTTAGACTACTTCAGATCTCGATTCTTTTGGAAAAGTGATGGTCATAAGAAGAAATATAGATTAACCAAATGGGATATTATTTGTAGACCTAAGGATCAGGGAGGTCTTGGTGTGGAAGTGTTAGAGTTAAAAAATAAGAGTTTACTTAGCAAGTGGCTATATAAACTTCTGAATGAAGAAGGGGTTTGGCAAGAGTTAATCCAAAACAAATATCTAAAACATAAAACTTTATCCCAGGTTTCAGCTAAGCCAACAGATTCATCTTTTTGGAAAGGTTTAATGAAAGTTAAGAATGATTTTTTTAGTAGAGGCTCTTTTAGCATTGGCAATGGACAAAATGCTAGATTTTGGGAAGACACTTGGCTAGGAGATGCGCCTCTCAAGGATCAGTATCCTTCCTTATATAATGTTGTTAATCACACAAATGTTACTGTGGCAACTGTTTTCAGCTCGGCTCCTTTGAATATAGGTTTTAGAAGGACTTTGTCGGGTAACAGATGGGATAGATGGGTACACCTAGTCACACGTCTAATGAGAGTCCAAATAACTGATCAAGTGGATACTTTTAAATGGGGTCTAACTACATCGGGAATTTTTTCTGTGAAATCAATTTACAATGATTTAATAAATGGGCACACGGTATATCTTAAAAAATACATTTGGAAGATCAAGGCTCCACTGAAAATTAGAATTTTTTTGTGGTTCCTTCATAAGGAAGTGATTTTAACGAAGGATAATCTTTGCAAACGAGGTTGGCATGGTTCCTCTAAGTGTTGTTTTTGTGATCAAGATGAGACAATACAACATCTTTTTTTCTCATGTCCTTTTGTCAAAATTATTTGGAGAATCATTCATATGACTTTTAATATCTCCCCTCCTTCGAATATCACAAACTTGTTTGGGAATTGGTTAAATGGAGTTGCAAAAAAGGATAAAGAACACATTAGAGTTGGTGTGTGTGCTTTATTATGGGCAATCTGGAATGTTCGGAATGATTTTACCTTTAACAAACGAAGCTATCCATCATTTTTGCAGGTTATTCCTTTGGTTACCCATTGGATCCATATGTGGTCCTATTTGCAGCCGGAGGAGCAACGCCAGGATATGGATATTGGGTGCAACCGGTTGGAGACGGTAGCACGGGATTTCTACAGCCGGTGCGGCTGGCATACTGAGAGACGGATAACTTCATGATCTTCTGGCGTTGCACTTTGTTAGGCATTTTTATATGGCTGGTTCATGTGGAGACTTTGTGTGATCCGTGATCTGTAATAATTTGTATACTATTTTGAGACTGAGTTTTAATAAATGCCGTATGCATCAATTGATGCAGAGGCCGGGGTCACCCCATTTCGAAAAAATAATGCATTGTTATCTCTATCCCATGTTCATTATCTCACATGCATCAAGAAACATTGATCCACAACAAATTTGACTTTGATATATTCGATCAATGGTCACTAGGGAAGGGAGAAGACCCTCCACCTGAATTTTCATTTATAATCGGCACAAAGCCTATATCCCATATACAGATTTTACAAAGGAGGTAGAGGGGAGCCAGAGAGGAACTAGAAGAAGTAGACCTAGCCAGGGTAAACAGGAAAACGGCGGAGCCACACCACACCTCCGTCTCGTGCTGGGATTGTGGCGGCAGACTTGCCCGCGTTGCAGTGTTTCCAGAGCATGGTGAAAGTAGGGGCTGTGGCGACCACAAACGGGGCCACCGAGGGAGCGCAGACCCAACTCGTCCACGGCAGCTCCGGCTTCGAGTGGAGGCGATGAAGAAGCTTCACTTGAAGCTAGTCATTTTAGAGGGCCAGAGAACGCACACCGAGCCTGCCCTCCAAGCATTTGGCCCGGGAGCCGGAGGCTTTCTTCGTGGCATTCCAGAGGAAAGGCGCAGCGAAGGGCATCGATCGCCATGATCACCGTAGGAGGAAGCGGCATGGCACACATCGCCAAGACGAGGATGGCGTCCAGAAGGACCAGAACTACATTCAGCAGTACTCTTGCCCGAGGACAGCAGCAGTGCTCGCCAGCCTGACAGAGTGACAGGTAAGTATGCACCAAACATTCATTGATTTATTCCATATCACTATATCAGGCTCTCTTGACATGCACACACCACATCGAAGTAAATCCATCTGAGACAGGAGATTTCAGAGCCCCAAGTCGTTGCCCACTATGGCACAAGAACCGGTAGTCTTCTCAAGCAGAATGATACTGAAACCATCGCCCCGGCCGGCAAGCAAGCAAGGCTCAAAAATACCAGAGCAAACAAGGAGAACGAATTAGGAAAACGATCACTAGCATGCCAAGTGAGAACGGAATAACCATCGAAACGGAGTCGTCATGAATGGAATGACCATTACAACAGATGTACTTTTACAGCTCTCATGAACGAGTAGTTAATTGAACCATAAAAGGGCTCATGACGTATCCTAAACTGTTACACGAGTATCACAAGCACGGGATGTTTAGCATCTACAGTTTACCGTGACCAAGTCTCTGAAACCACAAGATCCTGTTTCCCTATTTACCCTGGCTAGGCCTACTTCTTCTCAAGCTCCTGTTCTGCTCAAGCACGGCATGTTTAGCATCTACAGTTTACCGTGACCAAGTCTCTGAAACCACAAGCTCCTGCTTCCCTATTTACCCTGGCTAGGTCTACTTCTTCTCAAGCTCCTGCAAGTCTCTGAAACCATAAGAAAAGGGACGATTTAGATCAGTTAATCCTACAACAATCTTCTTCTAATCTCTAACTTATTTAGTCTCTTACACCACATAGTATTGAACAGAATTGTGCTCCCAGTGGAACACCCTCCAAGCATGGTCCCGCGCACGGGTGCATCCAGTTTGCGACAGGTGGAACCTGGAGCTGCAGTGAACGGCCTGTCATTCTCACATGATCTGTTACAGAGTGTAGTTGAAAGATATTACCTGAACGCCCAGAAAGAGAGCAGGAGGAAGTGCTTCTTGATCTGCAGCAACACAGACCCATCATTCATGGTGAGACACCTGAATTGTGGCAGCAACCTGATTAGGGTGATGAAGCTCTACATGCGCATCACAAAGCGCTGCAGTGAACGCCTTGCGGCAACGCGTGCAGTATGTGTCGCAGTTTGTCTGGCCCCAATCGGCCGCGAGAAGATTAGCCGCTTGGGCGATGCCATTACTATCAGGGACATGGTCCATCTGTGGGAAACATAGCGAGATCATAAGATTATTACTAAATGCATTCTGTGAATAAACTGAAATATCCACTATGACATATTGCCACCTAAGGGCAACATACAGCTTGATTTTAGGAACAAAAAATTCAGTTGAGCAAATAATGTCAGAATGGAAAAAACTATCAATACTAGGAATGTGTCTTTTTGTATCTCCACAATCGGTTGAAATTTCATTATACAAAAGCTGGCCTTTCACCATCATCGATGGACACAGATAAGGAGACTATACAGTGACATATTGAAAGGAAATTTGCACCTGGCAGCTGATAGCGCAGAAATCGAAGTTAGCTTTCCTCTTTTCCTGGCAATGGATACAGCGGTGTGGATAGTGGTCATATGGAATAGGATCATGTGGTCGCTGCAGATGCATCCAGCGATCCCCATGAAATCGGAGCCACTGGATACGTCTCCAGTCATAGCCAACCCCCTTGCAATCCTCAGCACGGACCATGGTATGTCCACCTATTCTCTGAATCTGTCCAGGCAACAAAAAAGTACAGTTTTCAGGTATAGTCAACACAGGAGAACCATTTAGGCGTTCAGAAGTTCAGAGCTACCCGGGCTATTTTCTGCCTCTGCAGTCCATGTGGTGGATGGGGTGGATCATGATGAAGCAAATGGTTTGGACAGCAATGAGAGCAAAACGCCAGCTCACAAGGGAAGCAGTAGAGGTCTTTCACGCACTGGATCGAGAAGTCATGACTGAGGAAATGCTGGATATAAGCAGCATCCATCCTGCTATGCAACCAAAGCAACAATGAACAAGATTAAGAATAATAGTGCAATCAGTATGCGTACAGCCATACAGGGGCAGAAATCCATTAAACAATCCAAGTTTCTTGCTTTCTACTGCAGTAGGAGTCTAGATGATTGACAAAGCCTGCACACGGATAATGGGACGAGCACCAGCACCATGGCATCATTTGCTCATGAGGGTGGCGCCCGGGAGTCAAGATAATCATAATGGTAAGCAAGATAAATTCAAGAATTCGGATGACAGCATGGAACCATGCAGTAATTAAAAACTACCGAGTTGTTGACTCATTCTATCAGGGATTCAGGGTTCCATGGGATGAAAGTACTAAACTCAGTACTTGTGTGAACTGGCCCGGTGGCTAAACACGGGCAAATCCATGATCCGGCTCAGGAACTGGTTGCAGAATTCAGAAAAATGAGTACGTTCGAGAAAGAAGGCAAGAACGAAACAACAAGGGAAGAACCTTTGACCGCTAGGGTTTGCAAGATTCAGGAATATAGGTAATGATTGCAAGAACAAAAGAAAAGCAAGAACGGGATGGGAAGGATGGGAGGGCAATACCTTTGATTGGAAGATCAAGCGGACTTGTCTTAGCGATCGAGTATTGGAATATCCTGATACTGGTGATCCTGGAATTGTTTGAGAAATCGATGGAGATGGGTACGGGAATTACTGCAAGAAAGAACGCAAAAACAGAACGAGAGGGGAGGGGAGGGGTAGTACCTGGATATATGATGCTGCTGCTGCACCTGTTCTTGGCGATAGAATAGAGGAAGATACGGGTACTGGGAGCAGCCTGAAATTTTTCAACAATCGCAGCAAGAATATTACGGGAATCAGTGCAAGACGAAGAATGCCAAGAAAACTCGTCAAGAAAGAATGACAAGAACGAGAGGGGAGGGGAGGGGATGAGGGGTGGGTAGTACCTGGATATATGATGATGCTGCACCTGTTCTTGGCGATAGAACAGGGGAAGATACGGGTACTGTGAGCAGCCTGAAAATTTTCGAAAATCGCAGCAAGAATATTACGGGAATCAGTGCAATACGAGCAATGCCAAGAAATCGCGTCAAGAAAGAATTTCAAGAACGAGAGGGGAGGGGAGGGGATGGGGGGTGGATAGTACCTCGATGGATGATGATGATGCACCTGTTCTTGCCGATAGAATAGAGGAAGATACGGGTACCGGAGGAGCCTGAAATTTTTCGACAATCGCAGCAAGAAATTACGGGAAATCAGTGCAAGACGAAGAATGCCAAGAACTCATGTCAAAAAAGAACGACAAGAACGAGAGGGGGTCGGAGGGGATGGGGAGTACCTGAATAGACGATGATGATGTTGCAGTTGTTCTTGGCGATCGAGTAGAGAAAGATACGGGTACTGGGAGATGCCTGAAATTTTTCGAGAATCGTAGCTAGAAATTAGGGGGAATCACTCCAAGAAGAAAGAATAGCAAGAATGGGAGGGGAGGGGAGTACCTCTTTGTGCAGTTCTTGGCAGGAGCGGATAAAGATAAAGAAGCTGTAGGAAGAGATTGTCTGGGAGGAGACTATGAAGACGGTGTAATTGTTCGAGAAATCGAGCTATATGGGTTGGGGACGGCGAGACGGAGAGTTCTGCTGTTCCAAGAGAAAGCGGAAGGGGGAAAAGGCGCGGAGGATCTCCTCTAACAATGCCGTTACAGAATTGAAGAGTGGGCCGAGCCCAGAAGAGCCCATTGGGCAGACCATTGGGTCGCAGTCCTCTTCTCATCTCTGCGGCAGGTAGGAGGTGGGGTGGGGCTGGTGGATTTGGATGCGGAGGCGGCGGCGGGGGCTGGGCGGCGGCGGTCGTGCGCGGAGTGGGGAGTCGGCGGCGGCGGCGGCTGGAAAGGGCAAGCGGCGCAGCAGTCGCGCGCGGAGACTGGAGTGGAGAGGGCAAGCGGCGGAAGTCGCGTGCGGACGAGAGGGAAGGTAGGGCACCCGGCCGTCTTGTATTACTGTGGCAGAGGAGGATTTTTATCTGCGTATATCTCTTTCAAGTCTGCTTTTATCTCGCATCCTACTGGGACAGCAGTACTGTAGTTTTTTATTTTTTTTCACTGGAGATGTTCTGCTTGTTAATGCTGAACATTATCGGACATAACTGCATTGATTAATATAAAACAAGGCATCTGTCGTCACCCTCATGCAAGTGTTTCATGATTTTCTCCCAATTTTTTAGCGTGACATTTCAGCAGAAAAATCTCTTAATCAAAGTAGTGACATTTGAACTGGCAACAAGAGAAAGTTATTCTTTGCATACTTATGAAAGACATAACAAAACAACAAGAGCCAAGGTTGTTTCCTCCTTACAACAGCAGTATGAGGTAACAGGGGTGAAAGGCAATTGTTAGTTTATCGGAGTAGCTGGTTTTCAGGGAAACTGATAGTTGTCAGTTAAAGGAATGTTGTTATCTTGTACAGAAATGTTGAACTCTGAACTAGCAGTGCTATTATTTCAGGTCCCTTTTGAAGATCTTACTGACAATGACATTGTTACTTTTGTGAACATGTGCAAACTTCTGGAATTATGCTGTTAAGGTCATGCAAACCGGCCAATGAGATAACAAGCTAGTTTTATCTCAAATTTCGCTCTTTACTTTTAGTGTTGTGCAAGAATGATCGCTGTTGCACAATTTTGGTTCATTGATTATACGTGTGGTTTGAAATTTGACATGTTGTGCAATTGATGGCCATGAAAATGTAAATTACTCTATTCTTGAAAGTTCACAAAAGGTCACGCACAAGAATATAGAACAAATAATGAACTGTCTTTTGATACTTCAGAAAGCAAGCCTTCATCCGCTTGGCGTAGTGTTTGTTGCTTATTAATCGACAAATCGATATCTACTCCAATCATGAGTAGGGAATGAAATGCTGCGCTCGCATTGATCCATGTCGTTCTCGCTGGTAGGACCCACCTGCAGTGGGTGGAACGAGGTTGCGCTGGCAGTCGTGGCCGCGTGTCATCCTTTGGCTACGCGTGCGGATGAGTCGGTGCGTTTTACAGCCGTTGCCTCGTGTGGAAGGGGGTAAAGGGCAGGGGCGTGGTCAGATTGGTCTATTTGTTTTTCTTTTCGCTGTCTCGCGGGTGGCCGTGCTGGGGTTTGAGGCGCATTCAAGTATAGCGCTGCCTGGTGGCTGTCGGTGCTGAGGGCGACGCCATGGGGACCGGCAGGCAGGTGTTCGCTTGCCATGCTCCTTCTTTATCGGAGCTATGCAGGATTCCCCCTTTTCTGCGTTATGTTCATCCGTTTAGATTTGCTTCAGATTGTATAGCTGTGTGATGCCTCCTTATGTTTGATTTGTTTGTGTCTGAGAGGTTGATTATGGTGGTGTTCAGATAGGTGAGGCTGAGTTGGGCGGCTGGGGATTGGGGAGGATGGGCCGGCACGGTCGTGTGGGCAGTCGATTTGGCTGTGTAGTATCGTTTTTGGTTTGTAGATGCCGGCGGCGCAGCCATAAGGTACCTGGTACGTCTTTCTGCTGTGTGTCCTCTCCGCCGTTTGGAGGGGTTCAGGTGCTTATGTTTCTGGCTGTTGTGCTCGCCGCACTGCCGCAGCGTCCGTGGTGCCGTCTGTAGTGCCTTCTGGGCCGTCCATGAACTTTTTGCCTTTAACTTCTGCAGGTGATAGTTCTGGGAGTTTACCCTTTTGCTCCATCTGCTGCTTGTGGCAGGACTTTTCGCCGTATGTCTTCTGTAGTTGCGAGGGAGAATCGTCGATGAGGCGGATGCTGTGTAGTCCGCACTTGTTTGGTGATTTTCTTCCTTGGTTTCTTTTCCCATTGATCTGCTGCTGTTTCGTTAGGTGCTTTATTGGTTGACTTCCTTTTGACGTTGGTCTAGGTCTGGTTGTTTGTATTGTTCCTGACAGTGTCTCTGTTAGTCTGTCCAAGGCATACATGATACATTGCTTTTCCTGAAGGTTGTTCCGTGTACTGCTTCATGTTTTAGCTTTTAGGTTGGCCTTTTTCTTTTCTGTCTCTACCTGATTTTGGTGTTCTACGTACATTTGTTGCTTGAAGGGAGCTTTGTAGGGATGCCCGGCTTCATTATGAGTGTTCTCGTTGCGGGGAACTTTGTTAATATTAATCATGAAAATGGTAACCTAATTAGATATGCTTGCTGAAAGCAACTTTTGGCTAATCATCTTTATTTTCTGCATTTTGCCATTCCTTAATAATCTTAGGGTGTGTTTGGTATACCATTCCACTTCATCACAATTACCAAAGACACCCTTATGTGTTTGCCTTTTACAGTTTAGAGCTTATCCGATAAATGATCTATATCTCAAGTGTCAGCGTATCACAATTTCCAGTCACTTGAAGGCCAGTCTTTGTAATGGTAGGCTTTCCAGGATGTTTCAGTTTTTTTACCTGATATGCATCTCCTCACAGCCTTGGATAATATTGCTGAGGATGTCCAGATGGCAGGGGAAGGTGAGGTGGCTTATCAGGCAACACAAGCGGGTGCCTATTTTATTGTTGCTATTGCATTATAGATCTTCTGGTTCTGAGGTGAGATCTCTTAGCAGTTATTTGCTTAATTTCTTCCGTAAGAGAGCCATATTTATGCTCCTTTCAGTTCAATATGTGTATGTTCTCTCCTTAATTTTTATTTACTTGTTTTTCGCTGCATTTCGTAGCTAACTTTCTGCAAAGTTGGAAGGGTGCAGTATTTATGTTGTCATTTTTTTGTATACACAATGACTATGAAGGAGCAAATGCCTGAACTTAGGCAATGCAATTTGCATTTTCGGAACTTCAGATGTGAATATGCTCTGGTCCAGGCTTCTTTAGTCAAGTGTAATCAGTTTTTAGTGTCCAATTTTCTTAATCAAATCATCAAATATAATCAGCTGTTAGTTTTGTCGATTGTACTCTGCATTTGATCTTAGGACACTATGTTTCGATAAATTTACTCAAGTACGAAGTTCTTTTTGTTTCGTAACCCCACTCAAAACGGTCATTGGTAAGATACAATTCTTAACTCTGAACATTTTTACGCTAATGCTGCTGAAAGCGAAAATATTCTTCTCTACACATGAGCAATAACAGAGACAGTTCACCCACCATGTCTGTGTTTAGCTTGATAATGTTCTGTGAGTTTATGCAGATTGTTCTCTTACTGTGGGAGTGAGAGGTATTTTGGTTTTATTTTTTTTAGCTATGTTAATGCTGGTTTATTTCACAGCTCCCGCTATGCTTTGTTTACTCAAAACTTTCTGAATTGTTATCGTCTTCATGCAAGAATTGGAATGACCATGCCACTGAGACTCAAGGAAAACAAGGAAAACAGTGGAATTAGTAGACCAAGGATTTACATAACACAGCGCTGTTAAATTTCCGTTCTGCTTTTCTGTAGTAATATACTGACAATATCTTCATTTTGTTATGTAAGAAAGATGATAGTTGCTGGCACCCGAAGTACGCCAGTAATGCTATGCTCGATGCAAAAAATAAGCAGAGTAGTTGGGTTGGCGTATCATGTTCTACGACTTGTATGTTCCCATATTGTCATGGACATTGCATTTGCCAATGTCTATGTATGCTGGTTTCCAGTTTGCACTCTACACCTTTTAATTTTCTCAAAAATATTTTTATGTTCTTCTGTCAAAATGGACTAGTGCGGACGTAAATCCGGTGGCCTGTGCTGCAGCTATAGCTATATGTTTTGTAGCATAGTTCTCTCATTGGTGCTCTGTTTTGTTAACACGGAAAGAATAGTACTTCTTGTTTTGTTAATACGGAAAGAACCATACTTTCATCACACAACAATATACTTACGACATGCACCATTATGACAAAATAACACAGAACAGATTGGGCAACCCACTGACAAGCAACAAACTGGAGAAAAAGCGGTGCAGCAAGGCGCACGCAATTTTCTAGTTACTTATAGCATCGGTAAGTTTTCCTGATATAGTAATATCTCAAAACAAAGTCCTCCAGGTGTGGACATGTAACACCTACATCAAATCAGAAATTTCTGATGGACCAGTCGTCCTAAAATCCCTCACAGCTTCTGCTGTCAGTTGTTGCTGTAGTCTGCTAGTCGGCTATTGTGTTACTGTGTAGGCCTTGGGCTACACTTGTTTTAGGAACCTTAGTATGAAATTTAATTGTAAATTTTTGTAGACTGTTTATAAGGTTACATTTACATGAGCATGTCATATACTCATGTAATGTTCAGAACTTGTGCTGATGCATATTTGCTTTTTGTTTAACTCTTGATGCACACTTTGTTTATTTTTATTTATTGGTCGATGTGACTCTTTGTTACTGTCTGTTATATTATTTATCGACATTCCTCTTGTCCTGCTGAATATGTTAACTTTGTCCTTACAGTTATTGCAACTGTGGTGGCCATTGCTGAAATTCTGAAAAACAACGGCCTTGCTGTTGAGAAGAGTTAGTCTTCTTTCTGGTAATTTTCCTTGGATGAAACTTGTTTTCAGGCTTCTAACTTGGTCACCATTACCTGCAAAAATCATGACGCCTACTGTTGATGTCAAAGATGTTAGGAGGAACCACCCTATCCAACAGGAGGCCAAGGTTACTGTTCTTCAGATTGCAAATATGGAGCTCTTGCTTTTCATAATGTATTCCACATGACTGTTTTTTCTTAACAAGGTAACCTGCACTGGCCAGATTGATATATTGATTGGCAAGCATGAACATGTGGCAGTTGCTGGAGAAGAGGGAAGCAGCGAGTGCTGAGGAAGAGCGAAGCTGAACCCCGTGGAAGGTTCCTGTTGTAACTTAATTCCACAGTTCTTCCCGTCTTTGCTGTGTTTCAATGTATGGTGTCTGACAAGAGACATGTGCTAGTAAATCAGTTATATTAAGGACACAGCTTATTTAGTGCGGGTTTTTCTTCTTCTGTTGGTTTGCTAGGGTTGTATGTCAACTTGTGATCATGGGAGTTAATCAGCATGACACTCTTCTACTCTTGATTTCTCCCCCTATATATTTGGAAGATGCCCTGTTCGATGTTGCTCTATGCGTGTGGCCTGCTGACATGCCCGTTCAGAATTGTGTGTGGCTTATATATTCACCTAGAAACTGAGATTCAGGTAATTCTTTTCACGTAGCTGCTAATTTTCACGTGCACCTAAATTAAATCAATGTATGTAAGCGGTGAAGAGTTGATAAAACCAAAGCTGCTAATGCCAGACCACACATGAATACAGAAAGATGCAGATCATACATCATTGTTGTACCGAATTCAAGAAAAGTGTCTTATACAGTCTAGGACATTACTGAGACAGACCATAGTTCCTGAGCACAACAAAGAAAAAATCAAAAATTTAATGTGCCATTTTTACAACTTGGGATTCGATTGCTGTAAGCGCTCCACGCTGCTGCACTTGAAATCTGCAGAGGAGGTGGCTTCCTTCAGGTTGGTTCTAGAAATGTACTGCATGAGAATCAATGTTTGTATTAACGAGTTATCATGCATGGGAATAACATGAACATGGAACTGAAAGACTGCGGATCTTCTATGACAAAGGCAAGGCGAATTTGCGAGACAACAGCCAGAATGTGGATAAAGGATTCCATAGAAAACGTAACAACCTTAAAGCTCTCAATAGGTCAGAAACTGTACATCACACACATTATAATCACACAGGAAAAACATAACCAACAATCTCTTGATAGCTACTATTAGCTTCATTTTTTTTTTGCGCTAAAAAAAATATAGAACACATTATTTTCATGAGTTGCCAACGCCTAGTATCTTCAGCTACTTCTATAAGCTTCTCTACAGCTTTTTAGGAGAAGAAAGACAACAGGCAGTACATCTTCTTTTTTTTGAAATGGCGGCAAAAGCTTTACCCCAATCTATTTATTACGAAGAAGAGAATGCTCAGTTAATTAATGGAAAACTGAGCGAAAACCGATACAATAAAACAACAAACGAACACCCAAAGCTCCGATCAACTAACAACCAACAACCCCTCTCAACCTACTACAACTGCAAACCGACACATAGAGCACCACGCCGATAAGAAGATCAACTGGATGAACCTGGCAAGTCGAATGGCAACCATCAAACAAGCAGCTACTGCGGAACTTTCCAGGTGAAGACCATCTTCTTTCTTTTGGTCCTAAGAGACTTCTCCACCTTCCTGATTATTTCTTTGGAAGCCTTTCCCGCCAAGACACATATAATAAAGTCACAAATTAGATAACTGAATCCCTAGCTTAGCAAAACGTATGAACACAGACGAACATATGCAACACAACTATTCTATATGCAAAACTGAAGTCCCTGATAATAAGATAACTTTTTTTTTGAAACAATACCATAATATATTAAAGCAACGAACAGTACATGGTAGAGATATATAAGCTGTCTCCAGCAATTACAAAATAAAGTCTAAGAAAAAACGAGCTAATCTTCGAGGCCTTCAAACTCTTCTTCTTCCATGACACAATCTTGTATTTTCCTGAAGCTAGCCAAAAGATAATGGCACAGATACCAAACCATAAACCTGTAAATACCAATAGTGGTTCTCCCTTTTTTTAATTTGAGCCGCAGTGCCAAGGCTACGTGCACGCACGCAACCATTAAAATAATCATACCACATCGGCAAGAGTACCAATACCAGTATTCCAGGGAAGAGAAACCGAACAGCCTTGTCAACGTCGCTGGAAAGCCGAGAGTACGAATCACCATTGTCGAAGACGTAGCAGTCGGGATAAATATTGCGAGGATAACCCTCCTCACGGCAACCAGGAGAAACAATCCAAAACCGATCTGGCGAAGCAAGATATTGAAGACCATACCTAAAAAACTGTAATCTTACAACACCATCATTGGCGCCGGAAAGAAGATCTCGTCGCCGAACGAAGAGGTGAAGATCACTTATTATGAACGATGACATCTCCATTGACGTAGAAGAAAACGAAGATGGCTACCAAAACACTAACCTAATCTTAGAAAAATACTATTTTTATTGAAATCTCTACTCATAGATCGGGTTCCCCACCCCTCCTGACACCGACGAGGCTGGCCGGAGGAGGGGGAACCGATCTATGGAGGAGGCGAAGGCTAGGTCAAAAAGGCGGCGGCTGGGAGACGGACAGAGTCGAGTACCCTGTTGATAATAAGATAACTTATCAGGGTAGACTGTAGTTGATAATAAGGATTTGCCGAAGGTTGCACCCTAAGCAGAATATCAATTTAACACATCAACCATTATGCATTGACATGACACAGTACATATAACACACAGAATGTTAAGTTCTCCGGGGGTTTTTATTGGAAAAAAGGAATAGCAAGACTGCATGAGCCATACTGCTTTAAAAGTACGAACAAACCCCTCTCTAGCTCACGTGAGAAAGATGCTGCTCATCGAAAAGGAGCACACAGAAGAAAAACTCGTGGTCGGCAGCAGGATTCGAACCTGCGCGGGCAAAGCCCACATGATTTCTAGTCATGCCCGATAACCACTCCGGCACGACCACAACGTGTCTGTTTTCAGACTTTTCATCTAAAGAGCCGATAAGATAACTTGTGATATCCTGAGAGCTGACTCCCTTGGTCGTAAGCATGTGTTCGGCTTAGGCAGTTTCGTTTGTTAATTTATATATACAGCTGCTCTGGAAAATACATCGATGCTCTCGGTGCCTAGCACATCACCCGAGGAAATTACTAGCATTGCACCCTAGGTAAAAAAGATAAAATCGACATACCAATATACATGTACTATTCATACTATATTCGTCATAGATTTGTTTTTTTAGATTATTTCAAACCCAAACATTTTTATACTAGTACAATACTTTTGTTTCCAGGAGGTTTTATTTTTTGTCTTCAATTTTAAAATTCCTATGAATTTTTGCGTTATAGGCTTATCAAGTAGCCACCGCCAAAGCTAGTCTTCCTTTCTTTCCCATGTTCATTATTCTTGCTAATATAGGATTATGATTGATTGTTTTAGTTCTACTCCCTCCGTTTTAAAATATAAGATGTTTTAGACTTGTGAAGCAAATGTATCTAGACATGCTTTAGTGTGTATATTCAAGTAAACCTACACACTAAAAGATGTCTAAATACACTTGCTTCACAAAGCTAAAACATCTTATATTTTGAAACGGAGGGAGTATTATGTTTAAACAGTGCAACTCAGTTGAGTGTCATGCTCTGTCAATATGTTTCAGGTGTTGTCATTCCGATTTACTACAGTTGCCAATCTCAGGAGTTGTCAGCTACAGCCATTCTTCGCTGTGTCTTTGTATCTTGATAGGACCGATCGTTCAGTATCTACAGCCATTCTCGCTGTGTCTTTGTATCTTGATAGGACTGATCGTTCAGTATCAATTAACTACGCAGCCACAGAGGTACCATAGTTCCAGCAAAGACCTGACCATGCACCATTAACTTGTTGGAAGTCTTGTCACATTCTGATGGCATCAGGCATTTCAGCACGGCCAGCGTATAACATTCTCATTATCACGACTAAAATCGATGCCAGAACAGATCGTCAAATATTGTGACAATTAACACGCAGACCCACAAGCACAAACACCAAAAATCGCAACTTCAAAGATGAAGGAATGGAAGGACACGGCATCAAAAAAATACAAACATCAATGATTTGATAACATAGGCAGAAAGCTTTAACATCACAACCTTGAATATCTCATGTTCATCAACATGGGTGCATTCCAGTCTCACCACCACCTGGTGGTCAAAATGTGCGTACTGGAATTTTCCAGCAACTGAATCGAAAGCTTGTCAAAGATTTTTGCAACTAATCCTAGCGATATGGAACCCATATCATAAAAATGACACTGGAAAGATAATTGTCTCGTGGACTGCACCCCGTTAAACCAGAGTGACTAGTAAAGTCTAATCTTTTTATTAACTGTAAAACGAATTCTCTCATCCTGACAAGACAGCATGTTCTTTTAAGAGGAGGCGGTTGATTCCTTCAGGTAAGCAATGAGATCAGCACGGTCCTGCGGCTTCTTCAGTCCAGGGAAGACCATCTTGGTTCCAGGAATGTACTGCATGGGAATAACAATGTCTGTATTAACAAGATATCATGCATGGGAATAACATGGACATGTAGGAACTGAAAGACGAGCATAGGAACTGAAAGACGAGCATAGGAACTGAAAGACGAGCATACGTATCTATGCTATTAGATCATGCAAAACAAATTAGCAGGACAACAACCAGAATATGAATAAAGAATTCCCATGTCATCACAGAGGAAAACATAACAAACAATCTCGATGTGGACTGGATAACAGGTAGACTAGCTTCAGATTTGTACTAAGATGCCTGGACATAACTAACAACAACCAACTGTTAGGTGCTGTTTGGATAGTGGTTTATGTCAGTAACCAACATATAACAGTCCAAATAGACACCAATGACATCTGTAGTATGTTGATAGCTAGCTTCATCCATTAAGCAAACAACATCTAGTGTTTCTTATATAGAAAGCAATATTTCCAAGAGTTGGCCAACGCCAAGCATCTTCAGCTTTTTAGGAGAAGTAAACAACATGCAGTACATCTCAACATATGAAATCACAATAACTGAAGTTCCTATCATAACAAACCTTATGAACACAAAGGATCATCCGCAATATAACTATCTTATAAGCAAGAGGCTGAAAGCTACTATTCAGTTTTATAAGCAAGAGCAAACACAGTTCGAGAACAATTGTCATCCTCAAACAAGAACACAAATCAAAGTTCAAGACTACTTCGTATTGTCACCCTCAAACTAGAGAACGTCCCGGCATATGAGAGATCACAAAGTGGATAACAGAAGTTCGTATCGCAAGCACTCATGGTAAATCACAACCACAGCAAACGGAACTTAATAAGTTATCATTAAACATACCTTCTTAGGATTAAGCAGGTAGTCATACAGAGTGTTCTCCTCCCAGTTCACAGCCTTGTTCTTGTTTGCTGCGGAGTAGGAGTAACCAGGGGTGGTACCCGACTGCCTCCCAAACAGACCATTCAAGTTGGGACCTGTGCAGAACAAACACAATCCTTATTATCAACAACTACACAATCTACCAGCATATGATCATGTATATCCATAGCAAGATAGGGTTTGTCAAAAGTTGCGGCCTAAGCGGACTACCAATTTAGAACATCAACTAATACGCATTGACAGGAGATACCGGGCTACATATCAATCTTAAAAATAACCAGGAACAAATGTCTACAGATCAATCCCAGAATAAGCACGATCCCAAACATCGTATCTGAGATAATAGCGCAACAAAACACCCAGCAACCTAACTTAGATTGATCTCAAGGATACACAGCGCACCAGCAGTAATCTAACCGAACTAATCAGGTAGCTTAGGCATGTCAAAGCAACAAGCAATCGGGCAGATTTAACCATGATTTGAGCGACGAGTAAACAAGTAATCCCTAGGCACGTACAGATTCATAGGGAATACAGCAAGCACCAGAAGTCGCCAAGATATAACAAACTATCCATCAACTAGCTGGACTGGAGCATAATCGGCAACAATCCCCTAGTTCAATCGACTAGCCCATAGCACCAACCGCAACAGATCTACTAAGCAACTGTCCCTCAAAGCACGAAGGGCAACACGCAGATCTATCCGCGCAGGCCCCGATCCGATCTTAGCAGCCTCTCTACGCTAGCAGATCGAACGAATCATCCAGATCTAAACACGCTCTAAGGCGTCGGAGAGAAATCGTCGGCGGGGGTCGGTCGGTCTCTGCTTACCTTGCTTGTGGCCGGCGCCCTGCTCGACGGTGTGGCACTGCGCGCACTTGGTCTTGAAGATCTTGGCGCCGGCGGTTGGGTTGCCGGGAGGAGCCTCGGAGAAGGAAGCCATCGCCGCCGCCGCCGCACGTACTAGCCGGAAGGGAACTCGAGGGGGAGAGGCCAAGTGAAACTTTTGCTCGCCTTGCTGGCTCCGGGCGATTTCGTGGGGGCTGTGTTGTATAGGCCGGTCCGACGGCGGAGGGGAACGTGGAAGTACGAGACTACCCCTGCGGTCTAAGCAAAACAGGCGCGTGGAGGAGGGGTGGTTTGGGGATAATGGGAGGTTCGAGAAGGTCTCCGTGTCTTGGAGGAAAAGGAAAGGGCGTCGGCGGCGCGTGGATGGTAAGCGTCAAAGCGTGGACACCAAACGCTCCGCTCGATGTAGCGGGCACCCACCTCTAGGTCTAGGGCTTTCTGTGGACCGGGTCTCTGTTTTTGTTTGAGCGCCGTCCACTCGTATCCTCAGATGGGGAAAGCGAATCGTGTCCGTTGATGGGTAGGGTGGAGACGATCCTTAGTTGAAATTAGGCAAATGTTGTTTTTTTTAAGGGAGGCCACAGTTTCAAATACACTTCCATTTGTACAAATTTGGTGAATTGACCGGCAGCTCGTGATGGCAGACGTCACGTGTAGATGCCCCACCAAAAATACTACATTTTACAAGATTTTTCCAAAAATTGCCCAATAGAATCGACCGATGATAACTATTTTTCAGAAAGACCGATGATAACTGAATTAGGAGATCAAGTAGACATCTTGGCCTACCAGCTATGGTTGGCATTGACAAAAGTGATAATTTCATGTACACTGGAAAGAATAATTGTCATTCTAAATGGTTGGAAAGGAGAGGATGGTTTCTACAGGAGCAAAGGAGACCTTATCAAAAGCGGTGATCCAGTCAATTCCGGTATTCGCAGTGGATGTTTTCAAGATTTCCAAGTAGATGCTATGGTTGCTTTGTGGTTGGGAGATACTGAAGAACAAAAAAGGATGCATTGTGTGTGACGAGGTTCTACCCCGGCAATGCCCATGTTTAAGGGCTTTCGATCTTGGGAGCGCATTAGGGACCTGGCGAACTCGACGGCGATCAGACGAAAGCAGAAGAACACAGAATTTTACCCAGGTTCGGCCCCCTTGGTAGGGTAAAGACCTACGTCTTGCTTGTCTGACTTTGTATTGATGGGGTGGCTTTGATGGAGGTGTTACAATGGTGGCGTAGATTGGATCTAGCCGAACCAGAGAGCTCTGAGTATCGAGCGCTCCGGCGTGAGGTGGGTGGAAAAGTGTCTAGCCCCTACTACGTTCTCCCTCCCAACCTTTTATATGCGAAGGTTGGGTCTCGGGATTGTTCTCCAAGTTGATTACAGATCGGATTAGTTAGAATCAACCCTAAACGAGTCCTATTTTGACTAAGTCTCCGTCTTCGAGTCTTTATCTTGTACACCAAGTTACGTCCCTGGGCCGCGCCAGGCCGTCATCTTCATGGGCTTTGTGATTCCTTCAACGGTATCCTCCCTGGGCCGAAAAGCCAGGTAGGCGAATGTCGAGGGTCCATTTGTCATTCCTTCGTCAGTAGCCCCCGAGTGCCTGGGATAGTCGAAGACTATGGCAGGGACTCTAACTCGAGCCTCCTTCTTATTGCCCGAGACCATTTTCGCCCTTCCTGAAAAAGCATAGCTGCATAGCAAGTATACAAATGATGCATCTGACAGACGCGACCAATTCGAGCAATGCTCATGCTGAGCCTCGAAAAAGTGTTCAGCTTGGTTTGCAGGGGGATACGCATAACCGGCCTGAGACTCACGCCGGGTCTCAGTTAATTGCATAGTCGCAAAGACATTCGGTTAGCTTACTCAGATTCGAGTCCCCCGACTCGAACCCGCGTGGGCTGGCGCTACCCCGACCTGAGCCGCGTTGGACTTACCAGGTCGAAGCCCAGTTCATTGCGAGGCACCCGATGCGTCCATCGATGCAAACTTCATACCGCAGGTATGGAAAATTTCTCGGCGGAGCGCGCTTGATACGAATACCGGGCCATCTGGTGTTGCAAACCGTGGACTTACCTTCGTATTTGACATACGGCATCCGAACTGGTATATTGCCACCAAAATTCGGGTATTTTGAGCGGAGAGCGTTGATAGCCCGAAACAGAGATTTGAGGGACCGGAGCCCGAACAAAAATACCGATGGCCGAAAGACGCGAATTGAAGGGTCCAAAACCCAAACACGAGTAAAGCTAAGGCGCTGCTGGCCCAAAAAAGACAATTCGAGGGACTCGCACCCGCACTCGATTAATGCAGAGGCGCTGCTGGCCCGAAGAAGATAATTCGAGGGACTGGCGCCCGCACTCGAATAATGCAGAGGCGCTGCTGGCCCGAAGAAGATAATTCGAGGGACTGGCGCCCGCACTCGAATAATGCAGAGGCGCTGCTGGCCCGAAGAAGATAATTCGAGGGACTGGCGCCCGCACTCGAATAATGCAGAGGTGCTGCTGGCCCGAAGAAGATAATTCGAGGGACTGGCGCCCGCACTCGAATAATGCAGAGGCGCTGCTGGCCCGAAGAAGATAATTCAAGGGACTGGCGCCTGCACTCGAATAATGCAGAGGCGCTGCTGGCCCGAAGAAGATAATTCGAGGGACTGGCGCCCGCACTCGAATAATGCAGAGGCGCTGCTGACCTGAAGAGAGAGTTTTGAGGGACCAAAGCCCGAGCTCGAATAACTCGAAGGCACTGCTGGCCTGAAGAGAGAGTTCCGAGGCGATATTGATCAAGAACCATAAATCTCTCTCGAATGAGCAGGTACCCCTTGCTCGAGGAGCCCACTCGAAACGTCAAATGAAAGACGAAATCGCCCCAAAGGGGCATTGCATGCACTCGAATAGTACAAAGAGAGCACAAAAATCTCGAGGAGAACTCAATATCAAAAAGTGTTCTGATTGCAGGAAGCACATACCTTTGAAATTCAAAAAAACCCTCGTCGACCTCACCCCTTGGGTCGAAAAGGATCAGCTTTTCCTGGAAACCACGTCAGCGCTGACGCCAGATTTCCTCGAGTTGTCACGCCACCCTCTGCTGGGATGGCCTGACCCTGACAAGACTAGACGCGCAGTGGGCCTAGCGGCCGCACGTCTCGGCTGTTGACCGCGTTTGACCGCACGTCCCGCGCGTGGGTGAAAAAAGTCCGCTCGGTTTCCTTGATTACCGTGCGTAGTGGAGGCCATGGCTCCCGTGGTGTTGACACGTGGGTGGCCAGATCTGCCCTGCCGTTTCCACTTCGTAGCGAATGGCCGAGATCAACCGTGATTTCCCAGAGTTCAGATAAAAACGGCAGCGGAGAGGTAACAGTTCATCCTACTCCGCCGCCACCGTCTTCCTCCTTGCACTCTGCAGTAGTTGCTTCTTCTGCCCACACCCATTCTCACAACCTTTGCTGCGCGCTGAGCCCATGGGTAAGAGGAGTTCCTCCGCGACCGGCGCCGCCGCCAAGAGGGCCAAGACAGCGGACGCCGACGCCTCTGTCGTCGGCCATTGGGTCCAGACCAAGGTCGGGGACAAGGAGCTGTCCCAGGCCGAGAAGATGAACCTTCTAAAGAACACGCCGGCGGAATCGCTCACCGCCGGCCCATAAATCATCCCCCGGCCTCCTCCTGGATTCCGGGTAATCTTTATTGCCTTCCTGCTGCGGAGATTATCTCTTCCCTCGCATCCTTTCCTCCGCGGCCTTCTCTTTGCATACGGGATTCAGCTCCATGATCTGAACCCCAACACAATTCTGCACATTGCGTGTTTCATCACGCTTTGTGAATGCTTCCTGGGGATCGAACCCCACTGGGCACTTTGGCGCCGAATCTTCGTCATTCGGCGCCCTCTGCAATTCTAGACTGGCGGCTTCAGCTGTCAGGTGCGTCCGGATGTCCCCTACTTCAACCTCCAAACGCCCGAAAACAATCCCGGCTGGAGGACGAAATGGTTCTACGCCAAGGACAAGTTCTCCAGCGACAAAAACCTTCGGGCTTGAAGAATTCCAGGCCACCACCATCCTTGGACCTCGTGTGTCTTGGAAGCATGATCTTTCTGATGAGGAGATGAAGATCACGGAGCCGCTGATGGAGAAAATCCAACAGCTTCGAGCCACTCCGAAGAAAGAGCTTTCGGGCATCCAACTTATCCGAACCTTCATCGAGCGTCGGATCCAGCCCCTCGCTGTTCGAGCCCACTGCATGTGGGATTACAGCGATCGTCGGGATTCGACCCGAATTTCCCAAGACGAGCTGCACGAGCCCGAGATCGACGAGTGCGTGCGCGCCATCACAAACATCAAGAAGAAGTCAGCCGTGCCAAAAGCCTTCGGCGCGGTTGCCTTCAGCAAGGCCTTTCCCCGCACCGAGGTACGCCTTTCAGTTTGATCAAATACTTCTTTTGTACCGCAATTGTGTTGATCAGAATCGAATGCGATTGGAATTCTTGCTCAGGTAGTTGAGGTAGCTCGGTGCTATCCGCCCCAACCCGAAATGGGTGAATATCCAGGGCGCGATTTTACCGAAGTGCCAGAGGGATCAACCTCTGCCGCTCCATCGCCACCGCGAGCCCCGAAGAAACAACAAATTGCGGATGTTATCGAGAACTCGGAAGATCTCGATGACACCCACTTTTCTTCTGGTGACGACGACAGCGTGATCCCCGCCGCGCCTTTGAGCAGCCGCCCTCCTCTTCGACTTCGAAAGAAGATTCTTCCGAAGTTTGGCCGTGATGCATCATGAGTTTCCTTATCCAACTTGCTTTTCGTGTAACTTTGCCCTGATCTGACTATACTATGTTGACTTTGACTTCCGTTTCAGATCTTCCACCGAAGAGACGTCGGCTAGCCCAGGGGACCACGACTGATACCATATTCGGCCTCATGACAACGCCCTCGAGCATACCGCAGATTCGCAAGAGAGGGCAGCTAGAGACATCGCCCCTGAGGCTGACCTCCCGAAGCCACCGTCTCCTTCGGGGAAAAAGATGAATGAGCCTGAATTCGTCCTGGTTTCTTCCTCCGGCGAACCTTCCAGCTCCAAAAGCCATGTAAGTCTGAAATTTCCAGGTTTTACGACTCGTATGTTTGCCTGTCAGTAGCCCCCGAGGGTGAGTCGAAGTGTTTATACTTGGGCTCGCCCTTCTAACAATAATTCGGAGATTTATCTTTGCTTCTTCTTGCTCAGCCCATTGTTAGGGATTTATTGAAGGTATGCAAGAATTTATTTGCACTGGAGGAAGAGAACAGACGACTATCCGCCTAGCTCGACGATGTTTGACATGAGTACTGCTTCCTTCCTTGTAGTGTCTTGCTCTGATAGCTATTTTGCTTCACTCCCTTATGACATCCTTTAAATGATCAGGGATCGGAGTGCAGGCTGCCGCTGATAAGACGCCCCTGAAAACCCAGCTGGACGATCTTGCGGCGGAGAATTCGGGCTTAAAGGCGAAAGCCGACGAGCTGGCCGACGAAGTCGTCCGATTAAAGGCCGAATTGTCCGAGGCCCAAGAGCTTGCGAAGAAGTGTCGCCTGGATGCTGAATCGAGAGAGAAGGACTTGCACCAGTGACTGCAGACCTCGCTCGACGCCTTACGCGATGAGTCTTCGATATCCCTTGATTGGGCTTTTTCATGCCGATTAAGTGTCTTACTAACTAAGGAGCTTATCCTTTCATGAAGATGCTGCTGAGTTAGACGCCGGGGCTATGAAGGAGCCTGCTGGACTCGAGTCCAGTGTCGGCACCGCCGAGCGCCTGTGTCAAGAAGTCGGTGACCTCCTGGCGAAGGTACGGTCGACGCTTGCTCGCGTTCGGGACATGTCTATCCCTGACTCGATCAGCGACACCATGGCCGGGATCCTCAAAGCCCTGGCGGTGAGGCCGGACGGTGAAGATCCGTTAGTTGCTGCGGTTCGCCGACAGGTAACTATCGGCTCCGAGTCTGTCTTCTCTATGATGATGATGCATGAGGTGGAATTCGATGCCGACAAGGTCACGAGCACATATCTGAAGGACAAGGACGGACGCGACAAGTCTGCCAAGAGCTATCTTGCTCGTGCTCGTGACTTGGCTGCTCGGATGACGAGCTTCCTGGCCGAAAGGAACGAGAGGCGGGCGGCGGCGAAGGCTCGAAAGCGTAGCACCTCCGGCGCACCGTCTAGCAAGGCTGGTAGCTCAGCATAGTGCAATTGATGCTTCTGCCACGCGCCTGTAATTAACTTTTGTGATGCCATGTCGAAAACTGTTATTTTAATGCAGGCCACTTCATGCTGTAAAACTCCTTCTTCTGTTCTGTCATTCTCCTTTGAAATATTCTATAACTGCTTGTTATTCGGTTGCCGATGATTGTGTGTGATTCGAGGCCTCTTATGCAGGATTCGTCCGTGATCTCTGGTGCCTGGCCTGTTCCGTACGAAATGGTTGCTAGCACTTCTGGTGCCGTTGAATGGAGAGCGCCTTTCTCGAGCGAATTAGCTTTGATTCGATCCTTGTGTGACCAACTCAAGAACATGCAACACCAACTGAAGGTAGTTACTGCTAAGGTCGACGTTGCTCTGTCGAAGGCGTCGCGGGCTGCAGACACCGAGAAGTTCCTTCTTGAGGAAGTCGAGACTTTGGGGAAAGCCCTAAAATGTGAGTCTTCTGTGCCATCTGGCCGCTCCGCGGTCTAGGTTTGCCGAATATAACCTTCTTCTTTCCTCTGCAGATGTATGCCTAGACAGTGAAGCCGAGGCCCGACGCGTAAATGCGCACCTCCGTGCAGCTCAAACGCATGCTAACTCGATTGCTGACAGCTTCTGGGCTGATCGGTCGAAAGCGTTGAAGCTAACGATACTCCAGGATCGGATTACCTAGGCTGGGATCATGGCCGAAACGAGCTGAAGTGCCCTCGCGCTGGTGCACGAAGCGATGTTTCCTCTGAACAATCAGCCTGAAGGCCTGCCTGCGCTGCTTGATCGATTCGAGAACGGCACTGCTGTCTACTCCTTCGTTCGAGAACACTTGCGCTGCGGAGCCTTGGTCGCGCTTTCCTTCGTGCGCGTTCATTATCCTGAGATTGACCTAGAGCTGCTGAAGACGATTCCTCCAACTCCCAGCGGCCGCGTTGATATGGACTCGCATTATGCTGCTTGTAAAGCCACGGCTAATTGCATCGCCCGGTAGATTATCACTGAGAGCGATCATCAGAGGGTGAATCAGGGCGCCGTGGCGCCTTGAGTTGACTAAATATCTGTGCCTTGTATGTATCTTGTGCATGTGTGCTTCTTGGAAAATTCTTCAGAGCGATTTTTGACGAGTAGCGTAGACTAGAGGGTGAAGCCCCCGAGCGTAAGTCGAGAGGGCGAAGCCCCCGAGCATAGGGCAAAGCCCCCGAGCATAGGGCGAAGCCCCCGGGCGTAAGTCGAGAGGGCAAAGCCCCCGAGCATAGGGCGAAGCCCCCGGGCGTAAGTCGAGAGGGCGAAGCCCCCGAGCGTAAGTCGAGAGGGCGAAGCCCCCAAGCATAGGGCGAAGCCCCCAAGCGTAGGGCAAAGCCCCCGAGCATAGGGCGAAGCCCCTGAGCGTGGGTCGAGAGGGCGAGGCCCCCGAGCATAGGGCGGAGCCCCCGAGTGTAAGTCGAGAGGGCGAAGCCCCCAAGCATAGGGCGAAGCCCCCAAGCGTAGGGTGAAGCCCCCGAGCATAGGGCGAAGCCCCCGAGCGTGGGTCGAGAGGGCGAGGCCCTGATGGCTGGCGTGTAGTTGATTATTAATATAGCCAGGCAGTTGGGAAACTCCAAGCGGAAAGTATGATGAGCACAGCGGCAAGTCTTTTCCCTCAGTAAGAAACCAAGGTATGTCGATCAGGAGAAGAGCAGACAATAAGACTGAAGGTGATGCTTGATAGCCTAGTGACACTCCAACAAGGGCGCCGTTTCACGATCAAAATGAGTTAGCGGGTCTTCAGCTAGTAGCAACGTGGAACCTGCACACACACAACCAAGTACTTTGTTCCCAACTTGCGATGAGGTTGTCAATCTCACCGGTTTGCTTGAAACAAAGGGTATGAGCGTATCGAGTAGAAAACAGTAGAAGTATGTGAGTAAAGTAAACAGTGCGAGTAAAGTAAATAGGTGATAGCAATATGATGAAAATAGGACCGGGGTCCACAGTTCACTAGTGGTGTCTCTCCATAAGATAAATAACACATGCTGGGTAAACAAATTACAGTTGGGCAATTGATAGAATAAAGATAAACGTGATATGTCAAGAAGATCACTATGCGATTTACTCTGGGCATTACAACAAAATACATAGACCGCTATCCAACTGCATCTATGACTAATAATCCACTCACGGGGATATCATTCGAACACCCCATGAGTATTAAGTTGCGAACAACAGATAATTGCATTAAGCAAAGTGTGTAATGTAAACAAAGCATATGCCCTCGAGCATATGAATGTTGTTTTCTCCCTAGTAGCAACATCACATCTACAACCTTAGATGTTTCTGTCACTCCCCCAGATTAAATAGAGGCATGAACCCACTATCGAGCATAAATACCCCCTCTTGGAGTCACTAGCAACTACTCGGCCAAGATAGCTACTAACAACGGAGAGCATGCAAGATCATAAACAACATAGAGATAACATAAGATATATTTCAGTATAGCAACTCAATCATAACACCAATATTCATCAGATCCCAACAAACCAAACATGTAGAATTACATAACGGTGATCTCAATCATGTAGGGCAGCTCATGAGATCTAAACATGAAGCACATGGTGGAGAGGACAACCATCTAGCTACTGCTATGGACCCATAGTCCAAGGTAGACTACTCACTCATCACTCCGGAGGCAATCATGGCGATGAAGAAGACCTCCGGTGGCGATTCCCCTCTCCGACAGGGTGCCGGGAAGAGCTTCTGGACCCTCCCGATCTCGGGTCGACGACGGCGGCGGATCGCGATGTGTTTCTAGAAAATTGATCGGGTACTTAGGTTTTTTCCATCGAGGGGTCTTTATAAGCAAAGGGGCATCGTCAGGAGTGGACCGAGGCGGCCTCACACATAGGGGGCGCGACCAGGGGCTAGACCGCGCCGCCCTGGTGTGTGGGCACCTCGTGGCCCCACTCCGTCTCCTCTTCGGATCTCTGGAAGCTTTCAGAAAAAATAAGACTTCAGGAACTTGTTTCATCCAATTCCGAGAATATTTCCTGTGTAGCTTTTCTAAAACACAAAAACAGCAGAAAACAGGGAACTGGCACTGTGGCGACTTGTTAATAGGTTAGTTCCGAAAAATGCATAAAAGTGCCACGAATTGTAACGAAACATTAGGCAAATGGTGTAAAAACAAGCATGGAGCATCAAAAATTATGGATACGTTGGAGACGTATCAGCATCCCCAAGCTTAACTCCTGCTCGTCCTCGAGTAGGTAAGTGATAACAAAAGAAATAATTTTTGAGGTGACATGCACCTACACAATCTTGATCATCCATATAAGCGTTGTGAGCTGGGATCAAAAGAACTTAAAACATGGGCATGAAAGATATAATCTTGACAATAAAACTTAGCAACCATGTTATAAACATGCAAATGAACACAAACAAAAGATCATGAAAACAAAGCAATGAAAGTCAAACGTGTGTTCAAATCATATAGAAAACATACAAATGGTTTTCAGCTTGTCCTTCATGGAGAGCAAAACATAAATGCATAGGACACCTTCAAGTTTAAGAGGGCGACTAGATACAAATAATTTGAGAACAAGTGAAACCAACAATATGAATCAATCAATGAAAACTTTGGGACAATGCACATCATACTAAGAATGACAACTATGCTCTTTTAATGGTGCATAAAGATAGAAGGTGGTGACTCAACATAAAAGTAAAAGAAAGGCCCTTCGCGGAGGGAAGCAGTGATTGGAAGTTTTATAACCTTCAAAAATTATGGTACTTACCGGCTTTGAGGTCTCATTGCCCCCATCATAAGCATCTTGAATGGTTAGAGTTAATGCGGGAACAATTATGATGCATATGCTTGACAAATCATAAGTCGAAAACCTCGTGTCCCATGAATACGAGTACCCAAACCTCATGCTACTCTACTTAGAGTCCCAAACAAGGCTCTTGTCATTGTAAGTATATATACGTATCATTGAGAACCGCCAACGGGGTACCTCCGTGCCCAATGACATGGAACAAGCCCACATCAAAATGACAGGACAAGCAGACAATGAACACCTCGACATCTCTTTTATTTACTATTTGTTTAGCTTTTTATTTTGAGATGCGTCGTCGAATGTCCACTATGGGTATGCTGTAAATTTCGACCATGAATTATGCATGGCTTAGATTGGCGGCCCAGGCGTTTCCCTAACACATATACAAACTCCATGATCCTCGCAAGATTCCGAATTCATTTCACACCGCGGGCATCCATAAACAAAAGATCACGATATCAACTCAAATAAGAAGTGCAATGTTGAAAGCTTGCCCCATGACGGCATGGTTGGGCTAGTATCCAACTTACAACTTGCAAGCATAACAACTCAACATAAGAGACCACAATGTCAAATTTTTAAGAACAAGAAAAAGTAAAGTGTGCCTTCCGGTTCGTGAGAGCTTTACTGACCAATTTCCGCATAACACTGGTAAGAGTTTAATTTGAAGAGAAAATAAAAGCAAGTTAAATTTACTTGGAATAGCAAATTGCTAGTAGGTATGTATGGTGGACACTTTGGAAAACTTGGTTTTTAGGAGTTGGATGCACGAGTAGAGCTCATACTCAGTACAAGGCGAGGGCTAGCAAAAGACTGGGAGCGACCAACTAAGAGAGCAATAATGGTCATAATCATGCAAAGCGACAAAGCGACATTAAAAGAAGCATAAGATGACATCAAAAGTCAAAAACTAAATGATCATAGAGGCTATTGGCGACTTTGTATGAGTCTAACATGTGTGAGCATGCGCCAAGTCAACCCAAATAAAGCATCAAGGAGAAAACCAAAATAATGCTTCCAAACGATAAAAACAACACATGATTTTTTCAAAGGCTCATTAAGCAATCTCAGTTATTTGAGACAAGTCATGCTACAGCAAAACCACTAAGCATACTATCAAAAAGACATCAAGCATAACATGAAAAAGCCTAAGCCGCAGTCTACACAAGCTCCTTCTTGTACCACTTTTTTGCATAAAGCTTTTTCTCTTTTCCAACACCATTCGAACTTTTTTAATCCAAATCTTTTGAGGAAAACCAACATGGTCCAGAGGCAAAAATACACCTTGATAAATAAATATAAGAAGATCTAAACGCAAATCAAGGAAAAAATGAAAACCAAAAGCAGTAGCAGAAAAAGAAGAACACTCGGTTTTTGATAAGAGTGAAAACTAGAGCGTTCTTGGCAAATGAAAAGCAAGGCAACTTCTCCAAAAGAAATTTGTTGGGGTCCAACCATTTATTGCAGCAAACAAACTAAACTAATAAATAAAACTAAAACAACTGACGCTCCAAGAAAAACATATAGTGCATAAAGCAATAAAAATATAGTGTCTTAAAAGGTGACCTGATTTTTGCCGATGAAGAAGGGGTGCCTCGGGGGCATCCCCAAGCTTTGACGCTTGTACTTCTTGGATATTTCTTAGGGTGATGCATGGGCATCCCAAGCTTGAGCTTTTGTCCATTCTTCAACTCATCTCATCATTCTCCAATCCCTACAGTTGAAAACTTCCTTCATACAAAACTAAACACAAATCTATTAGCAACATTAGTGTAAGCATAACATATAATCAACCTCTTTTTGCTTCAGGTTTCAACCCAAAACCACCACATATATAGCATATACTACTGTAGCAACTTCCTCAAAAGTTCCGTGATCAAAAGAACTCAAAAGAAAGCGATAAAGCGGCAAACACAAATATTGGCAGAAATCTGTCAAAACAGAACAGCTAACAAAGGTCGAATTTTTAAGGGGTTTTCTGTTGCTCAAATCAAAAAGTGTTAAACTAATGAAAGTTTGGATATAACCTGGGGCATATGCACAAGAAATCGCAGGTCCAAAAGATATACAGAGAATTTTCACAAATTTTTACGGTGCAGCACCAAAAACAGTTTCAGGACAGCAACATCCCCAAATTTTTACCTCACTCAAATTAAAGGTTTCTCTTGGCACAACAATAAAATAAAAATGATAAGGAGAGGTCATTACAGTAGTAATGACTTCCAAGACTCAAATAAAAGAAAAAGTACTGAAAATAAAACAATGGGTTATCTCCCAAGAGTGCTTTTCTTTAACGCCTTTGAGCTAGGCGCAATAATTTGAGAAAATGCTCACATAAGAAATATTAATGGAAGCCAAAAGGAGCATCAAGGAGCAAATATAAAACATATTTAAGTCTAACCCACTTCCTATGCATAGGAATCTTGTAAGAAAATAAATCAAAGAAGCACATAGTCACAAGTATGGGTAGATAAAACAAGAGCAACTTCGGAACTTTCAATATAAAGAGAGGTGTTTTAGTAACATGAGAATTCCCACAACCATATTTTCCTCTCTCATAATAATTTTTAGTAGCATCATAAATAAACTCAACAATATAAATATCACACTCATCCTCCTTTGTTAAGCATGGAGGGCTATCAAATAAGGTATTAGTTAAAGAGTTACTCTTATTGGGAGGTAGACATGGGTAGCTCCATTATTTCTCCTCTTGATCATCCAATGAGCTTCCAGTTTTAGCAATTTCTTCTTTCATAGGCTCCTTCAAGGCATTAGTCTCTTCTGTTGGAGAGCATCTATTAAGATATTTAAGAATATAGCCATTTTCTTCCTTGTAATTATCAAAGCAAAATGTAAGTATATCATAAACCGCATATTTATAAGGTGCATCATCATGATTTTCAAGCAAATAAGCAAGTTCGAATGCACCCTTCCAAGCAATAAATTCTTCAATTTGTTCCACATCATAAAAGTCATAATTTCCATTAATATAAGAAGATATGGTAACATCATCATTATACTCACATTGAAAAGGGAGGTGTTTATACCTCCTACAGCAACAAGATCTATCAAAGCAATAAGTAACATTATAATTAGAGCACACATTTCTAGCAATGATATACAATCTATTGATTTGTTCCCATAAGTGTTTCCCTTTTTGTGACAAGCGGTGTTCCTCATAATATTTTTGTTGCTCTTCCGTGAACCCACCTTGCCAAAAAGATTTAGTTTCAAAGAAACCAACATTGATAGAAAGCATGATAAAGCAAGACAAGTAAAAATAACAACTAATAGGAAACTAATTTTTTTTTGTATTTTTGATAAAATGATGCAAGTAAAAATAAAGTAAAGCAAAACTTAAAACAAAGTAAAGGATGTGCGTGTGAAAACTCCCCTCGCAGAAGTCTTCTACTTCTTCCCCGGCAACGGCGCCAGAAAAGGGCTTGATGGCTGGCGTGTAGTTGATTATTAATATAGCCAGGCAGTTGGGAAACTCCAAGCGGAAAGTATGATGAGCACAGCGGCAAGTCTTTTCCCTCAGTAAGAAACCAAGGTATGTCGGTCGGGAAAAGAGCAGACAATACGACTGAAGGTGATGCGTGATAGCCTAGTGACACTCCAACAAGGGCGCCGTTTCACGATCAAACAAGTTAGCGTGTCTTCAGCTAGTAGCAACATGGAACCTGCACACACACAACCAAGTACTTTGTTCCCAACTTGCGATGAGGTTGTCAATCTCACCGGTTTGCTTCAAACAAAGGGTATGAGCGTATCGAGTGGAAAACAGTAGAAGTATGCGAGTAAAGTAAACAGTGCGAGTAAAGTAAACAGGTGATAGCAATATGATGGAAATAGGACCGGGGTCCACAGTTCACTAGTGGTGTCTCTCCATAAGATAAATAACACATGCTGGGTAAACAAATTACAGTTGGGCAATTGATAGAATAAAGATAAACGTGATATGTCAAGAAGATCACTATGCGATTTACTCTGGGTATTACAACAAAATACATAGACCGCCATCCAACTGCATCTATGACTAATAATCCACTCACGGGGATATCATCCGAACACCCCATGAGTATTAAGTTGCGAACAACAGATAATTGCATTAAGCAAAGTGTGTAATGTAAACAAAGCATATGCCCTCGAACATATGAATGTTGTTTTCTCCCTAGTAGCAACAGCACATCTACAACCTTAGAGGTTTCTGTCACTCCCCCAGATTAAATAGAGGCATGAACCCACTATCGAGCATAAATACCCCCTCTTGGAGTCACTAGCAACTACTCGGCCAAGATAGCTACTAACAACGGAGAGCATGCAAGATCATAAACAACATAGAGATAACATAAGATATATTTTAGTATAGCAACTCAATCATAACACCAATATTCATCGGATCCCAACAAACCAAACATGTAGAATTACATAACGGTGATCTCAATCATGTAGGGCAGCTCATGAGATCTAAACATGAAGCACATGGTGGAGAGGACAACCATCTAGCTACTGCTATGGACCCATAGTCCAAGGTAGACTACTCACTCATCGCTCTGGAGGCAAGCATGGCGATGAAGAAGACCTCCGGTGGCGATTCCCCACTCCGGCAGGGTGCCGAGAAGAGCTTCTGGACCCTCCCGATCTCGGGTCGACGACGGCGGCGGATCGCGATGTGTTTCTGGAAAATTGATCGGGTACTTAGGTTTTTTCCATCGGGGGGTCTTTATAGGCGAAGGGGCATCGTCAGGAGTGGACCGAGACAGCCTCACACATAGGGGGCGCGGCCAGGGGCCAGGCCGCGCCGCCCTGGTGTGTGGGCACCTTGTGGCCCCACTCCGTCTCCTCTTAGGATCTCTGGAAGCTTCCGGGAAAAATAAGACTTCAGGAACTTGTTTCGTCCAATTCCGAGAATATTTCCTGTGTAGCTTTTCTGAAACACAAAAACAACAAAAAACAGGGAACTGGCACTGTGGCGACTTGTTAATAGGTTAGTTCCGGAAAATGCATAAAAGTGCCACAAAGTGTAACGAAACATTAGGCAAATGGTGTAAAAACAAGCATGGAGCATCAAAAATTATGGATACGTTGGAGACGTATCAGGCCCCCGAGCATAGGGCGGAGCCCCCGAGTGTAAGTCGAGAGGGCGAAGCCCCCGAGCATAGGGCGAAGCCCCCGAGCGTAGGGCGAGCGGTTTTTAAGGCAAAGCCCCCAAGTGTGGGTTGAACAATAATGTGAGGGAATGAACTTTATTACTTGGCGCCGAGGGCACAATGGTTGAGCGTGGTCTGCTGCCGACGCTTATTTACATAGAGATGGGGGAGGAAGGTGTGCTGGTTCTAAGGATAGAACCGACGCAGCTGCTGTGCGTTCCATGGATTATCGATGTCATTCCCTGTCTTGGGGTCGCGTAGCCGATACGCGCCTCCCAGGATTGCTTCGTGGACGAGGTATGGGCCCTCCCATGGCGGCTCCAGCTTCGACGTGCCTGTTTGCTTGAGTCGAAGGACGAGATTGCCTGGCTCGAAGGATTGTTCGCGTACCCGTCTACTGTGGTAATTGCGGAGGCTTTGCTGGTAAACTGCCGATCGAGCGAGGGCAACGTCCCGGGCCTCATCCAGCAGGTCTTGTGCGTCTGCCAGTGCCTTTTCTGCGTCTTCTTCAACATAGGCCACCACGCAGGGCGCACAGTAGCGCACATCCGTAGGTAGCACTGCTTCTGCCCCGAAGAGCAAGAAGAAAGGTGTGTAGCCGGTCGAAGAGTTGGGCGTGGTCCGCAGGCTCCACAGGACCGAAGGCAGTTCTTCGACCCAAGCGCCTGCCGCGCGTTTGAGGGGTCGAAGTAGTCGCTTCTTCAGGCCCGTGCATATGAGCCCATTGGCCTTTTCTACTTGGCCGTTGGACTTGGGATGTGCGACCGAGGGGTACTTGATCTTGATGCCGAGGTTTTTGGTGAACTCCTGGAACTCGCCTGAGGTGAAGTTGGTGCCGTTGTCGGTGATGATGCTGTTCGGCACACCGTACCGGTAGACGATGGACTCGAAGAACTTGACCGCTGTGGTTGCCTCTTGGTTGGTGACCGGGACAGCTTCGATCCATTTGGAGAATTTGTCCACCGCGACCAGCAGGTATGTGTGACTTCCTCAAGATGACTTGGGCAGAGGCCCCACCTGATCGAGGCCCCATTGCGCGAAGGGCCAGGCGACGGGTATAGTGTGCAGCTCGGACGCACGCGCGTGAGGCTTGGTGGCAAAGAGCTGGCATGCTTCGCAGTGCTGGACGATGTTCCTGGCGTCGTAAAGGGCAGAAAGCCAGTAGAACCCTGACCGAAAGGCCTTAGCCACAAGGGTTCGACTGCTGGCATGATGCCCACAGGTTCCTTCATGGATTTCTTGAAGGAGGGCGATTCCATCTTCCTGCACTATGCACCGTTGGAGTACCCCTGTGGTGCTACGCTTGTAAAGCTCCCCGTTGATTATGGTGAAGGCCTTGGAGCGCCTCATAACCTGTCGCCGATGGATGGGGTCTTCTGGAAGTTTGCCCCGAATCAGGTAAGCCAAGTACGGCTTCATCCAAATTGCTTCGACGAGCATAACTGCTGCTGCGTCTTTGGGGAGATCTATTGTTCCCTCTGCTGGGGTGGTGCTTGCCTGGTGAGCCCCCGAGCGTGTTGCTGACGCAGGATCGATCACTGGTTTGATCTTGACGGAGCGCTCAAATATCTCTTCAAAGAAGACTCCGGGCGGTATTGGGAGGCACCTTGACCCGATGTTGGCCAGGTTGTCCGCCTCTTCGTTGCTTTCCCTGCCGATGTGCGTTACTTCGCAGCCCTCGAAATCGCCTTCGAGCTTGTCGTACATGGCGCGATATGCGATCATGTTTGCGCAGGTTGCGTCGCACTCCTTCATAACTTGCTGGGCGATGAGGTTCGAATCTCCATGGATCTTAATGTGGGTGGCCCCGCAGGTTTCGCCATGCGCATGCCATGGAGAACGGCTTCGTACTCTGCCTCGTTGTTCAAGGGGTTTGAGAAGCGCATGCGGAGAACGTAGCGCATCTTGTCCCCTTGTGGTGATACGAGAACCACTCCTGCTCCTGCCCTGGAAACCCGCTTGGACCCATCGACGAATATGGTCCAGCTATTCGACAGGTCCGGGAGTTCGGGCATCTGAGCTTCTGTCCATTCGGCTATGAAATCTGGCAGGACCTGTGACTTGATCGCCGATTGTCGCTGGTACGTGATCTCCCAGGGTCCCAAGGTGATTCCCCATAGTGATACGCATCCTGTGGCATCTGGGTTGTTAAGGATGCTGGACACTGGGTTCGAGGCTACCACTATAATGGAATGACACTCGAAGTAGTGCGGCAATTTCTTCCCCGTCATGTAGATGGCGTATGCTAGCTTCTGATAATGGGGGTATCTTTGCTTGGTCGGAGATAAGACTTCGCTCATGTAGTACACAGGCCTCTGTACTCCGTGCTCTTTGCCTTCCTCCACGCGTTCGACCACAAGGACCGAGCTGACGACTTGATTTGTAGCCGCTATGTATAGCAACATCGACTCTTTTTCTCGGGGTGTGACAAGAACTGGGGAGGTCGACAGGCGACGCTTGAGATCGTCGAACACGGCTTGTGCCTCTTCTGTCCATGTGAAGTTGTATGTCTTCCGAAGCAGCCGATAGAAAGGGAGAGCTTTTTCGCCGAGCTTGCTGATGAAGCGGCTAAGCGCTGCGAGTCGACCTGTCAACTGCTGCACATGTCGAAGCGTCTTTGGTGGCTGCATGTTGATGATGGCCTGTATCTTCTCTGGGTTGCCTTCGATCCCTCTCTCGGAGATGAGGTAGCCCAGCAGTTGGCCGGTGGGTACCCCGAAAGAGCATTTCTTCGGGTTAAGCTTGATGCTGTAGCGGTCGAGGTTGGCGAAGGTTTCTCGTAGATCGTCAAGCAAGCTGTCTGCTTTCGCCGTTTTGATGACGATATCGTCGACGTAGACCTCGATGTTGCGACCGATCTGTTCCTTCAAGCATGCCTGCATGCACCGTTGATAGGTGGCTCCGGCGTTCTTGAGCCCGAAGGGCATTGTCATGTAGCAGTACACCCCATGTGGGGTGATGAACGCTGTCTTGTCTTCGTCTTTGACCTTCAACCGTATCTGGTTGTATCCGGAGTAGGCGTCAAGGAATGAAAGGCGCTCGCACCCCGCGGTAGAATCGATGATCTGGTCAATTCGGGGCAGTGGGAAGTAGTCTTTCGAACAATGTTTGTTTAGTGCCGTGAAGTCGATGCACATCCTGTAGATCTTGGTGTCCTTCTTTTCCACCATGACTGGTGGCGAAAGCCACGTGGCTTCCTTGATCTCTCTGATGAACTTGGCCTCGAGGAGGCGATTGATTTCTTCGCCCATTGACTTGGCCTTTTCTGGATTGTAGCGGTGCATGGACTGTTTAACTGGCTTCGCGTTCGGAAAGATTTTGAGCTCGTGCTCGGCGAGTTCCCTGGGGATGCCTGGCATATCTACTGGACACCAGGCGAACATCCTCCAGTGCTCACGGAGGAATCCGACGAGCGCGCTTTCCTATGCGGGAGAAAGAGAATTCGACACCCGCGCCGTCTTGGTTGGATTTGTCGGGTGGATCTGGTGCTCTCGAGTGTCTTTGCTGGCATCTAATGAGAGTTCTGGGGCATTCTGCTACGCCGGCAGATCGATGTCCATGTTGGTGACTTCCCTGATGTGATGGAGCTCCTCGTGCACTTCGAAAGTCTGGGACATGCTGTTGAAGTCCTTGTCACAGTTTTCGGAGCGGGCAAAGCTACTGCTGATCGTTAGTGGTCCTCGATTGGCGGGCATCCGCAGCTTGAGGTAAGCGTAGTGCGGAACTGCCATGAATCGGGCGAACGCTGGTCGTCCGAGAATGGCGTGGTACTATGAAGGCCAATCGACAACCTCGAACTCGATCTTCTCCTTCCGAAAGTTCGAAGGGGTGCCGAAAATGACATCCAAGTGTATTGCTCCTAGTGGGTACATCGGCTTCCCAGGGACTATTCCATGGAAGGATGTCTCGGTTGGCAAAAGATTGTTCATCGGGATCTTGATTTTGCGCAGGGTGTCTGCATAGATCAGGTTCAGACTACTCCCTCCATCCATGAACACTTTCTTTGAGGTAAACCCCCCAATCTGCGCCTCGAGGACCAATGCGTGGTGTCCAGGGCGCGGGATCTTCGGTGGGTGATCTGACCGATCGAAAACAATTGGATGTTCAGACCAGTTCAGATACTCAGGCGTAGAAGGTGGTGCGTGCTCGGCGTGGAGCACCTCCCTTGCGCGCTTCCGCTAGACCTTGTTCGTCGGGTGCCCTCTCTGAATCATGGGAACGAATCCTCGTGGTGGCGGGAACGCCTCCTCTTTGTCAGCTGGCTGCCGTAGCTCGCCGTGCTGGATTGTAGCGGCTTGGTGACCCTGCTGGACCACGTTCGCCGACGGATTAGGCGGCGGCGGTGGAGCGTTGTAAGCTACCGTGCCGGCCATTGGTTGCTCGGTTTGCATCCGTTCTTGAAGTGCTCGACTGAGATGGAGGAATTCTCTGCACTCGATGAGGAGATGTGCAGGTCTTCGAATGCCGTCTTTATCGAGGTACGTGTGCCGTGTGCACCCTCCGTCAAGCATCTCTTCTGCTGATAGCTGTGGCTGATCACGTCGTCGACGCCACTCAGTCCTTGGCTTTGAGTCACGGCCAGCGCTCCTGCTACTACTGCCATAGTAGTTGTTCCCTCGTCGTGGACCGTCGCGATTGTCATTGCGGTCTTCATTTACGTAGCCTGCTGCTACCATGTCCGTGGCCTCTATGTCATCGTAACGGTTCCGACGTCCTTTTTTGCGGGAGCTGTTGTGAAACTGATCCTTCGCATCACCGTCACGTTCCACCGATCGCCGGCGGCTTCTAGGTGCCGAAATTGAGCCCTCGCCATCAGCCCACTCGTTTGCCAGGCTCATGAGATGGTCGACCGTCTTCGGCTTGCAACGCCCGAGCTCCTCCTTAAAGTCCGTCGAATGAGACCGTCCCGAAAGGCATTGATCGCTCTTTCGGGCGAGATATTTTCTGCCGTATTGCGGAGACTGATCCATCATGAGATGTATGACCTCAAGTTTTCGCCGGTTCGTTGTACGCATAGGCGCAACTCTTCGAACGACGTGGGCCGTCGTGAGGTACCTCGAAAGTTGGCAATGAAGGCTTGCCGAAACTCTTCCCAGGAGCGTATGCTGTCTGGAGCGAGGTTGTTTAGCCACGCCCTGGCATTGTCCTTCAGGTGCAGTGATAGCAACTGGAGAGCATTGTCTCTGGATCCACCGCCAATTGTGACGGCGGTCATGAAGTCGTCGAGCCAAATTCGAGGGTCCTGCTGCCATTGAACTTGACGACACCATCACTGAGCTTGATTCCTTTCGGTAATGGTGTGGAACGGATCAGGAGGCTAAAGCACTCCGCTCCGCACAGCCCATCATGATTGCCGGTGAATGCCTCAAGATCGCGTTCCTCCTCAAAGCGACGGGCCTCGCGTCACGCGCGCCCAATGTCGACTCTGTTTTGAGCCAGGCCATGTCGAAGTTCTCCGTTGATGGGTTCCACCACCTGAGTCCTGGGCGCGACTGCTGGCGCCGCTGCTGGGTGTCTGGGTTGTTTGACCGGCGGTATGGCCCTTCTCGGTGCCGTTTCATGCTCTTGGTTAGCTGTACCCTGAAGCACCCTAACTCCTTCGAGCGCCAGGTTTCGCAAGTGCCTCATGTGTCATCGTCGTTTGCTGCATTCGCGGTGATGTATGCCGCGGTTGCCATGATCGCGGCTTCCTTGGTTTTGGGCAGCAGATCTGCTTCATTGAAATCCGCCTCCAGGTTTCGGGCGACATTGTGTATGTTGGCCCTAGGCAAAATACAGGACCGTGTCCTATGTTGGACACTTGACGAATAGTGGGACGATAGTGCGACCCATCTTCTGCTGGACGCGTCGGCCTCGTCCCTGCGTCTCTCCAAGATGCGCCTGTCAGCGCTGATCTGATCCTTCTGTTCCTGGACGACGAATCGGAGTGCTGCTAACTCCTGCAGGCTCGGGTTGGCGCCCATGTCTGTTTCACCCGCGTACACTCTCCTTGCGTACCGGATCTGGTCTTGTGTGATGAACTGTCGACCGGTATTGGACCGGTTTCGACCGTCGTTGGCTCTGTTCTCATTGCCATCTCCGTGCGATTCCATCATGCAGTGCCCTCCGAACGATGGGGGCGAATCGCTGATCTCTCCCAGCGCTGGAGGATAGATCTCGTCGCATCTGGGGTAAGATTCGACTTTAACCAAAAGGTCAGAGTCGTAATCGACCATGTATTCATTGCTTGACGTTACAGATCCGCTCGAGCACGAGCTATCTAAGTTGCCTATCTTCCCTTTAGCTTCGGGGTAGACGTCATCGTCGTCTGAGCATGTGTAATCTGAGTACAACCCTTCGACGTAATCAGGGTCGTAGGGCGAAGTACGGAGCGTGAGGGCGTTGAGAGCCCGTTCGCACTCTGATATTGTCGGGTAGACAGCTGCAGTGCCTCCCCGAGGATCTTCACATCTGGCTATCTCGTGAGACGAGAAATCTCCGGCGCCCACAAAGTGGTATGCGTCGCAATCGGCGCAGTAGGCGGTGGCTGGGGATGGAGGTGGATCTTCGAAGCCATTGGACCCTACTGATGGGTTCGAATCCTCCAGCCTTGGTTCCTCCTCCAGCGGCGCCGACGGCGCTAGCGGTGTGGTTGCCGAGGGATTGCCCCCGGTAACTGGTGGTGTGCCTAGGGTTGTCGCAGGTGGCGCGGAATCGCCGACGGAGATTAGTTCGGCGACTCCGTTGTTGTCCACGTGGAAGCTGAACAGCCCGAAGGCCATGTCGAAACCTCCAGTGATCGCCGAAACTGCTCCCGAGGTTGGGCCGACGATAGTCGCGGCCGGAATGAGTTCGGTGGCGCTTGACGGGGTGATGTCGATGACGATTGATTCCACGCTATTGACCTCTGGTTCCAGAGGGTTGGCGTTGATGATGGTGTCGATGTTTGCGTCGGTGTAGATCAGCACAGCGATGCCGACGGTGGTGTCGATGGCGGGGTCGATGTCGATCTTGGCGTTGGTGTCGGCGTCGATCGGCACAGCGATGCCGACGGCGGTGTCGATGGCGGGGTTGATATCGATCTTGGCGTTTGTTGGTGATGGAGCCGGCGAATCCGTAGATCCAGATCCCGTCGTCCCCACGATCGGCGCCAATTGACGAGGTTCTACCCCGGCAATGCCCATGTTTAAGGGCTTTCGATCTAGGGAGCGCATTGGGGACCTGGCGAACTCGACGACGATCAGACGAAAGCAGAAGAACATGGGATTTTACCCAGGTTCGGCCCCCTTGGTAGGGTAAAGACCTACGTCCTGCTTGTCTGACTTTGTATTGATGGGGTGGCTTTGATAGAGGTGTTACAATGGTGGCGTAGATTGGATCTAGCCGAACCAGAGAGCTCTGAGTATCGAGCGCTCCGGCGTGAGGTGGGTGGAAAAGTGTCTAGCCCCTACTACGTTCTCCCTCCCAACCTTTTATATGCGAAGGTTGGGTCTCAGGATTGTTCTCCAAGTTGATTACAAATCGGATTAGTTAGAATCAACCCTAAACGAGTCCTATTTCGACTAAGTCTCCGTCTTCGAGTCTTTATCTTGTACACCAAGTTACGTCCCTGGGCCGCGCCAGGCCGTCATCTTCATGGGCTTTGCGATTCCTTCAACGGTATCCTCCCTGGGCCGAAAAGCCAGGTAGGCGAATGTCGAGGGCCCATTTATCATTCCTTCGTCAGTGTGCGTGGCGGAGGATGTGTGTTCCTAAGAAAGATGGTGGGATGGGTTTTTCGTGATCTTTGCGCCTTTAACTTGGCTATGTTAGCAAAGCAAACATGAAAGTCTTATTTCCAACACAAACACTTTATGTGCTCAAGTTTTGAGGGCCAATTATTGTCCTGATATAATTTTATAATGCAGGACCCAAAAGTGGCTCTTCTTTTACTTGGCGGAGTATAGTGGTCGGGATTCCGCAAAATGCTATTAGGACCCGGGCACCATGAAGCCCTTTTATTTAAATGCCAAAAAGTTCAAATTTTAAATCTTTAAAAAAATTCAAAAAAAATATCTGGATATAGCCAACTGTATACACTATGATTGTGCAACTTTTCAATATGAAATACCTTGTCATGTAGGCTCAGCAAAAAAGATAAAGTGGTCAAAATTTGAAAGGAAAAAAAATATATACTGTTCATGCTCCCAGATCTGGTTTTTTGTTATTTTTATCGAGGACACAATACAATGTATTTTGAATTAAAATTTTGTACAATCATAGTGTATGAAGTTGTCTACAACCAGGTATTTTTGTTTAATTTTTTTGAAACTTTGAAATTTGAAATTTTTTGTGGTTCAAAAAACGGGCTCCACTGAGCCCGTCCACCAAAACGACGCTCTCTCGGGATTCAGACTTTTAGAAGAGGTCATATTTGGAGAGTGGCCAATGGAAGAAGTATTGATATTTGGAAGGGTCATTTGGTTTCAGGATTGATGTCAACAAAAATTGAAACAAATAAGGCCCTGTTCGTTTAATCCCTAACAGGCAGGGATCGGCCTGGATTGCGGCCCGATGCCGGGTTTCCAGCCCGGCGAGGTTTTTTTTCCAGCACGTTGAATTTTACGTCTTCGTTTAGCCCCTGGCGGGATTACAGCCCGGCCCATCCCGTCCAATTCTTCCTTGCTTGTCTTGGAAAAATATTCTCCCCACCAGACCCGTGGAAGAATATCCACGACGCGCGAGAGAGAGGAGTGACGAGCGCCCGGGCTGCATGGCTGCGTTGCACGTGTAGCATATCAGGGATTAACCGAACGGGCAAGAAAAGTAAAGGGATAATTAAAGAGGGGTTAATGAGGGTTGGTGGGGATTGGGTGTATCCGTGTATGGACGGGATCAACCCATTCCCTGTCTGGATTAAATCCACGTCTGGTTTTGTTCCCATGAAAACGAACGAGGCCTAAAGGACAGGTTTTACAGAGGGTTTACTCCATTTGGTTGATGATTTGATTGATCCAATCACAGTCATGGGATGTGGTCCAAATTAGTGATATTTTTAATCGTTTGGAGTCCTGATGTATACTGCAAATTCCAATCAGTCCTAACCTTGAAGATGATTTTATTGTTTGGCATAAAACAAAATCTTATACTTTCTCGGTAAGATCGACTTATTTCACCGAATGGGAACACCAATATGCGGGAAGATTAAAAAGACAAGATGGGCAAGGTACAGTAAATCAAAACCCAGTGCGGGACATTCTCTGGAAATTAAAGATACCATCAAAAATCACAAACTTTGGATGGGAGGCGTTGCATAGCCATATTCCGGGTGTGGGTATTCTGGCAAACAGACATATCAAGGTTTCACCGACCTGCCCTATCTGCAAACAAGGAGTAGAAGACATCCGTCATCTGATGATTACTTGTATGAGAGCAAAGGAGATTTGGCGATGCTTGGGTTTAGACGAGGTGATATCTCAACCTGTTAACCTGGACATGCTCAGTAATCATTGAAGAATTGCTTACAAGTTCCACGCAAAGGTCTCTAGTTCTCTGGCAATTGGGACTAAACGAATCAGTCTTGGTAGCAGCATGGTATATCTGGTGGCAACGAAGAGAAGAGGTAAGAGTGTTGCAACAGCGGCTCCGTCAGCTAACTCTATTCAAGCCATGAGCCCCTGATGTTGAAGGTTGAACTATGGAGCGGCAACAAAAAATATTCCCCCGAAAGTAATCCCATTGAGCAAGCCTCCTTCAGGTCATTATAAACTGATCTCAGGTGATTATTGAGTCAGATTGTCTGGAACTTATCAATGCATGTAATGGCACGACTGAGCTCTGGAGTCCATTCACAGCAATTTTAGCCGACTGCTTTCAGATTTAACAAAGAATCAGCTCAAAAACCTTCAGACATTGTCCAAGGAATTCCAACAAAGTGGCGCATAATCTAGCAAAATCAAGTTTTGATTCTGATTGAATTTTTCTTTGGGATGGCGATCCACCTATCTCAGTTGAATGATGTAATGAACGATGTATCTGTCTTTGAGATTTGAATAAAATGCACCTTTGCTAAAAAAAGAGAGAGGGAGAGATCAAGTAGACATCCAGATATATCCAGACCACCAGGTGTTCTTTGACCGAAAGAACAACAGGGCGTGGAATCAAAATAGACAAGAAAACAGGATAAACTGATAATTATCTATGAATCAAACAACTTCTCCGGGTGAAGATAGTCAACAGTTGGAGAGTCATTCCCTAACTTCCGAACCTCCGGTGGTCAGTGTTCTTCAGCTAAAGCTCCATTATTTCAGGTATATACAATGCCCCAAGTAATTCTTAGGCAGTAGAACTATAGCATTAGTGGATATGATACACGTAGGTACATAACGCTACTACGGTTAAGAAGTGACAAAAGGTGGTGATGGCGAACGCAGTATAACATCAACCGTGGACACAGGGAATGGCACGGATGATGCTTCAGCTCCTTACAAATTCTTCGCAGGTTCAAAGCTATCTTCTTCTCCAAGATCCTAGAGGCAGACTTGAGGTTGGGTTAGTGCCAGTGTGGAGTAGGAGAAGCCCTGCATTGAAACAAGGTTCATGTCTTATAAGTCGTATGCATATGTTGTACACCAAATATTTACTGCGAGAAGATGAAAATATTCAGCGTTTCAGTAAGGTCTATTTTTGGTGCTAATTATCAATTCCTTACTTCGGCTTTCTTCCACCAACAGACGACTTAGTGGGGGGATCTGGCTTGCCCGGTGTCAGAGATAGCCGGCGTGGTGGCGGAGGAGGTGGTGGTGGCTGCAGATCAAAGTGAGCAAAATATCAAATTCAATCTCAAGATAGACACCTTAAAAATTATTCACCCAATCATGAATAGTTTTAAAATCAATACAACGGCTATTATTCTGAAATAAAATAAAATCACATACGTTTGGTGCCCTTGTCTTTACGCTTCCAGTCGGTAAAGAAGTTGCTTTTTTTGATGCAGATACTCTAGACCCAATTGTCTCCTGAATGCCCTACAAAAGAACCATAATAACGATTACATCTTTGGTGTCTACTTCCATTCTCTGTTGTATTATAATAACTGTAATTTGTCAGCAATAAGCTTATGATGTCAGCAATAAGCTTATGATGTAAAGTGGGAGATTGTAAAGCTTATTCAAAGACTCATAATGAAGTGTAAGCTGTTTGCAGGACGTAATAGCATATAAATTCTGAATTTACAGCTTTTTGCAGCAACGTGCAGCTAATTTCCGCTCAAAGAAGAATTACCAGCATATAGTGAGTCAATAGAGAAGCATCCAGGATACAGGGACAACTTATCTTAACTGAAAGTAAGCATAATGCTGTAATCCATATGACCAAGGAAAACAGCATTCTGGATCTATTAGCAGCTATCACTGCTGTACTACATGCATGTATATTGGACAATAGCAACAGGCAACAAACGAAAAAAGTTCACAGTTCTTTACCTCCTTTTTTGGCTTTCTGGCGTTCTCGACCACTCGATTGGCTCTCACACTCGAAGACAAGATTTTCCTTGGAGGAAGATTGACAGAACTACATAATTAAGAATAATTGTTGTTATAGCAGTTACGACTAAACAATTCTGACAGTCCAAAGCACTACAGCTCCATAATAAAATTAGTACCTTGATTTTTGTTTTCCACCAACTCGAAGTTCCAACCTTTCTTGGACATAGCTGGTAAATAAATAAATAATGCAAAAGTAAGCTATCAAAATATGTACATCACAATTAATTGAGCATATTTGAATACGTTCGTGAAGGTACCTTTTCATTTCTGGCTTGGCTTTAACAAGATTTGGAGTAACTGCCTTTTTGGGAGTAGCCTGCATGAGGAACAGAGAAGTAATAGTCATAAATATATGTGCTTCATTATTTTTCATTCATGGTAGCCTGAAACAAGGAGTTAACCCCTTTCAGCATATTTAAGGAAATGCGATTAATGCCATGTTATGCTAAGAGAAGGGATTGGAACGTACTGCTATGACCATAGCACCATTCGAGTTACCCGACATTCCTCTCAACCTTATAGGTGTTTTTTGGTCCAATTTTAGGCTACTCGCTTTGGCAGTAGGACGATTTTCTTCTGTTGAAGGGCGACAAGGAGTGATGGCAGCAGCATGCTTTGGTGCACTTTCCCTGCTGAGGCGTCGTTCAGGAGTCGAAGGGCAACAGGGGGCACCAGCATTCGCATGCTTAAGCACAGAATCTCTGGCAACAGGGCGTCTCTCAGCAGTAGAAGGTCTGCGAAGATGAACAACATTGGCAAGCTTTGGTGCAGTTTCTCTGGAAACAGGGCGTCTCTCAGCAGTTGAAGGCCGGCGTAGAGGAATAACATCGCCATGTTTTGGTGCAGTTTCTCTAGTTATAGGGCGTCTCTCAGCAGTAGAAGGTCGATGCAGGCTGGCAACTTCAGCATGCTTCTGCAAAATCCCTCTCGTGACAGGGCACCTTTCAGCACTAGATGGCCAACATGGATTGGCAATACCAACAAGCTTTGGTGCAATCTCTCGGGTTATAGGGCGCCTTTCGGCAGTAGAAGGTCGTTGTGGGGTAGCAACATTGGCATGCTTTGGTGTTAGCTCTTTGGTGATAAGGCGCCTATCAGGAGTAGATGGTCGACGTGGGGTAGCAATGTTGGCATCCTTAGGTGCCGACTCTTTGGTGATAGGACGCCTATCAGCAGTAGATGGCCTGCGTGGGGTAGCAATGTTGGCATCCTTTGGTGCCAGCCCTTTAGTTATAGGGCGCCTATCAGCAGTAGATGGTCGACGTGGGCTAGCAATGCTTGTTTGATTTGCTGCCACATTTGTAGTCGCAAGGCGTCTTTCAGCAGCGGAGGGGCGACATGGGCTAGCCATACTACCAGGGCCCCGTGAACCATCTCTGGTGACAGGTCGGCGTTCCCTAGTGGAGGGCCGTTGTGATGCTGCTGAGGAAGGTCTTCTAAGAGCTATAGCACCAGGATCCTCTTTCGTCACAAGTTTGCTTCTTCCTGTGGTGCCAATCACATTGCTGGTTGCTGCTCTTGGCTTTCGCAATGACTGAATATCCGCAAGCTCCGTTTTCTGATTTATCACAATGGGGTTACTGGATTGAGGTCCCTGAAAATTGTTCATGAAAATATATTATTAGTTAACAAGGAAAGTTTTGTTATGGGGTTTATCATAAGTGCAGGCATTCATTTTGTGCATTGCATGACTGAGCAGTTGGTCATTTTTATGGGGTCCAGGCCACAGTGATATTTATCATAAGACAAAGCAAATATAGATGCAAGCAGTATTTCTGAGTTCTAGAACAGACACCAAATAACGATGAAGAAGTCAATAACGTATCCAGGTTTAATGTGTCATTACCTTACTGACAAATGTTTGATCAGGAACACAACTAGAAGTCATCTTAACTGTCTTTGGAATAATTTTTGAAGCTTGACTAATTGGGGAGCATTTCTCAATAGTTCTCTTAAGATTCACCTTAGTCTCATGGGGCATCGCCAGATCATCTTGACTACATTTAGCATTTTGCTGCAACATATCCATCCTGTCGGAACAATTTTCAACGCTTGCATTTTCTCCGGTTTCTTCGCCAATCATCTGTAAGCCTCCAACTGATGAAGAATGAGTAGCTGAGGAGATTCCATTACTTAACCTCTGATTATGATCATTGTAGCATCGCACTCCATGCTCAGATATGGATTCAGCTGCTATTTGTCCCATGGAATCATCAACATGTGTTCCAGATCCAGCAGGAGATGCATGCTTTGCAACTGGTTCGTCTTCTCCTGTTTGACTAGAATCACTACCATCGCCACTGTACTCTAGATTAAGCTCGGTTTGTTGGTTTTGCTGCTGTAAAGCCTTTAGCTCCCTGATCCTCTTAAAGTATTCTTCAAAGTACGCCTTCTTCTTGGCAACTAATCCACTGAATTTAACGAACTCCTCAGTACGCCTGTCATTGGTAAAGACAGACCACTTCTCCCATGCTAGCGAATCCAAATCAAATCTTCCAAAAGATATGGAACCATGGTCAAACACTTGCGCTGTTCCCTAGAAAAAGAAAAAACACACATAAGAAAAAATAGTGAGATTATTAACTAATGTGGTGATTTTACACTTACAGAAAGCAATTAGCTTCTAAAGAAGCCAGGTTCAGACTAGTAACTAATACAGAGATGTCCGACAGTAGTTAGCATGAACTTCTAGCAGTTTCAGATGCATCAGCTAGATAGGCAATTCTTAGTCTATCATCAATCTTTACTTTTACTGAGCATAGTATATGTTGATAAAAAATAAACAGTTCCTTGACACATAGATATACCTAGAATACAGTAATTAACATGGAATGGATGGTCATTTCATCATATCAGGTAATTTTTTGGTCTAAAATTACAGATACCATGAACAAGGCATTACCTGAGAACTATCCTGCACGGGCGAATCCTCATGCGGCCATGCAAAACAGTTTTGATTGACTTCTGTCGCCATAGTATATTGCACGTCTAATTCATTACAGTTGTAATTTCTGCTACCAAACCCTGCAAAATCAAACCAGCCATAATCATAAGTAGAAAGCCACACCTGACGTTTCATTTACACAGTCCAGCAGAAGATTACTATCGAAAGTTATCTACTCCCTCCGACTCATAATACTCTTCGCTAATATAGATGTATCTAGACATATTTTAATGGTAGATACATCCGTATTAGCGAAGAGTAATATGGGTCGGAGGGAGTACTGTTTTTTAGAACTATCTAGTTTTTTGCAGAATCAAATATCTAGAGCTAGGTCCACTAGAATCTCCAATCCGACTAACCCCCAAGGTTTTATTCCAACCGGTGACGTCTCAGATAAGAACAAGCGCTATCTAACAAGGAAGAATGGTATCCTTGCCGTGAATAGCAACTTTAATTGGACTAACATTAGTAAAAGGCTAGAAAACAATATCACCACTCATCCCGCATAACATGGTATAAATTCCCCCAAATTCCACTATCCTGGAATCAATAATTATCAACGCCGCAAATTAATTCACGAATCGTGGTCAGTTCCAACTGCAGCGTTGGGCCCTTAACACCTACCCTCCGAAGAGAACATGTCACCAACACGAAATTTCCGAAATAATCTACATCCGACAACTAGTCAACAAACAAGTAAGCGCAACCCCACGGAAAAAGATTGCACTGTTTTACCCCAACCAAGACGAGTTCTTGAAATTGGAGCTTCCGAGTGGTAAATTTTGAAAAAGAAGCGAGCAAACAAAGCGCTTGAAGAGAGCCGCAAGAACGAATGGTCGTTCAACTACTTAAAACCCAAGCTAATCACAGCCAAATCTAGAATCTTTTGAAGGAAATTTTTGCAGGAATCGCGCCCGAGATTACGCTCTTGCCAAGTTAAGGAGGGCGGATCTAGACGGCGCGCAGGGTGCGCACCCGAAATTTGCGGGGATCACTTCGGGTTTAAGCGAGCAATCAGCGGACGAGTAAAAGGAAAGCTCGTACCTCAAGAACCCGCCCAAGATTGCGGACGGAGCGGAGCCAGGCGACGAGGGAGGTCTAGGGCGCGGCGGCGGTACGCTCCAGGGGAGATTCTAGACCCGCATTGGGCCGGGCTGGAGCTCCGGGTAGGCCAGAGCAAGAGGAAAGGTGCAGGGTGGTGGAGTACGAGACTGCGGTCCGGGTAGGCAGCCCTGCAGTTGAGCACGGGCCGGGACTCCGCCGCCTGCCAGGAACCGGAAGTCGATCCGGCGCCTCAGATCCGGGGAAGGGGGGAACTGCTGCTGCCTCCGCACTGTCGCCTCCCTTCTTCTTCTTCTGGTGGCGAGGCGAGGCGAGGCCCCCGTGCTCTGTGCTCTGGCTTTGCCTACGCTACGGTTGGGCGTAGCGAGAGGGAGGTAGTAGCTGTCGCCGATTTGATTTGTTTCTAGCCTGATGAGTCTACCGCGGCTGGTGATGGCAGTGTACGGCGGCGTTATTGCGACGGGGAAGGGGAGCGGGGCATGGATTCTTTCCTTGAGGCCGGATTAGGTGCGGGTTAGCGAGGGGGGAGAGTGTGAGTGTCAAGGTACTAACCGTTGCGGCCAAAGGGGCCACTCTGGGTTTTTTAGAATAGAAACGGCTGCTCGCCTTCTTTTCTATTTTCCTTTTCTATCCATGTAATGTGAACTGTAGTGTTATTAGTAGGAATGAGAACGGGGCGAAAAAAAATGAAAAATGACGGGTGCCACATCTGTTTTCATATTCTTTTGTAGAAGTAGAAACGAATCTATATATTTTTTGAACGGAGAAACGAATATAGAAACTAAACAAATAAATTAAAAACAGATGATGTCCAAAACAAATATAGACCGAATACAACATGGACGGAAAGCGGGTGACTACCAAAACCAAGAAAGCGGGTGAACCACTGGTGGAGCACAAGAGAAACTTGCCACAAAAATGTGGTCACCATAGTTCTTTCACCGATGAATATAAGTAGTAGAATCTTGATTACCCATTGTTGCTCTAGTTGTAAGATAGCATCGATTTTAGTGGCGGAGGATGAACCGAAGGTTTGGTATGGTGGAGTTGATAGTTTACAGGATAAATCTTGATGCAAATTCAAGCAATCCATATAGTAAATATCTCTAATGGAATCACCAAGTCATTAAACTGAGCATCGCATTGGTTCTAGCCAGAAAGTTGGATAGATAGCATGCTTTGGCCACGATTTTAGCCAAAAAAAATGGGTTAAATAACATGCATATTAGTATCAACCGGACGAAACTAGCTATGGTAGGAGCCATACCTTGCCAGAATGAAGCTCCGCCACTGGTCGATTCCCTCTAGGGACTTATGTTTATTTTATTTTTATTTAACTATGGACTTATAAGGTTTGGTTGATCTTGATATATGGCATTCAGCCTCTTCTGCAAGAAAAATTAGATGTCGGTTCGAGCAGCGCCACAAAATTTGCTTAATAGTCTCGACCACACCATCACTTGTCTAAAATAGTACCCATAAGCCAAAGCAATGGAGCCAAGTAACGGAAGGCCCGCCGCCATGATCAATCTGTGAGAGGTAGATTTCTACTAGATTAATCAACCGTCGAGTGAAAAATTGTCTAGATTGCACCTATTAGAAGGTTTTGGACCCTCGTTTCTAATGCGTGTCGATTGGGCAATACGATAACTGTTACTCCACACATATCAATTGTATGCTGTTATTTTAATACTGGAACTTGTTTTAATTCAAAATGCTCAGTTACAGATCGGTGCTTGCACTATAGCACCGTGTGCTATGTAACCGTCTTTCCTCGAAGAAAATGCTTCTATTGAGTACTAGCGATTAAATAGAGTAGCTCGTGCTGCCTTTTCTAGTGCTTCACCTTTTTTTAAGATCTTGTGCGGCTCGCTGTCTGCCTTTCCGAAGCTTTCCGAAAACATGTTTTAAGATTTGCACTATCCATCCTCGAATAAAATAACACACACCTCTTTAATTTGAAGCTAGAATAACAGCCAACTTTTGAAGATGGCCGGATTCCATAGACCAGAAAGAGGAATATGCTAGAGAGAGATGGAGTGATAAGAATTCAGCACGGGCACGTGCGAAGAGCCAACGATTGCCTTCGAATTATTGAGCTCCGGTTCAATGGTGGGGCGGGGAACCGGAGATGGAGACAAACAGTAGCAAAGCGCAAGCTTTCATCGTGTTTTTATATCAATATCATCCATTTTTATTCTGTTTTTCTGCGCGGAGAAGAATGTTGTTTGTATAATTAGGGACAAATTTTTCTGGTAGAGTGTTTCTTTTGTCCTTGGCCTGAACCTATAATAAAAGCCACGATGGCCTGTCCGGCGCGCGTAGATCGCCATGGACGGAATTTTTAACACATGAGACCACCTGTCTGAGTGAAATGCTAGAAAAGATCACCTGCGAAAAATTTTGTCAAAAAAGACCCCCTACGAGTGGCGGTACCCACGTGCCGCCTGGGCCAGTGCCGGCAGGCCCCTGCCGCCGTTGCCGTTGCCGGCATGCGGCCGTGGTAACGTCGCCGCTGACGGCCGTTTGGCCAGGTGGGCCCTGCCGCCTGCCCCAATGCCGGCAGGCTGACGTGGCGCCCTGCCGCCAACGCCATCGCCGGCACGCTGGCGCCCCCGACCGGCCCAGATTTCCACGATGATTCGATTCCCTGCCGGCGCTGACTCCGAGGCTGCTGATTGCAAACTTTGGCTTTTGTCAATTAAAACGCTGTTGCAGACCACCGAAAGGAGTAGTAGCATCGCTTTCAGCTCTTTTTAAGCGCAAGAGCTGTGTGCGAGAGAGCTGTGCGCTGCAGTTCACTCCCTCACTCTCTGCCTCACTCCACTTCTAAAGTTTAGCTGTGCAGCGATTATCGATCTGTGTTAAGCAGATGTTGATGTAGTGGACGAAGGAATCATCACAAGGTAATGTTTGTAGCTACAAGTATGTAAATTAGTTCTGTCATCAGTACAAAATTAGCGAGCAGAGAAAAATAATATTATATAGTATAGTTAATCTCATCAGACAACAAGAATTAGCCATGATTGTATGTATGAATAGAAAATTTTAGTTAGTTTATCATGATGGCAGCCATTATTACATATTATTCGTAAAATTGCTGAACAGATTAGTGTATCATCATATGCAGATATTCTAACTAGATTTTTTCAATGTAGAATTAGGAAGGATTTAAGTACACACATGAAGGTAACATATGCCAAATGATTACTTATATTATTGCATGATAGTTATAGATTTAGGGATGTATCATATTATTAGCATGAAGAGTGATAATTATGATATTATAGTTGCATGTTTTCTTACTTGGTAATGAAGCATGAAATATTTGTACATGCATTCTAACGAAACCAATGATTTTATGTGGTAGGTGGATTGTAGTATAAATACGATGTCGCTGTTAGTACATGCAAATTGTGTGTCGCCTAATTCCAAGTGGAGCAATAGTCATTGAAGAAAAGGTATAAACCTCATGTCATATTTTTTTTTGTTCCTGTAGTAGTAGAAGTGTGATTTGTGAATAATTTGGTTGCATATATATTTCAGGTGAAATTTGCTACGAACGTGAGTTAATTAGTGGTTATTGGAAATATTCGGTCGCATAAAAAGTTGCAGACCGAATAATTAATTATTGGTTAGTGGAAATATTCGGTCGCGTTCTTGAAGTTGAGGTATAAAATTTATCTCTTAAAAAGTGTTAAGTATTTATTTTGTTGTACTGTATCCCATGTAGTTATGTTGGTAGAACGGAAATGTGAAGTAATTTTATTCTGTTATTGATTGCATGCATGAAAGAATAATGAATTGTATGCAAATTTTTCGATCGCATACTTGAAGTTTAGATAGGTCTAAAATTAATCTCTTAAAAAGTGTGAAGTATTTATTTTGTTGTAGTATATCACATATAGTTACGTTGGTAGAACAGTAAAGTGAAGTAAGTTTATTCCGCTCGTGATTGCATGCATGAAAGAAAAATAAATTATATGCGAAATATAAAATATGTCAGCTCATTTAGTAGAATATTTATATTTGTACATAAATATAAAATTTAGCTTCCGTGTTACTAATGTCCATTTTAAATTTATGGGGTAGGTACGATGGAAAATTTAGCTTCCGTTGGGGTCTGCGGGAGGTGAAAGGAAATAACTCATGGAGGACATACATATCTATGTTACTATTTCCAGCTATGTAATAGACATATTTGTATAAGCTTTAATTAAAATACATCGGTCTTGCAGGCAATAAAACATAACATGATAGTTGATTAATAAAAACAACATTTTAAAGTAAGATACATCTGGATGCGGAAATAAAAATACAACAGAAATTAAGATACAAACTGGTACAATAAACACCAACGCATTTTAGTCCTGAGTCCACCGTGGCCATTTTCCGGTGGTATCACCACGCTTTTCTGCTGCTTCTGCCTGAGCAGCCATTTCCTTCTTTCTCTCCCTCTCCGACTCACGAATCTGCTTGCGTCGCTCTTTCTCCGCCTCCCTACGGCGTTTACCTTCTGCGATTCTCTGGCGCTTCTCCTCATTGTAAGCTTCTTGCGCCGCTTTCCGCTGGGCAGCCTCCTCCTCTTCTCGCTCCTCCCTTTGGAAGCGTTCTCAAGCCCTACGCTGCCTTTCTTCAATCTCACGCAACGCCCAAGCCGGCTGCTCCGTGTCGATCCAATGATACCATTGGCAGAGCGGTGGCGGCGACTGCAACAAAAATAATCTTACTAATACATCAAATATAACACGAGCAAATATGCCATCTCATGAAACTTATATCTTACCGGAGCGCGGTAAAATAGCTGTGAAGACTCCGGAGGATCATACGCATGATTGGCACACATGAAAAATTTCATGCCCATCCTGTCCGAAAAATCAGTCGACTCCCTAACCTTCGCGATGTCGCCGCACCAGCATTGTGCGGCTTCCATTCCCTCCGGTAAACTTGCGTACTTCATTTTCTTCGGCCTTAGGCCCTGGTCGGAGCAAGGCAAACTCATAGCTACTAAATCGAATGACAGAGCAAAGATAGCAGTGCAGTGATCGAATGAATAACGAATACCTTGCTTATATAGACATCGAGTGCTGCAGCTAAGCGACATAATTATTCATCGGTGGTCTAATACCTGTTACACAACAGAAACGAATCTCCCGTCCGGGCATGGAAATGAGCTCCTTTCCTTTTGCATCGGAACTTGGGCCGGTCGGTTGGCGGCCAGAGGATGGCAGGGTGCCGGCGCTCCCATTGGCGGCAGGGCGCCACGTCAGCCTGCCGGCATTGGGGCAGGCGGCAGGGCCCACCTGGCCAAACGGCCGTCAGCGACGACGTTGCCACGGCCGCATGCCGGCAACGGCAACGGCGGCAGGGGCCTGCCGGCACTGGCCCAGGCGGCACGTGCCACGTGTCGCCTGGCCAGGGGTGCCGCCACTCGTAGGGGGTCTTTTTTGACAAAAATTTTCGCAGGTGGTCTTTTCTAGCATTTCACTCGCGTAGGTGGTCTCATGTGTCAAAATTCGCCATGGACGTGTGTAAAGGTGTACTCACGACACGAAGATCCATCGTAGGTACGTAGCTGGCTACAAGAACATATTCAGTGGTACCACAATACCATGTTATCACTTTTCAAAATTCGAATTTTCAAGTTTTGAAAATTCCAAAATAAATTTGTGGATGTTCACTATATATGTACTTACAATTCCTGGAATTTTTTGAACCAAATTAGAAATACACTTGGAGAAATAAAAAACAAACCCAACATGAATAGTGTCATAAAAAGACAAAAACAAAAACTTATACTATTCACATAGCAATTTGTCCTTTTTTCTCTCTTAGTGTATTTCAAATTTGGGGTTCTGAAAAATCTATAGAATGCAAAAGTATATGTTGTGAACATCCACAATTATATTTTAGAATTTTTTTGAAATTTGTAAATTTGAATTTTTATAAGTGGTATCATGGCATCACATAGGTTGTGGTATCACTAAATATTTCCTCGTTGGCCAGTTATTTGCACTGTTCCACGCGTCTTATGCTCACAAGTTGCACAACAACAATCATAGATACTCAGGTGATCCCAAGTGGCTAGAGTTTCCGTCCCCTTCGTTGGCATCAACGCAGGTCCTCCTCACCTCCGATGGCCTTTTAGGCCTCGGAGAAGCGGACTCCGGCCTCTTACCGGTGGGTGAGTTCTAGTTTATTTGTTTAATATGTATCTATGGCTTTTTTGGGGATAATGAGGGGGCGGCGACATCCTTAAATCAGAAAACGTTCTGCCCATCCTATCTTCGGTCTGGTTGTGCGCCTAGCACTAGCTGCGAGAGCATGGAGGACTCTAGCTGGTTTCACGTTTGCTGGTGTGGGTTTAGCTCGGTATCTTTTGATCCATGGTTTTTCATAACTGGTAATTGTCGATGGTGGCTAATGTGCGCTGACCTTTCATGGCGTTAGCACAACGAGTTTATGTTTTGTCTACTATAACAAGGTATATTCGGCTTCAGTTACAGAGGGGTGAGGACGGCGGCGTGGCTTTGGCTCGCCCTAGTGTAGGTGGACTAGTCTAAGTACCTATTTTCAATTTTTTTATTACTTTTAGGGTTTATTGGTACGGTTGATGATTGTTAACAGATCTGTGGAATTTTTTTAAGAAAAAATAAAGGAGGATGTGTTCGATCCTAGGTGTTGTGCGTCACTCCGTGACAGACAACATCACGGGTTCACGGCGGGTACAAACTGCGCCGCGCAGTAAACACGCCCACATGCAACGCAGAGCAAGCATGGACGACGGATCGGCCGGAGAAGACCCTTCGGGGCAGGCTGCACGTTGACACGCCTCGTGGCCACATGCATGCACGCACCTTCCCGGATCTGCATCTGCGTGCAGCGTGCTTGATGTACTCCATCAGATCAGATCTCCGACAAGGAGAAGACGACGCATCACGCGAGGTCACGACCGTCCGTTCGTAGTACCCAACATGACATTCCCCTGCGCCCGCATGCTTGCGGTCTGCTCCTCCTCCATATTCCTCGATCTGCCTCTCTCCGCCGGCCGAATGTGTGTGCTGCCGGGTCTGATTAGCGGAAGCATCTGGGTATTGCTAATTCGTTGCTTGCTCGGCTAATGGCGAGTGCGTGCACGAGAGAGCTAGGTTAGGTGGTTGGGAAGGGAAGCTCACATGGCCCTTGTCTTAGAATACTCCCGTCATCGGATCACCGGCCGGAGCGTCCAAGAAAACCTTGGTCGCTGGTTTAAACGCAGCATGATTAAGTTAAGCACATGACCTGGCGTGTCACGGACCCCTATGAACGGAGGGGGAAGGGGGGGGGGGGGGGCGTTGACGGCCGGGTGTTTTGTCATGTTTTGACAGAATCCATATGCTCCTCCAAATTTCTGCGGAACCATATAAATTTGTCTAAATCATCCTATAACTTTTTTCAAGTAGGCGGGGCCAGGGCTGGGCCGGGTCAAACTATGAGGATTATTGTGAAGCCCAGGTTTAGCTAAACCTAGGAAAAATCTTATGTTTGCTTTCTCTTAGCTAAAAGATAATCTCTCCTGAGGGAGAATATAAATCATTTTCGCTATTGTATGAGACGCCTTCTCATACTCACATGTTCCTAGGGGCGGACCTAGAGAGGAAATGCCCGGGTGTCCTCCAATTAAGCATACATAAATTTTCATTGAAAATAGGGGTGTCACTCACTATAGATATATGTAATATACAAAGGAAATGGGTTTGGACCCGGTGTCCAGTGACACCTGGTGGCTGAACGTAGGTACGCCCCTGCATGTTCCACTGTTTAATTTTAACAACCTCTTGATTTTAAAAGCATGCAATAATAATTATTATTGCATGCTAGTATGTATTTTCGTCCTGTCTAAATAACATGGAATAAATAAAAATAAATGGTCTTATCAACCATTGTACACATGCCATAATCTAACTAGGGCACGCGTCCCAGTTAGCCTTAGCATACCCCTATACATAGAGGAATTCCTTGCTCGATCAGAAAATGGTGAAAAATGTTTGTGCAAGTATATAATAGTCATGTGTAAAAGTATGCTTGGAATTATGAATATATGTGAGTCACAATGATTTTTCTATTAGCAATTAAGAAAATGAAATACAATGCAAGAAATTTAGCTGGATATTTTGTGATTCAATCTAGCCTCAACCGACCCCATTCCAACACCGTCAAGTCTCCGAAGTGGACCCATGACAAGGGCTAGATCCAAGCCTCTACAACGCAAGGGTGGATTGGGGTCCAACTAGTCAAATGTTAGCCTTCATAGTGCAAAAATGCAAAAGGTGCATGGGGCCTAGCCCCCCCGTCCATTCAACTCAACATGGGTCCACCCCTACATGGGTCCACCCCTGGGGTTGACCCACATCACTTTGTTAGTGTTCCTAATGGTGAATATTATGTTTTTACAAGTTTGTCAGAATATATGGATGTGAGTAACCGTTGAGCGCAAGGGCGGGCCCACTTCAATGCAAGGGTATTCAGTTGAATACCCAAACATTTTGCAAAATATACAAATATTAATATAATTGGCAACACATAATAAAGATAAACTATGCAATGTATCACAAAGGATGTAAGAGCTCAGTTAGTTTGCATGCATTTGATCAAATGGTTGGTCTTGCGTTCAAATCCCATGTCCTTCATTTTGTTCCTTATTTTTAAAATACCATTCGTACATGTATTTTTGCTACATAGGAATCTCATATAGTGTTCTGTGAGGGTTTATCAAGCAGATAATTAAAATACTATTCTTACTTGTATCACTATAATATAGAAATCTCATATAGTGTTTTGTGAGGGCATAAAATACAATTCTTACATGTATTTCTGCTATGTAGAAATCCCATATAGTGTTTTGCGAGGTTTATCTAGCAGATATGTAAATACCATATATATAAACCTTACATAGTGTTTTGTGAGGGTTTATGAAAAGCTGTGCGATACATGTCATCATTAGCTTGTACTCTAATGCTTTATAATCATATTTCATTACTGTAATTTTGAATACCTATCCTTAAAATTCCAGGCCCGCCTCTGGTTGAGCGGGTAGTTGAATATGCATAAAGCCAAGATCTTTTATATCAAATGAAAGACCCATATAGACAAAGATAAGGAAGAACTCGAGGATTGTTTTGGTAAGTGCTAACACGAATTTTGTTGCAGACTTGCAGTAGCGAAATTGTTGCGGGAACAGACTTTTTGCGTAATTTGTAATGTTTAACCATAAATTCTTGGTCAGGCCAGAGAGCACTCAGTGTCTCTGCAACGGCTATCTAGCCTATAAGCACGTACTAGCTATCGGTGAACTATCAGGGTTCTTATATTACTTAACACATTTTTTAAGGTTAGTCTAGACCATAGTGGGCATCGAGCCATGATGCATGCTTAGGAAATGATTACGGTGACGCAGAGAGAGCGCTACTAGCTGACAAAGTGATTAGGGGACCGTGCATGATGCGTGGGGTACGTGCTTAAGACTATACCCGCCACATGGTTTGACAATTATAGATGCACGGCATGATGATTAGTTAGAGCTATACGTGGAGCTTACCGTCGGAATCTTGCGATGAAGAACAATTAATTAAGAAGGACAAGCTTGCTCATGATGGCATGGCACAGGAAAGAGATGACACTGCCAGTGCCATGGCCATAACCAAAAACTAATTGTCCAGAAAATTAAGTGACGATCTATATATAACTTGGAAAGGGCAAAGATTCATGCAAAATTCTACTTTGTGGAGGTACGCGGACAAGATTACCATATTTGATTCGATACTTGTTTGTTAGACTTTTGGCTTCGAGTCAATTTGAACAACCGAACACTCGTACGTCTATTTATGTCGGGCATGTCGATCGGCGACTGAAAGTGCGAAAGTCCAACTTTTGGGTACACAAAGGGACCGTGTTAGCGTTGCACGAGTGCCGTATGATTGGGGGATCCAATCATCCGAACACCAACCACGTACTACGTGACCAGGTTTCTTTAGGTTCTCTTTCGCTATCAGCTGATCATTGTATCCGCTGTTCGATCGATCGGTGAGAGCAACGGCGCCATGATCGATTTGCAAGACGACGTCTAACCAATTAAGCGGGCAAATTAAGGCCGGCAGCTCACGTGTGTTTTCTCAGCCAAAGGACTGGGAGCCAAGCCCAATGACCCAGTTCGAGTGGTTTGGGCTAGAATTTAGTTCAAATAATAATTAGGAGGATTTTTTTGACCTTTCATGGCAAAACAAATACTTAACCTCACATGCTCTAGAAATGAACAACAGAACGCGTAAAATGTCTAAAAAAATAAAAATTTCTGAATTTTATACAACACATATATGTCTTGTCTTATGTGCGCATGTAAATTTTTGCAAAAAAGTGATATGAACAAAATGAAACAACATTTGTTTTTATACTATTTTGAATCGGTGACTTTTATCATACTAAATATTATATCCCCCATAAAGTTTAGGTGTACCAGTATAAAATTTTGTGTTTTTATTAATTAGAAATCGTCGTGAAAGCACAAACACATCCTACCACGCACAACATAGAATCACATACTTTACTCTTCAAGCATTGACTCAGAGGCACAATTGGTCGCAGTTTTGACAAAAACATAATACCCAAAGCAACAAAAGGATAAATTACCCCTCTCCCCCATTAGAACTTGTTTTGGAGGGTAGTGTTGCCGATGTCATACATTTTCACATTCTGCTTTCGTGTGGATCGCCACCTTTACAACTTCATAGAAATCTCTAAAGTGACAAATTCAAATTCAAATTCATCCTCGAATAAAATAACTAACACTTCTTTAATTTGAAGCTAGAATCTCTACTATAAAACTGCAATGCGGTGGTAGGTACGTCGTTTTTTATCTCTATTTTGCCCCTAAAAGTTTGAAGATACTACAGTTTTTGCCACCGCCAAGTGAAACCGAACCGTTCTGGGCTTTCATCCTGTCATCTGGAACAAGAAAGGAACGAGAGGCCATGGATGGAGACCGTGTCGATTGCAAGTTGAATCCATGCTCCTCCTTGAGCCCTGATACGTCTCAAACGTATCTATAATTTTTGACGCTCCATGCTTATTTATACACCATTTGCTTTGTGTTTTGTTACACTTCGTGGTGTTTTTATGCATTTTCCGGAACTAACCTATTAACGAGATGCCACAGTGCCAGTTTCCTGTTTTTGATGTTTTTGTGTTTCAGAAAAGCTACACAGGAAATATTTTCGGAATTGGATGAAACAAAAGCCCAACCTTCTATTTTTACCGAAGCTTCGCAAAGACCGAAGATGAGCCGGAGGGGGGCCAGGGGCTGGCCACACCCTAGGGCGGCGCGGGCCAGGGTCTGGCCGCGCCACCAAGGGGTGAGCCGCCCTGGTCCACCCTGTGACGTTGCCTTTTCGCCTATAAGTTCCCCTCGACGGGAAAAACCTAAAGGACGGATCTCTTTTCCACGAAACATACTGCAAGCTGCCGCCATCATCGTCGCGAGATCAGGAGGATCCAGGAGCTCTTCCCGGCACCCTGCCAGAGAGGGGAATCCCTACCGGAGGCATTCTACACCACCATGGTCGCCTCCGGAGTGATGTGTGAGTAGTCTACCTTGGACTACGGGTCCATAGCAGTAGCTAGATGGTTGTCTCCTCCACCATGTGCTTCATGTTTAGATCTTGTGAGCTGCCCTACATGATCAGGATCATCTTTATGTAATCATACATGTTGTGTTTGTTGGGATCCGATAAGTATTGGTACTATGTTAAGTTGATGTGCTGAATTATATATCTTATGTTATCTCTATGTTGTTTATGATCTTGCATGCTTTCTGTTGCTAGTAGCTATCTTGGCCGAGTAGATGCTAGTAACTCCAAGAGGGAGTATTTATGCTCGATAGTTGGGTTCATGCCTCTAGTAATCTGGGGGAGTGACAGAAAGCTCTAAGGTTGTAGATGTGCTGTTGCCACTAGGGAGAAAACAACATTCTTGTGTCCAAGGATATTTGCTTTGTTTACATTATGCACTTTGCTTAATGCAATTATCTGTTGTTCGCAACTTAATACTCAAGGGGTTCTCGGATGACTCCCCGCGAGTGGATTTTTAGTCATAGATGCAGTTGGATTACGGTCTATGTATTTTGTTGTAATGCCCAGAGTGAATCTCATAGTGATCCTCATGACATGTGTACGTTATATTTACTCTATCAATTGCCCAACTGTAATTTGTTTACCCAGCATGTTATTATTTATCTTATAGAGAGACACCACTAGTGAACTATGGACCCCGGTCCAATTTCCTTTACATTGCTTTACCGTTTTACTATTACTCGCTGACGAGGTTTATTCCCGGCAATGCCCATGTTTCGGGGCTTTCGATTCATGGAGAGCATGTGGGCGCTTGGCGGATTCGACGGCTTCAGACAGAAACAGGGGGTGCACACGAATTTACCCAGGTTCGGCCCCCCGGAGGGTAAAGACCTACATCCTGCTTGTCTGATCTTGTATTGCTGGTATATGAGGAGCTGTTACAATGGCGCGCAGATGCAATCTGGCGGAGGTGGAAGGAGATGGCGTGGCTAGCCTATGCGAGGTTGTTTTGTAGGCTATGCGAATCTCTCCAGAGATGGCGCTAGGGGTGCCCCTTGGTGGCTTTATATATGCAGCCATTTAGGGTTTACAAAGTCTCTTGCCTTCTACTCCAAGTCGGTGTGCTGGGCCTTGCGGGCTTCGTGTAACCTTCGAGCGGGCTTCTCCCCTGGACCGAAAACCAGGTAGGCGAATATCGAGGGCCCATTTGTAATTCCTTCGTCACTCGCTCTATTTACTTTACTTGCATACTATTATCCTTTACCACTCGATACGCTCAATCCTTTGTTCACAGCAAACCGGTGAGATTGACAACCTCATCGAAGTTGGGAGCAAAGTTCTTGGTTGTGTTGTGTGCAGGTTTCACGTTGCTGCTAGGTGAAGACGCACCAGCATTGTCTGGCGCCATTGTCTGGAGTGCCACGAAGCTAGCAAGCATCATCTTCTGAAGTTTGGCTTTCTCCTACTGGTTTGATAAACCTTGGTTTCACAGCTGAGGGAAACTTGCTGTTGTGCTCCTCATACCTTCCTCTTAGGGTTCCCAACTGGGTGCCTTAACATCGCACCATCAAGCATTTTTCTGGCGCCGTTGCCGGGGAGGAAGAAGACTTCTGCAAGGGGAGTCTCGCATGCACAATCTTTTACTTTGTTTTTGTTTTGCTTTACTTTATTTTTACTTGCATCGTTTTATCAAAAATACAAAAAAATTAGTTTCCTTTATAGTTGTTACTTCATTGCTCTTAGTTCATTATATTGTTCCCTAAGTATGTTTTGGAGGACCTCTCAGTAGGTAGTGGTTCTATAATTGGGAAAGGCAACATCGAGGAGTTCTTTAATCATGTTAGTATGAATAAAGACGTTGAGGATAGATCTTTGGCTGAGCTTGCTCCTAGTTATGAAGTTGCTGCTGCTTATTTAGTTCAAATGTTGGAGGCTAGGTTTGTTAACCTTAATCCTTTTATGCAACAAATGTTTCTTAAGCTTCATGATATCGAAGACTCCGAAAAGAAAGATTTTATTTTGGAGACTTTGCGTAGAGAATTTAGAGATGTTGCTATTGAAGCTAGGAAAGTATTTGAGTGTTTTAATATGCTTGGATCACGTGTAAAGGTTGTTGGTACAAACAATGAAGAAATCAAAGTACCAATACATAGCAAACTCTTAGGATTGCATGAAGCTTTGGAAAATAATTTTGATTGGATTTGTCCTGAAAATCTTTTTAATGAAATGAGTGAACCAAAGTGTGATCACAAGGGGTCTTCAAAAACTTATTTGGATGCAATACAATGTCTTGTTGAAAAGACTTCTGCACTTGATCTTAATGCTTCATTTGATAATACTTGATTTCCACTTTCTGCGCCTAGCTCAAAGGCGTTAAAGAAAAGCACTCTTGGGAGATAACTCATTGTTTTATTTTCAGTACTTTTTCTTTTATTTGAGTCTTGGAAGTTATTACTACTGTAATAACCTCTCCTTATCCTTTTTATTTTGTTTTTGTGCCAAGAAGAACCTCTAATTTGAGGGAGGTAAGATTTGGGGAAGTTGCTGTCCTGAAACAGATTTCGGTGCTGCACCGTAAAAATTCGTGAAAATTCTCAGAATATCTTTTTGACCTGCGATTTCTTTTGCATATGCCCCAGGTTATATCCAAACTTTCATTACTTTTGCACTTTTCGATTTGAGCAAAAGAAGGTCCTCGAAAAAATCAACCTTTGTCAGTTGTTCTGTTTTGACAGATTTCTGCCACTATTTGTGTTTGCCTCTCGATCGCTTTCTTTTTGAGTTCTTTTGATCATGGGACTTTTGAGGAAGTTGCTACAGTAGTATATGCTTTATATGCGGTGTTTTTGAGTTGAAACCTGAACCAAAAGGGTTGATTTACTATTATGTTTATGCTAACATTGCTAATAGAATTGTGTGAAGTTTTGTATGAAGGAAGTTTTCATGTGTAGGGATTGAAGAATGATGAGATGAGATGAAGAATGGACAAAAGCTCAAGCTTGGGGATGCCCATTGCACCCCAAGAAATATCCAAGAGGTACAAGCGTCAAAGCTTGGGGATGCCCCCGAGGCACCCCTTCTTCATCGGCAAAAATCAGGTCACCTTTCAACACACTATATTTTTATTGCTTCATGCACTATGTGACGAGGGTTAAACTCGACAAATGTCCTAAATGAAGGACTTAGGATCGGGGAGATAGGGCGTCGGATGAACTCGAAGGTAAAACTCAGTCAAACAAGGTGGCTATGAAAGTAAACGTGGGTGTAAAACCTGGCTTGCTTTCAATCTGTCCCATGATTGCTGGGATGATGGCGCCAGAAAAGAGTTGGTGCCTAGTTGAATGTCCAGCCCGTTGAGAACCCCAAGAGGAAGGTGTGATGAATACAGCAGCAAGATTTTCCCTCAGTTAAGAAACCAAGGTATGTCGATCTTGGAGAGGAGAGACAAACGACTGAAGGTGATGCTTGCTAGTTTGCGACAGCTTCGGACAATTTATATATGGCGCCTTGTCCAAGCTTTGCTTGCTAGCTGCAACGCGGAACCTGCACACACACACAACCAAGTACTTTGTTCCCAACTTACGATGAGGTTGTCAATCTCACCGGTTTGCTTGAAACAAAGTTATGAGTGTATCGAGTGGAAAACAGTAAAAGTATGCGAGTAAAGTAAACAGTGTGAGTAAAGTAAACAGTGCGAGTAAAGTAAACAGGTGATAGCAATATGATGGAAATAGGACCGGGGTCCACAGTTCACTAGTGGTGTCTCTCCATAAGATAAATAACACATGCTGGGTAAACAAATTACAGTTGGGCAATTGATAGAATAAAGATAAACGTGATATGTCAAGAAGATCACTATGAGATTTACTCTGGGCATTACAACAAAATACATAGACCGCCATCCAACTGCATCTATGACTAATAATCCACTTGTGGCGAATCAATCCGAGAACTCCACAAGTATTAAGTTGCGAACAACAGATAATTGCATTAAGCAAAGTGTGTAATGTAAACAAAGCATATGCCCTTGAGCATATGAATGTTGTTTTCTCCCTAGTAGCAACAGCACATCTACAACCTTAGAGGTTTCTGTCACTCCCCCAGGTTAAATAGAGGCATGAACCCACTATCGAGCATAAATACCCCCTCTTGGAGTCACTAGCAACTACTCGGCCAAGATAGCTAGTAACAACGGAGAGCATGCAAGATCATAAACAACATAGAGATAACATAAGATAATATTCAGTACAGCAACTCAATCATAAACACCAATATTCATCGGATCCCAACAAACCAAACATGTAAAATTACATAACGGTGATCTCAATCATGTAGGGCAGCTCATGAGATCTAAACATGAAGCACATGGTGGAGAAGACAACCATCTAGCTACTGCTATGGACCCATAGTCCAAGGTAGACTACTCACTCATCGCTCCGGAGGCAAGCATGGCGATGAAGAAGACCTCCGGTGGCGATTCCACTCTCCGGCAGGGTGCCGGGAAGAGCTTCTGGACCCTCCCGATCTTTGGGTCGACGGCGGCGGCGGATCGCGATGTGTTTCTGGAAAATTGATAGGGTACTTAGGTTTTTCCCGTCGGGGGTCTTTATAGGCGAAGAGGCGATGTCAGAGGTGGCCCCAGGCGCCCTCACACCATGGTGGCGCGGCCAGGGCCTGGGCCGCGCCACCCACGTGTGAGCCTGGCCTGTGGCCCCTATCCTACTCCTCTTCGGATCTCTGGAAGCTTCCGGGTAAAATAAGACTTCGGGAGCTTGTTTCGTCCAATTCCGAGAATATTTTCTGTGTATCACTTCTGAAACACAAAAACAGCAGAAAACAGGGAACTGGCACTGTGGCAACTTGTTAATAGGTTAGTTCTGGAAAATGCATAAAAGTGCCACGAAGTGTAACGAAACAGTAGGCAAATGGTGTAAAAACAAGCATGGAGCATCAAAAATTATAGATACGTTTGAGATGTATCATCCCACACCGTCCCCTCCTGGCCCCTATATATAGGTGGCCATGTCTCGAGGATCGGGTGGGATTCGATACAGATTTTAATATCGTCATACGACATGAACTCGTATTTCGACTAGTATTACAATTGGGCCTAGATTAACGGGCCTTAGGGGTACTCAACTGACGGGCTCTATTATCTATACCCTTGTCAGTAGCCCCCGAGATTCTACCAGAATTGCAGATTCGGGTTGAATCTCAGATCTTCAATTCTTTGACTTGATCAATACTTGACTTCTTCAAATCTTAAAATCTCTGACTTGGTCTTTTGACTTATCTTTTATTATAATATCTCGCAAGGGGCTTTGATGAACAAGCCTGACAACTCTGACGGATCAAGAGGCCAGTTAACTGCCAGAACAGATACTTGCCACCTACTTCAAATTCAATCCCCTTGGACTTAAATTCGGGAAACCGGTCAAACCCATTCTTTTGCCGCGTTTAGGACTTACAAAGAATGAATCCCAGTAGTTCTTAGGGTACCCAGTGTGTCCACCAGGATTTTCTTTGCATCGTAGACATGGATAGGTTCCAGCAGAGCGCATCCATGTGTGTATACCGGGCCACACAGGTCGGATCCTGGGGTCTTACCTTCATGATATATTTCAACCACGGCATTCAAGTTTTGTCACGATGACGCAACTCGAGAATTATATTTCACAACCTTGTTTGACTAATTCAATATATGTAATTTGTCAACAAAACTTTCATGAATATCTCCCGATGGGAGTAATTGACGTTTATTTTGTTGGCAATGCAGCCAAAGTTCCTAGCTGAAGAGATGCAACCAATTATGTCTGAACCTCATGTGTCATCAATTTGTTCTTTTACTACCAGCTTCGACTTGCCTCTTTCCTTTTGTCGACTTATTTCTATCGGGTGCGCGACAGCGCTCCCGATGGGAGTAGCCCCCGAGGCTATAGCCGAAATTTTCGGGTATAGGCTCAATAGAATAGATAAAACTGCTCCATATACTTCTTCTTGTATCATTTGTCGACTTTATTCACCTTTACAGTGGATTTCTCCCCTGTGTACGTCGCAAGCCCCCGAGTCGAAGACGAGGTGAACTTGTGCTTCTTGACAGATATTTTCTTACTCCCTGCTCTATTCTCTCTTTTTTCTTTTGTACGCATCTTTTTCCTTGATACGTTAATATTATTTGCACTGTAAAAACCCAGAAGTATACTTTGGGCCTTGCCGCTCCAGAGGCCCATTAGCACGTGCTTATAAATAAAGCACGCTTGGCCAGGGTTAAAAACCCTAATTCCTTCATTAGTGCCTTTCTCCGCCGCATCGTGTTCTTCTTCCTCACCCCATCTAGGGTTTTTCTTCCTTGGCGCTTTTCTCCATGGCCAATGCGAGTGAATCTGGCTTGAACATCGGGGCCCCGGTGGAGAAACGGGGCCGCGGCCGTCCACGCGGTAGTAAGAACAAAACTACCACCGCAGCTGCGATAGCATCATCTTCTCCTCTGGTGAAGCGACGCCCCGACCGTCCGGCCGGGAGCAAGAATAAACCCAAGGTGCCATCTACTGCGCCAGGTCCAAGTACTCCTTCCGCTAATGCTTCTCCTTCTCCGCCCAGAATCTACTCTTTCTTTTGCATCGCCAACTCGCAGTGCCACGAAATTCAGCGCCTGCCACTTAAATTCACCAAGTTCATGGATGGGCGAGAACTGCGGGAAGCGGTTCTCTGTGAAGACTCTAGTGGAGGAACCCCATACGAAGTGGAGGTGTGGTACGACGGCGCCGGTGAGCAATTCTTCAAGGGCAGCTGGTCGCAATTTGCGGAGGATCACGACCTCCATCAGGGGTTTTTCATGACCTTTGATTTCCATGTTGGCACGTCGAAGTTCGACGTGAGAATCTACGACGGAACCCAGTGCCAGAAGGAGTATGAAGCCAAAGTACAGTTTCACTTGTTTTCTTCTTTATGTAATCTCCTTTCCCAGTTGTTCTTCCTCGTGCTATCTGTAATAAATATTCGTATCTGGATTATGTGTTTATTAATAGGCCATGGGAACAAATCATGGTTCTGAGGCGTGTGCATTAATATTTTATCGGGTTCCTTTGAACCATTTATGTCGTAGATGAAATATCGGGTTGCAACCAACCTTGTAGTATGCCGCAGATAGTCACAAATCTCGATAACTAGTTAATATTTTTTTGTACGACTCGAGGGTCTGAGCCCCAGAGTGTAAAGTAAAATATTTACACATATTGTCAATTTGACCCAATGAACCCGACCTATGGCCTCATGTTCTGGATTCAGAGGGTCAGAACTCGAAAGACTCTTTTGTCGCCTTATATCTCTTATGCGTAGAACCGTCATAGCTGCTCTGCATTCCACAGGTTACTCTCGTCCTTCCCCGTTTTCTTGTCTCGTAGTTGATAAGCTCCTCCTGGTATTACTTCTGTGATAATGTAAGGTCCCACCCATGGGGACTCGAGTTTTCCATGACCGTCTTGTTTGAGTCGCAGAACTAGATCTCCCACCACGAAGGATCGTGGGCGAACTCGACTACTGTGGTAGTTTCACAGATTTTGCTGATATTGAGTAGCTCTGGCGAGCGCTACATCTCTTGCTTCGTCAAGTGCATCGACGTCATCCTGAAGTGCTTCTGTAGAAGTTGCCTCATCATATGCTGCGATTCTTGGAGCTTCATGAGTTATTTCAACTGGGAGCACGGCTTTTGCACCATGGACCAGAAAAAAGGGCGTTTCTTGAGTAGCTACGTTAGGTGTAGTTCGTAGACTCCAGAGTACGAAGGGTAGCTCATCGACCCAAGCGTGCTTGGCTTTTTCGAGGGGCGCTAGTAGCCTTTTCTTTATCCCATTGCATATTAAGCCATTGGCTTTCTCGACTTGCCCATTTGACTTTGGATGCGCTACAGGTGCGAATTTCAATTTGATTCCTAGACTTTCACAGTAGTTCTTGAACTCTTTCGATGTGAAGTTTGTCCCATTATCTATGATTATGTTGTGTGGTACTCCGAAGCGAAAAAATATGGACTTGATGAAGTTAATCGCGGCTGTGGAATCTTGGGTTGTCACTAGGGCTGCTTCTACCCACTTGGTGAATTTGTCAACTGCTACCAGCATATAAACATGCCCTCCTGGCCAGGATTTGTGTAGTTTCCCTACCATGTCGAGACCCCATTGTGCAAAGGGCCAAGATAATGGTATTGGTTGCAGTTCTGCTACTGGCGCATGTGGTTGAGATGCAAAACGTTGGCAAGGCTCGCACTTCCTTACTATGTCTTTTGCATCTTCAATGGCTGTTAGCCAGTAAAATGCTGCACGAAAAGCTTTGGCTGCAATGGATCTGCTGCTAGCGTGATGTCCACATACTCCTGCGTGGATGTCTCTTAAGATTTCATACCCTTCTTGAGGGGTGACGCATCATTGTAAGACGCCTGTTATACTTCTATTGTATAATTTTCCTTGCACCACGGCGAAAGCCTTGGATCGTCGTATTATCCTTTTCACTTGTACTGTGTCTTCGGGTAGTGTTTTATTTACCATGTATGCCAAGTATGGTTGCTTGGGCTTGCTCTCCTGTAGTCGAGACTTTGGTGCTTTTTATTGATCTCTCTATGATTTCCTCCCAAAAAACTCCTTGTGGTACGGGTAAACACTGGGACCCGATATTTGCTAAATTGTTGGATTCCTCGTTGCTTGCTCTGCTGACATGCGAAACTTTGCATCCATCAAATGTTCCCTCGAGATAATAATATAGATTTATGTATGCTGTCATGTTGTCACTGATGGCATCACACTTGTTCATCACTTGTTGGACGACGAGATTTGAATCTCCAAATATTTTCAGTCGAGTTGCTCCACACGCTTTGGCCATTTTCATCCCATGGAGCAGTGCCTCGTACTCGGCTTCATTATTAGAAGCTTGAGGAAAACTCATCCTTAGCACATATTTCAATTTCTCGCCTTGTGGCGATATCAGGAGTACTCCTGCTCCTGCGCCTTGGACCCTTTTTGATCCATCAAAGTACATTGTCCATACACTCGATAGATCTGGTGGTCCTGTGTTTTGTAACTCCAACCACTCTGCTGTAAAGTCTGGTAAAACTTGTGATTTGATCGCCTTTCGCTTTTCGTACGTGATGTCCAGGGGTGACAACTCAATTCCCCATAAGGAGACACGCCCTGTTGCTGAAGGGTTGTTCAATATATTGGATAGTGGTGCTTCGTTGATCACTATGATTGGGTGTACCGTGAAATATTGGCGTAGTTTTCGTGCTATTGTGAATACGCTGTATGCAAGTTTCTGGTAGTGCGGGTACCTTTGCTTTGTTGGAGATAGTACCTCGCTGACAAAATATACTGGCCGCTGAACCCCATGGGTTTTCCCTTCTTCACTTCTTTCGACTACTAATACTGTGCTCACCACCTGATGTGTTGCTGCAATATAGAGTAACAATGGCTCTTTTTCCTTTAGTGCGACCAACACCGGCGGTGTGGAAAGCACATTTTTCAGTTGTGCAAAGGCTATGTCTGCTTCTTCTGTCCACTCGAATTTATCGTCTGCTTTTTTCATCAGTGCATAGAAGGGAAGTGCTTTTTCCCCTAGTCTTGCAACGAATCGACTTAGTGCCGCAACGCGTCCTACGAGCTTCTGTATATCGTGCACCTTTGTGGGCTTGCCCATTGTTAATATCGCTTGGATCTTCTCTGGATTTGCTTCTATTCCCCTTGCAGATACCAGGAATCCTAGGAGTTGTCCTGCAGATACCCCAAAAGAACATTTTGTCGGGTTGAGCTTGAGCTTGTACCTGTTCAAGTTGTCGAAGGTTTCTGCTAAATCACTGATTAGTGACTCCTCTTTTCTTGTTGTAATGACCACGTCGTCGATGTAGACTTGGATGTTCCGTCCTATTTGGCTTCCGAGGCAGTTTTGCATCATCCTCTGGTAGGTTGCTCCTGCGTTTTTTAGGCCGAAAGGCATGACTTGGTAGCAGAACACACCGTAAGGTGTTATGAAAGCTGTTTTTTCCTCGTCTTCTTTCTTCAAGTTTATCTGGTTATAGCCAGAGTATGCATCCAGGAAGGAAAGCCTTGCGCACCCTGCTGTTGAGTCAATTATCTGATCAATGCGAGGTAGAGGGAAGGAATCCTTTGGACAATGCTTATTGAGAGATGTATAGTCGACACACACTCTTTGCAGATCTGTGTTTTTCTTGGGGACTATAACTGGATTAGATACCCAAGTCGATGTTTTGATTTCTCGGATGGACCCTATGTTTTCGAGTCTGTGTAACTCGGATGCTATTGCTTTCCTTTTGGGTTCATCAAATCTTCTCAATGGTTGCTTAACTGGCTTTGATTTGGGATCGACGTTTAGTGCGTGCTCGACGAGTTCCCTGGGAACCCCTGGCATGTCTGAAGGACACCAGGCGAAGATTTCCCAGCGCTCACGGAGGAACTCGACGAGCGCGCTTTCCTATGCGGGATCCAGGTTTACTGCTATAGAAGTAGTCTTGTTCGGGTCCGTAGGGTGGACCTAGATTTTCTTTGAGTCTTGAGTTGCATCGAAAGCCTGGTCTGGCAGGGATCGCCCGACGTCGGGTAGCACGTTGTGGTCGGTTTCGCCTTTTAGCCTCGCGTACTCTGCTGTCATGCCGAAGGTTTGCGTCAGTCTATTGAATTCTCTGTCACAGGTGTTGGATACTTCAAAACTGCCTTGTACCGTGATCGTTCCTTTGGGTCCTGGGATTTTGAGCGTGAGATATGCGTAGTGAGGTACTGCCATGAATTTTGCAAATGCTGGGCGTCCCAGGATTGCATGATACTGTGAAGGCCAATCCATAACTTCGAACTCCAGTTTTTCTCTGCGATAATTGTTGCTGCTGCCGAAGCAAACGTCGAGTTCTATTTTCCCGAGAGGGTAGTTTGCGCTTCCTGGTACTATTCCATGGAAAGAACAATCTGTTGGCTTTAGACTTTCCAGTGAAATGCACATTGCCCTCAGAGTTCTTGCATATATCAGGTTTATGCCGCTTCCTGCATCCATGAATACACTCCCGATGTCGTATCCCCCTATTTGCACCTTTAGTACCATTGGTGCGTGCCCTGGCCTGGGAACTTTCCTTGGGTGGTCTGTTCTGCTAAATCTAACTAGCTGATCGGACCACCTTAGATACTCTGTAGTAGCTGGTGGTGATGATATTGCCAGGTTGACCTGTCTAGATATGCTCTTCCTTTCTTTCTTTGACTTTGGTACTGGTTGAATCATTGCTGATATGTATGTCGGTGTTCTGGATACCGGGGTATCCCGGTCCACCTGCTCGTGGGCCCCTTCAACGGCCCAGCTTTGGCCCAGGGGAGGAACGACGACCGAAGCCCAACGGAGAAGACCCTCATGAGGAGGCGCCTCATGAGGAGAACGACGGCTAAAAAACGAAGGACCAGAAGACCTCCTCACGAGCTGTTTCTCGTGAGGGGAAGGACCACATCCACGCCAGCTCGGCACGTTTCCATGCTAAGCAAGAAGATAAGAGCAGAAGACTGCGTACCATCCACGCCACCCCCAACAGGGAGGAGACCAGCTTTCGCCGTGCCTGCATAAAGCGGCACAGTGGTTGTTGGCTACCCTCCTAAAAATAGGGTGGACGGTGCAGGACGCCAGAGAAGGACGTCGGCTTCCTCCACCCACTCCTGTGGACCGGCGCCACTACTCTACGAAGACTACATCCATGGAAGACCCAAGTCTACAGCTGTCCTCCCTCCTTGGCCGTGTGTGGCAACCCCTTCCCCAAGATGATAAGGGGAAGGAGGACCTGGGCGCTATAAAAGGAGGGAGGCCACCCCTTAGAGGGGATCCGATCTTCATCTCCGGGCTCCTAGCTAGGCTAAGTTGGTTCTTCTACCTCCAGCCAGTTAGAGCTCTGTAACCAAGACCTTGTACTCCTCGCGAGGTATCGCGTCATAATACAAGAAGGTAGGAAGTAGGGGCTTTACCTCACCACGAGGGCCCTGAACCTGGGTAAAGCTCGGCGTCTCTCTCTCTGCAGTGCGTTGTGCATACGACATCTCGAGGCTTCCGTCACCGTGTTTTGTTGCGATCCAAGATCTTCCACGTTCAGCCCCCTGCGTTCGAATCTTTGGGTCCGTCGCGTGGTACCCCGTTTTCTTGCGACACGAAATCCATCGACATTTGGCGCGCCAGGTAGGGGGCTGTGGTGTGTTTTCTTCTAGATCTGCTTCGACATGGCCGATGCCAATGCAAGGCTCGAGCATCTTCGCCGCCGCAATGCCGTTCGGGGGCAAACCGAGCCCATCTTCCGTCGTCGGGACGTCTCGGCCGAGGAGGAAGATCTGGAGTCCTCCTACCTCCCGTCTGGGTGTACAGAGCCTTCGCTCTCCTTCACCACCACCGCTACTTCTCGCGCTCGTTCTGGGAGTCAGCTGTCCCCTACGCAGGCTCTCGCCATGGCGTAGGAGCTGCTACGCTATCAACCCACTGAGGACGGGCGTGAGGGGTGGTGCGCTCGAATCGCCGAGCTCATCACCATCGCCAACGAAGACCCAGCCCAGGGAGGCGCCCAGGGTGCGGGAGAACCAGATCCGGCGGCGGGGCACCGCGCCCTAGGCACCGGAGATGGGAAGGCCGCCAAGGCCAAGAAGGTGGCTTCCTGCACTGCATCTTCGCCACGCGGGGAGCCTAGCTACCAAATCGTCCAACGCGCTCTGGAAGACGCACGCGTCTCCCTCAAGTGCCGCTGCGAAAACCACGACCACGCCATCAACGACATCGGCGAGGCTGGCAAGAACGTCAAGACCCCCGGGGACCCTATCTACAACCCAGGTGCCTTGCTCTCACTCGCCAGCAACGCTATGTGGTCTGGCCTGACAAGTTCAAGCCGGACATCGGCGCGTGTTACGATGGGACCACCAACCCCGTCGAGTTCCTCCAGCTCTACGTCGTCGCCGTTCAGGCCGCGCATGGAGATCAGCGTGCGATGGCCAATTGGTTTCCCATGGCCCTCAAAGACGCTCCGCGAACTTGGCTCATGAATCTTCCTCACGAATCCGTGACTTCATGGAAGGACTTATGCCGTCAGTTCGTCGCCAACTTCATGCCCACGTACGAGCGCCCCACCACTAAGAACGACCTTAAGGCGGTGCGTTAGTACAAGGGCGAGACGCTTCGTCAATACATCCAGCGCTTCAGCCAGATGAGGGACAAGATTCCCCGGATCTCCAATGAGGAGGTCATCTCCGCGTTCTCCACGGGCGTTTTCCGACATCAAGATGAGGGAGAAGCTGTCCGTGAATGATGAGCCGACTTCCGTCGTCAGGCTCTTCGAGATCGCCGACAGATGCGCTAAGGCCGAGGAGGGGAGGCTCTTCGTGCACAACTTGCCGGAGGCGCTTCCCCCAAAGCTGAAGTCCAAGGACCCCAAGCGCAAGGAGGCTGCTATCCTCGCAGCGGAGCCTGATCAAAAGTAGCGCCGCGGGGACCGCTCCGAACGCGATAAAGGTCGACGTCGACGCTTCTGCATCCTCCACAAAAAGGACACCCACAATACCGATGATTGTTGGATTGTCCGGAAGTTTCATGAGGAAAATGGTGTCACTAAGCGCCGTGGGAGTAGCCGCAGCCACGACAAAGGTGGATCCCGGGGCGATCGCCGCGACGACGATCGGGATGAGGGTCGCCGCCGCGATGGTCTGTCTCGTGCAGATCCCGAGCCGCTACCGCTGCCTCCACCGGCGAATGATCATCGGGAAGAGAACCAGGGGGGCTATCAAGAGCCGCGAGGCTTCACCGCTTGCCACCTGGATGGAGCCCAAGCTCCTTTGTCTAATCGCCACTTCAAGCAGCTGTCGCGAGAGATCACGGCAGCACAGCGCAACGCCGGCAACCGCTTGATGAGGTGGTCAACCAGCAAGATCGGTTTCGACGAGGAGGATTATCCGGCCTCCACAAAGAGCATGGGCACAATTCCCCTCTTATGCACGCCTACCATCAATAACATCGCCATCAACCGTACTCTCATCGACGGAGGGGCGGGCCTCAACATCATCTCCGTCGAGGTCTTCGAGAAGATGCAGGTGCCGTACCATCGGCTCATGCCCACCCGACCGTTCTTCGGAGTGACGGAGGGTTCTACAATGCCAATCGGGCAGGTACGCCTGCCCGTCACCTTCGGCACCCGGGACAACTACAGGACGGAAAGCCTCGACTTCGACGTCGCCTACATCGCGCTGCCGTACAATGCCATCCTCGGCTATCCAGCTCTGGCGAGATTCATGGCAGCAACGCATCATGGCTTCAACGTCCTCAAGATTCCAGGCGCCAATGGCACGATCACCGTGCGTTGCAACGAAAAGGATGCTGTCCGATCTATGGAGCATGTCTACCGTGAGGCCGCCACCATGTTCCTTGCTGACGAAGATCTGCTGGAACACTCCGGTGACCTCACGAGGAAGAAACAGCTCGTGTCGCAAGAGTGGGCTGCTGCAAAGAAGGCCTCTCTCGAGCCCCTCCTGCCGGGCTCGACAGGGAATAAGTTCGCCGCCTTTGCGTCGCCTACTCCAAGCGAGGACCTGGTCCATCCGATGCTGGACATGAGCATTGGGGAAGCTGCAATACCCTTAGGGAGGAGGCCCTAGTTTACCCAAGAGTGCTCTGTTACAAAGAAGGTCCCGCTCCAGGCTGGAGGCTGCGAAAACTTTGTCACCATCGGGGCAGGGCTTTCTCCCAAATAGGAAAGCGCGCTCGTCACCTTCCTATGGGCAAACTCTGACATGTTCACTTGGACTCCGTCAGATATGCCCGGCATTCCCAGGGAGGTGATTGAGCACCACTTAGCCGTGTGCCCTCAGGCGCACCCCGTGAAGCAGAAAACCAGGAAACAAGCGCAAGAGAAATAAGACTTCATCGTCCAAGAGATAGAGAAGCTAAAGAAGGCCAAGTTGATACGCGAGGTAGCACACCCCACCTGGATTGCCAATCCGGTGGTTGTTCCAAAGGCTAATGGCAGCGGTCGCCTCTGCGTGGACTTCACAAGTCTCAACAAAACCTATCCAAAGGATCCTTATCCACTCCCAAGGATAGATCAAATTGTCGACTCCACCGCCGGCTGTGACCTCCTTTGCTTCTTGGATGCCTTCTCCGGCTATCATCAAATCAAGATGGCAAGGGAGGACGAAGATAAAACTGCCTTCATCACACCCTGCGGCATGTACTGCTACGTCAGCATGCCCTTCGGCCTGAAGAACGCAGGGGCCACATTCCAAAGGCTCATGTGTAAGGCCTTGGGGGCTCAGATGGGAAGAAATGCGGAAGCCTACGTCGACGACATCGTCGTTAAGACTCGTGAGAGTTACACCTTCATTGACGATCTGGAGGAAACCTTCGCCAACCTGAGAAAGGTAAATATCAAGCTCAACCCCGCCAAGTGCGCCTTCGGCGTACCGTCGGGACAGTTGTTGGGGTTCCTCGTGTCTCATCGCGGGATAGAGGCAAACCCTGACAAAGTCAAGGCCATCGAAGAAATGCGTCCTCCGCGCAATCTCAAGGAAATGCAGCGCCTCGCGGGATGCATGGCAGCCCTAGGGCGCTTCATCGCGAGGAGTGGAGAGAAGGCCTTGCCCTTCTTCAAGCTCATGAAGCGCACTGGGAAGTTCGAGTGGACTCCGGAAGCTGACAAGGCCTTCGCCGAGCTGAAGAGGTATCTCACGAGCCCACCGATCATGGTTGCCCCAACGTTTCGCGAGCCCTTGCTGCTCTACATCGCAACAACCCCAAGAACTGCAAGCGCTGTCCTTGTCGCTGAGCGGGACGCCAAGGTAATCGCCAAAGAGGGAATCGATCCTCCTTGCCCGGGGGCTCCTCCTGAGGAAAAAGTAGCAGTTTCTTCTGTTCCACAAGAGGAGCTGCCCGCTGCAACTTCGCCGACCGAGCCGCTCTCACGGAGCGACGCTCCTGAGCCTCACGAGGAGAAAACTCCTGAGGACGCCGCCAAGGTGCAAAAGCCCGTGTACTTCGTCAGCACGGTACTACGCGACGCGCGGGAGCGCTACACCATGCAGCAAAAGCTGCTATACACCCTGCTGATCGCTTCAAGGAAACTACGACATTACTTCCAGGGTCACCCGATCAAGGTGGTCACTGATCGGCCCCTGGAGACCATTCTACGCAACCCAAACATCACCGGACAGGTGGCAGAGTGGGCCGTGGAGCTTCAGCCCTTCGAGATCTTCTTCGAAACCACCAAGGTGATCAAGAGCAAAGCTTTGGCTGAGTTCACAGCCGAATGGACTGATCCATTCGCTGACAAGCCTCTAGAGGTAGAGTCAACGCTTCCAGGAGAAGAAGCCCCAGGCCTCTGGGTCATGCACTTTGACGGTGACTTCAACCTCCCCAGCGCGGGGGCTGGCGCCGTCCTTACCTCTCCCTCTGGGGACAAGCTCTTCTACACCGTCCAGCTCTGCTTTAAACCAGAGCACAAGGTCTCCAACAACATCGTGGAATATGAAGGACTACTCGCCGGTCTAAGGGCAGCGAATGCTTTGGGCATCAAGCGCCTCATCGTCAAGGGAGATTCACAACTGGTCGTGAACTTCTCAAACAAGAGCTACACTTCAAAGGATGAGCACATGGCAGCTTATCTTGAGGAGCATCAGAAGATGGAAAAACGCTTCCAAGGTTTGGAGCTGAAGCACATTCCAAGAGGAGAAAATGTAGAAGCGGACGAAATCGCCAAGCGCGCCTCTCATCGCCTGGCACAACCTGCCGGCATCTTCGAGGAGCGCCTCTTCAAGCCATCCGCTTCTCCAACATCGACAGGATCCGACCCTCCGCCTGTCTTTGCACCGCCACCGGAGCAGGGGGCTTCAGATTGCGGGCCTCCTTCGGGTGACCGCGTCCTTCTGGCATTGGCGCGGCAGGAGGGAGTGGATTGGATACTCGAGCTTAAGGCCTTCCTCATCAGCAGCAGGCTTCTGGAGGACGAATTGGAGGCCTAAAGGATAGTACGCCAAGCTTCGGGATATTGCGTCAAGGATGGTGACTTGTACCGGCGTCGCCCAAACGGTGTCGCTCTGAAGTGCATATCTACTCACCAGGGCCAAGAGCTTCTCCGGGACATCCACACCGGCGAGTGCGGGCATCATGCTTCTGCTTCAACTCTCGCCGCAAAGGCGTACCGAAGCGGCTTCTACTGGCCGTCGGCGCTCGGGGACGCGGCTGAGATGGTCAAGAGGTGCGAGGCATGCCAATTCCATGCCAAGCAGATTGATCAGCCGGCGCAGGAGCTGCAAACCATCCCACTCACTTGGCCTTTTGCTGTCTGGGGGCTGGACATCCTCGGTCCATTCCCTATAGTGCAAGGGGGCTACCGCTACCTCTACGTCGCCATCGACAAGTTCACCAAGTGGGTGGAGGTGGAGCCGGTGTGCACCATTCTGGCCAGGTCCGCAGTCAAGTTCATCCGTGGGCTGGTCTGCCGTTTTGGTGTGCCCAACCGCATAATCACCGATAACGGCAGCCAGTTCACCAGCGGGCTGTTTCGGGAGTACTGTGCATTGGCCGGCATCAAAATCTGCTTCGCCTCAGTCGCCTATCCCCGAAGCAATGGCCAGGCCGAGCATGCCAACGCCGAAGTCCTCAAAGGGCTTAAAATGAGGAGCTTCAACGCCAAGCTCGAAGACTGCGGCAAAAAATGGTTAGACAACCTCCAATCCATCTTGTGGTCCATTCGGACTACGGCCACCAAGCCCACCGGGGAAACTCCGTTCTTCTTGGTCTATGGGGCGGAGGCTGTTCTTCCCACCGATGTCAAGTTCGGGTCGCCAGGAGTGCTCGCCTTCAACGAGATCCGCCAAGAGGACCTCATCAAGGACCGCCTCCTCCAGCTCGAAGAAGCTCGGTGCCAAGCAGCGCTTCGCGCCGCAAGGTACCAGCAAGGACTATGCCGCTACCATACCCGCCATGTTCGGGCAGGGACTCTGGAGGTCGGCGATCTGGTGCTGAGGAGGATACTCTCTTGCGAGGGCCTGCACAAGCTATCGCCAATGTGGGAAGGCCCTTCAAGGTGACGCACATCGCCAGACCAGGCTCGGCGCGGCTTGAAACCACGGAAGGCGTGCCGGTGGGGAACCCATGGAACATAGCTCATCTGCGAAAGTTCTACCCGTAGGTTCCTCATGAGGGGATAAGACCGTTGTCACGGCACTTTGTATCAGCTCAAACTGCTTTTCAGCACTGATATTAAGTTAAAGCACAGTATAGCGCCTCTGCTTCGGCATGACATTAAAATGGCATGAAGTCTATTTATTTTCTGTTGTACTCCACGCGGAAGGGGGCTAGGCACGGTGTCTATGCTGGGGCCTTCGCCCAGAAAACAGCAAGCCCAAAAAACCCGAAGGGACTGAGCTCTGATCAGGGGCGACGGCCCGTTATTGATCACCTCCACGTGCCCGTGGTGCTTAGTTCCTCGCGAAGTACACCGGGAAATAAAAAATCTTAGCGAAAAGTCCAAGGTGTGCCCAAGGCACCCACTGAAAACCGGCGCCTCGTGAGCAACCCTCACGAGGGTGCAAGGACGCGTCGAGACACATAACATCCGTGGGAAGATTCCCCTCGCTCGAGGAAGGCCAAACACGGCAGGATTACTGAAGACCGACGCCTCATGAGCAACCCTCACGAGGGTGTGATGGTGCGGTGATGATGGTGCCAGAAAACTTGTTGGCGTGTAGTTGATGAAATAAATGACCGGCCAGTTGGAAACCCCAAGAGAAGGTTTGATGAATATAGCAGCAAGTTTTCCCTCAGTTATGAAACCAAGGTTATCAATCCAGTAGGAAAAAGCCAATACGACTGAAGGTGATGCCCGCTAGCTTCGCGACAGCTCTGGACAATTTATAGGGCACCTCGTCCAAGCTTTGCTTTGTGAGCGGCAACGTGGAACCTGCACACAACACAACCAAATACTTTGTTCCCAACTTACGATGAGGTTGTCAATCTCACCGGTTTGCTTGAAATAAAGGGTATGAGCGTATCGAGTGGAAAGTGATAATAGTAAGCGAGTAAAGTAAACAGTGTGAGTAAAGTAAACAGGTGATAGCAATGTAAAGGAAATAGGATCGGGGTCCATAGTTCACTAGTGGTGTCTCTCCATAAGATAAAATAACACATGCTGGGTAAACAAATTATAGTTGGGCAATTGATAGAATAAAGACAACGTGCATGTCGAGAGGATCACTATGAGGTTTACTTTGGGCATTACAACAAGATACATAGACCGTCATCCAACTGCATCTATGACTAATAATCCACTGATGGCGAATCAATCCGAGAACTCCACAAGTAATAAGTTGCGAACAACAGATAACTGCATTAAGCAAAGTGTGTAATGTAAACAAAGCATATGCCCTTGAGCATATGAATGTTGTTTTCTCCCTAGTAGCAATAGCACATCTACAACCTTAGAGGTTTCTGTCACTCCCCCAGATTAAATAGAGGCATGAACCCACTATCGAGCATGAATACCCCCTCTTGGAGTCACTAGCAACTACTCGGCCAAGATAGCTACTAACAAAGGAGAGCATGCAAGATCATAAACAACATAGAGATAACATAAGATAATATTCAGCACATCAACTCAATCATAACACCAATATTCATCGGATCCCAACAAACACAACATATAGAATTACATAAAGGTAGTCTCGATCATGTAAAGCAGCTCACGAGACCTAAACTTGAAGCACATGGTGGAGAAGACAACCATCTAGCTACTGCTATGGACCCATAGTCCAAGGTAGACTACTCACTCATCGCGCCGGAGGCAAGCATGGCAATGAAGAAGACCTCTGGTGGCGATTCCCCTCTCCGGCAGGGTGCCGAGAAGAGCTTCTGGACCCTCCCGATCTTGGGTCAACGGCGGTGGCGGATCACGATGTATTCTGGAAAAGTGATCGGGTCTTTAGGTTTTTCCCGTCGGGGGGTCTTTATATGCGAAGGGGCGGCGTCAGAAGTGGACCTGGTGGGGCTCACCATAGGGGGCACGGGCCAGCCCTAGGCCGCGCCCCCTAGTGGTGAGGCCCACCAGTGGCTCCTCTCCGTCTCCTCTTCGGTTCTCTGGAAGCTTCGGTAAATTTCTGGACGTCTGGCATTTGTTTCATCCAATTCCGAGAATATTTCCTGTGTAACTTTTCTGAAACACAAAAATAGCAGAAAACAGGGAACTGGCACTGTGGCATCTCGTTAATAGGTTAGTTCCGGAAAATGCATAAAAATGCCACGAAGTGTAACGAAACACTAAGAAAATTATGTAAAAACAAGCATGGAGCATCAAAAATTATGGATACGTTGGAGACGTATCAGCATCCCCAAGCTTAACTCCTGCTCGTCCTCGAGTAGGTAAGTGATAACAAAACAAATAATTTTTGAGGTGACATGCACCTACACAATCTTGACCAACTATGTAAGCATTGTGCGCTGGGATCAAAAGAACTTAAAACATGGGCATGAAAGATATAATCTTGATAGAAGCAACTTAGCAACCATGTTATAACATGAAAATGAACACAAACGAAAGATCATGAAAATGAAACAATGAAAGTCAAACGTGTGTTCAAATCATAAGGAAAAACATACAAATGGTTTTCAGCTTGTCCTTCATGAGAGAGCAAAACATAAATGCATAGGACACCTTCAAGTTTAAGAGGGCAACTAGATACAAATAATTTAAGAATAAGTGAAACCAACAATATGAATCAATCAATGAAAACTTTGGGACAATGCACATTATATTTAGAATGACAACTATGCTCTCTTAGATGGTGTATAAAGATAGAAGGTGGAGACTCAACATAAAAGTAAAAGAAAGGCCCTTCGCGGAGGGAAGCAGTGATTAAACATGTGCTAGAGCTTTTCATTTGTAAAACAGAGATAAAAATTGGGTTTTGAGAGGTGGTTGTTTCATGTCAACGACTGGCAATAGGCTCTTACTATCTTCCATAATAAACAAGTGAGAGCGGTTCCGAGTTCTTTGAAAATTTGGCACATTGGTGCTCTTTTATAAAGCTTTGGCACTCCTCCCCACCTTTTTCCTTTCTCAAACCATGGCTAACCAATTCATCGGGTGCCCACCAACATTCACATACCATGGAGGAGTGCCTTTTTTCTTTTCTTTTAAAATTAGATTGCAATGGTCTGACCAGCTCTCATGCAAAATTAATGACGAGCAGATGAAGCTGCCTAGTCAAGGGGTACTTAATTTAATATGGAAGATAGCAATTCCGACCACTACGTCCCCATTAGCTAAAAATAGTGGCACACAACGAGAAGTAGTTGAACGTTTTTGAAAGGTAGCACATGAAAATTTACTTGGAATGGCTTACAAATACCATGCATATGAATTTATAGTGGACACAATGGCAAACTTGGTTTTTAGGAGTTGGAAGCACGAGTAGATCTCATACTCAGTACAAAATGAGGGCTAGCAAAAGACTGGGAGCGACCAACTAAGAGAGCAATAACGGCCATAATCATGCAAAGCGACAAAGCGACATTAAAAGAAGCATAAGATGGCATCAAAAGTCAAAAACTAAATGATCATAGAGGCAATGGCAACTTTGTATGAGTCTAACATGTGTGAGCATGCGCCAAGTCAACCCAAATAAAGCATCAAAGGAGAAAACCAAAATAATGCTTCCAAATAATTAAAACAACGCATGATTTTTTCAAAGGCTCATTAAGCAATCTCAGTCATTTGAGACAAGTCATGGTACAGCAAAACCACTAAGCATACTATCAAAAAGACATCAAGCATGACATGCAAAAGCCTAGGCCGCAGTCTACACAAGGTCCTTCTTGTACCACTTTTTTGCATAAAGCGTTTTCTCTTTTTCAACACCATTCAAACTTTTTATAAACAACCCTTTTTATGAAAACCAACATGGACCAGAGGTCAAAATACACCATGATAAAAAGATATAACAAGATCTGAACAAAAATCAAGGCGAAAAATGAAAGCTAAACGCAGTTCTAGAAAAAGAAGAACACTCGATCAAGTCCGTTTTTCACTCTTATCGTTCAACGAGTGTTCTTGGCAAATGAAAAGCAAGGAAACTTCTCCAAAAGGAATTTGTTGGGGTCCAACCATTTATTGCAGCAAAAAAAACTAAACAAAACTGAAAACTAAAAATAACTGACGCTCCAAGAAAAACGCATAATGCATGAAGCAATAAAAATATAGTGTTTTGAAAGGTGACCTGATTTTTGCCGATGAAGATGGGGTGCCTCGGGGGCATCCCCAAGCTTTGACGCTTGTACTTCTTGGATATTTCTTGAGGTGCGTGGGCATCCCCAAGCTTGAGCTTTTGTCCATTCTTCAACTCATCTCATCATTCTCCAATCCCTACACTTGAAAACTTCCTTCATACAAAACTAAACACAAATCTATTAGCAATATTAGTGTAAGCATAACAATGAATCAACCCTTTTTGCTTCAGGTTTCAACTCAAAACCACCACATATAAAGCATATACTACTGTAGCAACTTCCCCAAAAGTTCCGTGACCAAAAGAACTAAAAAAGAATACGATAAAGCGGCAAACACAAATATTGGCAGAAATCTGTCAAAACAGAACAGCTGACAAAGGTCGAATTTTTAGAGTGTTTTCTGTTGCTCAAATAAAAAAGTGTTCAACTAATGAAAGTTTGTATATAACCTGGGGCATATGCAAAAGAAATCGCAGGTCCAAAAGATATACAGCGAATTTTCACGAATTTTTACGGTGCAGCACCGAAAACAGTTTCAGGACAGCAACATCCCCAAATCTTACCTCACTCAAATTAGAGGCTTCTCTTGGCACAAAAACAAAATAAAAAGGATAAGGAGCGGTTATTACAGTAATAATAACTTCCAAGACTCAAATAAAAGAAAAATAACTGAAAGTAAAAACATTGGGTTATCTCCCAAGAGTGCTTTTCTTAACGCCTTTGAGCTAGGCGCAGAAAGTGCGAATCAAGTATTTTCGAAAGAATCATTAAGATCAATTGCAGAAGTCTTTTCAATAATAAATTGAATTGTGTCCAAATGAGTTTTTGAGGACCCTTTATGATCACTCTTTGGTACACTACTTTTATCAAAAAAGTTTTCTGGACAAATCCAACTAAAATTCTTTTCCAAAGCATCATGAATTCCTACAAGTTTACAAGGTATTAGCACTCTAAAATCTTTATTGGGTGTACCAACAACTTCAACAGGCGAGCCTAGCTTATTAAATTTCTTAAAAACTTCCCTAGCCTCAATGGCAACATCTCTAAATTCTATGCACAAAATTTCCAAGATAAAAGCTTTCTTTTCGGGGTCTTCAATATCATGAAGCTTAAGGAACATGTATTGCATAAAAGGATTAAGGCTAGCAAACCTAGCTTCCAACATGTGAATTAAATAAGCAGAAGCAACTTCATAACTAGGAGCAAGCTCAGCCAAAGACTTTTCCTCAACATCTTTATGCATACTAATATGATTAAAGAACCCCTCAATGTTACTTTTTCCAATAATTGAACAACTACCTACTTAGAGGTCCTCCAGAACGTACTTAGGGAACAACATAATGAACTAGAGTAAAGAAATAACAACTATAAAGGAAACTAATTTTTTTTTGTGTTTTTGATAAAACGATGCAAGTAAAAATAAAGTAAAAGCAAAACTTAAAACAAAGTAAAGGATGTGCGTGCGAAACTCCCCTTGCAGAAGTCTTCTTTTTCCCCGACAACGGCGCCAGAAAACTTGTTGATGGCGCGGTGATGTTGGTGCCAGAAAACTTGTTGGCATGTAGTTGATGAAATAAATGACCGGCCAGTTGGAAACCCCAAGAGAAGGTTTGATGAATATAGCAGCAAGGTTTCCCTCAGTTATGAAACCAAGGTTATCAATCTAGTAGGAAAAAGCCAATACGACTGAAGGTGATGCCCGCTAGCTTCGCGACAGCTCTGGACAATTTATAGGGCGCCTCATCCAAGCTTTGCTTTGCGAGCGGCAACGTGGAACCTACACACAACACAACCAAATACTTTGTTCCCAACTTACGATGAGGTTGTCAATCTCACCGGTTTGCTTGAAATAAAGGGTATGAGCATATCGAGTGGAAAGTGATAATAGTATGCGAGTAAAGTAAACAGTGCGAGTAAAGTAAACAGGTGATAGCAATGTAAAGGAAATAGGACCGGGGTCCACAGTTCACTAGTGGTGTCTCTCCATAAGATAAAATAATACATGCTGGGTAAACAAATTACAGTTGGGCAATTGATAGAATAAAGACAACGTGCATGTCGAGAGGATCACTATGAGATTTACTCTGGGCATTACAACAAGATACATATACCGTCATCCAACTGCATCTATGACTAATAATCCACTTATGGCGAATCAATCCGAGAACTCCACAAGTATTAAGTTGCGAACAACAGATAACTGCATTAAGCAAAGTGTGTAATGTAAACAAAGCATATGCCCTTGAGCATATGAATATTGTTTTCTCCCTAGTAGCAACAGCACATCTACAACCTTAGAGGTTTCTGTCACTCCCCCAGATTAAATAGAGACATGAACCCACTATCGAGCATAAATACCCCCTCTTGGAGTCACTAGCAACTACTCGGCCAAGATAGCTACTAACAACGGAAAGCATGCAAGATCATAAACAACATAGAGATAACATAAGATAATATTCAGCACATCAACTCAATCATAACACCAATATTCATCGGATCCCAACAAACACAATATATAGAATTACATAAAGGTAGTCTCGATCATGTAAAGCAGCTCACGAGACCTAAACATGAAGCACATGGTGGAGAAGACAACCATCTAGCTACTACTATGGACCCATAGTCCAAGGTATACTACTCACTCATCACGCCGGAGGCAAGCATGGCAATGAAGAAGACCTCCGGTGGCGATTCCCCTCTCTAGCAGGGTGCCGGGAAGAGCTTCTAGACCCTCCCGATCTCGGGTCGATGGCGGCGGCGGATCGCGATGTATTCTGGAAAAGTGATCGGGTCTTTAGGTTTTTCCCGTCGGGGGGTCTTTATAGGCGAAGGGGCGGCGTCAGAATTGGACCTGGTGGGGCTCACCATAAGGGGGCGCGGGCCAGCCCTAGGCCGTGCCCCCTGGTGGTGAGGCCCACCAGTGGCTCCTCTCTATCTCCTCTTCGGTTCTCTGGAAGCTTCGGTAAATTTCTGGATGTCTGGCTTTTGTTTCGTCCAATTCCGAGAATATTTCCTGTGTAACTTTTCTGAAACACAAAAACAGCAGAAAATAGGGAACTGGTACTGTGGCATCTCGTTAATAGCTTAGTTCCGGAAAATGCATAAAAATGCCACGAAGTGTAACGAAACACTAAGCAAATGGTGTAAAAACAAGCATGGAGCATCAAAAATTATGGATACGTTGGAGACGTATCAGGGTGCAAGGACGCATCGATGCACATAGCATCTGCAGGAAGATTCCCCTCGCTCGAGGAAGGCCAAACACGGCAGGATTACTGAAGACCAATGCCGCTACGATCATCTTGCGAAGGAGACGCAGATTCGGAGGTCCGCGCCAGGCCCTTCACCTCGTGAGCAACCCTTAACGAGGTGTCGACGGTCTCTGGGCTCTCTTAAGCGTCGACGCTTTCGCGTCCGTGAGGGTCCAGCTTCCCTCAACAACGAGGAAGGCCCCGTGAATCACCACGCGCGGCAATTTGCTCTTAGCTGCTGACACAGATAGTGCCGCGCTCCCTCACAATGAGGAAGGTCTCTGTGCCGATCACAGGGGCATCTTATCGACTTATTTTTTCATTTGTTTTATCGACTTGTTTTTCATTTTCGGGGATTTGGGGTTTTTTGTTTTCCGACTCTTTCTTCAACCACTTGTCTCAGGAATTGTCAAACGTCGACGCCGACCCCGACCCCGTCATGAGCTCTGAGGCACAGGGATGCCTCCCTCCAGCGCTAACAACTCACTAGGGCTCTCGAGCGTGCGGATGACCAAGACAACGACGAACGGCGAAAAGCGGAAGAATAGGACAATTAACAACAAAGATGGCATTGATAGCCCCCGGTGGGGGGAAAAGCAGAGGCACGGCGGGGCATACCCCGCCAGCGCGAACTACATGACAAAAGAGGGGAGGAGACTAGCTCCCCTCCCCAGAAGGCTACCGCGCCAAGGCCGCCCCTTCACTCCGCCGCGGGCTAGGGGTAGGTGCGGTGGACGCCGGTGGCGGCGAAGATCCGCACCGAGGCCTCCAGCGTCCCCAGCTTGAAGCGGAAGACGAGGTGGTCACCGATGCGGAGGCGGTGGCCGAGGGCAAAGGCCCTCCAGCGCCCGGAGAAGACGGCATTGCCGCCCGCTCCAAGGAGGATGTCAGCGGGCCAGAGGAGCTCTGGCCTGCTCTGGTCCACCAGCGCGACCTCTCCGGAGGAAGCGCCGGGGGCGTAGATCACCCTCCGGACTGCGTCGGGCAGCCGGAGGGAGGCGAAGCTCAGAGCGTCGACGACGACGAGGAGCTCCAGGAACTGGGACCCCGGAGTGACAAGGGGACCCAGCATCTCCGCCGCTAGACGGCGGGGAGTGGCAACCACGCCAGTCGCCGGCGAGGCCGCCTCCTCTGGCCCCGGACTGTCCGCGGGCGGGGGGAGGGGGCCCAGAGCGGCCTCCACCTCCCGGAGTGCCCGGTCAATGCTCCCCGAGGCGCGGGGAGCCAGCGCCGCCTCCACTGGCGATGGCGCGTTCAGGGCGCCCCCAGGCGCTGGACCCCGAAGGGTCAGGGCGCTGGAGGTCCCCGGGGCGGCGCGATTCGCCTCGCCCCGCATCGGCGCCCCAAGGCGCAGGGGGCCCCCAGCGCCGGGCGTCCACTGGGCGGGAATCTTCTCCTTGTTTCTGCTACCCGGGGGGCGCCCACGGCGCTTCGTCCCCGAGCTCGCTCCAGCGGCGGCGGAGGACGCGGAAGGATCCATCACTTGGGGGAGTGTCGAGGAAGAAGCGGCACTGGAGGAAGAGGGTGAAGTGCCAGAGGTGTCGAGGAGGCTGTATTTAAGGGGCGCAGCCAGCGTCGATGCGTCAAATCTCAGCACAGGAATCGAAGCGTCGGCGTAGCGCTCTGTAGCGAAGCGACGCGCCATCATGACGGTTGACGCCTCGGGGACTGTTGCGTCGCCCGCCGTTTCATCTCACCAGCTGCGGTCGCGCCACGCGTCCGCAGCCTCTGCATCTTCACATGGTCCTCTGACCACACGTTGACGCACGCCGTTGGAGGGCCCAGCAGCTTCTGGGGGCCCCTGGCCCTTCGCTCCCTCAAGAGGGTGCGTTCGCGGGCCAGGCTCCTGGGGGCTACTGTCGGTGTTCTGGATACCAGGGTATCCCGGTCCACCTGCTCGTGGGCCCCTTCAATGGCCCAGCTTCGGCCCAGGGGAGGAACGACGACCGAAGCCCAACGGAGAAGACCCTCATGAGGAGAACGATGGCTAAAAAGCGAAGGACCAGAAGACCTCCTCACGAACTGTTTCTCGTGAGGGGAAGGACCACATCCATGTCAGCTCGGCACGTTTCCGTGCTGAGCAAGAAGATAAGAGCAGAAGACTGCATACCGTCCACGCCACCCCCGACAGGGAGGAGACCAGCTTTCGCCGTGCCTACATAAAGCGGCACAGTGGTTGTTGGCTACCCTCCTAAAAATAGGGTGGATGGTGCAGGGCGCCAGAGGAGGACGTCAGCTTCCTCCACCCACTCATGTGGATCGGCGCCACTACTCTACGAAGACTACGTCCACGGAAGACCCAAGTCTACAGCTGTCCTCCCTCCTTGGCCGTGTGTGGCAACCCCTTCCCCAAGATGATAAGGGGAAGGAGGACCTGGGCGCTATAAAAGGAGGGAAGGCCACCCCTTAGAGGGGATTCAATCTTCATCTCCAGGCTCCTAGCTAGGCTAAGTTGGTTCTTCTACCTCCAGCCAGTTAGAGCTCTGTAACCAAGACCTTGTACTCCTCGCGAGGTATCGTGTCGTAATACAAGAAGGCAGGAAGTAGGGGATTTACCTCACCACGAGGGCTCTGAACCTGGGTAAAGCTCGGCGTCTCTCTCTCTGCAGTGCGTTGTGCGTTCGACGTCTCGAGGATTCCGTCACCGTGTTTCGTTGCGATCCAAGATCTCCCATGTTCAGCCCCCTGCGTTCGAGTCTTTGGGTCTGTCGCGTGGTACCCCGTGTTCTTGCGACACGAAATCCATCGACAATGTATACCTTTGACTCCAGTTGCTTTGCGAGTCGCTGCATTTGATATCCTTGACTCGTGCTTTTTCCTCCCTGTTGTGTTCCTTGGCTTGAATCTATGGTGCTTTGCAACCTTAGGAAGGTTCTGCAATCCTTCATGTGATGGTTGGAGACTCTCTTCCCGTCCAGGTACGCATAATGGATGCGACAAGGACCATACAACATATCTTCTGCCGAGGGACACGAGTACCTTGGTTTCTCCTTTCCCCTGTTATCTCTTGCTTGATACTCTTTGCTTTCGTAGTCTTCCTCGTTCCTTCCGTCGTATTCCGCGGCTATTAGATTTCGCCTTCCATGGTTGTCGTCGTTGCGGTATCGTTGCCTTTGCCTACGTCATTTATCGACTTCCGGTGACCGTCCCCTTTTGTTGTTATACGCGTCCTCTCCGTCGGCGAATCTGTTGACTATCTCCATTAGTTCTGAAACTGTTCTTGGCTTTATTCTCCCTATCTCTTCCACGAGGTCTGAGCGACGAAGTCTGGCTGAAAAGGCATCTATTGCTCTTTCATCGGAGACGTCCTCTGCAGAGTTTTTAATGACACTCCAGCGTTGTATATAAGAGCGCAGAGTTTCATCTCTTTTCTGTATGCATGATTTAACTTCTTCCAATGACGCTGGTCGCTTGTATGTTGAGCAAAAATTTCTTGCGAATTGACTCTCTAGTTCCCCCAACTTCCGATGGAATCATTGGGTAAAGTATTTAACCAGGACCGCGCTGCGCCGGTGAGGTGTAACTGCAAACTTTGCATTGCCGTTGCTCTTGTTCCCCCTTGTATTTGTACTGCTTATAGGTAGTCTGACAACCATAGCATTGGTTCTTGTGACCCATCATACTTTTATTGATCATGCGGCAACTTAAATCCTTTGGGTACTCGCGTTTTGCGAACCCTTCGGGTAAATCATAGCGCGCCCATCTCTTTTTCATTGTCTTCATAGTTTTCTTCCCTCCACGCATAACGTGAGTTGTTTACCCTTGCCTGTGCTATTATGTTCCTTGCATCCTCCTTCCTTTTTGGCGTTTCTCGTCTTCTGAGGACTCGCTAGTTTCGTTCCGCGAAGATTTGCGCTTGACCTCTTCTTTTTGCCTTTCACTACGGTGAGTCGACTTTTTCTCTGAAATATTTCCCCTTAGCTTGTCTTCTACTAACCCGAGGCTTCGTATCGCGGCTTGATGCATGTGTTCTCGCGGGTCTCCAGGTTTTGGTTGCGTGGTTAGTAGGTATGCCTATGCTGCTATCAATGCTGCTTTTGGTGTTTCTTGCACGAATTCTTCTTCCTCCTCTGGTTGGTTCGCGCTTGGGCTTTTCATATAGCTTTCTTCTACTATACGTGATGTTGTCCTTTTGCTGTGCTTTGGGTCCCTGTGCCTCTCCATGCTAGACTCTGATGAGTTGCTATATTCACTTCAATATCCTTCACTTGGTGTGCTGTTGTAATCTGGGCTTCTCATAATCATATCTCTTTCTTGCCTTAACTTCTTTCTGTGCTGGTGTAGCGCGTATTGGTATCCCATTAAAACTTCTCTTCTTGAGTCTGCGGGTACATCAGTCCCGTGGTTGATAGCTGTCATGATCATTCTCCACTCTCCGGTGGAAACGTGCACTTTCTCCTTTTCTTGCTTGCCGCTGCTCCTTATTTTGTTGACTTGCATGTCGACCTCCTCGTTGCCTGCGTGATTATTTTCTTCGTCTGCTGCTTCAGTGATGATGACGCATAATTGGTGTATGCTTCTGGAGATGCTGCTATTCCCGCTGGAGAAGTCCCCTGGTTTGTCCACTGCTGCTTCCACGATGGTCTTTTGCCTGATTTTGTCGGGTTCCTTGAATTTTTCTTGCAGATTTTCTATTGCTGCTAAGCTGACTGGCGAGTTTGCCTCGCTAGAAGAGCCTATAGACGATCCAAATTTGGCCATTATTTCGGCTTTACTTGTCGATGGACCCGATTTCGCCGAATTCGAAAGACAAGTTGAACCCGAAGGTCCAACATAGAAACTCAGACTTCCGAATGTCAACTCCATCTTTTGGTTTTCGTCGACTTCTAGATTGCTATTGGCTAAAAGCGAAAAAGCCGTCGAATTCATGATTCCAACGCCCAGAGTCCCCATGGTCGGCGCCAATTGACGAGGGTTAAACTCGACAAATGTCCTAAATGAAGGATTTAGGATCAGGGAGATAGGGCGTCGGATGAACTCGAAGGTAAAACTCAGTCAAACAAGGTGGCTATGAAAGTAAGCGTGGGTGTAAAACCTGGCTTGCTTTCAATCTGTCCCACACCATCCCCTCCTGGCCCCTATATATAGGTGGCCAGGTCTCGAGGATCGGGTGGGATTCGATACAGATTACAATATTGTCATACGACATGAACTCGTATTTCGACTAGTATTACAATTGGGCCTAGATTAACGGGCCTCAGGGGTACTCAACTGACGGGCTCTATTATCTATACCCTTGTCACTATGCATTTTTCTTGGAGCGTCTTTACTTTCGCTTTCAGTTTTCTTTTATTTTGTTTGCTGCAATAAATGGTTGGACCCCAACAAATTTCTTTTGGAGGAGATGTACCTTGCTTTTCATTTGCCAAGAACACTCTATTTTTCACTCTTATCGTTCAATGAGTGTTCTCTTTTTCTAGAACTACGTTTAGCTTTCGTTTTTTGCCTTGATTTTTGTTCAAATCTTGTTTTATCTTTGCATCAAGGTGTATTTGGACCTCTGGTCTATGTTGGTATTCATCAAAAGAGTTGTTTCAAAAAGGTTTGAATGGTGTTGGAAAAGAAAAAAAGTTTCATGCAAAAAAGTGGTACAAAAAGGAGCTTGTTTAGACTGCGGCTTAGACTTTTGCATGCCATGCTTGATGTCATTTTGATAGTATGCTTAGTGATTTTTGCTGTAGCATGACTTGTCTCAAATGACTGAGATTGCTTAATGAGCCTTTGAAAAAATCATGTGTTGTTTTTATTATGTGGAAGCATTTATTTGGTTTTCTCCTTGATGCTTTATTTGGGTTGACTTGGCGCATGCTTACAACATGTTTGACTCTAACAAGTCGCCATAAGCCTCTATGATCATTTGGTTTTTGACTTGTGATGCCACTTTATGCTTCTTTTAATGATGTTTTGTCGCTATGCATGATTATGGCCGTTATTGCTCTCTTAGTTGGTCACTCCCAGTCTTTTGCTAGCCCTCATTTTGCACTGAGTATGAGCTCTACTCGTGCATCCAACTCCCAAAAACCAAGTTATTCCAATGTGTCCACCATACATACCTATTAGCAATTTTCTATTCCAAAATACATTTGACTTGCTTTTATCTATCCTTCGAATTAAACTCTTTTTGGTGTTATGCGAAAATTAGTCAGTAAAGCTCTCACGAACCTGATGGCACACTTTACTTTTCTCACTTTTAAAATTTTGACATTGTGGCTCTCTTATGTTGATGTTATGCTTGCAAGTTGTAAGTTGGAAATTAGCCAAACCATGCCGTCATGGGGAAAGCTTTCAACATTGCACTTCTCTTATTTGAGTTGATATCATGATCTTTTATTTATGGATACTCGCGATGTGAAATAAGTTGGGAATCTTGCGGGATCATGGAGTTTGTATATGTGTTAGAGAAACGCCTGGGCCGCTAATCTAAGCCATGCATTATTCATGATGGAAATTTACAACATGCCCATAGTGGATATTCTACAACGTATCTCACAATAAAAAGCTGTACTAATGGTAAATAAAAGAGATGACGAGGTGTTCATTGTCTGTTTGTCCTGTCATTTTGATGTGGGCTTGTTTCATGTCATCGGGCAAGGAGGTACCCCGTTGGCAGTTCTCGATGATACGTGCATACTTACAATGATAAGAGCTTGCTTGGGACCCTAAGTCGAGTAGCATGAGGTTTGGGTATTCGTACTTCACGGGACATGAGGTTTTCAACTTATGATTTGTCAAGCATATGCTCATAATTGTTCTCGCATTAACTTTAACCATTCAAGATGCCTATGATGGGGGCAATGAGAGCTCAAAGCTAGTAAGTACCATAATTTTTGAAGGTTTATAAAACTTGCAATCACTGCTTCCCTCTACGAAGGGCCTTTATTTTACTTTTATGTTGAGTCTCCACTTTCTACCTGGCGAGGGTTAACTCGACAAATGTCCTAGATGAAGGACTTAGGATCGGGGAGATAGGGCGTCAGATGAACTCGAAGGTAAAATTAGTCAAACAAGGTGTGTATTGAAAGTAAACATGGGCAGAGACCTGGCTTGCTTTCAATCTGTCCCTCCCCGTCCTCTCCTGGCCCCTATATATTGATGGCCAGGTCTCAAGGATCGGGAGGGATCCGATACAGATTACAATATCGACGTACGATATGAACTCGTATTTCGACTAGCTTTACAATTGGGCCTAACTTAACAGGCCTCAGGGGTACTCAACTGACGGGCTCTATCATCTATACCCTTGTCAGTAGCCCCCGAGATTCTACCAGAATTGCAGATTTGGGTTGAATCTCAAATCTTCAAATCTTCGACTTGATCAATACTTGACTTTTTTATATCTTCAAATCTTCGACTTGGTCTTTCGACTTATATTTTTATTATGATGTCTCGCAAGGGGTTTTGATGAACAAGCCTGACAACTCTGACGGATCAAGAGGCCAGTTAACTGCCAGAACAGATACTTGTCACCTACTTCAAATTCAATCCCATTGGACTTGAATTCGGGAAACCGGTCAAACTCATTCTTTTGCCGCATTTAGGACTTACAAAGAATGAATCCCAGTGATTCTCAGGGTACCCAGTGCGTCCACTAGGATTTTCTTCGCGTCGTAGACAGGGATAAATACCAGCAGAGCGCATCCATATGCGTATACTAGGCCACACAGGACGGATCCTGGGGTCTTACCTTCATGATATATTTCAACCACGACATTCAAGTTTTGTCGTGATGACGCAACTCGAGAATCATATTTCGCAGCCTTGTTTGACTGTTTCAGTATACAAAATATTCGAGTTATCCTTTTTAACTCTCATAAATAGCTCCCGATGGGAGTAATCGATGTTTATTTTGTCGACAATGTAGACGAAGTTCATTGTTGACGAAATGTAGCCGATTGCGCCTAAACCACTTGTCCACCAGCTGGTTGATACGTCCAAAACGTATCCACTTTCCCGAACACTTTTGCTGTTATTTCTCCTCTAATTTGTGTGTTTTGAATACAACTAACACGGACTAATGCAGTTTTCAGTAGAATTGCTCTGGTGTCTCGTTTTTGTGCAGAAATCCAACTTTCAGTAAAAATTCGGGAAAAATTGGCAAAAATCCCACGGGGCCAGAAGACGAGACGGAGGGGAGGCACGAGGCCACCATACAAAGAGGGGGCGCGGCCCAGCCCTGGCCGCGCCCACCTGTTGTGAGGATGGCTCGGCCGTCTCCTCGACCTCTCCTTCCGCCTACATATACCCTCTAACCTAAAAATATCGGGGGTACGGCGTTTTTCCCAGATAGAGTTCCGCTGCGCTGCCACCATCAGAAACCGTGATTCGGAACCAGAAACTCCGTTCTGGCACCCTGCCGGGATGGGGATTTGGAGGAGATCTTCATCACCATCATCACCGACGTCCCTCCATCGACCATCCATGACTCCCCCATCCATGTGTGAGTAATTCCCCCGCTGTAGGTGAGGGGATGGTAGGGATTGGATGAGATTGTTCATGTAATTTGATATGATATCGTTAGGGAATGGTGCCTAGGATCTACTATTAGTGCTTATGACATTGTTGCAACTTGTTATGCTTAATGCTTGTCACTTTGGGCCCGAGTGCCATGATTTCAGATCTGAACATGTTATTGTTTCATTATGATAATTGTTGTTTATGGTCATACCTGCAAGTTGTTTACACATATTGTTGTCCGGAACCCGAGGCCCCAAAGTGACAGAAATTGGGATAACCGGAGGGGATGGCTACGATGTGAGGATCACATGTGTTCACCGAGTGTTAATGCTTTGCTCCGGTACTTTATTAAAAGGAGTACCTTAATTACCAGTAGTTTGGCTTGAGGCCCTGCTGCAACAGGCTGGTAGGACAAAAGATGTCATGCAAGTTTCTCCTTGTGAGCACGTACGACTATATATGGAACACATGCCTATGATTGTTTAGTACTAGGATGCTTTATCATTATTTATCTGCAATTGCCCATGTCTCATTGATTTCAATGAATTATCTTATCCATGCAACGCCCGTACATCCATCCCTATGCCTACAGTATTTGTTCCTACTGTTTACTATTGCTACTATTACCGCTGTTATTTTACTACCGCTGTTACTGTTTCACTACTATCACCACTATAAAACTATTGCTACTGATAAACCACTGCGAGCAAGACTGTTTCCAGGTGCAGCTGAATTGACAACTCATCTGTTAAGGCTTATAAATATTCTTTGGCACCCCTTGTGTCGAATCAATAAATTTGGGCTTTACTTCCCTCGAAGACTATTGCGATCCCCTATACTTGTGGGTCATCAAGACTATTTTCTGGCGCCGTTGCCGGGGAGCATAGCTTTATTTGTAAGTTCACTTGGTATTCATATTGTTTGCTGCAATCCTTTCATCATGGGTAAACCTCGTGATGGAAAAGTTCCTATATTGCCATCCACTACAAGAAGAGGTACAACTCTCAACACCTCTGTTGCTCTTGATTCACCATCTGTTATGAGTAAGTTGCTTACACCACCACATGCACACGCTACTGCTACTACTTCTGCTGAGTTTGAAAATGCCACTGATAATTTAGATGATGCTTCTACTGTGCTTGATGAGAGTGGTTCACTAGGTTCCTTTTTAGATGCTACTATTGCTAGAGCTAAGTCGGGAAACACCACTGTTACACCTGTTAGTTCACCTGAGTCTAGGGAATGTCCTAGTGATGAGTTTGAAGATTATATTGAGCTTGATGATGATTTTATTGCTGAAGCACATGCTACTCGTAATGCTGCTGATGTTAAAGAACTTCTTGCAAGACGTACTGTTAGATATAAATTGTCTCCTGATCCTAAGTTTGCTGCTTCTCCCATAAATATTAGAGACAAGGATTATGATTTCTCTTTGGATTTATCTTACATATCTATTGTTGAGAAAACTCCTTTTTGTGGTACTAAAGATGAGAGTGCTATGGAGCATATGAATGAGCTTTCTACTTTGAGTAATTTGTTTTCTGATGATATTAAGCTCTGCACTTACTTTGTTGCTAAGATTTTTCCTTTCTCGTTGAAAGATGCAGCTAAAACTTGGTTTAATAACTTGTCTCCTGGATCCATTAATAGTCCTATTGCTTTGGTTAATGCTTTCTTTCAGAAATATTTTCCTGCTAGTGCTCAACATGCTGCTTCGCAGAAAATCTTTGACTTTGAACAGGGAAAAGGAGAGAAACTACCGGAATCATGGGGAAGGTTTTTCTCTTTAATTAGAGCATTGCCTAAGGAACCATTGCCTAAAAATGAACTCCTTGATATATTTTATAATGGACTAACTGATGAATCTAAGACATATTTGGATAGTTGTGCTGGTTGTGTTTTCAGGCAAAGAACTCCGGCTGAAGCTGAAGAATTAATGGTTAAAATAAGCCAGAATCATGATGATTGGACTCTAGTTGAGCCAACACCAGCACCAACCCCTGAGCCAACACCGAAGAAGAGAGGGATGATTGAATTAAATGATGAAGTGATGAGGGAAGCCAAGAAATCTCTAAAGGAGAAAGGTATTAAAGCCGAAGATGTTAAGAATTTACCTCCTATTGAAGAATTATGTAAGCCAATCCCTCACTCATCTACAATTGAGGTACACTCTCTCCAACGCTTTGATGATAGAGATATTCCTTATTCTAAACCTCCTGATCAATGCTTAGATGAATTTGATAATTTTATTGTTAAGCAAGATAATTTTAATAAAAAAGTGCAGAATCATTTGTTGGAAAATTCTAGAGCTATTAACAAGTTGCAGGATATTGTGGAAAGAACCTCCAATGATGTGAAGATACTTGTTAAACATTTTCAAATGGTTCAAACACAAATTGATCAGCTTACCAAGGTGCAAAAAGACTTGCTAGTTAATGCCGCAAGAGAGAAGCAAGCATGTGAAATACGCACAAGAGGTGGTGCTACCACTCAAGACCCCTTATATCCTGAAGGACATCCTAAGAGGATCGAGCAAGATTCTCAACACACTTCAAGTGATGATATTCCTTCCAAGAAGAAGAAGAAGAAGAAGAAGAAGCATAAAACAATTGCAGAACCTTCCGGGACAGGTAAAGATCCTAATAGTGTTTCTATTTCTGATGCTGAAACTGAACCAGGTGATGCTTCTGATAAAGAAGAAGTTGAAGAGGAACCAGAAAAGATTGATAAGAATGCAAAGTATACCAAAGAAAACTTCATTGCCAACAAGCATGGTAATGAGAGAGAACCATGGGTGCAGAAACCAATGCCTTTTCCTGGTAAGAAACATAAATCAAAGGAAGAAGAACACTACAACAGGTTTTGTGAATGGATGAAACCTTTATTTTTGCAAATTCCTTTGACTGATGCTATTAAAATGCCTCCTTATGCAAAGTATATGAAAGATATTGTTACTAACAAAAGGAAGATTCCTAATGAGGAAATTTCCACTTTACTTGCTAATTATTCTTTTGATGGTAAAGTACCGGAGAAGCTTGGAGATCCAGGTATACCAACTATTCCTTGCTCCATTAAAAATAACTATGTTAGAACTGCTTTATGTGATTTGGGAGCTGGAGTTAGTGTCATGCCTTTTTCTCTTTATAAGAGACTTGATCTTGAAAAATTGGTATCAACTGATATATCTTTGCAAATGGCTGATAAGTCTACTACTATTCCCATTGGTATATGTGAAAATGTTCCTATTCAAGTTGCTAACAGTTGTTTGATATTAACTGACTTTGTTGTGTTGGAAATGCCTAAAGATGATAATATGTCTATTATTCTTGGGAGACTTTTTCTAAACACTGTAGGTGCTATTATTAATTGCAATCAAGGAAAAGTAACTTTTAATGTCAATGACAAAGAGTACACAGTTTATTTTCCCAAGAAGATTGATAGAAACAATGCTCTAAATTCCGTCAAGAATGTTGAGACCATCAGAGTTGGCCAAATTATTTGTTCAGAGCGGAAGCCCAAGGAAGAATATAAAATTGTTATGATTGGGACTATGCCTATCAAGGTTGAGGTAACATAAGCATAAAGTGAAGTGCAAACTTTTTCCTCATATAGAATTAGTTTGGTAACAAGACCTGATCAACCTTGTTAACAAAGTGATTTTATATGAATGAAACTTCGTTTTCACCGCATCCACTCCACCTCACTTGTACTTACTTTCACCAATTTTATTCCTTTATTTTAGTTACATGATTAAGAGTATCTCAGAGCTACTCATACTTGGTTTTGATTTGCTTGAAATTGTTTCATCTTCGTTTTTCTGAGTTTTTATCGATTAGCCAATTTCTGAAAAATCCTCAAAAATAAAGTTTCTCGAAAAATTCCAGAAAAATCTTTATAAATTTTTTTGTCAAAAATGGGACAGAGAGACACCTGGGAGACACCAGGAGGGGCTGCCACGCCACCACACACACAGGGGGCGCGGCCCAGCCCTGGCCGCGCCCACCTGCTGTGAGGGGCCCCACTTGGCCTCTCACTTATCTCTTCCTCCCTAGCACCCTCTCTCTCCCAAAATATCTCAACACCCAGCTCAAACCCGTGTTCTTGTTGTTCTTCATCGCGATTTTTCGATCTCCTTGCTCAGCCCATCATTTCTGCTGAGATTTGGAGCAATTGTTCTCCGGTATGTGACTCCTCCGCTTGTCCAAGTAGAATTTCTTTTGGTGAAGTATTCCTTGAGTATTTTAGCTCTATAGGTGACAGGTGAAATGAGTTTGCATGCTTGTTCTATTGCTTAGAAATTTTATTTTGATGCATGTTAGCCCTCTAGTAACTCTCTATAGTAGTTTCCTACATTTGCTTGTCTCAAAATCACTTTTTATGAGGTCTGTTAAAAATTTCAGAAATGGAGGAGAATGCATATCAACTCTCCCAACATGAACTAGAAGTGCAAGAAGTCATGAGAGTTCACCGTGAAGAGAGGGTCTTTCCCTCACTCTATCCATGCTCAGAGTTCATGAATGCTGCTGGAATCCTGCAAGACTTCCAAACTTTAATCTCTAATGCAGGATTGGAGCATTTTATTGATGGTGAACCTCCCCAATATGCTAAACTAACAATGTCTGTGGTGTAGGATTTCAGATTTAGTTGGTCCACTTCTAACCCCATGGTTTATTATAAAATCTATAACAAATCTGTGGACTTGCCTCTTGATGTTTTATGTACAGCTATTAGAGTACCACAGTGGGGATCGCGCGAGAAGATAAGGGGACAGCCTAGGCCATTGTTGGAACTATATGAGGAGATTTGTCAAGGTAGAAGCTTCACAGGAGAGGGTGGTAAAATTCAAAATATTCATCTCCCATCCATTCGATATTTTGCCTACTTTATTACCAAATGTGTTCTTGCTAGGAAAGCTGCAAGTAAATTATCTCTCCATGATCTAGCTTTTATTGTTGTTGCTTTGAGACGTGATAGGACTTACCATTTGGGTGCCTTAATAGCTTTCCGTCTTGATGTTAACCGTGAGAAAGGGGGAATCTGTGGAGGACTTATAGCTTCACGCCTGTTAGCTTTGCATGGTGTAGTGCCTCATTTTCTAGATCTGCAGTTCCCCTAGGAGAAACTTGATCTTAATTCTATGATTCATCATAAGTTTGTTTCTCCTCCTGCTAGCTTGATTAATTTAACATTTGAGCTAACCTTTTTCAAGAAGTCTACCTGGAAGGTAGTGAAGATTGATCGATCAGTCCGTTTGCCTGCACCTCTTTTGTTTAACCTTGATCGCAGGAATGGATGGTCGCTCATGGAGGATGAGCTCGACACGTACGTAGGGGAGCACCCACCGCCTGTGCATGATGAGGAGGGCGCCGAGGAGTCGGGTTAGCCCTCCAACATTGTGAATTTCCCATATGAGCTGCCTTATTATGATTATGCGCCATCAGCTTCATCTTCATGAGAGCCAGGGTACGATTACACCCATGATGACCCACCAGCCTGGAGCAACTACCAGGGCTGGAATTGATCTCCACTTAGGCCAAAAGCCTAAGCTTGGGGGGAGGTACGCCGACGATTCACTCATCTACATATCATATTTTGTTGGTCCTTTGTATATCCATGTTTCACTTTCTTTTTACTTTGTTGCTTCTTGCTTTTATTTCTTCTTTCCAAAACACAAAAGACCAAAAATATTTCCGTTGTTTCTCTCTATTTGTTTCTTTAGCTTTCTACCTTTGGTTTGCTTTACTTGCTATTTTCGGTTTGGTATTTGAAAAATCCAAAAATATTTTGCTTTGTTTGCGTTTTCCTTTCGTTCTTGTTTCAAAAATCGAAAACCCAAAAATATTTGTTGTTCTTCTTCGGTTTTGTAAAGTTTGTTGCAGAGTTCAGTCTCCCATTACTCCATTGGAGTTTGGTATTCACTTTATATTATTCAAGCCACAAGTGAAGAGCAATAATGACGACATATGACAATCCGAGATGTGGTAAGAGGCTGGTATGGATTCTATTTGTTTTCATTTTTGTACATATACTCATCTATGTATAATGCTTAGTCGGTTCATGTAAGGTATATGTTATCTAATGGATGCTTTGTAGTTCTTGCTTTCATATGATTAGTTTCAATTTACTAATATTTTGTAGCATGTCATGTAGTTGTTTGCTTGCATTGTTTTATTCATAAAAATGGTATGACATTGTGGTATCCTCCTCTGAAAAGTTTCATTTGAATCGACTTGGCACATGCTCAAGCATGCATATGACTAAATAAAAAGTCAATTAAGCCTCGATGATCTAAATTGCCTCAGAGTTTTTGTATCATTTTTATGCCTATATTAATTCTGTTTTGTCGCAAGCATGATTATAACAGTTATTGCTCTCTCGATTGTCGCTTCCCAGTCTTTTGCTAGCCTTCACTTGTACTGAGTATGAGCTCTACTCGTGCATCTAATTACCAAAAACCAAGTCTTTCAAAGAGTCCACTATAAATTCCTATGCATGGTATTTGTAAGCCATTCCAAGTAAATTTTCATGTGCTACCTTTCAAGACCTTTTAAATACTTCTCATTTTGTGCCACTGTTTTTAGCTCATGAGGACGTAGTGGTCGGAATTGCTATCTTCCATATTAAATTGAGTACCCCTCGACTAGGCAGCTTCATCTGCTCGTCATTAATTTTGCAAGAGAGCCGGTCAGACCATTATAATCTAATTCTGAAAAGTAAAGAAAAGAGCACTCCTCCATGGAATGTGAAAGTTGGCGGGCACCTGATGGAATCGGCTAGCCATGGTTTGAGAAAGGAAAAAAAGGTGGGGAGGAGTGCCAAAGTTTTATAAAAAGAGCACCAATGTGCCAAAATTTCAAAGAACTCGGAACCGCTCTCACTTGTTTATTATGGAAGATAGAAAGACCCCATTGCTAGTCGTTGACATAGAACAACCACCTCTCAAAATAAAATTTTTGTCTCTGTTTCACAAATGAAAAGCTCTAGCACATGTTTAATCCCTGCTTCCCTCTGCGAAGGGCCATTCTTTTACTTTTATGTTGAGTCATCATCTTCTAACTTTGAAGCACTTCTTGAGAGCATAGCTGTTATTCTTAGTGTAATGTGCTTGTCCCGAAACACGGTTAATTGTGGTATAACTTTGATGCTTTTATCTTTGATATTTCTACTTCTAGTCTTCTCTTGAACTTCAGAGGTGCCTCAGCATTTATGTTTTGCTCCACAAATAAAGGCAAGCGGGATACCACTCTTTCATATCTTATTATGAACATTACAATCTTGCAACTTCTTATGTTTCATGATACTTCCTATTAGTCTATTGGCACTCTTTCATAGCTTGCATGACTATGAGATAACATTGGCTGCATATTTCTTATTATGAATTGCTTAAACATTTGATCATATAGTGAGAATATTTACACCTTTGAAGCAAATGTGTTCATAAAAGTTTCTTTTATCGCACTCAGTTGTTAACTGAATTGCTTGAGGACAAGCAATAAGCTAAGCTTGGGGGGAGTTGATACGTCCAAAACGTATCCACTTTCCTGAACACTTTTGCTGTTGTTTCTCCTCTAATTTGTGTGTTTTGAATACAACTAACACGGACTAATGCTGTTTTCTACAGAATTGCTCTGGTGTCTCGTTTTTGTGCAAAAATCCAACTTTCAGTAAAAATTTGGGAAAAATTGGCAAAAATCCTATTTCACCAGAAGACGAGACGGACGGGAGGCACGAGGCCACCACACACACAGGGGGCGCGGCCCAGCCCTGGCCACGCCCACCTGTTGTGAGGACGACTCGGCCGTCTCCTCGACCTCTCCTTCCGCCTACATATACCCTCTGACCTGAAAATATCGGGGGTACGGCGTTTTTCCCAGATAGAGTTCCGATGTGCCGCCACCATCAGAAACCGCGATTCAGAACCAGAAACTCCGTTCTGGCACCCTGCCGGGACAGGGATTTGGAGGAGATCTTCATCACCATCATCACCGACGTCCCTCCATCGACCATCCATGACTCCCCCATCCATGTGTGAGTAATTCCCCCGCTGTAGGTGAGGGGATGGTAGGGATTGGATGAGATTGTTCATGTAATTTGATATGAGATCGTTAGGGCATGGTGCCTAGTATCTACTATTAGTGCTTATGACATTGTTGCAACTTGTTATGCTTAATGCTTGTCACTTTGGGCCCGAGTGCCATGATTTCAGATATGAACATGTTATTGTTTCATTATGATAATTGTTGTTTATGGTCATACCTGCAAGTTGTTTACACATATTGTTGTCCGGAACCCGAGGCCCCAAAGTGACAGAAATTGGGATAACCGGAGGGGATGGCTACGATGTGAGGATCACATGTGTTCACCGAGTGTTAATGCTTTGCTCCGGTACTTTATTAAAAGGAGTACCTTAATTACCAGTAGTTTCCCTTGAGGCCCTGCTGCAACAGACTGGTAGGACAAAAGATGTCGTGCAAGTTTCTCCTTGTGAGCACGTACGACTATATACGGAACACATGCCTATGATTGTTTAGTACTAGGATGCTTTATCATTATTTATCTGCAATTGCCCATGTCTCATTGATTTCAATGAATTATCTTATCCATGCAACGCCCGTACATCCATCCCTATGCCTACAGTATTTGTTCCTACTGTTTACTATTGCTACTATTACCGCTGTTATTTTACTACTGTTGTTACTGTTTCACTACTATCACCACTATAAAACTGTTGCTCCTGCATTTTTTAAACCGAAAGGCATGACTTGGTACCAAACACGTCGTATGGTGTTATAAAAGCGATTTTTTCCTCATCTTCTTTCTTCAATTTGATCTGGTTGTAGCGAAAATATGCATCCAGGAAGGAAAGCCTTGCGCACCCCGCTGTTGAGTCTATTATTTGATCAATGCGAGGTAGGGGAAAGGGATCCTTTGGACAGTGCTTGTTGAGAGACGTGTAGTCGACACATACTCTTTGTATGTCTGTATTTTTCTTGGGAACTATAACTAGATTAGATACCCAAGTCGACGTTTTGATTTCTTGGATGAACCCTGCGTTTTCTAGCCTGTGTAGCTCGGACGCTATTGCTTTCCTTTTGGGTTCATCAAATCTTGTTAATGGCTGCTTGACTGGCTTTGCTTTGGGATCCACGTTTAGTGCGTGCTCGACGAGTTCCCCGGGAACCCCTGGCATGTCCGAAGGACACCAGGCAAAGATTTCCCAGCGCTCATGGAGGAACTCAACAAGCGCGCTTTCCTATGTGGGATCCAAGTTCACTGCTATGGAGGTGGTCTTATTCGGGTCTGTGGGGTGGACTTGGATCTTCTTCGAGTCCTGAGTTGCATCGAAAGCTTGATCTGGCAGGGATCGTCCGACGTCGGGTAGCACGTTATGGTCGGTTTCACCTTTCAACCTTGCGTATTCTGCTGTCATGCTGAAAGTTTGTGCCAACCTGTTGAACTCTTTGTCACAAGTGTTCGATACTTCGAAACTGCCTTGAACTGTGATTGTTCCTTTGGGTCCTGGGATTTTGAGCATGAGGTATGCATAGTGGGGTACTGCCATGAATTTTGCAAATGCTGGGCGCCCCAGGATTGCATGATACTGTGAAGGCCAATCCATGACTTCAAACTCCAGCTTTTCTCTGCGATAATTGCTGCTGTTACTGAAGCAAACATCGAGTTCTATTTTTCCGAGAGGGTAGTTTGCGCCTCCTGGTACTATTCCATGGAAGGAACAATCTATTGGTTTTAGAATTTCAAGTGAGATGCACATTGCCTTCAGAGTTCTTGCATATATTAAGTTTATGCCACTTCCTGCATCCATGAATACTCGCCCGATATTGTATCCCCCTATTTGCGCCTTTAATACCATCGGTGCATGCCCTGGCCTGGGCACTTTCCTTGGATGGTCCGCTCTGCTAAATCTGACTGGTTGATCGGACCATTGCAGGTATTCTGTAATAGCTGGTGGTGATGATATTGCCAAGTTGACATGTCTGGATATGCTCTTCCGCTCTTTCTTCGACTTTGGTACTGGTTGGATCATTGCTGATATATATACTTTTGACTCCAGCTGTTTTATGAGTCGTTGCATTTGGTATCCTTGACTCGTGCTTTTTCCTCTCTGTCGTGCTCCTTGGCTTGAATCCATGGCATTTTGCAACCTTAGGAAGGTTCTACAATCCTTCATCTGGTGGTTGGAAACTCTTTTCCCATCTAGGTACGCATAATGGATGCAACAGGGAACATATAGCATGTATTCTGCCGAAGGGCCCGAGTACTTTGGTTTCTCTGTTCCCCGACTATCTCTTGTTTGAAACTCTTTGTTTTCATAGCCTTCCTCGCTCCTTCTGTCATATCCCGCGGCTATCTGATTTCACCTTCGCCTTTGCCTGCTTATTTTGTCGACTTCTGGTGAACGTCCCCTTTTGTTGTTATACGCATCTTCTCTATCGGAAAATCTGTTGGCTACTTCCATTAGTTCCGACACTGTCCTTGGCTTTGTTCTCCCTACCTCTTCCACGAGGTCTGAACGATGAAGTCCGACCAAAAAGGCGTCTATTGCTCTTTCGTCGGAGACGTCTTCTACAGAGTTTTTGATGACACTCTAGCGTTGTATGTAAGAGCGCAAAGTTTCGTCTTTCCTCTGCACGCACGACTTAACTTCTTCCAATGACGCTGGTCGTTTGTATGTTGAGCGAAAATTTCTTGTGAATTGGTTCTCTAGTTCTCCCCAGCTTCCGATGGAATTGTTGGGTAGAGTGTTCAACCAGGACCATGCTGCGCCGGTGAGGTGTAACTGCAAACTTTGCATTGCCGTTGCTCTTGTTCCTCCGAGTATTTGTACTGCTTGCAGATAATCTGACAACCATACCGTGGGCTCTTGCGAGCCATCGTATTTTTCCTGATCGTGCGGTAACTTAAATCCTTTGGATACTCGCGTTCTACGAACCCTACGGGTAAAGCATAGCGCACCCATCTCTTTTTCATCGTCTTCATAATTTTATTCCTTCCATGCATGTCGTGCTTTATTTACTCTTGCTTGTGCTATTATACTCCTTGCATCTTTCCTCCGTTTTCAATGATTTTTGTCGTCTGACGACTCGCTTGTTTCATTTTGCAGATGTTGACACCTGAGTCCTTCTTTTTGTTTCTCCTGATGATATGTCGCCTTTTCCTCTGGGAGATGTTTCCTTAGCCTGTTTTCTACCAACCCGAGGCTTCGTATTGCGGCTTGATGCATGTGCTCCCGTAGATCTCTGGGCTTTGGCTTTGTAGTTAGTAGGTAAGTCTGTGCTGTGACCAGCGCTGCCTCTGGTGTTTCTTGCACAAAGTCCTCTTCCTCATCTGATGGGTGTGTGCTTTCACTTTTCGTATGGCTTTCCTCTCTTGTTAGTGCTGTCGTCCTCCTGCTGTGCTTCGGGTTTCTTCGCCTTTCTATGCTGGACTCTGATGCATCACTATATTCATCCCAATATTCTTCACTTGATGCACTGTTAGTGTCTTGGCTTCTTATAAGCATGTCTTTTTCCTCCCTCAACTTCCTTCTGCGTTGGTGCAGTGCATACTGATATCCCATTAAAACTTCTCTTCTCGAATCTGTGGGTACATCTGTCCCGTGGTTAATGGCTGTCATGATCATTCTCCACTCTCCGATGGAGTCGTGGACTTTCTCCTTCTTGCTGTTGCTCCTTAATTTATCAACTTGCATGTCGACCTCTTCGTTACCTGTGTGATTATTTTCTTCTGCTGCTTCAGTGATAATGACGCATAACTGGTGTATGCTTTTGGAGACGCCGCTGCTCCTGCTGGCGAAATCCCTTGAATGGTCGTGCGGCTTATCCATTGTTACTTCCATGTCGGGCTCTCCCCGAGTTTCGTCGAATTCCTCGAGTTTCTCTTGCAGATTTTCTGTTGCTGCTGGGCTGACCGGCGAGTTTGCCTCGCTAGAAGAGCCCACAGATGATCCAGACTTGGTGATTGTTTCGGTTTTGTTTGTCGATGGACCCGATTTCGCTGGGTCCGAAAGACAAGTTGAACCCGAAGGTCCCACATAGAAGCTCCGACTTCCGATTGTCAACTCCATCTTTTGATTTTCATCGACTTCTGGACTACTGTTGGCTAAAAGCAAAAAAGCCATCGAATTCATGATTCCAACACCCAGCGTCCCCACAGTCGGCGCCAATTGATGAGGGTTAACTCGACAAATGTCCTAGATGAAGGACTTATGATCGGGGAGATAGGGCGTCGGATGAACTCGAAGGTAAAATCAGTCAAACAAGGTGTGTATCGAAAGTAAACGTGGGCATAGACCTGGCTTGCTTTCAATCTGTCCCTCCCCATTCTCTCCTGGCCCCTATATATAGATGGCCAGGTCTCAAGGATCGGGAGGGATCCGATACAGATTACAATATCGACATACGACATGAACTCGTATTTCGACTAGCTTTACAATTGGGCCTAACTTAACGGGCCTCAGGGATACTCAACTGATGGGCTCTATCATCTATACCCTTGTCACTACCTTTATGCACCATCTAAGAGAGCATAGTTGCCATTCTGAGTATAATGTGCATAGTTCCAAAGTTTATCATTGATTGATTTATGATCATGGTTAAACATGTTCTTAAATTATTTGTATATAGTCACCCTCTTAAACTTGAAGGTGTCCTATGCATTTATGTTTTGCTATTCCATGAAGGACAAGCTGAAAACTATTTGCTATGTTTTCCATATGATTTGAACACACATTTGACTTTCATTGTTTCATTATTCATGATCTTTCGTTTGTGTTCCTTTATATGTTATAACATGGTTGCTAAGTTTTTATTGTCAAGATTATGTCTTTTATGCCCATGTTTTAAGTTCTTTGATCCCAGCACTCAATGCTTTAAAAAGTTGATCAAGATTGTGATGGTGCATGTCACCTCAAAAATTATTCTTTTGTTATCACTTACCTACTCGAGGACGAGCAGGAGTTAAGCTTGGGGATGCTTGATACGTCTCAAACGTATCTATAATTTTTGATGCTCCATGCTTGTTTATACACCATTTGCTTTGTGTTTTGATACACTTCGTGGCGTTTTTATGCATTTTCCGGAACTAACCTATTAACGAGATGCCACAGTGCCAGTTCCCTGTTTTTGCTGTTTTTGTGTTTCAGAAAAGCTACACATGAAATATTCTCGGAATTGGACGAAACAAAAGCCCAACCTTCTATTTTTACCGAAGCTTCGCGAAGACCAAAGATGAGTCGGAGGGGGGCCAGGGGCAGGCCACACCCTAGGGCGGCGCGGGCCAGGGTCTGGCTGCGCCACCCGGGGGTGAGCCGCCCTGGTCCACCCTGTGACGTTGCCCTTTCGCCTATAAGTTCCCCTCGACGGGAAAAACCTAAAGGACGGATCTCTTTTCCACGAAACATACTGCAAGCCGCCGCTGTCGTCGTCGCGAGATCGGGAGGATCCAGGAGCTCTTCCCGACACCCTGCCGGAGAGGGTAATCCCTGCCGGAGGCCTTCTACACCACCATGGTCGCCTCCGGAGTGATGTGTGAGTAGTCTACCTTGGATTACGGGTCCATAGCAGTAGCTAATGGTTGTTGATACGTCTCAAACGTATCTATAATTTTTTATGCTCCATGCTTGTTTACACACCATTTGCTTTGTGTTTTGTTACATTTCATGGCGTTTTTATGCATTTTCCGGAACTAACCTATTAACAAGATGCCACAGTGCCAGTTCCCTGTTTTCTGTTGTTTTTGTGTTTCAGAAAAGTTACACAGGAAATATTCTTGGAATTGGACGAAACAAAAGCCGAACCTCCTATTTTTACCAAAGCTTCGCGAAGACCGAAGATGAGACGGAGGGGGCCAGGGGCTAGCCTCACCACCAGGGGGCGCGGCCCAGCCCCTGGTCGCGCCCACCTATGGTGAGACCACCTAGTCCACCTCCTAACGCTGCCCCTTCGCCTATAAGTTCCCCTCGATGGGAAAAACCTAAAGGACGGATCTCTTTTCCACGAAACATACTGCAAGCCGCCAGCATCGCTGTCGTGAGATCGGGAGGATCCATGAGCTCTTCCCGGCACCCTAACGGAGAGGGAAATCCCTGTCGGAGGCCTTCTACACCACCATGGTCACCTCCGGAGTGATGTGTGAGTAGTCTACCTTGGACTATGGGTCCATAGCAGTAGCTAGATGATTGTCTCCTCCACCATGTGCTTCATGTTTAGATCTTGTGAGCTGCCCTACATGATCAGGATCATCTTTATGTAATCATACGTGTTGTGTTTGTTAGGATCCGATGAGTATTGGTACTATGTGATATTGATGTGCTGAATTATATATCTTATGTTATCTCTGTGTTGTTTATGATATTGCATGCTTTCCGTTGCTAGTAGCTATCTTGGCCGAGTAGATGCTAGTAACTCCAAGAGGGAGTATTTATGCTCAATAGTTGGGTTCATGCCTTTATTTAATCTGGGGAGTGACAGATACCTCTAAGGTTGTAGATGTGTTGTTGCCACTAGGGAGAAAACAAGATTCTTGTGTCCAAGGACATTTGCTTTGTTTACATTACGCACTTTGCTTAATGCAATTATCTGTTGTTCGCAACTTAATACTCAAGGGGTCCTCGGACGATTCCCCGCGAGTGGATTTTTAGTCATAGATGCAGTTGGATTACGGTCTATGTATTTTGTTGTAATGCCCAGAGTAAATCTCATAGTGATCCTCATGACGTATGTACGTTATCTTTGCTCTATCAATTGCCCAACTGTAATTTGTTTACCCAGCATATGTTATTTATCTTATAGAGAGACACCACTAGTGAACTGTGGACCCCAGTCCAATTTCCTTTACATTGTTTTACCATTTTACTATTACTCGCATTGTTTACTTTCTTGCATACTATTATCCTGTTACCACTCGATACACTCAATCCTTTGTTTACCGCAAACCGGTGAGATTGACAACCTCATCGTAAGTTAGGAGCAAAGTTCTTGGTTGTGTTGTGTGCAGGTTTCACGTTGCTACTAGGTGAAGACGCACCAGCAATATTTCTGGCGCCATTGTCTGGAGTGTCACAAAGCTAGCAAGCATCACCTTCTGAAGTTTGGCTTTCTCCTACTGGTTCGATAAACCTTTGTTATACAACTGAGGGAAGACTTGCTACTGTGCTCATCATACCTTCCTCTTGGGGTTCCCAACGGGCTGTACTTACACGCCATCTAGCAGTTTTCTGGCGCCGTTGCCGGGGAGGAAGAAGACTTCTGCAAGAGGAGTCTCGCACGCACAATCTTTACTTTGTTTTTGTTTTGCTTTATTTTATTTTTGCTTGCATCATTTTATCAAAAATACAAAAAATAGTATCCTTTATAGTTGTTACTTCATTACTCTTAGTTCATTATGTTGTTCCCTAAGTATGTTTTACAGGACCTCTTAGTTGGTAGTGGTTCTATTATTGGGAAAGGTAACATTGAGGAGTTCTTTAATCATATTAGTATGCATAAAGATATTGAGGATAGATCTTTGGCTGAGCTTGCTCCTAGTTATGAAGTTGCTGCTGCTTATTTAGTTCACATGTTGGAGGCTAGGTTTGTTAACCTTAATCATTTTATGCAACAAATGTTCCTTAAGCTTCATGACATCGAAGACTCCGAAAAGAAAGATTTTATTTTGGAGACTTTGCGTAGAGAATTTAGAGATATTGTTATTGAAGCTAGGAAAGTTTTTGAGCGTTTTAATATGCTTGGCTCGCCTGTTAATGTTGTTGGTACAACCAAAGTAGATATCAAAGTACCAATACCTAGCAAACTCTTAGGATTGCATGAAGCTTTGGAAAATAACTTTGATTGGATTTGTCCTGAAAATCTTTTTAACGAATTGAGTGAACCAAAGCGTGATCACAAGGGGTCTTCAAAAACTTATTTGGATACCATACAATGCCTTGTTGAAAAGACTTCTGCAATTGATCTTAATGCCTCATTTGATAATACTTGATTTGCACCTTTCTGCGCCTAGCTCAAATGCGTTAAAGAAAAGCACTCTTGGGAGATAACCCATTGTTTTATTTTAAGTACTTTTTCTTTTATTTGAGTCTTGGAAGTTATTACTACTGTAATAACCGCTCCTTATCCTTTTTATTTCGTTGTTGTGCCAAGAAGAACCTCTAATTTGAGTGAGGTAAGATTTGGGGAAGTTGCTGTCCTAAAACAGATTTCGGTGCTGCACCATAAAAAATCGTGAAAATTCTCAGAATATCGTTTTGACCTGCGATTTCTTGTTCATATGCCCCAGGTTATATCCAAACTTTCATTAGTTTTGCACTTCTCGAGTTGAGCAATAGAAGGTCTTCGAAAAAATCAACCTTTGTCAGCTGTGCTGTTTTGACAGATTTCTGCCACTATTTGTGTTTGCCTCTGGATCGCTTTCTTTTTGAGTTCTTTTGATCACGGAACTTTTGGGGAAGTTGCTACAGTAGTATATGCTTTATATGTGGTGTTTTTAAGTTGAAACCTGAACCAAAAAGGGTTGATTTACTATTATGCTTATGCTAACGTTGCTAATAGAATTGTGTTGAGTTTTGTATGAAGGAAGTTTTCAAGTGTAGGGATTGGAGAATGATGAGATGAGATGAAGAATAGACAAAAGCTCAAGCTTGGGGATGCCCACGCACCCCAAGAAATATCCAAGAGGTACAAGTGTCAAATCTTGGGGATGCCCCCGAGGCACCCCTTCTTCATCGGCAAAAATCAGGTCACCTTTCAAAACACTATATTTTTATTGCTTCGTGCACTATGCATTTTTCTTGGAGCGTCTTTACTTTAGTTTTCAGTTTTCTTTTATTTTGTTTGCTGCAATAAATGGTTGGACCCCAACAAATTTCTTTTGGAGGATATGTACTCGCTTTTCATTTGCCAAGAACACTCCGTTTTTCACTCTTATCGTTCAACGAGTGTTCTCTTTTTATAGAACTGCGTTTAGCTTTTGTTTTTTGCCTTGATTTTTGTTCAGATCTTGTTTTATCTTTGCATCAAGGTGTATTTGGACCTCTGGTCTATGTTGGTATTCATCAAAAAAGTTGTTTAAAAAAGGTTCGAATGGTGTTGGAAAAGAGAAAAAGTTCCATGCAAAAAAGTGGTACAAAAAGGAGCTTGTTTAGACTGCGGCTTAGACTTTTGCATGCCATGCTTGATGTCATTTTGATAGTTTGCTTAGTGATTTTTGCTGTAGCATGACTTGTCTCAAATGACTGAGATTGCTTAATGAGCCTTTGAAAAAATCATGCGTTGTTCTTACTATGTGGAAGCATTTATTTGGTTTTCTCCTTTGATGCTTTATTTGGGTTGACTTGGCGCATGCTTACAACATGTTTGACTCTAACAAGTCGATATAAGCCTCTATGATCATTTAGTTTTTAACTTTTGATGCCATTTTATGCTTCTTTTAATGATATTTTGTCACTATGCATGATTATGGCCGTTTTTGCTCTCTTAGTTGGTCGCTCCCAATCTTTTGCTAGCCCTCGTTTTGTACTGAGTATGAGCTCTACTCGTGCATCCAACTCCCAAAAACTAAGTATTCCAATGTGTCCATGATAAATTCCTATGCATGGTATTTGCAATCCATTCCAAGTAAATTTTCATGTGCTACCTTTCAAAAAACCTTCAAAATACTTCTCATTTTGTGACACTATTTTCAGCTCATGGGGACGTAGTGGTCGGATTTGCTATCTTCCATATTGCTAAATTCCAAAAAAAAGAAAAAAAAAGAAAAGAAAAAAGGCACTCCTCCATGGTATGTGAATGTTGGTGGGCACCCGATGGAATCGGTTAGCCATGGTTTGTGAAAGGAAAAAGGTGGATAGGTGTGCCAAGCTTTATAAAAGAGCACAAAAGTAACAATCTCTCTCTCAAAAACTTGCTAATTTTTGTATGGAAGATAGTAAGAACCTCATTGCCAGTCGTTGACAAAGACAACCACCTCTCAAAACCAAATTTTTATCTCTCTGTTTTACAAATGAAAAGCTCAAGCACATGTTTAATCACTGCTTCCCTCTGCGAAGGGTCTTTATTTTACTTTTATGTTGAGTCTCCATCTTCTACCTTTATGCACCATCTAAGAGAGCATAGTTGCCATTCTGAGTATAATGTGCATTGTCCCAAAGTTATCATTGACTGATTCATTATTTTGGTTTCACTTGTTCTTAAATTATTTGTATCTAGTTGCCCTCTTAAACTTGAAGGTGTCCTATGCATTTATGTTTTGCTATTCCATGAGGGACAAGCTGAAAACCATTTGCTATGTTTTTCCATTTGATTTGAACACACACTTGACTTTCATTGTTTCATTATTCATGATCTTTTGTTTGTGTTTCTTTTCATGTTATAACATGGTTGCTAAGTTCTTATTGTCAAGATTATATCTTTTATGCCCATGTTTTGAGTTCTTTGATCCCAGCACTCAATGCTTACATAGATGATTGATACGTCTCAAACGTATCTATAATTTTCGATGCTCCATGCTTGTTTTACACCATTTGCTTTGTGTTTTGTTTACACTTCGTGGCGTTTTTATGCGATTTCCGGAACTAACCTACTAACAAGATGCCACAGTGCCAGTTCCCTATTTTCTGCTGTTTTTGTGTTTTAGAAAAGCTACACAGGAAATATTCTCGGAATAGGACAAAACGAAGACCAAAACTCCTATTTTTCCCGGATGAAGGACGAGGACCAAACGGGAGCCAGAGAGGGGCCAGAGGGCACCCTCACCACCAGGGGGCACGGCCCAGGCCCTGGCCGCGCCCACCTATGGTGAGGCCCCCCTGGACCACTCCTGACGATGCCCCTTCGCCTATAAGAAGCCTTGGAACGGAAAACCCTAAAACAATTAGCGTTTTCACAGAACAGTCCTGCAGCTCCGCCACCGCCACCGATGAATTTCGGGGGACATAAGTCTCTGTTTCGGCACCCTGCCATGACAGGGAAGTGCCCCCGGAGCCATCTGCATCGGTCTCCATCGATGTTTCCGCCATCTCCATCGACCTCACCGCCATCTTCATCGCCATTGCTGCCTCCTATGATGAGGAGGGAGTAGTTCTCCCCCGGGGCTGAGGGCTCTGCCGGTAGCTATGTGGTTCACCTCTCTCTCCCATGATGTGATCTTTATGTGATCGTGAGCTTTGTATCTAGTTGAATTGGTAGATGCTATTATTCAGATATTATGCTACTCCCGTGCTTTATTATTGTAATCTCTGAAGATACCTTGTATCATGGTGTGAAGGTGACTAGTGTGCGCATCATGTGTATCTTTTTGGTTAATGTCTCTATGAATTGTTGGTGTTTGTTGGAACCATCTAGTGTGTTCATGGTGATAGTGTGGGACAATCTAGTTTGGGTACATGCGAACTTTGAGGAGTGCTTCGTAGCCCTACGCATGATTAGTGTTTGTTTTCCATTGGAGAATTGTCTTGAGTTGCATATTGAAGTTAGTATCTATTGGCTCAATTATGTTATATTTGTTGAGAGTGTGTCCACTAGTGAAAGTATGATCCCTAGGCCTTGTTTCCAAGCATTGCCGTTCCTTTCAGTCTTGTTACATGTTTGCTCGCAACGATACTTATTTCAGATTATATTTACTACTTACAATCATCACTACTACTTGTATTTCACTATCTCTTCGCCGAACTAGTGCACCTATACATCTGACAAGTGTATTGGGTGTGTTGGGGACACAAGAGACTTTCTGTATCATAATTGCAGGGTTGCTTGAGAGGGATAGCTTTGACCTCTGATGACCCACAAGTATAGGGGATCGCAACAGTCTTCGAGGGAAGGAAAGCCCAAATTTATTGATTCGACACAAGGGGAGCCAAAGAATATATGTAAGCCTTAACAGATGAGTTGTCAATTCAGCTGCACCTGGAAACAGTCTTGCTCGCAGTGGTTTATTAGTAGCAACAGTTTTATAGTGGTGATAGTAGTAAAACAGTAACAGCAGTAGTAAAATAGCAGCGGTAATAGTAGTGATAGTAAATAGTTGGAACAAATACTGTAGGCATAGGGATGGATGTACGGGCGTTTCATGGATAAGATAATTCATGAAATCAATGAGACATGAGCATTGCAGATAAATAATGATAAAGCATCCTAGTACAAACAATCATAGGCATGTGTTCCGTATATAGTCGTACGTGCTCACAAGGAGAAACTTGCACGACATCTTTTGTCCTACCAGCCGGTTGCAGCAGGGCCTCAAGGGAAACTACTGGTAATGAAGGTACTCCTTTTAATAAAGTACCAAAGCAAAGCATTAGCACTCGGTGAACACATGTGATCCTCACATCATAGCCATCCCCTCCGGTTATCCCAATTTCTATCACTTTGGGGCCTCAGGTTCCGGACAACAATATGTGTATACAACTTGTAGGTAAGACCATAAACAACAAGTATCATCATAGAAATAATAACATGTTCAGATCTGAAATCATGGCACTCGGGCCCAAAGTGATAAGCATTAAGCACAACAAGTTGCAACAATGTCATAGGCACTAAATAAAGATACTAGGCACTATGCCCTAACAATCTCATATCAAATTACATGAATAATCTCATCCAATCCCTACCATCCCCTCACCTACAGCGGGGGAATTACTCACACATGGATGGGGGAGTCATGGATGGTCGATGGAGTGATGTCGGTGATGATGGCGATGAAGATCTCCTCCAAATCCCCGTCCTGGCAGGGTGCCAGAATGGAGTTTCTGGTTCTGAATCACGGTTTCTGATGGCGGTGGCGCAGCGGAAGTCTATCTAGGAAAAAAACGCCGTCCCCTCGATATAATCGAGTCAGGGGGTATATGTAGGCGAAAGGAGAGGTCGAGCAGACGGCCGAGGCGTCCTCACACCAGGTGGGCGCGGCCAGGGATGGGCCGCGCCCCCTGTGTGTGTGGGGCCCTCGAGCCTCCCCTCCGTCTCATCTTCTGGCTCCGTGGGTCTTCTGGTGAAATAGGATTTTTGATGATTTTTCCCAATTTTTACTGAAAGTTGGATTTCTGCACAAAAACGAGACACCAGAGCAATTCTGCTGAAAACAGCGTTAGTCCGTGTTAGTTGTATTCAAAACACACAAATTAGAGGAGAAACAATAGCAAAAGTGTTCGGGAAAGTAGATACGTTTTGGACGTATCAACTCCCCCAAGCTTAGCTATTTGCTTGTCCTCAAGCAATTCAGTTAACAACTGAGAGCGATAAAAGAAACTTTCACGAACACATTTGCTTCATATGATGTATATATACTAACTATGTGATCAAATACTCAGGCAATTCATAATAAGAAATATGCAACTAATGTCACCTCATAGTCAAGCAAGCTATGAAAGAGTGCCAATGCACTAATAACAAGTAACATGTACATAAGAAGCTACAAGATTGTAATATGCATAAATGATATGAAAAAGTGGTATCCAGCTTGCCTTTATTTTTGGAGCAAAACATAAATGCTGGGGCACCTCTGAAGTCCAAGGAAAGACTAGAAGTAAAAATATCAAAGATACAAGCATCAAAATTATACCACAATTAACCGTGTTCTGGGACAAGCACATTACACTAAGAATAACAACTATGCTCTCAAGAAGTGCTTTAAAGTTAGAAGATGATTACTCAACATAAAAGTAAACGAATGGCCCTTCGCAGAGGGAAGCAGGGATTTAACATGTGCTAGAGCTTTTCATTTGTAAAACAGAGATAAAAATTTATTTTGAGAGATGGTTGTTTCATGTCAACGACTAGCAATGGGGACTTGCTATCTTCCATAATAAACAAGTGAGAGCGGTTCCGAGTTCTTTGAAATTTTGGCACATTGGTGCTCTTTTATAAAGCTTTGGCACTCCTCCCCACCTTTTTTCCTTTCTCAAACCATGGCTAACCGATTCCATCGGGTGCCCACCAACTTTCACATTCCATGGAGGAGTGCCTTTTTTCTTTCTTTTTAGAATTAGATTATAATGGTCTGACCAGCTCTCATGCAAAATTAATGACGAGCAGATGAAGCTGCCTAGTCGAGGGGTACTTAATTTAATATGGAAGATAGCAATTCCGACCACTACGTCCCCATGAGCTAAAAACAGTGGCACAAAATGAGAAGTAGTTGAAAGTTTTGAAAGGTAGCACATGAAAATTTACTTGGAATGGCTTACAAATACCATGCATAGGAATTTATAGTGGACTCTTTGGTAGACTTGGTTTTTGGTAATTGGATGCACGAGTAGAGCTCATACTCGGTATAAGTGAAGGCTAGCACAAGACTGGGAAGCGACAATCGAGAGAGCAATAACTGTAATAATCATGCTTGCGACAAAACAAAATTAATATAGGCATAAAAATGATACAAGAGCTCTGAGGCAAAGTAAATCATCGAGGCTTAATTGACTTTTTGTTCAGTCATATGCACGCTTGAGCATGTGCCAAGTCGATTCAAATGAAGCTTTCAGAGGAGGATACCACAATAACATACCATATTATGAATAAAACAATGCATGCAAGCGTCTACATGACATGCTACAAACTATTAGTAAATTGGGACTAATCATATGAAAGCAAGAACTACAAAGCATCCATTAGATAACATATACCTTACATGAACCGACTAAGCATGTCCACATAGATGAGTATATGTACAAAAATGAAAACAAATAGAGTTCATACCAGCCTCTTACCACATCTCGGATTGTCATATGTCGTCATTATTGCCTTTCACTTGTGTGGCTTGAATAATATGAAGTGAATACCAAGCTCCGATGGAGCAACGAGAGACTGAACCCTGCAACAAACTTTACAAAACCGAAGAAGAGCAACAAATATTTTTGGGTTTTCGATTTTTTGAAACAAGAACGAAAGGAAAACGCAAACAAAGCAATTTTTTTTGGATTTTTTCAAATAGCAAACCGAAAATAGCAAATGAAGCAAACCAAAGCTAGAAACTTAAAAGGCGAATAAAGAGAAACAACGGAAATATTTTTGGTCTTTTTGTGTTTTGGAAAGAAGAAATAAGAATAAGGGCAATAAAGAAAGCGAAACATGGATATACATAGGACCGACAAAATATGATATGTAGATGAGTGAATCATCGGCGTACCTCCCCCCAAGCTTAGGCTTTTGGCCTAAGTGGAGATCAATTCCAGCCTTGGTAATTGCTCCAGGCTGGTGGGTCATCATGGGTGTAATCATACCCCGGCTCTCGTGAAGATGAAGCTGATGGCGCATAATCATAATAAGGTTGCTCGTATGGGAAATTCGCAATGTTGGAGGGCTGACCCGACTCCTCGGCGCCCTCCTCATCGTGCACAGGCGGCGGGTACTCCTCTACGTACGCGTCGAGCTCATCCTCCATGAGCGACCATCCATTCCTGCGATCAAGGTTAAACAAAAGAGGTGCAGGCAAACGGACCGATCGATCAGTCTTCACTACCTTCCAAGTAGACTTCTTGAAAAAGGTTAGCTCAAATGTTAAATTAATCAAACTAGCAAGAGGAGAAATAAACTTATGATGAATCATAGAACTAAGATCAAGTTTCTCCTCGGGGAACTGCAGATCTAGAAAATGAGGCATTACACCATGCAAAGCTAACAAGCGTGAAGCTATAAGTCCCCCACAGATTCCCCCTTTCTCACGATTAACATCAAGATGAAAAGCTATTAAGGCACCCAAATGGTAAGTCCTATCACGCCTCAAAGCAGCAGCAATAAAAGCTAGATCATGGAGAGATAATTTACTTGCAGATTTCCTAGCAAGAACGCATTTGGTGATAAAGAAGGCAAAATACCGAATGGATGGGAAATGAATATTTTGAGTTTTACCCCCTCTCCTGTGAAGCTTCTTCCTTGGCAAATCTCCTCGTATAGTTCTAACAATGGCCTAGGCTATCCCCTTATCTTCTCGAGCGATCCCCACTGTGGTACTCTAATAGCTGTACAGAAAACATCAAGAGGCAACTCCACAGATTTGTTATAAATTTTATAATGAACCATGGGGTTAGAAGTGGACCAACTAAATCTGAAATCCTGCACCACAGACATTGTTAGTTTAACATATTGGGAAGGTTCGCCCTCAATAAAATGTTCCAATCCTGCATTAGAGAGTAAGGTTTGGAAATCCTGCAGAATTCCGGCAGCATTCATGAACTCTGAGCATGGATAGTGTGAGGGAAAGACCGTCTCTTCACGGTGAACTCTCATTACTTCATGCACTTCTAGTTCATGTTGAAAAAGTTGATAATCATTCTCCTCCATATCTGAAATTTTTAACAAACCTCATAAAATATGATTTTGAGACAAAAAAATGTAGGGAACTACTATAGTGAGTTACTAGAGAGCTACCATGCATCAAAATATCATTTCTAAGCAATAGAACAAGCATGCATACTCATTTATCCTGCCACCTACAATGCTAAAATACTCAAGAAATACTCCACCAAAAGAAATTCTACTTGGACAAGTGGAGGAGTCACATACCGGAGAACAAATGCTCCAAATCTCAGCAGAAATGATGGGCTGAGCAAGGAGATCGAAAAATCGAAGTGAAGAATAGCAAGAACTCGAGTATGAGCTGGGTGTGTCGTTGTTTTTGGGAGAGAGAAAGAGCAGGGGAGGAAGAGATAAGTGAGGGGCCAGGTGGGGCCTCCTCACACCAGGTGGGCGCGCCCCAGGCTGGGCCGCGCCCCCTATGTGGGAGATGGCGTGGCAGCCCCTCCTGGTGTCTCCCAGGTGCCTCTCTGCCCCATTTTTGACATAAAAATTTATAAAGAATTTTCTGGAATTTTTCGAGAAACTTTATTTTCGAGGATTTTTCAGAAATTGACATATCGATAAAACTCAGAAAGACGAAGATGAAATGATTTCAAGCAAATCAAAACCAAGTATGCAGCAGCTCTGAGATACTCTTAATCATGTAACTAAACTAAAGGTATAAAATTGAACAAGTAAATATAAGTGAGGTTGACTGGATGCGGTGAAAACGAAGTTTCGTTCATATAAAATCACTTTGTTAACAAGGTTGATCAAGTCTTGTTCCCAAACTAACTTTATATGAGGCAAAACTTTGCACTTCACTTAATGCTTATGTTACCTCAACTTTGATAGGAATAGTCCCAATCATAACAATTTTATAATCTTCCTTGGGCTTTCGCTCTGAACAAATAATTTGACCAACTTTGATGGTCTCAACATTCTTGACGGAATTTAGAGCATTCTTTCTATCAATCTTCTTGGGAAAATAAACCGTATACTCTTTATCATTGACATTAAAAGTGACTTTTCCTTGATTGCAATTAATAACAGCCCCTGCAGTGTTTAGAAAAGGTCTCCCAAGAATAATAGACATATTATCATCTTCAGGCATTTCCAACACAACAAAGTCAGTTAATATCAAACAATTGTTAGCAACTTGAACAGGAACATTTTCACATATACCAATAGGAATAGTGGTAGACTTATCAGCCATCTGCAAAGATATATCAGTTGATACTAATTTTTCTAGATCAAGTCTTTTATAAAGAGAAAAAGGCATGACACTAACTCCGGCTCCCAAATCACATAAAGCAGTTCTAATATAGTTATTTTTAATGGAGCAAGGAATAGTTGGTATACCTAGATCTCCAAGCTTCTCCGGTACTTTACCATCAAAAGAATAATTAGCAAGTAAAGTGGAAATTTTCTCATTAGGAATCTTCCTTTTGTTAGTAACAATATCTTTCATATATTTTGCATAAGGAGGCATTCTAATAGCATCAGTCAAAGGAATTTGCAAAAATAAAGGTCTCATCCATTCACAAAACCTGTTGTAGTGCTCTTCTTCCTTGGACTTGTGTTTCTTACCAGGAAAAGGCATTGGTTTCTGTACCCAAGGTTCTCTCTTATTACCATGCTTGTTGGCAATGAAGTCTTTTTTGGTGTACTTTGCATTCTTATCAATCTTTTCTGGTTCCTCTTCAACTTCTTCTTTATCGGAAGCATCTCCTGGTTCAGTTTCAGCATCAGAAATAGAAACACTGTTAGGATCTTTACCTGCATCAGATGATTCTGTAGTTGTTTTATGCTTCTTCTTCTTCTTAGAAGGAATATAATCACTTGAAGTACGTTGAGAATCTTGCTCGACCCTCTTAGGATGTCCTTCAGGATATAATGGATCTTGAGTAGTAGCACCACTTCTTGTGCGTATTTCACATGCTTGCTTCTCTCTTGCAGCATTAACTAGCAAGTCTTTCTGCACCTTGCTAAGCTAATCAATTTGTGTTTGAACCATTTGAAAATGTTTAACAAGTATCTTCACATCATTGGCAGTTCTCTCCACAATATCCTGCAACTTGTTAATAGCTCTAGAATTTTCCAACAGATGATTATGCACCATTCTATTAAAAATTTCTTGCTTAACAATAAAATTATCAAATTCATCTAAGCATTGATCAGGAGGTTTAGGATAAGGAATATCTCTTTCATCAAAGCGCTGGAGAGAGTGTACCTCAATAGTAGATGAATGAGGGATTGGCTTACATAATTCTTCTATAGGAGGTAAATTCTTCACATCTTCGGCCTTAATACCCTTCTCCTTAAGAGATTTCTTAGCTTCCTTCATAACTTTATCATTTAATTCAATCATCCCTCTCTTCTTCGGTGTAGGCTCTGTGACTGGCGCAGGTGTTGGTGCTGGTGTTGGCTCAACTAGAGTCCAATCATCATGATTCCGGCTTATTTTAGCCATTAATTCTTCAGCTTCAGCCGGAGTTCTTTCCCTGAAAACACAACCAGCACAACTATCCAGATATGACTTAGATTCATCAGTTAGTCCATTATAAAATATATTAAGGAGTTCATTTTTAGGCAATGGTTCTTTAGGTAAAGCTCTAATTAAAGAACAAAACCTTGTCCAAGATTTAGGCAATATCTCTCCTTTTCCCTGTTCAAAATCAAAGATTTTCTGCACAGCAGCATGTTGAGCACTAGCAGGAAAATATTTCTGAAAGAAAGCATTAACCAAAGCAATAGGACTATTAAGAGATCCAGGAGACAAGCTATTAAACCAAGTTTTAGCTGCATCTTTCAGCGAGAAAGGAAAAATCTTAGCAACAAAGTAAGTGTGGAGCTTAATATCATCAGAAAACAAATTACTCAAAGTAGAAAGCTCATTCATGTGCTCCATAGCACTCTCATCTTTAGTACCACAAAAAGGATTTTTCTCAACAATAGATATGTAAGATAAATCCAAAGATAAATCATAATCCTTATCTCTAATATTTATGGGAGAAGCAGCAAACTTAGGATCAGGAGACAAATTATATCTAACAGAACGTCTTGCAAGAAGTTCTTTAACCTCAGCAGCATTACGAGTAGCACGAGCTTCAGCAATAAAATCATCGTTAAGCTCAATATAAGCATCATCATCAAAATCATCACTAGGACATTCCCTAGACTCAGGTGAACTAACAGGTGTAACAGTGGTGTTTCCCAACTTAGCTCTAGCAATAGTAGCATCTAAAAAGAAACCCAGTGAACCACTCTCATCAAGCATAGTAGAAGCATCATCTAAATTATCAGTGGCATTTTCAATCTCAGCAGAAGTAGTAGCAGTAGCATGTGCATGTGGTACTGTAAGCAACTTCCTCATAACAGATGGTGAATCAAGAGCAACAGAAGTGTTGAGAGTCGTACCTCTTCTTGTAGTGGATGGCAATATAGGAACTTTTCCATCACGAGGTTTACCCATGATGAAAGGATTGCAGCAAACAATATGAATACCAAGTGAACTTACAAATAAAGCTATGCTCCCCGGCAATGGCACCAGAAAATAGTCTTGATGACCCACAAGTATAGGGGATCGCAACAGTCTTCGAGGGAGGTAAAGCCCAAACTTATTGATTCGACACAAGGGGAGCCAAAGAATATATGTAAGCCTTAACAGATGAGTTGTCAATTCAGCTGCACCTGGAAACAGTCTTGCTCGCAGTGGTTTATCAGTAGCAACAGTTTTATAGTGGTGATAGTATTAAAACAGTAACAGTAGTAGTAAAATAGCAGCGGTAATAGTAGTGATAGTAAACAGTAGGAACAAATACTATAGGCATAGGGATGGATGTACGTGCATTGCATGGATAAGATAATTCATGAAATCAATGAGACATGGGCATTGCAGATAAATAATGATAAAGCATCCTAGTACAAACAATCATAGGCATGTGTTCCGTATATAGTCGTACGTGCTCACAAGGAGAAACTTGCATGACATCTTTTGTCCTACCAGCCTGTTGCAGCAGGGCCTCAAGGGAAACTACTGGTAATTAAGGTACTCCTTTTAATAAAGTACCGGAGCAAAGCATTAGCACTCGGTGAACACATGTGATCCTCACATCATAGCCATCCCCTCCGGTTATCCCAATTTCTGTCACTTTGGGGCCTCGGGTTCCGGACAACAATATGTGTATACAACTTGTAGGTAAGACCATAAACAACAAGTATCATCATAGAAATAATAACATGTTCAGATCTGAAATCATGGCACTCGGGCCCAAAGTGATAAGCATTAAGCACAACAAGTTGCAACAATGTCATAGGCACTAAATAAAGATACTAGGCACTATGCCCTAACAATCTCATATCAAATTACATGAATAATCTCATCCAATCCCTACCATCCCCTCACCTACAGCGGGGGAATTACTCACACATGGATGGGGGAGTCATGGATGGTCGATGGAGTGATGTCGGTGATGATGACGATGAAGATCTCCTCCAAATCCCCGTCCCGGCAGGGTGCCAGAACGGAGTTTCTGGTTCCAAATCGCGGTTTCTGATGGCGGCGGCGCAGCGGAAGTCTATCTGGTAAAAAAACGCCATCCCCTCGATATAATCGAGTCAGGGGGTATATGTAGGTGAAAGGAGAGGTCGAGCAGACGGCCGAGGCGTCCTCACACCAGGTGGGCGCGGCCAGGGCTGGGCCGCGCCCCCTGTGTGTGTGGGGCCCTCGAGCCTCCCCTCCGTCTCGTCTTCTGGCTCCGTGGGTCTTCTGGTGAAATAGGATTTTTGATGATTTTTCCCGAATTTTTACTGAAAGTTGGATTTCTGCACAAAAACGAGACACCAGAGCAATTCTGCTGAAAACAGCGTTAGTCCGTATTAGTTGTATTCAAAACACACAAATTAGAGGAGAAACGATAGCAAAAGTGTGCAGGAAAGTAGATACGTTTTGGACGTATCAACCTCCTCCTCCTTGAGTTCGATAAACCTTGGGTGATCCACTTAAGGGAAACTTGTTGATGCTCTACAAACCTCTGCACTTGGAGGCCCAACACTGTCTACAAGAACAAACGCGTGCGTAGACATCAAGCTCTTTTCTGGCGCCGTTGCCGGGGAGGTAAGGTAAAAGGTACTCGCATCCTCTTGTGTGAGTGCTCGAAGTTATTTCCTTTAGATTCTGCAATTATATCTTTTTGTTTCTTGTTTTTATTTTCACTAGTTAGGCTTAATGGAAAACAAAGAGTTCTATAGTATTTTTCCTATGTTAGGATATGAAGTGTTTGAAGAGAAAACTGAAAAACCTTTGGAGTTTAATTTGCATGCTAATAGTGTTGTTAGTATGAATGCTTTGAACACCGTTATTGCTAATGCTATAGAAAAGTCTAAGCTTGGGGAAGCTGGTTTTGTTAAGCATGATATTTTTAGTTCCCCAGCTTTAGTGGAGAAAATTTGCTCTGATGATATTTTATCTCCCATATGTGATAATTCTTATGATGCTTGTGCTCCTCATCCTTTTAAAATACCTATGAAAATTGTTGAACGTGCTATGAATAACTGCTATTTAGGAGATGGAACTGTCCATCCTGGTGATCATTTGCTCTTTATACATGAATTATGCGAGTTGTTCAAGTGTGCAGGTATTTCGATGAACCAAGTTAAGAGGAAGCTATTTTCTTTATCACTGAAGGGCAGAGCTGCGGAATGGTATAAAACACTGAAGGATGGCCGACCTATTGATTAGGAGGAAATTGTACCTCTCTTTTATTCTAAATTGTATCCTTCTAGTGAGGTTTATAAAGATATGAATTATATTTATAATTTTCATCCGCATGAGGGAGAAATCATTGCCCAAGTGTGGGGAAGATTGAAGTCACTAATGCTCAAATGTCCTATTCATGATCTTTCCCGTAATATTGTTATTAATAATTTTTATGCAAGGCTTTCAGGATATTACAAGGACTATCTAGATGCATGCTTTGATGGGTCTTTCACAAGCAAGTAGGTTGACACCAAGTGGAATTTTCTTGAAACAATTCAAAGCAATATCAAAGATTGGGATAGCAACAAAGGTAAAGGATCAGGTATAAATTATGAGTATGATTGCATTAAGTCTTTCGCTAAAACTGCTAATTTTCAAGAGCTTAGTGCTAAATATGGGCTTGATCCTCGAATTATGGTTGATTGTTTTAGAGCCTTTGCTTCCCATATTAATGTTCCTAAAGGAAACGGGGATGTGTATCATGAACCTTTTAAAGACACTTGCATAGAAAGTGATATTGTTATTGATGATTGCAATAAACATGCTCAAACTTCTGAAAGTACTATTTCTTCGAAGCATGTTAATTTTTGTGGAGTACTTAGACCTTGTGAACAGAGTCACGACAAAGAAGATTATTGTATCCACCATAGGAATGAAGAAACCCGAATGTGGGATAAGGCTCTAGATGAACTTGGTAAAAAGGTTTGTGAGCTTTATCCTTTTATTTGTGAACTTTGCGATGACAAGGGTCATTTTAATTTTCAATGCTCAGGCCATAATAGTGACCCTTCTAATTGAATGAGTACCGCAAGTTTTTATTGTGATGACAAGATCACTCTCAATCAACATGATGAGCTTACTTTGTTTTTGGGGTATGAAGAGTTATCTAGAAAAACTTCTTTGGTAGATATGAGCGCTTTTAAAAATATTAGCATCCTGCAGGGTTGTCATCTTTATTGTGTTAAAGATTGCCACGCAAATACTTACATACAAAATGTTATAAAACATGATGTTTTGCCAAGCTATGACAGGACTAATAGATGTTTCCATCTTATTAATAGAAAGGAGGAATCCTCCAAAGTTTCTTCTGTTGTTTCTGTCATTAAACCAGATTATGTGGAGAAGATGTCTTTCAAGTATCTCCCTCCTAAAGGAGAGAGTAAGAAGAGTAAGAAGAAGAAGAGGAGTAAAAGGAGAGAGGAAACGGTATCTTCCCCTAAGCATGTTGCTCCTATTATAGATTATGATAATTCTGATCTTGATGATGTTCTCATGCCTGTTACCTATGTTAGTGATCATGATTGGGAAAATCACTCTATTTTTTATATTGAAAATCTTTTTTGTACAGATTCTAAAAATTATGAGATTAATAATTGTTGCACCATTAGTACTATCCATGTTCCTTCCTATGATCATATGTTTGATGAATATGCTTTGGAAGATAGCTATTCTATAGCTTATGATGATACTAAACCTCTAGTTTATGATGGTTACGATGATGAGTATAGTATTTTCAGTTCACCTAATTTTGAGGAGAAAATTAGTTATGATTACAAAATGCCTCCTATTTTTGATGATTATGGTGATTAGAATAATTATTCTGTTGAAACTGCTCCTACTACGATTGTTCATGTGGGGATTATTAATTCTTTTATGCATGTGGCTCATGATAGGGATGTTTTATGTGATAATTATATTGTTAATTCTATTCATGATGCTACTGAAAGTTACTATGAGAGAGGGAAATATGGTTTGATGGATCTCAACAATATTGAGTTTCCCCTCTTTTTGTTGGAATTCTTGAGGTTGTACTTGTTTTGCCTTCCTATGCTTTTCGCTTTGCGCTTTCATGACTTGTCTCTTTACAAGACTATTTTTCATAGGAAGTGGTTTAGATTTAAATGTGTTTCATATTTGCTTTTTGATGCTCTCTCTTGCTTCAAGTTCCTTTATAGCGCCTTTGCCTTAAGCTCTTTTATGGCGCCTACATGAGCATCTTTTCAAATTACTGCGCCTAGCTCAAAGGCGTTAACGAAAAGCACTCTTGGGAGATAACCCAATGTTTTATTTTCAGTACTTTTTCTTTTATTTGAGTCTTGGAAGTTATTACTACTGTAATAACCTCTCCTTACCCTTTTTTATTTTGTTGTTGTGCCAAGAAGAATCAATAATTTGAGGGAGGTAAAATTTGGGGAAGTTGCTGTCCTGAAACTGATTTCGGTGCTGCACCGTAAAAATTCGTGAAAATTCTCAGAATATCTTTTTAACCTGCGATTTCTTTCGCATATGCCCCAGGTTATTTACAAACTTTCATTAGTTTTGCACTTTTTGATTTGAGCGACAGAAAACCCTCGAAAAAATCGACCATTGCAGCTGTTCTATTTTGACAGATTTCTGCCACTATTTGTGTTTGCCTCTCGATCGCTTTCTTTTTGAGTTTTTTTTATCACGGAACTTTTGGGGAAGTTGCTACAGTAGTATATGATTTATATGTGGTGGTTTTGAGTTGAAATCGGAACCAAAAAAGGGTTGATTCATTATTATTATGCTTACACTAATGTTGCTAATAGAATTGTGTTGAGCTTTGTATGAAGGAAGTTTTCAAGTGTAGGGATTGGAGAATGATGAGATGAGGTGAAGAATGGACAAAAGCTCAAGATTGGGGATGCCCATGCAACCTCCAAGAAATATACAAGAGGTACAAGCTTCAAAGCTTGGGGATGCCCCCGAGGCACCCCTTCTTCATCGGCAAAAATCAGGTCACCTTTCAAGACACTATATTTTTATTGCTTCATGCACTATGCGTTTTTCTTGGAGTGTCAGTTGTTTTTGCTTTCAGTTTCTTTTGTTTTGTTTGCTGCAATAAATGGTTGGATCACATCATGTTTGTTTTGGAGAGAGACGCACTCCGTTTTTCATTTGCCAAGAACACTCTAGTTTTCACTCTTATCGTTCAACGAGTGTTCTCTTTTTCTGCTACTGTGTTTAGCTTTCGTTTTTTCCTTGATTTTTGTTCAGATCTTGTTTTATCTTTGCATCAAGGATTATTTGGACCTCTGGTCTATGTTGGTATTCATCAAAAGAGTTGCTTTAAAAATGTTCGAATGGTGTTGGAAAAGAGAAAAAGTTTCATGCAAAAAAGTGGTACAAAAATGAGCTTGTTTAGACTGCGGCTTAGACTTTTTCATGTCATGCTTGATGTCGTTTTGATAGTATGCTTAGTGATTTTTGCTGTAGCATGACTTGTCTCAAATGACTGAGATTGCTTAATGACCCTTTGAAAAAATCATGCGTTGTTCTTATTTTGTGGAAGCATTTATTTGGTTTTCTCCTTTGATGCTTTATTTGGGTTGACTTGGCGCATGATTACAACATGTTTAGCTCTTACAAAGTCGCCATAAGCCTCTATGATCATTTGGTTTTTGACATTTGATGCCATTTTATGCTTCTCTTAATGTTGCTTTGTCGCTTTGCATGATTATGGCCATTTTTGCTCTCTTAGTTGGTCGCTCCCAGTCTTTTGCTAGCCCTCATTTTGTACTGAGAATGAGCTCTACTCGTGCATCCAACTCCCAAAAACCAAGTTATGCCAATGTGTCCACCATACATACCTATTAGCAATTTGCTATTCCAAGTACATTTGACTTGCTTTTATCTATCCTTCGAATTAAACTTTTATCGGTGTTATGCGAAAATTAGTCACTAAAGCTCTCACAAACCTGATGGCACACTTTACTTTTCTCAATTTTAAAATTTTGACATTGTGGCTCTTTTATGTTGATGTTATGCTTGCAAGTTGTAAGTTGGAAATTAGCCAAACCATACCGTCATGGGGTAAGCTTTCAACATTGCACTTCTTTTATTTGAGTTGATATTGTGATCTTTTGTTTATGGATACTCGCGATGTGAAACAAGTTGGGAATCTTGCGGGATCATGGAGTTTGTATATGTGTTAGAGAAATGCCTGGGCCGCTAATCTAAGCCATGCATAATTCATGGTGGAAATTTACAGCATGCCCATAGTGGACATTCGACGACGTATCTCAAAATAAAAAGCTATACCAATGGTAAATAAAAGAGATGCCAAGGTGTTCATTGTCTGTTTGTCCTATCATTTTGATGTGGGCTTGTTCCATGTCATCGGGCACAGAGGTACCCCGTTGGCGGTTCTCGATGATACGCATACACTTACAATGACAAGAGCTTGCTTGGGACCCTAAGTCGAGTAGCATGAGGTTTGGGTATTCGTACTTCACGGGACACGAGGTTTTCAACTTATGATTTGTCAAGCATATGCTCATAATTGTTCTCTCATTAACTTTAACCATTCAAGATGCCTATGATGGGGGCAATGAGAGCTCAAAGCTAGTAAGTACCATAATTTTTGAAGGTTTATAAAACTTGCAATCACTGCTTCCCTCTGCGAATGGCCTTTTTCTTTTGCTTTTATGTTGAGTCTCCACTTTCTACCTTTATGCACCGTCTAAGAGAGCATAGTTGCCATTCTGAGTTTAATGTGCATTGTCCCAAAGTTATCATTGATTGATTCATTATTTTGGTTTTACTTGTTCTTAAATTATTTGTATCTAGTCGCCCTCTTAAACTTGAAGGTGTCCTATGCATTTATGTTTTGCTATTCCATGAAGGACAAGCTGAAAACCATTTGCTATGTTTTCCATATGATTTGAACACACGTTTGACTTTCATTGTTTCATTGTTCATGATCTTTCGTTTGTGTTTCTTTTCATTTTATAACATGGTTGTTAAGTTCTTATTGTCAAGATTATATCTTTTATGCCCATGTTTTAAGTTCTTTGATCCCAGCACTCAATGCTTTACATAGATGATCAAGTTTGTGATGGTGCATGTCACCTCAAAAATTATTCTTTTGTTATCACTTACCTACTCGAGGACGAGCAGGAGTTAAGCTTGGGGATGCTTGATACGTCTCAAACGTATCTATAATTTTTGATGCTCCATGCTTGTTTTACACCATTTGCTTCGTGTTTTGTTTACACTTTGTGGCGTTTTTATGCGATTTCCGGAACTAACCTACTAACAAGATGCCACAGTGCCAGTTCCCTGTTTTCTGCTGTTTTTGTATTTCAGAAAAGCTACACAGGAAATATTCTCGGAATTGGACAAAACAAAGACCGAAACTCCTATTTTGCCCGGATGAAGGACGAGGACCAAACGGGAGCCGGAGAGGGGCCAGAGGGCACCCTCACCACCAGGGGGCGTGGCGCAGGCCCTGGCCGCGCCCACCTATGGTGAGGCCCCCCTGGTCCACTCCTAACGACGCCCCTTCGCCTATAAGAAGCCTTGGGACGGAAAACCCTAAAACAATCGGCGTTTTTCCCAGAACAGTCCTGCAGCTCCGCCGCCGCCACCGATGAATTTTGGGGGACAGAAGTTTCTGTTCTGGCACCCTGCCGGGATGAGGAAGTGCCCCCGGAACCATCTCCATCGGTCTCCATCGCCGTCTCCGCCGTCTCCATCGACCTCACCGCCATCTTCATCACCGTTGCTGCCTCCTATGATGAGGAGGGAGTAGTTCTTCGTAGCCCTACGCATGATTAGTGTTCATTTTACATTGGAGAATTATTTTGAGTTGCATATTGAAGTTAGTATCTATTGGCTCAATTATGTTATATTTGTTGAGAGTGTGTCCACTAGTGAAAGTATGATCTCTAGGCCTTGTTTCCAAGCATTGCACACCGTTTCCTTTCAGTCTTGTTACATGTTTGCTCGCAGCGATACTTATTTCAGATTACATTTACTACTTATAATCATCACTACTACTTGTATTTCACTATCTCTTCGCCGAACTAGTGCACCTATATATCTGACAAGTGTATCGGGTGTGTTGGGTACACAAGAGACTTTCTGTATCATAATTGCAGGGTTGCTTGAGAGGGATAGCTTTGACCTCCTCCTCCCTGAGTTCGATAAACCTTGGGTGATCCACTTAAGGGAAACTTGCTGGTGCTCTACAAACCTCTGCACTTAGAGGCCCAACACTGTCTACAAGAACAGACGTGTGCTTAGACATCAATGATCAAGATTGTGATGGTGCATGTCACCTCAAAAATTATTCTTTTGTTATCACTTACCTACTCGAGGACGAGCAGGAGTTAAGCTTAGGGATGCTTGATACGTCTCAAACGTATCTATAATTTTTGATGCTCCATGCTTGTTTACACACCATTTGCTTTGTGTTTTGTTACACTTCGTGGCGTTTTTATGCATTTTCTGGAACTAACCTATTAACAAGATGCCACAGTGCCAGTTCCCTGTTTTCTGCTATTTTTGTGTTTCAGAAAAGTAACACAGCAAATATTCTCGGAATTCGATGAAACAAAAGCCGAACCTCCTATTTTTACCGAAGCTTCGCGAAGACCGAAGATGAGACGGAGGGGGGCCAGGTGCCAGCCTCACCACCAGGGGGCGCGGCCCAGCCCCTGGCCGCGCCCACGTGTGGTGAGACCACCTGGTCCACCTCCTGACGCTGCCCCTTCGCCTATAAGTTCCCCTCGATGGGAAAAACCTAAAGGACGGATCTTTTTTCTACAAAACATACTGCAAGCCGCCGCCGTCGCGAGATAGGGAGGATCCAGGAGCTCTTCCCGGCACCCTGCCGGAGAGGGGAATCCCTGGCGGAGGCCTTCTACACCACCATGGTTGCCTCCGGAGTGATGTGTGAGTAGTCTACCTTAGACTATGGGTCCATAGCAGTAGCTAGATGGTTTTCTCCTCCACCATGTGCTTCATGTTTAGATCTTGTGAGCTGCCCTACATGATCAGGATCATCTTTATGTAATCATACGTGTTGTGTTTGTTGGGATCCGATGAGTATTGGTACTATGTGATGTTGATGTGCTGAATTATATATCTTATGTTATCTCTATGTTGTTTATGATCTTGCATGCTTTCCGTTGCTAGTAGCTATCTTGGCCGAGTAGATGCTAGTAACTCCAAGAGGGAGTATTTATGCTCGATAGTTGGGTTCATGCCTCTATTTAATCTGGGGGAGTGGCAGATACCTCTAAGGTTGTAGATGTGTTGTTGCCACTAGGGAGAAAACAACATTCTTGTGTCCAAGTACATTTGCTTTGTTTACATTACGCACTTTGCTTAATGCAATTATCTGTTGTTCGCAACTTAATACTCAAGGGGTCCTCGAACGATTCCCCGCGAGTGGATTTTTAGTCATAGTTGCAGTTGGATTACGGTCTATGTATTTTGTCGTAATGCCCAGAGTAAATCTCATAGTGATCCTCATGACATATGTACATTATCTTTGCTCTATCAATTGTCCAACTGTAATTTGTTTACCCAGCATGTGTTATTTATCTTATGGAGAGACACCACTAGTGAACTGTGGACCCCGGTCCAATTTCCTTTACATTTTTTTACCGTTTTACTATTACTTGCACTGTTTACTTTCTTGCATACTATTATCCTATTACCACTCGATACACTCAATCCTTTGTTTACAGCAAACCGGTAAGATTGACAACCTCATCGTAAGTTGGGAGCAAAGTTCTTGGTTGTGTTGTGTGCAGGTTTCACGTTGCTGCTAGGTGAAGACGCACCAGCAATATTTCTGGCGCCATTGTCTGGAGTGTCACAAAGCTAGCAAGCATCACCTTCTGAAGTTTGGCTTTCTCCTACTGGTTCGATAAACCTTGGTTTCACAACTGAGGGAAGACTTGCTACTGTGCTCATCATACCTTCCTCTTGGGGTTCCCAACGGGCTGTACTTACACGCCATCAGTTGTCTCCTCCACCATGTGCTTCATGTTTAGATCTTGTGAGCTGCCCTACATGATCAGGATCATCTTTATGTAATCATACATGTTGTGTTTGTTGGGATCCAATGAGTATTGGTACTATGTTAAGTTGATGTGCTGAATTATATATCTTATGTTATCTCTATGTTGTTTATGATCTTGCATGCTTTCCGCTGCTAGTAGCTATCTTAGCCGAGTAGATACTAGTAACTCCAAGAGGGAGTATTTATGCTCGATAGTTCGGTTCAGGCCTCTAGTAATCTGGGGGAGTGACAGAAACCTCTAAGATTGTAGATGTGTTGTTGCCACTATGGAGAAAACAACATTCTTGTGTCCAAGGGTATTTGCTTTGTTTACATTACGCACTTTGCTTAATGCAATTATCTGTTGTTCGCAACTTAATACTCAAGGGGTTCTCGGATGACTGCCCGCGAGTGGATTTTTAGTCATAGATGCAGTTGGATTACGGTCTATGTATTTTGTCATAATGCCCAGAGTGAATCTCATAGTGATCCTCATGACATGTGTACGTTATCTTTACTCTGTCAATTGCCCAATGATGCAATCGAGTAAATGACCGGCCAGTTGGGAACCCCAAGAGGAAGGTGTGATGAATATAGCAGCAAGATTTTCCCTCAGTAAGAAACCAAGGTTATCAATCCAGTAGGAGGCAGACAAACAACAGAAGGTGATGCCCACTAGCTTGCGACAGCTCCGGACAATTTATAGGCCGCCTCGTCCAAGCTTTGCTTTGCAAGCGGAAACGTGGAACCTGCACACAACACAACCAAATACTTTGTTTCCAACTTACGATGAGGTTGTCAATCTCACCGGTTTGCTTGAAACAAAGGGTATGAGCGTATCGGGTGGAAAGTGATAATAGTATGCGAGTAAAGTAAACAGTGCGAGTAAAGTAAATAGGTGATAGCAATATAAAGGAAATAGGACCGGGGTCCACAGTTCAATAGTGGTGTCTCTCTATAAGATAAAATAATACATGCTGGGTAAACAAATTACAGTTGGGCAATTGATAGAATAAAGACAACGTGCATATGAAGAGAGGATCACTATGAGATTTACTCTGGGCATTACAACAAGATACATAGACCGCCATCCAACTGCATCTATGACTAATAATCCACTTGTGGCGAATCAATCCGAGAACTCCACAAGTATTAAGTTGCGAACAACAGATAATTGCATTAAGCAAAGTGTGTAATATAAACAAAGCATATGCCCTCGAGCATATGATTGTTGTTTTCTCCCTAGTAGCAACAGCACATCTAAAACCTTAGAGGTTTCTATCACTCCCCCAGATTAAATAGAGGCATGAACCCACTATCGAGCATAAATACCCCCTCTTGGAGTCACTAGCAACTACTTGGCCAAGATAGCTACTAACAACGGAGAGCATGCAAGATCATAAACAACATAGAGATAACATAAGATAAATTTCAGTATATCAACTCAAGCATAGCACCAATATTCATCGGATCCCAACAAACCAAACATGTAGAATTACATAACGGTGATCTCAATCATGTAGGGAAGCTCATGAGATCTAAACATGAAGCACATGGTGGAGAAGACAACCATCTAGCTACTGCTATGGACCCATAGTCCAAGGTAGACTACTCACTCATTGCTCCGGAGGCAAGCATGGCGATGAAGAAGACCTCCGCTGGCGATTCCCCTCTCCGGCAGGGTGCCGGGAAGAGCTTCTGGACCCTCCCGATCTTCGGGTCGATGGCGGCGGCGGATCGTGATGTGTTCTGGAAAAGTGATCGGGTATTTAGGTTTTTCCCGTCGGGGGGTCTTTATAGGCGAAGGGGCATCGTCAGGAGTGGACCGAGGTGCTCTCACACATACGGGGCGCGGCCAGGGCCTGGGCCGCGCCGCCCTGGTGTGTGGGGCCCTCGTCGCCCCACTCCGTCTCCTCTTCGGTTCTCTAGAAGCTTCGGTGAAATTCTGGGCGACTAGCTTTGGTTTCGTCCAATTCCGAGAATATTTCCTGTGTAACTTTTCTGAAACACAAAAACAGCAGAAAACAGGGAACTGGCACTCTGGAAACTTGTTAATAGGTTAGTTCCAGAAAATGCATAAAAGTGCCACGAAGTGTAACGAAACACTAAGCAAATGGTGTAAAAACAAGCATGGAGCATCAAAAATTATGGATACGTTGGAGACGTATCAGCATCCCCAAGCTTAACTCCTGCTCGTCCTTGAGTAGGTAAGTGATAACAAAAGAAATAATTTTTGAGGTGACATGCACCTACACAATCTTGATCATCTATGTAAGCGTTGTGTGCTGGGATCAAAAGAACTTAAAACATGGGCATGAAAGACATAATCTTGATTGAAGAAACTTAGCAACCATATTATAACAAGAAAATGAACACAAACAAAAGATCATGAAAATGAAACAATGAAAGTCAAACGTGTGTTCAAATCATAAGGAAAAACATACAAATGGTTTTCAACTTGTCCTTCATGGAGAGCAAAATATAAATGCATAGGACACCTTCAAGTTTAAGAGGGCGACTAGATACAAATAATTTATGAACAAGTGAAACCAACAATATGAAACAATCAATGAAAACTTTGGGACAATGCACATTATACTAAGAATGACAACTATGCTCTCTTAATGGTGCATAAAGATAGAAGGTGGTGACTCAACATAAAAGTAAAAGAAAGGCCCTTCGCGGAGGGAAGCAGTGATTGCAAGTTTTATAAACCTTCAAAAATTATGGTACTTACCGGCTTTGAGCTCTCATTGCCTCCATCATAAGCATCTTGACAAATTATAAGTTGAAAACCGCGTATCCCGTGAATACGAGTACCCAAACCTCATGCTACTTTACTTAGAGCCCCAAGCAAGGCTCTTGTCATTGTAAGTATACACGTATCATCGAGAACCGCCAACGGGGTACCTCCGTGCCCGATGACATGGAACAAGCCCACATCAAAATGACAGGACAAGCAGACAATGAACACCTCGACATCTCTTTTATTTACCATTTGTATAGCTTTTTATTTTGAGATGCGTCGTCGAATGTCCACTATAGGCATGCTGCAAATTTCCACCATGAATTATGCATGGCTTAGATTGGCGGCCCAGGCATTTCTCTAACACATATACAAACTCCATGATCCCGCAAGATTCCCAATTCATTTCACACCGCGAGTATCCATAAACAAAAGATCACGATATCAACTCAAATAAGAAGTGCAATGTTGAAAGCTTGCCCCATGACGGCATGGATGGGCTAATTCCCAACTTACAACTTGCAAGCATAACAACTCAACATAAGAGACCACAATGTCAAATTTTTAAGAACGAGAAAAATAAAGTGTGCCTTCCGGTTCGTGAGAGCTTTACTGACCAATTTTCGCATAACACTGGCAATAGTTTAATTTGAAGAGTAGATAAAAACAAGTCAAATGTACTTTGGAATAGCAAATTGCTAATAGGTATGTATGGTGTACACAATGGCAAACTTGGTTTTTTAGGAGTTGGATGCACGAGTATAGCTCATACTCAGTACAAAACGAAGGCTAGCAAAAGACTGGGAGCGACCAACTAAGAGAGCAATAACGGCCATAATCATGCAAAGCGACAAAGCGACATTAAAAGAAGCATAAGATGGCATCAAAAGTCAAAAACTAAATGATCATAGAGGCTATGGCGACTTTGAAGAGTCTAACATGTGTGAGCATGCGCCAAGTCAACCCAAATAAAGCATCAAGGAGAAAACCAAAATAATGCTTCCAAATAATTAAAACAACGCATGATTTTTTCAAAGGCTCATTAAGCAATCTCAGTCATTTGAGACAAGTCATGCTACAGCAAAACCACTAAGCATACTATCAAAAAGACATCAAGCACGACATGAAAAAGTCTAAGCCGCAGTCTACACAAGCTCCTTCTTGTACCACTTTTTTGCATAAAGCTTTTTCTCTTTTCCAACACCATTCAAACTTTTTATAAACACCTCTTTTGATGAAAACCAATAAAGACCAGAGGCAAAAATACACCTTGATGAAAATACACCTTGATGAAAAGATATAACAAGATCTGAACACATATCAAGGCGAAAAACGAAAGCTAAACGCAATTCTAGAAAAAGAAGAACACTCGTTGAAATTATAAGAATGAAAAATGGAGTGTTCTTGGCAAATGAAAAGCAAGGCAATTTCTCCAAAAGAAATTGGTTGGGGTCCAACCATTTATTGCAGCAAACAAAACTAAACTAAACTGAAAACTAAAAATAACTGACGCTCCAAGAAAAACACATAATGCATGAAGCAATAAAAATATAGTGTCTTGAAAGGTGACCTGATTTTTGCCGATGAAGAAGGGGTGCCTCGGGGGCATCCCCAAGCTTTGACGCTTGTACTTCTTGGATATTTCTTGGGGTGATGCATGGGCATCCCCAAGCTTGAGCTTTTGTCCATTCTTCAACTCATCTCATCACTCTCCGATCCCTACACTTGAAAACTCCTTCATACAAAACTAAACACAAATCTATTAGCAACATTAGTGTAAGCATAACATAGAATCAACCCTTTTTGCTTCAGGTTTCAACCTAAAACCACCACATATAAAGCATATACTACTGTAGCAACTATCCCAAAAGTTCCGTGATCAAAAGAACTAAAAAAGAAAGCGATAAAGCGGCAAACACAAATATTGGCAGAAATCTTTCAAAACAGAACAGCTGACAAAGGTCGAATTTTTGAGGGGTTTTCTGTTGCTCAAATCAAAAATTGTTCAACTAATGAAAGTTTGGATATAACCTGGGGCATATGCACAAGAAATCGCAGGTCCAAAAGATATACAGAGAATTTTCACAAACTTTTACGGTGCAGCACCGAAAAATGTTTCAGGACAGCAACATCCCCAAATCTTACCTCGCTCAAATTAGAGGCTTATCTTGGCACAAAAACGAAATAAAAAGGATAAGGAGAGGTCATTACAGTAGTAATAACTTCCAAGACTCAAATAAAAGAAAAAGAACTGAATGTAAAAACATTGGGTTATCTCCCAAGAGTGCTTTTCTTTAACGCCTTTGAGCTAGGCGCGGAAAGTTGCGAATCAAGTAATATCAAGTGATGAAGCATCAAGCTCATAATTTTCTCTAAGAATAGAGTCAAACACTAATTTCTTTCTCTTTCTAGGGAAGTGTTCCATACCTTTCTTAAGTGGAAATTGATATTTGATGGTGCCTTCCCTCATATCAATGATGGCACCTACAGTTCGAAGAAAGGGTCTTCCCAAAATAATAGGACATGAAGCATTGCATTCAACATCCATGACAAGAAAATCAACGGGAACAAGGTTATTGTTAACCACAATAAGAACATCATTAATCCTTCCCAAAGGTTTCTTCTTAGCAACATCAGCAATAGGAATATCATAATAACACTTTTCAAGCGGTGGTAAATCAAGCATATCATAAATCTTTCTAGGCATAATAGAAATACTAGCACCTAGATCACATAAATCATGGCAATCAAAACCATTAACATGCATATCAATGATGGGTTCCCAACCATCTTCTAACTTCTTGGGAACAGAAGCTTTTTGCTTCAACTTTTCATCCCTAATTTTCATGAGAGCATTGGTAATATGCTTAGTAAAAGCAACATTTAAAGAACTAGCATTAGGAGTCAAAGCAAGATTTTGCAAGAACAAAATAACTTTAGATATATTGCAGCCATCAATATCAAAATCATTAAAGGAAATAGAGCTATCATCTCCTACACTCCAAAAAATTTCAGCACTCTTTTGAGAAAAAGTTTTAGCAGTTTTAGGCTTTTTAACACAAGGAGTGGGAGTTTTCTCTACACCAATCAAAGTAAGAGGATTGCTAGCATTAGGAGCAACATCATTAGAGGTAGTAATGGTACATACCTTCATCTCTCTAGCCATCTCATCTTCTCTTTCCCACCTGGCAAGCAATTCTGCTAGCATCCTAACATTTTCATCGATTCTAACTTGGATAGCATTAGCAGTAGCAAAAACATTGTTCTCTTTCACCTCATTAGGCAACACTTTTAATTTCAGAAGTTCAACATCATGAGCAAGGCTATCAACTTTAGAAGCAAGAATATCAATTTTGCCTAACTTTTCCTCAACAGACTTGTTAAAAGCATTTTGCTTACCGATGAAGTCCTTGAGCATTACCTCAAGCTCGGAGGGCGCGGCCCTAGTGTTGTTGGAGGAATTACCATAAGAGTTACCATAACCATTACCATTGGTAGAAGGATACGGCCTATAATTGTTACTAGCAAAATTGTTCCTATAAGCATTACTGTTGAAATTATTATTTCTAATGAAGTTTACATCAACATGCTCTTCTTGAGCAACCAAAGAGGCTAAAGGAACATTATTAGGATCTACATGAGTCCTATCATTTGAAATCATAAGCATAATAGCATCAATCTTATCACTCAAGGACGAGGTTTCCTCAACAGAATTTACCTTCTTACCTTGTGGAGCTCTCTCGGTGTGCCATTCAGAATAATTTACCATCATATTGTCGAGAAGCTTTGTTGCGGTGCCCAAGGTAAGGGACATAAAAGTGTCTCCAGCAGCTGAATCAAGTAGGTTCCTCGAAAAAAAATTCAGTCCTGCATAAAAAGTTTGGACAATCATCCAAGTAGTCAGTCCATGAGTGGGACAATTCTTTATCATAGATTTCATTCTTTCCCAAGCTTGAGCAACATGTTCATTATAAAACTGACTAAACTTCATAATATTGCTACGCAAAGCTATAATCTTAGCAGGAGGATAGTATCTACCAATAAAAGCATCCTTACACTTAGCCCATGAATCAATACTATTTTTAGGCAAAGAAAGCAACCAATCCTTAGCTTTTCCTCTCAAAGAAAAAGGAAACAACTTAAGCTTAATAATATCACCATCAACATTCTCATACTTCTGCATCTCACATAGCTCAATAAAATTGTTGAGATGAGCTGCATCATCATCAGTACTAGCACCAGAAAATTGCTCTTTCATAACAAGGTTCAACAAAGCAGGCTTAATCTCATAAAAATTTGCAGCAGGAGCAGATGGCGCAATAGGAGTGCAGATAAAATCACTAATGTTCATGCTAGTAAAGTCACACAACTTGGTGTTTTCAGGAGTAGCCATTCTAGCAAACTAAAAGCAGACAAGTAAAAACAACTATCAAGGATTCTAATTTTTTTGGGTTTTTGATAAAACGATGCAAGTAAAAATAAAGTAAAGCAAAACTTAAACAAAGTAAAGGATGTGTGTGCGAAAAACTCCCCTCGCAGAAGTCTTCTTCCTCCCCGGCAACGGCGCTAGAAAATAGCTTGATGCAACCGAGTAAATGACCGGCCAGTTGGGAACCCCAAGAGGAAGGTGTGATGAATATAGCAACAAGATTTTCCCTCAGTAAGAAACCAAGGTTATCAATCCAGTAGGAGGCAGACAAACAACTGAAGGTGATGCCCACTAGCTTGCGACAGCTCCGGACAATTTATAGGGCGCCTCGTCCAAGCTTTGCTTTGCGAGCGGCAACGTGGAACCTGCACACAACACAACCAAATATTTTGTTCCCAACTTACGATGAGGTTGTCAATCTCACCGGTTTGCTTGAAACAAAGGGTATGAGCGTATCGAGTGGAAAGTGATAATAGTATGCGAGTAAAGTAAACAGTGCGAGTAAAGTAAATAGGTGATAGCAATATAAAGGAAATAGGACTAGGGTCCACAGTTCACTAGTGGTGTCTCTCCATAAGATAAAATAATATATGCTGGGTAAACAAATTACAGTTGGGCAATTGATAGAATAAAGACAACGTGCATATGAAGAGAGGATCACTATGAGATTTACTCTGGGCATTACAACAAGATACATAGACTGCCATCCAACTGCATCTATGACTAATAATCCACTTGTGGCGAATCAATCCGAGAAATCCACAAGTATTAAGTTGCGAACAACAGATAATTACATTAAGCAAAGTGTGTAATGTAAACAAAGCATATGCCCTCGAGCATATGATTGTTGTTTTCTCCCTAGTAGCAACAGCACATCTACAACCTTTCTGTCACTCCCCCAGATTAAATAGAGGCATGAACCCACTATCGAGCATAAATACCCCCACTTGGAGTCACTAGCAACTACTTGGCCAAGATAGCTACTAACAACGTAGAGCATGCAAGATCATAAACAACATAGAGATAACATAAGATAAATTTCAGTACATCAACTCAAGCATAACACCAATATTCATCGGATCCCAACAAACCAAACATGTAGAATTACATAACGGTGATCTCAATCATGTAGGGCAGCTCATGAGATCTAAACATGAAGCACATGGTGGAGAAGACAACCATCTAGCTACTGCTATGGACCCATAGTCCAAGGTAGACTACTCACTCATCACTCCGAAGGCAAGCATGGCGATGAAGAAGACCTCCGGTGGCGATTCCCCTCTCCGGCAGGGTGCCGGGAAGAGATTCTGGACCCTCCCGATCTTTGGGTCGACGGCGGCGGATCGCGATGTGTTCTGGAAAAGTGATCGGGTATTTAGGTTTTTCCCGTCGGGGGGTCTTTATAGGCGAAGGGGCATCGTCAGGAGTGGACCGAGGTGCTCTCACACATAGGGGGCGCGGCCAGGGCCTGGGCCGCGCCGCCCTGGTGTTTGGGGCCCTCGTGGCCCCACTTCGTCTCCTCTTCGGTTCTCTGGAAGCTTCGGTGAAATTCTGGGCGACTGGCTTTGGTTTTGTCCAATTCGGAGAATATTTCCTGTGTAACTTTTGTGAAACACAAAAACAGCAGAAAACAGGGAACTGGCACTGTGGCGACTTGTTAATAGGTTAGTTCCGGAAAATGCATAAAAGTGCCACGAAGTGTAACGAAACACTAAGCAAATGGTGTAAAAACATGCATGGAGCATAAAAAATTATGGATACGTTGGAGACGTATCACCCAACTGTAATTTGTTTACCCAGCATGTTATTATTTATCTTATGGAGAGACACCACTAGTGAACTGTGGACCCCGGTCCAATTTCGTTTACATTGCTTTACCGTTTTACTATTACTCGCTCTGTTTACTTTACTTGCATACTATTATCCTTTTACCACTCGATACACTCAATTCTTTGTTCACAGCAAACCGGTGAGATTGACAACCTCATCGAAGTTGGGAGCAAAGTTCTTGGTTGTGTTGTATGCAGGTTTCACGTAGCTGCTAGGTGAAGACGCACCATCATTGTCTGGCGCCATTGTCTGGAGTGTCACGAAGCTAGCAAGCATCACCTTTTGAAGTTTGGCTTTCTCCTACTGGTTCGATAAACCTTGGTTTCACAACTGAGGGAAACTTGTTGTTGTGCTCCTCATACCTTCCTCTTGGGGTTCCCAACTGGGTGCCTTAACATCGCACCATCAAGTCCCCATCTTTCCCCCCTCTCCAGCCTCTCCCCCTCAACCCGGAGGAGGCCGATGGCCACGATGGCCGGCAGCAAGAGGTCCGGCCAATCCCTTTATTTCTTCACGGAGACCAGTCCGATCGGGACTCGTTTTCTTTTGCTGTATTTCTTTGAGCTGCTGATATAGACTCTTGAACGTGATTAGATTTGTATCTTTAGACTACAATATCGTGGAGGTCCCGGCATCAATTTTAAATCTTAGCCATTCCTATTCAGTGCTAAATCTAAACCGTTGGTTGTTAGTTGTTTTAATAATATAATAGATAGATTGTTGTTGGTTTCCTCTCTCTTCAATTGTTTCAAGTAGAATTTCATTTTTATTTCATTACTTGAATTTCATTTACATAACTTTTTTAAAGTTTCAAATTCAATAATGAACAAGCATTTGTAGTTTATTGAATATACATTAAACCCCACAATTATCCAGAGATCATATCAAAGCCTTTAACAATCATTCAAATATCTAAACCCTAAAGTTCAAACGAAGGAAGCTTTGATCCCTCCAGAGTTTAGTTTTGCAAAAAAATTACCCAGATTTTAGGATGCATGAATGCACATAAGTCCTAAATCTACCCTTCGTTGTTCCTAAACGCTGGGACATTACACAGTGCAGCGTCGGACCTCCATGACGACAAACGGCCCCTCCATCTTCCCTCGCCATTCCTCCCCCAATGGCTCCTTCTATGTAGGCGGCGCCGTCAAGCTCCACCTAAACGGCTATTGCCTCAAATGGCAACGGCGCAAGCCATAGCTAGCTCCACTCAACGCTCCTACTCCGTCGCACTGCGCCCATGGCTCTATATAAATGCCATTCACTTGATTTCCGATGTCAAAATTTCCTCGAGCAAGATGAGTGATCCCACAATACTATTGTGATGCATCCTAGACAGTAGCGGCAAAAGGCTAAAAAATTATATTCTACACCTTGTGAAAATTTTCTTTATGAAACCTTTAAAATCTAGGTTGGGGGGGGGGGGGGGCAATGCCCCCCTCCCCCGACATCTGCATAGCTCCGCCTCTGATCCTAGACGCTGAAGTTGGAGCGATGGAGGTCGAAGTCCACGCTCAACGTGTAGCGATGTTGTGGTGCACTCACCCGACCTGCGCCCGACCTGCAGAAAGGTGGGATCACTCATCTTGCTCGAGGAAATTTTGACATCGGAAAGCAAGGGAATGGCATTTATATAGAGCCGGGGACACGATGCGATGGAGCAGGAGCGTTGAGTGGGGCTAGCGATGGCATGCGGCGTCGCCGTTTGAGGCAATAGTCGTTTAGGTGGAGCTTGCATGCGCCGTCGCCGTTTGAGGCAATAGCCGTTTAGGTGGAGCTTGCCTGCACCGCCTATATAGAAAGAGCCATTGGGGGAGGAATGGGGAGGGGAGATGGAGAGGCCGTTTGCTGCCATGGAGGTCCGACGCTGCACTGTTTCTCTGCTCCTCCCTTCTCGTGTAGTAGCATTTTATTTTCTAATTTATAAGAGGAAAAAACTTGTGTAGCTTCTTTGTCACTGTTGGTTATATCTTGTTTTAACTTACTCATTTTTACCCTAACCAGTTTGTATTGAATACTCCAAAGACTGTTTGTGGGTCGATGTACTTATTCAAACATAATACCATATCTTTGAAACATGATAAAAGGCTTGCAGTTTCACTTATTAAGAAGGCGGAAAAAGTAACAGTGCAAACCTAGACCAACTAAGAAAGAGTACAACGTGTCGCGAGATTTTTCCTCTCGCCCCTGCATCATCCAACTTGGGCTGGGCGACTCGGGAGGTAAACCCTAGCCGCCTCTAGCTTCCCCCACATCTCACTGCACAACATCGCTATACGTCGAGCATGGACTTCGACCTCCGTCACTGCAGCTTCACCGCCTAGGATCAAAGGCGGAGCTATGCACATGTCGGGAGAGGGGGGGGGGGGGGGGCACTGCCCCCTTAGCTTTTAAAGGTTTCATGAAGGAATTTTTCACAAGGTGTAGATATAATTTTTTTAGCCTTGTGCCGCTACTGTCTAGGATGCATCACAATAGTATTGTTGAGTTGTTGATTCGCATTAATAGTAATGTTGTTGAGTTTATTGTAGCAATCAGTCGTGCAACAAATGATTTGCGAAATAATATTATCAACGATCAACCCTCCATGATACATTTCTCCCTATTAGTAACAACTAACTTTTCTAGATGGCCGGATTCCACAGACCAGAAAGAGGGCTCGAATACGAGATGGGTTTCCGATTTGATTGGGGAAAGAAGTGAGAGACGGACTTCCAGGGATAACTAAGAAATCAGCACGGGCACATGCGAAGAGCCAACGAGTGCCTTCGAATTATTGAGCTCCGGCCCGTTCAATGGTGGGGCGGGCGTGAGGAGATGGAGACAAACAGTTGCCTGGTGGAGAAGAATATGGTGTTCATAGTTTTAGTGACGTATATTCCGGTGGACTGGTGGAGTGTTTCTTTTGTCCTTGGTCTGAACCTAGGCCCCTCCTCTCCCCGGCGCACGTAGATGGCCATGGAGTACGCACGATGGGAGGATCGACCGTAGATACGTAGCTGGCTAGTTATTTGTACTGTTACACGCGTCTTATGCTCACAATTTGCACATCAGCAATCATAGATGTAGCTTGGAAACGGCATTTTTTTTTCTAAAAAAATCTGAAATTAATTCTACATACAGTCAATGTTGTGTCTACAAACGTGCAAAAATTTAACTCGAAAAACCGTACATCCAAAGCTGTGTAAAAATGACAAAGCTTAACATCTATAGCCGTGAACCGTTCAAAATTTCAAAACCACAAAATTGTCGGACTTTGTCCTTCTTGTGTAGCCAAGCATAAGGTATCTCGAGTTCAAATTCTGCACATCGATACAACACATCATTGTCTACATCTTTGATCTTTTTTTAAAACTTTAGTACGCCATTTTCGAATTTTTCAAAAAAAGTAGAAGTTACATATATATCTCGGTCTACACAAATTAAATCGCGTTTGCCTGAGAAATCCTTTTTTCTCAGTCACCTCAGAAAAGTGCAACTGTAGTTTAAAAAAAAGTGCAACTATAAATTCTACTTTTCTGACAAAAAAGTGCAATTATACTTTTTTTACGAGAAAAGTACAACTGATTTTTTTTTGAATAACTGAGAAATAAGTCCGTTACTTAGCAAATCCGAATTAAATCTCTACTGTACAAGACATAACTTGAGTAAGAGCATCTCCAGCCGTTGGCGCCCCCACGGTCAAATCCGGCGATAAATCGCATCGGATTGGACGAAAATTAGGCGTGGGGAGCGCCGAACTTCCAGCCGGCACCCCAGCAAGACGCCCGGAAATTGACGTTTTTGGCTTATTTTTACAAATAGACGTTCCAGTTCGACGAATTTCATACAGTTTTGCCAACATTTGGCTCAAATAAACATTACGGCTCGGCGAATCTCATACAGTTTAACAAAACAAGCAAATAAATTGACAAGTTTTCAAACAAATCAAATGGAAACTAGTGGGTGTTGCCTCGAAACCTCCATATGTGCTCCACCAGATCATCCTGCAGTAGTTGATGCATAGTGGAGTCTCGAATCTCCTGACGCATAGCGATGAACGCAACCCACGATGCCGGCACCTGGTGATTAGGCTGTGCAAGAGGACCCTCTCTCTCATATAGTAGAGCTTGTTCGCTCGCCGGGATCGGATGCTTCCGCTCATCCTCAACAATCATGTTGTGTAAGCACACACAATAGTTCATCACCGCCCTGCAGAACCGGTAGAAACAATCAAAGGCGGTGGACTCCGCCATCCGAAGATAGTCATCGATAGTATCACCAGGAGCTCCGTATGCCAGCATCCGCATAGCCACCGTGCATTTTTGGAGGGCGGAAAACCCTGCCATGCCGGTGCAATCTAACTTGCATCTGAAATATGAGACGTAGTCTCGAAGGGCATAGACAATTTTCAGGAAAAGCTTCCGGCTCATCCTGAAACGACGCCTAAAAACAACATCACTGTGCAATGGATTGTCGGCGAAGTAGTCGGCGTAGAGTATGCAGTAGCCCTCCATTCGCTGCCTCGGCTTGCACTTCTTGCGACCTGCTGCCGACCCACCACGGCGACCAATGGCCGCCTCCGCGTACAAGCCCGACAGGAAAGCTAGAATCAGCATATGCTCCTCGTCTTGGGCGGCGGCTGCCATCTCTTCTTCAAACATCTCGGCGAACGTCTACTCCTCCTCGTCGTCGGAGTCCATTTCCGGCCAGGCAAATGGACGAACACCTGCCGGGCGTGTCGACGAGGCGCGACGGGAGGAGTTCCCCGACGGCGGAATATGGCCAGACGGCACGCCGGACGGCGGAATATAGGCTGGTGGGGGCTGGTGGGAGGAGGGACGGCGAAGTTCAGGCAACCGGCCGGCAGATTGGCGAGGGGTGGTGCCGGCGGCGACAGAGCAACGACGGGAGGGAGAGGGGGATTTGCGACCAGATTGTAGGATTTGCGTGTTCTCTCGCCGACAGAGTGGGCCCGTTCTCGCTTTTCTCTCGTCCGGAGTCCCCGAGCGCGCTCCGGGGGACCGGGGATGGCCTGGGCTCGCCGGACAGTGGCGGCTCCAGGGGTCTTCCTTGGTATTCATGTGAATACCAAAGATTTTTGCAAAGCAAGGCAAAATAGCTATGATTTTGGCAAAAATAGCAACAATTGTGACAAGATGAATACCATCTTGGCGAAACGAATACCGAGTTTAAAATTTCTAGAGCCGCCACTGTCGCCGGATGGATTAAGGCCCAAATCCGAGGGGAAAACGAGAAACCGGGGGCGCGACTGGACCAAATACCGCCGTCCGGACGTAAAAAACGGCTGCCGGAGGCCGAGTCGGGGGGAGGGCTGGAGATGCTGTAAGGTCGGACCATCTTCTGCGAGGTTTCCATGGCCGGATGACCAGATCGGCGTCTCGCAGACTCCGTGACAGACAGCAACACGGATTCACGGCGGCTACAACGGCGCGGCGCCGCGCAGTAAACACGCCCACATGCAACGCAGAGCAAGCATGGTCGACGGACGGATCGGCCGGAAGACCCTAGCTTCGGGTGAAATGGGAGTTGTCAGAAATGTGCGCGGCAGGCTGCACGTTGACACGCCTCGTGGCCACATGCATGCACGCTCCCTTTCGGATCTGCATCTCATCTGCGTGCTCGATGTACTCCATCAGATGAGATCTCCGACAGGGAGAAGACGACGCATCACGCGAGGTTACATGACATTCCCCTGCGCCTGCCTGCATATATGCTTGCGGTTTGCTCCTTGGTAGATTCCTCTGCCTGCCCTCTCCGCCGGCCGAATGTGTGTGCTTCCGGCCGGGTCTGATTAGCGGAAGCATCTGGGTATCACTAATTCGTTGCTTGCTTGGCTAATGGCAACGGCGTGCAGGAGAGAGCTAGGGTAGGGAAGCTCACATGGCCTCTGTCAGTCTGTCTTAGAATAATCCATCGGATCACCGGCCGGAGCGTCGAAGAAAACCTTGGTCCTTGGTTTAAGCGTAGCAGCATAATTAAGCACATGACCTGACGTGTCACGGGCTCCCAGGAGAGGACGGGGGCGCGGGAGGACGAGCCGTTGACCGCTGGGTGTTCTTGTCGTGTTTTGACGAATTCCATATATGCTCCTCCAAATTTCCACGTACGGAATGATCCATTGTACTATGCTAGTATGTCTTTTCGTCTTGTCTACATAACATGGAGTACATAAGAATAAACGGTCTTATCAACCATTGTACACATGCCATAATCTAACTGGGGCACGCGTTTGAGTTAGCCTTGGCATACCCTAGACATGAAGGAATTCCTTGCTATATGAGAAAATGGTGAAAAATGTGTGTACAAGCATATAATAGCCATGCATAAAAGTATGTTTGAAAATTTGTATATATGTGAGTCACAATGATTTTTCTGTTAGCAATTAAGAAACCAAAATACAATTGCAAGTAAGTTAGGTGGATATTTGTGATACAGCCCGGCCTACGGCCGACCCCACTCCAATACCGCCAAGTCCCCAAAGTAGACCCATAACAACGGCTAGATCCAAGGCTCTACAGCACAAAGGTGACTTGGGGCATAACTAGTCAAATATTAGCCTTTCTAGTGCAAAAATGCAAAAGGTGAGTGGGGGCCTAGCCCCCTCCAACACACACACATTCAGCTCAACGTGGGTCCACCCCTAGGATTGACCCACATCACTTTGTTAGTGCTCCTAATGGTGAATATTATGTTTTTACAAGTTTGTCAGAATATGTGGATGTGAGTAACCGTTGAGTGAGGTTTTAAATATGCATAAAGCCGAGGTCTTTTATATAAAATGAGAGACCAATATAGACAACGATCAGGAAGAACTCGAGGATTGTTTTGGTAAGTGCTAACACGAATCCTGTTGCAGTAGGACGTCACAAACAATTGAACAAAATTGTTGCGGGAACAATTTTTTTGCATAACTTGTACTAATGTTTAAGCATAAATTCTTGGTTAGTCCAGAGCACTCAGTGTGTCTGCAACGGCTATCTGGCCTATAAGCACGTACTAGCTATCGGTGAAGCTGAAGCATCATGTTCTTATATTACTTAACACCATTTTTTAGGTTAATCTAGACCATAGTGGGCATCGAGCCATGATGCGTGCTTAGGAAATAATTACGGTGATGCAGAGAGCGCGCTACTAGCTGACAAAGTGATTAGGGGACCGTGCATGATGCGTGGGGTACTGCTTAAGACTGTACCCGCCACATGGTTTGACAATTATAGATGCACGGCATGATGATTAGTTAGAGCTATACGTGGAGCTTACCGTCGGAATCTTTCGATGAAGAACAATTAGTTAAGAAGGACAAGCTTGATCATGATGGCATGGCACAGGAAAGAGATGACACTGCCAGTGCCATGGCCATAACCAAAAACTAATTGTCCATCGTTTAGGAGAAAATTAAGTGACGATCTATATATAAAACTTGGAAAGGGCAGAAGATTCATGCAAAATTATTCTACTTTGTGGAGGTGCGTGGACAAGATTACCATATTTGATTAGATACTTGTTTGTTAGACGATTGGTTTCGAGTTAATTTGAACAACCGAACAATCGTACGTACATGTATTTATGTCGGGCATGTCGATCGGCGACTGAAAGTGCGAAAGTCCAACTTTTGGTACACAAAGGGGACCGGGTTAGCGTTGCACGAGTGCCGTATGATTGGGGGGATCCAATCATCCGAACACCAACCACGTACTACGTGACCAGGTTTCTTTAGGTTCTCTTTCGCTATCAGCTGATCATTGTATCCGCTGTTAGATCGGTGAGAGCAACGGCGCCATGATCGATTTGCAAGACGACGTCTAACCAATTAGGCGGGCAAATTAAGGCCGGCAGCTCAGGTGTTTTTTCTCGAGCGAAGAAGCAGCTCGCCAGCTAATGACCAGCCAAGCCCAATGACCCAGCTCGAGTGGCTTGGGCCAGGCTAGATATTTCGTGGTTTGGGCTAGAATTTAGTTCAAATAATAATTAGGAGGACTTTTTTTGACCTTTCATGGCAAAATAAATACTTAACCTCACATGCTCCTAAAATGAACATAAGAACGTGTAAAATGTCTATTTTTTACAATTTTCTGAAATTAATACAACATATATATGTATTGTCTTATGTGCACATGTAATTTTTTTTTGCAAAAAAGCGTTATGAACAAAATGGAACAATATTTGTTTTTATACTGTTTTGATTCACTGAATTTATCATACTAAATATTATATCCTCCATAAAGTTTAGGTGTACAAGTATAAATTTTAGTTTTTTTTATTAATTTGAAATCATCACGAAAGCACAAACACATCCTACCAAGCACAACATAGAATCACATATTGTACTCTTCAAGCATTGACTCAGAGGCACAATTGGTCGCAGTTTTGACAAAACCTGTAGTACCTAAAGCAACAAAAAGATAAATTACCCATCTCCCCCATTACAACTTGTTTTGGAGGGTACCACTAGTAGGAAAACCCTTATAGGTGGGATGCAATTCTGTGGCGCACTAGCTAGCAGTGCGCCACAGAAATAAAACCAGGTGCGCCACAGAAATATGTCATTTTTGTGGCGCACCAAAAGACCATGCGCCACAGAAATAGGGTGGGACCCATGCCCTATCAGCCCCAATCATTGGTTCCTCTATTTCTGTGGCGCATCAGGGCTAGTGCGCCACAGAATTAGAGCATTCTGTGGCGCACCAAAACCAGTGCGCCACAGAATTCGGGTAATTCTGTGGCGCACTGGCCCTCGTGAGCATTCTGTGGCGCACCAAGACCAGTGCGCCACAGAATTAGCTCGTCCCACCCCCCCGTGGGTCGCCTTTTTAGTCTTTTAAAAAATAAAAGAAAATGATAAAAGGTTTGAAAAAAATTCAAAAAATCAGATTTAGTTATGTTATGTGATCTAGTAAGTAAGAAAAATAATAAAAATGAATTTTGATATTTTTTACACTGAAACTTTATGTCTCGGTAAAACGGCCATAACTTTTGCATACGAAGTCGGATTAAAAAGTTTTTTATATGAAAAAGCATCTACACGAAAAGTTACATCCAAATTCAACGACCTATGGTCGTTTCGACAAATTTTAGAATCTCAAAATTCAAAGGGGAAAATAGACTTTTTCGCACTTTATATTTTTATTTTAAATTTTTATTTTTAGATCAAAATTTATATTGGATTAAACTTTTGGATTAGTTATATACACACATATAGCACACATGCAGATATATACACATATATACACACATGCAGATATATACACACATATACACATATACACACACATATATGCACACATACACACACATATACACACATATACGCACATATACGCACACATACACACACATATATATACATATACGCACACATACACACACATACACACACATATATGCACATATACGCACATATATACACATATACGCACATATACGCACATATACACACATATATATGCACACATGCATACATATACACACATACACACATATACACACATATACGCACATATACATACACATATACGCACATATACGTGGACATACATACACATATACGCACATATACGCGGACATACACACACATATACACACATATACGCACATATACATACACATATATGCACATATACGCGGACATACATACACATATACGCACATATACGCAGACATACACACATATACGCACATATACGCATATATACACACATATACGCACATATACATACATATATATGCACACATGCATACATATACACACACATACACACATGTACACACATATACGCATATATACACACACATAGACGCACATATACGCGGACATACATACACATATATACACATATACACACATATACACACATATACATAATATATATACACATATATACACATACACACACATATACATACATATACGCACATACACACATAAGCACACATAGGCCTTAAGGATTGATATGATAGTAATATCAATAAGAACTTGGGTAGGTTAGGGATAGCTCATGCATATGGAATGGAGAAGTTAAGCGTGCTCAGCCCGGAGTAGTCTAAAGATGAGTGACCTAGCGGGAAGTCAAGAAATTCGTTGTGATTTAAATATGTTCCTCATGTGATAAAATCCTAAAAAAAAAATAGTTTTTTCACATTATTTTGATTTTTATGATTTTCAAAAAATAATAATATTTTTTTCGATTTTTAAATTTTTTCGAATTTTTTTAAATTTTCTGTGGCGCACCTATTTCTGTGGCGCACCTAGTACTCATGCGCCACAGAATTCCTTAATTCTGTGGCGCATTATGGCTTGGTGCGCCACAGAATTCCTTATTTCTGTGGCGCATGTACTGGTGCGCCACAGAATGTTTATTTTTGTGGCGAAGATTCTGTGGAGCACCACCCATGTGCCACAGAATGCATATATGGGTGCGCCACAGAAGAGGTTTTCCCTACTAGTGTACACGCCACACATTTTCACAATCCACTTCCATGTGGATCGCCACTTTTGTCCAACTTTATAGAAAACCCTAGAGTGACAAATTCAAATCAAATCCACTCCCAAATACTAGGTTTTTGAGTAAGGTATAGCCATCCATGTGGCCAAAACCAATCCGAATAGTGTGTGTCGTGTGACCAAAGCTGCTCCACAAAATCATATCATGGCTACTGATTTGGTTTTGTTGCTTTGTGCTGAGTGCAACGATATATGGCTCCCGGTCTTCAGGTGGCCCTTAAAAAACAAATTTAAAGTTTGCGAAAAATTCAAAAAATTATCAGGACATAGTCAATTGTTTATTCTACCAGCAAATATGCATATGTAGATCCGAGGACATGAATGGTACATATTTCAAATCTTTTAAAACTTGTTTGTTTTTTCTTCTTTGTTGAGCCTAAAATACAAACTATTTCACATTGAAAATTTACACGCTCTTACCATACATAGTCTACTACATCCAAGTATTTCAAAAAATTCAAAGAACTGCCTCCCTGTAGCCCGGGTCACACATTTACTATCCGGTGATGTGTCTACATAATACACTCGATGCCATGGTGTGTCTTTCACTGCTGCAGTAGCTGACTAGATCCAACATCCAAGGGCTGGGATTCTCCGTGACTAGAACATCTGTCGGCACACCAGCGTGCGGACTAGCCGACATCACAAGTCACACAGGACTTCCTCTGGAAGTTTTGCGGCCTGGCAAATAATCCACCGCGAGCCGAGAACATTTCAGCCACCAAGACAAGGCCGCACCGCGAGAGAAGAGATCAACTGCACACTGTGTCACTCACTCACTCACGCACGCCTCACCCGGTCGCCATGTCTCCAGTTTGACCATTGAATATGTTGACCATGACCCATTGCACTGCACCAGAAAGAGAGATCAGCTCTAAACCGCACCGGCCACGTACGTAGACCACACGTGCTAATTTTGCATCTGTGGGGGTTTGACCAGAACAAGCAAAGGCTATAGCTCCTCTGATATTTTATTGACACTGCAAAATGTCAACCCCCTAGTAGCGCTGACTTCAGCCGATCGACACCTATAAATACACTCAGCCATGCGCCCGAACGATTCAGGAACTCGAAGCGAGAAAGTCATTTCTACCGGCACCGGTTCCTAGCGGTGGTCCTACCACCAATCATCTTCAGACACGTCATCTAGTATTCAGATGTATTTCTTCTGTATTTTCTATATGTTAATTTACTGCAATCTAATGGACCCCACCCACATGGATGTGTCTGCTAGTACAACATCCTCTCATGCATGCGCTTTCCCTACTCTCTCTCTTCTATTACTATTATATTACTTCCCTGTGACTTACTCCATCGAGACAAGTTTTCTCTCATTTAAAGGTAAAATCTATCTTGATTCTTTTAATATAAATTTAAAGTGTTGATTTGTAATAATTTTGATTTTTTAGAAGTTTCACATATCATTCACACATATTCCAGTCATATTTCTTTACTCTGGATATAGTTTATAGAAATAAACAAAATACCTTCAAAATTTGTGAGCTACTCAAATCAGATGAAATAAATTTTCATCTAATTTTTTAAGCAAATTTACAATACATATAATTTCTCCATTATGTTTCAAATATCGTGTCACTTTGAAAATAAGTTCACAAATATACCAATGAAATATCTCGGACACTTGTTTTCAAATTAGTTTCAGTTCATATTTAAAAAAATCAAATGATTTAAAGATTCTTTTTGAGCTAACCATCAAGAGACAACCAAAATAATTTCTCCAACAAGAGACATCCAAAATAATTTCTAAATCTATGCTTTGTAATAATTTTTAGAAAGTACATAAAAGTTCCATATATGAATCTCACATATTCCAGCTATTTTTCTTTATTTCCAAAACAATCTCAGTTTATTTCAAAAATAATCAAAATATCTTCAAACAAATATCTCGGATAGTAACACAATTTATTTTTATAATTTTCGTTGAAATTCAGTTTATCATTCACATATATTGGTTTCAGAATAATTTCATTGCAACACAAATATTTCACAATTCTACAGAGAAATAGATGAATCAATTTCGTTTCAAATTTTAGTGCAAATGAGAAAGTATCATTCATGGACTAACCACAGCCAAAATAATTTCTGAATCTAATAGTTATTTGTTGGATTTTGACCAGGACTTCTCTTATCGAATGTAAAACTAGAGCAGGGAATTGGATGTAGTAGATTTGACACGAGATAGAATTCTAAAATTCATATCGAATAACAAATAGAAACCACCAAATTCACTATCCAGATCTACATCCTCATCAGATTGATACAAAATAATTCCTAAATTGAGAAAGAAATCCCAAAACTAGCCTGCAGATTAGCATGGTGGCCGGCTCAGCTTCATCTTCATCCCCGCATACCAGACCTCAACAGTGAAAGGATGAGAGTGGCCTCGTGCTCAGGCACGGCACCGCTGTCTCGGCTGCAGCTTCGCCGCCGTCCCGGTCGCAGCCTCGCAGACATCCGGCAGCAGCCTAGCCGTCGTCCCGGCCAGAGCCTCGCCCTCGTAGTTCTGCTGCAGGTCGCTGCAGGTCGAGCTCCGCTCGCTCGTCGCCACCGCTTTTTTGGGATCTAGATTGAGAGAGAGATAGGAAAGGGAGTCACGGTGGGCTTGTCTGATAGTCCGTGCATACCATGTTGGTTCCCATACATACACGGTACAGCTAATTGACCTGCAATACGGAAAGGTAACTAGATTTACTGAAAAGTGAATCCCGAATCATAGCGCATAAACGAGCGGTCGATTCCACACCGCTAGGAACCGGTGCCGGTAGAAAAGCCGCACCGAAGCGCCACGAGTTAAGCAACTACGTGCGCGGGCGGTCTCAAGAGATCGACAGAGTCCATCAAGACCAGTGATCATCATCCGCCGGCGTGCTTCGGCGGATACCATATTTACCATGGACCGGCGGGCGGCTTGCGGCGGTGGAGCGGGGGGCGCCGAGCGGCCGTGCCGGTACAGGGGCGTGAGGCGGCGGCGGTGGGGGAAGTGGGTGTCGGAGATCCGGGTGCCCGGCACGCGGGAGCGGCTGTGGCTCGGCTCCTACGCCACCGCCGAGGCGGCCGCCGTCGCGCACGACGCCGCCGTCTGCCTCCTCCGCGGCGGCGCCGGCGGTCTCAACTTCCCTGCCCGCGCGGCCGCATACGGCCACGTCCTCCGTGTCCGTGCCGGCCAGCAGCTGTCGCCACGCTCGGTGCAGCACGTGGCGTCCGACGCCGGCATGGCCGCCGACGCGCAGCTCGTGGGGCTGCGCGAGCGCGTCCCCGCGCCGCCGGTCCAGGAGCACGGCGTGGCAGTCTCCGCCGGCATTGGCGCCGCTCAAGGTTCTGGAGTTGCAGAGGAGCAAGTGGCATACGCGGGCTGGAGGACGAGCAGCAGCAGTGGTAGCGAGCAGCTTGTGTACGGGGAGCTGAGTGTAGATGACATGGAGATCGTGATGTTGTAGTCATTGTAGATTGTCAGCATTTGTAGATCAATAGCGTTCCCAAAGGACGTTCGCCTGCTAATAGGGCAGTAGTATAGTGGTATTCTTTTCCGAAACTGAGGAGAATTTGGCAAAATAATACACATCTTTGTTTGTCTTTGACAACATCACACACTATTATGTCACTGGCATGTAGGGTCAGGGACCGCCTGCCATTGACAGAAAGTGATACCTCAAGATTATATACACACAATATGTTTGTATCATAAAAAACACAACGTCAAAATCCACTTCATACCAAGAGGACACATACAACCAAAAGAAATAACGTTCTTCAACTTTGTCACTTTTTTCGATAAAGAGTATAAACGTTACGCCCGAGACAGACTCCCAGATCTCCTGCCTCCCGCTGGCGCCGCCGCTGATCGCCTTGTCTCTGTAGCCTCTGGGCATGGAGGCGTGGTGGATCTCGGCCCTCGTCAGTGGGAGGGCTCCACCCCCTATTTTGAGGATTTCGTGCTTCTTTTTTAGGGTCAAGGTTTGTAGAGACGGCGCTCCGGTGGTGGTGACGGCGCCTCGTGCAATAAGGTATTCTCGGCTTCAACCCCACCTCGGTGGCAATGTTGAGAGGCTTGTGGGAGTGGTGTAGTCTTCGAGGATTTCATCTGGCTGTGGGGATCTTCGGATTCTCAAGGAGCTTCATCGGCAGTTCTTCCTTCTTCTTCGTCTTCGGGACGGATGTGGTCTTCCTGACCTGTTCGGCGACTTTCTATCCACAACCAACAACGTTAGGCCATCTCAGGGAGGAGCGGCAGCGGTGGCGGGTCTGGAGATTGAAGTTGAAGGGCTTCTCAAGGATCTCATTATAAGTTTTGTTTTTCTTGGAATGTTTTGTACTGTTGGTTGTTTCTTTTAATGCCAGAGTCCTATTCGCAAAACAAAATCAAGACGATACCAATTACACCCAGCCTCTGCAACAATACGGATGCACACAGCTAAAAAAAATTACATAAAAGAAAAAGCTCTGCTACAGTGATAAATTCCTTGTAGCAGCAACACTAACACCATCAAGACAACACTAAAAGTCCAACATCTCCAAAAGCGACGCCTCCAAAATGGAAACAGTGCACTAGCACCGTCATTGCCTGATCATAGATCTTAGGTTTTCACCATAGAGAAAAGTTCACGCTCACAAAACAATGCCTTCAACAAGGGTATTGCCAAGCACAACCAATTAAGGCCAGACCTTGAATTTTCACCCTGCAAGGTCGGACCTTGAACTTCTCCAGTACTGTCGCTGCTACGAGTCACGAATCACAAAGCAAGTTCCTCTTTGCCACAAAGACTCGAACCACCAATGCAGTTCTATGGGACTCGGCATCCATGACATTCCCCGCTAGCTGACTTCACCATGGAACGAGAAATCATATCGCATGATGGTAACAACCAGCATAATGGTCAGATAAAAATATGGGTGCGCCTGACCAAATCCCATCTGATCTTGTCCCTGGTTGACAAAACCCAGACTTGTGAGATTGATCCTCCAAAGTAACATGGTTTAAAGATGCTCCTTCTGTGAGTGATAGAGAGTATGTTGCTAGAGGAGGCCCCGACACGCTGGACGATAGTCCTAGTCCATCGGCACAGCCTCTTTATAAGAGGATAAGGAGCAACATGAGAAGGGTGGGGATTGAGTAAATGAAGAATATAACTGCCATTCACCACTCAATGGTTTCTTTCGACCAAGACAAGTTAGGAGAGATGAGAGAGAGAATGGAGATGGTGTATGGTGGCAAAGATTTGGTGAAAGTATGCCATGCAAACCACATTATAGTAGAAGCATGCAAACCAAGATATGGACCGTCAAGTTGACAATGTTTGGCCTAGATTTTTTCTCAAAATGGGGAGCCCCGGCCTCCGCATCAAAATGATGCATACGGCTATCTTTTATTTCAATTATTCACCCAAAGCAGGTAAAAAGCTTTACATCGATCTTACAAACAGGAACCACCAACAAAGGTGTCACCACATTAGTACAAAGCTAGAAGAATAGACGGAGCCTTGTACCCCGACCAGCGCTATCGCCGACTCCCTGATAATATCTAAAGGAAGCGCCTTGTGCGCAAGCTCCAATGTTTGTCCTAGATGACACATTTGCCCATTGCATGGGTTTTAAAAAGTGCCCCCTTCCCCCCGCCTTGCTGATGTTTTACTAGGGTTTTATTAATGTTTCAATTAGTTTTCAAACAGTCTTATGGAGATTTCAACGAAATAGAGGGTTCTTAGATACAAAGATGTGTAAGAAAGAATGACGTGATGGTCTGATCCAAACATATTTTTGTCCCAGGGTCCCTAATTTGGTTTCCAACTTTCCATGTTTTTATTAGGGCAGGGAATGGATTTTCATCAGATAATTTTATCGAATTTTGGGGCCAACCGAAGCCGCTTAAGATCGAGGAGGTAGGCTCGAAAAAGTCCAGATGATACTTTACGTAGAGCCAGAAAAAACCAGTGGTTTCAAGTGCACTTGCATTTTGACTACTTGACCGGATGAGTGCCCGAGGAAGATCTTGCGATATGCATGTAACACATGGTCAATGGCTTCAAAACTTGTAGTGTGTGATTAGGGGCTATACAGCGTGGGCGTGTCCATGTGATGTGCACCTGTGGTGGTGTGCACGTCAATGCGCGTCTAAACTTTATGTTTGCTCCAACTCTTGATGACCGCAAACAAAAGGAAAACAGGGAGAACGAAATGTTCAGTGCTCCAACAGAACAACATGACCATTTCCTACAGAGACATGCACTAGAAAAAAGAAAAAGTGCGAGGTGCTGAAAAGAGAAGGGACCATGACATGAGAACTTCGGTGGAAAATCATCACGCTTGTATTACAGCAACTCCAGCTTCTGAAACCCATGCGGCTTTCGGTGCATAGGCTACCGGTTTGGGTGCGGAAGAAGATCGACTCCATCCGCCGCGCTTGGCTCTGGCATGGGGAGGTCACTTGCAACGGCGGCCATTGCAAGGTCGTTTGGGGCAGGATCTGCAGGCCCCGTGACCTTGGTGGCCTCGGCATCCTCGACCTGGATCGCTTCAGCGCGGCGCTGCATCTGCGTTGGATGTGGCATGAGCGCTGCAGCCGCGACAGGCCCTGGGTCGGTACGCTCGTCCCCTGCTCGCTGGCGGACCAGGAGCTGTTCGCGGTGGCCACCCGCGTGACCATCGGCGATGGGAGAATTGCGTCCTTCTGGAAGGACAGCTGGGCGGAGGGCGCTGCCCCCTTCCAGATCGCGCCAGCCCTTTTCAAGGCCTCTCGCCGCAAGTGCCGTTCTCTTGCCGAGGCCCTCCACGATGGGAGGTGGATCCTGGACCTTCGTGGGCGAGTCACGGCGGACTCGCTGTCGGAGTTCGTCGACCTTTGGGGCCGTGTGCAGCGCGTTTCTCTGGTGCACGGCGTCGCGGACTCGTTCGTCTGGCGCTTCTCCGGGAATGGCATCTACTCCTCCAAGTCTGCTTACCGCCTGCAGTTTGCCGGGGCAATATCCTCTCCGTTCGTGAAACTCATTTGGAGTGCCCGCGCGGCGCCCAAGTGGCGTTTCTTCGGATGGCTTTTTGCCCAAAACAGACTGCTTACGGCTGATCGTCTCCTCGCGCGACGGTGGCCGAACTCCTATTTTTGCCCACTACGTCGGCGGAATTTGGAGACTGCCCTGCACCTCATGGCTGAGTGCCCATGGGTGCGTCGTGTCTGGACGGCGGTTGCGGATGGCCACCACCTCCCAGGGCTGTCACCCTCGGCTTGGCCCGTGCCCTCGTGCACGCTGGACTGGCTTGACTTTGCGATTGGCGTGACGACGGCGCAGGATCGCAAGCGCGCCAAGTCCCTTATCCTCCTTGTCATGTGGGTTATCTGGAAGGAGAGAAACCGCCGCATCTTTGATAGCAAAGATAGGCCGGTGCACATCATCGCCGCGGAGATCGCTGACGAGCTTGCGGTCTGGGAGCTGGCAAGAGGCCGGCAACTTGCCCCGCGAGAGTGAGGCCTAGGCTCCAGCGCTAGGTGCTGCCTTTTTTGTTTTTTCCTTTGTTTGTTGCCGGTTCCTTGTAACCCGAGTCTTCTTCTAATGAATACCGCAGCTCTCCTGCGACGTTTCAAAAAAAATGCACTGCCCCACGTACAGATGATCTTTTTGATCTCTCTATTCTGGAGTACTACAATCCTTTCACAGGCTCGCTGAGAGTCAGCAAGTTCATGAACCAGATGCAGAGTTGGTCATGAGATGCATGGACTCAGTGGTTAAATTAATTTAGCAGTCAAACCTAACTTGACCAGAACTGTTGAAAACCTTTTATCTCTGTTGAATGTAGTCTTGCTAGCCAAAAATGACATAGCCTTTGACCTTCTGTTTGACAGAGCAGAAGGTTCCAGAAACCAAAGGCTCTTCCAGTCCATGAAATGCTCATGGATTTGGACCGTGCCAGTGCCACAGGGGAGATTGGAAAAAATAGAGCATGTTTAACTTCCAATACTTCTGACCCACAGTAAGTTCAAAGGATCTGGCACCAGGAAGCATGTATAGTTTGATTTGTCCAATAGCTCACGGCGACGAGCTTCAGCTGTATCCAAAAATTGCTTTTAGAGCTGCCTATACAGTAGTAGTAGTAGTAGTAGTAATAGTATTATCTGCAGATTCTTGACTGTGAATCGAGACATATAAACCAACAACATAGAGCTTATTTGAGTAAGAACAAACCATACATTTACACCATAGACGAGTTCCATGTGAGATGTACATTGGTTCCAATTGTGTACAGCTTGGCAACAACACTACCTGTTGCAATTGTCTATGGTGTACATGCACTACCCCACGTACAGATGATCATTTTCATTGCCCTATTCCTGAGTACTACAATCTTTTCACAGGCTCGCTGGGAGTCAGCAAGTTCATGAACCGGACGCAAGAGACACTCATGAGATGCATGCACTCGGTGGATTAAACAACTAATCAGTTAGACCTAAGCTGACCAGAACTGTTAAATCTCTGATGAATGTCGTCCTGCCAGCCAAAAACGACATAGCCTTTTGACTTTCTGTTTGACACAGCAGAAGGTTCCAGAAACCAAGGCTCTTCCAGTCCATGAAATGCTCATGGATTCAGACCGTGCCTGTGCCAGTGGAGAGTGGAAAAAAATAGAGCATGTCTGAGTACCGACTTCTAATCCTTCTGAGCCACAGTAAGTTCAAAGGATCTGACAAGCGCAAGCATGCCTAGCTTGATTTGTCCAAGAGCTCATGGCGAATAAATCAAAAACTGGTAATACAGCTTCAGCTGTATCCAAAAATTGCTTTTAGAGCTGCCTGTACTGTGATATTATCTGCAGATTGCTGAATGTGAGTGAAACATATAAAACCAACAACATAGAGCTTATTTGAGTTGAATAAACCATACATTTACACCATGGACGAGTTCCATGTGAGATGTACATTGCTTCCAATTATGTACAGATTGGCAACATCACTACCTGTTGCAATTGTGTATATAGCAACATCTACGCGCTGTCTTGTTTCGGTTTCTGGCTGAGCTCAGAGTAATGCCCTCCCATCAGCTGCAATATCTCAGTCCAGAGGCAAGAAGGATCGGTTGAAATTGCGTCACTGATAAGCTCTGTGCTGCAGGAAGCAACAGCCCAGTATCCCGCCCTGATCTCGCTCAACAGCTGCTCGTAGTCCCAGGCTGCATGCCCCACAAAGAATCTCAGGTCCTCAGTCCTGATCGCGCCACTCTTCATCAGAACACCGGCCTTCTCCAGCTCAGTTCGGAAGCCAAAGCAGATGCCCGGTATCACCTCCTCAAACCCCTTGAGACGTGAGCTGTCTTTAGTGCGTACCAAGAACATGCTCATGTCAACGGGGCCTCCGAAGAAGAGGGCACAGTCGCCGAAAGGGGTTGTTTGGTCTCGGAATGATGATGGATTTACATTCTTGATCTTTGTATAAAGTGGACGGTTTAGGATGACTCCAAATGGGCCATCAAAGGTACCTCTCGACCCAAGTCTGAGCAGGAGGATAACAGTTCTTTCAAAGACGCTGTCGTCGTCAAGCACCTCAGTAGCTACCAAGACACACCCTGCCTCCGGCATTGTTATAGGGTGAGCCCACTTTTGAGGAAGCTGATGTACTGGTTCTCCGGAGGACGCCTTTGACTCTGCAGGAACACTTGGGTCTACCAATAGCTCCTGATCCAAGGATTCAAATAGTAAGCAAAAAAGAAATAGACAGATACGATATAACGCAAGTTGGTCAGAAAGTAAGTGTTTGCTTCTATTTTCTTTTGAAAAGCTTTAATTCTGTGCTAATAACAAATGGAAACACTGTTGTAGGAATATTTAAAATGTAACATGGTTTGAGAAACAACAGCTTATGTAATCAAAATCTTGATATAACAGAGAACTGTATAAGGTGCCAGACGGCATCCATTTGCAGAATCTTTTATCTCTAAATAAGAACCCCCCACTACCTTATTTTCCTGCCTCCCGGTGAAGCCACGTCACCCCTTTTATACCACCCGTGCGGTCACGTCGCGCTCGCTTCGTCCCTCGATTGCTCGTGCGATCAGGCAGGGCGCCGCACTAGCTTCCTTGATCCCTCAATTAGTTCATATGTGGTTTGGACTCCCGTGGGCTCAAAGTCAGTTTGTGGGCTCGCATGCTCGCTGGCCCCTTTAGCTGGTCATCTTCGTCGCTCGGCCGTCTCTTCAACTCCGAGTCTACGACCCTCAATCGCCCACCACAAATGCAGGCAAAACGCATCCCAATTCCCAACAGTTATCCGCTTTAATCGCCATGCAATTAATCAATTATTGAAGAAGCCGAAGGAGGCCATCAAGGGTGATGTTCTTCGCCTATAAAGACTTGGATTCATCGATCAATTCCTGCTTACCCAGCGCAAGTATGCCCCAAGATTACCAAACAGACTGCATTCTCACCCGTCGAGCAGCCGACGCTATCCTCTAGTGATCTATCTTCCCTATTCAAGCTTCCCGTACAAATCCCCAATAGATACGTCTTACCATCCAGGTAATCTGGTTTCTATCTTTCCGATCATCTCTGCTATAAATAATTCCAGCTTATGCGTGCGTGTTGGATTGCTTTTTTAGACTGTAGATGGGGGATTTGTAGCGTAGCTTAATCTGCCAAATGGAGTTGGAAGCTCAAATTAGTATTGTAGTCTCGAGTAGTGATCTGTTGAGGATTTCTTATGGGACTTTGTGAGAAGGTGATTGGATTTTATTAGATCCTCTTGGATCGTACCCAGGTGCTCAAATTCAGCATTTGAAATTGCTTGGATTGTTGACTAATTCTTCTCATCTTGGTAAAATTATCCCCTTCTCTATGATTTCTGAAGGCTTCTATACGGATTTGTGTTTTAATTTTTTTTCGAAACGGATTTGTGTTTTAATGTGAGCTAGAAGAACTATTTTATTTACAATCTGCCATTTTCAGATGCCGTCAATAAACAATCAATTGTTATCAGATGGAGGCGTGTATTCAGGGAAGAAAGACCGCTCAAGATGTATACGGTTGCATCCATATATCTGTAGGTTCCACACAAAATATAAGCATTCAGCTAACAAGATCATGGTGATTTGTAGCCAAAAAACAGTAAAAGTTTGTTATTTATGTCATTTGATCTCCATAAGTTTTTTGTGTTTTTATGTTAAGGTTGGATGCATGAATATTGTTACACTTTTAATTATGGATACTGTCTCTATATCCTCAGTTACAGAAGTAGACATATGTGATGCAAGAATGCAACTCACATTTTTATGTGCATCACGATGCTTACATGTAGAGCCGGTTGATATGTAAGATGTGAATTTGCAATGACTAAGTATTCAAGGTCAAACGTATCATAGTTGTTGCTAGAAATAATCTTCTTTGTGGTTGTAAGCAAGGTTAAGTTGTATACTTGACACGCCGTGCTGGGAAAGAGTACAAAAAATTTGGATCGGATTATTGGAAATTTAATACGGATCGACTAAACAACTCCCTATTTTTCTATCTATATTGATGGTGTTCTTACTTATGCAGTTATGCCCACTGCAACAACACATGCTCCACATGTTATTTACCGTAGCTCATATGCTCTTTTAGGTATGTTTCTTATGAATTTTTCAAGCATTTCCGCAGCAACGCGCGGGGTTTCATCTAGTGGTTTTAAAAAAATCGCCCAAAGATTTTTTGGAACAATACATTTGAGCGCCAACATATCAAGTAATAACGGAAAGCATAAATTTTAATAGTAAATCATGTTCTAATGCAACGGCTAGTTGGAGACATTGTGCATTTCTATCTTCTTTGGAATATACTACCTCAGTTCCGATTTAATCGACGCGCACAGACTCGGTTTCTCCCTGGTGTACGACATACTTGCTCCCATTCGCATTAACTAAACCGGAACGGAGGGAGTACTAGTATAGCATTAGTAGCTGCCATAATAGATGTTGGCATTAGTATTGACACAAATTAGAAAGTACTGGTTTTCCTTCTCTTTTCTTTTAAAAAACTTTAACTCCGTGTTAATACAAATTCGGAACTCTCTTGAAGAAATATTCAAAGTAAATGTAATGAAGGTTTGAGAACAACAGCTTATCCAATGGAAATCTTGATATAATAGAGAACTGTATAAGGTACCAGAAGGATCCATTTGCATAATGGTATTAACATTTTTCACACGAATAGTTTTTTAGAACCTTACGTCGGAAAGCCAATCTATCAAGTAATAGCGAAAAAAGCATAAATTTCTAGAATAAGTCACGTTCTAATGCAACACCTGATTGGAGACATTGTGCATTTGTATTTTTTTTGGAATATACAAGAATATCACATTAGCACTTCAGCAGCAGCCAAAGTAGATGTTGGTATTAGTATTGACACAAATTAGACTCGTTATACGTTATTAGTATAGGCAGTGAAACTAGCTAAGAGTGACACACTACTCTTAATTTTCCTAGCAGATCATGAGTAATGTCAGGGTGATCATAAATGTCAAGATGACAGAAATGCAAACCAAATTTCGGATGAACATAGAGAAAAGCTATGAGCACTGCCGATTGTCAATACAAACACGCACCCTCACCTGTTCCCGACGCACAAGGTTTGCTCTGACATCTCTCCAGTAATTGCTGTTTGAAATATTTATTGGCTCAGTGAATTTTGATTCATCGGGTGGTTCATTCAATCCATCAGAGCTATCTCCGGTCGGAACAGATGCATCTTCGCTTCCTGCATAAAGAAGTCACAAAACTGAGGCCAATCCATCATTCTGGTTCAGGCTTTTCGATACAAAACATAGAAATGCCACGTCATGAATGAACTCTGATTGATATAGGCAGTAGTAGAGAACCTGAAGTTTCACTCGAAACTTAGCACCTGATGGTGTTTTTTTCCGCTATGTTTACTCAAAGTAGCCCAGCTATCGAAGTATTACATATTTATATGGACAATATAACATTGCAATTAGGGGGGATCCATCCAACCAATAGCACCCCAATTCCCCAACTCTCTCTTGTCGGACAAATTCACCAAAACCACCATCAGCTTGAAAAATCGGCACCTGTCGAAGAATCGCCTTCAAACCCCCACGCGCGACAAATCTACAAAATTGGTTCGATCTCTTCCACGTCTCAATCGGGGGAAGACCACACAATTCCGGCTCTAGCTGCACCAGAACATCAGATACTCAACGGAGAGGGCCTCACCTGATGAGGATGCCTTGCTCTTGGCCTCCTCGTCGTCGCTGGCGCCGGCCCCGACGTCGCCTCTCCTCCCCGACGCGCGCACAGCCACGAGCGGCCTTGCCGCCGGGCCACGCCTCCGCCACGCGGACAGCGGGGCCGTCTTGCCGTTGCCGACGGCGGCGAGGGGCGTCCGGGCCCGAGTGGCGGGGGCGGGCCGAATCGGCGTGAGGCACGGCCCGCCGGCCTTCACGTTGAGGGCCCACATGCCCGTCGGAGGGGACGCTCCGCCGGGTCGGAGTGGAAATGGAGAAGTGTGGAACCGCACGAGCACGAGCACAGCGCTGACCGAGCGGATTGATGGGTGTTTCTTTGTGGCGAAGGCGCACTTCCTTTGCTCAGAAAGCGACTTTCATCTTCTTCCCTTAAAATCTTACTAGTAAGTATGCACGTGCAACGCACGTCTCAACTAAAATAAATTGTTATTATGAAAATATAAAAGTAGAAGCTACAAGACGTAATTGTGCTTGGTAATGAGGAATTGTAGAAATAACTCATACACATTTATGAAAAGAAAATTGAGCAATCTTTGTAGATAAAATTGTAGAAAAATACTCAAATAAGAGTGTAAATTGAAAATTAAAGCATGCAAGATTTTCAAGATTGATCAAAGTGAAAAGAAATACTGACCTTCAGATTTCTTTACCTTTTATATGATGTTGTAAATGATTTACCAGTGCCTACTGCTTTGTTCCTGTATATTTGCCCAAAACATTGAATTTAGGAACAAACCTTCATACCTACTTATAGGAGTAGAAGTGTTGGAGCAGCCAAGATAAAATGCCATGAAAATAAGAGTATACTGACTTCTGAATTTTAGCGTGTAAGTGTTTTTCTGAAGAAGCTATGAAAGGTTAGCCGAACCCTTACCTTCAGTTCTCTTTATCTTTTCTAAGTCGTACTTCAGATGAAATTAATGGGCATCCTAATATCATCCAATCATTCTATATATGGCACCATAAAGTATTTTGTTAACTTGACACCTTAAAATGGACAAGAACAACCGCTCAAATTACTCGTGTACTCAGATATTATTCAAGTGGTAGTTATCAACAAAAATAATCGAACTGAAGCCATTTTTTCTCAAATGGTCCAATTTAAGCCATCAAAATTGCAAATACATAATGTGAGCCCATTGACAGTATACAGTACAGTCTAATAATTGGAGGATAATTCCTTGTTCCGAAGAACACGGGAGGCATGCCCAATATTAACAAGCCTTGTAACTGTGCAATTCTCCTTGGATGAAGTTGGATTCGTCTCCAGCATTTATAGAGAATAATTTTGTGCTGCTAGACAGAGTTAAACTACTGTATGACTAAGGCTGCGTCAGGTACAAGTACAACAAATCCTAGACCTACAACAAACTCTCCTGAACGATGTAATTATTATTTGATATTAATAAAGCTAGCCATGATGGCCTTCCATAAAAAAAAATCCTAGACCATAGATAAACTGTGCAGATATCACAAAGAGGGACATGTTCTTTCATATAGGAGGAGCCAAATCACCAAGCACAAGGGTAAGTAATTTAATTTCTGATTCGGCTGATTCTCAGCAATTAATATAAGAGCTACCAATTTGGATAATCTTGCATTACAAGAGCACACAGCCTAATAATTCAAACAAAAGGAGAGATAACAACCTGAAATCTTTCTGCAGTTGCATAAAAGAATAAGATATCTCCAAGAGGCTTTTTCCTGTTATTAAACACCAACAAAACCAGCTGCGAGGAACTAAAAATCACCCAGCTCCAAAGCTTCAGCTTCAGCCTGAATGGCAGATGAACTGAAGAAGCAGTTCGGGTTGCTGCAATGCAATGTAATAGACCGCGGAGACCTGAAGTGCAGTCTGAACTGCTAATTACATTGTCCCCTGCAGATATGGATGAAGACTACATGCAATGCATCCTTCACCAGATGTAAGACAAATTCAGTATCAGTATGTGATTGGAGTTACTAAGAGAAGTCAGCATCCAGATACCCCTATGAGTTTTGAAAGTGATTGTTCCTCTATTGTAAACGACCTTTAACAGTGCAAAACCATCAGGCCAGCGACAACACTGTTCATAGTTGCCAGGTCGCACGCCGATACCTTCACTGTGTTGGTCCCATTTTTTAACATGTACATGTGGTTGTTCCTCGTCTCGGCATGCTCCGGGTACACCCACCGTGATGCACGTCCGGACCATGATGTGAAGCCCTCCATCACCGAGTGATCAATCTGTTCACCTTACAAATAGAAATCACAACCTATCACTCGAAGTTCCTGCATCTGACAAATCAAACGACGCAACCGTTGCTGAAGAAGAACTTACCCATGCTCTGAGAAATTTGCTCGTGTTATCCTCATGTACATGTCCTCAAGACCTCAGCTTGTACACCCAGCTCGCGTGGTTGATCTGCCCATATTTGCAGCGAATTTGAGGGTGTTATGTTTACCTTGTAAGGTTGGTGCGCAGAATAACTTTGCACTTGCCCTTGTGCTTGAACACCTTGGAGAAGACGGATGTATGCTCTTGCTGGTCATAGGAAGCCATGATGGGCAGCCCGAATGGCTGAAAAGGATGAGCAGTTCTTGAATTGGCTGAAACTCCATCAAAAGATTTCAGTAACGTGAAGCCACTCAACAGTAAGGTTAAAAGAGGGAATCTCCTCACCGTGGAGATCAGAGGAATCGCTGGCCAACAGCGTCGCGTGAAGCGCCGGTGGGAAGTGGTGCGATTTGGCATGGCGTGGGGGCCGATGAGCAAAATCGCATGGAGCGGCGGCGGGAGGCGGCGTTGCGTGCGCCACAGGGGTAGGCGTCGCCTGGGTGGATGTTTCGCCGAGAAGGCGCCATCGTCCATCGAGACGCTAGTGGTTAGGGCGCTGGTGCGGCGCCGATGGAGAAGAAGCCTGCTGGCTATCCAGCATGATGCCGCAGTTCCAATCCCGTCATCCTCTCACGATCTCGACCTGACTGTGCTGGGAAGGCAGCACCAATGGCTCCACCGCCTCCATCTTGCAAAGCTGCTCTAGTCTCCAGAATTCAGATGCGGTATCGCCGAGAGATGGAAGTGGAGCCAGAGAGGAATGTGGGGTAATTAGGCGAGTAATTAGCGGGGCAATAAATTACAATACTCAGTTTTTACGAAACGGACGGTCGCGGGGTGGGAATTTTCCTCTGCCGTCTGAGTATGGTCCGTCGATGTAAATTGCTAAATGCACAACAAAGAATGGATTAGGCTAATGCTAGCGGTTAGGCTGTGTTTCCTGGGGTGATCCTACGGTGGTAATCGGTTCGTGTACTTTTCGTGGGTAGCTTTAGAAAAGAAAATATTGGTGCTTTTATAAGTAGTATAGATATAGATATAGATATACAAGTTCAAAAAAATTGGATGTAGTTCTAGTAGTGTATAAAATCATAATGAGGATTTTTATATTATAAACTACATGGAAAGCATAAAATCTGACAACTATATAGTTTTTTAAATGACTAATATTCACTGTTTTCATACATTTTTCATTTGTGTGTTGCCTAAAATATAAAGTAGTTTGTATTGAGATTTTGCAATTTGTAGTATACATCATGAAATATATCTAGTTTTTTTTCAGAATTTTCTGAAATTTTGAAAATATGTTTTTTGTACTTTTGAAAAAAGGATTACTTGTAACTCAGTCTTCATTTAGAGTTTTCGGACTTTTCTGCCCTTTCTCTTCTCACCTCTTTCCAGATTTGTGAGTCGTCTTTGAGTCACTAGTCTTTCTCTTCCTTTCTGTCGCGGCCAGAGTAGGAATGGGAAAGCGGCTTCCGCCTCATTTTTTCCCCGAGGAATCAAGAGCTTTGTTACTTTATCTATAAAAGAGCTATGTTACTAAAAATAGAGCTAGAGTCAAAGTTTACTAACACTAGAACATAATTTAGCTGCTCATGGGGTTGTACGTAACGCTTTGACCTAACGTCCTGAGAGGCGACTCCAGGGCGATTAGGGTTCCTGTACCTGGCCGCTAGAGGACTTCTCCGGTAGCGAGGTGTTTTCTTCCCCCGATCCGGGTCTGAGTCGACGTCGGTCCCTGGATTGGCATCGTACTTCTGGCGGGGTGCTTTTGGTTCTGATACAAGACGCAGCTTAACAGATTGGTTTTGGGTGATTTTCGTCAGAAGGTTTGGTATCTACAGTTCGCGTAGTTCTGGTTCTTTTCGGCTGATTGGCGGATTGAGTCAGGATGTCAACAAGTCCAGCAGTGAGTTCTTCGGATCAACTGTCGGGATCGGGGAGCAAGAAGGCGGAGGCGATTGATGATTTGCTTCACCGACTAGGGATAGAAGACGATGAAATTGACGACCTCATCTTCGAGGAGGAAGAATCTGCTCCGAAACAAGGTATTAAGTGGATGGCTCTCACTAGGGTTCATACAGAAAAAAAATCAGTCCTCAGACGTTTGAACAACACATGAAGATAGCGTGGAGTCTGGCAAAAGAGATTAAATTCGAGCACATTAAGGCAATCCGTTCTCAATCCAGTGTTTCTGTTTAGGGGATTGGCTTAAAGTGGAGCAAGGAGGTCCCTGGCTATTTCGACAAAACATTGTTTGCATTGAGAAATATGATGGTCTGTTGGCTCCGGAATCTATCAACCTGAACTTCTTTGATGCATGGATTCAAATCCACAAATTGCCTATCGGATATAGGAAAGAAGCCCTTATCAAGAATCTGGTTGAGAGAAAAGTTGGGAAAATAATAGGCTCTGTGGAAACTAATGTGAATGGGATGGGAAACTTTATTCGTGTGCGTGTAAAGCTGGATGTAACAAAGGCTTTATCACGATTTGTCACAGTATCAAGGGCAGGACAGAGAGAATTCTATCAGCTTAAATATGAAAAAATGCCACGGTTTTGTGGCGCCTGTGGTATTGTTGGTCATAGCTATCTGGAATGTGGTACGGGGGAGCATGAGGAGGATAAACTAAAATGGGGAGAGTTTCTGAAAGCCGATTGGTCAACTTGGAAGGGTCGAAACCCCGGTGGTAATAGAGGAGGAGTTCGTTCAGGTCGTGGTGGACGAATGGCAGCTGAGTGGGAGTCGGGCCGTGGTAGAGGTAACATCTCTAGCTGTGGCAACCAGACAAGTTGGAGATACAATGCACTCATTTAGGCTAAAGAAAAAGCTCAAGAGGAAGGAGACTTTGATGACACAGGAACAAGCCCGGTAAAAAAAGCTGATGAAGAGATGACTGACCGCGAAATTCTCGATACAAATACCAAGAGGCGTCTAATGTTGAATGGGCCCTCTGATGGCTGTATGTTACAAGATGAATCTGAGTTGTCGGCTGCTATGGCTGTGGATGATACAATTCCTAGCACCTCTCCGATGGTGGATACTGGAAAAAATGAGCGTGTCAAATGCGCAAAGAAGGACGGAGCTAACTCCTCTTCACTAGGATCGGCGGACTCCGGAGAGGAGTTCGTCCGGGAACAATGAGGATCCTAAGTTTGAACTGTCAGGGTTTGGGCAACGACCCGATGATACGTCTCCAATGTATCTATAATTTTTGATGCTCCATGCTTGTTTTTACACCATTTGCCTACTGTTTCGTTACACTTTGTGGCACTTTTATGCATTTTCCGGAACTAACCTATTAACAAGTTGCCACAGTGTCAGTTCCCTGTTTTCTGCTGTTTTTGTGTTTCAGAAGTGATACACAGGAAATATTCTCGAAATTGGACGAAACAAGTTCCTGAAGTCTTATTTTACCCGGAAGCTTCCAGAGATCCGAAGGAGAGAAGGAGAGGGGCCACTAGGGGCCCACACACAGGGCTGGCGCGGCCAGCCCCTGGCCCGCGCCACCCTGGTGTGAGAGCACCTGGCCCCTCCTCTGACATCGCCCCTTTGCCTATAAAGACCCCCCGACGGGAAAAACCTAAGTACTCGATCAATTTTCCAGAACACATCGCGATCCACCGCCGTCGTCGACCCGAGATCGGGAGGGTCCAGAAGCTCTTCCCGGCACCATGCCGGAGAGGGGAATCGCCACCGGAGGTCTTCTTCATCGTCATGCTTGCCTCCGGAGCGATGAGTGAGTAGTCTACCTTGGACTATGGGTCCATAGCAGTAGCTAGATGGTTGTCTTCTCCACCATGTGCTTCATGTTTAGATCTCATGAGCTGACCTACATGATTGAGATCACCGTTATGTAATTCTACATGTTTGGTTTGTTGGGATCCGATGAATATTGGTGTTTATGATTGAGTTGCTGCACTGAATATTATCTTATGTTATCTCTATGTTGTTTATGATCTTGCATGCTCTCCGTTGTTAGTAGCTATCTTGGCCGAGTAGTTGCTAGTGACTCCAAGAGGGGGTATTTATGCTCGATAGTGGGTTCATGCCTCTATTTAACCTGGGGGAGTGACAGAAACCTCTAAGGTTGTAGGTGTGCTGTTGCTACTAGGGAGAAAACAACATTCATATGCTCAAGGGCATATGCTTTGTTTACATTACACACTTTGCTTAATGCAATTATCTGTTGTTCGCAACTTAATACTTGTGGAGTTCTCGGATTGATTCGCCACAAGTGGATTATTAGTCATAGATGCAGTTGGATGGCGGTCCATGTATTTTGTTGTAATGCCCAGAGTAAATCTCATAGTGATCTTCTTGACATATCACGTTTATCTTTATTCTATCAATTTCCCAACTGTAATTTGTTTACCCAGCATGTGTTATTTATCTTATGGAGAGACACCACTAGTGAACTATGGACCCCGGTCCTATTTCCATCATATTGCTATCACCTGTTTACTTTACTCGCACTGTTTACTTTACTCGCATACTCGATTGTTTTCCACTCGATATGCTCATAACCTTTGTTTCAAGCAAACCGGTGAGATTGACAACCTCATCATAAGTTGGGAACAAAGTACTTGATTGTGTGTATGCAGGTTCCGCATTGCTACTGACCGAAGACGAGTCAACAAGTATCGTAAACGGCGCCCTTGTTGGAGTGCTATTAAGCCAGTCTGCATCACCTTCAGTCGTTTGTCTCTCCTCTCCAAGAACGATAAACCTTGGTTTCTAAACTGAGGGAAAACTAGCTGCTATACTCATCACACCTTCCTCTTGGGGTTCCCAACGGGCTGGTCATTCACCACGCATCAAGCAAATTTTCTAGCGCCGTTGCCGGGGAGGAAGTAGAAGACTTCTGCGAGGGGAGTTTTTCGCACGCACATCCTTTACTTTGTTATTGTTTTGCTTTACTTTATTTATTTTACCTGCATTGTTTTATATAAAAAACCCAAAAAAATTAGAATCCTTGGTAGCTGTTTTTATTTGTTTGCTTTTAGTTTTGTTAAAATGAGTAATCCTGAAGTAGAAGTTCATAGTTTTAAGCAACAAGGGGGAGAAAGTTTAAAGGATGCTTGGTATCGTATTAACAATGCTCATCATAGGTGTACCAAAAATCACTCTACCACGATCCTCCTTAGAAATTTTTATGTTGGTATATCTAGTTGGAATAGGTATGTTCTCGATACTCTTACAGGAGGTAATTTTCTGGGTACTCCCGCTGGAGAAGCATGCACTATAATTGAAAGTTTAGTGGGAATACCACCTATTCATGTTGCTAAAACCGAGACCACCTTGGAGGAGGTGGTAGAAAGGCTCAGCTCTTTAGAAAAAAGTTTGCCAAGTATCCTAGAAAATGCTAGCCGAGTTAGTGAATTAGTAGAAAACATTAGTAAGAGAATTACCGTTTTAGAGGCTAGCACTACTCTTGATAATCAAAACTTAAGGATTGGTAAACTAGAGGAGTCTATGGAAACTCTTAGCTTAATCTTCTCTTCTCTTAAATTTAAGAAAGAGAAAGTGTTTGTTGGAAAAGAGCAAAAATTTATGTATATTCCCAAGGTTTCTGCGCTTAAATCTCAACATGTTCTTAAAATTGGTAAGACTCTTAGTTCCACTAAGGGTGACTTGCAGGTTGAATCATCTTCGGGAACTTCCAAAGTGCTCACTGAGGTAAGTGATGCTTCATCACTTGATGTTACTTGATTCGCAATTTTCTGCGCCTAGCTCAAAGGCGTTAAAGAAAAGCACTCTTGGGAGATAACCCAATGTTTTATTTTCAGTACCTTTTCCTTTTATTTGAGTATTGGAAGTCATTACTACTGTAATGACCGCTCCTTATCTTGTTTATTTTGTTGTTGTGCCAAGAGAAGCCTCTAATTCGAGTGAGGTAAAGATTTGGGGATGTTGCTGTCCTGAAACTATTTTCGGTGCTGCACCGTAAAAATTCTTATAAATTCTCTGTATATCTTTTGGACCTGCGATTTCTTGTGCATATGCCCCAGGTTATATCCAAACTTTCGTTAGTTGAACACTTTTTGATTTGAGCAACAGAAAACCCCTCAAAAATTCGACCTTTGTCAGCTGTTCAGTTTTGACAGATTTCTGCCAATATTTGTGTTTGCCACTTTATCGCTTTCTTTTGAGTTCTTTTGATCATGGAACTTTTGGGGAAGTTGCTACAGTAGTATTTACTTTATATTTGGTGGTTTTGGGTTGAAACCTGAAGCAAAAAGAGGTTGATTATATGTTATGCTTACACTAATGTTGCTAATAGAATTGTGTTTAGTTTTGTATGAAGGAAGTTTTCAAGTGTAGGGATTGGAGAATGATGAGATGAGTTGAAGAATGGACAAAAGCTCAAGCTTGGGGATGCCCATGCATCACCCCAAGAAATATCCAAGAAGTACAAGCGTCAAAGCTTGGGGAAGCACCCGAGGCACCCCTTCTTCATCGGCAAAAATCAGGTCACCTTTCAAGACACTATATTTTTATTGCTTCATGCACTATGTGTTTTTCATGGAGCGTCAGTTATTTTAGTTTTCTTAGTTGGTTTGTTTTGTTTGATGCAATAAATGGTTGGACCCCAACAAATTTCCTTTGGAGGAGATGTACTCATTTTCATTTGCCAAGAACACTCCGTTTTTCATTCTTACAATTTTACCGGGTGTTCTTCTTTTTCTGCTACTGCTTTTGATTTTCATTTTCGCCTTGATTTGCGTTCAGACCTTGTCATATCTTTTCATCAAGGTGTATTTTTGCCTCTGATCTTTATTGGTTTTCATCAAAAGAGGTGTCTTTAAAAATTTCAAATGGTGTTGGAAAAGAGAAAAATCTTTGTGCAAAATAGTGGTACAAGAAGGAGCTTGTGTAGACTGCGGCTTAGGCTTTTTCATGTCATGCTTGATGTCTTTTTGATAGTATGCTTAGTGATTTTGCTGTAGCATGACTTGTCTCAAATAACTGAGATTGCTTAATGAGCCTTTGAAAAAATCATGCGTTGTTTTTATTATTTGGAAGCATTATTTTGGTTTTCTCTTTGATGCTTTATTTGGGTTGACTTGGCGCATGCTCACACATGTTAGACTCTTACAAAGTCGCCAATAGCCTCTATGATCATTTAGTTTTTGACTTTTTATGCCATCTTATGCTTCTTTTAATGTCGCTTTGCATGATTATGGCCATTATTGCTCTCTTAGTTGGTCGCTCCCAGTCTTTTGCTAGCCCTCGCCTTGTACTGAGTATGAGCTCTACACGTGCATCCAACTCCTAAAAGCCAAAGTTTTCCAAAGTGTCCACCATACATACCTACTAGCAATTTGCTATTCCAAGTAAATTTGACTTGGTTTTATTTTCTCTTCAAATTAAACTCTTACCAGTGTTATGCGAAATTCGATCAGTAAAGCTCTCACAAACCGGAAGGCACACTTTACTTTTTCCTGTTATTAAAAATTTGACATTGTGGTCTCTTATGTTGAGTTGTTATGCTTGCAAGTTGTTAGTTGGAGACTAGCCCAGCCATGCAGTCATGGGCAAGCTTTCAACATTGCACTTCTTATTTGAGTTGATATCGTGATCTTTTTGTTTATGGATGCCCACGGTGTGAAATGAATTGGGAATCTTGTGGGGATCATGGAGTTTGTATATGTGTTAGGGAAACACCGGGCCGCTAATCTAAGCCATGCATAATTCATGGTGGAAATTTGTAGCATACCCATGGTGAACATTCGACGACGCATCTCACAATAAAAAGCTAAACAAATGGCAAATAAAAGAGATGTCGAGGTGTTCATTGTCTGCTTGTCCTGTCATTTTGGTGTGGGCTTGTTCCATGTCATCGGGCACGGAGGTACCCCATTGGCGGTTCTCAATGATATGCATATATTTACAATGACAAGAGCCTTGCTTGGGACTCTAAGTAAAGTAGCATGAGGTTTGGGTACTCGTATTCACGGGGCACGAGGTTTTCAACTTATGATTTGTCAAGCATATGCATCATAATTATTCTCGCATTAACTTTAACCATTCAAGATGCTTATGATGGGGGCAATGAGAGCTCAAAGCCGGTAAGTACCATAATTTTTGAAGGTTATAAAACTTGCAATCACTGCTTCCCTCTGCAAAGGGCCTTTCTTCTACTTTTATGTTGAGTCACCACCTTCTTTCTTTATGCACCATAAGAGAGCATAGTTGTCATTCTTAGTATAATGTGCATTGTCCCAAAGTTTTCATTGATTGATTCATATTGTTGGTTTCACTTGTTCTTAAATTATTTGTATCTAGTCGCCCTCTTAAACTTGAAGGTGTCCTATGCATTTATGTTTTGCTCTCTTTGAAGGACAAGCTGAAAATCATTTGTATGTTTTCCTTATGATTTGAACACACGTTTGACTTTCATTGTTTCATTTTCATGATCTTTTGTTTGTGCTCATTTGCATGTTTACAACATGGTTGCTAAGTTCTTATTGTCAAGATTATATCTTCATGCCCATGTTTTAAGTTCTTATGATCCCAGCTCACAAATGCTTACATATATGATCAAGATTGTGTAGGTGCATGTCACCTCAAAAATTATTCTTTTGTTATCACTTACCTACTCAAGGACGAGCAGGAGTTAAGCTTGGGGATGCTTGATACGTCTCCAACGTATCTATAATTTTTGATGCTCCATGCTTGTTTTTACACCATTTGCCTACTGTTTTGTTACACTTCGTGGCACTTTTATGCATTTTCCGGAACTAACCTATTAACAAGTTGCCATAGTGCCAGTTCCCTGTTTTCTGTTGTTTTTGTGTTTCAGAAGTGATACATAGGAAATATTCTCGGAATTGGACGAAACAAGTTCCTGAAGTCTTATTTTACCCGGAAGCTTCCAGAGATCCGAAGGAGAGAAGGAGAGGGGCCACCAGGGGCCCACACACAGGGCTGGCGCGGCCAGCCCCTGGCCCGCGCCACCCTGGTGTGAGAGCACCTGGCCCCTCCTCTGACATCGCCCCTTCGCCTATAAAGACCCCCCGACGGGAAAAACCTAAGTACCCGATCAATTTTCCAGAACACATCGCGATCCACCGCCGTCGTCGACCCGAGATCGGGAGAGTCCAGAAGCTCTTCCCGGCACCATGCCGGAGAGGGGAATCGCCACCAGAGGTCTTCTTCATCGCCATGCTTGCCTCCGGAGCGATGAGTGAGTAGTCTACCTTGGACTATGGGTCCATAGCAGTAGCTAGATGGTTGTCTTCTCCACCATGTGCTTCATATTTAGATCTCATGAGCTGACCTACATGATTGAGATCACCGTTATGTAATTCTACATGTTTGGTTTGTTGGGATCCGATGAATATTGGTGTTTATGATTGAGTTGCTGCACTGAATATTATCTTATGTTATCTCTATGTTGTTTATGATCTTGCATGCTCTCCGTTGTTAGTAGCTATCTTGGCCGAGTAGTTGCTAGTGACTCCAAGAGGGGGTATTTATGCTCGATAGTGGGTTCATGCCTCTATTTAACCTGGGGGAGTGACAGAAACCTCTAAGGTTGTAGATGTGTTGTTGCTACTAGGGAGAAAACAACATTCATATGCTCAAGGGCATATGCTTTGTTTACATTACACACTTTGCTTAATGCAATTATCTGTTGTTCGCAACTTAATACTTGTGGAGTTCTCAGATTGATTCGCCACAAGTGGATTATTAGTCATAGATGCAGTTGTATGGCGGTCTATGTATTTTGTTGTAATGCCCAGAGTAAATCTCATAGTGATCTTCTTGACATATCACGTTTATCTTTATTCTATCAATTTCCCAACTGTAATTTGTTTACCCAGCATGTGTTATTTATCTTATGGAGAGACACCACTGGTGAACTGTGGACCCCGGTCCTATTTCCATCATATTGCTATCACCTGTTTACTTTACTTGCACTGTTTACTTTACTCGCATAATCTATTGTTTTCCACTCGATACGCTCATAACCTTTGTTTCAAGCAAACCGGTGCGATTGACAACCTCATCGTAAGTTGGGAACAAAGTACTTGGTTGTGTGTGTGCAGGTTCCGCGTTGCTACTGGCCGAAGACGAGTCAACAAGTATCGTAAACGGCGCCCTTATTGGAGTGCTATTAAGCCAGTCCGCATCACCTTCAGTCATTTGTCTCTCCTCTCCAAGAACGATAAACCTTGGTTTCTAAACTGAGGGAAAACTAGCTGCTATACTCATCACACCTTCCTCTTGGGGTTCCCAACGGGCTGGTCATTCACCACGCATCACCCGACAGTTCGTTCGCTTTCGGACCTCCGAAGGCAAGTTGACCCCGAGGTCCTGTTTTTGTCGGAAACACATCTTGATAATTTTCCGGCAGAGACTCTTAGAAGATGATTAAAGATGGATTTCAAGATCGTTAATCCGAGTAACGGTAGAAGTGGTGGAGTGATTCTTCTGTGGAAGAGAGAGTTGCAGATCCAACAAATATTCTCTGCTCCGAAGTATATTGATGTCAAGGTAATTGAGTCCCTAGAGAAAATTTGGAGACTTACTGGCATGTATGGTGAGCCTAAATGGGAGGATAAATTTAAAACTTGGGATAAAATTAGGGAACTCAATGGAAACTTAAATCTTCCATGGGTGCTTATCGGTGATTTTAATGAGATCCTCTTCTCTCATGAGAAAGAAGGCGGCGTGGCTCGTCCTCATGGATACATGCAGGCCTTTCGTGATGTTTTATCAGATTGCGAGCTGGAAGATTTGGGGTTCGTGGGTGATGCTTTTACATGGAAGAGAGGAAGAATCAGAGAGCGGCTTGATCGGGCAGCAGCTAATGGTGCATGGGTTAATTTGCATCCGGGCGCTATGTTGTGGCACTTAGGGTACATCAGATCGGACCATAGACCGATCTTGTTGGATATAGAATATCAAGCTAGAGTTGGACGACAGCAGTCTAGACCTTGCAGGTTTGAGGCAAAGTGGTTGCATGAGAAAGGGTTTAGAGAGGTTGTCGAGCAGGCTTGGGAGGAGGCCGGGTCTGGTTCTGCTGGTGTGCTGGATCGTCTTGGTAGGATGCATGCTGCATTGCATGCATGGGATTCTAATGTTCTGAAGCAACCAAAAAAGCGACTTCATAAAGCACAAAGACAATTAGATGAAGTCTTGAGTGGTCACTTGACGAATGAAAGTGAAGAAAAGGCCAAAGAGCTAGCAAATTTGATTGAAATTCTGCTAGAGCAAGAAGAGGTGTACTGGTCTCAAAGATCACGGGCGAACTGGATCCAACATGGGATAGAAATACTTCTTTCTTCCATAACTTTGCTTCAGCGAGACGGAAGAAGAATTACATTGCAAAGCTGAAAAATGAGGCGGACTATTGGGTGGAAGGTACGGATTCTTTAAAACCTCTTGTTCTCAATTATTTCAATCATCTTTTCACTTCTAAAGTTCAGGAAATTGATCCAAGTTTTTTGGAGAAAGTGCACCCGAGAATTTCTCCCTTAATGAATGAAAAATTAACGGCTCCGTTTACGGCTGAGGATGTGAAAAAGGCGATGTTCAGTATTGGTGACTTCAAGGCGCCTGGGCCTGATGGTTTGCATGCTATATTCTATAAAAAAAATTGCAAATCTCTTTGGGGAGGATATCACGCAAGAGGTACTCCTGGCTCTGAATTCTGGCCATATTCCTGAAGGGTGGAATGACACTACTGTGGTTTTGATTTCGAAGGTAGATAATCCAGAATCGGTCACTCAATTCAGGCCAATTAGCCTATGCAATGTTATCTACAAGGTTATCTCTAAAATGCTCTCTCTTAGACTAAAGGAGATTCTTCCGGAGGTAATTTCCCCAATGCAAAGTGCTTTCGTTCCTGGTCGATTGATTACTGATAATGTCCTTGTGGCTTATGAGAGTGTGTATGCTATAAAAAAAATAAGAGATCTGGTACCAATGGAAATTGTGCAGTCAGGATATGCATAAACCATATGATAGAGTTGAGTGGATTTTTCTAGAGAACATGTTATGCAAACTTGGGTTCGCTGAAACTTGGATTTCTTGGATGATGGCGTGTGTGATCTCTATAAGATATCAGGTTCGGTTTAATTCTGAGGAAACCGACATGTTTACGCCGACTAGAGGTCTCCGACAGGGAGATCTGATACGTCTCAAACGTATCTATATTTTTTGATGCGCCATGCTTGTTTCTACACCATTTGCCTTGTGTTTTGTCACACTTCGTGGCGTTTTTATGCGATTTCCGGAACTAACCTATTGACAAGATGCCACAGTGCCAGTTCCCTGTTTTCTGCTATTTTTGTGTTTTAGAAATGCTACACAGGAAATATTCTCGGAATTGGACGAAACAAGTTCCAGAACTCCTATTTTTCCCGGACGAATGACAAGGACCGAAAGAGAGCCGGAGGGGGGCCAGGGGCCAGCGTCACACCAGGGCAACGCGGCCCAGGCCCTGGCCGTGCCCCCTATGTGTGAGGAGCCCCTGGAAGCCCCCTGACGATGCCCCTTCGCCTATATAAAGCCTCGGGACAGAAAACCCTAGAGGAATCGGCAATTTTCCAGAAAGAGTTTCGCAGCTCCGCCGCCACCGCCGACGAATTTTGGGGGATAGAAGTCTTTGTTTCGGCACCCTGCCGGGACGGGGAAGTGCCCCCAGAGCCATCTCCATCGGTCTCCATCGCCATCTCCATCGACCTCACCGCCATCTCCATCAACCTTGCTGTCTCCTATGATGAGGAGGGAGTAGTTCTCCCCCGGGGCTGAGGGCTCTACCGGTAGCTATGTGGTTCACCTCTCTCTCCCATGATGTGATCTTTATGTGATCATGAGCTTTGTATCTAGTTGAATTGGTAGATGTTATTATTCAGATATTATGCTACTCCTATGCTTTATTATTGTACTCTCCGGAGATACCTCGTATCATGGTGTAAAGGTGACTAGTGTGTGCATCATGTGTATCTTTTTGGTTAATGTCTCTATGAAATGTTGGTGTTTGTTGGAACCATCTAGTGCATTCACGGTGATAGTGTGGGACAATCTAGTTTGGGTCCATACGGACTTTGAGGAGTGCTTCGTAGCCCTACGCATGATTAGTGTTCGTTTTCCATTGGAGAACTATTTTGAGTTGCATATTGATGATAGTATCTATTGGTTCAATTATGTTATATTTGTTGGGAGTGCGTCCACTAGTGAAAGTATGATCCCTAGGCCTTATTTCCAAGCATTGCACACCGTTTACTTCCTGTTTTGTTACATGTTTGCTCGCAGCGATATTTATTTCAGATCACATTTACTACTTATAATCATCACTACTACTTGTATTTCACTATCTCTTCGCCGAACTAGTGCGCATATACATCTGACAAGTGTATTGAGTGTGTTGGGGACACAAGAGACTTTCTGTATCATAATTGCAGGGTTGCTTGAGAGGGATAGCTTTGACCTCTTCCTCCCTGAGTTCGATAAACCTTGGGTGATCCACTTAAGGGAAACTTGCTGCTGTTCTACAAACCTCTGCACTTGGAGGCCCAACACTGTCTATAAGAACAGACGCGTGCGTAGACATCAAGCTTTTTTCTGGCGCCGTTGCCAGGGAGGTAAGGTAAAAGGTACTCGCATCCTCCTGTGTGAGTGCTCGAAGTTATTTCCTTTAGATTCTGCAATTATATCTTTTTGTTTCTTGTTTTTATTTTCACTAGTTAGGCTTAATGGAAAATAAAGAGTTCTTTAGTCTTTTTTCTGAGTTTAGATTTGAAGAGAAAATTGAAAAACCTTTGGAGCTTATTTTGCATAGCAATGTTATTAGTACGAATGCTTTGAATCCCGTTATTGCTAATGCTATGGAAAAGTCTAAGCTTGGGGAAGCTGGTTTTGTTAAGCATGATATTTTTAGTTCCCCAGCTTTAGTGGAGAAAGTTTGCTCTGATGATATTTTATCTCCCATATGTGATGTTTCTAATGATGCTTGTGCTCCTCATCCTTTTAAAATACCTACGAAGATTGTTGAACGTGTTATGGATAACTGCTATTTGGGAGATGGAACTGTCCATCCTGGTGATCATTTGCTTTTTATACATGAATTATGCGAGTTGTTCCAGTGTGCAGGTATTTCAATGAACCAAGTTAAGAAGAAGCTATTCTCTTTATCACTAAAAGGCAGAGCTGAGGAATGGTATAAAACACTGAAGTATGGTCGATCTATTGTCTAGGAGGAAATTATACCTCTCTTTTATTCTAAATTCTATCCTTCTAGTCAGGTTTATAAAGATAGGAATTACATTTATAATTTTCATCCGCATGAGGGAGAAAGCATTGCCCAAGCGTGGGGAAGATTAAAGTTACTAATGCACAAATGTCCTATTCATGATCTTCCCCGTAATATTGTTATTAATAATTTTTATGCAAGGCTTTTAGGATATTACAAGGAATATCTAGATGCATGCTTTGATGGGTCTTTCACAAGCAAGGATGTTGACACCAAGTGGGATCTGCTTGAAACAATTCAAAACAATATTGAAGGTTGGGATAGCGACAAAGGTAAAGGATCAGGTATGAATTACGAGTTTGATTGTATTAAGTCTTTCGCTGAAACTGCTGATTTTCAAGATCTTAGTGCTAAGTATGGCCTTGATCCTCAAATTATGGTTGATTGCTTTAAAGCCTTTGCTTCCCATATGAATGTTCCAAAAGGAAATGGGGACGTGTATCATGAACCTTTTAAGGACACTCGCGTAGAAAATGATATTGTTGTTGATGATTCCAATAAACATGCTCAAACTTCTAAAAGTCCTATTTCTTAAAAGCATGTTAATTTTTGTGGAGTACATAGACCTTGTGAACAGAGTTACAACAAGGAAGATTATTGTGTCCACCATGCAAATGAAGAAACCCGAATGTGGTACAAGGATATAGGCGAGATCGGTAAAAAGGTTTGCAAGCATTATCCTTTTCTTTGTAAACATTGCGATGACATAGGTCATTTTGATTTCCAATGCTCAAGCCCTAATAGTTAATCTTCTAGTACCTTAATTTTGTATTGTGATGACAAGATCACTCTCAATCAGCATGATGAGCTCACTTTGTTCTTAGCGGTTGAAGAGATATCTAGAAAGATTGCTTTGATATATATGAATGATGTTGATATTAATAGCACCCTTCGTGGTTGTCATCTCTATTGTGCTAAAGATTGCCTTGCAAATACTTACATACAAAATCTTATAAAACTTGATATTTTGCCAAGCTATGACAGGACTGATAGATGTTTTTATCTTATTAATAGAGAGGAGGAATCCTCCAAAGTTTCTTCTGTTGTTTCTGTCAGCAAACCAGATTATATGGAGAAGATGCCCTTCCCTCCTAAAGAATATGTGGAGAAGATGCCCTTCAAGTCTCTCCCTCCTAAAGGAGAGAGTAAGAAGAGTATGAAGAAGAAGAAGAGGAGTAAAAGGCGAGAGGACACGGTATCTTCCCCTAAGCGTTATGATCCTGCTATAGATTATGATAATTCTGATTGGGATGACGTTCTCATGCCTGTTACCAATGTTAGTGATCATGATTGGGAAAAGCACTCTACTTTTGATATTGAAAATCTTTTTGGTACCAATTCTAAGGTTAATAATTGTTGTACATTAGTACTATCCATGTTCCTTCTTATGATGATATGTTTGATGAATATGCTTTGCGAAATAGCTGTTCTCTAGCTTGTGATGATACTAAACCTCTAGTTTATGATGGTTATGATGATGAGTATAATATTTTCAGTTCACCTACTTTTGAGGAGAAAACTAGTTATGATTACAATATGCCTCCTGTTTTTGATGATTATGGTGATGAGAATAATTATTCTGTTGAATCTGCTCCTACTACGATTGTTCATGTGGGGAGTATTAATTCTTTTATGCATGTGGCTCATGATAGGGATGCTTTATGTGATAGTTATATTGTTAGTTCTATTCATGATGCTACTGAAAGTTATTATGAGAGAGGGAAACATGGTTTGATTGATCTCAACAATATTGAGTTTCTCCTCTTTGTGTTGCAAATCTTGAAGTTGTACTTGTTTTGCCTTCCTATGCTTTTTGCTTTGCGCTTTCATGACTTGTCTCTTTACAAGACTATTTTTCATAGGAAGTGGTTTAGATTTAAATGTATTTCACATTTGCCTTTTGATGCTCTCTATTACTTTAAGTTCCTATATGGCGCCTTTGCCTTAAGCTCTTATATGGCGCCCACATGAGCATCTTTGCAAATTACTGCGCCTAGCTCAAAGGCGTTAAAAAAGCACTCTTGGGAGATAACCCATTGTTTTATTTTCAGTTCTTTTTCTTTTATTTGAGTCTTGGAAGTTATTACTACTGTAATAACTGCTCCTTATCCTTTTTATTTCGTTGTTGTGCCAAGAGAAGCCTCTAATTTGAGTAAGGTAAGATTTGGGGATGTTGCTGTCCTGAAACAATTTTTGGGGCTGCACCGTAAAAATTCGTGAAAATTCTCTGTATATCTTTTGGACCTGCGATTTCTTGTGCATATGCCCCAGGTTATATCCAAACTTTCATTAGTTGGACACTTTTTGATTTGAGCAACAGAAAACCCCTCAAAAATTCGACCTTTGTCAGCTATTCTGTTTTGACAGATTTCTGCCAATATTTGTGTTTGCCGCTTTATCGCTTTCTTTTTGAGTTCTTTTGATCACGGAACTTTTGGGGAAGTTGCTACAGTAGTTTATACTTTATATGTGGTGGTTTTGAGTTGAAACCTGAAGCAAAAAGGGTTGATTCAATGCTATGCTTACACTAATGTTGCTAATAGAATTGTGTTTAGTTTTGTATGAAGGAAGTTTTCAAGTGTAGGGATTGGAGAATTGTGAGATGAGATGAAGAATGGAAAAAAGCTCAAGCTTGGGGATGACCATGTCACCCCAAGAAATATCCAAGAAGTACAAGCGTCAAAGCTTGGGGATGCCCCCGAGGCACCCCTTCTTCATCGACAAAAATCATGTCACCTTTCAAGACACTATATTTTTATTGCTTCATGCACTATGTGTTTTTCTTGGAGCGTCAGTTGTTTTTGTTTTCAGTTTTCTTTTGCTTTGTTTGCTGCAATAAATGGTTAGATCACATCATGTTTCATTTGGAGGAAATGAACTCGCTTTTCATTTGCCAAGAACACTCTAGTTTTCACTCTCATTGTTCAATGAGTGTTCTCTTTTTCTGCTACTGCGTTTAGCTTGCATTTTTTGCCTTGATTTTTGTTCAGATCTTGTTTTATCTTTGCATCAAGGTGTATTTGGACCTCTGGTCCATGTCGGTTTTCATCAAAAGAGTTTCCTCAAAAAAGGTTTGAATGGTGTTGGAAAAGAGAAAAAGCTTTATGCAAAAAAGTGGTACAAAAAGGAGGTTGTGTAGACTGCGGCCTAGGCTTTTGCATGTCATGCTTGATGTATTTTTGATAGTATGCTTAGTGGTTTTGCTGTAGCATGACTTGTCTCAAATGACTAAGATTGCTTAATGAGCCTTTGAAAAAATCATGCGTTGTTTTTATTGTATGGAAGCATTTATTTGGTTTTCTCCTTTGATGCTTTATTTGGGTTGACTTGGCACATGCTTACACCATGTTGACTACAAAATAAGTCACCTATAGCCTCTATGATCATTTAGTTTTTGACTTGTGATACCACTTTATGCTTCTTTCAATGATGTTTTGTCGCTATGCATGATTATGGCCGTTATTGCTCTCTTAGTTGGTCGCTCCCAGTCTTTTGCTAGCCCTCATTTTGTACTGAGTATGAGCTCTACTCGTGCATCTGATGACCCACAAGTATAGGGGGTGTATCGTAGTACTTTCGATAAATAAGAGTGTCAAACCCAACGAGGAGCAGAAGGTGTTGATGAGCAGTTTTGATCAAGGAATCACTGTAAATACTAGCAAACAGGTTTTCAGCGGTATTTTGTAATACGAGTAAATAAAGTGCGAGTAAATAAAAGACAGTAGTAACAATTGCAGCAAGTGGCCCAATCCTTTCTTCAGCAAAGGACAAGCCGGTTGTGTACTTATAATAACCAAACGTTCTCGAGGACACACGGGAGTTTCTGTCAAGAGCTTTCGCTTCATAAAGCCAATAGTCTTTATTGGTTTGATAGGTGTTATGGGGGTGAACCTGTGCTAGCGCACTACCCTTACTAGGATAAATACACACTTGTGATTATACCCCTTGCAAGCATCCGCAAATACAAGAAAGTAATTAAGATAAATCTAACCGCAGCCTTAAACTCTAAGATCCTACGCTCCCTGGTGCAATGGTTTCCCAACAGAGGTTTAGGTTTCTGTCACTCCAGCAACCCCACAATTGGTAGCCAAATACACAATGCATCTCACTAGGCCCATAAATGGTGAAGTATCATGTAGTCGACGTTCACATGATACCACTAGTGAAATAGCACCACAACAATATCAAACCATTAAATATTTCTCAACAATAATTCACTACTAACATCTTGACTTCTCCCATGTCCTCAAGAACTAAACGAACTACTCACAAGACATCATATGGATCATGATCAGAGGTGAAATAATGGTAAATTACAATCTGAATATAAACCTTAATTCAACGGTTCCACTCAATAGCATCAACTACAAGAGTAATCAACACCGGGAAAGTTTCCCCTATGAATATAGCAAGATCCAACTCAAGATGTTACAGCGGGATGGCGTGGTGATGGTGGAGATGAAGGTGCTGGTGATGGAGATGATGATGATGATGATGATCCCGATGAAGTCCGGTGCGATGGTGATGACGATGAAGTTCAATGCTATGCTTACACTAATGTTGCTAATAGAATTGTGTTTAGTTTTGTATGAAGGAAGTTTTCAAGTGTAGGGATTGGAGAATTGTGAGATGAGATGAAGAATGGACAAAAGCTCAAGCTTGGGGATGACCATGTCACCCCAAGAAATATCCAAGAAGTACAAGCGTCAAAGCTTGGGGATGCCCCCGAGGCACCCCTTCTTCATCGACAAAAATCATGTCACCTTTCAAGACACTATATTTTTATTGCTTCATGCACTATGTGTTTTTCTTGGAGCGTCAGTTGTTTTTGTTTTCAGTTTTCTTTTGCTTTGTTTGCTGCAATAAATGGTTAGATCACATCATGTTTCATTTGGAGGAAATGAACTCGCTTTTCATTTGCCAAGAACACTCTAGTTTTCACTCTCATTGTTCAATGAGTGTTCTCTTTTTCTGCTACTGCGTTTAGCTTGCATTTTTTGCCTTGATTTTTGTTCAGATCTTGTTTTATCTTTGCATCAAGGTGTATTTGGACCTCTGGTCCATGTCGGTTTTCATCAAAAGAGTTTCCTCAAAAAAGGTTTGAATGGTGTTGGAAAAGAGAAAAAGCTTTATGCAAAAAAGTGGTACAAAAAGGAGGTTGCGTAGACTGCAGCCTAGGCTTTTGCATGTCGTGCTTGATGTCTTTTTGATAGTATGCTTAGTGGTTTTGCTGTAGCATGACTTGTCTCAAATGACTAAGATTGCTTAATGAGCCTTTGAAAAAATCATGCGTTGTTTTTATTGTATGGAAGCATTTATTTGGTTTTCTCCTTTGATGCTTTATTTGGGTTGACTTGGCACATGCTTACACCATGTTGACTACAAAATAAGTCACCTATAGCCTCTATGATCATTTAGTTTTTGACTTGTGATACCACTTTATGCTTCTTTCAATGATGTTTTGTCGCTATGCATGATTATGGCCGTTATTGCTCTCTTAGTTGGTCGCTCCCAGTCTTTTGCTAGCCCTCATTTTGTACTGAGTATGAGCTCTACTCGTGCATCTGATGACCCACAAGTATAGGGGGTGTATCGTAGTACTTTCGATAAATAAGAGTGTCGAACCCAACGAGGAGCAGAAGGTGTTGATGAGCAGTTTTGATCAAGGAATCACTGTAAATACTAGCAAACAGGTTTTCAGCGGTATTTGGTAATACGAGTAAATAAAGTGCGAGTAAATAAAAGACAGTAGTAACAATTGCAGCAAGTGGCCCAATCCTTTCTTCAGCAAAGGACAAGCCGGTTGTGTACTTATAATAACCAAACGTTCTCGAGGACACACGGGAGTTTCTGTCAAGAGCTTTCGCTTCATAAAGCCAATAGTCTTTATTGGTTTGATAGGTGTTATGGGGGTGAACCTGTGCTAGCGCACTACCCTTACTAGGATAAATACACACTTGTGATTATACCCCTTGCAAGCATCCGCAAATACAAGAAAGTAATTAAGATAAATCTAACCGCAGCCTTAAACTCTAAGATCCTACGCTCCCTGGTGCAATGGTTTCCCAACAGAGGTTTAGGTTTCTGTCACTCCAGCAACCCCACAATTGGTAGCCAAATACACAATGCATCTCACTAGGCCCATAAATGGTGAAGTATCATGTAGTCGACGTTCACATGATACCACTAGTGAAATAGCACCACAACAATATCAAACCATTAAATATTTCTCAACAATAATTCACTACTAACATCTTGACTTCTCCCATGTCCTCAAGAACTAAACGAACTACTCACAAGACATCATATGGATCATGATCAGAGGTGAAATAATGGTAAATTACAATCTGAATATAAACCTTAATTCAACGGTTCCACTCAATAGCATCAACTACAAGAGTAATCAACACCGGGAAAGTTTCCCCTATGAATATAGCAAGATCCAAGTCAAGATGTTACAGCGGGATGGCGTGGTGATGGTGGAGATGAAGGTGCTGGTGATGGAGATGATGATGATGATGATGATGATGATGATCCCGATGAAGTCCGGTGCGATGGTGATGACGATGACGACGATCTCCCCTCTCCGGGAAGGAATTTCCCCGGCAGATTTCTGCCTGCCGGAGAGCTTTTCTCTCTCTAGTGTTTTCCGCCCCGCAGAGGCGGCGGTGTCTAACTCTCATCCTCCCCCCAACTTAGGTTTTCGGGGACGATGAAGTACGCGGAGGGGCGAGACCAAAAGTGGGCCAGGGCGGCCTCACACAGGGCTGGCGCGGCCAGGGGGCAGGCCGCACCACCCTGGCGTGAGGGCCCCTCCTGGCTCTTCTCGACTCCTCCTTCTGGCTTCCTGAGTCTTCTGGGAAAATATAATTTCCTGGTATTTTTCTAGAATTTTCCCGATCTTCAAAATATGGTCCCTTGATGGTCCTTTTTCCAGCAGAATCCTGACTCTGGCAGCAAATCCTCCAAAGATCATCAAACATGTGAAAACAAAGGAAATAACATAAGTTTCATATCTAAATATGAAATATATCAATGAATAACAGTAAATTATGATACAAAATAGTGATGCAAAATGGATGTATCAGCATCCAACTCGCAAAAACCAAGTTTGCCAAATTGTCCACCATACATACCTATTAGCAATTTGCTATTCCAAAGTACATTTGACTTGCTTTTATCTACTCTTCAAATTAAACTCTTACTAGTGTTATGCAAAAATTGGTCAGTAAAGCTCTCACGAACCGGATAGCACACTTTATTTTTCTCGTTCTTAAAAATTTGACATTGTGGTCTCTTATGTTGAGTTGTTATGCTTGCAAGTTGTAAGTTGGGAATTAGCCCAGCCATGCCATCATGGGGCAAGCTTTCAACATTGCACTTCTTATTTGAGTTGATATCGTGATCTTTTGTTTATGGATACTCGCGGTGTGAAATGAATTGGGAATCTTGCGGGATCATGGAGTTTGTATATGTGTTAGAGAAACGCCTGGGCCGCCAATCTAAGCCATGCATAATTCATGGTGGAAATTTGCAGCATGCCCATAGTGGACATTCGACGACGCATCTCAAAATAAAAAGCTATACAAATGGTAAATAAAAGAGATGTCGAGGTGTTCATTGTCTGCTTGTCCTATCATTTTGATGTGGGCTTGTTCCATGTCATCGGGCATAGAGGTACCCCGTTGGTGGTTCTCGATGATACGTATATACTTACAATGACAAGAGCCTTGCTTGGGACTCTAAGTAAAGTAGCATGAGGTTTGGGTACTCGTATTCACGGGACACGAGGTTTTCAACTTATGATTTGTCAAGCATATGCATCATAATTGTTCTCGCATTAACTTTAACCATTCAAGATGCTTATGATGGGGGCAATGAGAGCTCAAAGCCGATAAGTACCATAATTTTTGAAGGTCTATAAAACTTGCAATCACTGCTTCCCTCTGCGAAGGGCCTTTCTTTTACTTTTATGTTGACTCACCACCTTCTACCTTTATGCACCATTAAGAGAGCATAGTTGTCATTCTGAGTATAATGTGCGTTGTCCCAAAGTTTTCATTGATTGATTCATGACTATGGTTTCACTTGTTCTTAAATTATTTGTATCTAGTCGTCCTCTTAAACTTGAAGGTGTCCTATGCATTTATGTTTTGCTCTCCATGAAGGACAAGCTGAAAACCATTTGTATGTTTTTCCTTATGATTTGAACACACATTTGACTTTCATTGTTTCATTTTCATGATCTTTTGTTTGTGTTCATTTTCATGTTATAACATGGTTGCTAAGTTTCTATTATCAAGATTATGTCTTTCATGCCCATATTTTAAGTTCTTTGATCTCAGCACTCAATGCTTTACCTATATGATCAAGATTGTGATGGTGCATGTCACCTCAAAAATTATTTCTTTTGTTATCACTTACCTACTCGAGGACGAGCAGGAGTTAAGCTTGGGGATGCTGATACGTCTCAAACGTATCTATAATTTTTGATGCTCCATGCTTGTTTCTACACCATTTATCTTGTATTTCGTTACACTTCGTGGCGTTTTTATGCGATTTCCGGAACTAACCTATTGACAAGATGCCACAGTGCCAGTTCCCTGTTTTCTGCTATTTTTGTGTTTCAGAAATGCTACACAGGAAATATTCTCCAAATTGGACGAAACAAGTTCCAGAACTCCTATTTTTCCCAGACGAAGGACGAGGACCGAAAGAGAGCCGGAGGGGGGCCAGGGGCCAGCCTCACACCAGGGCGGCGCGGCCCAGGCCCTGGCCGTGCCCCCTATGTGTGAGGAGCCCCTGGAAGCCCCCTGACGATGCCCCTTCGCCTATATAAAGCCTCGGGACAGAAAACCCTAGAGGAATCGGCAATTTTCCAGAAAGAGTTCCGCAGCTCCGCCGCCACCACTGACGAATTTCGGGGGACAGAAGTCTCTGTTCCGGCACCCTGCCGGGACGGGGAAGTGCCCCCGGAGCCATCTCCATCGGTCTCCATCGCCGTCTCCGCCGTCTCCATCGACCTCACCGCCATCTCCATCAACCTTGCTGTCTCCTATGATGAGGAGGGAGTAGTTCTCCCCCGGGGCTGAGGGCTCTACCGGTAGCTATGTGGTTCACCTCTCTCTCCCATGATGTGATCTTTATGTGATCGTGAGCTTTGTATCTAGTTGAATTGGTAGATGTTATTATTCAGATATTATGCTACTCCTATGCTTTATTATTGTACTCTCCGGAGATACCTCGTATCATGGTGTAAAGGTGACTAGTGTGTGCATCATGTGTATCTTTTTGGTTAATGTCTCTATGAAATGTTAGTGTTTGTTGGAACCATCTAGTGCGTTCACGGTGATAGTGTGGGACAATCTAGTTTGGGTCCATACGGACTTTGAGGAGTGCTTCGTAGCCCTACGCATGATTAGTGTTTGTTTTCCATTGGAGAACTATTTTGAGTTGCATATTGATGATAGTATCTATTGGTTCAATTATGTTATATTTGTTGGGAGTGCGTCCACTAGTGAAAGTATGATCCCTAGGCCTTGTTTCCAAGCATTGCACACCGTTTACTTCCTATTTTGTTACATGTTTGCTCGCAGCGATATTTATTTCAGATCACATTTACTACTTATAATCATCACTACTACTTGTATTTTACTATCTCTTCGCCGAACTAGTGCACCTATACATCTGACAAGTGTATTGGGTGTGTTGGGGACACAAGAGACTTTCTGTATCGTAATTGCAGGGTTGCTTGAGAGGGATAGCTTTGACCTCTTCCTCCCTGAGTTCGATAAACCTTGGGTGATCCACTTAAGGGAAACTTGCTGCTGTTCTACAAACCTCTGCACTTGGAGGCCCAACACTGTCTACAAGAACAGACGCGTGCGTAGACATCAAGATCCTCTATCGACGTATTTGTTCTTGTTATGCGCAGAGGGGTTATCTAGCCTCTTGTTGTATGAAGAAGAAGTTGGTGGCATCGATGGGGTAAGGGTGTGCTGGAATGCACCATCAGTCTAACATTTACTTTTTGCTGATGACTCCCTAATTCTCATGAAGGCGGATATGAACAATGCAATTTCCTTACAACGGGTGCTGGATACGTACTGTGCGAATTCCGGACAATTGGTGAGTTTATCAAAATCAAGCATATTTTTTCCCCAAATACTAATGTGCTTATGAGAGCAGAAATCTGTGAGGCGCTCCATATAGATACCGAAGCCTTATCTGATAAATATCTGGGGCTGCCAGCCATTGTGGGGGCGGACAGAAGTGATTCTTTTGAGCACCTTATAGAGAGGATTATTCTGAGGATAAATGGTTGGAAGGAGAAACTCTTATCTATTGCTGGGAAAGAAATTTTGTTAAAGGCTGTTGCTCAAGCTATCTCGGTCTATGCTATGTCAGTTTTCTTAATATCGAAAGGTGTCTGTAAACGTATGATGGATGCTATATCCAGGTTTTGGTGGGGAGATGATGACAATACCAATAAAATGCACTGGTATGCTTGGTGGAAATTGTGCTATCAAAAGAAAGAAGGAGGTATAGGCTTTCGTGATTTTCATTCTTTTAACTTGGCAATGTTGGCAAAACAGGTGTGGAGGCTTATTGATAACCCTGAATCATTATGTGCACGAGTGTTGCGTGCCAAGTACTTTCCCAATGGAGATATCCTTAAAGCTGGGCCTAAGGCAGGATCATCTTTCACGTGGCAGAGTATTCTTGCGGGCATCACTACCTTTAAGAGAGGTTATATATGGAGGGCGGGGAATGGAGAGAATATAAGAATTTGGAGTGATCCGTGGATTCCGAGTAGTCCAGACAGGAAGATTATTTCACCTAGAGGAGGGGCAGTTTATTCTAAGGTTAGTGATCTCATAGACCCAGTTACAGGTCAATGGGACTCGGTGCTTCTTCATGACCTTTTTGGAGCGATTGATGTGCATCAGATCCTACAAATTCCTCTTCATAGGCAAGGATTTGATGATTTTATTGCTTGGAGTGCTACGGCGCATGGCAAATACACAGTTCGTTCTGGTTACTATCTTCAATGGCAGCATCAGTTTGTTGCTTCTGCGAACCAACTTTCACTGCCAGGGTCTTCGGCTACAAACCCTGTTTGGAAAATTCGCTGGCAAATGAAAATTCCAAGCAAGGTCAAGATATTCATGTGGCATTCCCTTCACGGTATTCTACCACTGAAATCTATCCTTTATAATCGTCATATTGGCACAACAGGAGGATGTCCAATCTGTAACCAAGGCCCAGAGGATGTTAGTCACCTTTTATTTCAATGTGAGGCGGCGAAAGGAATTTGGGAGAGCTTGGGGATTTTGGAGCTGATCATGCAGGCGGTTCACATTGATCGGTCGGGATTAGTGGTTTTAGAAGAGTTGCTTCGGTGACACGACAATACAATTGATGGCATCGGTATTGGGCTCAAAGAGATCATCTCGGTTACCTGCTGGTACCTTTGGTGGATTAGGCGCCGTCGGACTCATGATGAACCGGTGCCTCCAATCCACAGGTGTAGAATGTCTATTCTAACCATTGCAGCTAATTCAAAGAAGGAATCAACAACTGGTGGAGCTGTTTCAGAATTGCGATGGGCTAGACCAAAGCCACGTTATATCAAACTTAATGTCGACGCCTCCTTCCATGATGACAGGAAAGCGGGTGCAGCAGGGGCGGTTCTCCGTGATATTGATGGCAATAATCCTAGACTTACGGGAGATTCCTACGGACTTGGTACCTACGGGCTGACGTGGTGATGCGTGAGTTAATCAAGATGCTAAAATCACGGCTGAGAAACAATACCACACCAGTCCTGTGCTTACACGTAATCCCGTAAGTGTGAGTCCGTAAAAATCCTCCCGTAGATGTAGCATTATTGTATTGATGGTCATTTTATAGCCGCCTCGTGCTGTCTCATACCGCATGTGTCGACTCCAATGTTAGCGGAGGCCATTGCTCTAAGGGAGGGACTGGAATTGGCGTCTCGACTGAACTTATCTAGGGTCCAAGCGGAATCAGATTCCTCTGATGTTATCAATGCTTGCAATGGAGATGAAAGGTGGTGGAGTGAAGCTTCGGCTGTCTTAGCAGATTGCATGGATTCAGTTGCTACAATTGGTGAGGTCTCATTTAATTTCTGTCCGAGGGAAGCAAATAAAGTAGCTCATGAGTTATCAAGGTTTGGTTTTGATAATAGTTTATCTTATAATTAGGTCGATGAACCCCCTAGATTTTTGCTAGACTCGTTGATAAACGATGTAACGGTACACTGATCAAGGCAACAAGTTTCAGATGTACTATTTTCCTTACCAGGGTACCTAAGGGGACTGGAAGGTTTTTAATGAAGCGGTTTGCTAGCCTAATATATTTGGTTTATTTCAAAAAAAAAACACTACACCATAATTTGGGGGGAGCCCGCCCGTACAAAGCATTTGTTGAACTGGACTCTCTAGCCGACTACGCAAGGGTATGAGACAACCCTATGATAGCTCTGCGTAACATTCTTAGTAAATAAACTCCCTTCCCAATAACAACCTTGATTTCTTTCAGCACCTTACCATACCTCCTTTGTAAGATGTCGCTGACAGAACAAATTGTCCTTCGGTCTATTAAAATCACTCTTTTTCATGCATGAATGTTACGATAAGACAAATATTTCCTTTTAAAATATTGAGAGTGGCTAAAATATGTTAACTAGTCTACTACATGTTACCCTAACATGTTTTACGACTATAGAACATGCACAAAAGATGGACTAGCCTGAAAGTGGACTAGCGTCGAAAATTCCGTCCGTACATATTGGCATGAAAGTATACTTATTTCTGATGAAATACAACCAACATAACTAAATAGCTAAACTTAATATGTATGGTACCTAGCTCGATTATGTTTTCACACATATGTGTAAGATAGCAATACAGGAGTACCCTTTTGGCCTTTTATCCAACTGAACTATTCGGTACACAAATAATGCAATAAGACACGAAACACTCTTTTTCGTAAAGTAAACACATTAACTAGCCTGGTAAAATTCTTCCCACGAATATCCTACCAGTCTACCTCCAGAGAAGGTGTGTAAAAACAAAGACTAGCCCTAGAGAATTTTGCCCTAAAATGGACGACCACTAGGTGTTGCCATATATGTGAATTGCCCGTATTTCTTCCTCATTTTAGACTTTTGGTTCTACTGGTTGGTGCATGTAACTTAACAACCACCACCCTTGGTCAGGGTGATCTCATCAAAATATTTGTGACCTTGGCATAGCCATGCAAGAACAAATACATGGCTTTGATGTTGATGATGACTACACAACAGTCGAGCACCCAAAAGAGGAGCAGGAAAAGCTAGCACTTGCCCTGGAGCAGGAGGAGTACCTCAGCTCGGATATCCCCGGGAGATGCCAGTGGAAAGGGGCGGCTCGTGTGAGGGAAAGCGCAACAAAAGGCCACATCAAACAAAGCTGGTTGTGGGTGGCATTGGCATCATCACCAAGTGAAAAAGGCCCTGATGCTCGCCGCATATCCTCCGGATGATACCTCCTCCTGCGGTCCTGCCTCTGTCCCCTCCACAAGTCACAAACTCGCAGTTGCTCCCTCATCTCTCCGAGATTAGTTGCAAACACCAGCCCTGCAACATTTGCAGATCTTAAAATCGACTGAACTTATCTAGGGTCCAAGCGGAATCAGATTCCTCTGATGTTATCAATGCTTGCAATGGAGATGAAAGGTGGTGGAGTGAAGCTTCGGCTGTCTTAGCAGATTGCATGGATTCAGTTGCTACAATTGGTGAGGTCTCATTTAATTTCTGTCCGAGGCAAGCAAATAAAGTAGCTCATGAGTTAGCAAGGTTTGGTTTTGATAATAGTTTATCTTATAATTAGGTCGATGAACCCCCTAGATTTTTGCTAGACTCGTTGATAAACGATGTAACGGTACACTGATCAAGGCAACAAGTTTCAGATGTACTATTTTCCTTACCAGGGTACCTAAGGGGACTGGAAGGTTTTTAATGAAGCGGTTTGCTAGCCTAATATATTTGGTTTATTTCAAAAAAAAACACTACACCATAATTTGGGGGGAGCCCGCCCGTACAAAGCATTTGTTGAACTGGACTCTCTAGCCGACTACGCAAGGGTATGAGACAACCCTATGATAGCTCTGCGTAACATTCTTAGTAAAGAAACTCCCTTCCCAATAACAACCTTGATTTCTTTCAGCACCTTAGCATACCTCCTTTGTAAGATGTCGCTGACAGAACAAATTGTCCTTCGGTCTATTAAAATCACTCTTTTTCATGCATGAATGTTACGATAAGACAAATATTTCCTTTTAAAATAATGAGAGTGGCTAAAATATGTTAACTAGTCTACTACATGTTACCCTAACATGTTTTACGACTATAGAACATGCACAAAAGATGGACTAGCCTGAAAGTGGACTAGCGTCGAAAATTCCGTCCGTACATATTGGCATGAAAGTATACTTATTTCTGATGAAATACAACCAACATAACTAAATAGCTAAACTTAATATGTATGGTACCTAGCTTGATTATGTTTTCACACATATGTGTAAGATAGCAATACAGGAGTACCCTTTTGGCCTTTTATCCAACTGAACTATTCGGTACACAAATAATGCAATAAGACACGAAACACTCTTTTTCGTAAAGTAAACACATTAACTAGCCTGGTAAAATTCTTCCCACGAATATCCTACCAGTCTACCTCCAGAGAAGGTGTGTAAAAACAAAGACTAGCCCTAGAGAATTTTGCCCTAAAATGGACGACCACTAGCGTGTGCAAAGCATTCTAGACATAGAATTGACGGGTAGAGAAAGGGGGAAAAAATCCATAGAGCTGTAGGTATTAAAAGGAAATAAATTATTTTCATACAGAAAAACACCCAAAAGGTAAGAAAATTCCGTCTGTACATATTGGCATGAAAGTATACTTATTTCTGATGAAATCCAACCAACATAACTAAATAACTAAACTTAATATGTATGGTACCTAGCTTGATTATGTTTTCACACATATGTGTAAGATAGCAATACAGGAGTACCCTTTTGGCCTTTTATCCAACTGAACTATTCGGTACACAAATAATGCAATAAGACACGAAACACTCTTTTTCGTAAAGTAAACACATTAACTAGCCTGGTAAAATTCTTCCCACGAATATCCTACCAGTCTACCTCCAGAGAAGGTGTGTAAAAACAAAGACTAGCCCTAGAGAATTTTGCCCTAAAATGGACGACCACTAGCGTGTGCAAAGCATTCTAGACATAGAATTGACGGGTAGAGAAAGGGGGAAAAAATCCATAGAGCTGTAGGTATTAAAAGGAAATAAATTATTTTCATACAGAAAAACACCCAAAAGGTAAGAAAATTCCGTCTGTACATATTGGCATGAAAGTATACTTATTTCTGATGAAATCCAACCAACATAACTAAATAACTAAACTTAATATGTATGGTACCTAGCTTGATTATGTTTTCACACATATGTGTAAGATAGCAATACAGGAGTACCCTTTTGGCCTTTTATCCAACTGAACTATTCGGTACACAAATAATGCAATAAGACACGAAACACTCTTTTTCGTAAAGTAAACACATTAACTAGCCTGGTAAAATTCTTCCCACGAATATCCTACCAGTCTACCACCAGAGAAGGTGTGTAAAAACAAAGACTGGCCCTAGAGAATTTTGCCCTAACATGGACGACCACTAGCGTGTGCAAAGCATTCTAGACATAGAATTGACGGGTAGAAAAAGGAAAAAAAATCCATAGAGCTATAGGTTTTAAAAGGAAATAAATTATTTTCATACAAAAAAACACCCAAAAGGTAAGAAATAGGTAGAATAATAAAGGTGCTCAAAGAAGTATATAATCGATGGGCACAAAAAGTATTAATGCAGTGGTATATTTTAAAGGAAAATACTGTACAGGAAAAAAATCAAAGGTAAAAAATTAAAAACAGGTTGAAAAGTTGGAAAAATAAAGGTGCTCAAAGAAGTATAGAATCGATGGCAGAAAGAGTATTAATGCAGCAGTACTTTTAAAAAAGAAAATACATATTTCTTGCTCAGAAAAAAATATGAAATGGGAAAAATAAAACAGGTTAAAATTTTGGGGAAAAAAATGGTGCTCCCGGCGGGGCTCGAACCCGCGACTTTCGGCTCATAAGACCAACGCTCTGACCAACTGAGCTACGGGGGCTGCGCTGGTAAGTTAATTTGTTATCTCCATAAAACATTATAATACGTAAAAAAGGAAAAAAAAACTGGTTGAATCTTGCAAAAGATTGCTCCCGGCGGGGCTTGAACCCGCGACCTTCGGCTCATAAGACCAACGCTCTGACCAACTGAGCTACGGGGGCTCTGTTGATATATTTTCTTAAAAAATGTATTTAAAACAGACAAATTTTCCGCTTCGAAACAAAACGGATCTGACCTTACCCATTCATACAGATGTAAGCCCTACACGTACGCATTCGAGTTAATCCAAGTTTCAAGGATCCGTCCAGCATCATGCACCATGCGCAGCTACTACGCCGGAACGAGCCCTAAAAAATCATAACAAGCACCATGCGGGAATGAAGCAGCTACTGCACATCGCGTCAGTAATTGAAGGCACTGGGACGTTTACTGTAGCGAAAATAATCGAAGCCATGCACGTTGCACGCTAGTCAGATCGGTACATGCATGAAAGTCGCATGCAGTACGCGTGTCAATCCTAGTTCAGCTACTACGCATGAATGTGGTGTAGAGTAATTATTAATTTTCCTTTAGAGCAAGAATAATAGTGTAGCTAGCAGCCGGCTATAACAGTTTGCCATGTCATATATAGTCAATATATAGCTAGCATGTACAATAGTAGGCTATAAGATTGTACTACTTTATCAATATATGGCCCACCTTTCACTCTCACAAAATGCCTAGGAGCACGTGCTAGAGCTGGCTCTTGCATAAGAGCCCACTCATCTTCTCTCTCCTATTCTCACTCCTCCACCTAAGCAAAAGTATAATATTTTATCTCTTATAGCCAGCTGACTCAGCTCTATTGTACTTGCTCTTAGGAAAGCATGCAGGTTTTATTAATTCTTCACATAAATTAGATTGTTTATCAAATGGTTAGCGGTCTTAGTTTTTTAAGCAAATACTTCAATATGTGTTGTTTTTATAAAGAGAAGATCTTTGCCTTATAATACCTAGTTATTTTAGCATGAAATCAAACAGAAACCAAAGAACAAGGGTAAAACCCCAACATAATACCTAGTTATTTTAGCAGAAAATCAAACAAAAACCAAAGAACAAGGGTAAAACCCCAACAACAATAAACACCACATGGTCATTCCCACTCTCACCATAGGGTCAAGCTCACTCAAGATTGAGAACAACACAACCACAACAACTCTCATCGATGGTGAGGTAAAGGCCACCAAAGGTCCCAACCACACAAATACAAACCAAACACTAATCCGCTTCACCGAACTAGCCAGTTTCCCACATTACCAGAGAGAAGACGCCGCTACTGCTCTACGAGGAGAAGATCCAAGACACTCATGCTGAGGTGTAGAGGCCTGCATTCCATAGACCCCATGCCAAAGGCAACATCAGTTACACCGATAACTAACACCGAGAGGAACCTCGTCGTCCACACGACACAAGGTCAAACACCCTCAACGTTGCCGAACTCTCGGAGCCTCCGCTCCAACTTCCATCGCTCCACAATGCTGGCTCGATCCACCGAGACCATCTTCCTAGGCTGCCACCCCATCATACACTGCTGGTCTGCTGTGACCGCACGACCTAGCTATTCGCAGACCAATCTCGCGCTCGAGCTACAATGCCGCATGACCTAGCTATCCGCAACTCAAGCTACATTGGGAAACTACCCTCATACCATGGCCGCCACAACACATCCGAGGTTGTTGCCTCGACATACTGCAAACCGCCCCCTCTAGGACACATTTTGTTAAACGAGGCAAAATATTTGCCATTTCATTGATTAAGAGGTTTTAGAAGTCAAAGAAGGTATCAAAAATAAAAAAAACTACTATCGCGACACTACAATACTTAGGGCCTTAGCGCTCGCAAGGCACCACAAGGAAGCTTCCTCTTTTATCTTGGAAACAAGCATGACCAAAGTTGTGGAATGGCTTTCAAGTACTCTTGCGTTCTTTTCCTTCCAAAGCTCCCACGGGACAATGATCGCAAGTGAGGCCAAAGTCTTCCTTGACTGCCCTCACTTGTAAATCACGTGAATTCACCAGTTTTTGATAGAGTGGAACCCATTCCAAGTGGAAGTGTCGAGATCATGTATCCCAAGCCACGTCTTCAAATTGTCCCACCCTCGCTTGGAGAAACGACACTTGAAGAGAAGATGGGCGGACAAGTCTTGATGATGGTTACAAAGCTTGCATAAACTACAATTTTGCCATCATCTTCTTGCTAGTATCCTCCGTCCACACCCATTTTTTGGAGAACACGGCACACATAAATTTTGCACTTTGGAGGATCCCAAGGCTTCCAAACTAAGGAAGACATCGTAGATGAAGTGAGGCCCAAAAATTGCATGTTCTACATTGTTTTTGCCAAATAGCACCCATCATTTGTGAATTTCAAAGAGATAGAATCTTGAGATTGAGGGTCCAAAACCACTCCGGTGAGAAGCTCCCAAAGCTTGCAAAATTGGGCAATGTGATCAGAAGTGAGACCATTTGTAGTGTTTATTTGCGAGATCCAATAATCATTATCCATGGTTGATGAACCATGCTTCTCTTATTCTTAGAGATGTTGAAAAGGCGAGGAGTCACATCTTTGGGTCTTGTGCCATCAATCCAAGCTGCCTCCCAAAAGAGAGCCTTCTTGCCATCTCCAATGCTCACTTTTGTAGCCACCGGGAAGAGTTCACTATCACTTGTATTACAAGGGTTCCCTAGGACTACCAAGGCTTGGCGTCATCGCTCCGTTTGTGCCAAAGCTATCTCATCCTTGGACCCTCAACGAACTTTCTGAGATTAAGGGTTCCAAGCCCTCCGTTTTCTTTAGGTCAGCAAACCAACTCCCAATTTACTTTCATTTTCGCATGGAAACCTTGTCACTACCTGCCCAATGGAAAACTCTTCTAAGGCTATCAATCTTCAAAAGGACCTCCATCAGGATCTCAAGCGCGGTGATGCCTTGTCTCATGCCTCTACCATGCTTAATTGGTTCCTCGGCAACCCCGTTTAGGAGAACCCTTGATCCTGATGTAGACAAGAGAGCAAGGATCCAATCTCTAAATTTTGGAGGGAACCCGAAGTGCTAAAGGGCTTCCATCAAGTAATCCCACCTTACAAAATCAAATTTTTGACATAGAAGAAGTTGTTGTGTATACTTATTTTCTTGATAAAAACACTTTGGGCACTGAGACAAGATCATTCATGTGTGGCACAAGGCGGGATGCCATCATCTTGGAGATTAACTTGGAGATTGCACGAATGAGGCTAATAAGGATAAAGTCGGCCACGTCTTCGACGCCATCCTTCTTCGGAATGAGAGCAGTATTGGTGGAGTTGAGCAAACGGAGATTGTTTGTGTGGAGGGTTGAGAACTGATTGATGACCTCCATGATGTACAATTTAATGGAGTTCCAACAAGCCTTGAAAAAGGCTCTTAAGAAACCATCCGGGCCCGACTCCTTGTCATTGGCGATTCTATCAACCGCGGCCTTGACCTCCTCCTCCTTGAAAGATGCATCAAGATCAGCTAGATCACAATCTGGACGTGTTATGTGTTAGTAATTAGTTAATCAAATTGCAAGATCAGAAGAACCATACCTAGAGAACTTTAACCTTCAACACTGTTATTGACGCCGGAAGAAAGATCTCGTCGTCGAAGGAAAAACGGAAGATCAATTATTATAAACGATGCCATCTCCATTGATATAGAAACCTAAAGAAGATGGATACCAAACCCTAAATTAATCTATTAAAAATACTATTTTTAATGAAACCTCCACATATAGATTGGGTGCCCTACCCCTCCTTACACCGACGAGGCCAGCCGAAGAAGCGGGAACCAATCTATGGTGGAGTAGGGGGTGGAGGCAGCCGAAGAAGCGGGAACCAATCTATGGTGGAGTAGGAGGTGGAGGTGGCGGCTGTTTTTCTTAGAGGCGGGCTGAGACAGAACGATCTGAGGAAGAAGACTGGAGGCGTTTTGTGTTAGTAATTAGTAAATCAAGTTGTATCAATCTTAAAGAAACCTGAATCAAACAAGGGGCACATGCATGATGGATAACCCGGTACGGTGTGCTCATAACTAAATGATCATTACGTCGACGAAAAGCACAACGGTCGAGATCTATCTCTCTTACAGTACAGGTATTCGGAGTACTACCGATGGATCCACTACTACACACTCATCGATCGATCAGAAACAAACACTGAAACACACAGCACTCAGCACTCCAGATCCAAGCTGGACACTCACAGACAGGACACGACGCTAGCTAAGCTACTTCCTGAAAATTCGTAAGAAACTCCCGGTGGTAGACGAGGTCCTCCTCCTAGGGCTGCCACGCGGCGAGCTGCTGGATGTTCATGGGGTAGACGAGGTCGGTGCCGCCGGAGTAGGCGGCCTTGCCGAGGAGCACGTTGACCCTGTCCGTGGGGTGGAAGGCGTCCCAGAAGATGTAGGTGCTCCGGTTGGGGCAGGGCCGCAGGAAGGGCAGGCAGGTGATGACCCCGCGGTTCCTCCCGATCCCGCAGCACCCGCGGTCCACCACGCTGAACCCGTAGTTGAAGGGGTTCCTGAGGATCTCGGAGATCATCTCGAAGTTGTCGATGTAGATGAACCTGGCCCGCGGGAGGTTGACGTTGAGGGTGTTCACCATGCCCTTCACCTTGCTGTTGAAGGGGGCGATGAGCTCGTCCACGTCCGGCGAGCACATGTTCGTCGGGCTCCGAGCCCGCATGTTGGGGATGCACGCCATCGACCCCACCCCCGCGATCACGAACCGCCTCGCCCCCAGGTTGTACAGGCTCTGCGCATGTTCAGTTACGAGAGATTAAGATTCAGAAGATCTTGCATTGTTATCATCAGTAGGGACGCCTCGATCAGTGCGGTTGGCTTACGGTGAGCTGCTTGGTGTACTGCTGGACGAGGAGCGAGGAGTACTGGTCGCCGTTGTACTCGTTGCGGGTGTTGTAGTTGGGCATCAGGTAGTTGTTGAGGTAGTCGTTGCTGCCCATGCCCACGTAGAAGATGCTGCGGCCCAGCGAGGAGGACAGCTTGCCGGCCCCGATCTTCCCCTTGATCTGGTTCAGCGTCGTCTGGAAGTTCTTGATCTGCTGGTTGAACGGGATGCGACCAACCTGCACCAGTTTGTTTACACATGCATTTAGGTTGTGCCATTGAAAAAACACACTGCTCTGTTGCTAGAGTAGTTAGTACACGGACTGGAGTGGAGCAGTGATCAAGAGCATACGAAGTTCTGGCCGGTGTTGTCCAGGATCCCGGCGGCGGCCGAGGCGTAGTTCACGCCCTGGAGGGCGCCGGTGCCGCTGTCGGCGTTGGAGGCCTCGGTGTTGGATGGCAGCAGGGGCAGCCCGAGAAGCTCAGCTGCATCCATGCACAACAACAGGTTGAGTTAGTTAATCAGTGAAGCTAACTTAGATTTGTTCGGCTTTGATCATTGATTTGCAGTAATCATATCTGTACAGGAAACTAGTACTAGTACAAAAATCTAAGATATGTTCGGGTTGAGTACCTCACTTCCAAAATCTAGGACTTTTTGGTAGGCTATTTTAGCTTACCAAAACATCTTGCATTTTAGAACAGACCTAGTAGGATTTTACTACACAGTTAACTGCTGTAAACCCAGTTTCGTGGTGAATTATTGGAGGGGACACTACATGCAGACAGGCATTTAATTACCACCGTACATATTTAAGCGTCATAGGAGCGCTGGCTAGGATCACATGGAAACATTGACGCCACCATAGAGTACGTGGAGTACTACCATATACAGTACACGTTTTGACTAGGTGAATTCATCGCATCATGTGCACTGTATGTGTTGATCAATGGCAAGTTGGCAACGTATTATGATCCCCGGAGAAAATTCAGTACCGCCGTGCTTCACTATTGCTAGTAGTACAGGTGTGGAGTGGAGTCCCTCTCTCTCTACACCAACACGCTCTTATCTCTCTCAGCCTCTACTTCTACTACAATCTCTCTCATTCACTTGAATGTGCACACGGAGGAGGCCGGTCAGTAGTTATTACCACGATGCAACGGTACTTGTACTGGCTACAAGCAATGTCACTATGCTAGTATATCTCAGTGATCTAAATCGATTCAGATTTGTTTGCATGGACTATGTATGCACTATGCATGCTTTGCTTGGATTCCAAATGAAAGATGTGAGAAGGACTAATAAACAGTACATGCACTCATTGCTACTTCAAGGTAAATAAGGAGAAGCTAGCTAGGCTAACGTTGAGAAAAAGAAGAAACTCATTGCTAGTCAATAATTATTGACTGAGTATATTACTCTAGATCTAGAAACCCTGAGAAAGGTACTCTACCTATATCCAGTTCTATCAAAAAGTCAATTAATGTTTCTAGGGATCTTGCATTCATATTATGTTAACAACTTGCACACATAGATTCTAAAATAAGCAATAATGAGTATAGGTTAATAGTATGGTCAACATATGCATGCCAATATAGCTAGTGATAACGACATCTGTATGATTTGAAGAACATTCTTCCAAGAAACAGATAGACTAAGCACACTTCATATTGTTCTGTATATAAAAAAGACTAAACATACATTAATATTCCTTTTTTTTTTCTATATAAGTCGAGAGCATGGGAAGGACCGAAACCCAACCTAGCTTGGGGTGTACCATACCAGTATGGCAGTACCAGACGCTAGATCACGGGTTTCTCGACGCTCGAGCTTTGCATTATTTGCCATATGACAAGCTCATCTTAGGATGTACCAAAATTAGCAATTGTGCTCAAAAGAAGCACACTACTAGGCCAGCTGATTTGCTACTTCTGTAAGCAACAAAATTGTTCCATTTGTATGAGAACTAGCATATCATATTATATACTGCCGGCAGGATTTCTTATGGCTTTATTTTTTGATGAGAAGAAATTACTTCTAGCTCTGAAGCCTCCAAGAAACAGCAGCAAAGAAAAAATGCAGGGGAGAGAAAGCTGCATGCGCCGGAAGGAAGCATGCTCGCATGCATGCAGCAACGCATGAGCGCGTACCTATGGCGTCGACCATGGTGTAGCCGTTGGAGAAGCGGCCGGTGGGCCCGCCGGCGAAGTCGATGCCGTAGGGCAGGTAGTTGGCCTTGGCGAAGGAGTTGAGGTCGTTGTTGTTGCCGTTGTCCGTAAGGGAGTCCCCGAATACGAACATGGCCGGCACCGACGGGCCCCCGCCAGTCGTCGCCCCGCTACTGCCGGCATCGCCGGCGTCGCCGGGCCCGTTCGGGAGCGTGAAGTTCCACGGCGCGCGCGGGAACAGCGGCCGGGGGAAAACCTGCGCCGTGGCGCCGCCGCATGCGAGGAGCAGGAGGAGGAGCACCGCCGTCGCCGTGGAGGAGGCCATGGCCTGCAGAGCTCGGCTAGCTAGTTAAGCTAGATGTGGCAGGAGCAGAGCAGTGTGAAAGAAGAGTGTAGCTATAGGGTGGTATATAGAGGGAGAGTGAGGGTTTTGGGATGGTTGGTGGGTGGATGAGGGAAAGAGTAAATGCGGCTCCTGCCATTGCTTGCTGCCATGGAGATGGAGGAGTAAATGGGGCTCTGTTGGGGCGCGTGCTCGCGACTACGCGATGGCGAGGGTGGTGGCAGCGCGAAACAATGGCCGACCGCAGCTGGCGAGGTGCAGGTACACTGTGCATGTGATTTGTCAAGGGGACTATAGCTTTGGCGGTTCTGTATTGCCAAAAAACAACTAGAGCTCCGTTGGGCTGGGATAAAAGAAGGGGGCTCTTGTATACCGCTTAAAGCGGCGTTATAGGAGGTGCCGCAGACTCTTCTTCCTCCTATTCTTCTTCCTCTCGATCGTCCCCCCACCGCCCTGTCCTGACACGTCCACAAGCAGAGGCTCCGGCGAGGTCCGACTAAGCTCCCCAACGGCAGCCTCTTCTTCTCCGTCGTCGGCGACCCCTACCCCCAACCCTAAGACCCCCACCCCCAAACCCTAAGATCCAGGGCTTGCTTCGCCGCCTCCGCCGCGGCCAGCCGCGGTGTCGCCGGCTTCGTGGCGCACCGGTGCTTGCTCCGCCGCCTCCACCGCGGCCAGCCACGGTGTCAGCGGCTTCGTGGCGCCGCCGTTGGTCTCCGTCGGTCGTCAGTGGCCAGGCGAGGAAGACGCGGCTTCGTACCCCCTCTCTAACAGGCCAGGCCCACTCGACACACACGCTTACGATGGGTGTGCGGCGCAAGCACGAGCCCCCGCATTGAGCGGGATATAGGATTTCCCTAAACGAAGGCCTGCCTGGCGCACAACAAAAATCAGAAGGCCCGGTCAGTGCTCTTTCGGGAGAGATTTTGTTTGCGGTCACCGAGTTCCTTGCCACAGGCTCACAGGTACCTTTGTTGCTTGTAATAGCCGCCATTTGAAAAGTTGGGTAGGTAATTCCTCAGAGGGCCCATTTTGAACGAATGTAAGCCAAACCAAATATTGCCGTGACTTCTCCCGTTCTGGGCCCATTGCGGTCCCGCATGTCAGTATTTCTCCGTTTCATGTTAGTTCCAGCGTGTCAATCTGCGTGGCAATTCAATGTAATGGGGTCACTACGCAGTGGTGTACGGTCAAGATCTAGTTCGTTCCTCCGCCCTTAACCTTGCCTGAACCCTAGGACAGCGGCGGCGGCGGCACAGACAGATAGCGCTGCTTAAAGCTCGCGTGCCCGCGCCCGACGGCCTACGGTGATGCCGAATGTCGAGCGAGCCGTTACTCAGAGATAGATCGCCATCGCTGGGAGATGAGCTGAGCAGCACAGAGGATGGAAGGGCCCGCAACTCAGGAATCATGTCTCACCCTGAGCAGCCGGAGGAGGTGAGCTTGTCTTCTCTTATGTATTTTACCCTTCTTCATCGGTATCTGCTAGCTGGATGTAGGAAATTAAGATATATTTTAGCGAGAAATGTTTGTTAGTCGAACACTAACAAGCATTTCTTATTTCCCCAACTTTGTGTCGAGTAGGATTCGCAAAGATTACAGCCTCTTTCTACAAATTCATCAGTACCTTGCTATGTTTGACAATGGCCACTCCCTAGTTGTGGAGGGCCGTACGGTAAACTTGACCGCTCCAGAAAGAAGCTTCAAGTCTATATCTGGGATGGTTAAACTTGTTTGTGAAATTGTTCCAATGGGCTCCGCACAAACTGCAGAATTCGAATGGGTATCACCGCGGGGGGTTGTTACACCTGTGGACATGCAAATGATTGAAGATCAATTAAAAAGGTTTGCAGGCTCTCCTGGCCACATTTTGCATGCTAAAATTATTGGTGGAACACGAGATGGTGTTGTTGCCCTGGCATCCAAGAAATATCCTGCTGATATTGTTCGTCATGCTGGTAATCTAAGAAAATCTGCTGCTGGTGCTCAAGCTGCTACACATGCTAGCAGTAAATCTGCTGCTATTGGTAAACCTGCTGCTGGTGAACATCATCCAGCTGCTGAACCTCCTGCTGGTGTTGAAAAACCTGCTGCTGCTGATGCTGAAAAACCTGCTGCTGCTGAACCTCCTCCTCCTTTGAGAATGGTGGTGACATTCGACAACTACACTGTAGAACTTGATGATGGCTCAAATGTTCTCGTTAAAGCACACGATGTTGATGTCTACGTCGATCGCCAGAAGGGGATATAAGTAGCTGAACTGATTGGAAAGTTTAGTGAGAACTTGCTGATGGGATCTCACCAAAAAGCAAGATATATGTGGTATAATAGAAGGATCCAAGATTACATTGAGATTGGCATTAACATTCAACCTAATTTAGATGTGGCATTGGATAAATATGGAATGGGCAACCATATACTGTTTCTCGGTAACGTAACCACCCATGCTGATCCAGAGTATGGTTTAACTGAAGGTAACGGGAACATGCCTAGTTCCATAAGGGATTGGATCAGCCCTAGTAAGGTTGATACTCGAAAGGAAAGTCCAAAGAATACTGCAAAGGTTACTCTAATAGATACTCTGAAGCGGAACCGCAAGCTCCTATGCAAGAAGACCTCCCCCAGAAAGAATGCCTCTGCGCAGTCTAGGGCAGAGTGGTTGATGACCACCAAGGGGGAGAACACCTGCAAGAAGTCAACCAGAAAGAAGACCACCGAGGAGAACACCCAGTCAAATACAAAAAAGACCACCGAGGAGAACACCCCCTTAACCACAAAGAAGACCATCGAGGAAACCACCCCCAATAAGTCAACCACAAAGAAGACCACCGAGGAAACCACCCCCAATAAGTCAACCACAAAGAAGACCACCGAGGAAACCACCCCCAATAAGTCAACCACAAAGAAGACCACCGAGGAAACCACCCCCAATAAGTCAACCACAAAGAAGACCACCAAGGAAACCACCCCCAATAAGTCAACCACAAAGAAGACCACCGAGGATAAGACCCCCAAGATGTCTACCACAAAGAAGACCACTGAGGATAAGACCCCCAAGATGTCTACCACAAAGAAGACCACCGAGGAGAACACTCCCAAGATGTCTACCACAAAGAAGACCACCGAGGAAACCACCCCCAAGAAGTCAACCACAAAGAAGACCACCGAGGATAAGACCCCCAAGAAGTCAAACACAAAGAAGACCACTGAGGAGAACACCCCCAAGAAGTCAACCACAAAGAAGACCACCGATAACACCCCCAAGAAGTCAAACACAAAGAAGGTCACCCCCAAGAAGTATACCAACAAGGAGTCCACCCCCACCGAAAACACCAACAAGGAGTCTACCCCCTACAAAAACACCAACCCCCCCTACAAAGGACTGGACGTTAGCAGAATCAGATAACGAGGATACTTGTCAATGGGAATGCCAAATTGAAGAAGATTTTATGGAACAAAGGGCAGAACCACCATCACTAGTACAGACAGATGTGGGAGAAAATTTCTCAGCATAGCAAGTAGATTGGCAGAATGTCAATGTCAAACCCATTGGAGGTGATGGCGTCGACGAACCCATGGCAGAGAAAACAATGTGTGATGTACTTGGCATCACTAGTGAACCTAGTGATGATGATGTGGAGGAAGAAAATGAAGGTCCTACCATTTCGGACATAGAGGAAGATGAGGAGAGTGAAATAGAGGTGGTGGAACAAGAAACAGGTGATGATGTAATCGATGAATCACTAATAGAGGAAGCTGCCATCCCGGTAGATGATGAGGTCACTAGCGAGTTAGCGATAACATATGATCCAGTGGTACCTGTAATTATGATGTGCACATACTTCGCCAACATGGTCGAATTCAGGAAAGCATTTGCGCAATATTGTATCATTGGAGAGTTCGATGTCTTCAGAACTAGAAACACAAGGAAACGGTACAAGGCAAAGTGCAGATTAGACTACTACAATGGGGAGAGGGTGAAGGATCAATGCCCATGGAATATCTCTGTTAGGATACTTCTTGGTGGAGAAACAGTTAGGGTACTGAGAAGCTTTCATCGCACACAAATATCTATTTCTAACTGACGGGTTCTAGTTTTCATATGTGTAGCAAGTTTAGGAATTATTATGAAGCAACTAATGTATAAAATGAATGTTCTGATGGAGGTGAACAAGATGGGACCTGCACACAAGTGTCCAACAGGCTGCAAACTAAGATCTTCTTGTGCAACTCAAGAATGGGTTGAGAAGCATGCTTTGGCCATTCTTAAGAAAACGCCAAATGAGACTGCCAAGGCGATTCAGGTAAAGCTTATGGCTGATTACAACGTTGAGCTACCACATCACATAGTTTGGAAAGGTAAAGAGAGAGCTTTGAAAACACTATACGGGGACTGGGATAATAGTTTCAGGTTGTTGTACAACTTCAAGGCTGAAATACAATCTAGGTCTCAAGGTAGTGTTGTCGAGATTGACACGAAAGAGGAGGAGGGGAACATATATTTTAACTGTTTTTTATGGCCCTTGAGCCCTGTATTCAAGGATTCAAGGAGGGTTGTAGGCCATATTTGAGTATAGACTCCACTGTCCTCACTGGCAGATGGAATGGTTGTCTAGCATCAGCGACAGCACTGGATGGGTGATGTCTACGCACGCGTCTGTTCTTGTAGACAATGTTGGGCCTCCAAGTGCAGAGGTTTATAGAACAGCAGCAAGTTTCCCTTAAGTGGATCACCCAAGGTTTATCGAACTCAGGGAGGAAGAGGTCAAAGCTATCCCTCTCAAACAACCCTGCAATTACGATACAGAAAGTCTCTTGTGTCCCCAACACACCCAATACACTTGTCAGATGTATAGGTGCACTAGTTCGGCGAAGAGATAGTGAAATATAAGTAGTAGTGATGATTATGAGTAGTAAACATAATCTGAAATAAATATCGCTGCAAGCAAACATGTAACAAAACTGAAAGGAAATGGTGTGCAATGCTTGGAAACAGGGCCTAGGGATCATACTTTCACTAGTGGACACACTCCCAACAAATATAACATAATTGAACCAATAGATGCTATCATCAATATGCAACTCAAAACAATTCTCCAATGGAAAATGAACACTAATCATGCGTAGGGCTACGAAGCACTCCTCAAAGTCCGTATGTACCCAAACTAGATTGTCCCACACTATCACCGTGAACGCACTAGATGGTTCTAACAAACACCAACATTTCATAGAGACATTAACCAAAAAGATACACATGATGCACACACTAGTCACCTTTACACCATGATACGAGGTATCTCCGGAGAGTACAATAATAAAGCATAGGAGTAGCATAATATCTGAATAATAACATCTACCAATTCAACTAGATACAAAGCTCACGATCACATAAAGATCACATCATGAGAGAGAGAGGTGAACCACATAGCTACCGGTAGAGCCCTCAGCCCCAGGGGAGAACTACTCCCTCCTCATCATAGGAGACAACAAGGTTGATAGAGATGGCGGTGAGGTCGATGGAGACGGTGGAGACGGCGATGGAGACCGATGGAGATGGCTCCGGGGGCACTTCCCCATCCCAGCAGGGTGCCGAAACAGAGATTTCTGTCCCCCAAAATTTGTCTTCGACGGCGGCGGAGCTGCGGAACTGTTCTGGGAAAAACACCGACTCCTTTAGGGTTTTCTGTCCTGAGGCTTTATATAGGCGAAGGGGCGTCGTCAGGGGGCTGCCAGGGCGCCCTCACATGTAGGGGGCGCGGCCAGGGGCCAGGCCTCGCCGCCCTATTGTGTGGGGCCCTCGTGGCCCCACTCCGTCTCCTCTTCGGTTCTCTGGAAGCTTTGGTGAATTTCTGGACGTTCGGCTTTAGTTTCGTCCAATTCTGAGAATATTTCCTGTATAGCTTTTCTGAAACACAAAACAGCAGAAAATAGGGAACTGGCACTATGGCAACTTGTCAATAGGTTAGTTTCGGAAATCGCATAAAAACGCCACGAAGTGTAACGAAACACAAGGCAAATGGTGTAAAAACAAGCATGGAGCATCAAAAATTATAGATACGTTTGAGACGTATCAGCATCCCCAAGCTCAACTCCTGCTCGTCCTCGAGTAGGTAAGTGATAACAAAAGAAATAATTTTTGAGGTGACATGCACCTACACAATCTTGATCATCTATGAAAGCATAGAGTGCTGGGATCATAAGAACTTAAAACATGGGCATGAAAGACATAATCTTGACAATAAGAAACTTAGCAATCATGTTATAACATGAAAAAGAACGCAAACAAAAGATCATGAATAATGAAACAATGAAAGTCAAACATGTGTTCAAATCATATGAAAAAACATAGTAAATGGTTTTCAGCTTGTCCCTCATGGAATAGCAAAACATAAATGCATAGGACACCTTCAAGTTTAAGAGGGTGACTAGATACAAGTAATTTAAGAACAAGTGAAACCATAGTCATGAATCAATCAATGATAAACTTTGGGACAATGCACATTATACTCAGAATGACAGCTATGCTCTCTTAGACGGTGCATAAAGGTAGAAGGTGGAGACTCAACATAAAAGTAAAAGAAAGGCCATTTGCAGAGGGAAGCAGTGATTAAACATGTGCTAGAGCTTTTCATTTGTAAAACAGAGAGATAAAAATTGGTTTTGAGAGGTGGTTGTCTTTGTCAACGACTGGTAATGGGGTTCTTACTATCTTCCATACAAAAATGAAGCAAGTTTTTGAGAGAGAGATTGGCACTTTTGTGCTCTTTTATAAAGCTTGGCACTCCTCCCCACCCTTTTTTCCTTTCTCAAACCATGGCTAACCGATTCCATCGGGTGCCCACCAACATTCACATACCATGGAGGAGTGCCTTTTTTCTTCTTTTTTTTCTTTTTTTTTCTTTTTGGAATAAGACAATATGGAAGATAGCAAATCCGACCACTACGTCCCCACGAGCTGAAAACAGTGTCACAAAATAAGAAGTATTTTGAAGGTTTTTTGAAAGGTAGCACATGAAAATTTACTTGGAATGGCTTTCAAATACCATGCATAGGAATTTATAGTGGACACAATGGCAAACTTGGTTTTTGGGAGTTGGGTGCACGAGTAGAGCTCATACTCAGTACAAAATGAGGGCTAGCAAAAGACTGGGAGCGACCAACTAAGAGAGCAATAATGGCCATAATCATGCAAAGCGACAAAGCAACATTAAAAGAAGCATAAGATGGCATCAAAAGTTAGAAACTAAATGATCATAGAGGCTATAGGCAACTTATTTTTGTAGTCAACATGGTGTAAGCATGCGCCAAGTCAATCCAAATAAAGCATCAAAGGAGAAAACCAAATTAATGCTTCCAAATAATATAAACAATGCATGATTTTTTCAAAGGCTCATTAAGCAGTCTCAGTCATTTGAGACAAGTCATGCTACAGCAAAACCACTAAGCATACTATCAAAAATACATCAAGCATGACATGAAAAAGTCTAAGCCGCAGTCTAAACAAGATCCTTTTTGTACCACTTTTTTGCATAAAACTTTTTCTCTTTTCCAACACCATTCAAACCTTTTTGAGGAAACTCTTTTGAGGAAAACCAACATATACCAGAGGTCCAAATACACCTTGATGCAAAGATAAAACAAGATCTGAACAAAAATTAAGGCGAAAAATGCAAGCTAAATGCAGTAGCAGAAAAAGAGAACACTCATTGAACGATAAGAGTGAAAACTAGAGTGTTCTTGGCAAATGAAAAGCGAGTTCATCTCCTCCAAAAGAAACATGATGTGATCTAACCATTTATTGCAGCAAACAAAGCAAAAGAAAACTGAAAACAAAAGCAGCTGATGCTCCAAGAAAAACGCATAGTGCATGAAGCAATAAAAATATAGTGTTTTGAAAGGTGACCTGATTTTTGCCGATAAAGAAGGGGGTGCCTCGGGGGCATCCCCAAGCTTTGACACTTGTACTTCTTGGATGTTTCTTGGGGTGACATCCCCAAGCTTGAGCTTTTGTCCATTCTTCATCTCATCTCATCATTCTCCAATCCCTACACTTGAAAACTTCCTTCATACAAAACTAAACACAATTCTATTAGCAATATTAGTGTAAGCATAGTAATGAATCAACCCTTTTTGCTTCAGGTTTCAACTCAAAACCACCAAATATAAAGCATATACTACTGTACCAACTTCCCCAAAAGTTCAGTGATCAAAAGAACTCAAAAAGAAAGCGATAAAGCGGCAAACACAAATATTGGCAGAAATCTGTCAAAACAGAACAGCTGACAAAGGTCGAATTTTTAGAGGGTTTTCTGTTGCTCAAATAAAAAAGTGTTCAACTAATGAAAGTTTGGATATAACCTGGGGCATATGCACAAGAAATTTCAGGTCCAAAAGATATACAGAGAATTTTCACGAATTTTTACGGTACAGCACCGAAAACTGTTTCAGGATAGCAACATCCCCAAATCTTACCTCACTCAAATTAGAGGCTTCTCTTGGCACAACAACGAAATAAAAAGGATAAGGAGCGGTTATTACAGTAGTAATAACTTCTAAGACTCAAATAAAAGAAAAAGTACTAGAAATAAAACATTGGGTTATCTCCCAAGAGTGCTTTTCTTTAACGCCTTTGAGCTAGGCGCAGTAATTTGCAAAGATGCTCATGTGGGCGCCATATAAGAGCTTAAAGCAAAGGCGTCATATAAGAACTTGAAGCAATAAAGAGCATCAAAAAGCAGATATGAAATACATTTAAATCTGAACCACTTCCTATGAAAAATAATCTTGTAAAGAGACAAATCATGAAAGCGCAAAGCAAAAAGCATAGGAAGGCAAAACAAGTATAACTTCAAGAATTGCAACATAAAGAGGGGAAACTAAATATTGTTGAGATCCATCAAACCATGTTTCCCTCTCTCATAATAACTTCCAGTAGCATCATGAATAGAACTAACAATATAACTATCACATAAAGCATCCCTATCATGAGCCACATGCATAATAGAATTAATACTCCCCACATGAACAATCGTAATAGGAGCAGATTCAACAGAATAATTATTCTCATCACCATAATCATCAAAAACAGGAGGCATATTGTAATCATAACTAATTTTCTCCTCAAAAGTAGGTGAACTGAAAATATTATACTCATCATCATAACCATCATAAACTAGAGGCTTAGTATCATCACAAGCTAGAGAATAGCTATTTCGCAAAGCATACTCATCAAACATATCATCATAAAAAGGAACATGGATAGTACTAATGGTACAACAATTATTAACCTTAGAATTGGTACCAAAAAGATTTTCAATATCAAAAGTAGAGTGCTTTTCCCAATCATGATCACTAACATAGGTAACAGGCATAGGAACATCACATAGGGGAGATAAAAAATCATCAGAGCAAACTTTCTCCACTAAAGCTGGGGAACTAAAAATATCATGCTTAACAAAACCAGCTTCCCCAAGCTTAGACTTTTCTAAAACAGTGTTCAAAGCATTCATACTAACAAAACTATTAGCATGCGAATTAAGCTCCAAAGGTTTTTCAATTTTCTCTTCAAACACTTCATATCTAAACTCAGGAAAAAGACTAAAGAACTCTTTGTTTTCCATTAAGCCTAACTAGTGAAAATAAAAACAAGAAACAAAAAGATGTAATTGCAGAATCTAAAGGAAATAACTCCGAGCACTCACACAGGAGGATGCAAGTACCTTTTACCTTACCTCCCCGGCAACGGCGCCAGAAAATAGCTTGATGTCTACGCACGCGTCTGTTCTTATAGACAGTGTTGGGCCTCCAAGTGCAGATGTTTGTAGAACAGCAACAAGTTTCCCTTAAGTGGATCACCCAAGGTTTATCGAACTCAGGGAGGAAGAGGTCAAAGCTATCCCTCTCAAACAACCCTACAATTACGATACAGAAAGTCTCTTGTGTCCCCAACATACCCAATACACTTGTCAGATGTATAGGTACACTAGTTTAGCGAAGAGATAGTGAAATACAAGTAGTAGTGATGATTATGAGTAGTAAACGTAATCTGAAATAAATATCGCTCTAAGCAAACATGTAACAAAACTGAAAGGAAATGGTGTGCAATGCTTGGAAACAAGGCCTAGGGATCATACTTTCACTAGTGGACACACTCCCAATAAATATAACATAATTGAACCAATAGATGCTATCATCAATATGCAACTCAAAACAATTCTCCAATGGAAAACGAACACTAATCATGCGTAGGGCTACAAAGCACTCCTCAAAGTCCATATGTACCCAAACTAGATTGTCCCACACTATCACCGTGAACGCACTAGATGGTTTCAACAAACACCAACATTTCATAGAGACATTAACCAAAAAGATACACATGATGCACACACTAGTCACCTTTACACCATGATACGAGGTATCTCCGGAGAGTACAATAATAAAGCATAGGAGTAGCATAATATCTGAATAATAACATCTACCAATTCAACTAGATACAAGGCTCATGATCACATAAAGATCACATCATGGGAGAGAGTGGTGAACCACATAGCTACCGGTAGAGCCCTCAGCCCCAGGGGAGAACTACTACCTCCTCATCATAGGAGACAGCAAGGTTGATGGAGATAGCGGTGAGGTCGATGGAGACAGCGGATACGGCGATGGAGACCGATGGAGATGGCTCCGGGGGCACTTCCCCATCCCGGCAGGGTGCCGGAACAGAGACTTCTGTCCCCCAAAATATGTCTTCGACGGCGGCGGAGCTGCGGAACTGTTCTGGGAAAAACGCCGACTCCTTTAGGGTTTTCCGTGCTGAGGCTTTATATAGGCGAAGGGGCGTCGTCAGGGGGCTGCCAGGGCGCCCTCACACATAGGGGGCGCGGCTAGGGGCCAGGCCGCGCCGCCCTATTGTGTGGGGCCCTCGTGGCCCCACTCCGTCTTCTCTTCGGTTCTCTGGAAGCTTCGGTGAATTTCTGGACGTTCGGTTTTTGTTTCGTCCAATTCCGACAATATTTCCTGTGTAGCTTTTCTGAAACACAAAAACAGCGAAAAATAGGGAACTGGCACTGTGGCATCTTGTCAATAGGTTAGTTCCGGAAATCGCATAAAAACGCCACGAAGTGTAACAAAACACAAGGCAAATGGTGTAAAAACAAGCATGGAGCATCAAAAATTATAGATACGTTTGAGACGTATCAATGGGCACAACTGGATGTTCCCAGTGGCATTCGGCTTGTTTCAGTCGGAAACAGAGAAGAACTGGGAGTGGTTTATGAGGCAACTGGATAGATCAATAGGTGATGTTTCACCCCTGGCCATAAGCACTGATGCATATAAAGGATTGGCAAATGCAGTTCGGACAGTATTTCCACATGCTGAACAAAGTGAATGCCATGCTCATTTGATGCTGAACCTGTACAGGCAGTACTAAGGCACTCTATATCGCTACATGTGGACTGCTGCTAGGGCCTTGATACGTCTCCAACGTATCTATAATTTTTGATGCTCCATGCTTGTTTTTACACCATTTGTCTAATGTTTCGTTACACTTAGTGGCACTTTTATGCATTTTTCGGAACTAACCTACTAACAAGTTGCCACAGTGCCAGTTCCCTGTTTTCTGTTGTTTTTGTGTTTCAGAAGTGATACACAGGAAATATTCTCGGAATTGGACGAAACAAGTTCCTGAAGTCTTATTTTACCCGGAAGCTTCCAGAGATCCGAAGGAGAGTAGGAGGGGGGCCACAGGGGCCCCACAAACCAGGCCGGCGTGGCCAGGGCCTGGGCCGCGCCAGCCAGGTGTGAGGCTACCTGGCCCCACCTCTGACATCGCCCCTTCGCCTATAAAGACCCCCTGACGGGAAAAACCTAAGTACACGATCAATTTTCTAGAAACACATCGCGATCCGCCGCCGTCGTCGACCCAAGATCGGGAGGGTCCAGAAGCTCTTCCCGGCACCCTGCCGGAGAGGGGAATCGCCAACGGAGGTCTTCTTCATCGCCATGCTTGCCTCCGGAGCGATGAGTGAGTAGTCTACCTTGGACTATGGGTCCATAGCAGTAGCTAGATGGTTGTCTTCTCCACCATGTGCTTCATGTTTAGATCTCATGAGCTGCCCTACATGATTGAGATCACCGTTATGTAATTCTACATGTTTGGTTTGTTGGGATCCGATGAATATTGGTGTTATGATTGAGTTGCTGTACTGAAATATATCTTTTGTTATCTCTATGTTGTTTATGATCTTGCATGCTCTCCGTTGTTAGTAGCTATCTTAGCCGAGTAGTTGCTAGTGACTCCAAGAGGGGGTATTTATGCTCGATAGTGGGTTCATGCCTCTATTTAACCTGGGGGAGTGACAGAAACCTCTAAGGTTGTAGATGTGTTGTTGCTACTAGGGAGAAAACAACATTCATATGCTCAAGGGCATATGCTTTGTTTATATTACACACTTTGCTTAATGCAATTATCTGTTGTTCGCAACTTAATACTCATGGGGTGTTCGGACGATATCCCCGTGAGTGGATTATTAGTCATAGATGCAGTTGGATGGCGGTCTATGTATTTTATTGTAATGCCCAGAGTAAATCTCATAGTGATCTTCTTGATATATCACGTTTATCTTTATTCTATCAATTGCCCAACTATAATTTGTTTACCCAGCATGTGTTATTTATCTTATGGAGAGACACCACTAGTGAACTGTGGACCCCGGTCCTATTTCCATCATATTGCTATCACATATTTACTTTACTCACACTGTTTACTTTACTCGCATACTCTATTGTTTTCCACTCGATACACTCATAACCTTTGTTTCAAGCAAACCGGTGAGATTGACAACCTCATCGTAAGTTGGGAACAAAGTACTTGGTTGTGTTGTGTGCAGGTTCCACGTTGCAGCTAGCAAGCAAAACTTGGACGAGGCGCCATATATAAATTGTCCGAAGCTGTCGCAAACTAGCAAGCATCACCTTCAGTCGTTTGTCTCTCCTCTCTAAGAACGATAAACCTCGGTTTCTTAACTGAGGGAAAACTAGCTGCTATACTCATCACACCTTCCTCTTGGGGTTCCCAACGGGCTGGTCATTCACCACGCACAAGAACTGTCAACTAGGCATCAGCTGTTTTTCTAGCGCCGTTGCCGGGGAGGAAGTAGAAGACTTCTGCGAGGGGAGTTTTCGCACGCACATCCTTTACTTTGTTATTGTTTTGCTTTACTTTATTTATTTTACCTGCATCATTTTATATCAAAAACCCAAAAGAAATTAGAATCCTTGGTAGTTGTTTTTACTTGTTTACTTTAGTTTTGCTGAAATGGCTAATCCTGAAAACACCAAGTTGTGTGACTTTACTAGCACGAACAATAGTGATTTTATCTGCACTCCTATTGCACCACCTGCTACTGCTGCAAACTTTTATGAGATTAAGCCTGCTTTGTTGAACCTTGTTATGAAAGAGCAATTTTCTGGTGCTAGTACTGAAGATGCTGCAGCTCATCTCAACAATTTTGTTGAGCTATGTGAGATGCGAATATAAGGATGTAGAAAGTGATATTATTAAGCTCAAGTTGTTTCCTTTTTCTTTGAGAGGGAAAGCTAAAGATTGGTTGCTGTCTTTGACTAAGAATAGTATTGGTTGCTGTCTTCGAGGAACCTACTTGATTCAGCTGCTGGAGGCACTTTTATGTCCCTTACCTTGGGCGCTGCAACGAAGCTACTTGACAACATGATGGTAAATTATTCCGAATGGCACACCGAGAGAGCTCCACAAGGTAAGAAGGTAAATTCTATTGAGGAAAACTCTTCCTTGAGTGATAAGATTGATACCATTATGGCTATGCTTGCTAATGATAGGACTCATGTTGATCCTAATAATGTTCCTTTGGCCTCTTTGGTTGCTCAAGAAGAGCATGTTGATGTGAATTTCATTAGAAACAATAATTTTAACAACAATGCTTATAGGAACAATTTTGCTGGTAACAATTATAGGCCGTTTCCTTCTAATGGTGATAATAGCTATCTTGGTAGACCTAAAATGCCTAGTGAAGAAAGAATTTTTGAACTTGAAAAGGCTACCAAGAATTTTATGCAGGCGCAATATGAGCAGAACAGGGCTTTCACCAAGACTATGGAGGAGCAATCAGCTCTGTTGAGGACTATTAGTCATCAACTTGAAAATTTAAACAAGGCTATTCCTGAATTGCAAGCTAAGGTTTCCAAAGCTGAAACCGATATTTCATTATTGTCTAATGTGCAATCTTCTTTGGTTAACAGAATGTCCGCTAAGCCTGATCCTTTTGCTACTACTAATGCTATTCAAGTTGGAATTGATGAAAATATTAGATTGTTAGCGGAATTGCATGCCAGGTGGGAAAGAGAAGATGAGATGGCTAGAGAGATGAAGGTATGTACCATTACTACCTCTAATGATGTTGTTCCTAATGCTAGCAATCCTCTTACTTTGATTGGTGTAGAGAAAACTCCCACTCCTTGTGTTAAGAAGCCTAAAACTGCCAAAACTTTTTCTCAAAAGAGTGCTAAAATTTTTCGGAATGTTGGAGATGATAGCTCTATTTCCTTTAATGATTTTGATGTTGATGGCTGCAATATATTGATGCTTCAGGTGAATGTGGCACCAGAAAGGTCCTTGTGCGTGGTGAATGACCAGCCCGTTGGGAACCCCAAGAGGAAGGTATGATGAGTGCAGCGGCTAGTTTTCCCTCAGTTAAGAAACCAAGGTTTAATGTCGATCTTGAAGAAGAGAGACGGTGACGACTGAAGGTGTTTGTGGAACCTGCACACACACAAACAAATACTTTGTCCCCAACTTGCGATGAGGTTGTCAATCTCACCGGTTTGCTTGAAACAAAGGTTATGAGTGTATCGAGTGGAAAACAGTAGTAATATGCGAGTAAAATAAACAGTGCGGGAAAAGTAAACAGGTGATTGCAATATGATTAAAATAGGACCGGGGTCCACAGTTCACTAGTGGTGTCTCTCCATAGATAAATAACATGCTGGGTAAACAAATTACAGTTGGGCAATTGATAGAATAAAGATAACGTGATATGTCAAGAAGATCACTATGAGATTTACTCTGGGCATTACAACAAAATACATAGACCGCCATCCAACTGCATCTATGACTAATAATCCACCCTCGGGGATATCATCCGAACACCCCAAAAGTATTAAGTTGCGAACAACAGATAATTGCATTAAGCAAAGTGTGTAATGTAAACAAAGCATATGCCCTTGAGCATATGAATGTTGTTTTCTCCCTAGTAGCAACAGCACATCTACCACCTTAGAGGTTTCTGTCACTCCCCCAGGTGAAATAGAGGCATGAACCCACTATCGAGCATAAATACCCCCTCTTGGAGTCACTAGCAACTACTCGGCCAAGATAGCTACTAACAACGGAGAGCATGCAAGATCATAAACAACATAGAGATAACAAAAGATATAATTCAGTACAGCAACTTAATCATAAACACCAATATTCATCGGATCCCAACAAACCAACATCATAGAATTACATAACGGTGATCTCAATCATGTAGGGCAGCTCATGAGATCTAAACATGAAGCACATGGTGGAGAAGACAACCATCTAGCTACTGCTATGGACCCATAGTCCAAGGTAGACTACTCACTCATCGCTCCGGAGGCAAGCATGGCGATGAAGAAGACCTCCGATGGCGATTCCCCTCTCCGGCAGGGTGCCGGGAAGAGCTTCTGGACCCTCCCGATCTTCGGGTCGACGGCGGCGGCGGATCGCGATGTATTCTGGAAAACTGATCGGGCGCTTAGGTTTTTCTCGTCAGGGGGTATATATAGGCGAAAGTACGATGTCAGAGGAGGGACCACGACCCCTCACGCGGGCCCGGCGCGGCCAGGGGGGTGGCCGCGCCGCCCCTGTGTGTGGGGGCCACGTGGCCCCCCTCCGTCAGGTCTTCGGATGTTTGGGAGCTTCCCCGTGAAATATGACTTCAGGAACTTGTTTCGTCCAATTCCGAGAATATTTCCTGTGTATCACTTCTGAAACACAAAAACAGCAGAAAACAGGAAACTGGCACTGTGGCACTTCGTTAATAGGTTAGTTCCGGAAAATGTATAAAAGTACCACTAAGTGTAACGAAACAATATACAAATGGTATAAAAACAAGCATGGAGCATCAAAAATTATAGATACGTTTGAGACGTATCATATATCTGAAGTTATTTTGTTCTTGCAAAAGCTTGCTTTGACTCCCAATGCTAGTTCCTTAAATATTGCTTTTACTAAGCATATTACCAATGCTCTCATGAAAATTAGGGATGAAAAGTTGAAACAAAAAGCTTTTGTTCCCAAGAAGTTAGAAGATGGTTGGGAACCCATCATTGATATGCATGTTAATGGTTATGATTGCCATGCTTTATGTGATCTAGGTGCTAGTATTTCTATCATGCCTAGAAAAATTTATGACATGCTTGATTTACCACCGCTTGAAAAATGTTATTATAATGTTCCTATTGCTGATGTTGCTAAGAAGAAACCTTTGGGAAAGATTAATGATGTTCTTATTGTGGTTAACACTTTTTGATTTGAGTAACAGAAAACCCCTCAAAAATTCGACCTTTGTCAGCTGTTCTGTTTTGATAGATTTCTGTCAATATTTGTGTTTGCCGCTTTATCGCTTTCTTTTGAGTTCTTTTGATCACGGAACTTTTGGGGAAGTTGCTACATTAGTATTTGCTATATATGTGGTGGTTTTGAGTTGAAACCTGAAGCAAAAAGAGGTTGATTATATGTTATGCTTGCACTAATGTTGCTAATAGAATTGTGTTTAGTTTTGTATGAAGGAAGTTTTCAAGTGTAGGGATTGGAGAATGATGCGATGAGTTGAAGAATGGACAAAAGCTCAAGCTTGGGGATGCCCATGCATCACCCCAAGAAATATCCAAGAAGTACAAGCGTCAAAGCTTGGGGATGCCCCCGAGGCACCCCTTCTTCATCGGCAAAAATCAGGTCACCTTTCAAGACACTATATTTTTATTGCTTCATGCACTATGTGTTTTTCTTGGAGCGTCAGTTGTTTTAGTTTTCTTTGTTAGTTTATTTTTGTTTGCTGCAATAAATGGTTGGACCCCAACAAATTTCTTTTGGAGGAGATGTACTCGTTTTCATTTGCCAAGAACACTCCGTTTTTCATTCTTACAATTTCACCGGGTGTTCTTCTTTTTCTGCTACTGCTTTTGGTTTTCGTTTTCGCCTTGATTTGTGTTCAGACGTTGTCATATCCTTTCATCAAGGTGTATTTTTTCCTCTGATCTTTATTGGTTTTCATCAAAAGAGGTGTCTTTAAAAATTTCAAATGGTGTTGGAAAAGAGAAAAAGCTTTATGCAAAAAAGTGGTACAAGAAGGAGCTTGTGTAGACTGCGTCTTAGGCTTTCTCATGTCATGCTTGATGTCTTTTTGATAGTATGCTTAGTGGTTTTGCTGTAGCATGACTTGTCTCAAATAACTGAGATTGCTTAATGAGCCTTTGAAAAAATCATGCGTTGTTTTAATTATTTGGAAGCATTATTTTGGTTTTCTCCTTGATGCTTTATTTGGGTTGACTTGGCGCATGCTCACACATGTTAGACTCTTACAAAGTTGCCAATAGCCTCTATGATCATTTAGTTTTTTACTTTTGATGCCATCTTATGCTTCTTTTAATGTCGCTTTGTCGCTTTGCATGATTATGGCCATTATTGCTCTCTTAGTTGGTCGCTCCCAGTCTTTTGCTAGCCCTCGCCTTGTACTGAGTATGAGCTCTACTCGTGCATCCAACTCCTAAAAGCCAAAGTTTTCCAAAGTGTCCACCATACATACCTACTAGCAATTTGCTATTCCAAGTAAATTTGACTTGGTTTTATTTTCTCTTCAAATTAAACTCTTACCAGTGTTATGCGAAATTCGGTCAGTAAAGCTCTCACGAACCGGAAGGCACACTTTACTTTTTCCTGTTCTTAAAAATTTGACATTGTGGTCTCTTATGTTGAGTTGTTATGCTTGCAAGTTGTAAGTTGGAGACTAGCCCAGCCATGCAGTCATGGGCAAGCTTTCAACATTGCACTTCTTATTTGAGTTGATATCGTGATCTTTTGTTTATGGATGCCCGCGGTGTGAAATGAATTGGGAATCTTGTGGGGATCATGGAGTTTGTATATGTGTTAGGGAAACGCCGGACCGCTAATCTAAGCCATGCATAATTCATGGTGGAAATTTGCAGCATACCCATGGTGGACATTCGACGACGCATCTCACAATAAAAAGCTAAACAGATGGCAAATAAAAGAGATGTCGAGGTGTTTATTGTCTGCTTGTCCTGTCATTTTGATGTGGGCTTGTTCCATGTCATCGGGCACGGAGGTGCCCCATTGGCGGTTCTCAATGATATGCATATACTTACAATGACAAGAGCCTTGCTTGGGACTCTAAGTAAAGTAGCATGAGGTTTGGGTACTCGTATTCACGGGACACGAGGTTTTCAACTTATGATTTGTCAAGCATATGCATCATAATTGTTCTCGCATTAACTTTAACCATTCAAGATGCTTATGATGGGGGCAATGAGAGCTCAAAGCCGGTAAGTTCCATAATTTTTGAAGGTTATAAAACTTGCAATCACTGCTTCCCTCTGCAAAGGGCCTTTCTTCTACTTTTATGTTGAGTCACCACCTTCTATCTTTATGCACCATTAAGAGAGCATAGTCGTCATTCTTAGTATAATGTGCATTGTCCCAAAGTTTTCATTGATTGATTCATATTGTTGGTTTCACTTGTTCTCAAATTATTTGTATCTAGTCGCCCTCTTAAACTTGAAGGTGTCCTATGCATTTATGTTTTGCTCTCTATGAAGGACAAGCTGAAAACCATTTGTATGTTTTTCCTTATGATTTGAACACACGTTTGACTTTCATTGTTTCATTTTCATGATCTTTTGTTTGTGTTCATTTTCATGTTTACAACATGGTTGCTAAGTTCTTATTGTCAAGATTATATCTTCATGCCCATGTTTTAAGTTCTTATGATCCCAGCTCACAAATGCTTACATATATGATCAAGATTGTGTAGGTGCATGTCACCTCAAAAATTATTCTTTTGTTATCACTTACCTACTCGAGGACGAGCAGGAGTTAAGCTTGGGGATGCTTGATACGTCTCCAACGTATCTATAATTTTTGATGCTCCATGCTTGTTTTTACACCATTTGTCTAATGTTTCGTTACACTTAGTGGCACTTTTATGCATTTTCCGGAACTAACCTACTAACAAGTTGCCACAGTGCGAGTTCCCTGTTTTCTGCTGTTTTTGTGTTTCAGAAGTGATACACAGGAAATATTCTCGGAATTGGACGAAACAAGTTCCTGAAGTCTTATTTTACCCGGAAGCTTCCAAAGATCCGAAGGAGAGTAGGAGGAGGGCCACAGGGGCCCCACACACCAGGCCAGCGCAGCCAGGGCCTGGGTCGCGCCAGCCAGGTGTGAGGCCACCTGGCCCCACCTCTGACATCGCCCCTTCGCCTATAAAGACCCCCCGACGGGAAAAACCTAAGTACCCAATCAATTTTCCAGAAACACATCGCGATCCGCCGCCGTCGTCGACCCGAGATCGGGAGGGTCCAGAAGCTCTTCCCGACACCCTGCCGGAGAGGGGAATCGCCACCGGAGGTCTTCTTCATCGCCATGCTTGCCTCCGGAGCGATGAGTGAGTAGTCTACCTTGGACTATGGGTCCATAGCAGTAGCTAGATGGTTGTCTTCTCCACCATGTGCTTCATGTTTAGATCTCATGAGCTGCCCTACATGATTGAGATCACCGTTATGTAATTCTACATGTTTGGTTTGTTGGGATCCGATGAATATTGGTGTTATGATTGAGTTGCTGTACTGAAATATATCTTTTGTTCTCTCTATGTTGTTTATGATCTTCCATGCTCTCCGTTGTTAGTAGCTATCTTGGCCGAGTAGTTGCTAGTGACTCCAAGAGGGGGTATTTATGCTCAATAGTGGGTTCATGCCTCTATTTAACCTGGGGGAGTGACAGAAACCTCTAAGGTTGTAGATGTGTTGTTGCTACTAGGGAGAAAACAACATTCATATGCTCAAGGGCATATGCTTTGTTTATATTACACACTTTGCTTAATGCAATTATCTGTTGTTCGCAACTTAATACTCATGGGGTGTTCGGACGATATCCCCGTGAGTGGATTATTAGTCATAGATGCAGTTGGATGGCGGTCTATGTATTTTATTGTAATGCCCAGAGTAAATCTCATAGTGATCTTCTTGATATATCACGTTTATCTTTATTCTATCAATTGCCCAACTATAATTTGTTTACCCAGCATGTGTTATTTATCTTATGGAGAGACACCACTAGTGAACTGTGGACCCCGGTCCTATTTCCATCATATTGCTATCACCTGTTTACTTTACTCGCACTGTTTACTTTACTCGCATACTCTATTGTTTTCCACTCGATACACTCATAACCTTTGTTTCAAGCAAACCGGTGAGATTGGCAACCTCATCGTAAGTTGGGAACAAAGTACTTGGTTGTGTTGTGTGCAGGTTCCACGTTACAGCTAGCAAGCAAAGCTTGGACGAGGCGCCATATATAAATTGTCCGAAGCTGTTGTAAACTAGCAAGCATCACCTTCAGTCGTTTGTCTCTCCTCTCCAAGAACGATAAACATCAGTTTCTTAACTGAGGGAAAACCAGCTGCTATACTCATCACACCTTCCTCTTGGGGTTCCCAACGGGCTGGTCATTCACCTCGCACAAGGACTGTCAACTAGGCATCAGGCCTACAAGCCTGAGAGCTACAAATTTTTTATGGACAAGATACATGCTGAGAACTCTGATTTTGCCATATACTTGGAAAGGCATCACAGCCTTTTATGGATGAGGAGTGCTTTTAATCCCGCAATAAAGTGTGATTACATAAACAACAACCTTGCTGAAACTGTAAATAACTGGGTTAAAGACTCAAAAGACCTTCCAGTTCATATGTTGATGGACACCATACGAGGTATGTTGATGAGGCTGATAAAAGTAAGAAGATATATTGGGGACAGACTAAGAGGGCACATTCTACCCGCTGTTATTCAGCAAATAAACCAGAGAAGTCGTGGTCTTGGTTACCTTAGAGTTGGATAGTCTAACGACCATAGCTGTGAGGTGAGAGATTTGAGCCGGAATGGCCTGAGGTATGTCGTGAAGCTTGACAGTAGAGAATGCAGCTGCTTAGAGTGGCAGCATACTGGGAAGCCATGCCCACACGCGTTAATCTTCTTGGTTCACAAAAGAACTCTGCCACACATTGATCAATATGTGAGTGAGTACTTCTCTTTGGCTAAATTTCGAGCTACCTACGCTGGTGCCGTCCCTCCTTGCACAGACCAGTCACAGTGGCATGTGGTTCAACTACCTTTCAAGTTGTGCCAGCCAAATATTAAAAGAGGCAAAGGAAGACCTCAGAAGAGTAGGTTCAAGTATTTCATGGAGAAGCAGGGCATGCCTTTTAGTGGTAGCAAGAAAGGCAAAAACAGATGTAAGCAATGCAAATGTATTGGACAGAGCAGTGGGGTGTCCTTTGAACGGACCAAAGCCTAGGTATGAAGTGTTTGCGTGTATGATCTTTATTTATAATTAGGTAATATCTATGCTTACCTGCTTTCTAACATTTGTCAGGAAGCGCAAGATAAGGTGCAAGACTGCTGATGCTGTGTATGTGCTTCACGTGGAAGTTGAGTGGAGTGATGATGACACGGGATCTGATTCAGATTGGCCGGACATTCCAGAACCTTCTGATCCAACATACAAGAAGGCGAGAAAACTGTTCCCAAAGAGGAAGAAGACAGCTAGGACAGAGCATGACTAATTCAGTCTTTTTTCTGAGTACTCCGTCTCTATAATACAACAAAACTAGCTGGGTGACCCGCACATTTGCGCGGCTAGCTTTGTTATGTATAGCTAATTTATATGTTTAAATATATATTGTACTAATTTTGAGTTGTTTGTGTTTCATTAGGTTGACATTTAGAATTATAGAAAATGTGATAACCAAAATGTTCCTTCTAATATTATTTTGTCTATCACGTCTATATGCATGTTATTTGTCATTGTCTAATATCGCTACACTGATATTGATATATAATATTTGATGATTGGATCCGGTATAATCTTTTGGTGAATTATGTTTGATCCATACTCCTTATTAAATAATAATAATCTCCCCCTCCCCACAAAATGGAATTAACAATTTTCCTTTCTTACACTTAAAACACATAGCGTTGGGACCGTTGCCCACCATGCAAAACCGAGTACTTTTATTTTCTACTTTTTTTCTCTTTTCAACAAATGTGCATGCCTCATTGTAAATATTTTCTTCAATTATTTTGAAGCATCATTTCACCAAATGCATAACATTGTATGCTTGAACTGAAATATTCTACATGTTCTCTTCTACAACCCGCATTAAAATATACAGAATTTAATTTCGTTTATCAACGCAATAATGTGATGTTACGTTTGTAGATGCTCTTTCACATGCTAATATTACACGAACTGATGGACAACAATATAGTTATCCATGTATTTACCGTACGATTGTCTATGGCTCGAAAAGCAGCTTAGGTCTGTATGATGGATTTCCATTTTAGGGGTAATATGATTCTTAAAAAGTGTATTTTTATAATACTACCTCCTAATAACGTGTCATGATTTAGTTTACATTATTATTATCATGATGTAGCTAATATTATTTACAACCCTTATGTTACCAAATTATATATGTTTTTATATATTATTACTTGTCAAAGCTATAGAGTTTTATTACATTTTTTTAATGAAATCCCGTAAGTACCAACATAGCTGAAATCTAAAATAATATATTCTCAATATATATTTATACACCAATTCAAAGATATGTTTCAGTTGTCGGGTCAATGCATATATTTGTAGCATATTTTTGGAAAAACTTTTACCTTCTCCTCAGCTTTTACAGGGATGTAGTTTTTTCCTTTGCCCGTCGATCTAGCAAATATTTGCCTCTGCTGATGGCGTAGTCTATATATATCTTGTGGTAATTATTCACGGGACATCATGTAGGCTGCGGCCTAATCATGCATGTCATCTGTAATTAAAATATATACAGCAAACATGTGATGCCAGTCATCCATCATTTGAAAAAACAGCTACTCAAATCGATACAAAATTTTAGTTACTGAATGACCGTTGGACTTCTGGTACATATTGTGCAGCTGTACTAACCGGACAAGTCAATCAGTCATGGATAGCCTTACTGAAGTACATCCCCTAGCTAGCCGGCCAGCCCAAACTTTCAGCTCTCCCTGGCCAATTCAGCTCATCATGTAGGCGTTCCTGCAGCATATGTCAGCGATCAATAGCCGGCTTAATGTTGCGTGCGTCGCATCAACGACGCCAGCGCCGGCGCCGTATTTTCTTTTCTGATCCCAACCACGCCATTGGCCGCCTCATATCACGCTGAATGGATTTGTTGTTGCTACTGCTCGGGCGCCCTTTGCCGGCCTCGTATCACGCTGAACAGTTTCGACCTGTTGTCGCTACTGCTCGGCGGCGTGTGCCCCACAGCGGAGTAGTCCTGGATCAGAATTTGTAGTTAGCTTTTCCTCCGAATCTGTAGTTGCCTTGCGGCTTCATGACTCTTCCGTCCATTGGACTCCTAGGACCGCTCCACCTCCAATACGGATCCACCGATCACATCTAACCGGTATTGGCACTAATCAATGAGAGTCCAACATGTATACGACTTGAGATTGCAAACGCGCGTGGGTGCGTTGTATGATATTAAATCTAGGCCATTGATATATCTTAACTTTAGAGCAATCAATCTTCACCGTCAGTTGTTAGTTGTTTTAATAATATAAATAGATAGATTGTGAAAACTATTTTTCCGGAACATGTGTGTGTGTGCAGTGTAAAATAGGGGCCCTGGAACAGCCCGAAATTCTGTCAGAACTGTATTTGTTATAGAATTTGTAATTTGTAAACTATGTACTTATTTTTAATAAGCCTTGTTTGACATTATGCATATGTTCTTTTTCGGTGATAATGTTCCGAGGGACAGTCAGAAAATGTAGAATAAATGGCATAGGATAACATTTCACATTACACAATATTTGGGTCCTTACAGTTTTGCTTTTCAGGTGCTAGACATCATAATGCCAACATAAACTGCAAATGCCATGGAACATATCCATATGAAAAGCAGATTGTTTCCACCATCTGCCCTAACCTTGATCTGTTCTATTTCAGCTGCTTGCTTCTGCAACTGAGCATGCACACCACCACTCTGCTCGAGCTTCCGAAGTTGGTCCAGAAGCTCCTTATTTTCATCAAGCAGCGCACGGTTCTCCTCCATCTTCTCCCATACAGCATCACGAAGATCATGAACAAGCTCTCTTTGGAAAACTGGCAGCGGGTCGTCCATCCACTCATACTTCTCAGAGCCTTGGCCCTTGCCTTCCTGCCAAAAACAAAGTAAAGGAAGAGGAAAGATGTGAGAATTCAAATAACTAAACTACCAAACAAACTTGATTAGTTTACAATAATACTACGTGGATGCCGCAGTTGTAGAATCTTCTCCCAGCGTTTTCATCCGTCCATGCAATCCATCTCGGAATCTGTACTCCACAGTCACAGTTTTTGTCCGGTGAGTAGTCGTAGGGCTTACTCCGGTACGGGATAGGGGGGTGTCGGCAAGCCGACCCTGATTCCGCCCGTGAAGAACTGCAGTAGCTGTGAACCATTGCCTTGCACCCAACGGAGAGCACATTAGAGGAACTTGGTAGGGAACTAGAACAGTAGATGTGAGCTAGCCGGAAAAGAATCATAGGTGCAAGGGGAAGAGGGGAACAAGGAAGAATCGGAGTGAAGACGCTACTCTTGCATCCGGCAGTTATATCAGTGCGCCCCCCAGAATATGACCGTTTGAGTTTGACAGGTGGGATCGTGCAACGCAACTATGCCACCAATGAAATTGCCATCATGGGACACAAAGAAAATGTATTGTTTACAAGCGTGGAACCAATGCACAGTCGTTGGGGCCATGTGCTTCCATGGAGAGTGATGTCTACGCACGTGTCTGTTCTTGTAGACAGTGTTGGGCCTCCAAGTGCAGAGGTTTGTAGAACAGCAGCAAGTTTCCCTTAAGTGGATCACCCAAGGTTTATCGAACTCAGGGAGGAAGAGGTCAAAGCTATCCCTCTCAAGCAACCCTGCAATTACGATACAGAAAGTCTCTTGTGTCCCCAACACACCCAATACACTTATCAGATGTATAGGTGCACTAGTTCGGCGAAGAGATAGTGAAATACAAGTGGTATAGATGATTATAAGTAGTAAATACAATCTAGAATAAAAATGGCAGCAAGCAAACAAGTAATAAAGCAGCAAGTAAACGGTGTGCAAAGCTTGGAAACATGGCCTAGGGATCATACTTTCACTAGTGGACACACTCCCAACAAATATAACATAATTGAACAAATAAATAACTTCTCTTCACTATGGTACTCTGAATTACTCTCCTATTGAATAACACTAATCATTGCGTAGGGCTATGAAGCACTCCTCAAAGTTCATCAAGTACTTGACAAACACCACTCATAGAGATATCCAAATCAAATCACAACTCAAGATAGATATCATTGCAACTTAGACCAAGTACTAACACAGTGCACACACTGTCAACATTACACCATGAAAGGAGGAATAGATCACTTCAATACTATCATAGTGATAATTATTCTCATAATCCATAAAAGATCACAATCGTAGCCTAGACCAAGTACCACCATGATGCACGCACTATCACCGTTACACCATGGCAGGAGGAATATATTACTTTAATAACACACTAGAGTACACATAATGAAAAAGAGTAACATCTACTTATTCAACATGATACAAAGCTCACGATCACATAAAGATCACATCATGGGAGAGAGAGGTGAACCACATAGCTACCGGTAGAGCCATCAGCCCCGGGGATGAACTACTCCCTCCTCATCATAGGAGACAGAAAGGTTGATGGAGATGGCGGTGAGGTCGATGGAGACGGCGATGGAGACCGATGGAGATGGCTCCGGGGGCACTTCCCCGTCCCGGCAGGGTGCCGGAACAGAGACTTCTGTCCCCCGAAATTCGTCGTCGGCGGCGGCGGAACTGTGGAACTCTTTCTGGAAAATTGCCGACTCCCCTAGGGTTTTCCGTCCCGAAGCTTTATATAGGCGAAGGGGCGTCGTCAGGAGGCAACCAGGGGCTCCTCACACCAGGTGGGCGCAGCCAGGGGCTGGGCCGCGCCCCCTATGTGTGAGGGCGGCCTCTGGCCCCCCTCCAGCTCTCTTTCGGTCTTCGGGAAGCTTCCGGGAAAAATAAGAGTTCTGGAACTTGTTTCGTCCAATTCCGAGAATATTTCCTGTGTAGCTTTTCTAAAACACAAAAACAGCAAAAAATAGGGAACTGGCACTGTGGCATCTTGTCAATAGGTTAGTTCCGGAAATCGCATAAAAACGCCACGAAGTGTAACGAAACACAAGGCAAATGGTGTAAAAACAAGCATGGAACATCAAAAATTATGGATACGTTGGAGACGTATCAGCATCCCCAAGCTTAACTCCTGCTCGTCCTCGAGTAGGTAAGTGATAACAAAAGAAATAATTTTTGAGGTGACATGCACCTACACAATCTTGATCATGTATGTAAGCGTTGTGAGCTGGGATCATAAGAACTTAAAATATGGGCATGAAAGATATAATCTTGATAATAGAAACTTAGCAACCATGTTATAAACATGTAAATGAACACAAACAAAAGATCATGAAAATGAAACAATGAAAGTCAAACGTGTGTTCAAATCATAAGGAAAAACATACAAGTGGTTTTCAGCTTGTCCTTAATAGAGAGCAAAACATAAATGCATAGGACACCTTCAAGTTTAAGAGGGCGACTAGATACAAATAATTTAAGAACAAGTGAAACCAACAATATGACTCAATCAACGAAAACTTTGGGACAATGCACATTATACTCAGAATGACAACTATGCTCTCTTAGATGGTGCATAAAGATAGAAGGTGGTGACTCAACATAAAAGTAAAAGAAAGGCCCTTCGCAGAGGGAAGCAGGGATTAAACATATGCTAGAGCTTTTCATTTGTAAAATAGAGAGATAAAAATTGGTTTTGAGAGGTGGTTGTCTTTGTCAACGACTGGCAATGGGTTCTTACTATCTTCCATACAAAAATAAAGCAAGTTTTTGAGAGAGAGATTGGCACTTTTGTGCTCTTTTTATAAAGCTTGGCACTCCTCCCCACCTTTTTTCCTTTCACAAACCATGGCTAACCGATTCCATCGGGTGCCTACCAACATTCACAATCCATGGAGGAGTGCCTTTTTTCTTTTATTTTTTCTTTTTTTTTCTTTTTGGAATAAGCAATATGGAAGATAGCAAATCCGACCACTACGTCCCCATGAGCTGAAAACAGTGTCACAAAATGAGAAGTATTTTGAAGGTTTTTTGAAAGGTAGCACATGAAAATTTACTTGGAATGGCTTACAAATACCATGCATAGGAATTTATAGTGGACACAATGGCAAACTTGGTTTTTGGGAGTTGAATGCACGAGTAGAGCTCATACTCAGTACAAAATGAGGGCTAGCAAAAGACTGGGAGCGACCAACTAAGAGAGCAATAATGGCCATAAGCATGCAAAGCGACAAAGCGACATTAAAAGAAGCATAAGATGGCATCAAAAGTCAAAAACTAAATGATCATAGAGGCAATGACGACTTTGTATGAGTCAAACATGTGTAAGCATGCGCCAAGTCAACCCAAATAAAGCATCAAGGAGAAAACCAAAATAATGCTTCCAAATAATTTAAACAACGCATGATTTTTTCAAAGGCTCATTAAGCAATCTCAGTTATTTGAGACAAGTCATGCTACAGCAAAACCACTAAGCATACTATCAAAAAGATATCAAGCACGACATGGAAAAGCCTAGGCCGCAGTCTACACAAGCTCCTTCTTGTACCACTTTTTTGCATAAAGCTTTTTCTCTTTTCCAACACCATTAAAACTTTTTTAATCCAACTCTTTTGAGGAAAACCAACATGGACCAGAGGTCAAAATACACCTTGATGGAAAGATAAAACAAGATCTGAACAAAAATCAAGGCGAAAAACAAAGGCTAAACAAAGTAGCAGAAAAAGAGAACAATCATTGAACGATAAGAGTGAAAACTAGAGTGTTCTTGGCAATGAAAAACGAGTTCATCTCCTCCAAAAGAAACATGACGTGATCTAACCATTTATTGCAGCAAACTAAACTAAACTAATACTAAAAACTAAAACAACTGACGCTCCAAGAAAAACACATAGTGCATGAAGCAATAAAAATATAGTGTTTTGAAAGGTGACCCGATTTTTGCCGATGAAGAAGGGGTGCCTCGGGGGCATCCCCAAGCATTGACGCTTGTACTTCTTGGATATTTCTTGGGGTGATGCATGGGATCCCCAAGCTTGAGCTTTTGTCCATTCTTCAACTCATCTCATCATTCTCCAATCCCTACACTTGAAAACTTCCTTCATACAAAACTAAACACAAATCTATTAGCAACATTAGTGTAAGCATAACAATGAATCAACCTCTTTTTCTTCAGGTTTCAACCTAAAACCACCACATATTAAGCATATACTACTGTAGCAACTTCTCCAAAAGTTTTGTGATTAAAAGAACTCAAAAAGAAAGCGATAAAGCGGCAAACACAAATATTGGCAGAAATCTGTCAAAACAGAACAGCTGACAAAGGTCGAATTTTTGAGAGGTTTTCTGTTGCTCAAATCAAAAAGTGTTCCACTAATGAAAGTTTGGATATAACCTGGGGCATATGCACAAGAAATAGCAGGTCCAAAAGATATACAGAGAATTTTCACGAATTTTTACGGTGCAGCACCGAAAACTGTTTCAGGACAGCAACATCCCCAAATCTTACCTCACTCGAATTAGAGGCTTCTCCTGGCACAACAACGAAATAAAAAGGATAAGGAGCAGTTATTACAGTAGTAATAACTTCCAAGAATCAAATAAAAGAAAAAGTACTGGAAATAAAACATTGGGTTATCTCCCAAGAGTGCTTTTCTTTAACGCCTTTGAGCTAGGCGCAGTAATTTGCAAAGATGCTCATGTAGGTGCCATATAAGAGCTTGAGGCAAAGGCGCTATATAGGAACTTAAAGCAAGAGAGAGCATCAAAAAGCAAATATGAAACACATTTAAATCTAAACCACTTCCTATGAAAAATAGTCTTGTAAAGAGACAAGTCATGAAAGCGCAAAGCAAAAAGCATAGGAAGGCAAAATAAGTACAACTTCAAGAATTACAGCATAAAGAGGGGAAACTCAATATTGTTGAGATCCATCAAACCATGTTTCCCTCTCTCATAGTAACTTTCAGTAGCATCATGAATAGAATTAACAATATAACTATCACATAAAGCATCCCTATCATGAGCCACATGCATAAAAGAATTAATACTCCCCACATGAACAATAGTAGTAGGAGCAGATTCAACGGAATAATTATTCTCATCACCATAATCATCAAAAATAGGAGGCATATTGTAATCATAACTATTTTTCTCCTCAAAAGTAGGTGAATTGAAAACATTATAATCATCATCATAAACTAGAGGCTTAGTATCATCACAAGATAGAGAACTACTATGTCACAAAGCATATTCATCAAACATATCATCATAAGAAGGAACATGGATAGCACTAATGGTACAACAATTATTATCCTTAGAATTGGTACCAAAAAGATTTTCAATATTAAAAGTAGAGTGCTTTTCCCAATCATGATCACTAACATAAGTAATAGGCATAGGAACATCATCCCAATCAGAATTATCATAATCTATAGCAGGATCATAACGCTTAGGGGAAGATACCGTGTCCTCTCGCCTCTTACTCCTCTTCTTCTTCTTCTTCTTCTTCTTCTTTATACTCTTCTTACTCTCTCCTTTAGGAGGGAGAGACTTGAAGGGCATCTTCTCCACATATTCTTTAGGAGGGAAAGGCATCTTCTCCACATAATCTGGTTTGCTGACAAAAACAACAGAAGAAACTTTGGGGGATTTCTCCTCTCTATTAATAATATCGAAACATTTATTAGTCCTGTCATAGCTTGGCAAAACATCATATTTTATAAGATCTTGTAAGTAAGTATTTGCAAGGCAATCTTTAGCACAATAGAGACGACAACCACGAAGGGTGCTATTAATATCAACATCTCTCATATCAACCAAAGAAATCTTTCTAGATATCTCTTCACAATTCAAAAACAAAGTAAGCTCATCATACTGATTGAAAGTAATCTTATCATCACAATACAAATCTGCGGTACTCATTCGATTAATTGGGCATTGAAAATTAAAGTGACCCTTTTTACCGCAAAGTTCACAAAGAAAAGGATAAAGCTCACAAACCCTTTCACCAAGCACATCTAGATCCTTGAGCCACATACTGGTTTCTTCATTTGCGTGGGTGATGCAATAATCTTCCTTGTTGTAACTCTGTTCACAAGGTCTATGTATTCCACAAAAATTAACATGCTTATAAGAAATAGTACTTTTAGAAGTTTGAGCATGTTTATTGCAATCATCAATAACAATATCACTTTCTATGCAAGTGTCCTTAAAAGGTTCATGATACACGTCCCCATTTCCTTTAGGAACATTCATATGGGAAGCAAAGGCTTTAAAGCAATCAACCATAATTTGAGGATCAAGACCATATTTAGCACTAAGCTCTTGAAAATTAGCAGTTTCAGCGAAAGACTTAATGCAATCAAACTCGTAATTCATACCTAATCCTTTACCTTTGTCGCTATCCCAACCTTCAATATTGTTTTGAATTGTTTCAAGCAGATCCCACTTGGTGTCAACATCCTTGCTTGTGAAAGACCCATCAAAGCATGCATCTAGATAGTCCTTGTAATATCCTGAAAGCCTTGCATAAAAATTATTAATAACAATATTACGGGGAAGATCATGAATAGGACATTTATGCATTAGTAACTTCAATCTTCCCCAAGCTTGGGCAATGCTTTCTCCCTCATGCGGATGAAAATTATAAATGTAATTCCTATCTTTATAAACCTGACTAGAAGCATAGAATTTAGAATAAAAGAGAGGTTCAATTTCCTCCCAGTCAATACATCGACCATCCTTCAATGTTTTATACCATTCCTCAGCTCTGCCTTTCAGTGAAAAAGAGAATAGCTTCTTCTTAACTTCGTTCATTGAAATACCTGCACACTAGAACAACACACATAATTCATGTATAAAGAGCAAATGATCACCAGGATTGACAGTTCCATCTCCTAAATAGCAGTTATCCCTAACATGTTCAACAATCTTCGTAGGTATTTTAAAAGGATGAGGAGCACAAGCATCATTAGAAACATCACATATGGGAGATAAAATATCATCAGAACAAACCTTCTCCACTAAAGCTGGGGAACTAAAAATATCATACTTAACAAAACCAGCTTCCCCAGGCTTAGACTTTTATATAGCATTAGCAATAACGGGATTCAAAGCATTCGTACTAATAACATTGCTATGCGAAATAAGCTCCAAAGGTTTTTCAATTTTCTCTTCAAATCTAAACTCAGGAAAAAGGCTAAAGAACTCTTTGTTTTCCATTAAGCCTAACTAGTGAAAATAAAAACAAGAAACAAAAAGATGTAATTGCAGAATCTAAAGGAAATAACTCCGAGCACTCACTAGCAACTAAAAGACTTAGTAGCCAAAGGATGTGAGTACCTTTTACCTTACCTCCCCGGCAACGGCGCCAGAAAAGAGCTTGATGTCTACGCACGCGTCTGTTCTTGTAGACAGTGTTGGGCCTCCAAGTGCAGAGGTTTGTAGAACAGCAGCAAGTTTCCCTTAAGTGGATCACCCAAGGTTTATCGAACTCGGGGAGGAAGAGGTCAAAGCTATCCCTCTCAAGCAACCCTGCAATTACGATACAGAAAGTCTCTTGTGTCCCTAACACACCCAATACACTTGTCAGATGTATAGGTGCACTAGTTCGGCGAAGAGATAGTGAAATACAAGTGGTATAGATGATTATAAGTAGTAAATACAATCTGGAATAAAAATGGCAGCAAGCAAACAAGTAATAAAACAGCAAGTAAACGGTGTGCAAAGCTTGGAAACATGGCCTAGGGATCATACTTTCACTAGTGGACACACTCCCAACAAATATAACATAATTGAACAAATAAATAACTTCTCTTCACTATGGTACTCTGAATTACTCTCCTATTGAATAACACTAATCATTGCGTAGGGCTACGAAGCACTCCTCAAAGTTCATCAAGTACTTGACAAACACCACCCATAGAGATATCCAAATCAAATTACAACTCAAGATAGATATCATTGCAACTTAGACCAAGTACTAACACGGTGCACACACTGTCAACATTACACCATGAAAGGAGAAATAGATCACTTCAATACTATCATAGTGATAATTATTCTCATAATCCATAAAAGATCACAATCGTAGCCTAGACCAAGTACCACCATGATGCACGCACTGTCACCGTTACACCATGGCAGGAGGAATAGATTACTTTAATAACACACTAGAGTACACATAATGAAGAAGAGTAACATCTACTTATTCAACATGATACAAAGCTCACGATCACATAAAGATCACATCATGGGAGAGAGAGGTGAACCACATAGCTACCGGTAGAGCCCTCAGCCCCGAGGATGAACTACTCCCTCCTCATCATAGGAGACAGCAAGGTTGATGGAGATGGCGGTGAGGTCGATGGAGACGGCGGAGACGGCGATGGAGACCGATGGAGATGGCTCTGGGGGCACTTCCCCGTCCTGGAACGGTGCCAGAATAGAGACTTCTGTCCCCCGAAATTCATCGGCAGCGGCGGCGGAACTGCGGAACTCTTTCTGGAAAATTGCCGACTCCCCTAGGGTTTTCCGTCCCGAAGCTTTATATAGGCAAAAGGGCATCGTCAGGAGGTAGCCAGGGGCTCCTCACACCAGGTGGGCGCGGCCAGGGGCTGGGCCGCGCCCCCTACATGTGAGGGCGGCCTCTGGCCCCCCTCCAGCTCTCTTTCGGTCTTCGGGAAGCTTCCGGGAAAAATAAGAGTTCTGGAACTTGTTTCGTCCAATTCCGAGAATATTTCCTGTGTAGCTTTTCTGAAACACAAAAACAGCAGAAAATAGGGAACTGGCACTATGGCATCTTGTCAATAGGTTAGTTCCGGAAATCGCATAAAAATGCCACGAAGTGTAACGAAACACAAGGCAAATGGTGTAAAAACAAGCATGGAGCATCAAAAATTATGGATACGTTGGAGACGTATCAGAGAGCTACCCTGTCAAAAAGATCTGTTTCCCTCTGGGCAGACACCACGATCACTAGCCTCTGCCTCCTGTTCTTCACATGAGCGAGCCCTCCCCATAGTTCAGATGGCTTGCACCGGCCGCTACAACACCTCCCGCGCACGACGCAGAAGCTCCACCCTAGGCCTCAGCCACACCACCCCAGGCCTCAGCCACGGCGGCGGTACGTACTACCACAGCGGGAACTCCACGCCCGGTCGTGCACAGCGCGACAGGTCAAGCCGCCGCCGCATCAGATGGCCATGGTGGCTTGAACCGAGCAGCAATGCATCTACTCCAACTCCTACTTCTTCGACCTCAAGCAGGTCTCGCAGTGGCTCCAGCAGGCCTTGCAGTGTAGGCCGGTTCAAGACCGCCCTCAAACCCGTTTCGTTCATCAATCTTGAATCAAACGATGAGGACGGCGGTGTCAACGCTGAGCAGCCAAGATCCGCCGACACAAAGTTTGCACGACACATGAAGACAGCCATGACCAGGTCATTGGAACCCCAGGGCAGGGGGAACAGCAAGGTAACGACGATGGAGGGTGAAGCAGAGGGCAAGGACAAGGCCCCAATGGAGGTCGACTCCGACGACGTCATGTATTGGGTTTAGCAAGTGATTTAGTTAGTAATCTATGAAGAAAATGCAAATGCCATGCATATTAGCTAGCGGTTTCTGTTCAATGCAGTTTATCTTGCGTAAGATTTGACCCTTCCATTTTAAGTTAATAGTATATAAAATATAATATATTTTATCTTCCGGTGTGTCCTGGCATGACTTGTCGTGTATGCGGACCGGTTCCTTCTCGTCGAAGGGTCTAGCCAGGACCCTGGCACTGGCACGATGGGACAGGGCAGTGAGCGTCAGTTAATCGGTGCCACGTATCCACCCGCGTGCCGGGCGGGGGCTCTATTCTTCATTTACGGTGGATATAGCTTGCATGAGAAGGCGAGAAGACAGAGAGCAGTGGTTGGACCACGGGCTGGGCTGTTTGACTATCTTGCCATATTATTCATTCACCTACTTCCTTCTCCTTCCTCTTGCCCGGCCATCCGCTCTGTCTAGCCATGCCTCCAAAGAGAAACCGCCCCCTAACTACTCAGGAAGCGGAGAGAATGGAGAGAGCTCACCGCCAGAAGGAACTTGCTCCATCCATTAGAGAAAGCCCTCACATAGAGGCACAATCTTTGCTCTCCCTGATGGAGAAGGGAAAACTTCAATCAGGCGAAGCCTCATCCGGGTACTGGGACAAATTCTTCTTCTTCATCATCATCTTTTTGTTCGTACGTCTTCTTCTTCTTCCTCCTCCTCTATAGCTCATTAACGTGGAATAAAATGTTCCAGAGCCGGCGGAGCCATGATGGTTTTGCAGGGTGTGCCTCTCTCCCAAAAAATGGCGGCGGCAATCCAGAACCCGTTGGCCACATTTCCCCGGCTCAGCGAGGTAAGCACTCTCTAATTGTGTTGACATGCATTGGGGTTCTTGCGATTCTGACTTAGGTCAGTGTAGAGTGGTTTACCTGTAATAGGGTTTTTGCGAGGACGACACTGCCACTTAGTTGGTAGAAATAACCCTATTTTGATTTTACACAGCAAAAGAAGGTGGGGCTGAACCCAGATATGGCATCCTGGCTTAATGAACGGATAGCCAAACAAAGGGAGAAAAAATTTACCCAGGAAGTGGATATGGCTAAAGTCCTCTTAGTTGCCAAGTGCCTTGCTCGTGAGCGTAAGCAGCTTGAAAAGGAGAATCTGAAGTGGTCGGAACTGCACAAGGAAGCTAGAGCCTCGGCGCAGAAGAATATAGCCAGGATCAAAGATCTATTGGAGGAAAATTTGAAGCTAACAAACAGTACTGCCGCCCTGGAGATCACATGCAGCAACCTGCTGGCTGAAAACGAGAAAGCACTCAGGGAGCTCGTGGATTCCAAAATGAAATACCTCGCAAGCTGCCAACTCGTGGCGTCTCTTGAGAAGGAAAACGAGCAGCTACGCGCCTGGCTTGAACCTTGATGGGGCATGCTTTCGCAATAAAATTATGTAATGAACTGAACACATTGAAGTACTATGTGTTTATTATGTTATGAACTGTTATGAAACCATGTTATGCAATGTTTGGAAGCACCTCTTTGTGAAAGAGTCCACCTGGGAACCCTTGGGATGCCATGTTTGGTATTTTTCCTAGGTGATGCATCACTCACCATCACTCCATGCAGTTTTTTTTCCATTTTTTTGATTTTTTTTGAATTCCCTAGGCCCCCTTCTAGATCTAGGTCAAACTCGCGGTGCCATCGATGTCTGCCAGGTGGGGTGGGAACCATGGTTTGGTCTTGGTTCTAGGGTCCCACACCCTCAGGGGACCTCCATGTATTTTTCCCCAATTTTTCTGATGTGCATTTCTTGTAGCCCCAGTGCAAAATTGGATTAAAATGGATTTAGGGCAAAAATAATTCATTATATGGCCGCAAGCCGAGATAATTCCTAAGCTCCTGGATGTGGCACCCCTAGTAGGTCCCCCACCCATGAAAATTAGAGTGGTGAGGTTTTGCACAGTTCCCTTGGTGGCCCCTTCACAAAAAAGCACCTGTTTTGACCCCTCCGGCCACCTGAAAAATGGAAAATGCATTTTTTATGTGGAAACTGAAAAAATACTAGTTATAGAAGTTGTTGGGAATGCAAAGATGCACATATCCACCAAAAATGGGACCATGGTTCCATAGTTTGCTATGGAACTTGCACAAACCATGGTCACCTGACAAAGAAGACTAAGAGAACTCCTGCCTGGAAGCACCTCTTTGTGAAAGAGTCCACCTGTGAACCCTTGGGATGCCATGTTTGGTATTTTTCCTAGGTGATGCATCACTCACCATCACTCCATGCAGTGTTTTTCCTTTTTTTTGATTTTTTTCTGAATTCCCTAGGCCCCCCTTCTAGATCTAGGTCAAACTCGTGGTGCCATCGATGTCTGCCAGGTGGGGTGGGAACCATGGTTTGGTCTTGGTTCTAGGGTCCCACACCCTCAGGGGACCTCTCCATGTATTTTTCCCCAATTTTTCTGATGCGCATTTCTTGTAGCCCCAGTGCAAAATTGGATTAAAATGGATTTAGGGAAAAAATAATTCATTATATGACCGCAGGTCGAGATAATTCCTAAGCTCCTGGATGTGGCACCCCTAGTTGGTCCCCCACCCATGAAAATTAGAGTGGTGATGCTTTGCACACTTCCCTTGGTGGCCCCTTCACAAAAAAGCACCTGTTTTGACCCCTCCGGCCACCTGAAAAATGGAAAATGCATTTTTTATGTGGAAACTGAAAAAACACTAGTTACAAAAGTTGTTCGGAATACAAAGATGCACATCTCCACCAAAACTGGGACCATGGTTCCATAGTTTGCTATGGAACTTGCACAAACCATGGTCACCTGGCAAAGAAGACCAAGAGAACTCCTGCCTGAAAGCACCTCTTTGTGAAAGAGTCCACCTGTGAACCCTTAGGATGCCATGTTTTGGTATTTTTCCTAGGTGATGCATCACTCCATGCAGTGTTTTCCAATTTTGTTGATTTTTTCTGAATTCCCTAGCCCCCCTTCCAGATCTAGGTCAAACTCACGGTGCCATCGATGTCTGCCAAGTGGGGTGGGAACCATGGTTTGGTCTTGGTTCTAGGGTCCCACACCCTCAGGGGACCTCTCCATGTATTTTTCCCCAATTTTTCTGATGTGCATTTCTTGTAGCCCTAGTGCAAAATTAGATTAAAATGGATTTAGGGCAAAAATAATTCATTATATGGCCGCAGGCCGAGATAATTCCCAAGCTCCTGGATGTGGCACCCCTAGTAGGTCCCCCACCCATGAAAATTAGAGTGGTGAGGCTTTGTACACTTCCTTTGGTGGCCCCTTCACAAAAAAGCACCTATTTTGACCCCTCCGGCCACCTAAAAAATGGAAAATGCATTTTTTATGTGGAAACTAAAAAAACACTAGTTACAAAAGTTGTTGGGAGTGCAAAGATGCACATCTCCACCAAAAATGGGACCATGGTTCCATAGTTTGCTATGGAACTTGCACAAACCATGGTCACCTGGCAAAGAAGACCAAGAGAACTCCTGGCTAGAAGCACCTCTTTGTGAAAGAGTCCACCTGTGAACCCTTGGGATGCCATATTTGGTATTTTTCCTAGATGATGCATCACTAACCATCACTCCATGCAGTGTTTTTCCATTTTTTTTTGATTTTTTCTGAATTCCCTAGGCCCCCCTTCTAGATCTAGGTCAAATCGCGGTGCCATCGATGTCTGTCAGGTGGAGTGGGAACCATGGTTTGGTCTTGGTTATAGGATCCCACACCCTCAGGGGACCTCCATGTATTTTTCCCCAATTTTTTTGATGTGCATTTCTTGTAGCCCCAGTGCAAAATTGGATTAAAATGGATTTAGGGCAAAAATAATTCATTATATGGCCGCAGGCTGAACAGTGCACATCCAAGCTGGTGACAGATGCACATGATGCTGTCAGGATGCCCCTTTTAGCCACTCAGACAATGGAAAATGCACAAGTATCATTGACTGCAGTCGCTTCCCTTCCATGTCCTCTTCTCCCCCCTTTCTCAGCCCCCACCCCCCACTGAGGAGGATCTGGATCTACTCTTCTTCCTGGTCCGCTGCTGCCGCCCTCGCCGACGTTCGTTCGAGCCACCGCCTTGGTCGCCATGACCCTCGGGGTAAGCTGCACTGCCTCAAGCTATGTGTTTGGTTTCGAATCTGTGAATGGCCATTTTCTATCCAATTCGGTCGCTTTACGTAAGTTAACGTTGATTTTCTCTGGAACTCGTGGATGTGTAGGACCCCAGGGAAGCGGATCATGCCCCGCGAACCTACGAAGACCCCACATTTCGTGGCTTAATTAGCGTCGAGCTGTGAAGAACTTTGCCGCGTCCACAAACTTGAGCCGCTCAAGTGTGTCGCCTTCGAGGGGACTGATACGGGGCGAAAATTCTACAAGTGCTCACTGCAGAATGTGAGTCCTTCTATGTGCACGTTAGCAGTGGAAAAGCATCAAAGTTTAGTTCAGTTGGAGATAATATTGCCTAGTTTAAGTTGATCTATTGCCTTGTTCAGATAAGATTATGTGCTTGAGATATTATCTTCAAACTTCTAACTTCAATTTTGTGGGCATGTAATTCCAGTGTTTCTTTCAGTTATACATAATATTATAGTTACCCTTTGTACGATCTTTGTCCGCTTCTATTACTACTCGTGTGTAGGTTGCTTACGAATTACTTGCTTCACTGATTACTATCTTGCCACTTAGTACTATCTTTCTTGTGTATTTGCGTATAAATTACTTGCTTCACTGAGTACTATCTTGGGTTTCGTAGTACTATCTTGTGTTACGTAGGGGCAGGGTGAAAGCTGCAATTTCCCCTTCGATTTTTTAGTTTATTGTTTGGTATAGTAATTAAAAGCAATTGGATGCACATGACTGACTTGCTGCAAGTAATTAAATAATTGATGCGCATGACTAAATTGCTGCACACTTAGTATTATCTTGCTGCACTTAGTTCTTTCATGTGTACTTGCGTATGAATTACTTGCTGTATTGAGTCCTATCTTATGTTACGTAATGGCATGAGCATTTTTTTATTTATTTTTCTATAGGAAGAGAACAACTGTGAGTTTATTTCTTGAGTAGATCAAGAGTGGCCAGACACACTAAAGAATGCACTATCACGACTATGGGGATTGTACCATTCTAGCAATACTGCAAGAAGTGCTGACAAAATGAAACTAGCTTAGCTAGAGAAGAAGAATTCCTGTCTATGCGCCGAGAAGGCTGTGCTGATGGAAGAAGCTGGTCAGCTGAAGGACAATTTGGAAATGATGAAGAAAAATGAGGATGAATTGGAGAAAAAAAGGAAGTTGCAGCGGGTGCTAACTCGCGCACATGATGTTGTACGGATGTTGAATAGAGCGGGATGGAACGCCCAAATCGACAAGGTGAAAAGGATCAAGGCAATCATCGATGAGCCATTATTCAAAGAATCGCGAAATGATGCTGAGTTAGATAAGGAGTTAGATGTTGAGACAAACTGATCATCAGTTGAGGTATCACGAGATTACCGTAGTTAAGAACTATTTGCTATCTGCTATTTGCTCGATGCAATTAGCACGAAGCTATTGTTTAATGTTACCTACCGTAACCAATGAGTCGCAATGATGAATTGTAAGTGCTATGTGCCATTTATTCATTTTTTTACCCATGGAAGGGAACTCCTCCATCTATGGCTACTGAACTAGTAGTCGCTAGAGTAGAGTGAGCGATGATGATGCAACTGAGATCTCTTGAGCACGCCTAGTGAACTAGTCAGACTGTGGCGTGTCTCGTCAATTTACTTGCCCTGTCAAATCCCGCTGCCCTGTCAAATCTCATCCCGCTGCTATGCACAACTTGCTACCACGCGTCTGTTGCTTGGGTTTTTCCACTGGCCACGAATCCTAACCCTTATGATATGTGGCCCCACGTAGGCCCGGAACACTATTGACAAGTGGGGGCCCAGACACACGTCGGACCAAACCTTACCCAGACAAGTGGATCCCCACACGATTTGGATGCTAAACCTGGACTAGTTTGTCTCATGGAGCAGGGGACCTCGATGAGAAGCATTTCAATGGTAAGATTTTGTTCTCTATTCCTTCCTCGTGTCAGACGAGAGCGGATTTATTCCCCTCTTGCACGCTATCTCCTTTTTCAGACTGTCGCTCAGCTACCTGTAGTCAAACAACGAGGGGACCCAACAACGAGACTCTTTAATTGCTGCCTGGCGGTAAACGTACGTACATCCTTACCCATGATAGCTTCCTCTCACTGACAAGTGGGCCGGAATACCGGGGCCCGTGGTGACACGTCGGTCAAGCACTCTCTCAGAAACAAAACAAAGCGACTAGGGCTCGCGTGGTTCAATTTCCAAAGCGCTAGACTTGCATTTACTGCGGTGTGCCTGCAAAACAATTGGATCCCCAACTTCCTCTTCTCTCATAAACGAAGCGACAGGGGCTCACGTGGGGGGTTCAACTTCCAAAGCGCTAGACTTGCATTTACTTACGCGGCGTACGAGGGGAACCAGTCGTGCACTATTTACCCCACGATCTCGCGGCCTGGAAAACAATTGGATCCCCAACTTTCTCTTCTCCAGAGATAACCCCTCCCCCCTCCCCTCCCACTCCTTGCGCCGCCCCCGTTATGGAATTCTACGGCAATGGCTTCACCGACTACCACAAGGTCCCTGCTCATGCTGCCACCGTCCTCACGGTGATGCACACTACCGACCCGAGAGAGGCGGCCAAGTTCATCGCCATGTTTGAGCGTTGGCTCGGCAATCGGGACCAACTGCCGATCGTCGGCCTCGACCTCGAGTATACCAACACCAAGCCTGCCCGCGCCGCCCTCCTGCAACTGTGCATGCGCGATCACTGCCTAATCTGGCACGCATCCTTGGCAACAAGGTACTATCCTGAGCTCATTCACTTCTTGAACCACCCCGACATTTCCTTCGCCACTGTGGACAAGCGCCAAGACATCAGCAAGCTTGAAGCCCTGGGCATCCGCATACCAAACCACATGGACTTACAAGATCACTTCGCCATCCCAGGAATCCCCCAAGGCCGGACCGGCGCGGGCAAGATGGCGGCACTAATCATCAACCCCACCTACGCCGAGTTCATGGAGGAGTTCTGCAAGAACAAACTGCATGACACCTGGCATCATAGGGATCTGGTGCCGGAGCAGATCCACTACGCAGCAAAGGATGCGTATGTATGCTATGACATGTATTGTACCATTAGTATCATGAGAACCCACCTGACTCCTTCCCCTCCAAACCGGCCACCATTGAGGGAGAACCTCATAATGCCATGCTAGATTCATGTATTGTTCGTTCCCGCTATGTAAATGTCCGAGGATCATCCTTATATATAATTTAGTAAGTGTGTTTCCCTATGTACTGAAGTGTATCTGTATAAGGGGCCGAAGATGCCCAGAGCGCGCCCATGCCTTCCGTTGATGTCTAGAGCGCACTCTGTGCGCGCTCTGCCGGAGATGCCCAGACATGCCGCATGAGTGTCGTTGATGTCCAGAGCGAGGCCCTGACTTGCACTCTCTAACTTGTCTCTGAATTGCCCTCACTGCATGCGGGCCCCATCACATGGGGGACCCACCTGTCAATGACTCTCAAGTCATGCTTGGCAAGTCAGAGAATCCGCACGCGCCCGTCGTGTGCACCTTGTAAAATAATATACTCCCAACACTTTCAGAATTTTGAAAAGTTCATAAATGCTGTATCATTGGATTCGACAAGGGATTTGGTACAAATGGGCACCGATGCTCCATACACTTTCAGAATTTTTAAAAGTTCAAAATCACAAACTTCTATGTATTCAGAAAAATTAGCGTTAAATACATAGAAAGATATATACAGAATATGTGTATGCAAAAAGTCCCATTAAAAATATGTTGTATTTTGGAAGATATAAGAATATAAATTTGTGAATGTAAATCTTTATCTTTATCTAATCTAATAATAAAATACGCAAGGGTTCCATGGTTTGATTTTTTCGTCGGTCATTTTGCAAAAAAACTCTCTATAGTTTGATAAATCAGTCCGCAGTTCAATTTTAAAGTCAACACATCGATTGGCTGGCCAGTCTCCCTCGTCTCGACCCCTCGCTCCCGACAACACCCCTCCCAACGGAGACGAACCGCAGCGGCCGGAGGCGTGCGGGTTGGGGCGGCCGGCTTCCAATGTTGCCTTCTACCCTTAGTCTCGCTGGAGTCTGATAAATTCTAGCTATACAAAGCCCCTCCCGGCCAGCACCATCACCGCATGGCCCGACCACCGCCGCCCCCAATCCCAGAGGCAATTTAACCTCGTTGCGCCAAATTCGAGCTCACTGCCGGCGAGGACGAGCTCCACGGGATCCAGGCAGGCGGCGACTGGAGGACAGCGCTGGTCCGGGCGAGCTGGCCTGCGGGCGGACGGAGGCGTGATAGAGCTGCTTCTCCAATCAAGTGGTCTTGAATGGCTGGATAAAATTGCAGATAAAATACTATCTCAATTTAGGTAAGCTTTGTGCTGAAACTGACATTCCTAGACAAAATTCAGTATTGCTTATTGTCTGCCACTAATGCATTTGCTTGTTGCCAGGTTGGTCAATGCGAGCAAGCCTGCCTCGGTGTACTCGGATCAGACAGTGGCCGATGCGTTCTGGCCGATGCGTTCTGTGTTCTTTCCAAGGAGAAAACAGGGGTTTCAGTTATCGACAGAAAAACTCGGTGCTTGACTGGAATGATTCAGTGCAGCGATGTGTACCTGCTGTTGGACGATAACTCCCTATTCAGCAACAGAAGGTAAGTTTTTTGTTTCCTCATCGCACTCAAGAGTCAAGATATCTGTTACTAACAAGCAAAAAATCCCTGTTTAATAGGACCATGAATGCTAAAGAATTCGTCAAACTGAAGAACAAGAATGACAAGGGCAGCACAGAGCATTCACGAGGGTCTGAAACTGGGAGCCTGAGCATCCTCAGCCTCAGAAGCAGAGCGCAACAAAGAGCAGGCCTGTCAGTAACTAACCGGATGTCTGACACCCTGAAGCAAGCAATGGAGAATCTAGCTGCTTCAGGAAGGAGCTGCAGCTTCATCGTCGACGAGCACGGGCACGTGGAAGGAGTCTTGACGACAAGAGACATCATCTCCGTCTTCTCCCCGCCGTGCATGGACTCGAGGATCGATGGGGGCACCTTCTTCTCGGCTGCGCTTGAGCAGGCCGGCAGAAGGAGCTAGCTTGTACGAGAAGGAGTTGTCGCCGGTGGCGCTCATGCCCATTGCGTGCTGCTATCGAGCACTGCCTGCTCCGACCGAACAGGGGCCGTCGTTGCGCGGCTCATCGGTTCGGTCTCGATGGAATTTGTTTCAAACACGGTAGCGTTCCTAGAGGGAAAATCTTCTGAAAATCTGAATCCTACACGAACCTGCTCAGCCATGGGGCACCCAAATAAATAGGTCTCGAATCACTTGATCGAAACATAGATCGAAACACAAGAGTTCCGTCTGCTCGCCGTCTCGCCGTTCTGCTGAGACCTCAAGATCCGCTGCACTGCTAGGGTACGTTCTCTGCAACGTTTCGCTGTTCTGCTGTCTGCAATCATGAAAATACAAGAAACTAGAGAGTAGTACTTGTGTTATTTTATATCCGATGGTTGAATTGAATCACTGCTTATAGCAAAGCTCTTATTATTGTAATGTCATTATTGTTGATATCTGGAACTAGAACTATGTACGGTTTGGCAACTCAAATATTTGTGTAAGATTATTTTGTAACTAACAGAATTGCTGCATATTAGGCAAAGAGAAGTTAGCACTCTACTGCAGCATCTTTTCAGTTTTCAACATAAGCATTTGGTTTGAGGTTTCGTGTAAAAGATACATTAGGTAAACACTGATGTAAGACTCTTTTGTGCTAGGACAATACACATACTCTGTTCCACAATGGCACGGAAGAAGCGTATCCCTGTTTCGACAGTGCTCGACGTTGACGGCGACCCCGCTGGACATTCGTCCACCACTGTTCCATCAAAGGTACGGGATTACGACCATACATGCCTTCTTTCTTCAGAAAATTCCTTGATCAAGTTTCCATTGGTTGGGATTTATTTACATGTTGCTATTGGACCGTACAATCTTGAGTTCCTTCTTTCTTACTATACTAATTGTGAGGATATTAATGATGTGATATATAAAGAGCTTGCTAGTCCATTGGTGGGGATTTATTTAGATGTTGCTGGCTGCTTGTAACTGCAACTGTGCCACATGATTTCAATCATTCGAAGTGTTACTTTACATGCTCTAAACTCTTAAGTAGTAGCAGTTGAGATAGTGAGCTCAGCATATCAACAACAGTACTATAAGAGTTCCGTGTTAAATCTGAGTATGGATTATATGTCGAAAAGGTCCACACACACACCTGCGTGAACAGCACTAGCAGCCTGTGATATGCCAATCAGGATACCTCCTAAAATATTCTTAGAATGCATTAACCAATATTCATGCAGACTTACCAGATTCTTGGTGAGTTTTGGAGAAGACAGATGGTATGGACTGGACTCTGGAGTCCACAACGACGGCGAATTGGCGAAAGGTAGAAGACGACGGGCTTGTTCTGTCACTTCTCGCTGCTGTCACGATCTCGAACAACTTGTTCCTGCACTGACAAACAATGCCGCGCTCTGCAGTACGGTTGTTCTTTGCTTGACAGAAAGCTCCTGGCCATGGAGCCCGTGGAGGAAGGCCATGCACCGAAGCCAGCGGCCGCGGCGAGGGGTTACCGCCGGCGCCGGTGGAGCAAGGACTTTTTCCCGGAGCCGTCGTTCGGGAGCTGGGGCGCGTACCGCGGGGCGCTGGCCGCGACGCCCGCGCGCCTCATGGACCGCCTCCTCGCCGACCGCTCCACCGACGCGGCGGAGCTCGGCGCGATGCGGAGCCGGAGCGAGAACGAGATGCACCGCTGCCTCACGTGGTGGGACCTCACGTGGCTCGGCTTCGGTTGCCATCTCGGCGCCGGCATCTTCGTGCTCACCGGCCTGGAGTCCCGCGACCACGCGGGCCCCGCCATCTTGCTCTCCTACGTGTTGGCCGGCGTCTCCGCCATGCTCTCCGTGCTCTGCTACGCCGAGTTCGCCGTCGAGATCCCCGTGGCCGGCGGCTCCTTCGCGTAACTCCGCGTCGAGCTCGGCGACGTCGCGGCCTTCATCGCCGCCGCTAACCTCATCCTCGAGAGCATCATCGGCACGGCCGCGGTGGCGCGCGCCTGGACGTCGTACCTCGCGTCGCTCTTCAACAGGCCGGCAAGCACGTTCCGGGTGCGCGCCCCGTGGGTCGCGGACGGCTACGACGAGCTGGATCCCATCGCGTCGGCGGTGATCGCGGCCACCGCGACCATGGCTATGCTGAGCACCAAGGGCAGCTCCCGCGTCAACTGGGTGGCATCGGCGGTGCACCTGCTCGTGATAGCGTTCATCATCGTGGCCGGGTTCTTCCACGCGAAGCCGAGCAACCTGACCCCGTTCGTGCCGTACGGCTACGGCGTGCCGGGCGTGTTCCGTGCGGCGGCAGTCATGTACTTCGCGTACAACGGCTTCGACAGCATCGCGAACATGGCGGAGGAGACCAAGAACCCGTCGAGGGACATCCCGCTGGGCCTGATCGGGTCCATGTCCGTGATCACGGCAATCTACTGCACGATGGCGCTGGTTCTGAGCATGATGCAGCCGTACACGATGATCGACCGGAGCGCGGCGTACTCGGTGGCGTTCGGTGTTCTGGTTGGCGATGAACCAGATGGAGAAGTAGAAGGCGTTGTCGCCAGCTTGGAGGAAGCCGCAGTGGCGCCCATGCCCATTGTGTGCTGCTATCGAGTGCTGCCTCCTCTGACCGAACAGGGGCTGTCATTGCGCGGCCCGTCGGCTAGGTCTCGATGGAATTTGTCTCGAACACGGCAGCGTTCCTGGAGGGAAAATCTTCTAAAAAGAGGCTGCTCTGAATCCTACACGAACCCTGCTCAGCTATGGGGAACCCATATAAATACGTCTCAAATCACTTGATCTAAGCATAGATCGAAACACGAGAGTTCCGTCTGCTCACCGTCTCACCATTCCGTAACCATTCCGTCTGCTCACCGTCTCGCTGTTCTGCTGAGACCTGAATATCCACGACCTGAAGATCCGCTGCACTGCTAGGGTACGTTCTTTTATTACCCGCAATTTGAATTTATCATCACCAGTTCAAAATATCATTGCTTTTCAACAAATTAGATTGATAACTACTAAAAAAATCATTGCTTAGTATTATCCATGGACGGTTAAATCAAGCAAGTTTATCATGTATTTAACCTCCCTTAACGACATAACCAATCAATGCTTAAAGCCTTGTCATCGAATCATCCATTACATATAAGTTTCAGCAGTAGTATAATACTGACCAGTATGCCCGCACAAACTAATTGTTGACAATCCAGAAATAAACCTTTAAAAAATAATAAACCAGCAATACAGACCAACAGTTCCTAATTCAATTTGTTGAATTCGTTTTTGAATAAGTAAATGACCAATTGATCCTCGTCGCCATATTTTTGGCAAATGCCTCTGTAGTACTGATAGAAGATCATGTAATATGAGATTTAATGCTTGAGTACAATCCCATGTTTGACAATGTGCTAATCTGCTATCGAATATTCCACCTTGGCTATGTTTCATAAGTTACATCAGCAGAAGCTTGCTTAGCGAGACCTTCAAATTAGGAAGAGAACCTGCGACAACAATCGTCTAGCTGTTGTCAGGAAAGGACAAGATTACTATAACTGTTAACCACCCTTCCCAAGCTCGTCGTACACCAGGTACGCCACCGCCGCCGCCCGACATGAGAGACTGAGAGGAAGACAGTGTGGGGATTGAAAGAGACATGAGGATAAGAGGAAGAGGCCGTGGTGGGGATTGAAAACAAGAGGTGAGGATAAGAGGGAGAAAAAAAAGCCATAATATGTAATTATTAAGCAAACAAAAAATATTATATATTTAAAAGCATAGTTAAAAAATGAAGTATAGAAGAATAGAAAAAAATATAGAGGGTTCAATAGACTTTGAGCAAAAATTAAACTAATGACCATGTTAGTTAAAAAAAGCTAAATTTAACTTTGTATCCATCATTTTAAATCAACAAGATTGAAATATGAAGATGGAGCATGAACCAAAATAAAATTATATATGAAAGGTGCCAACCATAGTTATAAGTTTATGGTTTATAAGCCAGTGAAACAAGAAGTATGATTATAATTCTTCTGATAAAGATAAAACGTGACCATCTTCATAGATGATGCCACCAATAAGAGGTCTAATCAAGGATGACATAAATATTTACGTTCTTATTTTTCCCGGTGCAAAACATCTGTTTTAAGAGGAAACAATTCCAAATGAGGCTGATTTATAAAAGCTAATTTTAACTTTGTATCAATTGCTTTTAACCATCAAGATCAAAAAATGGGGTACAACATCATTAAAAAGTTTGCAGTCTACAAGTCGGTGAAGTGAGGAGTATGCTTATAATGCTTGTGACGATTAAAAAACTTAACAACATTCGTGGAGGGTGCAACAAAGAAAAAACTAATGATGAATAATAGGCTAGATTATTTGCGTTTCGATTTTCCCGGTGCAACGCACGGGCATTTTTACTAGTAGTATTAAAATAGTAGTAAGAAAGTACATCTTTTTCTTAGGAATTTGTTTTTTTTTTGTGATAGGTAATGTTGAATGCTATAAACCGGTACTAATTTCAATATAAAATTCTTTATATTCTAGGCTACACAAAAATGGTAAAATCTAATGAAATTATATAGTATTCAATCATGTACTATTCACTATATAATATGTCAGATTTTGTCTTTTTTGTGTAGAATAGAATATAAAGTATTTCATATTGAGATTTGTACCGGTTTATAGCATTCAACATTGCCTATCACAAGAATTTTGTTTCGAATTTTTTTGAAACTTTAAAATACAAATTTCATGGCGTATGGTATAATTCATAATTTGTTGGAGAAAGATCGGGGCAGGTCAAACTTATTTTAAACTGCGTGCGTGCCTTGTACGGGCCTTGCACTGGCGGGCAGCAAGCCTGCTGCAATGAGGGTCCACGGCATAGATAAAATATTATTTCCACTCTTTATACAGTGAACCGCCGCCGCCCCCTCCCCTTCCCAACGCCAACTTCCAGTTATTACCCTGTACTAGACAGTTCATCGCCTCATTCCCCATCTTCTCTACATGACCGCTGCGTCCTCTCGTTTCCATCACATCGCCGCTTCTCGTTTCCATCACGTTGCCGCCGCCCGCATTTTCCGGCACAGGTCATGTCTGGTTCTGGGTTGTGGGGACCCCGGATTACCCATCCGGAATACCCGATATGCATACAATTCACGATCCTATGATCAGTGTGTCATGAATCCACATATCCGAGTTGATAACAGAATTACATCATCTATTACAGTACCGAATAATATGCTTACAATTGGTCACATGATCAAGTATAATATTACCACGCATGGCAAGTCTACAACTAAGCAGCGGATACCAAGCAGCGTAGATGACCCACGTCATGCCTACTACCCTACAGGCAACTGACTGGGAGACGTTCCTAGTTTGCACCGGCGTCGTCGTATCCTTCGTCATCTTCATTAAAGTCTTCCTCCAGGTCTGACCAAGTTAATAGCCAGGGACAAAGCCATGAGTACATTTTGAATTGTACTCGCAAACCATCTAAAGAGAGTGAACTGATATGCAGTTTGGCTGTAGCAAGGAAAGACTCTAAACTAGTTTGCTTCTTGTCAAAAACATAGTTTCTCTTGTCGATATAGCATGCCTTACGACATCTCTATGTCTTTATTAAAACATTTAGAAAACAAGTTTTAGTAAAATCTCTAGGAAGGGAGAAACCCCTTTTTGTTCATAAACCAGGTCAATCAAATATGACCATCTCCATTTATAAAACCAGGTCAATCCCACATGACCATCTCCAATTCCTCGGCAGTACCCTATAAGTACTCCGAACCATACCCGTGCCACGACAGTACCCTTCAAGTACTCCGTCTGGCACCTTCCTGCATTTTTCCGAAAACCACTTTTAGAACCAAAACCGACATAGGTTAAGTATGGCCATTCCAACCGTCCATGGCCGAGGACTCGGCTATTCGAATAGATTTACACTCTGCAGAGGTTGTACACTTTACCCACAATCATCCGGATACTCATCGTGTGGATATCTTCCCCGCATAACATCATATGCCACGACAAGCACCCGATCGTAGTTTTTCACCTGCCCACCTTAGCATAAGATCTACCGCCAAGAGGGGTATCCCTCAACACCAAAGCCCAAGTGGCTGTTTGACCCAGGAGTTGCAAATTCCCCAGCCCACTTGACCCTTCGGAATGACACTACCCGTAGTAGTCCTGTACTCACGGTAGCTCATTATTCAATGAGGGCTCTCGGCTTGTACCCCTGCCCCCTGAAAAGGTGACAAAGCGAGCCTGGGTAACCGCTCCTACCCAAGGTGCCACGGAAAAGGTGTCCATGGTCGGACTGCCATTACAATTTTTAGATCCCATACTAAGATGAACAAACTACTCCGCTACGCCCCGTCCCATACCAGGGTAATTGTGGTTGCACGAGTTAATTGGTTTGGCGAACGCTTATACACAATGCCTTTTTTTTCATAAATCCTCCTCCTCTTTTTCTCCATTTTTCAGAACATATTTTTCTGAAAACATCTCAGTGGAATAGAGAACTATTCCAAGGTTTTTCGAGATCATTTTTCAAAGTCCCATTTGTGTGTTCCCAACCTAGAGTTTTTGCTCCACTACAAAGTTTTCCAAAGGCTCTGATGCTAACCATCATGCCACTAACCAGGGGATAAGTACATGTGAAGAATGGTGTCACCCACATAGATGATAACAATTGACTTGTGGAGCCAAGTAGCCAACAATTGCTATTTAGAGACAAATAGCAATATATAAAACCATGCATTTTTGTAAACAGTAATAAATCATGCATAAGTAAAACTGGGATGAGAGATGCAACAAGTTTAGATGGCTTGCCTTGGTTGGCTTGTCTCTGGACTCCCTCAAGTTCTTCAAAGTCATCAAAGTTCCTTCTTCATCAAACTCATCCCCAGTCGGGTCTAACGTCGTGAAAATAAAATGCAAGCAAGCAATCAATCATTCAAGCACTAGCACCAAATCATCTTACCACATCAACTCATACAAGATAACAATCAAATAAGTTTAGATAAAGATTTTTTTTAACACAAAAGGATTGCTGCAAGTTGTTGTCACAAAATTAGGTTTTCAAGAATTAAAGTTACACAAATTGGAAATGGGACTATGTATAGAATGTAGTCTTTGACAATCAACAAGAAATCATCTTATTCAAACAAGGTAGCGCACAAACAAGGACAAAAGCTTCAGATCTAAGCACTTAATACTTTCAAACAGTAGTTTATAAAGTTTTCAAACTACTTTTGAAAATGAAGTAAAATACAAACTCCTACCATGTGGACTACAACCTAGAGTGAAAAAGAGTTAAACAACTCTAAATAGAAAGTAACCAGCAAGGTTGTTAAATACCAGTAATAAGCTACTGTTAAAGTTTCAAACAACAAAATTTTCGAACAGAAATAGTTTCTTAATAATTTTTAAAACAGATTCTAATTTCAAACAACGCATGGATAACAAATAAATCACCATTTATTTTAGAAAAATGCTATGGGTAAGGGACCAGTGGCAATTGAAAGGTAACGTAATTATTAATCTACTGCAAATTTTTCCAAGCAATTTGATTAAATTATTTGAAAGCTACAAGCATTTGAAGATTTCAGATTTTAAAAAGAAAAAAATCAAACAATACTATAGCACAACAAATAATTCACCATAAAATAAACATAGAGCTTGTGTCGTGGTTTCGTCAACAGATCTGCCATAGGGGTAGGGATATGGCGGTTTGTGGAAGGGGGTGAACACGGAGGAGCGATCCAGGACGGTGGTAGCACGAATTTACCCAGCTTCAGATCCCGCAACGGTGGCGAGATCCTACGTGCTGCTATAATTCACTATAAGGCAACAAGTGCTCGGTTACAATGATGAGGTTGGCTGTTTCGCTATGCGATTGGCCGTAAGATTGGTCTCTAACTTCTGCCTCAAGGGCTGCTCCACGCCGGGCTTATAAAGGCGCCTGGCGTGGGCTACACGTTGGTACCGGAGCGGATACAACTTGGAATCCTAGACTAAGTCCTGCGCGTACGCTACAAGGTCACCCGCCATGGGCCGTCATCCGGATCCGCCATGAGCTCGCCGCTAGTAGCCCGCCATGGGCCTGTCTCCGGATCCGCCATAAGCGCCTGCGTCCAGTACCGCCGTGCCATCTTCAGCAACTGGGCCGCCCGGTATGGCGAATCCGCCATACCACCCCTGATGGGCCACCCTGGCTTGCTGATTTAGGACTACGTCGCTGGTATACCTATTTGGTATATCCCCAACAGTAGCCCCCAGGGAACTTCAAGATCACCATCTGCATCCGCCATGCTTGTCCTTGATAAGTCATTTCCGCCATAGCTCTTCTTCACTGGGATGGCGGTTATCTTGAGGTTCCTTTTTCCATCTATCAATCCGTCGTAAATAACGGATCAAGCGACGTAGTTATCTTAGCGAGATTTTCGGGATCCAGTGGATCATACCGTTGAAATCCGCCGTAAATTTCGGCATACAGTTCCTTCTAGGGCAAGATTTACCAAGTTACTTTCTTACCCTCGGACATGTGTCGCCAGATTAGGGTTTCTGCAATCGGGATGAGCGGTGGTGATGGCGGGCACGAATCTCGAGGCCCGGGGTCTATATATACCCCGGCCTCTCACCCCCGGCCGGTCACCCCTTCATTCTCCCCGTCGCACTCTCTCTCCTTAGCACCGCCACAAGAGCCTCGCTATCTCCGGCGAGCCACCGCAGAAAACCTCGCCGCCGGCAGCATTTTTCGCCGGACCATTTCATTCAAGTTCTTGCCCGACGCCATGGACTCCGGATCACCAGCCCGCCATTATTCCGATGCTGAAGAGGAAGATTCTCCTCTGCAACAGTCAGTCCAGGGAGATCATTCTGGGATGGCGGATTTGGACCCAGAGGACAATATGTCCGAAGCTAAGGAGGAGATGGCGGGTGTAAACCCAGATGACCCCGCAGCGGATGGCGAAGCTGAGGAGGAGGAAACAGAGGGCGAAGAACAGATCCCCCAGAACCTCCATGGGTACTGGCAGAAATCCCATGTTAAGGATTCTGACGTCAAGGCCATGGAAAGCGAGGGCACCGTAGCTCCTCAAGCTGAATCCGGATGGCGGACTGACTTCAAGGCCCCAGTGCCTCTTCCTAACCCCTCCGAGATCGTGATGCTCAAATTCCACGTGGAGAGGGGTCTCAGTATGCCTCCATCTCCTTTCTTCACAAATCTTCTGAAGTACTATGGACTGCAGCTCCACCACATATCACCAAACAGCTTGGTGTCTGTGGCGGGTTATGCAGCTTTGTGCGAGGGATACCTCGGGATCCGCCCCAGGGTAAACCTCTTCCAACTCTTTTTCTCCGTGCGTGCCAATTATGAAGACGACGGATCTCTTCGAACCTGCGGAACTGTTTGCTTCCTTCCACGCAGGTCGAAGGAATACCCTTTCATCATGCCACTGGACTCTGCCATCGGATGGAGAGGGTCCTGGTTCTACATGGAGGACAAGCCTGCGCCATCTCAAGCCCGCGGCCTTCCTCCATTCAAGAACGTCGCTGCTGAATCCCGCGACACCTGGACAGCTGTCAATGACGAAACCGCCACTCCCTATGTCAAGCTCCTGGCTCGGCGGATTGCCAAGCTATCTGTGGATGGCTTGAAGGGAATCGACACCATCAACTGCTGGATATCTCGGCGGATTCAACCACTGCAACACCGCGATCGCCTGATGCACGAGTATACTGGTGCAAATGATGGCATGCATTGCTCGGATCAGGAGCTTGACCCTAAAGTGGTTGAGAAGCGCATCCGTTCCCTGATGAAGTCTCCCAGGAAGAAACCTTTGAAGTTCGGCATGGCTATGTTCGAGAATGGCACCTGTCCTTCGGTAAGTTCCCTTTCCGCCATCATATCTTTTGATACTTTGACATTTCATAATAGTTTTCTTCTTATTAGCTCAAATCGCTTGGTCCTGCTCACTTTGCCCATCCCCTTCGCCGCTCCAACCTCAAATCTACCGCTAAGGAAGAAGTAGTTCATTCTAGCGGAAACAAGGAGGAGATGGCGGGGAATGTTGAAGATACAGCTCATACGACCCAAGAGAAGGCGGTTTCCAAGAAACGGGGCGGTAGCGGGAAAACTCGCGGAGGTGGCAGGAAATCTGCTGACTCCCGTCGTTTCGAAGCTCAACGCAGGGCGGAGCTTGAAACGCCATCCGAAAGTACCGCTACCATCAATCTGCCCAAGTCAAGGTAATCTTTGGACACCCTTTTTCATTGTTTTACTGCTTTCCATTTCTAATTCCTTTTCTCTTAGAAGAAAGAAGCCTACTATCAAGAAGCCGTCCTCCAAGCGAGCCAAGCCCTCCCCTGCGACTATCCCGCTCACCCCTGATGCACCAACTCCCTCCGTTCGTATCGATATTGATATGGAGGATGCTGGTGGTCAGCTTGACCAAATGCCAGAAATCAACCCAACGACTGAAGCTGCGGCTAATGATGTCGTCCAAAGCGAAAAGGCTTCTGGCTCTCAGGGTCAGGTGGCGGATACTCCATCTGGGGGCAGCTTATACTGGAGGCAAAAGCAGCTTGAGGTCGTCAATCTTATTTCTAGCCAGGAAGATGCCAGCAGCGAGCTGTCCAGCGGCATTGCCGCTTTTGTTGAGAAAACATCGACTATGAAGAAGGTATGTATTCCCAGTAGCCCCCGAGCGCCATGGCGGATTCGCAAATTTAATCCGCTATGGGGCTCCAAGGTTGACTTCTGTAAGTTTTTTGAATAACTTAGCCCCCGAGCGCTGGTAGTTCACACAGTGCTCTATAGAGAACTTAATTTTCATACTGAGTAGCCCCCGAGCGTTATGGCGGATAATTATCCAGCATAAAGCTCTTAGAAGACAAAAAATCAGCATAAGTAGCCCCCGAGCATCATGGCGGATAATCGTTCATCATGATGCTCTAAGAGTGACTAAAAAAGAATCAGTGAGTAGCCTCCGAGCGTTATGGCGGATTCACATCCGGCATAAAGCTCTAAGATTGACTAACACTTCAAATTTTGCCAGAATTACAAGAAGGTGGTGGAGGACCTGGTCCAGGTCGTCAGCTCGCAGGAGAAGGAGCTGGCGGAGAAAGGCGCTCTTGTGGCGGATTTGCGGCAACAGCTTGAGAATAGCGGTATTTAACCTTAAGGTTCCTTTATGCTTATTCAATCAATGATGAACTGACAAGATTCCGCCATGCAGACGCTGCCAAGCTCAAATCCACACTCGAGGGGATGAAGAAAGGCCACGCCATTGCGATGGATGGGCTGAATGAACAGCTCCGGAAATCGCTGGCTGAAAACGCCACCCTCGAGAGGCAGCTGAAGGACTAGGAGAACCAGGGCAAGAAGAAGGACAAGGAGATAGCGGATCTCCGCAAAGCCGCCGCTGACTTTGAGAAGCGGCGTGAAGGCTTTAACGAGCTCCTCCATCACTTCCAAGACAACTTGCTAGGTACCGTTTCTTCTTATAGCGTAAAATTTTCAATTTCTGCTATGCAGTCCGTGACGCATCTTCTTTTTTCCGCCATGCAGCTTCCTTGGGGCAAAGCGAGGTGGACACCGCCGAGGGCTTGCGCATGGCCACCGACGCAGCGAGGAAGGAGCTTGATGGCCTTCTCAGCGCTGGTCGCCAAGCGTGCGGGAGCCTGCAGATAGCGGGTTCTTCCAACCTTTCCGCCATCGCACTCACGCAGAAGCTGCTGCTGGTGCCAGGGCTGGTGGCGGATTGGAAGCTGTCCTCTGCTCGGGGTGGTGCCAGAACAGCGCTGACTTTGGCGAAGGCCCACTACCCCGAGATGGATCTGGACCAGCTCACCTCCGGCATCCCTGAGAGCGGCGAGGATGGCGCGCCGGTGGACGAGGCCGCCATCCGGCAGAGCGTGCTTGGATATGATCAACTGTGCGCCCTTGGCACGCAGTTGAACGTATACTACGAAGCATACGAGCTGCCAAGATCGCCTAGCCAAGCTTCGGCATCCGCCTCCGCGGCAACTGCAGGTGGTGATGGCGGTGACGAGGTGTCCTCCAATGTTCCGCCATCCTCTTGAGATGTGCCCTGCAACATGGCAGGAAAAAATACTTTGCATCAAATCGGCCCCTGAGTGGGTCTGTAATTTAAACTTAAACTGCGTGTGATGTGTCTGCACTGTGACTGATCTGCTTGTGGCGGATCAGTAAAATGCTTGTGAACTTTTGCAGTTTGTTGTTTATGAAGTGGTTTTAATTGCGCGAAGAAACTGCCAGGCCTGTTTTATGCAACTTGCAGTTTTTGCCATGCCCAAAAAACAACACTTAAAATTTTCACGCGTAGGATTATGCGATCCGCCATCCGGCTCTCTGTGCTTGACTTTTCGTGAGATGGCGAAATCTTCGCATGAACAATCCGCTAGGGCGACGATACTTAATAGCAACCGTCCAAAACCCTGAGCAGATGGCGGCTTAGATCGTCAAAAAGTCACTACTCGGGAATCCACACAGAAAACATCGAATGAGGATCAAAACATAAAAAAGCTACGCGGACCGCTTATGGCGGATTTAAAGATACGCAAGTGCAGAGCACAATTGCGCAAAAGGTTCTATACGATCTAAATGAACAATAAAGGAGGTAAAAGACTCAGAAAAAATCAAGAGTAAACGAAATGCTTTATTTCATTGATCATATAGAGGTGCCTATTACATAGCTAGAAAAGTGCTAAGTGTAGAAAGGACGTAGCTGTGCGATGTTCCATGGACGATCTGTCTCGTCGTAGATATCGTCAGGGTCTCTTCGTTTGTGCTTCTTACTTGGTCGCTTATCTAGCTCGCGAATATCAACGAGGTAGTAGGAACCATTCAGTAGAGCTTTGCTAATGACGAAGGGTCCTTCCCAAGGCGGGGATAGCTTGTGGGACTTCTGCTGTTTGAGGCGTAGCACCAGGTCACCTTCCTTGAACGAGCGTTGGCGAACTCGCCTGCTGTGATAGCGGCGGAGATTCTGCTGGTAGATGGCAGATCTCTGGGCTGCGAGGTCGCGCTCTTCTTCTAGCAGGTCCACAGATAGTTGTCTGGACGCTTCTGCATCTTCTTCCTTGTAGGCCTCGACTCTTGGAGAATCATACTGAACATCACTTGGCAAGATTGCCTCTGCTCCGTAGACTAAGAAGAAAGGGGTAAGGCCGGTTGATCTGTTTGGCGTGGTCCGTAGACTCCACAGTACAGATGGCAACTCCTCTGCCCAGGCTCCAGCTGCTCTATGTAGCGGTGCTTCTAGGCGTGGCTTGATCCCTGACATGATTAGTCCGTTGGTCCGCTCAACTTGGCCATTAGACTGTGGATGTGCCACAGATGCTAGGTCAAGGCGGATTCCGTTGTGATGGCAGTATTCTTCAACTTCTCCCTGAGACAAGTTTGTGCCATTATCGGTGATGATGCTGTGTGGGATGCCGAATCTGACCACAATGTCCTTGACAAATTTTAGGACGGTTTTGCCATCAAGTTTTCTGATGGGCTTAGCTTCCACCCACTTCGTGAATTTGTCTACCGCTACCAAAAGGTGCGTAAATCCCGAAGGTGCTGTTTTTAGCGGACCCACCATGTCCAGCCCCCAGACTGCGAAAGGCCAAGTTATAGGGATCGTATGCAGTGCTGTGGCGGGCATATGGGTTTGCTTGGAGTACATCTGGCAACCATGGCAGAGCTCCACAATGCGGTCTGCATCTGCTTTGGCTGTTGTCCAGTAGAACCCATGGCGGAATGCTTTAGCTATTAGGGATCTGGCGGCGGCGTGATGCCCACATTCGCCTTCATGGATCTCTCTTAGTATTTCGATTCCATCCACTTGGGATATGCACTTCATGAAAACTCCCGAGGTGCTTCGTTTGTAGAGTTGGCCATCTATGATGGTGTACGCTTTGACTCTACGCTCGATTTGTCTTTTCTGGACTTCGTCTTCGGGAAGCTTCTTGTTCGTCAGATACTCCAGGAAGGGCTCTGCCCATGGCGGATTGCTAGGCAAAACCGCCATAACAGGGGAGCTCGCTATCTCCGGATTTTCAGGATCCACCATCTTAACTGATGGTACGCGCAGATGCTCAAGGAATACGCCTGGCGGAACTGCCCTATGGCTGGATCCCAGTTTTGACAAGGTATCGGCCGCCATGTTATCTTCTTGCCGTACGTGCTTTATGTCGTAGCCGAGGAAACTTTTGGCCATCTCGTCCACTTCGTCCCTGTATGCCGCCATTATTTCATTCCGAGCTTTGTATGTGCCAGCCACCTGCTGAGCCACAAGGTTAGAGTCTCCACAGCACATGATGTGTTGTACACCGATCTCCTTTGCGACACGTAGCCCGTGTAGTAGCGCTTCATACTCCGCGATGTTATTGGTGGTGGGGAAGTGAATCTGGAGAACGTAGCTGAGCTCATCTCCCTTAGGAGATTTGAGCGTCACTCCAGCCCCCGAGCCGTGTAGCAACTTTGAGCCATCAAAGTGCATCACCCAATGCTCTGGTTCTGGGACGGGCGTAGTCTCCTGTGCTTCTTTCCAATCCGCCATAAACTCCGCCAACGCCTGAGACTTGATGGCGGTGCGAGGCTTGTAGGCGATGTCGAAAGAGGCCAATTCAATGCCCCACTTCGCAACTCGTCCTGTTGCGTCGCTGTTGTTGATGATGTCCTTCAGTGGGGCTTTGCTCACCACTGTGATCTTATGGTCATAGAAGTAATGCCTTAACTTACGAGAAGCTAGGAAAACTCCGTATGCCAATTTTTGGTAGTGAGTGTAGCGCTGCTTGGATTCTGTCAGGACCTCGCTGACATAGTAGACTGGTCGCTGTACGCCATACTCTTGCGCTTCTTCCTTACGCTCTACCACCATGACGATGCTGACCACCTTATTGGTTGCCGCCATGTATAGTAACATGGGCTCCTGGTCTTCGGGTGCCGCTAGGACTGGTGCAGTGGATAACACTCTCTTCAGATCCTTAAGTGCAGCGTCTGCCTCGTCGGTCCAGACGAATTCGTCTGATTTCTTCATCAGCTTGTAGAGTGGCAAAGCCTTCTCGCCAAGACGACTGATGAATCTGCTCACTGCTGCCACGCAGCCTGTGAGTCTCTGCATGTCTTTTAGGTCGATGGACCGGGAGATGTCGAGGATTGCCTTGATCTTCTCCGGGTTAACCTCAATTCCGCGGTGGGAGACGATGAATCCTAGGAGTTGTCCAGCTGGGACGCCGAAGACGCACTTCGTTGGGTTAAGCATCATGTTGTACTTCCTGAGATTGTCAAAGGTCTCTTGCAAATCCGCTATAAGGCCATCTTGCTTCTTAGACATAACTGCGATGTCGTCCACGTATGTGTGGATATTTCGTCCGATTTGATCCGCCAGGCACTTTTGCATAGTGCGCTGATACGTTGCTCCTGCGTTTTTCAGACCGAATGGCATTGTGACATAGCAATATGTGCCATAAGGTGTTACGAACGACGTAGCGAGCTGATCGGACCTTTTCATCTTGATCTGGTGGTATCCGGAGTAGGCATCTAAGAAACACAGTAGCTCCGATCCCGCCGTCGAGTCAATGACTTGGTCAATGCGAGGCAAGGGAAAAGGGTCTTTTGGACATGCTTTGTTCAGGCCAGTGTAATCTACACACATGCGCAGAACTTTTGTGTTTTTCTTAGGAACTAGCACCGGATTCGCCACCCACTTGGTATGTATCACTTCCTTGATGAAGCCTGCTTTCAACAGCTTGGAAATCTCCTTTGCTATGGCGCGGCGTTTTTCATCTCCGAAGCGTCTCATGGCTTGTCTTACTGGCTTTGAGCCAGGAATTATCTGCAGAGCGTGCTCGGCGAGTTCCCTGGGTACACCCGTCATGTCAGATGGCTGCCATGCGAAGATGTCCCGGTTCTCACGGAGGAACTCGACGAGCGCGCTTTCCTATGCGGGGGACAAATTCGTCCCAATGGCGGTAGTCTTGGCGGCATCGCCAGCGACAAGTTCCACCTGTTTTGTATCGACTATAGGCTTGAAGGTGGGCGGGGTGGCGGAAACGTCCTGCTTGGATGCCGGCATCTCCGCGGGGTCCGTTGCGGCGTGGATTTCTTTGAACTCCTCACCGAAGAACACTGCTTCCGCGAAGGCGGCTTCTCCTTCCTCGCACTCCTTTGCCTTTCTGAAGCTGCCATAAACGGTGATTATGCCATCCGGTCCTGGCATCTTTAGTTGATTGTAGATGTAGCATGGCCTCGCATGGAAGCTGTGGAAAGCGGGGCGCCCGAAGATCACGTGGTAAGTGCTTTTGAACGGGACTACTTCAAAGGTTATGGGCTCTTCTCTGTAGTTTTCCTCACTACCGAAGGCAACCTTGAGTGTGATGGACCCGAGGGACTTAGCTTGGCGACCAGGAACCACCCCATAAAAGGTGACCGCGCTATGGCGGAGTTGGGTCTTGGTGAGGCCGAGTTTTGTCAAAGTTTCCACGTACATGATGTTCAGGCTGCTGCCGCCATCCATTAAGCATTTGGAGAACTCATAGCCATGGATTACAGGGCATACCACCATGGCGTAATAGCCATCCGGGATATGCTCTGGATGATCTTTGCGGCTCCAGTGCACCGGTACTTCGGACCATCTGACGTACTGGCGGATTTTTGGCACGGTGGCATTAAGTGAGCGCATAGCAGCTCTCTATGCCTTAGCCGTGGGGGGTCCAAGGAATGTGTGAAAGGCACCTTTTTTGTCCTTGATTGGGTTACCCTTGCCAGCACCACCCTCTGCCTTTTCGGCGGGTTTGGGCGCAGGGTCTTCCTCCATATCACTGCCATCCCTAGACTCCTTGTCTTTATCCGCTTTTCCTTTGCCACGAGGCAGTTGTCGCCGGCTGCGCTTGAAGCCAGCTTCTTGATCCGCCTTGAGGTCGTTGACAAACTTGCAGTTCCGGTTGGTGTGGTTGCACTTCCCTGAGGCGTCGCGGTGGGCAAAACATGGCATATCGCGGTATTCGTCGTAAGACACGGGGGCGGATGGCGCCGAAGCGGGAGTTGCAGAACTCCGCGGCTGGCCACCGCCACCTCCGCGTCCCCTGCCGCGCTGGCTGCTTTGACCCTTGTCAGCGAAGGTTGTGGCGACCATGTCCGGGGCCTGCGGCTCTTCTGGCGGATTCTTCCGTTTGTTACTGCTATTCCGCTTTCCAGTGTTCTGGATGGTGGAAGCCTTCAGAGATTCGCGGGCGTCGTCGTCGGCGGCCGCGTAATTGCTTGCGATGGTGATCATGGAATTTAGGGTCAATTTCCCTTCGTTCCTTTCCCGCAACAGGCGATGGCGGAGCAGTTGGCCTCTCTCCAAACTGTCAATGAACGCGAGGATGGCGGATTCGTCAGTAACCCCTTCACAGGAGTTCTTCATATCCAGCCATCGCGCGAGGAAAGTTCGGGAGGTCTCGTCGTCGGCTCGTCGGCACCGTTGGAGGTCACCAATGTTGTGGGGTCTCTTGTAAGTCCCCTCGAAATTTTCCGTGAACGCAGTTTGCATATCGAACCAGGTTTGGATGGAGTTTTCTGCCAGGTCATTGATCCACTGCCTCGCAGTGCCGGATAGCATCAGGGGCAAATAGCGGACAGCGACATTGGGAGATCCCCCGACAAATTGTACTGCGTTGAAGTAGTCTTGTAGCCAGGTCAAAGGCCTATCGACTCCATTGTACTGGCGGATATTTTTCTCGATTTTGAACCCATACGGGATGGGCTCGTCACGAATCCATGGTCCAAAGCACTTAGGGCCGAGGAAGAAGGCCGTTTGAGACTTGGCAATCTCATTTAGATGGGTACGGGCGTCGTAGGGCTTCTGGTCCGGCGGATCCTTGCGGGAGTTGCGCGATCTTGCTGGCCCGCCACCACCGCCACCGCCGCCATGAGGGCTCCCTGGTGGGGATGGCGAAGGGTCGCGTCTGCGCTTACTCTCGCCGTCCTGCGACTGTTCTCTGCAGCTACGACTTCCGTCCATTCTTCGTGAGGATGGATCATTGTCATGGCGGCGGGAGCCTTGCCCTTTGTCATCGTGGCGGCGAGTGGAGCGATGCTTATCCTTGTCACCGTCACGATGCGCGCCGTCGTCATGGCGAGATCGGTCCCTTCTCTTGGATCCGCCATCCCTGCTGTTTTCCCGTCGTGGCGGATCGTCTCTGCGTCCAGCGTCACGGCTTCGTCCTCGTTTGCCATCATTGTCGACTATGACGATTCCTCCCTTAGGGACTTCGAACGTCTTATGCTTTGGCGGCGGCATGTTGGTCTTATGGCGAGGAGCAGCAGTGGTTTGTTGGTATCCGTAAGCCGGGTAGTTCTTGCGGGGTGGCGATGGGTTTCTCTGCGGACCTTTGCCATGTGGTTTGTCATCGGAGGATATTGGGATGGCGTGTCTCCGATTGCGGGCTTCTCTTCTTTGGATCTCTGAGGATCCGGTATGAGATTCGTTGTCAGGACGTCCACCATTGTTGCCAGCTCCCTGAGCTTTGGAGGCAGTACTAGACCTGCATAGCGCAGGATCAGATTCAAGGCGTCGTGACGACGTAGCCTTCTCCTGCTGCACTAATGCCTTGGTCATCAGTTTAACTGCCGTCTCTAGGGCTGCTGGGCTTTTATTATGCTCCAATAGCTCCTTTGCAGCCACGATGTTCTCGATGGGCGTAGCCCTAACTTCATTGTGGTTTTTGTCCACGTATGGCGGATTCTTGATGTACATCCTGGCCAGAGTTTCCGCTGTTGGTACGGTGAACTCAAGGTTTCGTACCAGCTGCGGGTCGCCTCCCTCGTTGATCTGGTTCTGGACGAGAGTAACATACTTCTCCTCCATGTTCCTTGTGTGCTTCAGCGTGTCCTGAGCTTTAGCAATGTCGTCATCAACCTGCTTGCCCATCTTCTCGACTCGCTTTGCTTCCTTGAGGAGTGCTCGCCTTTTCTTCTCGAGATCGTTCACATCTCTGACATAGTCAGGGGTGATTGGATCTGCTAGAGTTCCATAGACGACCTTGTCCAGCGGGGTCGTGAAGTCTTCTTGGTGCTAGTCCTCGGGGATGGCGGGTAGCGGCCTGGGTCCGCCATGAATCTCGGGAAGTTGCTCCGCGGCGGGATCAGCGGCTGGTGGCGGGTTACCCTGCTCATTGCCGGCATCTCCGCCGTGGACTGCCTGAGATGGCGGATCACCGGTTGTCTGCCCAGCATCATCTCCTTTGTTGGTGACAAACACCTGCTTGGCCGCTGCTTGTTGCTCTTCAAGTGCCTGCTGCGCCAATTCCGCCTCGAGTTTCCTCATGGCGGCATCGTAATGGTCAGAATCATAGCCTTTGCTATCCCAGTCATCCGATTCACCACTTTCGTTAAGTGCCTCTAGGATGGATTCACCTGGGCTATCTTCTCCATTGGAGGTAGATCCCGAAGTGATACCTGCGAACGCAACAAGGCAGTACCGCGGTGTCTCTAACGCCAGATTGCTCATGGCGGATTCACTGCGATCTTCCACCACTTCCTCCACCACTAGGGCGGGCTGGGTGGGATTACTTTTCAGATCCGATCTGGATAACTTGGAAAGTTCCAGATCAGATGAGTCCTCCTCCGTATCCAGCTCGAAAGCGGTCCGTTTGGGGATTTCCGCCATACCAATCCGCCGGAAATTGGTTTCCGTAGCGGGGGTAGGGTTTGTCTCTCCAATGAAGATATGGATATCTCCAATCGGGATGACGGTGAATCGAGCAGGGTCTTCTCTAGCCGGCACCCAGAGGTTATCCGCTGGGACGATGGGGAAGCCGGAATCGTAGAGGACGCGCCCGATGGCGACGGTGTCACCGATGCCTGCGAAGGCGGATCCCGCCTGGATCCGCGCTCCAGACGCGCTTTGCCCCACGGTGGGCGCCAACTGTCGTGGTTTCGTCAACAGATCTGCCATAGGGGTAGGGATATGGCGGTTTGTGGAAGGGGGTGAACACGGAGGAGCGATCCAGGACGGTGGTAGCACGAGTTTACCCAGCTTCAGATCCCGCAACGGTGGCGAGATCCTACGTGCTGCTATAATTCACTATAAGGCAACAAGTGCTCGGTTACAATGATGAGGTTGGCTGTTTCGCTATGCGATTGGCCGTAAGATTGGTCTCTAACTTCTGCCTCAAGGGCTGCTCCACGCCGGGCTTATAAAGGCGCCTGGCGTGGGCTACACGTTGGTACCGGAGCGGATACAACTTGGAATCCTAGACTAAGTCATGCGCGTACGCTACAAGGTCACCCGCCATGGGCCGTCATCCGGATCCGCCATGAGCTCGCCGCTAGTAGCCCGCCATGGGCCTGTCTCCGGATCCGCCATAAGCGCCTGCGTCCAGTACCGCCGTGCCATCTTCAGCAACTGGGCCGCCCGGTATGGCGAATCCGCCATACCACCCCTGATGGGCCACCCTGGCTTGCTGATTTAGGACTACGTCGCTGGTATACCTATTTGGTATATCCCAACAGCTTGCATATGTGGTGTTAGTACTAACAGATGTATAATTAAGTTATAAAACTAATGGCGCTGGTTTCATGTGATTTGGATCTATAGTTTTGGAACTATTCAAATTTGAAGTCCGCAGGATTTAAACAATTGCTAAATGATTTTTCCTAAAAAAAACTAAATGGACCTAGCTTAACGGGCCGAGCGTGGCAGCTCCAGGATGGCCCAGCAGTGCTTCAACTAAACTGGGTGCTTTAAAAATCGTGCTCCAGGCTACCTACGCATACACGACGTACGCTGCTCGCTGTGCTCGACAGAGAGGCGACGGTGCTCACCGGGGTTGGCTCGGAGGGGACGGCTGCGACGTGGGGTGGTAGCGGACCTCAAAGTAGATTTCCCAGGTGCCTCGGATGTGCGGGCGGAGCTCCAAGTCGTGGACTTGGTCGAGAGAAACCGAGGCGCCGACGCGGACAGAACCCTGACAACGGCGACCGTCGGCGTGCTGCATGCAAGAAGAAGATTGCTTCAGGGTCTATATAGAGAGATAAAAGAGAGATGGAAACATAGGGAGAGAGAAAGAGGACGGAGTGCGGCAGTAGCCTCGTCAACAGGTCGACGAGCTCCGGCTCGGTCTCTGCTTTGGCCGACGAAGAAACGAAGGGCTTCGCCTTAGGTGTCCCTGCGAGAGAGAGAAGAGAGTGGAGTAGTTGTGGGTGCGAGGGAGGGGAAGTGGAGGCTCGGGTTCGGACTTAAAGGGGCTGAGAGGCGTCGCACGGTGCACCCAGACCATGGCGGGGGTGGCAAAGTCCACAGGCCGGCTATTGGTCGGAGGCACGGCGTTGGAGCATGCGTGCACTCTGCACGCGTGAGAGAAGGTTTTGGAGGGTAGCTAATGGCTCGTTGCTACGTGGAAAGCTGTGGTCGTCAAGCCTTCGTGTCTGCCTGCCAGGCGCTCGACGAATTGTCACGTCCAGAGCGGCGTCTCGCACGGCGTACAGAGGGAGAAATGGAGGCTGGTCTGGCACAAGAAGGAGGCTAGTGCGGTGCTTCTCCGTGGTGCTTGGTCCACATCAACCGGGAGAGGACGTGGAAAAGAGGACGGGCGCGTGTACTGCTTGACACGGTCACCACGACGTCCACTGGATGGCTTCCTTGCGGCAGAGAGAAAGGAAAACGTGATGGCACCTGATATTGCCTCGGTTCTCCCTGCAGTGCGGGCCGGGTGCTCAGCTAGGGGCGGTGCTTGATGATGATTGGGGGTCGAGGAGAAAGGGCGAGTGAGATGAGAGGGGTGGTACCAAATCTTTGCAGGATGGCACCCGATCTCCTTACTCCTCTCCAACGGGAAAAGAACAAGGGCCGCACTGTAGCATCCTGGAGTTTGACTAGAGGGGGGAGAGAGAGATATGGTGCACGCATGCCATGCATGGCATGGCCGGCTCCATCTTTAGACCAAGCAGGTAAAACAAGACATGGAGTATGGTGCTGTGCGTTTTGGTCATGCTAGATGGATTTAGGGTTAACAAGAAATAGGTCTTTGGGAGGTAGTGATGAAAATGACAATTACAATCACCGATGAATATGATAGTGTTATTCACCAATTTATTTGGTCAACGTGATGATAGTGAAATAATCGATCATTGAGGCATGGTTGATGCATAGATAATACCATTAAAAAATGGTCTTCATAGGTTTGGAACACAGAAATGAGTTTAACCCAATTTGGAAGAAACCCTAATGGAGTAGCTTTTGAGAGTTTTGAAGCAAAGCAAGATTTTGAGTGAAAAGGGGTCCTGCTTGTATTACAAAGCATAGTAAAATTTTCTTAAATTGACTTGATAAAATAAAGTGCAAGAAAATGGCATAGGTACCATTGACATGTATTTTGTTAAAAAGGGAAAGCAATAAAGGAAATAGTTTTCTAGAAATTATTTTTGAATGGAAAATGTATGATTAAACATATCAGTAGCATTTCCTACTTTCACTTGTGAAAAGGTTTTGAAATTGAAAATAGTTTGACAAAACTAGAAGTATTTTGGTAGCAAAATAAAATAAAATAAAAGAGAGACTTAGGGGTTTGGTCTATTTGGAGAGAAAACCATAATTTTAAACTTTGACAGTTTGCCAAAGGTCATTTGATTAATTGTCAAGGACTTGGTTTATTGAGATCATCAAAATAATTATCAAAGTGGAGGCCATCCATACCCTCACATGCATTTACTAGACAACACACATGCTGGTGGTCAACCAAGGTCGACAAGGATAAGGATCTCGATATAAATACGATCCTAGGATTAGAGGTGGATCTTAGAAAGATGCTAGGGGCGATACAAGAGATGAAATATGGATAGGGGAAACTTTAAGATAGATTTTGGGATTGAGATAATCACACATACACATATGGAATTTTTTCTTTGGTTGGTTTGCATTGAGAAGTTGATCATAGCCAAGTGGGGTTTGTGAAAGGTAAAATCCATAAATACCTTTATAAACCTTGGGTGGTATTCCCATAATTTTCAAAGACATGAATAGTACCAAGGAGGTATTCTTCCCCTTTTCTGCTATTTTTGAAAAACACAAAAAGCATTTGTGAAAATAATGTTATAGAATATATTTGTAAAAAAAATGAAATGAGTACTCATAGAGAGTGAACCTGATTTCTAATTTGTGATAAACTTGTGTTTTGAAAATAAATACTCCTTTCATGAGAAATAGAGTTTTAGGATTTACAAATAGGGAAACATCAAAATAAGTTTTATTCGAAAAAAAAGACTAAAATGATTTTATCAGAATATCCCCACTGGCCATATTATATTTTGATGTGTTTTAGATAGGTTAGGATACATGCCTACCTGTAGATCATGCCTACATGCAAGCAACTCAATTAAAGTCAAACAAGATCACACAAGGTCATCTCATCACACATAGTCAAATGTGCACAAAGCTTTATTGGGTTTGATAAATTCAAAAAGTTTTTGTTGGCCCTCATTTTTACCATACCAAACTCTCCTTAAACACAATTACAAAAGTTGGGGTGTCACATGGGTGGGACGAACCCCCGGAGGGGAAGCATAAGCGTCCGATTCCAAAAGAGCCCATTGCTGATCGTTACCACGAATCCATGGGGTGGGGTAATCTCCATTTCCCATCAGTTGAGAACATAGTCGAGCGGGTCGACATCTTAAGCGCTGCTCGCCATGCTGTCGGCATGGTTGGCATGCGTCGTGCCATTCGAGGGACCCCGAATCGACCGCTTGATGCGCTGGGCCTGCTACACAGCGACGAATCCTCGTGGCCATATGATCGCGATGCACTAGTAAGAGTAACTAGATTCAGTATTCCTGTTATATATATATTGAACTCCTGTCTGTTTATGTTCTTGCAATCCACCGATCTCTCTGTCGAACACCTTGCATGCATCGACTTTTTAGATACAATAATTCCAAAAAATGAAGTTACTCCGCCCATGAGCCCTTTTTGGGTTACGGTTTACGGACTTAGTTTTCCATCTTGTATGTGTTTATGATATATTCAAGCATAGATCCTTCTGTCGAACATCTAGTCTGCACAGCATTTTTTGGCTTTTTTTCCAAACAATGTTCTTGCAATCCAGTGAGCATTCTGTCGAATACCATGCAATGACTTTTTAAATACCAAAAATTGGAATAATGCTGTATAACTGTTACTCTGCCCATGACCGCTCTTTTTATAACGGTTTACCTATATAGTTTCATCTATTCAAGCAAAATTTTCCTTCTGTGGAACACCTTAATTTGTACAAAGTTTCCAAACAAAATCAATTGCAGGGCATTGGCGCCCTCTTTATGCCGTTAAACAAGAAGAAGCTTAAAGCACACATGCATTGCAATGACTTGGATGGAAGAGGGCATTGGGTAGGAAGTCACGGTGACTGGATGGCATTAGTCACGGATAAGGGCCTCCTGAAGATCCGCCACATGTACAGAGAAGTGACTATTGATCTCCCATTACTGACTCATATTGGAGTTTTGCCCGCGTTTCGAACATGCAAGTTTTTGTACAAGCAGTGTGAGTTACAGCTTCTGAAGATACAGATTACCAAGACCCCATACATGGAACGAGGCAGTGATCAGTGGCATTATGAAGCAATCGTGATCTTTGACAAACTGATCGCCTATGTAGAAAAGCCCCAAGACAACTGGGTCATCCTCAAAAATTACCACCTTGCACCTCGCAGGTATGTCGACGCCTGTACAATTCATCAATTCGGTGATCGGGGAGAATTGTAACACGTGTACGTGGTTACAGAACCACAAGGAGATGTTCTGGTTTGGGAACCACATACTTGGGGTGAGTTATGCCCTTTTCCTATCTGAATTTACAGGTAGTTCTACCTGCTTACTACATTGTTGTATTGTGGCTTATCTTCTTCCGTACGCAGGCACAGATGAAGGCCCGCATATAATACTAGCCCCGAACATCGAGGATCCAGTTGCAGGGAATACGGCTGAAGGCGCTGCAGTTGCTGGAGATGCGGCTCAAGCCGCTGCAGTTGCTGGCGATGTGGCTGAAGGAGATGCATTTCCTACCGATCCGGATGAAGACGTTGATGAAGATGCAGATCAAGTTGTGGTTAATTCACAAACTACCTGGTTCTTGGCATCCAATACCTACCATTATGGCAATTTCGATCTACTTTGGATTCAGATAGATGGTGATAGAAACAGCAATGCTCCTGCACAGTTTGAAGATGGGATACGGTTGAGCACTTATCCTAGTCTACGGTGCCACGTTTTCGCAAGGCATCCCTTTAATCTTGGCCCGGAAGAAGAAGATCATGTTGATGGTCCAGTGTGGATCAGGCAGGATCATCTGCACAGGCTTTCAGTATTTCTTGGAATCAACAATCCAATCTTCCACCGATAAACCAGTGATGATGTTGCAAAAGCTGGTCCATCTGCTGGACAAGGCATGTCCTTGTTACAACGAGACTATGTGTTTGTTGCATACCATCGAGCCTGTCCCTACACCCTTCGGCCAGTGCCAGATTGGAGCCGTATACACGTTAATGGAGGAGCTCCGGCAATAGGATCACAACTGATATACCAACCCACTTATTACAATGAGTGGGAGACGCCAATGTGGATCTTCCCAACAATGCCCCGGGCTCCCCCAACTCATCCTGGCGCCGGAGGTTGGGGAGAGCCAGAAGACTAGTTACCTTGAAGTGTTCTACTTTTAAACTTAAGTTAACGAACACTAGTATGATGATGCGTAAAGCCTCTGTGATTGATTATCTGCTTGTAACAGACATATTTTGTTGTGTTATGTTTATCTGTATGACCAAGCAATGGAATAATCTTCTGTTGTTTGGATTTGCTAAATTGACATATTTTGTTGTGTTATGATTATCTGTATTCTGCTGTCATGTTGGTACTGCCAATTCCCCCTCTAGCCTTCTTTGGAAGCTGTCATGTTCCCTCTGTTCTTTGCAAGATTCAAAAAATGCACCATTTTTGTTGATTTTTATGTGTTAGTTATCGTGCAAAGCATTGATGTTCAGTTGGTGGATTTGCTAAATTGACATGATCTAAGTACTCCAGCATCAGAAAATAGTAATTTAGTGAATGATACACGGATAGTTGACATCGACTGATAGTTGACAGTACTGAACCTATATGCTGATCACACAAATTTTGTGCAATGTTTGAGAAGTGATTTGCTCAAGCATGGAAGGGCACATGAGCCAGCAGTCAGACTGACCATCTACTTGGCAAGATAATATCAACTGGATCACATCAGAGAAATGAGAGAAATATTCAAGGAATTGGTGTCCAGTAATATTTCACAGAAGTCATAGAACTACTCAGGAACCACAACCACCAGTAGATATTCATACAAGTCATAGAACTAGACAAGAAACACAACCGGAAGCAAAACCGTCTACTTGTCAAGAAGAAGAAGCAGATGAGGATACTTGGCAAAAAGATGCCGCAGATAATGACATTTTTTATGCTACAGTTGATAGAAAGGTTGATGATCATAACTAAGTTCAGGATATAGTAGAGCAAGAGGATGATGCTGGCCTGGAACATGATAATCTGCAGTTCACCAAAGAGCAAGAGCAATATAATAGAGTCCAGCGTATATGTGCATATTCAGAGAGTATTCATCGTATAAATTCAAATTCAGAGAGAATTCAGATTTTGCATACCTGTTACTTCTCCATTTCTCTTAGCGCTGCTAGAATTGATGGAAGGCTGAGAACAACCTCCATTTCTCCAGTACGAGAACAACCTCCGCATGATCAGTGGCTTCCGCCCCAACTTCTCCAGCACGAGAACAGCCTCCTCCAGATCTTCCCAGTTCCCGATCCCGATCTTGCCAGATCCGCAGTGAGGAGAACCCGCTTTCAACCTCGAGGCCATGTCCCCTGCGCGGCACCAGCAACGCTGTGGTACTCTAAGATCTCGGTAGGCGAGCTGGAGCAGGAGCTTGAAGAACAATAGGGGGAGAAGAGAAAGGTTACGTGGACAAGGTACGCCACTTAGCAACCACGGTGGCAAAGCAATAACGGGGATATCCTGCCAAGTGGAGCGCCGAGTCGTCACCGTAACAGAGATATTTGTGTTCAAACGATTCCAACCGGTATTATTTGGGCTATTCGAATTTGACCCAGAAATGACCCTCTCAGTGATTGACCCCATGAACTTGCAGTGCCGCTTGGTGATTGCAGCGAAGAAAGGCATCTGTGAACCTGTGGCAAACAACTTGGTGACCGCAAACTGAATAGCCCCTCTTTCGAACTTCCGAGTATCTGGGCCGTTTGGTCTTGTGGAAGCTATTGCGGGCTGACACACGCTGAACGAAAAATGTCCACGAGGAAATATTCAATCCACCTGAAGGACTCTTTCTGTTGAGCCGGCCCTTTTATTTCGTCGCTGTGTCCTCTTTCGTGTGCGCAAGTGGCAGCTTCGTTTTTTTTTCGTTTTCTCTAGTTTTCAGATTTTAAAATTGTTCTTTTTTTCAAAGTTCATATATATATAATATTCAGAATATTGAAAATTTAAAAATATTCAAATCTGGAAAAAAATATTTAAAATCTTTAGATTTTAACGTATGTTAAAATTTGGAAAAAAATCAAATTGGAAAATTTTCAAACTTGAAAATGTCCAAATTTGAAAAATTCAAGTATTAGAAAGTTTGAACTTGAAAATTTTCAAACATGAAAAATTCAAGTTTTTAAAAGTTTAGAAAACCCGACTAGAAAAAGCGAAGGAGAAAAATGTAAAGACCAGATAAAAACTAAGAAAACCAACTAAAGAAACTAGATACACCCAATGTTAAACGGGCCGGCAAATAGGAATTACCGCTGTTTTTCCTAGTGTAGATGGACCAATTAAATATAAATTGGCCGCACTTTGTATGGTCTTTTGAAACAAGACCCCTTATATGGCCCAACTTATATCGAAAGCTCAATAAAGACTAGCAACAAGAAATAAAAGGGTAAAATAACCAGAATTATTTTGGCAACTGCCCGCTATAGAATAGAAGTAAGCGAAAACAACAAACTATTGCAATCGTGAGGAATCAAGTGAACACGTTTTACTTTACTGTCAGTATGCCAGGGAGGTTTGGCAGGAAGTGAAAGTGATGTATCGGCTACATCTGAAGCGGAAATCCTTCACTAGCTCGAAGACTAGGGTTCTTGACTTCATTTCAAGGTCTTCTGATAGGGAGAGGATGATCCTAACAGTGGTTTGTTGGCATTTGTGGATGGCTCGGAACAACACAAGGAATGATGAAATTGTAAGAAGCCCACACTCTCTTGCTGAGCATATCAAAGCATATGCGGGAATGATCGAACTGCACTTATTCAGAACGGATACTTCAACTAGACGTGACACCAACTTTTCAGTTCAACGTTGGTCTCTGCCGCCTGAAGATATGGTCCATATTAATGTCGATGCAGCGATGTTCACATCTTCACATCAAATGGGGATTGGCGTCGTGATCCGAAACCACCTAGGCGAATGCTTGGCTGCATGCAGCGAGCTTCTTGATGAGGTCACGGCGTCAGAACTAGCCGAAGCGCTGATGTTGCGTCGCGCTCTATCTTTGGCTGACGATGAAGGTATTTGCAAGCTTGTGGTAGTCTCCGACTGCCTTTCAGCGATCCAACGTATTCAGTCTACGGCGATGGATCGAAGACTTGTTGGTATAGTGATTCAAGATATCAAGGAGCTCGCCAACAACTTCACCAACATTTATTTTAGTCATGTTCGGCGTCAGTGTAATGAGTCGGCACATATTTTAGCTCGCTCTGCTGAGCGTTTTGTATCTTCTGTTTTTAGAAACTTTGCACCGGAGTGTATCCGGATGACATTGTGCAATGATTTGTTTTGATCAATAAAGTGTTGTATTCCCTAAAAAAAAGAGCACAACTCACACAAACGGAAAACTTGGAAAACAACATGAAAAGGGAAAAATGCCAGACGCCGACGCTCATCCGATACCAGCCCTCGCTCCTAGCTCCCAAAGCATTAGATGCGATTGATGGCTTCCACTACAACATAACATGAAAGGAAACACTCTGAAAGGCGGGTGGAGAGGATTGAACAATACTTTATATCGAAACACTCTCTTATTTTTATTTAACCAAAGACTGTAGAAGGATAGGGGGAGAGATTGGTGGAATATGGTGGATGTATTATTGAGCCTCGGAGGCGAGTATATATATGCGTACAGGAAATAGATTTGGAGTAGAAGACAAGTAATCTCTACCTAACCTATCCTAGTACAAACCGATTATAGCTCTAACACCCCCCCGCAGTCGTAGCGGTAGTGACGTGAACAACTGTAGCGTCGCAGACGGTCAGACTGGAGAGAAACCGAAGGCATAGAAACCAGCGGGCTGACACCCCCCGCAGTCGGAGCGGGAGCATCGTGGACGAAGTTGCGTCACGGATGCTTGGACTGTAGAGGAAGCCGAGGAGTGCTCATGCGAGGTGATAGCCCTTGTGCCGATGTCGAGGAAGCCGAGAGCGATGGATGCTGCAACCTTGGTCGAGGTAGCCATGCGAGGGTTCGCCGTGGTCGATGTTGTGGTCGGGGTTGCCGGTGTCGATGTAGCCGCACTTGAAGCCACGGGCGCATAGTGCGCTGTAGAAGAACGACGACGCGTTGAGGCAGTCGTCGAGGAGAGCGATGCCGAAGTCGATGCAGTCCGAGCCGTCGAGGATGAGGTGCGGACATGGCTTTGCCAGAACCAGGCGCACGTCGGGGACGAAGGCATACTCCAGTTGTGCCAAAACTGAGTACGCGAAGATAAACACGAGGACAAGGCGTTGCGACCGAGCTTTCCAGACTCCGGAACGCGTCGGGGACGAAGGCGAGCACCGGTGTTGCCAGTACCGGGCATGCGAAAAACGGGACTAGTAGAAACAACTTCACGCCATGTCAGAGAGGAGACTAGCAGAGAAGGCCTCCACGATGGTTGCAAGGCGCACAACGGCAGAAAGTGCCGATGTAGTCCGCGGTTGTTGGAGTAGACGAGCAGGTGTAGTCGAGAATGAGGCAATGACGCCGGCGATGAAGTCGTGCTAGACGTAGAAGGCGGCGAACCAGCGACGACCAAGAGTGGCCATGCTGGATACCTAGACAGGCGAAGGGATAGTCAGCGGGACCTGCGACGACTAGGAGTCGCCATGCAGGTTGCCTGTGGAGATGCGGCAACGGTACTCGAAGTAGGCGAGGAAGAACCCGGCAGCGTGACAAAGACCATGCGCGGACGGCGGCATCCCGCGCCGAGAGAGGTGGCGCGGTGGAAGCCAGCGACGTCCTCGCAAGGTGACGGCGATGACCGCGTGCAGCGACGCTACGGCCCGATGGGATGGCACGGCTCTAGGGCGCGAGTCGGTGCAGCGGCGTGAGAACCACCAGCAACGTACATGCGGGAGAAGACACGTTGGTAGCCAGCGGCGGGAACCAAAGGCGGCAACGCTATGGCCCAAAGGGGCAACGCAGCGGCAGCCCGATGCTCGAACGGTGGTAGGTGATGGTGCGTAGTAGGCACCCAGTTGGGAACCCCAAGAGGAAGGTATGATGAGCACAGCAGCAAGTTTCCCTCAGTTGTGAAACCAAGGTTTATTGAACCAGTAGGATAAAGCCAAACTTCAGAAGGTGATGCTTGCTAGCTTCACGACAGCTCCAGACAATTTATAAGGCGCCTCGTCCAGGGCTTTGCTTTGCACCAGCAGCAATGTGGAACCTGCACACAACACAACCAAGTACTTTGTCCCAACTTACGATGAAATGGTCAATCTCACCGGTTTGCTATAAACAAAGGATTAAGCGTATCGAGTGGTAAAAGGTAATAGTATGCGAGAATGTAAATAAGCAAGTAAAAGTAAACGGTACTAGCAATGTAAAGGAAATTGGACCGGGGTCCACAGTTTACTAGTGGTTTCTCCATAAGATAAATAACAACATGCTGGGTAAACAAATTAGAGTTGGACAATTGATAGAGTAAAGATAACATACATATATCATGAGGATCACTATGAGATTCACTCTAGGCATTACGATAAAATACATAGACCATAATCCAACTGCATCTATGACTAATAATCCACCCTCCGAATGTCGTCCGAGCAAACATTGGGTATTAAGTTGAGAACAACAGATTATCGCCTTAAGCAAAGTGCGTAATGTAAACAATGCAAATGTTCTTGGACACAAGAATGTTATTTTCTCCCTAGTGGCAACAGCACATCTACAACCTTAGAGGTCTCTGTCACTCCCCCTTATTACTAGAGGCATGAACCCAACTATCGAGCATAAATACTCCCTCTTGGAGTCACTAGCATCTACTCGGCCAAGATATCTACTAGCAACGGAGAACATGCAAGATCATAAACAACATAGAGATAACATAAAGATAATAATTTAGCACATTAACTTAACATAGTACCAATACTCATCGGATCCCAATAAACACAACATGTAGAATTACACAAAGATGATCTTGATCATGATAGGCAGCTCACAAGATCTAAATATGAAGCACATGGCGGAGGAGACGATCATCTAGCTACTGCTATGGACCCATAGTCCAAGGTAGACTACTCACACATCACTCCGGAGGCGACCATGGTGGTGGAGAAGGCCTCCGGCAGGGATTCCCCTCTCTGGCAGGGTGCCGGGAAGAGCTCCTGGATCCTCCTGATCTCGCGACAACGACGACGATGGCTTGCAGTATGTTTCGAGGAAAAACAATTCGTCCTTTAGGTTTTTCCCATCGAGGGGAATATATAGGCGAGAGGAGGGCGTCAGAGGGTGGACCAGCTGGTCTCACCCCCAGGTGGCGCGGCCAGGGGCTGGGCCGCGCCGCCCTAGGGTGAGCCTGGCTCCTGGCCCCCCTCCGTCTCATCTTCAGACTTCGTGATGCTTCAGGAAAAATAGAAGGTTTGGCTTTTGTTTCGTCCAATTCTAAGAATATTTCCTATGTAGCTTTTCTGAAACACAAAAAACAGCAGAAAACAGGGAACTGGCACTGTGGCATCTCGTTAGTAGGTTAGTTTCAGAAAATGCATAAAAACGCCATGAAGTGTAACAAAACACAAAGCAAATGGTGTATAAACAAGCATGGAGCATCAAAAATTATAGATACGTTAGAGACGTATCAAGCATCCCCAAGCTTAACTCCTGCTCGTCCTCGAGTAGGTATGTGATAACAAAAAAATAATTTTTGAGGTGACATGCACCATCACAATCTTGATCAACGATGTAAAGCATTGAGTGCTGGGATCAAAGAACTTAAAACATGGGCATAAGAGACATAATCTTGACAATAAAACTTAGCAACCATGTTATAACATGAAAAGAAACACAAACGAAAGATCATGAATAATGAAACAATGAAAGTCAAACGTGTGTTCAAATCATATGGAAAAACATATCAAAGTGGTTTTCAGCTTGTCCTTCATGGAATAGCAAAACATAAATGCATAAGACACCTTCAACTTTAAGAGGGCGACTAGATACAAATAATTTAAGAACAAGCAAAACCATAATCATGAATCAATCAATGATAAACTTTAGGACTATGCACATTAAACTCAGAATGGCAACTATGCTCTCTTAGACGGTGCATAAAGGTAGAAGGTGGAGACTCAACATAAAAGTAAAAGAAAGGCCCTTCACAGAGGGAAGCAGAGATTGCAAGTTTTATAAACCTTCAAAAATTATGGTACTTACTAGCTTTGAGCTCTCATTGCCCCCATCATAGGCATCTTGAATGGTTAAAGTTAATGCGAGTACAATTACGAAGCATATGCTTAACAAATCATAAGTTGAAAACCTCGTGTCCCGTGAAGTACGAATACCCAAACCTCATGCTACTTGACTTAGGTCCCAAGCAAGCTCTTGTCATTGTAAGCATACATGTATCATCGAGAACCGCCAACGGGGTACCTCCTGCCCAATAACATGGAACAAGCCCACATCAAAATGATAAGACAAACATACAATGAACACCTCGGCATCTCTTTTATTTACGATTGGTACAGCTTTTTATTGTGAGATGCATCGTCGAATGTCCACTATGGGCATGCTGTAAATTTCCACCATGAATGATGCATGGCTTAGATTAGCGGCCCAGATGTTTCTCTAACACATATACAAACTCCATGATCTCGCAAAATCCCAACTTATTTCACATCGCGGGTATCCATAAACAAAAGATCACAATATCAACTCAAATGAGAGAAAGTGCAATGTTGAAAGCTTGCCCCATGACGGCATGGTTTGGCTAATTTCCAACTTACAACTTGCAAGCATAACATCAACATAAGAGAGCCACAATGTCAAAATTTTAAAAACAAGAAAATTAAAGTGTGTCGTCTAGTTCGTGAGAGCTTTACTGACTAATTTTCATATAACACCAAAAAGAGTTTAATTTGAAGGATAGATAAAAGCAAGTCAAATGTACTTTGGATAGCAAATTGCTAATAGGTATGTATGGTGAATACATTGGAAAAACTTAGTTTTTAGGAGTTGGATGCACGAGTAGAGCTCATACTCAGTACAAAATAAAGGCTAGCAAAAGACTGGGAGCGACCAACTAAGAGAGCAATAACGGCCATAATCATACATAGCGACAAAACATCATTAAAAGAAGTATAAAGTGGCATCACAAGTCAAAAACCAAATGATCATAGAGGATTATGGCGACTTGTTAGAGTCAAACATGTTGTAAGCATGCGCCATGTCAACCCAAATAAAGCATCAAAGAGAAAACCAAATAAATGCTTCCATATAATAAAAACAACGCATGATTTTTTCAAAGGCTCATTAAGCAATCTCAGTCATTTGAGACAACTCTTTTGTACCATGGCATGCAATCTCAGCAAAAACTACTAAGCACACTATCTAAATGACATCAAGCATGGCATGCAAAAGTCTAAGCCGCAGTCTAAACAAGCTCCTTTTTGTACCACTTTTTGCATGAAACTTTTTCTCTTTTCCAACACCATTCAAATCTTTTTGAGACAACTCTTTTGATGAAAACCAACATAGACCAGTGGTCTAAATACACCTTGATGCAAAGATATAACAATATCTGAACAAAAATCAAGGCGAAAAATGAAAGCTAAACGCAGTTCTACAAAAAGAGAACACTCGTTGAACGATAAGAGTGAAAAAAAAGTGTTCTTGGCGAATGAAAAATAGAGTGCGTCTCTGATGTCTACACACGCGTCTGTTCTTGTAGATAGTGTTGGGCCTCCAAGTGCAGAGGTTTGAAGAACAGCTGCAAGTTTCCCTTAAGTGGATCATACAAGGTTTATCGAACTCAGGGAGGAGGAGGTCAAAGCTATCCCTCTCAAGCAACCCTGCAATTACGATACAGAAAGTCTCTTGTGTACCCAACACACCCAATACACTTGTCATATGTATAGGTGCACTAGTTTGGCGAAGAGATAGTGAAATACAAGTAGTAGTGATGATTATGAGTAGTAATTGTAATCTGAAATAAATATCGCTGCGAGTAAACATGTAACAAAACTGAATGCAAACGGTGTTCAATGCTTGGAAACAAGGCCTAGGGATCATACTTTTACTAGTGGACACTCTCAACAAAATAACATAATTGAACCAATAGATACTAACTTCAATATGCCACTCTAAACTATTCTCCAATGGATAACGAACACTAATCATGCGTAGGGCTACGAAGCACTCCTCAAAGTTCACATGTCCCCAAACTAGATTGTCCCACACTATCACCGTGAACACACTAGATGGTTCCAACAAATACCAACAATCATAGAGACACTAGCCAAAAAGACACATATAATGCGCACACTAGTCACCTTCACATTACGATACAAGGTGTCTCCAGAGATTACAATAATAAAGCACGGGAGTAGCATAATATCTGAATAATAGCATCTACCAATTTAACTAGATACAAAGCTCACGATCACATAAAGATCACATCATGGGAGAGAGAGGTGAACTACATAGCTACCGGTAGAGCCCTCAGCCCCGGGGGAGAACTACTCCCTCCTCACCATCGGAGGCAGTGACGGCGATGGAGACTGATGGAGATGGCTCCAGGGCACTTCCCTGTCTCGGCAGGGTGCCAGAACAGAGACTTCTGTCCCCCAAAATTCGTCGTCGGTGGCGTCGCAGCTGCAGAACACTTTCTTGAAAATTACCGACCGATCTAGGGTTTTTCGTCCGAAGGCTCTTTATAGGCGGAGAGGCGGCGTGAGAGGGCCATCAGGGGGGTCTCATGTTGTCTATGCACGCGTCTGTTCTTGTAGACAGTGTTGGGCCTCCAAGTGCAGAGGTTTGTAGAACAGCAGCAAGTTTCCCTTAAGTGGATCACCCAAGGTTTATCGAACTCAGGGAGGAAGAGGTCAAAGCTATCCCTCTCAAGCAACCCTGCAATTACGATACAGAAAGTCTCTTGTGTCCCCAACACACCCAATACACTTGTCAGATGTATAGGTGCACTAGTTCGGCGAAGAGATAGTGAAATACAAGTAGTAGTGATGATTATAAGTAGCAAATGTGATATGAAATAAGTATCGCTGCGAGCAAACATGTAACAAAACAGTAAGTAAACGGTGTGCAATGCTTGGAAACAAGGCCTAGGGATCATACTTTCACTAGTGGACACACTCCCAACAAATATAACATAATTGAACAAGTAAATAACTTCTCTTCACTATGGTAGTCTGAATTACTCTCCTATTGAATAACACTAATCATTGCGTAGGGCTACGAAGCACTCCTTAAAGTTCATCAAGTACTTGACAAACACCACTCATAGAGATATCGAAATCAAATCACAACTCAAGATAAATATTATTGCAACTTAGACCAAGTACTAACACGGTGCACACACTGTCAACATTACACCATGAAAGGAGGAATAGATCACTTCAATAGTATCATAGTGATAATTATTCTCATAATCCATAAAAGATCACAATCGTAGCCTAGACCAAGTACCACCATGATGCACGCACTGTCACCGTTACACCATGGCAGGAGGAATAGATTACTTTAATAACACACTAGAGTACACATAATGAAGAAGAGTAACATCTACTTATTCAACATGATACAAAGCTCACGATCACATAAAGATCACATCATGGGAGAGAGAGGTGAACCACATAGCTACCGGTAGAGCCCTCAGCCCTGGGGAAGAACTACTCCCTCCTCATCATAAGAGACAGCAAGGTTGATGGAGATGGCGGTGAGGTCGATGGAGACGGCGGAGACGGCGATGGAGACCGATGGAGATGGCTCCGAGGGCACTTCCCTGTCTCGACAGGGTGCCGGAACAGAGACTTTTGTCCCCCAAAATTTGGCTTCGACAGCGGCGGCGCTGCGGAACTGTTCTGGAAATTTCGCCGACTCCCCTAGGGTTTTCTGTCCCGAGGCTTTATATAGGCGAAGGGGCGTCGTCAGGGAGCAGCCAGGGACTCCTCACACCAGGTGGGCGTGGACAGGGGCTGGGCCACGCCCCCTACATGTGAGGGTGGCCTCTGGCCCCCCCTCCGGCTCTCTTTCGGTCTTCGGGAAGCTTTCGGGAAGAATAAGACTTCTGGAACTTGTTTCGTCCAATTCCGAGAATATTTCCTGTGTAGCTTTTCTGAAACACAAAAACAGCAGAAAATAGGGAACTGGCACTGTGGCATCTTGTCAATAGGTTAGTTCTGGAAATCGCATAAAAACGCCACGAAGTGTATCGAAACACAAGGAAAATTGTGTAAAAACAAGCATGGAGCATCAAAAATTATGGATACGTTGGAGACGTATCATCTCACTACCCCCTGGCACAGCCAGGAGGGGGGCGCGCCACCCCCTGGTGATCCTGCCCTCTGGCCCCCTTCCGGTTCTCTTTCGGTTCTTGTCCTTCGTCCGGAAAAAATAGGAGTTTCGGCTTTTATTTTATCCAATTCCGAGAATATTTCCTGTGTAGCTTTTCTGAAACACAAAAACAGCAAAAAACTGGGAACTAGCAATGCGGCATCTTGTCAATAGGTTAATTCTGGAAATCGCATAAAAACGCCACGAAGTGTAAACAAAATATGAAGCAAATGGTGTAAAACAAGCATGAAGCATCAAAAATTATAGATACGTTTGAGACGTATCAGTCTCCTCCAAAAGAAATTTGTTGGGGTCCAACCATTTATTGCAACAAACAAAATAAAAGGAAACTGAAAGCAAAAGTAAAGACGCTCCAAGAAAAACGCATAGAATATGAAGCAATAAAAATATGATGTGTTGAAAGGTGACCTGATTTTTGCCGATGAAGAAGGGGTGCATCGGGGGCATCCCCAAGCTTTGACGCTTGTACCTCTTGGATATTTCTTGGGGTGACATGGGCATCCCCAAGCTTGAGCTTTTGTCCATACTTCATCTCATCTCATCACTCTCCATTCCCTACACTTGAAAACTTCCTTCATACAAAACTTCACACAATTCTATTAGCAACGTTAGCATAAGCATAATAGTAAATCAACCATTTTGGTTCAGTTTCAAACTCAAAAACACCACATATAAAGCATGTACTACTGTAGCAACTTCCTCAAAAGTCCTCGGAACAAAAGAACTAAAAAAGAAAGCGATTGAGAGGCAAACACAAATAGTGACATAAATCTGTCAAAACAGAACAGCTGACAAAGATCGATTTTTTTGAGGACCTTCTATTGCTCACATAGAAAAGTGCAAAACTAATGAAAGTTTGGATATAACCTGGGGCATATGCACAAGAAATTGCAGATCAAAAAGATATTCTGAGAGTTTTCACGGATATTTACGATGCAGCACCGAAATCTGTTTCAGGACAGCAACTTCCCCAAATCTTACCCCCCTCAAATTAGAGGTTCTTCTTGGCACAACAATGAAATAAAAATGATAAGGAGAGGTCATTACAGTAGTAATAACTTCCAAGACTCAAATAAAAGAAAAAGCACTGAAAAGAAAACAATGGGTTATCTCCCAAGAGTGCTTTTCTTTAACGCCTTTGAGCTAGGCGCAGAAAGTGGAAATCAAGTAATATCAAGCGATGAAGCATCAAGTTCATAATTTGCTCTAAGAATAGAGTCAAAAAGTAATTTCTTCCTCTTTCTAGGGAAGTGTTCCATACCTTTCTTGAGTGGGAAATGATATTTAATAGTGCCTTCCTTCATATTAATAATGACACCTACAATTCGAAGAAAAGGTCTTCCCAAAATAATAGGACATGAAGCATTGCATTCAACATCCATAACAAGAAAATCAACGGAAACAAGGTTATTGTTAACCATAATAAGAACATCATTAATCCTTCTCAAAGGTTTCTTCTTAGCAACATCAGCAAGAGAAACATCAAAATAGCACTTTTCAAGCGGTGGTAAACCAAGCATATCATAAATCTTTCTAGGCAAAATGGAAATACTAGCACCTAGATCACATAAAGCATGGCAATCAAAACCATTAACATGCATATCAATGATGGGCTCCCAACCATCTTCTAACTTCTTGGGAATAGAAGCTTTTTGTTTCAACTTTTCCTCCCTAATTTTCATGAGAGCATTTGTAATATGATTTGTAAAAGCAACATTCAAAGAACTAGCATTAGGACTCAAAGCAAGCTTCTGCAAGAACAAAATAACTTCAGATATATTGCAGCCATCAACATCAAAATCATTGAAAGAAATAGAGTTATCATCTCCCATACTCCGAAAAATTCCAGCACTTTTTGTAGAAAAAGATTTTGCAGTTTTGGGCTTTTTTGCACAAGGAGTAGGAGATTTCTCTACACCAATAAAAGTAAGAGGATTTCTAGCATTTGGAACAACATCATTAGAGGTGGTAATAGTACATACCTTCATCTTTCTAGCCATTTCATCTTCTCTTTCCCACCTAGCATGCAATTCTGCTAACATCCTAACATTTTCATCAATTCTAACCTGGATGGCATTGAAAGTAGTGCTTTCTTTCACATTATTAGGCAACACTTTTAGTTTCAGAAGTTCAACATCAAGAGCAAGGCTATCAACTTTTGAAGCAAGAATATTAATTTTACCCAACTTTTCCTCAACAGACTTGTTAAAAGCAGTTTGCTTACCGATGAAGTCCTTGAGCATGACTTTAAGCTCAGAGGGCGCGCCCCTAGTGTTGTTGGAGGTATTACCATAAGAGTTACCATAACCATTACCATTGGTAGAAGGATATGGCCTATAATTGTTGTTACCAAAATTGTTCCTATAAGCACTGTTGTTGAAATTATTATTTCCAATAAAGTTCACATCAACATGCTCTTCTTGAGCAACCAAAGAGGCCAAAGGAACATTATTAGGATCAACATGAGCTCTATCATTAGAAAGCATAAGCATAATAGCATCAATCTTATCACTCAAGGAAGAGGTTTCCTCAACAGAATTTACCTTCTTACCTTGTGGAGCTCTCTCGGTGTGCCACTCATAATATTTTACCATCATATTGTCAAGAAGCTTTGTTGCAGCGCCCAAGGTAAGGGACATAAAAGTGCCTCCAGCAGCTGAATCCAATAGATTTCTTGAAAAAAAAATCAGTCTTGCATAAAAAGTTTGGACAATCATCCAAGTAGTCAGTCCATGAGTGGGACAATTTTTTATCATAGATTTCATTCTTTCCCAAGCTTGAGCAACATGTTCATCATCAAACTTTCTAAACTTCATAATATCACTACGCAAAGCTATAATCTTAGCAGGAGGGTAGTACTTTCCAATAAAAGCATCCTTACACTTATCCCAAGAATCAATACTATTTCTAGGCAAAGATAGCAACCAATCCTTAGCTCTTCCTCTTAAAGAGAAATGGAACAACTTAAGCTTAATAATATTACCATCTACATCCTTATACTTTTGCATCTCACATAGCTCAATAAAATTGTTGAGATGAGCTGCAGCATCATCAGAACTGGCACCGGAAAATTGCTCTTTCATAACAAGATTCAACAAAGCAGGTTTGATCTCATAAAAATTTGCCTCAGGAGCAGGTGGCACAATAGGAGTGCAGATAAAATCATTGTTTTTGGTGCTAGTAAAATCACACAACTTGGTATTCTCAGGAGTACCCATTCTAGCAAAACTAAAAGCAAGCAAGTAAAAGCAACTATAAGGGAACAATTTTTTTGTATTTTTGATAAAACGATGCAAGTGAAAATAAAGTAAAGCAAAACAATAACAAAGTAAAAGATTGAGTGTGAGAGACTCCCCTTGCAGAAATCTTCTTTCTCCCCGGCAACGGCGCCAGAAAAATGCTTGATGGTGCGTAGTAGGCACCTAGTTGGGAACCCCAAGAGGAAGATATGATGAGCACAGCAGCAAGTTTCCCTCAGTTGTAAAACCAAGGTTTATCGAACTAGTAGGAGAAAGCCAAACTTCAGAAGGTGATGCTTGCTAGCTTTGCGACAGCTCCGAACAATTTATATGGCGCCTCGTCCAGGGCTTTGCTTTGCACCAGCAGCAACATGGAACCTGCACACAACACAACCAAGTACTTTGTCTCAACTTACGATGAGATTGTCAATCTCACTGATTTGCTGTAAACAAAGGATTAAGCGTATCGAGTGGTAAAAGGTAATAGTATGTGAGAATGTAAATAAGCAAGTAAAAGTAAACGGTAATAGCAATGTAAAGGAAATTGGACCGGGGTCCACCGTTCACTAGTGGTGTCTCTCCATAAGATAAATAACAACATGCTGGGTAAACAAATTATAGTTGGGCAATTGATAGAGTAATGATAACGTACATATGTCATGAGGATCACTATGAGATTCACTCTGGGCATTACGACAAAATACATAGACCGTAATCCAACTGCATTTATGACTAATAATCCACCCTCAGAATGTCGTCCGAGCAAACATTGGGTATTAAGTTGCGAACAACAGATTATCGCCTTAAGCAAAGTGCGTAATGTAAACAATGCAAATGTCCTTGGACACAAGAATGTTGTTTTCTCCCTAGTGGCAACAGCACATCTACAACCTTAGAGGTTTCTATCGCTCCCCCAGATTACTAGAGGCATGAACCCAGCTATCGAGCATAAATACTCCCTCTTGGAGTCACTAGCATCTACTCGGCCAAGATATCTACTAGCAACGGAGAGCATGCAAGATCATAAACAACATAGAGATAACATAAAGATAATAATTCAGCACATCAACTTAACATAGTACCAATACTCATCGGATCTCAACAAACACAACATGTAGAATTACACAAAGATGATCTTGATCATGATAGGCAGCTCACAAGATCTAAACATGAAGCACATGGCAGAGGAGATGACCATCTAGCTACTGCTATGGACCCGTAGTCCAAGGTAGACTACTCACACATCTCTCCGGAGGCGACCATGGTGGTGGAGAAGGCCTCCGACAGGAATTCCCCTCTCCGACAGGGTGTCGAGAAGAGCTCCTGGATCCTCCCGATCTCGCGATGATGACGGTGGCTTGCAGTATGTTTCAAGGAAAAATGATCCGTCCTTTAGGTTTTTCCCGTCGAGGGGAATATATAGGCGAAAGGGGGGCGTCAGAGGGTGGACCAGCTGGTCTCACCCCCTGGTGGCGCGGCCAGGGGCTGGGCCGCGCCGCCCTAGGGTGAGCCTGGCTACTGGCCTCCCGCCGTCTCATCTTCGTACTTCATGATGCTTCGGGAAAAATAGAAGGTTTGGCTTTTGTTTCGTCTAATTCCGAGAATATTTCCTTTGTAGCTTTTCTGAAACACAAAAACAACAGAAAACGGGGAACTGGCACTGTGGCATCTCGTTAGTAGGTTAGATCCAGAAAATGCATAAAAACGCCATGAAGTGTAACAAAACACAAAGCAAATGGTGTATAAACAAGCATGGAACATCAAAAATTATAGATACATTTGAGACGTATCAGTAGGCGCGTGCTCGGGGACGTGCTTGGCGGAGACGTGCGTCAGATCGGTTGATCAGACCGACGGCGGCGCTGTACGCGCCAAGTCCTAGACGACGGCACACATATCAAAACCCGTGGTGTCATTGTCCGTGAAGTCCCTGGCGATGACGGCGAAGACGGACCGGCGATGAAGACCGCGCAGGCGTGGAGTCGGCAGTGACGTATCGAGGCGTCCCTCAGACAACGCGTCCGGCGTTGCCGCGCTGTTGGTGAAGGCGAGCCGGCCGGTGCGGAGTCGGCACCGGCGAGACGACCACAGTAGCCTATGGAGGTAGGCGCAGCAGCCGACCGAGGGACCGCGACAGCCGGCAAGAGCCGACCGAAGCAGCGACGGCGCCAGCGCGACGACTGCGATAGCCGGCGTATGGGTGGCAACCGGTGCAAGGTCGACGCTGAGGTTGGAGTAGAGGCGCGTGGTGACGGCGGCGGTGGGCGACGCAATCCAATCTAAGATCGGTAAACCAAAAATAAAACACCGATCAAGCGATCGGCAAGAAAAAGACTGTAGGGCAGCCGATCATCAGATCGGCAGACGAACCCTAGGTCGGGTCGTGTGGCCCTCGGCGGAGATCATGGAGGTCGACCTCCCCGGGGGCGGCGCGGTGCGGAAGCATGGGCGACGGCGGCTAGGGTTTGGACCGGTTTAGGCTGATACCATGTAGAAGGATAGGGGGAGAGAGATTGGTGGAATATGGTGGATGTATTATTGAGCCTCGGGGGCGAGTATATATAGGCGTACAGGGAGTAGACTTGGAGTAGAAGACAAGTAATCTCTACCTAACCATCCTAGTACAAACCGACTATATCTCTAACAGAGACAAAACAATAGAAGAAAACCAAAACTAAGTCACCTTCTGGCTCCTCTATTCCGTTTTTTTTTGTAAATTCCCCTCTATTCCTTACCACAATTGAACTAATGCATGCTCTAAGCTCCCAAAATTCTTAGCATAAAACCACCACTTTACAACTCAAAATAAGAAAAACCACCACTTTAGGATAAAATCCCACCACCTTTTGATTTATTTTTAATTATGCGCTAAACTCGAAGTGATCCCGAATTGACACCAATTGTGAAAGGGAAGACCGACCTGTAATGTAGTTGTGGCAAATAAACTAGTAGAATCGCTGACATGGACATAGAACTCACTTGTAAGCCTAATTAAAAATTTAAATATGTTTTTAAAAAGTCAAAGTGTCTTCTCTACCACTCCATCTCCCTCGTCGATGGCTCTCCAACCACGCCCGCCTCCACCCGCCGACAACGCCGCCTCTAAATGTGCGACGACTAGAGCTCGCACCGCCACATGGTCGCCAGCATGTAGCGCAAGTCGCACGCGGAGTTCGAGGGTGCATGGCGGCACCAAGCATGGAGGTTGTTAGCCTTTTCTGACAGTTTGTGTGCTCGAGTTCTCAAGGGCAAGTATTATCCAAACGTTGAGCTGATTAATACAGTTTTTATGGGCAATCCATCCTCCACATGGACTGCTACATCTTGTGGCTCAAAATCATTGAAAAGGGCTTATTTGGAGAGTTGATAATGGCAAGAAAATCAGGGTATGGAGGGATAATTGGTTGCATTGCGCCACATATCCTAAAACCCTTACCTCCCATCCAAACAGACGAATCCGAAGAGTTCTACCTTGCTCAATGAGGACGGCTCTTGAAAGGAGGACATTGTTCGTAACAACTTTGGACCAGTTAACTCATAAACAATTTTGAGTATTACAACATCCCGATGGTTGTACGATGTCATTTTGGCTTGGCATCCTAAACCCTCAGGGGTGTTTTGTGTGCGCAGTGCCTACAAGTTGGCACTTGGCGAGTCATCAGTATAGTGCATCTTCGCTACCTCCAGCAAGGCAGCAACAGACCTGCGGGTGATAACCCGATCTGGTCAAGAATCTGAAAGGCTGACGTACCGCATAAAGTATTTTTTTCTTGGATGGGTGCCACTAATTCACTAGCCAAAAAGGAGAGCAAGTTGAGTGAACACTTCGTGTCACTTGAATATGCAAAAAAATTGTCGTAGAGAAAAACAAGATGCGGTGCATGCACTATACAAGTGCACTCATGCATGCTCGCAATCTTTGGGATGCAACACGTCTTCAGCATCACATGGGGATCTTCTTCTCAACCAAACCTTATGATTTCAATCGATCATGTTGAAGCATATGCTTGAGACAATACTTCTTGTCTAATGATAATGAGAGTTTGGTATGCAAAGAAATAAGGAATGAAGTAACTCATGGTAAACCGCTCCCATTGGTGGATGGTTCAAGGAGATTATTACGCGGCTATTTGCTAGTGAAGCAATGATCAAAGGAAGAGGCCCTCTACTTTCTACTACGCCGCGTCAAGCTACTGCTAAGGTTGAACCACTAGATAAACCATGGTGCAAGCCACCACCGAGATATGTGAAATTATCAGTTGATGGTTCCTCTTCTATGATGGTGACAAGACGGCGGGTGCAGGTATGGAACTACACGATGACCATGAACATGTTATCTTCACTTCATGCAGATCCTGGAGCATTGTAGTGGGCCTTTGGAAGAAATAAAAGTGTGTATTGAAAGGTTGTGACGAGGGTTAACTCGACAAATGTCCTAGATGAAGGACTTAGGATCGAGGGAAGAGGGCGCTGGATGAACTCGACGGTAAAGTTCAGTCAAACAAGGCATGTTTATGCGTGTATCGAGAATAAACGTGGTACTGAACTTGGCTCAATCTCAATCTGTTCCTGGTCGGCCTCTCCTGGCCCCTATATATAGGTGGCCAGGTCTCAAGGATCCGGTCGGGTTCAGTACAAATTGCAGTGTTCGTATACGATATCACCTTGTATTTCGACTATGTCTATGACTGGGCCTATCTTAACGGGCCTCAGGGGTACAAAGATAATGGGCTCTATTAGCTATACCCTTGTCAGTAGCCCCCGAGATTCTACCAGAATTATAGATTCGGGTTGAATCTCAAATCTTCATATCTTCGACTTGATCAATCTTTGACTTCTTCTTTTCCCTGTACTCATTTAAACAACTTAGATTATTTTATTTCTCAAGGGGATTTTGGTTAACAAGCATGGCCTCTCTGACGGATCAGGAAACCAGTTAACTGCCGGAGCAGAGACTTGCTACCTACTTCATACTTAAGCCCCTGGACTTGAGTCTGGTACCTGGTCTAATCCAATCTTTTGCCGCATTTAGGACTTACAAAGAAAGGATTCCAGTAATTCTCAGGGTACCCAGTGCGTCCACCAGGATTTTTCTTCGAATCATAGATACGGAAAATTACTAGCAGAGCGCATTCAGGTGCGTATACTAAGCCGCGCAGGACGTATCCTGGGGTCTTACCTTTATGATCTTATTGTAATCACGACATTCAAGTTTTGTCATGATGACGCAACTCAAGAATCACAATTTTAATTACTCCAGCCTTGTTTGACTGTTTCAATGTAAAAAATCGCCGAGTTGTTTTTTCAACAAGTCACAAATCTCACCCGATGGGAGTGAAACCACTTTGAGTTAATCTTGTCGACAATGAAGTCGATGTTGTCGATGTTTTCTATTGTCATCGGGTGCATGACCAGTGCTCCCGATGGTAGTAGCCCCCGAGGCTATACTCGAAAGTTTTTTTCGAGTATAGGCTCAAGTATACTATCATCTCATCTTCCCATCTCCGTTATTCTTGCGTTAATTTCGTCGGGTGCGCGACTAGCGCTCCTGATGGGAGTAGCCCCCGAGGCTATAAGGGGGTGCTTGTAGCCTGTTATAGACTCAAATATCTCTTTTGGATAGCTTTTTCTTTTTTATACAATATCAACTCCTTCTCCTTCTATTACTTTTGACGGAATACTTAACACCCGTGATTTCGTTGGACTTTTAGTTTGCAAAGGCCCACTAAGGGTAACTTATAAATAAGGGCCCCTTGTTTCACCGAGGAAAACCCTAATTCCTGTACTGCAGATCTCCTCCGCCGTATCGTAAGAACAAGCCCAAGGACGTTTCCATGGTGGCATCGTCGTCTGCCGTGCCCATGAAGCGACGCCCCGGCCGCCCGTTGGGGAGTAAGAACAAGCCCAAGCCTTCCTCTTCTGTTGCTCACCAAGTTGTGGATGCAAACGCTGCTCCTCGCAATGCTTCTCCTCCACCTCCTATCAATCTATTCTCCTTCTTTGCTATCGTTTGTGCTCAATCCCGTGAACAACAGCGTGTTCCGCTCAAGTTTACTCAATTCATGGATGGGCGCGAGCTCCGTGAAGCCATCCTTCATGAAGAATCTGGAGGAGGTACTCCGTACGAGGTGGAGGTATACTATGATGGCCGTGGCGAGATGTATTTCAGGGGTGGCTGGCCTCAGTTTGCAGAGGATCATGACCTGCATCAAGGCTTCTTCATGCTTTTCAATTACCACTACGACACGTCAAAGTTTGACGTGAAGATCTTCGATTGCACACAATGCCAGAAGAAGTATGAAGCAGAAGTACATTTTCAGTAAATGTTGTCTTCCTCCTGATGTAATCCTTTTGTTTGTGCTCTTTGGTCGACTTGTGTAATAATTATATGTGATGAACTCTACTTATGTTATCGCCCTTATTAAGAGACCAAGAGAACTATCAATGTTCCGAGGTATTTTACTTTAGCATCGATGTGCTTTTGTTTATCTGCTAGCCGCGCTTTCTTTATATACTTGACTATCCATTTTATTTTCGTGGATAACATCATGATTATTCATGAGAAGAAATAATATCATGATCTCAATAACACTCATATTGTTTATAATGACTCGAGGGTCAAAGCCCCCGAGTGGAAAATGTTGACACACTTTTTACATATCATAAAATCGACCCAAGAATCCCGGCATGTGGCCTCATGTTCTGGGTTTAGAGGGTGATGAATTGAAGTTTTTCATGCTTGCCGATGTAGCCTTTTGCTGGTGACGTCTTCTATGCATAGAAACGCCGAAGCTGCTCTGCGTTCCACGGGTTGCTTTCATCTTTTCCAGTCTTCTTATCTTCTAGACGATACGCTCCTCCTGGTATGACTTCTGTTACTATGTAGGGTCCCACCCATGGTGACTCTAGCTTGCCATGGCCATCATGCTTGAGTCGTAAAACTAGATCTCCCACTACAAAAGAGCGGGGGCAAACTTGAGTACTGTGATAATTTCGCAGGCTTTGCTAATATTGTGTAGCTCTGGCTAGTGCTACGTCTCTTGAATCGTCAAGTGCATCGATGTCATCTTGAAGTTCCTCCGTAGAAGTCGTTTCATCGTAAGCCGCAATTCTGGGGGCTTCATGAGTAATTTCGACTAGAAGCATGGCTTCTGCGCCATGGACCAGAAAGAAATGTGTCTCTTGAGTAGCTGCATTAGGCGTAGTTCTCAGACTCCAGAGCACGGAGGGTAACTCATCTACCCAAGCATGCTTGGCTTTCTCCAGTGGTGCTAGCAACCTCTTCTTTATTTTGTTGCATATTAGGCTGTTTGCTTTTTCGACTTGCCCGTTTGTCTTTGGATGTGCAACTGATGCAAACTTCAATTTGATCCCCATACTCTCGCAGTAGCTTTTGAATTCCTTGGACATGAAGTTTGTGCCATTATCTGTGATGATGTTTGATACGTCTTAAACGTATCTATAATTTTTGATGCTCCATGCTTGTTCTTACACCATTTGCTTAGTGTTTTGTTACACTTCATGGCATTTTTATGCATTTTCCGGGACTAACCTATTAACAAGATGCCACAGTGCCAGTTCCCTGTTTTCTGCTTTTTTGTGTTTTAGAAAAGTTACACAGGAAATATTCTCGGAATTGGACGAAACAAAAGCCGAGCATCCCAATATTTAACGAAGCTTCCAGAAGACCAAAGAGGAGATGGAGAGGGGCCAGGCGCCAGCCTCACCACCAGGGGGCGCGGCCCAGCCCCTGGCCGCGCCGCCCTATGGTGAGGGCCCCCTGGTCCAATTCTGACGCTGCCCCTTCGCCTATAAAGACCCCCCGATGGGAAAAACCTAAACACCCGATCAATTTTCCAGAAACACATCGCGATCCGCTGCCATCGTCAACCCGAGATCGGGAGGGTCCAGAAGCTCTTCCCAGCACCCTGCCGGAGAGGGGAATCGCCACCGGAGGTCTTCTTCATCGCCATGCTTGCCTCCGGTGCGATGAGTGAGTAGTCTACCTTGGACTATGGGTCCATAGAAGTAGCTAGATGGTTGTCTTCTCCACCATGTGCTTCATGTTTAGATCTCGTGAGCTGCCTTACATGATCGAGATCACCTTTGTGTAATTCTACATGTTGTGTTTGTTGGGATCCGATGAATATTGGTGCTATGTTAAGTTGATGTGCTGAATATTATCTTATGTCATCTCTATGTTGTTTATGATCTTGCATGCTCTCCGTTGTTAGTAGCTATCTTGGCCAAGTAGATACTAGTGACTCCAAGAGGGGGTATTTATGCTCGATAGTTGGATTCATGCCTCTATTTAATCTGGGGGAGTGACAGAAACCTCTAAGGTTGTAGATGTGTTGTTGCCACTAGGGAGAAAACAACATTCTTGTGTCAAAGGACATTCGTTTTGTTTATATTACACACTTTGCTTAATGCAGTTATCTGTTGTTCGCAACTTAATACTCGTGGGGTCCTCGGATGATTCCCCGCGAGTGGATTATTAGTCATAGATGCAGTTGGATGGCGGTCTATGTATTTTGTTGTAATGCCCAGAGTAAATCTCATAGTGATCCTCGTGACATATGCACGTTATCTTTATTCTATCAATTGCCCAACTATAATTTGTTTACCCAGCATGTTGTTATTTATCTTATGGAGAGACACCACTGTGAACTGTGGACCCCGGTCCAATTTCCTTTACATTGTTATGCCGTTTTACTTTTACTCGCACTGTTTACTTTCTCGCATACTACTACTGTTTTCCACTCGATACGCTCAATCCTTTGTTTACAGCAAACCGGTGAGATTGACAACCTCATCGTAAGTTGGGAGCAAAGTTCTTGGTTGTGTTGTGTGCATGTTCCACGTTGTTGCTGGTGCAAAGCAAAGCACTGGACGAGGCGCCTTATAAATTATCCGGAGCTGTCGCGAAGCTAGCAGACATCACCTTCTGAAGTATTGGATTTTTCCTACTGGTTCAATAAACCTTGGTTTTTTACTGAGTGAAAACTTGCTGCTGTGCTAATCATACCTTCCTCTTGGGGTTCCCAACTGGGCGGTCATCTATGATGTCTACACATGCTTCTGTTCTTGTAGACAGTGTTAGGCCTCCAAGTACAGAGGTTTGTAGAGCAGCAGCATGTTTCCCTTAAGTGGATCACCCAAGGTTTATCGAACTCAGGGAGGAAGAGGTGAAAGTTATCCCTCTCAAGCAACCCTGCAATTACGATACAGAAAGTCTCTTGTGTCCCCAACACACCCAATACACTTGTCAGATGTATAGGTGCACTAGTTCGGCGAAGAGATAGTGAAATACAAGTAGTAGTGATGATTATGAGTAGTAACTGTAATATGAAATAAGTATCGCTGCAAGCAAACATGTAACAAAACAGGAAGTAACAAAACAGGAAGTAAACGGTGTGAAATAAGTAGTAGGGATCATACTTTCACTAGTGGACACACTCCCAACAAATATAACATAATTGAACAAATAGATAACTTATCTTCACTCTGGTACTCTGAATTACTCTCCTATTGAATAACACTAATCATTGCGTAGGGCTACGAAGCACTCCTCAAAGTTCATCAAGTACTTGACAAACACCACTCATAGAGATATCCAAATCAAATCACAACTCAAGATAAATATTATTGCAACTTAGACCAAGTACTAATACGGTGCACAAACTGTCAACATTACACCATGAAAGGAGGAATAGATCACTTCAATACTATCATAGTGATAATTATTCTCATAATCCATAAAAGATCACAATCATAGCCTAGACCAAGTACCACCATGATGCACGCACTGTCACCGTTACACCATGGCAGGAGGAATAGATTACTTTAATAACACCACTAGAGTACACATAATGATGAAGAGTAGCATCTACTTATTCAACATGATACAAAGCTCACGATCACATAAAGATCACATCATGGGACAGAGAGGTGAACCACATAGCTACCGGTAGAGCCCTCAGCCCCGGGGATGAACTACTCCCTCCTCATCATAGGAGACAGCAAGGTTGATGGAGATGGCAGTGAGGTCGATGGAGGCGGCGGAGACGGCGATGGAGACCAATGGAGATGGCTCTGGGGGCACTTCCCCATCCCGGCAGGGTGCCGGAACAAAGACTTCTGTCCCCCGAAATTCGTCGACGGCGGCGGCAGAGCTGCGGAACTCTTTCTGGAAAATTGCCGACTCCCCTACGGTTTTCCGTCCCGAGGCTTTATATAGGCGAAGGGGCATCGTCAGGGGGCAGCCAGGGGCTCCTCACCCATAGGGGGCGCGGCCAGGGGCTAGGCCGCGCCCACCTGGTGTGAGGCTGGCCCCTGGCCCCCCTCCGTCTCTCTTTCGGTCCTCGTCCTTTGTCCGGGAAAAATAGGAGTTCTGGAACTTGTTTCGTCCAATTCCGAGAATATTTCCTGTGTAGCTTTTCTGAAACACAAAATAGCAGAAAACAGGGAACTGGCACTGTGGCATCTAGTCAATAGGTTAGTTCCGGAAATCGCATAAAAACGCCACGAAGTGTAACGAAACACAAGTCAAATGGTGTAAAAATAAGCATGGTGCATCAAAAATTATAGATACGTTTGAGACGTATTAGCATCCCCAAGCTTATCTCCTGCTCGTCCTCGAGTAGGTAAGTGATAACAAAAGAAATAATTTTTGAGGTGACATGCACCATCACAATCTTGATCATATAGGTAAAGCATTGAGTGCTGAGATCAAAGAACTTAAAACATGGGCATGAAAGACATAATCTTGATAATAGAAACTTAGCAACCATGTTATAACATGAAAATGAACATAAACAAAAGATTATGAAAATGAAACAATGAAAGTCAAACGTGTGTTCAAATCATAAGAAAAAATATACAAATGGTTTTCAGCTTGTCCTTCATGGAGAGCAAAACATAAATGCATAGGACACCTTCAAGTTTAAGAGGGCGACTAGATACAAATAATTTGAGAACAAGTGAAACCAACAATATGAATCAATCAATGAAAACTTTGGGACAATGCATATTATACTAAGAATGACAACTATGCTCTCTTAATGGTGCATAAAGAAAGAAGGTGGTGACTCAACATAAAAGTAAAAGAAAGGCCCTTCGCGGAGGGAAGCAGTGATTGCAAGTTTTATAACCTTCAAAAATTATGGTACTTACCGGCTTTGAGCTCTCATTGCCCCCATCATAAGCATCTTGAATGGTTAGAGTTAATGCAAGAACAATTATGATGCATATGCTTGACAAATCATAAGTCGAAAACCTCGTGTCCCGTGAATACGAGTACCCAAACCTCATGCTACTCAACTTAGAGTCCCAAGCAAGGCTCTTATCATTGTAAGTATATATGTATCATCGAGAACCACCAACGGGGTACCTCTGTGCCCGATGACATGGAACAAGCCCACATCAAAATGACAGGACAAGCAGATAATGAACACCTCGACATCTCTTTTATTTGCCATTTGTTTAGCTTTTTATTGTGAGATGCGTCGTCGAATGTCCACCATGGGTATGCTGCAAATTTCCACCATGAATTATGCATGGCTTAGATTGGCGGCCCAGGCGTTTCCCTAACACATATACAAACTCCATGATCCCCACAAGATTTCTAATTCATTTCACACCGCGGGCATCAATAAACAAAAGATCACGATATCAACTCAAAAGAGAAGTGCAATGTTGAAAGCTTGCCCCATGACTGCATGGCTGGGCTAGTCTCCAACTTACAACTTGTAAGCATAACAACTCAACATAAGAGACCACAATGTCAAATTTTTAAGAGCAAGAAAAATAAAGTGTGCCATCCGGTTCGTGAGAGCTTTACTGACCAATTTTCGCATAACACTGGTAAGAGTTTAATTTGAAGAGTAGATAAAAGCAAGTCAAATGTACTTGGAATAGCAAATTGCTAATAGGTATGTATGGTGGACACTTTGGAAAACTTGGTTTTTAGGAGTTGGATGCACGAGTAGAGCTCATACTCAGTACAAGGCGAGGGCTAGCAAAAGACTGGGAGCGACCAACTAAGAGAGCAATAATGGCCATAATCATGCAAAGCGACATTAAAAGAAGCATAAGATGGCATCAAAAGTCAAAAACTAAATGATCATAGAGGCCATTGGCGACTTTGTAAGAGTCTAACATGTGTGAGCATGTGCCAAGTCAACCCAAATAACGCATCAAGGAGAAAACCAAAATAATGCTTCCAAATGATAAAAACAACGCATGATTTTTTCAAAGGCTCATTAAGCAATCTCAGTTATTTGAGACAAGTCATGCTACAGCAAAACCACTAAGTATACTATCCAAAAAACATCAAGCACGACATGCAAAAGCCTAGGCCGCAGTCTACACAAGCTCCTTCTTGTACCACTTTTTTTTGCATAAAGCTTTTTCTCTTTTCCAACACCATTAAAACCTTTTTGAGGAATCTCTTTTGAGGAAAACCAACATATACCAGAAGTACAAATACACCTTGATGCAAAGATAAAACAAGATCTGAACAAAAATCAAGGTGAAAAATGCAAGCTAAACGCAGTAGCAGAAAAAGAGAACACTCATTGAACGATAAGAGTGAAAACTAGAGTGTTCTTGGCAAATGAAAAGCGAGTTCATCTCCTCCAAAAGAAACATGATGTAATCTAACCATTTATTGCAGCAAACTAAACTAAACTAATACTGAAAACTAAAACAACTGACGCTCCAAGAAAAATGCATAATGCATGAAGCAATAAAAATATAGTGTTTTGAAAGGTGACCTGATTTTTGCCGATGAAGAAGGGGGTGCCTCGGGGGCATCCCCAAGCTTTGACGCTTGTACTTCTTGGATATTTCTTGGGGGTTGCATGGGCATCCCCAAGCTTGAGCTTTTGTCCATTCTTCATCTCATCTCATCATTCTCCAATCCCTACACTTGAAAACTTCCTTCATACAAAACTAAACACAATTCTATTGGCAACATTAGTGTAAGCATAACATAGAATCAACCTCTTTTTGCTTCAGGTTTCAACCTAAAACCACCACATATTAAGCATATAGTACTGTAGCAACTTTCCCAAAAGTTCCGTGATCAAAACAACTAAAAAAGAAAGCGATAAAGCGGCAAACACAAATATTGGCAGAAATCTGTCAAAACAGAACAGCTGAAAAAGGTCGAATTTTTTAGGGGTTTTCTGTTGCTCAAATCAAAAAGTGTTCAACTAATGAAAGTTTGGATATAAACTGGGGCATATGCACAAGAAATCGCAGGTCCAAAAGATATACAGAGAATTTTCACGAATTTTTACGGTGCAGCACCAAAAACTGTTTCAGGACAGCAACATCCCCAAATCTTACCTCACTCAAATTAGAGGCTTCTCTTGGCAAAACAATGAAATAAAAAGGATAAGGAGCAGTTATTACAGTAGTAATAACTTCCAAGACTCAAATAAAAGAAAAAGTACTGAAAAGAAAACATTGGGTTATCTCCCAAGAGTGCTTTTCTTTAACGCCTTTGAGCTAGGCGCAGTAATTTGCAAAGATGCTCATGTGGGCGCCATATAAGAGCTTAAGGCAAAGGCGCCATAAAGGAACTTAAAGCAATAGAGAACATCAAAAAGCAAATGTGAAAGACATTTAAATCTGAACCACTTCCTATGAAAAATAGTCTTGTAAAGAGACAAGTCATGAAAGCGCAAAGCAAAAAGCATAGGAAGGCAAAACAAGTACAACTTCAAGAATTGCAACATAAAGAGGGGAAACTAAATATTGTTGAGATCCATCAAACCATGTTTCCCTCTCTCATAATAACTTTTAGTAGCATCATGAATAGAATTAACAATATAACTATCACATAAAGCATCCCTATCATAAGCCACATGCATAAAAGAATTAATACTCACCACAGGAACAATAGTAGTAGGAGCAAATTCAATAGAATAATTATTCTCATCACCATAATCATTATAAATAGGAGGCATATTGTAATCATAACTAATTTTATCCTCAATAATAGGTGAACTAAAAATATTGTACTCATCATCATAGCCATCATAAGCTAGAGGTTTAGTATCATCACAAGCTAAAGAACAGCTATTTCGCAAAGCATATTCTTCAAACATATCATCATAAGAAGGAACATCACATATGGGAGATAAAATATTATCAGAACAAACTTTCTCCACAAAAGCTGGGGAACTAAAAATATCAAGCTTAACAAAACCAGCTTCCCCAAGTGACGAGGGTATGCCCGTTGGGTACCCGCGGATTAGTATACCGGGTCCGGCCCATTATGGAGGTGGACTGGAACAAGGACTCGAAGATGACTTGGAGACGAAGAAGGAAGACTCTAATCTGTATTCGACTAGGACACTTGTAAAACCTTAGCCCGGTTGCATATATAAAGCCAGGCAAGGGCGCCCCTAGAGAGATATCTGAGACAATCTCATAGACATCGAATATCACAGACAAGCAATATCTCGACTAGACAAGATAGATTAGACATAGACTAGATACAATATTCCGCCTATGGCGGCTCCATGTAAACACCACTGTGATTATCTACTAGATTGCTAGCAGGATGTAGCGATCCTCCACCGCGGGGACGTGAACCTGGGTACCTCGTGTGCCAATCTCGATCCCGGAATCTCTAGTCGTTGCTCTTCCCCTGATCCTAAGTCCTTCATCTAGGACATTTGTCGAGTTAACCCCTCGATCCTAAGTAATCTATTCCCCTCGAGTTAACCCCTTCATCTAGGACTTAGGATCGGGGGAAGAGCAACGACTAGAGATTCCGGGATTGAGATTGGCACACGAGGTACCCAGGTTCACGTCCCCGCGGTGGAGGATCGCTACATCCTGCTAGCAATCTAGTAGATAATCACAATGGTGTTTACATGGAGCCGCCGTAGGAGGAATCTTGTATCTAGTCTATGTCTAATCTATCTTGTCTAGTCGAGATATTGCTTGTCTGTGATATTCGATGTCTATGAGATTGTCTCAGATATCTCTCTAGGGGCGCCCTTGCCTGGCTTTATATATGCAACCGGGCTAAGGTTTTACAAGTGTCCTAGTAGAATACAGATTAGAGTCTTCCTTCTTCATCTCCAAGTCATCTTCGAGTCCTTGTTCCAGTCCACCTCCATAATGGGCCGGACCCGGTATACTAATCCGCGGGTACCCAACGGGCATACCCTCGTCACCAAGCTTAGACTTTTCTATAGCATTAGCAATACCAGTGTTCAAAGCAATCATACTAACATCACTATTAGCATGCAAATTAAGCTCCAAAGGTTTTTCAATTTTCTCTTCAAACACTTCATATCTAAACTCAGGAAAAAGACTACAGAACTCTTTGTTTTCCATTAAGCCTAACTAGTGAAAATAAAAACAAGAAACAAAAAGATGTAATTGCAGAATCTAAAGGAAATAACTCCGAGCACTCACACAGGAGGATGCGAATACCTTTTACCTTACCTCCCCGGCAACAGCGCCAGAAAAGAGCTTGATGTCTACACACGCTTCTGTTCTTGTAGACAGTGTTGGGCCTCCAAGTGCAGAGGTTTGTAGAGCAGCAGCAAGTTTCCCTTAAGTGGATCACCCAAGGTTTATCAAACTCAGGGAGGAAGAGGTCAAAGTTATCCCTCCCAAGCATGCCTGCAATTACGATACAGAAAGTCTCTTGTGTCCCCAACACACCCAATACACTTGTCAGATGTATAGGTGCACTAGTTCGGCGAAGAGATAGTGAAATACAAGTAGTAGTGATGATTATGAGTAGTAACTGTAATATGAAATAAGTATCACTGCAAGCAAACATGTAACAAAACAGGAAGTAAACGGTGTGCAATGCTTGGAAACAAGGCCTAGGGATCATACTTTCACTAGTGGACACACTCCCAACAAATATAACATAATTAAACAAATAGATAACTTTTCTTCACTATGGTACTCTGAATTACTCTCCTATTGAATAACACTAATCATTGCATAGGGCTACGAAGCACTCCTCAAAGTTCATCAAGTACTTGACAAACACCACTCATAGAGATATCCAAATCAAATCACAACTCAAGATAGATATTATTGCAACTTAGACCAAGTACTAACACGGTGCACACACTATGAACATTACACCATGAAAGGAGGAATAGATCACTTCAATACTATCATAGTGATAATTATTCTCGTAATCCATAAAAGATCACAATCGTAGCCTAGACAAGTACCACCATGATGCACGCACTGTCACCGTTACACCATGGCAGGAGGAATAGATTACTTTAATAACACCACTAGAGTACACATAATGATGAAGAGTAGCATCTACTTATTCAACATGATACAAAGCTCACGATCACATAAAGATCACATCATGGGAGAGAGAGGTGAACCACATAGCTACCGGTAGAGCCCTCAGCCCCGGGGATGAACTACTCCCTCCTCATCATAGGAGACAGCAAGGTTGATGGAGATGGCAGTGAGGTCAATGGAGGCGGCGGAGACGGCGATGGAGACCGATGGAGATGGCTCCGGGGGCACTTCCCCATCCCGGCAGGGTGCCGGAACTGAGACTTCTGTCCCCCGAAATTCGTCGATGGCGACGGCGGAGCTACGGAACTCTTTCTGGAAAATTGCCGACTCCCCTAGGGTTTTCCATCCCGAGGCTTTATATAGGCGAAGGGGCGTCGTCAGGGGGCAGCCAGGGGCTCCTCACCCATAGGGGGCGCGGCCAGGGGCTAGGTCATGCCCACCTAGTGTGAGGCTGGCCCCTGGCCCCCCTCCGGCTCTCTTTCGGTCCTCGTCCTTTGTCCGAGAAAAATAGGAGTTCTGGAACTTGTTTCGTCCAATTCCGAGAATATTTCCTATGTAGCTTTTCTAAAACACAAAAACAGCTGAAAACAGGGAACTGGCACTGTGGCATCTTGTCAATAGGTTAGTTTCGGAAATCGCATAAAAACGCCATGAAGTGTAACGAAACACAAGGCAAATGGTGTAAAAATAAGCATGGAGCATCAAAAATTATAGATACGTTTGAGACGTATCAATCTACATCAACACCGCACCGCAATCAAGCTGTTTTCTGGCGCAGTTTCTGGGGAAAAAGAAGACTTCTGCAAGGGGAGTTTCGCACGCACATCCTTTGCTTTGTTTTTTGTTTTGCTTTACTTTTTTTTGCTTACATCTTTTTATCAAAAACACAAAAAATCAGTTTCCTTTATAGTTGTTATTTATGTATAGTTTAGTTGCTACTACTATGTCGCCCGAGGAAATGATCTTCACTTTCAAACAAAAGAGTGAGGAAAGTTTGAAAGAAGCTTGTTCTAGAATTTATGATTGGCATGGAAAAACTGAACCGAAAATCACTTTGAGTTTGCTTCTTAGTTGCTTTTATTTTGGACTTGCTCTTTGTTATAGATGTGCTTTGGATACTACAGCAGAAGGAGATCAAGCTTTCAATATTATAAAAACGTTGATTACAATTTATAGCATGCCAACTGATTTTGATTCCTCTCTTGTGAGCATTTTTAATAGACTTAATACTCTCGAAACTAGCACTACTCGTTTGGGTAATTGCTATAGTACTTTGCGCCAGTATTTTGATTATGTTCCAATAAATTCTGAACCTTCGAGTTGGTACCTACGGTAAAAATCACCATTAGTGGTGAAACTTTTCATGCTCGTTGTGATATTATGTCTGAATTTTGTCTTATTCCAAAGGATGTTTATGAATCTTTGGAAGCTTTCTGAGGGGGGAGAATAAATTTCTCTTACTAATAATGCCACTATATTTCCCGTTGGAATAGCTGAAGGAGTTTATACAAAAGTCCTAGGAAAAATGGTATCTACTGATTATCTTGTTATTGAATGTGTAGGAAAAGGACAAATCACGCTTGGAAGGTCTCTACTAAAGCTTCTAGGCGCCGTTATAGATGTGGGAAAAGGCACCATAAGATTCATCTCTCCACCTTGCAATAATCATGTGTTCCCTAAAGTTAAGAGCAAAGGTAAGAGAGGAAGGCGTAAGGCACCCGTTGACCCTAATGCTTCATCGCTTGATATTACTTGATTTGCACTTTCTGCGCCTAGCTCAAAGGCGTTAAAGAAAAGCATTCTTGGGAGATAACCCATTGTTTTACTTTCAGTTCTTTTTATTTTATTTGAGTCTTGGAAGTTATTACTACTTTAATAACCTCTCCTTATCCTTTTTATTTCGTTGTTGTGCCAAGACAAAGCTCTAATTTGAGTGAGGTAAGATTTGGGGATGTTGATGTCTCGAAACAGATTTCGGTGCTACACCATAAAAATTCATGAAAATTCTCAGAATATCTTATTGACCTGAGATTTCTTGTGCATATGCCCCAGGTTATATCCAAACTTTCATTAGTTTTACACTTTTTGATTTGAGCAACAAAAAACCCTCGAAAAAATCGACCTTTGTCAGCTGTTCTGTTTTGACAGATTTCTGCCACTATTTGTGTTTGCCTCTCGATCGCTTTCTTTTTGAGTTCTTTTGATCACGGAACTTTTGGGGAAGTTTCTACAGTAGTATATGTTTTATATGTGATGGTTTTGAGTTGAAATCTGAACCAAAAAAGGGTTGATTCATTATTATGCTTACACTAATGTTGCTAATAGAATTGTGTTGAGTTTTGTATGAAGAAAGTTTTCAAGTGTACGGATTGGAGAATGATGAGATGAGTTGAAGAATGGACAAAAGCTCAAGCTTGGGGATGCCCACGCACCCCAAGAAATATTCAAGAGGTACAAGCGTCAAAGCTTGGGGATGCCCCCGAGGCACCCCTTCTTCATCGGCAAAAATCAGGTCACCTTTCAACACACTATATTTTTATTGCTTCATGCACTATGCATTTTTCTTGGAGCATCTTTACTTTAGTTTTCAGTTTTATTTTGTTTTGTTTGCTGCAATAAATGGTTGGACCCCAACAAATTTCTTTTGGAGAAGTTGCCTTGCTTTTCATTTGCCAAGAACACTCTGTTTTTCACTCTTATCGTTCAACGAGTGTTCTCTTTTTCTAGAACTGCGTTTAGCTTTTATTTTTCGCCTTGATTTTTGTTCAGATCTTGTTATATCATTGCATCAAGGTGTATTTTTACCTCTGGTCCATATTGGTTTTCATCAAAAGAGTTGTTTCAAAAAGGTTCGAATGGTGTTGGAAAAGAGAAAAAAAATTCATGCAAAAAAGTGGTACAAAAAGGAGCTTGTTTAGACTGCGGCTTAGACTTTTGCATGTCGTGCTTGATATCGTTTTTATAGTATGCTTAGTGGTTTTGCTGTAGCATGACTTGTCTCAAATGACTGAGATTGCTTAATGTGCCTTTGAAAAAATCATGCGTTGTTTTTATTATTTGGAAGCATTATTTTGGTTTTCTCCTTGATGCTTTATTTGGGTTGACTTGGCACATGCTTACACATGTTTGATTCATACAAAGTCGCCATAAGCCTCTATGATCATTTAGTTTTTGACTTTTGATGCCATCTTATGCTTCTCTTAATGATGTTTTGTCGCTATGCATGATTATGGCCGTTATTGCTCTCTTAGTTGGTCGGTCCCAGTCTTTTGCTAGCCCTCATTTTGTACTGAGTATGAGCTCTACTCGTGCATCCAACTCCTAAAAACCAAGTTATTCCAATTTGTCCACCATAAATACCTATTAGCAATTTGCTATTCCAAAGTACATTTGACTTGCTTTTATCTATCCTTCAAATTAAACTCTTTTGGTGTTATGCGAAAATTGGTCAGTAAAGCTCTCACGAACCTGATGGCACACTTTATTTTTCTCGTACTTAAAAAATAAACATTGTGGCTCTCTTATGTTGAGTTGTTATGCTTGCAAGTTGTAAGTTGGAAATTAGCCAAACCATACCGTCATGGGGTAAGCTTTCAACATTGCACTTCTTATTTGAGTTGATATCGTGGTCTTTTGTTTATGGATACTCGCGATGTGAAATAAGTTGGGAATCTTGCGGGATCATGGAGTTTTTATATGTGTTAGGGAAACGCCTGGGCCGCTAATCTAAGCCATGCATAATTCATGGTGGAAATTTATAGCATGTCCATAGTGAACATTCGACGACGCATCTCAAAATAAAAAGCTATACCAATGGTAAATAAAAGAGATGCCGAGGTGTTCATTGTCTATTTGTCCTATCATTTTGATGTGGGCTTGTTCCATGTCATCGGGCACAGAGGTACCCCATTGGCGGTTCTCGATGATACTTGTATACTTACAATGACAAGAGCTTGCTTGGGATTCTAAGTCGAGTAGCATGAGGTTTGGGTATTCATACTTCACGGGACACGAGGTTTTCAACTTATGATTTGTCAAGCATATGCTTCATAATTGTACTCGCATTAACTTTAACCATTCAAGATGCCTATGATGAGGGCAATGAGAGCTCAAAGCTAGTAAGTACCATAATTTTTGAAGGTTTATAAAACTTACAATCACTGCTTCCCTCTGCGAATGGCCTTTCTTTTACTTTTATGTTGAGCCTCCACCTTCTACCTTTATGCACCGTCTAAGAGAGCATAGTTGTCATTCTGAGTTTAATGTGCATAGTCCCAAAGTTTATCATTGATTGACTCATGATTTTGGTTTCACTTGTTCTTAAATTATTTGTATCTAATCGCCCTCTTAAACTTGAAGGTGTCCTATGCATTTATGTCTTGCTCTCTCATGAAGGACAAGCTGAAAACCATTTGCATATTATTTGAACACATGTTTGACTTTCATTGTTTCATTTTCATGATCTTTCATTTGTGTTCATTTTCATGTTATAACATGGTTGCTAAGTTTCTTCTATCAAGATTATGTCTTTCATGCCCATGTTTTAAGTTCTTTTGATCCCAGCACTCAATGCTTACATAGATGATCAAGATTGTGTTGGTGCATGTCACCTCAAAAATCATTTCTTTTGTTATCACTTACCTACTCGAGGACGAGCAGGAGTTAAGCTTGGGGATGCTGATACGTCTCAAATGTATCTATAATTTTTGATGCTCCATGCTTGTTCTTACACCATTTGCTTAGTGTTTTGTTACACTTCGTGGCGTTTTTATGCATTTTCCGGGACTAACCTATTAACAAGATGCCACGGTGCCAGTTCCCTGTTTTCTGCTATTTTTGTGTTTCAGAAAAGTTACACAGGAAATATTCTCGGAATTGGACGAAACAAAAGCCAAACATCTAGATATTTAATGAAGCTTCTAGAAGTCCGAAGAGGAGATGGAGGGGGGCCACGGGGTGGCCACACCTCCAGGGGGCACGGCCTACCCCTGGCCCACGCCGCCCTGTGGTGAGGGCCCCCTAGCCCACCTCTGGCGCTGCCCCTTTGCCTATAAAGACCCCCCGACGGGAAAAACCTAAAGACCCGATCAATTTTCCAGAAACACATCGCGATCCGCCACCGTCATCGACCTGAGATCGGGAGGGTCCAGAAGCTCTTCCCGGCACCCTGCCGGAGAGGGGAATCGTCACCGGAGGTCTTCTTCATCGCCATGCTTGCCTCCGGCGTGATGAGTGAGTAGTCTACCTTGGACTATGGGTCCATAGCAGTAGCTAGATGGTTGTCTTCTCCACCATGTGCTCCATGTTTAGATCTTTATTCTATCAATTGCCCAACTATAATTTGTTTACCCAGCATGTTGTTATTTATTTTATGGAGAGACACCACAAGTGAACTGTGGACCCCGGTCCAATTTCCTTTACATTGTTACACCGTTTTACTATTACTCGCACTGTTTACTTTCTCGCATACTACTATTGCTTTCCACTCGATACGATCATACCTTTGTTTACAGTAAACCAGTGAGATTGACAACCTCATCGTAAGTTGGCAGCAAAGTACTTGGTTGTGTTGTGTGTAGGTTCCGCGTTGCTACTAGTTGATGACGCACCAACAAGTGTCATAAACGGCGCCCTTGCTGGAGTGTCACGAAGCTAGCAAGCATCACCTTCTTAAGTTTGGCTCTTTCCTACTGGATCGACAAACCTCGGTTTCTTACTAAGGGAAAACTTGCTACTGTGCTCATCATACCTTCCTCTTGGGGTTCCCAACTGGGTGGTCATCCTGCCTGCATCAAGCTAATTTTCTGGCACCATTGCCGGGGAAAAAGAAGACTTCTGCAAGGGGAGTTTCGCATGCACATCCTTTACTTTGTTTTAATTTTGCTTTACTTTATTTTTACTTGCATCATCTTTATCAAAAGTACAAAAAAATTAGTTTCCTATTAGTTGTTATTTTTGCTTGTCTGCTTTTAGCTTTGCTAGAATGGGTACTCAAGAGAACACCAAGTTGTGTGATTTTACTAGCACTAATAATAGTGATTTTATCTGCACTCCTATTGCGCCACCTGCTCCTGCTGCGAATTTTTATGAGATTAAACCTGCTTTATTGAACCTTGTTATGAAAGAGCAATTTTCTGGTGCTAGTACTGATGATGTTACAGCTCATCTCCACAATTTTGTTGAGCCATGTGAGATGCAGAAATATAAGGATGTAGAAGGTGATATTATTAAGCTTAAGTTGTTTTCTTTTTCTTTGAGATGAAAAGCTAAGGATTGGTTGCTATCTTTGCCTAGAAATAGTATTGATTCTTGGGTTAAGTGTAAGGATGCTTTTATTGGAAAATACTATCCTCCTGCTAAGATTATAGCTTTGCATAGTGATATCATGAAGTTTAGACAGTTTGATAATGAACATGTTGCTCAAGCTTGGGAAAGAATGAAATCTATGATAAAGAATTGCCCTACTCATGGACTGACTACTTGGATGATTGTCCAAACTTTTTATGCAGGACTGAATTTTTCTTCAAGAAACCTATTGGATTCAGCTGCTGGAGGCACTTTTATGTCCCTTACCTTGGGCGCTGCAACAAAGCTCCTTGACAACATGATGGTAAATTATTCTGAATGGCACATCGAGAGAGCTCCACAAGGTAAGTAGGTAAATTATGTTGAGGAAACCTCTTCTTGAGTAATAAGATTGATGCTATTATGCTTATGCTTTCTAATGATAGGACTCATGTAGATCCTAATAATGTTCCTTTGGCCTCTTTGGTTGCTCAAGAAGAGCATGTTGATGTAAACTTCATTAGAAATAATAATTTTAATAACAATGCTTATAGAAACAATTTTGCTAGTAACAATTATAGGCCGTATCCTTCTACCAACGGTAATGGTTATGGTAACTCTTATGGTAATTCCTCCAACAACACTAGGGCCGCTCCCTCTGAGCTTGAGGTAATGCTCAAGGACTTCATCGGTAAGCAAACTGCTTTTAATAAGTCTGTTGAGGAAAAGTTAGGCAAAATTGATATTCTTGCTTCTAAAGTTGATAGCCTTGCTCTTGATGATGAACTTCTGAAACTAAAAGTGTTGCCTAATGAGGTGAAAGAGAACAATACTTTTGCCACTGCTAATGCTATCCAAGTTAGAATTGATGAAAATGTTAGGACGTTAGCAGAATTGCATGCCAGGTGGGAAAGAGAAGATGAGATGGCTAGAAAGATGAAGGTATGTACCATTACTACCTCTAATGATGTTTTTCCAAATGCTAGCAATCCTCTTACTTTGATTGGTGTAGAGAAAACTCCTACTCCTTGTGTTAAAAAGCCCAAAACAGCAAAAACTTTTTCTCAAAAGAGCGCTGAATTTTTTTGGAGTGTAGGAGATGATAGCTCTATTTATTTTAATGATTTTGATGTTGATGGCTGCAATATATCTGAAGTTATTTTGTTCTTGCAAAAGCTTGCTTTGAGTCCTAATGCTAGACCTATAAATGTTGCTTTTACTAAGCATATTACCAATGCTCTCATGAAAATTAGGGATGAAAAGTTGAAGCAAAAAGCTTCTATTCCCAAGAAGTTAGAAGATGGTTGGGAACCCATCATTGATATGCATGTTAATGGTTTTGATTTCCATGCTTTATGTGATCTAGGTGCTAGTATTTCTATTATGCCTAGAAAGATTTATGACATGCTTGATTTACCACCGCTTGAAAAGTGTTATTATGATGTTCCTATTGCTGATGTTGCTAAGAAGATACCTTTGGGAAGGATTTATGATGTTCTTATTATGGTTAACAATAGCCTTGTTCCCGTTGATTTTCTTGTTATGGATGTTGAATGCAATGCGTCATGTCCTATTATTTTGGGAAGACCCTTTCTTCGAACTGTAGGTGCCATCATTGATATGAGGGAAGGCACCATCAAATATCAATTCCCACTCAAGAAAGGTATAGAATACTTCCCTAGAAAGAGGAAGAAATTACTTTTTGACTCTATTCTTAGAGCAAATTATGAACTTGATGCTTCATCGCTTGATATTACTTGATTTGCACTTTCTGCGCCTAGCTCAAAGGCGTTAAAGAAACGCACTCTTGGGAGATAACCCATTGTTTTACTTTCAGTTCTTTTTCTTTTATTTGAGTCTTGGAAGTTATAACTACTGTAATAACCGCTCCTTATCCTTTTTATTTCGTTGTTGTGCCAAGAGAAACCTCTAATTTGAGTGAGGTGAGATTTGGGGATGTTCCTGTCCTGAAACAGATTTCGGTGCTGCACCGTAAAAATTCGTGAAAATTCTCAAAATATCTTTTTGACCTGCGATTTCTTGTGCATATGCCCTAGGTTATATCCAAACTTTCATTAGGTATACACTTTTTGATTTGAGCAACAGAAAACCCTCAAAAAATCGACATTTGTCAGTTGTTCTGTTTTGACAGATTTCTGCCACTATTTGTGTTTGCCTCTCTATCGCTTTCTTTTTAAGTTCTTTTGATCACGGAACTTTTGGGGAAGTTTTCTACAGTAGTATATGCTTTATATGTGGTGGTTTTGAGTTGAAATCTGAAGCAAAAAGGGGTTGATTTATTATTATGCTTATACTAATATTGCTAATAGAATTGTGTTTAGTTTTGTATGAAGGAAGTTTTCAAGTGTAGGGATTGGAGAATGATGAGATGAGTTGAAGAATGGACAAAAGATCAAGCTTGGGGATGCCCATGTCACCCCAAGAAATATCCAAGAGGTACAAGCATCAAAGCTTGGGGATGCCCCCGAGGCACCCCTTCTTCATCGGCAGAAATCAGGTCACCTATCAACACACTATATTTTTATTGCTTCATGCACTATGCATTTTTCTTGGAGCGTCAGTTGATTTATTTTTCAGTTTAGTTTAGTTTTGTTTGCTGCAATAAATGGTTGGACCCCAACAAATTTCTTTTGGAGAAGTTGCCTTGCTTTTCATTTGCCAAGAATACTCCGTTTTTCACTCTTATCGTTCAACGAGTGTTCCCTTTTTCTAGAACCGCGTTTAGCTTTCATTTTACGCCTTGATTTTTGTTCAGATCTTGTTATATCTTTATATCAAGGTGTATTTTGACCTCTGGTTCATGTTGGTTTTCATCAAAAGAGTTGTTTCAAAAAAGGTTCTAATGGTGTTGGAAAAGAGAAAAAATTTCTTGCAAAAAAGTGGTACAAAAAGGAGCTTGTTTAGACTGCGACTTAAGCTTTTGCATGTCGTGCTTGATGTTGTTTTGATAGTATGCTTAGTGGTTTTGTTGTAGCATGACTTGTCTCAAATGACTGAGATTGCTTAATGAGCCTTTGAAAAAATCATGCGTTGTTTTTATTATTTGGAAGCATTTAATTTGGTTTTCTCCTTGATGCTTTATTTGGGTTGACTTGGCGCATGCTTATAACATGTTTGACTCATACAAAGTCGCCATAAGCCTCTATGATCATTTAGTTTTTGACTTTTGATGCCATCTTATGCTTCTCTTAATGATGTTTTATCGCTATGCATGATTATCGCCGTTATTGCTCTCTTAGTTGGTCGCTCCCAGTCTTTTGCTAGCCTTCATTTTGTACTGAGTATGAGATCTACTCGTGCATCCAACTCCCAAAAACCAAGTTGTTCCAATGTGTCCACCATACATACCTATTAGCAATTTTCTATTCCAAAGTATATTTGACTTGCTTTTATCTATCCTTCAAATTAAACTCTTTTGGTGTTATGCGAAAATTGGTCAGTAAAGCTCTCACGAACCAGATGGCACACTTTACTTTTCTCGTTCTTAAAATTTTGACATTGTGGCTCTCTTATGTTGAGTTGTTATGCTTGCAAGTTGTAAGTTGGAAATTAGCCAAACCATGCCGTCATGGGGTAAGCTTTCAACATTGCACTTCTTATTTGAGTTGATATCGTGATCTTTTGTTTATGGATACTCGCGATGTGAAATAAATTGGGAATCTTGTGGGATCATGGAGTTTGCATACGTGTTAGAGAAACGCCTGGGCCGCTAATCTAAGCCATGCATAATTCATGGTGGAAATTGACAGCATGCCCATAGTGAACATTCGACAACGCATCTCAAAATAAAAAGCTATACCAATGGTAAATAAAAGAGATGCTGAGGTTTTCATTATCTGTTTGTCCTGTCATTTTGATGTGGGCTTGTTCCATGTCACCGGGCACGGAGGTACCCCGTGAGCGGTTCTCGATGATACGTGTATACTTACAATGACAAGAGCTTGCTTGGGACTCTAAGTCGAGTAGCATGAGGTTTGGGTATTCATACTTCACGGGACACGAGGTTTTCAACTTATGATTTGTCAAGCATATGCTTCATAATTGTACTCACATTAACTTTAACCATTCAAGATGCCTATGATGGGGGCAATGAGAGCTCAAAGCTAGTAAGTACCATAATTTTTGAAGGTTTATAAAACTTGCAATCACTGCTTCCCTCTGCGAAGGACCTTTCTTTTACTTTTATGTTGAGTCTCCACCTTCTACCTTTATGCACCGTCTAAGAGAGCATAGTTGTCATTCTGAGTTTAATATGCATAGTCCCAATGTTTATCATTGATTGACTCATGATTTTGGTTTCACTTGTTCTTAAATTATTTGTATCTAGTTGCCCTCTTAAACTTGAAGGTGTCCTATGCATTTATGTTTTGCTCTCTCATGAAGGACAAGCTAAAAATCATTTGCTATGTTTTTGCATATGATTTGAACACACGTTTGACTTTCATTGTTTCATTTTCATGATCTTTTATTTGTGTTCATTTTTATGTTATAACATGGTTGCTAAGTTTCTTCTATCAAGATTATATCTTTCATGCCCATGTTTAAGTTCTTTTGATCCCAGCACTCAATGCTTTACACAGATGATCAAGATTGTGTTGGTGCGTGTCACTTCAAAAATTATTCTTTTATTATCACTTACCTACTCGAGGACGAGCAGGAGTTAAGCTTGGGGATGCTGATACGTCTCAAACGTATCTACTCCCTCCGGTACGAAATAGATGACGCACGGTTGTTTTCGCAAAAAAAAACCCTGACAAACTTCCGACCAAACCAGCCATCCACGCCGACCGGCCCTCTTCCTTGCTCTCTCCCTTGCTCTCTTCTAGACACTGCCCGCCGCCTGCCACCGCCGCCTTTCTCCCCCTGCGTCGTGCTGCTGCCCCCCTCTTCCTCTTCCTCCTCGTTGTCGTCCTCTTCCTCCCACTCCTCGCATAAATCCGCTCTTCCACTCGCTCCCCGCCCGTGGACCGACCTGTAGGCAAAGGTCAAACTTTTGTGCGGGGGCGCTAGACCTGCGAGCGGCGGTGCGGGATCTGCGTGCTGCTGCCTCCTCGAGCTCCTGCCTTCCCGAGCTCTTGCCAGAGTGTTGCCTCGCCGAGCTCCGGCCAGACGGAGGGACATGGCGCAGCCGCCAAGACGGGTCCCCTGAGCTCGTCTCCGTCGTCCACGAGCGGCAGCCTCGGCTTCTACGTCATGCACCGCATGGCACCTCCTTACTATGTAGGCGCCCAAAGAGATCCCTAAATTTCCACAGGCGCCCAAGGAGATCCCTCGATTACCACTGTATTTGTGGGTGAGTGGCTAAAGTGGTTGTACACGGATGTCACACAGAAGCTGGAATTTCCCCATTCTTCAATTTGATATGAAATGACATCAATTTAGCTGTGTTGCTTAAGTGTCAGTGGAACACACAAAGTATCCAGGAAGAGCTTATAATTAGGATTTCACATGCATGCTCTAGTCAGTATTTAAGGGATGCATTTCACAAAGTATTGTTCTGTAGTAACCTAGTCTCTTTTTGTCGAGAGGTGCACCATGAAGTGTTCAGACAATCCATGATTCATTCTGTAAGGACACACATCTGGATCACAACATTCATTTGATGATGTGACTCTTTTCTTCACCAGATTATACTTTATGCAAATAGGTACAGTAGAAATTTAGCTCTAATTTAGTTGCCTCATCTAGCAGTCAGCAGTTTGTTAGCTACAGAAAATCCTTATATGTACTTACTGTTATCTTACTTCTGAATTTTATTACTCCCTGCCGCTTGTGATATCTGTATGTTGCTGTGTGAAATATGATTGCGTTTTAACTGAACTTGAACAATAGCACCAGTAACTTGAACAATAGCATCACTTCTTTAAGTTCATCCACCCTTAGAAAATCCCTATCTTAATTTCTGAATATTTGTACTCTACTGCTTTGCAAATATTCAGACCTGTTTTTATTTTGCCATTTAATTTTACTGGGTTTAATGGGTTATGAACTTGACATGTTTCCCCTTTCTGCTGATTCCAGTGATGATGAAGAGTGGTCTGGGAAATGTAAGTAAATGTAAATGTATGATCTTCTCTGCGTAGTTGACCCCTGTGTTTAAATTTTAGTGATGGAATTCTGTATTAGACTGCCTTATTTCTGAATTATAGTCCCACCTCATTCAAATAATACTATACTGAAAAGATGGTCTTTCTTCGATATATTGGCTGTTTACATAGTTTAAGAGTGCAAGAAAATATCTGTAGCAGAACTTAGCATAACAGTAGATTAGCATCACATTTATGTTTTACCTATAGGTTCTTCTAGCATGCTTATCAAAATAAATGCATGGCATGTAATTTCCTGCATGGGTGAATGAATTGCAAAAGACAAAGCCCTTGGGGAAATCCCGACACAATCAGAAGTCCTTCCCTCATCTCTTCTTCCTCGCTCCGCTCGCAGACCACTGAATATGGGTTAGTTTTGATTTTGGATCAATTGCGTTATCCTACTGTATGCCATGGTTATTAAGAATTTCCTGTTTATCATGGTGTTGTTGTTAGCTTTTGGTCATCCTAGTGTGTTCTTCTTTACCATGGTAGAGCACGTCTCATTATTGTCCTGCTGAAATCACCTTAGGGTGCCTTATTTATCAACAGGAAATGGCACAAAATGGAATTGACTAGTATGCTGTACAGACAACAAGAGATGAATCTAGCAAGTCTGATACTTAGCTCTAGTTGAGTGTAGAATTTGCAATGTTTCATTGAGTGAAATTGTGTGTAGAATTGACCACAACTGCACTTCTTTATGGACGCCACATTCAAGTTATGTTCACAAGCATGTTAATTTTATCAGATACAATGTGCATTTTCAGTTCTTTCAAATATAAGTTTGCTTGTCCTTTTAGGTTTGGCATGGCACTGATGATTCTAACCTTCAGCTCACATGCCAGTTCATGTACTGAGTCCGTGACCATCTTAGTGTGATCTAAGCCTTGTACCAGCACGTTTACTTCAGTCCATTTTCTATCAAATATCTTGCAACATCAATTGATAGTTCAACAAGGGGCTATGTAATTGTTCAACCAGGAGCAATCAGTAACATCAATTAATAGTTTAACTAGAAACATCAATATATGTTCTCTTTACAAGTTTCAGTACAAACTCAGCTAGTTGTGCACAAGAATTCAGATATGATTGGGTTTGTCTGAACTCAAAAGTGATCGAGTGTTTCTCTGAACTCAAAATTGACTGAGTGTTTCTCTGAACTTTAGGCTATCGCGGCTGCAGGCGATGGTGACCACAAATCGGTGGCGAAACAAACATGGGGAGACGGAGAAAAGGTCAATGATGTGCCCCTGCTCACCCTGGGCTTGAAGGAGGTCTAGGGGTCCTCGGATTTTGCCTGGCTTGTCCACGATGTCAGCAGATGAAGTCGGGCTCACTGTCGTTGATCTGCTGCTTCTCGACACGATCCAGAGGGCGGTGATGTGGATGGCAGCGCTAGGAAGAGGTCGGCGGAAGAGCTTGGGTGCTCCGGTTTGGTGGTCGACGAGGAAGAGGCAAAAGAGCTTGGGTGATGCGGAGGAGGATCTCGACGTCAGGGATGGGAACGTGGCAAGGAGGACAGAGTTGGAACGGGAGTGGTGGGACTTGTTCTCCCGCGCCAGGGCTATCCCTCCGTCGGCGTGTCCTCGCCCTCCGTCGGTGAGCGGAGCAGCGGCGCGGCTGTAGGAGGGAGCTCCGCACGTGCGGAGCAGTGCGACCCCCGCGGGGGGCCTCCAAAGCGAGCAGGCTAGCAGGGAGATCCCCGAGTGAGCCATCCGGCGGCTATCAGAGCAGTTGCGGATCGGCGGCGGACTGCCAGGGAGCGGCGGACGGAGGGGAGGACGGAGACGATGAAGATCTGAACTTGGAATTTCAGATCGCGGGATACAGATGAAACGTTTTTACTATATGCTGGACTTTTTTGCAAAATGTACAATATACTGGACGTCCGACAGCCTTTTCGTGCCGGAGGGAGTATAATTTTTGATGCTCCATGCTTGTTCTTACACTATTTGCTTAGTGTTTTGTTACACTTCGTGGCGTTTTTATGCATTTTCCGGGACTAACTGATACGTCTCCAACGTATCCATAATTTTTGATGCTCCATGCTTGTTTTTACACCATTTGTTTAGTGTTTCGTTACACTTCATGGCATTTTTATGCATTTTCCGGAACTAACCTATTAACGAGATGCCACAGTGCCAGTTCCCTGTTTTCTGCTGTTTTTGTGTTTCAGAAAAGTTACACAGGAAATATTCTCAGAATTGGACGAAACAAAAGCCAGACGTCTAGATATTTCACGGAGCTTCCAGAACACCGAAGAGGAGACGGAGAGGGGCCACAGGGCGCCCACACCACAGGGCTGTGCAGCCTAGGGCTGGCCCACGCCCCCTGGTGGTGTGGCCACCCTGGCCCTCTTCTGACGACGCCCCTTCGCCTATAAAGACCCCCCGACGGGAAAAACCTAAATACCCGATCACTTTTCTAGAACACATCGCGATCCGCCGCCGCCGTCGACCCAAAGATCGGGAGGGTCCAGAAGCTCTTCCCGGCACCCTGCCGGAGAGGGGAATCGCCACCGGAGGTCTTCTTCATCGCTATGCTTGCCTCCGGTGCGATGAGTGAGTAGTCTACCTTGGACTATGGGTCCATAGCAGTAGCTAGATGGTTGTCTTCTCCACCATGTGCTTCATGTTTAGATCTCGTGAGCTGCCTTACATGATCGAGATCACCGTTATGTAATTCTACATGTTGTGTTTGTTGAGATCCGATGAATATTGGTGTTATGATTGAGTTGATGTGCTGAATATTATCTTATGTTATCTCTATATTGTTTATGATCTTGCATGCTCTCCGTTGTTAGTAGCTATCTTGGCCAAGTAGTTGCTAGTGACTCCAAGAAGGGGTATTTATGCTCGATAGTGGGGTCATGCCTCTATTTAATCGAGGGGAGTGACAGAAACCTCTAAGGTTGTAGATGTGTTGTTGCTACTAGGGGGAAAACAACATTCATATGCTCGAGGGCATATGCTTTGTTTACATTACACACTTTGCTTAATGCAGTTATCTGTTGTTCGTAACTTAATACTTGTGGAGTTCTCGGATTGATTCGCCACAAGTGGATTATTAGTCATAGATGCAGTTGGATGGCGGTCTATGTATCTTGTTGTAATGCCCAGAGTAAATCTCATAGTGATCCTCGTGACATATGCACGTTGTCTTTATTCTATCAATTTCCCAACTGTAATTTGTTTACCCAAAATGTATTATTTTATCTTTTGGAGAGACACCGCTAGTGAACTGTGGACCCCGGTCCTATTTTCTTTACATTGCTATCACCTGTTTACTTTACTCACACTGTTTACTTTACTCGCATATTACTATTATCACTTTCCACTCGATACGCTCATACCCTTTGTTTCAAGCAAACCGGTGAGATTGACAACCTCATCGTAAGTTGGGAACAAAGTATTTGGTTGTGTAGTGTGCAGGTTCCACGTTGCCGCTCGCAAAGCAAAGCTCGGACGAGGCGCCCTATAAATTGTCTGGAGTTATCGCGAAGCTAGCGGGCATCACCTTCAGTCGTAATTTGTCCTCCTACTGGATTGATAACCTTGGTTTCATAACTGAGGGAAAACTTGCTGCTATCTTCATCAAAACCTTCTCTTGGGGTTTTCCAACTGGCCGGTCATTTACTACATATTCCCACGTCAACTTGGCTCTAGAAGTTTCTGTCGCCGTTGCCGTGTATTAAAGAAGAAGCTTTCACACCATCATCACCGCGCCATCAACAAGTTTTCTGGCGCCGTTGCCGGGGAGGAAAAGAAGACTTCTGCAAGGGGAGTTTCACACGCACATCCTTTACTTTGTTTTTTGTTTTGCTGTACTTTATTTTACTTGCTTCATTTTATCAAAAATACAAAAATTTTAGTTCCTTCTATATAGTTGTTATTTTTGTTGGTCTGTTATTGTCTTGCTTTATCATGCTTTCTATCAATGGTTGGTTTCTTTTAAACTAAATCTTTTGGCAAGGTGGGTTCACAGAAGAGCAGCAAAATTATTATGAGGAACACCGCTTGTCACATAAAGGGGAACACTTATGGGAACAAATCAATAGATTGTATATCATTGCTAGAAATGTGTGCTCTACTTATAATGTTACTTATTGCTTTGATAGATCTTGTTGTTGTAGGAGGTATAAACACATTCCTTTTCAGTGTGAGTATAATGATGATGTTACCATATCTTCTTATATTAATGGAAATTATGACTTTTATGATGTGAAACAAATTGAAGAATTTATTGATTGGAAGGGTGCATTTGAACTTGCTTATTTGCTTGAAAATACTGATGATGGACCTTATAAATATGAGGTTTATGATATACTTACATTTTGCTTTGATAATTACAAGGAAGAAAATGGCTATATTCTTAAATATCTTAATAGATGCTCTCCAATGAAAGAGACTAATGCCTTGAAGGAGCCTATGGAAGAAGAAATTGCTGAAACTGGAAGCTCATTGGATGAAAAAGAGGAGGAGAGTGATGATCAAGAGGAGGAAGAATGGAGCTACCCATGTCTACCTCCCAATAAGAGTAACTCTTTAACTAATACCTTATTTGATAGCCCTCCATCCTTAAAAAAGGAGGATGAGTGTGATACTTATATTGTTGAGTTTGATCATGATGCTACTGAAAATTATTATGAGAGACCAAAATATGGTTGTTGGAATTCTCATGTTACTAAAATACCTCTCTTTATATTGAAAGTTCCGAAGTTGCTCTTGTTGTATCTACCCATACTTGTGACTATGTGCTTATTTGATTTATTTTCTTACAATATTCCTATGCATAGGAAATGGGTTAGACTTAAATGTGTTTTATATTTTCTCCTTGATGCTCTTTTTGGCTTCCATTCATATTTCTTATGTGAGCATCTTCTCAAATTACTGTGCCTAGCTCAAAGGCGTTAAAGAAAACCACTCTTGGGAGATAACCCAAATGTTTTTACATTCAGTTCTTTTTCTTTTATTTGAGTCTTGGAAGTTATTACTACTGTAATAACCGCTCCTTATCCTTTTTATTTCGTTTTTGTGCCAAGAAAAGCCTCTAATTTGAGTGAGGTAAGATTTGGGGATGTTGCTGTCCTGAAACTGTTTTCGGTGCTGCACCGTAAAAAATCGTGAAAATATTCTCTGTATATCTTTTGGACCTGCGATTTCTTGTGCATATGCCCCAGGTTATATCCAAACTTTCATTAGTTGAACACTTTTTTATTTGAGCAACAAAAAACCCTCTAAAAATTCGACCTTTGTCAGCTGGTCTGTTTTGACAGATTTCTGCCAATATTTGTGTTTGCCGCTTTATCGCTTTCTTTTTTAGTTCTTTTGATCACGGAACTTTTGGGAAAGTTGCTACAGTAGTATATGCTTTATATGTGGTGGTTTTGAGTTGAAACCTGAAGCAAAAAAGGTTTGATTCAATGTTATGCTTACACTAATGTTGCTAATAGATTTGTGTTTAGTTTTGTATGAAGGAAGTTTTCAAGTGTAGGGATTGGAGAATGATGAGATGAGTTGAAGAATGGACAAAAGCTCAAGCTTGGCGATGCCCAGCACCCCAATAAATATCCAAGAAGTACAAGCATCAAAGCTTGGGGATGCCCCCGAGGCACCCCTTCTTCATCGGCAAAAATCAGGTCACCTTTCAACGCACTATATTTTTATTGCTTCATGCATTATGCGTTTTTCTTGGAGCGTAAGTTGTTTTAGTTTTCAGTTTTATTTAGTTTTGTTTGCTGCAATAAATGGTTGGACCCCAACAAATTTCCTTTGGAGAAGTTGCCTTGTTTTTCATTTGCCAAGAACACTCTGTTTTTCACTCTATCCTTTTCAACGAGTGTTCTCTTTTTCTAGAACTGCGTTTAGCTTTCGATTTTCACCTTGATTTGTGTTCAGATCTTGTTATATCTTTGTATCAAGGTGTATTTTTGCCTCTGGTCCATATTGGTCTTCATCAAAAGAGTTGTTTATAAAAATTTCGAATGGTGTTGGAAAAGAGAAAAAGCTTTATGCAAAAAAGTGGTACAAGAAGGAGCTAGTGTAGACTGCGGCCTAGGCTTTTGCATGTCGTGCTTGATGTCTTTTTGATATTATGCTTAGTGGTTTTGCTGTAGTATGACTTGTCTCAAATGACTAAGATTGCTTAATGAGCCTTTGAAAAAAATCATGCGTTGTTTTAATTATTTGGAAGCATTATTTTGGTTTTCTCCTTTGATGCTTTATTTGGGTTGACTTGGCGCATGCTCACACATGTTTGACTCATACAAAGTCGCCATTGCCTCTATGATCATTTAGTTTTTGACTTTTGATGCCATCTTATGCTTCTTTTAATGTCGCTTTGTCGCTCTGCATGATTATGGCCGTTATTGCTCTCTTAGTTGGTCGCTCCCAGTCTTTTGCTAGCCCTCATTTTGTACTGAGTATGAGCTCTACTCATGCATCCAACTCCTAAAAACCAAGTTTTCCATTGTGTCCACTATAAATTCCTATGCATGGTATTTTTTAGCCATTCCAAAGTAAATTTTCATGTGCTACCTTTCAAAACTTTCAACTACTTCTTGTTTTGTGCCACTGTTTTTAGCTCATGGGGACGTAGTGATCGGAATTGCTATCTTCCATATTAAATTAAGTACCCCTCGACTAGGCAGCTTCATCTGCTTGTCATTAATTTTGCATGAGAGCTGGTCAGACCATTGCAATCTAATTTTAAAAGAAAAGAAAAAAGGCACTCCTGTATGGTAGGTGAATGTTGGTGGGCACCCGATGGAATCGGTTAGCCATGGTTTGAGAAAGGAAAAAAGTGGGGAGGAGTGCCAAAGCTTTATAAAAGAGCACCAATGTGCCAAATTTTCAAAGAACTTGGAACCGCTCTCACTTGTTTATTATGGAAGATAGTAAGACCCCACTGCCAGTCGTTGACATGAAACAACCACCTCTCAAAACCCAATTTTTATCTCTGTTTTACAAATGAAAAGCTCTAGCACATGTTTAATCACTGCTTCCCTCCGCGAAGGGCCTTTCTTTTACTTTTATGTTGAGTCTCCACCTTCTATCTTTATGCACCATTAAGAGAGCATAGTTGACATTCTGAGTATAATGTGCATTGTCCCAAAGTTTTCATTGATTGATTCATATTGTTGGTTTCACTTGTTCTTAAATTATTTGTATCTAGTTGCCCTCTTAAACTTGAAGGTGTCCTATGCATTTATGTTTTGCTCTCCATGAAGGACAAGCTGAAAACCATTTGTATGTTTTTCCATATGATTTGAACACATGTTTGACTTTCATTGTTTCATTTTCATGATCTTTTGTTTATGTTCATTTTCATGTTATAACATGGTTGCTAAGTTTCTTCTATCAAGATTATATCTTTCATGCCTATGTTTTAAGTTCTTTTGATCCCAGCGCACAATGCTTACATATTTGATCAAGATTGTGTAGGTGCATGTCACCTCAAAAATTATTTCTTTTGTTATCACTTACCTACTCAAGGACGAGCAGGAGTTAAGCTTGGGGATGCTGATACGTCTCCAACATATCCATAATTTTTGATGCTCCATGCTTATTTTTACACCATTTGTTTAGTGTTTTGTTACACTTCGTGGCATTTTTATGCATTTTCCGGAACTAACCTATTAACGAGATGCCACAGTGCCAGTTCCCTATTTTCTGCTGTTTTTGTGTTTCAGAAAAGTTACACAGGAAATATTCTCAGAATTGGACGAAACAAAAGCCAGACGTCCAGATATTTCACGGAGCTTCCAGAACACCGAAGAGGAGATGGAGAGGGGCCACAGGGCGCCCACACCACAGGGCGGCGCAGCCTAGGGCTAGCCCACGCCCCCTGGTGGTGTGGCCACCCTGGCCCACTTCTGATGATGCCCCTTCACCTATAGAGACCCCCCGACGGGAAAAACCTAAATACCCGATCACTTTTCCAGAACACATCGCGATCCGCCGCCGCCATCGACCCGAAGATCGGGAGGGTCCAGAAGCTCTTCCCGGCACCCTGTCGGAGAGGGGAATCGCCACCAGAGGTCTTCTTCATCGCCATGCTTGCCTCCGGTGCGATGAGTGAGTAGTCTACCTTGGACTATGGGTCCATAGCAGTAGCTAGATGGTTGTATTCTCCACCATGTGCTTCATGTTTAGATCTCATGAGCTGCCTTACATGATCGAGATCACCGTTATGTAATTCTACATGTTGTGTTTGTTGGGATCCAATGAATATTGGTGTTATGATTGAGTTGATGTGCTAAATATTATCTTATGTTATCTCTATGTTGTTTATGATCTTGCATGCTCTCCGTTGTTAGTAGCTATCTTGGCCAAGTAGTTGCTAGTGACTCCAAGAGGGGGTATTTATGCTCGATAGTGGGGTCATGCCTCTATTTAATCTGGGGGAGTGATAGAAACCTCTAAGGTTGTAGATGTGCTGTTGCCACTAGGGAGAAAACAACATTCTTGTGTCCAAGGACATTCGTTTTGTTTACATTACACACTTTGCTTAATGCAGTTATTTGTTGTTCGCAACTTAATACTTGTGGAGTTCTCGGATTGATTCGCCACAAGTGGATTATTAGTCATAGATGCAGTTGGATGGCGGTCTATGTATCTTGTTGTAATGCCCAGAGTAAATCTCATAGTGATCCTCTCGACATATGCACGTTGTCTTTATTCTATCAATTGCCCAACTGTAATTTGTTTACCCAGCATGTATTATTTTATCTTTTGGAGAGACACCGCTAGTGAACTGTGGACCCCGGTCCTATTTTCTTTACATTGCTATCACCTGTTTACTTTACTCGCACCGTTTACTTTACTCGCATATTACTATTATCACTTTCCACTCGATGCGCTCATACCCTTTGTTTCAAGCAAACCGGTGAGATTGACAACCTCATCATAAGTTGGGAACAAAGTATTTGGTTGTGTTGTGTCCAGGTTCCACGTTGCCGCTCGCAAAGCAAAGCTCGGACGAGGCGCCCTATAAATTGTCTGGAGCTGTCACGAAGCTAGCGGGCATCACCTTCAGTCATAATTCATCCTCCTACTGGATTGATAACCTTGGTTTCATAAATGAGGGAAAACTTGCTACTATCTTCATCAAAACCTTCTCTTGGGGTTTTCCAACTGGCCGGTCATTTACTACACATTCCCATGTCAACTTGGCTCCAGAAGTTTTTGTCGCCGTTGCCGTGTATTAAAGAAGAAGCTTTCACACCATCATCAGTGCGCCATCACTAACCTATTAACAAGATGCCACAGTGCCAGTTCCCTGTTTTCTGCTGTTTTTGTGTTTCAGAAAAGTTACACAGGAAATATTCTCGGAATTGGACGAAACAAAAGCCGAACATCTAGATATTTAACGAAGCTTCCAGAAGTCTGAAGAGGAGATGGAGGGGGGCCACGGGGTGGCCACACCACCAGGGGCGCGGCCTACCCCTGGCCCGTGCTGCCCTGTGGTGAGGGCCTCCTGGTCCACCTCTGGCGCCGCCCCTTCGCCTATAAAGACCCCCCGACTTGAAAAACCTAAAGACCCGATCAATTTTCCAGAAACACATCACGATCCACCGCCGTCATTGAACCGAGATCGGGAGGGTCCAGAAGCTATTCCCGGCACCCTGCCGGAGAGGGGAATCGCCACCGGAGGTCTTCTTCATCGCCATGCTTGCCTCCGGCGCGATGAGTGAGTAGTCTACCTTAGACTATGGGTCCATAGCAGTAGCTAGATGGTTGTCTTCTCCACCATGTGCTTCTTGTTTAGATCTCGTGAGCTGCCTTACATGATCGAGATCACCATTGTGTAATTCTACATGTTGTGTTTGTTGGGATCCGATGAATATTGGTGTTATGTTAAGTTGATGTGCTAAATATTATCTTATGTTATATCTATGTTGTTTATGATCTTGCATGCTCTCCGTTGTTAGTAGCTATCTTGGCCAAGTAGATACTAGTGACTCCAAGAGGGGGTATTTATGCTCGATAGTTGGGTTCATGCCTCTATTTAATCTGGGGGAGTGATAGAAACCTCTAAGGTTGTAGATGTGTTGTTGCCACTAGGGAGAAAACAACATTCTTGTGTCCAAGGACATTCGTTTTGTTTACATTACACACTTTGCTTAATGCAGTTATCTGTTGTTTGCAACTTAATACTTGTGGGGTCCTCGAATGATTCCCCGCGAGTGGATTATTAGTCATAGATGCAGTTGGATGGCGGTCTATGTATTTTGTTGTAATGCCCAGAGTAAATCTCATAGTGATCCTCGTGACATATGCACATTATCTTTATTCTATCAATTGCCCAACTGTAATTTGTTTACCCAGCATTTTGTTATTTATTTTATGGAGAGACACCACTAGTGAACTGTGGACCCCGGTCCAATTTCCTTTGCATTGTTACACCATTTTACTATTACTCGCACTGTTTACTTTCTCGCATACTACTATTGCTTTCCACTCGATACGCTCATACCTTTGTTTACAGCAAACCGGTGAGATTGACAACCTCATCGTAAGTTGGGAGCAAAGTACTTGGTTGTGTTGTGTGCAGGTTCCACGTTGCTACTAGTTGAAGACGCACCAACAAGTGTCGTAAACGGCGCCCTTGCTGGAGTGTCACGAAGCTAGCAAGCATCACCTTCTTAAGTTTGGCTTTTTCCTACTGGATCGACAAACCTCGGTTTCTTACTGAGGGAAAACTTGCTACTGTGCTCATCATACCTTCCTCTTGGGGTTCCCAACTGGGTGGTCATCCTGCCCGCATCACATACTACTACTGTTTTCCACTCGATATGCTCAATCCTTTGTTTACGGCAAACCGGTGAGATTGACAACCTCATCGTAAGTTAGGAGCAAAGTTCTTGGTTGTGTTGTGTGCAGATTCCATGTTGTTGCTGGTGCAAAGCAAAGCACTAGACGAGGCGCCTTATAAATTGTCGCGAAGCTAGCGGACATCACCTTCTGAAGTATTGGCTTTTTCCTATTGGTTCGATAAACCTTGGTTTCTTACTGAGGGAAAACTTGCTGCTGTGCTCATCATACCTTCCTCTTGGGGTTCCCAACTGGGCGGTCATCTACATCAACACCACACCACAATCAATGTTGTGCGGTACTCCAAAGCAAAATACTATTGACTTGATGAAGTTGATTGCTGCTGTGGAATCCTGAATTGTTACTGGGGCTGCCTCTACCCATTTGGTGAATTTATCGACTGCTACCAACATATAGACATGCCCTCTTGGCCATGACTTGTGCAATTTCCCTACCATGTCCAAACCCCATTGTGCAAAGAGCCACGACAGTGGTATTGGCTGGAGTTCTGCTGCTGGTGCGTGTGGTCGGGATGCAAATCTTTGGCAAGCCTCGCATCTTCAGACGATGTCTTTTGCATCTTCAATTGCTGTCAACTAGTAGTATCCTGCGCGAAAAGCTTTAGCTGCTATGGCTCTGCTACTAGCATGATGGCCACAGACTCCTGCATGGATGTCTTTTAATATGACTTGCCCTTCCTGAGGGGTGACGCATCGCTGTAACACGCCAGTTATGCTTTTCTTGTATAGCTTTCCTTGTAGTACGACAAAAGCTTTGGATCGTCGTATTATCCTACATGCTTCCATTGTATCTTCGGGTAGTGTTTTCTTCATCATGTATGCTAAGTATGGCTACATCCAAGTTTCTTCAATCATCATGACTTCCTCGTGCTCTCTGTTCCTGTTTTGCTAGCCCCCGAGCCTTCTCCCAGACTCGAGGTTTTGCTGCCTTTTATTGATCTCTTGATGATTTCCTCCCAAAATACTTCTGGTGATACGGGCAAGCATTGGGACCCGATGTTTGCTAGATTATCGGCTTCCTCGTTGCTGGCTCTGCTGATATGTGAGACTTCACATCCGTCGAAAGTTCCTTCTAGGTAGTAGTACAAATTTCGGTATGCTATCATGTTGTCGCTAACGGCATCACAATGGTTTATCACTTGCTGGACCATGAGATTCGAGTCCCCAAATATTTTTAGTCGAGTTGCTCCGCATGCTTTGGCCATCTTCATACCGTGAAGAAGGGCCTCGTACTCGGCTTCGTTATTGGAAGCTTGTGGGAAACTCATCCTTAGCACATATTTTAGCTTGTCTCGTTGCAGAGATATTAAGACTACTCCTGCTCCTTGCACCCTTTTTGATCCGTCGAAATACATTGTCCAAACACTCGACAGGTCAGGTGGTCCTATGTTTTGTAGTTCTAGTCATTCTACTGTGAAGTCTGGCAGCACCTGAGATTTCATGGCTTTCCTTTTCTCATACGTGATGTCCAGAGGGGAGAGTTCGATTCCCCATAAAGAGACACGTCCTGTTGCTTCAGGGTTGTTCAATATGTTTGATAGTGGGGCTTCATTAACCACTATGATTGGATGCACTGCGAAGTACTATCATAGCTTCCTTGCTGTTGTGAACACACTGTATGCTTATTTTTGGTAATGTGGGTAACGCTGTTTAGATGGTGATAAGACTTCGCTGAGGAAGTACACTGGTCGCTGAACTCCGTGCGCCTTCCCTTCCTCGCTTCGTTCGACTACTAACACCATGCTCACCACCTGGTGTGGAGCTGCGATGTATAGTAATAATGGCTCTCTTTCCTTTGGTGCGACCAGCACTAGTGGTGTGGAAAGCACTTTTTGCAGCTGTGAAAACGATGCGTCTGCCTCTTCTGTCCATTCTAATTTTTTGTCTGACTTCTTCATGAGTGAGTAGAAAGGGAGGGCCTTTTCTCCTAGCCGTGTGATGAATCGACTTAGCGCTACTACGCGTCCTGCAAGTTGCTATACTTCGTGGAGCTTAGTTGGTTTTCCCAATGTTAGTATCGCCTGAATTTTCTCTGGGTTTGCCTCTATTCCTCTTGCCGATACCAGGAACCCTAGAAGTTGTCCTGCGGAAACGCCAAAAGAACACTTTGTTGGGTTGAGCTTTAGCTTGTACCTGTCAAGGTTGTCAAAAGTTTCTTTAAGGTTATTGATTAAAGCCTCCTCTTTTCTTGTGGTGATAACCACGTCATCGATGTAGACTTGGATGTTTCGGCCTATTTGGCTTCCGAGACAATTTTGCATCATCCTTTGATAGGTTTCTCCTGCGTTCTTGAGGCCAAAAGGCATGACTTGATAACAAAAGACGTCGTATGGTGTAATGAAAGCTATTTTTTCTTCGTCTTCTTTCTTTAGTTTGATCTGATTGTAGCCTGAATATGCGTCTAGGAAGGAAAGCCTTGCACACCCCGCTGTTGCGTCACTTATTTGATCTATGCGAGGCAGTGGAAAGGGATCCTTGGGACAATGCTTGTTGAGGGACGTGTAGTCGACACACACCCGTCTCACCTCCGTATTCTTCTTTGGGACAATTACTGGGTTGGACACCCACGTTGACGCCTTGATTTCTCTGATGAAGCCTATGTTTTCTAGCCTATGTAGTTTGGCTGCTATTGCTTTTCTTTTGGGTTGATTGAATGGCCGTAGAGGTTGCTTGACTGGCCTTGCTTTTGGATCCACGTTGAGTGCGTGCTCGGCGAGTTCCCTAGGAACCCCTAGCATGTCGGAAGGACACCAGACGAAGATTTCCCAGCGCTCACGAAGGAACTCGATGAGCGCGCTTTGCTATGCGGGATCCAGGTTTACTGCAATGGAAGTGGTCTTGTTTGGGTCCGTGGGATGAACCCGAACTTTCTTAGAATCTTGTGTTGCGTCGAAAGCCTGATCTAGCAGGGATCAACCAACGTCGGGTAGTACATTGTGATCAGTTTTGCCTTTGAGTCTTGCATATTCAGCTGTCATGCCGAAGGTTTGCGCCATCCTATTGAATTCTTTGTCTCAGGTGTTTGATACTTCAAAACTTACTTGTACTGTGATGACCCCCTTAGGTCCTGGGATTTTGAGTGCCAGGTATGCATAGTTAGGAACTGCCATGAACTTTTGCAAATGCTGGCCGTCCCAGGATTGCGTAGTATTGCGAGGGCCAGTCCATCACTTCGAATTCTAATTTTTCTCTGCGGAAGTTGCCGCTATCGCCAAAGCAAATGTCAATTTCAATTTTCCCTAGGGGGTGGTTTGCACTTCCTAGTACTATTCCATGGAAAGAGCAATCTGTTGGCTTTAACCATTCCAGCGAGATGCTCATTGCCTTCAGGGTCCTTACGTATATTAAGTTGATGCCACTGCCTGCATCTATAAATACTCGTTCGATGTCATATCCTCCTATTTGCACCTTCAAGACCATTGGTGCGTGTCCTGGCCTGGGTACCTTCCTTGGGTGGTCTGCTCTGCTGAACCTGATCGTTTAGTCGGACCACCATAGATATTCTGTAGTGGCTGGTGGTGACAATATTGCTAGGTTTACTTGCCTTGATATACTTTTCTGCTCTTTCTTGAATTTTAGAACATGCTGGATCATTGTAGATATGTACACTTTTGACTCTTGATAACCTGCATCGTTTTGTACTTGATACCCTTGACCTGTGGTTATGTTTCCATGTGTTATGTTTCCTCGATTTCCTCCCTGGCTCAATTCCATTGCATCTTGTAGTCTTAGGAATGTCCTGCAATCTCTCATCAGGCGATTGGAAACTCTCTTGCCATCTAGGTACGCATAGTGGATGCGGCAAGGTCCATAAAGCATGTCTTCTGCCGAAGGGTCAGAATTTGGCTTATCTCATCTGCGGCTGCTTTTGTCTTGGTACTCTCTACTCTTGTTTCCTTCCTTGTCTCCCCTTTCATATCCTGCGGCTACTTGGTTGCGTCTTATGTGGCCATCCTCGTTGCGAGACCTGCGCCTTTGCCTATTTGCTTTGTCGACTTCTGGTGAACGCGTCCTTTTATTGTTGTAAGCGTCTTCTCCATCGGCGAATCTGCTTGCTATCTCTATTAATTTTGACACTGTTTTAGGCCTTGTTCTCCCTAATTCTTCCACGAGGTCCGAACGGCAAAGGCCAGCCGAAAAAGCATCTACTGCCATCTCGTCGGAGACGTCTTCTGCGGAGTTTTTTTATTATACTCCATCACTGTATATATGAACATAGAGTCTCTCCCTTTCTCTACATACAGGATTTGACTTCTTCGATTGACGCTGGATGTTTGTATGTTGAGCAAAAATTTCTTGCAAATTGATTTTCTAGTTCGCCCCAACTCCCGATGGACTCGTTGGGTAAGGTGCTTAACCAGGACCATGCCGCGCCGGTGAGGTATAGTTGTAAACTTTGCATTGCCGTTGCTCTTGTTCCTCCCAGTATTTGCACTGCTTGAAGGTAATCTGATAGCCACAGCCTGGGTTCTTGTGACCCATCGTACTTCTGCTGATCGTGTGGTAATTTGAATCCTTTGGGTACTCGCGTTCTGCGAACCCTTTGAGTAAAGCATAGCGTGCCCATCTCTTTTTTGTCGCCTTCATAGTTTTCTTCGTTCCACGCATAGCATGCTTTGTTCACCCTCTTTTGTGCTATAATATTCCTTGCATCCTCTATTCGTGCCTTGTGGTTTTCATCGCCTGGTGAGTCGCTTGTTTGGCTTTGCGAGGATTGGTACTTTCGGCTTTTCTTTCCCTGATCCTTGTAATATGTTGACTTATTTTCTGAGGAGTGCTTGATGTCTACGCACTTCTATTCTTGTAGACACTTGTTGGGCCTCCAAGTGCAGAGGTTTGTAGAACATCAGCAAGTTTCCCTTAAGTGGATCACCCAAGGTTTATCGAACTCAGGGAGGTTAGAGGTCAAAGCTATCCCTCTCAAGCAACCCTGCAATTACGATACAGAAAGTCTCTTGTGTCCCCAACACACCCAATACACTTGTCAGATGTATAGGTGCACTAGTTCGGCGAAGAGATAGTAAAATACAAGCGGTATAGATGATTATAGGTAGCAAACGTGATGTGAAATAAATATCGCTGCGAGCAAACAAGTAACAAAATAGCAAGTAAACGGTATGCAAAGCTTGGAAACAAGGCCTAGGGATCATACTTTCACTAGTGGACACACTCCCAACAATATAACATGAATGAACAAGTAACTTCTCTTTGCTAAGGTACTCTGAATTACTCTCCTATTGAACATCACTAATCATCGCGTAGTGGCTACGGAAGCACCCCTTAAAGTTCATCAAGTACTTGACAAACACCACTCATAGAGATAAACAAATCAGATCACAACTCAAGATAGAAATCATTGCAACTTAAACCAAGTACTAACACGGTGCATACACTGTCAACTTTACACCATGAAAGGAGGAATAGATCACTCAAACTATCATAGCAATAATTATTCTCATAATCCACAAGAGATCACAATCATAGCCTAAACCAAGTACCACCATGATCCACGCACTGTCACCGTTACACCATGGCAGGAGGAATAGATTACTTTAATAATCACCACTAGAGTACACTAAATATCTAAATAATAACATGTACTTGTTCAACATGATACAAAGCTCACGATCACATAAAGATCATATCATGGGAGAGAGAGGTGAACCACATAGCTACCGGTAGAGCCCTCAGCCCCGGGGATGAACTACTCCCTCCTCATCATAGGAGACAGCAAGGTTGATGGAGATGGCGGTGAGGTCGATGGAGACGGCGGAGACGGCGATGGAGACCGATGGAGATGGCTCCGGGGGCACTTCCCCGTCCCGGCAGGGTGCCAGAACAGAGACTTCTGTCCCCCGAAATTCGTCGACGACGGCGGCGGAGCTACGGAACTGTTTCTGGAAAATTGCCGAATCCCCTAGGGTTTTCCGTCCCGAGGCTTCTTATAGGCGAAGGGGCGATGTCAGAGGAGGGCCAGGGCCTCCTCACACATGGCTGGCGCGGCCAGGGGCCTGGCCGCGCCACCTGTGTGTGTGGGGCCCCTGTGGCCCACCTCCTACTCCTCTTCGGATCTCTGGAAGCTTCCGGGTAAAATAAGACTTCTGGCTTTTGTTTCGTCCAATTCCGAGAATATTTCCTGTGTATCACTTCTGAAACACAAAAACAGCAGAAAACAGGAAACTGACACTGTGGCACTTGTTAATAGGTTAGTTCCGGAAATCGCATAAAAGTGCCACGAAGTGTAACGAAACACAAGGTAAATGGTGTAAAAACAAGCATGGAGCATCAAAAATTATAGATACGTTTGAGACGTATCAAGCATCCCCAAGCTTAACTCCTGCTCGTCCTCGAGTAGGTAAGTGATAACAAAAGAAATAATTTTTGAGGTGACATGCACCTACACAATCTTGATCATATATGTAAGCATTGTGAGCTGGGATCATAAGAACTTAAAACATGGGCATGAAAGATATAATCTTGACAATAAGAACTTAGCAACCATGTTGTAAACATGCAAATGAACACACACAAAAGATCATGAATAATGAAACAATGAAAGTCAAGTGTGTGTTCAAATCATATGGAAAAACATACAAATGGTTTTCAGCTTGTCCTTCAAAGAGAGCAAAACATAAATGCATAGGACACCTTCAAGTTTAAGAGGGTGACTAGATACAAATAATTTAAGACAAGTGAAACCAACAATATGAATCAATCAATGAACTTTGGGACAATGCATATCACACTAAGAATGACAACTATGCTCTCTTAATGGTGCATAAAGAAAGAAGGTGGTGACTCAACATAAAAGTAAAAGAAAGGCCCTTCGCAGAGGGAAGCAGTGATTGCAAGTTTTATAACCTTCAAAAATTATTGTACTTACCGGCTTTGAGCTCTTATTGCCCCCATCATAAGCATCTTGAATGGTTAAAGTTAATGCGAGAACAATTATGATGCATATGCTTGACAAATCATAAGTTGAAAACCTCGTGTCCCGTGAATACAAGTACCCAAACCATGCTAGTTTACTTAGAGTCCCAAGCAAGGCTCTTGTCATTGTAAGTATATGCATATCATTGAGAACCGCCAATGGGGTACCTCCGTGCCCGATGACATGGAACAAGCCCACACCAAAATGACAGGACAAGCAGACAATGAACACCTCGACATCTCTTTTATTTGCTATATTGTTTAGCTTTTTATTGTGAGATGCGTCGTCGAATGTTCACCATGGGTATGCTGCAAATTTCCACCATGAATTATGCATGGCTTAGATTGGCGGCCCGGCGTTTCCCTAACACATATAAAAACTCCATGATCCTCACAAGATTCCCAATTCATTTCACACAGCGGGCATCCATAAACAAAAGATCACGATATCAACTCAAATAGGAAGTGCAATGTTGAAAGCTTGCCCCATGACAGCATGGCTGGGCTGGAATCCAACTTACAACTTGCAAGCATAACAACTCAGCATAAAAGACCACAATGTCAAATTTTTAAGAACAGGAAAAAGTAAAGTGTGCCTTCCGGTTCGTGAGAGCTTTACTGACCGAATTTCGCATAACACTGGTAAGAGTTTAATTTGAAGAGAATATAAAAGCAAGTAAAATTTACTTGGAATAGCAAATTGCTAGTAGGTATGTATGGTGGACACTTTGGAAAACTTTGGCTTTAGGAGTTGGATGCACGAGTAGAGCTCATACTCAGTACAAGGCGAGGGCTAGCAAAAGACTGGGAGCGACCAACTAAGAGAGCAATAATGGCCATAATCATGCAAAGCGACAAAGCGACATTAAAAGAAGCATAAGATGGCATCAAAAGTCAAAAACTACATGATCATGAAGGCTATTGGCGACTTTGTAAGAGTCTAACATGTGTGAGCATGCGCCAAGTCAACCCAAATAAAGCATCAAGGAGAAAACCAAAATAATGCTTCCATACAATAAAAACAACGCATGATTTTTTTTCAAAGGCTCATTAAGCAATCTCAGTTATTTGAGACAAGTCATGCTACAGCAAAACCACTAAGCATACTATCAAAAAGACATCAAGCATGACATGAAAAAGCCTAAGCCGCAGTCTACACAAGCTCCTTCTTGTACCACTATTTTGCACAAAGCTTTTTCTCTTTTCCAACACCATTTGAAATTTTTATAAACACCTCTTTTGATGAAAACCAATGAAGACCAGAGGCAAAAATACACCTTGATGAAAAGATATGGCAAGATCTGAACGCAAATCAAGGCGAAAACGAAAACCAAAAGCAGTAGCAGAAAAAGAAGAACACTCGGTGAACGATAAGAGTGAAAAACTGAGTGTTCTTAGCAAATGAAAACGAGTTCATCTCCTCCAAAAGAAACATGATGTGATCTAACCATTTATTGCAGCAAACAAACAAACCTAACCAACTAAGAAAACTAAAACAACTGACGCTCCAAGAAAAACACATAGTGCATGAAGCAATAAAAATATAGTGTTTTGAAAGGTGACCTGATTTTTGCCGATGAAGAAGGGGTGCCTCGGGGGCATCCCCAAGCTTTGACGCTTGTACTTCTTGGATATTTCTTGGGGTGATGCATGGGCATCCCCAAGCTTGAGCTTTTGTCCATTCTTCAACTCATCTCATCATTCTCCAATCCCTACACTTGAAAACTTCCTTCATACAAAACTAAACACAATTCTATTAGCAACATTAGTGTAAGCATAAAATATATTCAACCTCTTTTAGCTTCAGGTTTTAACCCACAACCACCACATATTAAGCATATACTACTGTAGCAACTTCCCCAAAAGTTCCATAATCAAAAGAACTCAAAAGAAAGCGATAAAGTGGCAAACACAAATATTGGCAGAAATCTGTCAAAACTGGACAGCTGACAAAGGACGAATTTTTGAGGGATTTTCCGTTGCTCAAATGAAAAAGTGTTCAACTAAGAAAAGTTTGGATATAACCTGGGGCATATGCACAAGAAATCGCAGGTCCAAAAGATATACAGAGAATTTTCACGAATTTTTACGGTGCAGCACCGAAAACAGTTTCAGGACAGCAACATCTCCAAATCTTTACCTCACTCAAATTAGAGGCTTCTCTTGGCACAAAAACGAAATAAACAAGATAAGGAGCGGTCATTACAGTAGTAATGACTTCCAAGACTCAAATAAAAGAAAAATTACTGAAAATAAACAATGGGTTATCTCCCAAGAGTGCTTTTCTTTAACGCCTTTGAGCTAGGCGCAGAAATTTGCAAAGATGCTCATGTGGGCGCGCTTGGGGCAAAGGCGCCATATAGGAATTTAAAGCAATAGAGAGCATCAAAAAGCAAGTGTGAAAGACATTTAAATCTAAACCACTTCCTATGAAAAATAGTCTTGTAAAGAGACAAATCATGAAAGCGCAAAGCAAAAAGCATAGGAAGGCAAAACAAGTATAACTTCAAGAATTGCAATATAAAGAGGGGAAACTCAATATTGTTGAGATCCATCAAACCATGTTTCCCTCTCTCATAGTAACTTTCAGTAGTATCATGAATAGAACTAACAATATAACTATCACATAAAGCATCCCTATCATGAGCCACATGCATAAAAGGATTAATACTCCCTACATGAACAATAGTAGTAGGAGCAGATTCAACAGAATAATTATTCTCATCACCATAATCATCAAAAACAGGAGGCATATTGTAATCATAACTAATTTTCTCCTCAAAAGTAGGTGAACTGAAAATATTATACCCATTATCACAAGCTAGAGAACTACTATGTCGCAAAGCATACTCATCAAACATATCATCATAAGAAGGAACATGGATAGCACTAATGGTACAACAATTATTAACCTTAGAATTGGTACCAAAAAGATTTTCAATATCAAAAGTAGAGTGCTTTTCCCAATCATGATCACTAACATAGGTAATAGGCATAGGAACATCATCCCAATCAGAATTATCATAATCTATAGCAGGATCATAAAGCTTAAGGGAAGATACCGTGTCCTCTCGCCTTTTACTCCTCCTCTTCTTCTTCTTCTTCTTACTCTCTCCTTTAGGAGGGAGAGACTTGAAGGGCATCTTCTCCACATATTCTTTAGGAGGGAAAGGCATCTTCTCCACATAATCTGGTTTGCTGACAGAAACAACAGAAGAAACTTTGGAGGATTCCTCCTCTCTATTAATAATATCGAAACATCTATTAGTCCTGTCATAGCTTGGCAAAACATCATGTTTAATAAGATCTTGTAAGTAAGTATTTGCGAGGCAATCTTTAGCACAATAGAGATGACAACCAACAAGGGTGCTATTAATATCAACATCATTCATGTCTATCAAAGCAAGCTTTCTAGATATCTCTTCACAATTCAAAAACAAAGTAAGCTCATCATGCTGATTGAGAGTAATCTTATCATCACAATACAAATCTGCGGTACTCGTTCGATTAATTGGACATTGAAAATTAAAGTGACCTTTTTCACCGCAATATTCACAAAGAAAAGGATAAAGCTCACAAACCCATTCGCCAAGCACATCTAGATCCTTGAGCCACATACTGGTTTCTTCATTTGCGTGGGTGATGCAATAATCTTCCTTGTTGTAACTCTGTTCACAAGGTCTATGTACTCCACAAAAATTAACATGCTTATAAGAAATAGGACTTTTAGAAGTTTGAGCATGTTTATTGCAATCATCAACAACAATATCACTTTCTATGCAAGTGTCCTTAAAAGGTTCATGATACATGTCCCCATTTCCTTTAGGAACATTCATATGGGAAGCAAAGGCTTTAAAGCAATCAACCATAATTTGAGGATCAAGACCATATTTAGCACTAAGCTCTTGAAAATTAGCAGTTTCAGCGAAAGACTTAATGCAATCAAACTCGTAATTCATACCTGATCCTTTACCTTTGTCGTTTTCCCATCCTTCAGCATTCTCTTGTATACGGTCAAGAAGTTTCCACTTAGCATCTTCCTTCATATGAGTGAATGATCCAAAGCAAGAAGCATCCAAATAATCCTTATCAGGAAGAGTAAGCCGTGCATAAAAATTATCAATAACAATATTACGGGGAAGATCATGAATAGGACATTTATGCATTAGTAACTTCAATCTTCCCCACGCTTGGGCAATGCTTTCTCCCTCATGAGGCCAAAAATTATATATCTGACTACGATCTTTATGAATCTCACTTGGAGGATAGAATTTAGAATAAAAGAGAGGTATAATTTCCTCCCAGCCAATAGATGGACCATCTTCAAGCAGCCGATACCATTCCTCAGCTCTGCCTTTCAGTGACAAAGAGAATAACTTCTTCTTAACTTGGTTCATTGAAATACCTGCACACTGGAACAACTCGCATAATTCATGTATAAAAAGCAAATGATCACCAGGATGGACAGTTCCATCTCCAAAATAGCAGTTATCCATAACACGCCTAACAATTTTCATAGGTATTTCAAAAGGATGAGGAGCACAAGCATCATTAGAAACATCACATATGGGAGATAAAATATCATCAGAGCAAACTTTCTCCACTAAAGCTAGGGGACTAAAAATATCATACTCAACAAAACCAGCTTCCCCAAGCTTAGACTTTTCTATAGCATTAGCATTAACAGTATTCAAAGCATTCGTACTAATAACATTGCTATGCGAAATAGGCTCCAAAGGTTTTTCAATTTTCTCTTCAAACACTTCATATCTAAACTCAGGAAAAAGACTAAAGAACTCTTTATTTTCCATTAAGCCTAACTAGTGAAAATAAAAACAAGAAACAAAAAGATGTAATTGCAAAATCTAAAGGAAATAACTCCGAGCACTCACACAGGAGGATGCGAGTACCTTTTACCTTACCTCCCCGGCAACGGCGCCAGAAAAGAGCTTGATGTCTACGCACTTCTATTCTTGTAGACACTTGTTGGGCCTCCAAGTGCAGAGGTTTGTAGAACAGCAGCAAGTTTCCCTTAAGTGGATCACCCAAGGTTTATCGAACTCAGGGAGGTTAGAGGTCAAAGCTATCCCTCTCAAGCAACCCTGCAATTACGATACAGAAAGTCTCTTGTGTCCCCAACACACCCAATACACTTGTCAGATGTATAGGTGCACTAGTTCGGCGAAGAGATAGTAAAATACAAGCGGTATAGATGATTATAGGTAGCAAACGTGATGTGAAATAAATATCGCTGCGAGCAAACAAGTAACAAAATAGCAAGTAAACGGTATGCAAAGCTTGGAAACAAGGCCTAGGGATCATACTTTCACTAGTGGACACACTCCCAACAATATAACATGAATGAACAAGTAACTTCTCTTTGCTAAGGTACTCTGAATTACTCTCCTATTGAACATCACTAATCATCGCGTAGTGGCTACGGAAGCACCCCTTAAAGTTCATCAAGTACTTGACAAACACCACTCATAGAGATAAACAAATCAGATCACAACTCAAGATAGAAATCATTGCAACTTAAACCAAGTACTAACACGGTGCACACACTGTCAACTTTACACCATGAAAGGAGGAATAGATCACTCAAACTATCATAGCAATAATTATTCTCATAATCCACAAGAGATCACAATCATAGCCTAAACCAAGTACCACCATGATCCACGCACTGTCACCGTTACACCATGGCAGGAGGAATAGATTACTTTAATAATCACCACTAGAGTACACTAAATATCTGAATAATAACATGTACTTGTTCAACATGATACAAAGCTCACGATCACATAAAGATCATATCATGGGAGAGAGAGGTGAACCACATAGCTACCGGTAGAGCCCTCAGCCCCGGGGATGAACTACTCCCTCCTCATCATAGGAGACAGCAAGGTTGATGGAGATGGCGGTGAGGTCGATGGAGACGGCGGAGACGGCGATGGAGACCGATGGAGATGGCTCCGGGGGCACTTCCCCGTCCCGGCAGGGTGCCGGAACAGAGACTTCTGTCCCCCGAAATTCGTCGGCGACGGCGGCGGAGCTACGGAACTGTTTCTGGAAAATTGCCGAATCCCCTAGGGTTTTCCGTCCCGAGGCTTCTTATAGGCGAAGGGGCGATGTCAGAGGAGGGCCAGGGCCTCCTCACACATGGCTGGCGCGGCCAGGGGCCTGGCCGCGCCACCTGTGTGTGTGGGGCCCCTGTGGCCCACCTCCTACTCCTCTTCGGATCTCTGGAAGCTTCCGGGTAAAATAAGACTTCTGGCTTTTGTTTCGTCCAATTCCGAGAATATTTCCTGTGTATCACTTCTGAAACACAAAAACAGCAGAAAACAGGAAACTGGCACTGTGGCACTTGTTAATAGGTTAGTTCCGGAAATCGCATAAAAGTGCCACGAAGTGTAACGAAACACAAGGTAAATGGTGTAAAAACAAGCATGGAGCATCAAAAATTATAGATACGTTTGAGACGTATCAGTGCTGCCTTAACTTATCTTCCACTAACCCAAGACTTTTTTATGGCTGCTTGATGTATGTGCTCCCGTGGATCTCTAGGTTCCGGCTGCATGGTTAATAGATATGCTTGTGCTGCCACTAAGGCCGCTTCTGGTGTTTCTTGTATGAAGTTCTCCTCTTCATCTGATAATGACGCGCTGATACTTCTTGCGCGTTTTTCTTCTCTTCTTCGTGCTATTTTTCTCCTGCTATGCTTTGGTTCGCGGTGTCTTTCTTTGCTGGAATCCGATGTCTCACTGTACTTGTTCCAATATGATCTGCTTGATGCGCTGTTGCTCTCCTAACTTTTCCTAAGCTTGCTTTTCTCTGCTCGCAGCTTCTTTTTATGCTGATGCAGGGCATACTGATATCCCATTAGAACTTCTCTCCTTGAATTTGCAGGTACATCCGTGCCATGATGAATTGTTGACATGATAATTCTCCACTCTCCGGCGGAGACATATATTTTCTCCTACTCTTTTCCACTATTTCTCCTTAGTTTGTTGCCCTGTGTGTCGACTACTAGGTTACCGGCGTCATTGTTTTCTTTTGCTGCTTCAGTGATGATGACACATACCTGGTGTATATTGTTGGAGACACCTCCGCTTCGGGTGGTGAAATCCTTTTGGTCACGGTCTAAGCGCCCCATTGCTTCTACTATGTCGAGGTTTCCCATGAGTTCGTCGAGTTCTTTGATTTTTTCTTCTCTTTTTTCCATTGTTGCGAAGCTGACCGGCGAGTTTACCTCGCTGGAAGAGCCTATCGATGATTCTGACATTGCGATTGTCGCGGTTTTTCCTGCCGACGGATCCGATTTCGTCGAATCTGAGAGGCGAGCCGAACCCAAAGAACTGACGCGAAAGTTCAGACTTCCGATCGTCAGGTCCATCTCCTGATCCAAGCTTGCGAAGACTGGAGTAAGGGTTGGTGGATGAAGTTGAAAATCTACGGTCCCGAAGGATATCTGGTTTCCGCCGACTTTTGAGTTGCTGTTGGCTAGAAGCGAAAAAGCCGTCGAATTCATGATTCCAACGCCCAGAGTCCCCACGGTCGGCGCCAATTGACGATGGTTAACTCGACAAATGTCCTAGATGAAGGACTTAGGATCGGGGGAAGAGGGCGCTGGATGAACTCGATGGTAAAGTTCAGTCAAACAAGGCGTGTTTATGCGTGTATCGAGAATAAGCGTGGTACTGAACTTGACTCAATCTCAATCTGTCCCTGGCCGGCCTCTCCTGACCCCTATATATAGGTGGCCAGGTCTCAAGGATCCGGTTGGGTTTAGTACAAATTACAGTGTTCGTATATGATATCGACTTGTATTTCGACTATGTCTATAACTGGGCCTATCTTAACGGGCCTCAGGGTATAAAGATAACGGGCTCTATTAGCTATACCCTTGTCAGGTTGGAACTGACTTTTCTTCATAGTTAGTTACCAATCAGCTCAACTTATGGTTGTGCCTAAGGAGAAATTGCATGATAGATCTCCCCTAGTGTATTTAGTTGCTAAACTTAGAACCTTATTTTTTCACAAGAGAGTTTATGATGATCTTTTAAAAGTAGCTCGAGTTCCGGAAATTTAATTCGGCTCCCATGTGCATATGCTCCCTATGCTAAAAATATATATTTTGAGTGTCAAAAAATTCAAACAAAAAATTTCACATGTACATCTTCATAATCCATATGCGTTCGTAAAAGTTTCGCGAAAAAATGACATTGCATGTGGTCGGTGTAAAAAAGATAAAACATATACCATAAAATGTCTTCTTGTTAGCATCAAAATTTGTCTTTTTACGTAGGCCAAACGACAAGTCGGTTTTTCGTAAAACAACTTTGTGCACACACAACATGTGAAGACGTACGTGTGATTTTTTCATTCCTTTTTATCCGAAAAAAACACTGAACACAGTTAACTCTAACAAAAAACTTCACAAAATTTCTGAAATACATAAAAAAGGGCCCACTGCCAGCGGCTCACATCTATATTCAGACGGACACCAGGGGCCCACTGCCAGCGGCTCGGACACGCCGAGAACGACCTGTTGTCGGAACGGAGCCTTCGAGGCCAAGCGCACCGCGTCCGTCTGGTCGATGCCCACCCACCAGAGAGCCATAAAGCAAAAACACCGCACCGAACACGGAAGCTTCCGACCTCCGATCCACCACCACCAACACGACACGAGCACTCGTCGTCGTCGGAGGAGGGCGGCAGCTTCTCGTCGACGTCGTCAGGGAGCCGTCGTGTCGGCACGGGTGCGCGCCTGCGGAGAGAGGGGAGATGATACGGCCGCTCGGCGCATGCGGTAGCAGATCCAGCCCGGCCGCTGCTTTGTTCCTCGCCGCCGCCGCGATCTGCGCCCAGTTCGCCACAGGTGCGTGCTCCTTCTGGGCTCTGGCCCTCCTCGACTCGATCCGATATAGGCCGCCGAGATCCGTGAGGGGGACGTGGGGATCTGGTCGAGGGGGCGTGGGATTGGCCAAGCGTCGCTGCCCGTCGGGGCTTGCGGATTGGGGGCTCCGTTTATTCTTATCCTGTTCCGTAATTATTTCTGTCTGCAAGCCTAGTTAATTAGGCGTATTGGGATTTGGACGAGGGGGCGAGTTAGGGTAATCCCGGGGTAGTCTCGCTGCTGTCCATGAACAATCACCAACTCAGAATCAGGATCCCGCTTACAGAATTTGTGGCAGGTACTACTGCTTTTCATCCTTTTTGGAACATGCGGATTGAATTGCTGTACTGTTCCTTGTGGAAGTTGAAATAAGGAACTACTCTCCATAAGACGAATATGCTAAAGTGCTAGACACAGCTCTCTTTCTTGTAGAGCTTGAAACTTATGTGGGAATTGGCCAAGTACACAAAAAATCTTTGCTAAAATATTTGCATTTCTCTGCAATTTGCATTCCTTTCTGAGGTGTCTGAAGTTCTGAAATCACGAGCTCAGGTGATGTCTAAAAACTAGCAAAATGGTTAGAAAGTGCATACTATGCGAATTGCAAAAGCAAGATCCGGTAGGGGGTTACTCTCGTGTAGTCAATTCCTCGAAGTAGAAAATGAATGAGCCTCAAAAGATTTACTACCATGGTTCACTTGTACTATGTTTATGTTGCCCATCCCTGCCAATTATTTTCCTTATTTTGTTAGGAATGTTACAAAATTGTTATGTTGCGACATACTATTACAAACGTTCCTTCTTCTATGCTAGAAGCCTAGAAGCCACCGTCATATATTCTATCCAGTTTTCTAGTCTATAGGTGAACATGCCGATTCATTAGATATAGCAAATAATTAATATAGAATCATGTGTCGAAGGGTTGTTTTGGCGTAGCTTTGGTTCATCATTTTAATTTAATGTCCATAAACCAAGACAAATTAGTTATGCTGATGTGTTGCAGATTCATGCTTCTTGACAGTAGCTTGAAACTGTGATCATTCTTATGGCCGCATGCCCCTATCTCTTAATTCTTTCACTGGATTACCAAGGTCTTTCTGTGTAGTTTATTATTTAAATTCCAAAAATAAACGAAAGTAAACTGGTCGCAACCATCTTGTTCCTGCACATTAATGTCCAGGTTGAATTTATTTATCTGGATGGTATATAAGCAGCTGAATCAGCATTATAGCATAATAACTAATAACCAAGTTAAATTATGTTTGAACAATTCTAGTTTTGTTCTTGAGTTTTGCTAACCAGTGCATGTTTACCTGATAAAAATCGAGTAAACAGTGCAGTTAACGGTGATGCAGTTGTTTCTACTGCATCGCGTGTTTCATCTTACTACTTTTAACCGTGTTGTGCGCTGACTAGTCAAGTTTGAAGAACTTGGTAAATGTTTACTCCAAAGTGAAGGCCTTGTTTTCTGATTTTATCAGAATATTCCTACAATTCCATCAAAGCGCATGATGGGTCAGTACCTCAGTTTTGCTAGTTTTATGGAATATGGCCAACGTTACCCAGGTGATAATTTGATCTGTTGATAGCAAGCTAAGATCTTGTATGTACCACATACCACTATGAACCAGGTATTAAAAGGTTTGTGGTGCCTAGCCATAGCAGGAACCAGTCGCAAACGCCTCTACGTAAGTTTCATATGTGGTGATTGTTATGCATTCCCTCTATTTCTCAGTACAGAGCATATAAGTTTTAGTCAAAGTCAAAATTTGTAAACTTTGACCAAGTATGTAGGAAAAAACATCGACATCTACAGTATCAAATCGATATTTTCTTATGATATGTGTTTGTTATTGTCAATGTTGATATTTCTTTCTATATACTTGGTCAAAGTTTGACTTTATTTTGACCAAAACTTATACTCAATGTATTGAGAAACAGATGGAGTATGATAGCATGGGATATCATCCAAAGTTTCCCCCCCTTTTTTTATGAAGTTCAGTTCGAAGCTATGGTGGGAGATTTATTGATTGGACGATGCGGTTAGCTTTATTATTTTAGTTTTGAAGGCCATAACTTCTCTGGAAACCTTGGGATGCATGTAGATTTAACAAATTACTTCAGTTACCCATGTTCTCTTGTTCGGAATCATGGATTTAGATCAATGAAGCATTCATCTGATGTTTGCAGGACTAGCTGCTGATCCCTCCAAGGATGATAACAAAGCTCAGTCAAAAGGTCATACTGGCCAAACAGTTCTGTTTGTACTGATAGGAATTGGGGCAGTCGTTCTGGTATCTTTCTTCCTTTTCAAGTATTGGCAGAAGAAGAAAAGAGAGGAACAACATGCACGGCTGCTGAAGCTGTTTGAAGAGGATGATGACATTGAAATGGAGCTTGGTCTTAGAGATTGATAAAATCTTATTTGTACAGCAAGAGTATCTTGGCTGACAAGGTAATATCTATCATCTATCGTAGCATATAGGATTGATATTTACATTTGTAATTTCTTATAGTAGCTTGAGCTTACATTTGACACTGAACATAGATTTGATGCATAATGCCATCTGTGACGATTTTTCTTATAAATCGTTGCAGTAGTCTCTTATGATGACTTTGTAAGATCTTGGTTAAATGCTGAGAGGTTAGGCAGTGCTTGTAGCCTTGTATATTTGATTCCCTGTGAAAAGATTGAGTGGATGAGGAATCATATGCTATTGAACTGTAGAATCTTATGTTTCGTAGATTGCCTATTATTCCAAGCAATCATACCTTCATTTCTATCTTGTCAATACATCATTCATTATGGTACAGGACATCACAACATTAGTTAAAATCTGTATACTTATCCTCTGTTTGAATCAAAACAAGCTTAGACAACAAACATCTCTTGAGCAGTATGGGAAGCTTCTCTTGAACGTGTTTTAACACAGAAATTCTCTTTGTTTACAGGTTTTCCTAGCAGATCATCACATCATTTTCATGTTAATGTAAAGAATTTGTTGTATTTAAACTTAGACAGACCTCCTGAAGGTCTACTGTACCTCAGTATATGGCGAACATCTTGGCATTCACGATCCATGCGAAAGCTTTTAGTAGTGTCAAGGTTTTTGAAACATTCTCTGGTTACAAGAAGTTCTGCATATATACACCTCTACTGCTCTGTGTCTCGTGGCTGTATTGCATCAATGCAAATCTGCAGCGGGTGGAGAGCTCGAATTCTTGCTACTATTTATGCTTTATCGTACCTTCTCTAATTGTCTTCTGTAGATGCTTTCTGTTGTCATATCACTTCTTTCTTCGAGTGTTGGTGTGTATCTTGTAATTAAGCCCGTATGGCTAGGGTAATGATGATCATCATTTTCTGGTGTTAGGATCTGTTTTTCTGTGGTCTCAGAGTCTACTCGTGGCTGTATTGCATCAATGCAAATCTGCAGCGGGTGGACAGCTTGAATTCTTGCTTCAATTTATGCTTTATCGTACCTTCTCTTCTGTGGATGCTTTCTGTTGTCATATCACTTCTTTCTTGAGCGTTGGTGGGTATATTGTACTCAAGCCCGTATGTCAAGGGTAATGATCATCATTTTCTGGTGTTAGGATCTGTTTTTCTGTGGTCTCCTAGTCTTTCAGACATGACACAGTATTTCGTAGTCAGCACCAAAGACTTGCAGAATCAGCATGGTCTCAGTTTTCGTAGTCAGCACCATCAAGAGAGCCTAGTAATAAATTCCGTGACTGAAGGGGGACAGGGTAGTTGAACTTGCATAGCGTTTCAGTTTTGCTCCAGAATTGGTTCGATGTGAACCATGGCAGTTCAAATTGGGACTTGTATTTTCCTAATTCGTAGTAATTCTATTGCTACCTCATGTGTATGCCGGATGAAAACCTACAAATCAGGAAAAAAGGTGGCCATGGGGCGAAATGCATGTCTAAATATGCAGGCTTCCCATGCTTAAGCTATGCTATAGGAAGACGTAGCTTGTAACAAGAACCTGTTGATGTGTCTTCTCCTCAGAACATATGCCCATGCTTGCTGATACACAAGCCAATATAAATCGAAGTGCCTGCAGGCGAACCACCTCTTGCTTCCTCCCATCACTGGCGCAATGATTCGGCGAATCATGATAGACATTTCTTACCTGAAACAGGCCAGATGCTCGTTCTGAGCCATGGCCTCTCTGCAAGCCAACTAGCAAACCTCGTCTCTCAGGATCGGCAAAGATTGGGGTAAATGCAAAGGGGGCCTGCACATATAAAAGACCACAACGTTCGTGGTCCATTGCCTGCACGCTGGCACCAATAGAAAAATCCACCATGAATCCGATCACAATTCCTGTGTCTTCACTAGAGCGTTCCTTCCAAACACAATCTATCAATCGCTACGCAGCTGGTGGATGACGCTTAACAGCTTTGTTTCCTCTTTGGCCTCCTCCTCATCTTTGCGTAGTGGCGCTGCCCCAGTGGCCATATGCGCATGGCGTGGTAAGTGCGAGTCGTTGTCGCGGCCTTGAAGCGAGCATAAATGGTTGGCCCCGACGTTGTTTCCAAGCCTCCCGAAACGGAGCGGCCTTACCACACAAGCAAGGCTCCCTGCCCAGGGAGAGATCGGCAACTCGATCAGTGCGTGCACGCGCCTCTCCCTGCAGCTAGCTGCTTTGTGCCGAGACGGGAAACTTGAATCTATGGCGCCGCGCCGTGGTCCTTTTCGCCGGAGAATGGAAACTGTGACAGTGAAGTGACACAACGGCTTACTACGCGTGCTAGCTAGACTTTCACTTTGGATCGTGCTGTCGTCGTTCATGCTGTGCCGGCATGTAACCTCTGAGTTAGGATGATTAGTGGTGACTAGCTAACACTGCTTGTAATGGATAACCTTTGAGCAGATCATTACTATAAGTAAACTGGGATTGAAGACGATCACGTCGATTGTTCCTGCACCCTTGGACGTTTCTAGCTTGCTTGGCATGCATGTCAAAGTAAGACGAGCTACATGTGTGTTAGGTACCTTTCACGAATGTTAGTTGTGTTAGAACATATGAATGACTCTCTTTACCGAGCACTGGTGGGAGTATAACGTTACCATTGCGCGCATTGCCTTGACACATGGTTCTTATGTAACAAGTGGTTGTGTGCATTCTAGATCGGAGGCCGCGAGCTCACCTCTTGTCTGGTTAGGTTAACTTGATGCGTTTAAAAGAATCAATAAAAGCTTGAATTGTCTAAAAAAGCTATGTTTGTCTAATAATGAATGTACTATATTTAGTTGAAAATAATTATCAAGTTAGGTGAACCAGAGATGAACACTTCTTCCACAATAGGATTAGGGGAGTTTGCCCATGTATGCACGGTTAAGCTTACACATGAGTTGTTTATAAAGAGTATATATTAATATTACTAAGATGCCAATTACACTCTTCCTTTGCAACAACCTAATGAAATTATGGATGCACACAGCCATAAAGAAAAAGAAGAAGCATTGCAAAAAGAGAAGTCCGCTATAGTGATCTATTCCTTGTAGTAGCATTAGAACACCACCAAGACAACACCAAAAGTCCAAATACTCCAAAACCGATGCCTCCAAGAAAGAAACAATGCACAAGTGTCATCTTCATCCGCTCATAGATCATTGGTTTTCACCCTGGAGAAAGTCTGCGCTCTCAAATCAATGCCTTCAACAAGACCTTTGCCAAGCACAACCAATTAAGGTCAGACCTTGGATTTTCACCTTGACAGATAAGACCTTGCACTTCTCTTGTGTTGTAGACACATCTTTTGTAAATACCACATATGGGTCGGGATTTCTCGCGACAGTCGACACAATATCATCTTTATGGGTATATGCTTGACCTATTGGAGAGGGACAATAGGTGTTGCTGGTGTTCGTGCTCGGTCGGGGATGGTCGTCAAGGAGCTCTTACTAACATGGGTGGCGGTCTAATCTAAGGATCTCGGTGCCTTGAGACATGTTTTTCTTTGTTTCCTTATTTTTGGAGGTGTCTTTTCATCGGGTGTGTATCAGTATTGTTTTCATTTTAAAGTGCATGCTACATGCAAATACTGTGTGGGTGTGGTTGCAAAGAATCGATAAAGCTTACATTATCTAAAAATGCAATGTTTGCCCAATTATGAATGTACCATCCTCACTTGAAACTTTGATCAAGTTAAGTAATCCAGGGATGAACATAATTTCCCTGGTATGGTTTGGAGAGTTTGCCCATGCTAGCTATGCAGAGGCGTGTTTGAGATTTTATAGATTGTATCAGCTTGATACTAACTATATTGAGTTTAATAAAGCATCCTTTATTGAGAAAAGGAAAGTTTTTCTATGCATTCAGACGGTTAAGCCTAAGCCTAGCTGTGTAAGTAGACACATCTTTTGTGAAGATCATGGTGTGGGTTTCTCTCGACACACATATAATCTCAATCAGTTATGTGACTCCGTAAAAGAAAAGTCAGTAGTGTACTATCCTAGCCTGCAGGCACACCGGCACCGTACCACTCTCCTCCTTCCTTCTTTAAAAGGAAACCTAGCTAGCTGAAGCGAGACCAACCCATTCCACTTGCCCTTCTGCGCTGCAGCTTCCTGATTTCGCTCCGGTATTGGATTTCAGGACACCAGAGAGATCTCCACTTCACCCTAGTGATTTTCCGGTATGCGCGTTCGAGAAATCCTCGGAGCTTGGTCCTAAAGTAGCTCTAGCTAGCTTCTTAATTTTCTGTACCCCTGGTTAATTTCTTGCTTTCATGCCTGCCTGCAAAGGGAGCCATGAGAGATCAAGCTGCAACCTCCGCAGAGCCCTCAGTCTCTTGTAGCCCTCGTTACGTGCATGCATGTAGATATATATTTTGGGGTTTTATCAGTTCGACCTAGGGCTTGCTTTGAGACTGGAAAAGAGTCCGGCAGGAACAGATAGATCTTGATCTGGAGATTTTCGCTGCATGGAGAGCTTGCCTCTTTGGGTTTGATTTCCTCTTTCTCTTTCTTGGAATGACCGGCTTGGTTTTCTGATAACGCGTTTTTTCTTGTACAACTCTATCGAACCACAAGGATTCTGAAGAGGTTCCAGATCTATCCACTTGACTAGCTAGAAGCCTAGAACCTGTTTTATCCTGTTCATTTCTTTGCATGATCTTCTTTTCCTAAATTATTACAGTCCCTTTTTGCGGCTACTAGCTAGATCTAGGCATCCAGGTACTACTAACCTTAATTTGAACTCGTAGCATATTTTCATAGCTTTTGATCTAAAAGCTAGTTCGTCCATGCCTGGTCATGCGTATATGTACAGATGTACACACGCTTGCATCAAACACTTTTAACTTCTTCCAGAGACTAGATCTCTTGTAGTTAATTCATTATATATAACATGCATATACGAGTACTCACTCCATCTCACTGTTCTTTTAAGGTTGGGATTGTGTTTGGCACCATGGGGAGGGGAAAGATCGAGATCAAGAGGATCGAGAACACGACCAGCCGCCAGGTGACCTTCTGCAAGCGCAGGAACGGGCTGCTCAAGAAGGCCTATGAGCTCTCCGTCCTCTGCGAAGCCGAGATCGCCTTGATCGTCTTCTCCAGCCGTGGCCGTCTCTACGAGTATGCTAGTAACAGGTATTCATGCAAGAGTACTTAACTATATCGACTTTTGGTTTATAGCTCATCTGACCAAGCCATGCACAAATGCTTCTCTTGACTTCTGAGTCGTTGAAGTACTCTTGTGTATGCACGTGTTTGCTCCGTCTAGCTATCATGTTTTTTCTTTTGGTCAAATTTGGCGATATTGGCTTCTTCCTTTTTTTTTTCTTTTGGTAAAATTTGGTGATATGCATGGGAACGATCCTATGGATTTTCAATCACAACAAAAATGTACAACTTACATTAGCTCCTCATTAGTTTAGAAGAGAAGAAACATATTTTTTTTTCGAAAAGGGGTGTCCCAGCAGAGAAGAAACATATGGTACATGCATACCATGTATGCTTTTGTTTGAGGGCGCAAATGGGTAGGACTAGTAACACTTTTTTTCGAACTGGAGGCAATATTTTGCTCCATCTCATCAAATAAGATTATAAGAAGGTTGTTACCCTGTTAATTTAAAAACGGAGAAAAATAGTTTGGCTCATCATATCAATTAATCAGATTGTTACCCTGTTACCGGCCACGTTGGTTCAAAGAAAAAGTGGAGGAATTCTATGGGATTCTCCCTACAGTGTCACTGTTCAGGTTCAAATGAATGGTGGCATGGAGCAAAGAAGAAACACGGTCTGATTAGCTCCTCAGGTTCAAAGAAAAAGTTCGTTTGGTCTTAGTTTCAAAGGAAGAATAATACATGAATTGCACAATTCACTTGGACATCTTTTTCTACATACGTGCGAAGAAAGAGATCAAGTTCTTTAGTGGCATAATAACATCCTAATTATACCTTATTATTTGGCTTGACTTATAATTTACCATGTTTATTAGGATTCATGTGTTTTTCATGTTACTCTAAACCTAACACCCAAGCTACAGTATTCCTGCATTTTTTAGTCTTTTGTTTTGTACATGCATTCTATGACACTCCTATGTTTTCCTATTTCTGTGTTTCTAGAATCATGCGAACCAAACAAACACTATATTTTCCAAAACAAGGCAGAAACTGGTCTAAAGAATAATACTCCCTCTGATCGGAAATAACTGTCGGGCACTTAGTACAAACTTTGTACTAAGCTAGTATAAAATTGTCGACAGTTATTTCCGATCGGAGAGAGTATAAATAACCTCACCGGCTGTCATGGAACATGATAATGCAAGGATGTCAAACTCATACACACGCAACTAGGGAATTTTTGATTAGTTAGTGCATAGATGGAAGAACCTAGGGGACACCCGGGTGCCATATCGTGTGAGTCCTATACTCCTATCCATCTACAAGTTTGGAGAAATTCCGAAACAATTTGGGGATGTACATCATTTGTTTACGATGGTGCAATTTTTTTTGCCAAAAGATGTCTACTAGCGTGGCAAAAATATTTGTGCAAAATTCAAAAGGTCTATTTGCGTGAGCATATTTTTGTGGTTCATCTTTCATCAAACAACGTGTATCCACAATATTTTAGAGTTTTCCCACTTTCTTCAGTTTATGTTGCTAGTTAATTAACTGTCACTGCGCGTGTGCATGCCTCAACTATATGCAGCAGGGCATGGCACGCCCCTGAAATGAAAGGTGGTTCCATCTTTCATTCATTCATGCATGTGCACTGGGCAGTGTGCGATCGAAGTGGATGTGTACACATGTGTGTTCTCAATGCATGCGCGCGTGCGTTGCATGGTGAAGGAAAGCCCAGGTTCTCCCTGCTCCCTTTCCTCTGCCGTGCTAAGGGTGTAAGATTTAGCTAGCACTACCCAAAAACCCCACTCGAGAAGTCGATATGCGAGTATGCATTAGTGTATGGCCATTCAAATGTACGAATCTCTCCCTCTATCTCTAGATCTGCCGAATGTGGACTGCAGCTTTGTAGATTTAATGAGCTAAGAAGACTAACTGAGAAGGAGAAACGATATGAGGCTAACACATTTTCTGTTTCTGAACATTTGGTTTAGCACGAGATCGACGATCGACAGGTATAGGAAGGCCTGTGCTAGCGCCTCTGGCTCAGCTCCAGCTATAGACGTCAATTCTCAGGTAAAACATCCTGTTTATGGCGCCAACGTATCATCCTTCCTCGCTTCCCTCTAATTAAGCAGAAAGCATGCATGCTCACAAATGTAAATTTGACTGAACTACGTACGAGCTGCGGCTCTTGGCCCAACCTGAATCTTAATGCGAACATAGCAAAGTGATCAGATATCTGATGAGTTATGTAGCTAGTTAGCTATACTACTAAAATTCTTTTTTTTACTGCATTTTGCACCAGCAATACTTTCAGCAAGAATCAGCAAAACTGCGCCATCAGATACAGTCCCTGCAAAACTCAAACAGGTACATCTATCTCTAGCTATCCATCTGCTGATCACCCGAGGTAACTTTCTCATTTGACTGGGTTCGATGTATGCTTACCTAAATCTGCTTAACTATTTTTCTTCAGGAATCTGATGGGCGAATCCGTTGGCAATTTGACCCTGAAGGAGCTCAAGAACCTCGAGAACAGGCTCGAGAAGGGCATCGGCCGTATCCGATCAAAGAAGGTGAATTGCTCCTGATTAATTAGTTTCATATACTGTTCCAATCAAATTATTAATTGATCTGACCACTGCATATAGTAGTAAATATCATCTAATTGCTCCATATGTTTTGTGCACTTCTACTGCCAGCATGAGCTGCTGTTCGCAGAGATCGAATACATGCAGAAGCTGGTAATCAGTAATACATATCGATCGATTGGAACAATTTCTTGATCGTGTGTTTTTGCTGATCATTTGCTCGTTCCTCTTCTTGTCGATCCATGCAGGAGGCGGATCTCCAGAGTGAGAACATGTATCTCAGAGCCAAGGTACATAGCGCATTCCTACTATAGCATGCTTACGGTAATCAAAGATCTTCTGGTCGCGATCTCCTAGCAACATGTCGCACGTCCATGTACGCATGCAGGTGGCGGACGTGGAGCGGCTGGCGCTCGCGCCGCCGCCTCCGCCGGCGTCTGGCGGGTCGGAGCTGGAGGCGCTCCCAACGTTCGACGCGAGGAGCTACTACCAGCACCAGGTGAACATGCTGCAGGAGGCCGCGGCAGCTTCATCTTCGCGCTACTCCCAGCCGCAGCACCAGCGCCAGGATCAGGAGGCGGCGCCAGCAACCACCGTTCTTCACCTTGGCTACGAGACGAGTGGCCCAAACTGAACTGATCGACCGCTCCATTCAGCGGCGCGTGCCGTCGTCGATCCATCGAGATCCCCTCTGGAAGTTCAATGAGTTACTGGATCCATATATCCCTACCTGAAAGTATACCGTACTACCGCATTACTGCTACACCTAAATAATTACATATGTATGTATACTGTACCTGTATGTGTGATATTGCTGCATAAGGCACCTAGTGAGTTTGCGAGCGAGTGTTATCAAGAGTGATTTGGCTGTTTTATATATTGTTTAGGAAAATTCGAACCATAGTTTTGGCCCTTCCATGCAGGGTTATAAGAACTGCCGGCAATAAAGTCCACATCCTCTATTCTAACATCGGTGATGGCATGCATTTAAGCTTCTTCCTTGCCCTTAATTAAATTAATGAGCATATCTACCTTTACGGTGAGTTCTTCATTTCTCTCATTGATAGTGTTAAAGTGTATAAGTGAATTGCCTAGCCCTTTCCATCAGTTCGGACTTTTGGTTGCGTTGGCTAGTGCATGAAGCTTGACATGGTATCAGAGCCCAGGGTCTCGAGTTCGAGTCTTGGTTTTCGCAATTTATTGTAAAATTGCTGTTGCCCCCCTTTGTGTCCACGTGTTGACTTTCTCTTCTCCAGTTTGTGTCCACGTGTTGATTTTCTCTTCTCCAGTGGCTAGTGCATGAAGCTTGACAGATAGAATTTACCTTTCTTGAGGAGGATCTTTCAACATGCTATTAAGCATGGTTATATTGCATATCATCCATGAGTTTAGTGACAACATCAACTTTGCCTATAAAGGTTCCTCCCTACAGTGTCAAGCATAAACTTAAACAATGGGTTAAGAGCATTATAAAATAGATGGAGAATTAACCATTCTTCCATCCCATGATTAGGATAACTCCTTATGGATTCCTTCATCTCTTCACATGCAAGCGCTAGTGGCTCGCGTTTTTCCTGTCTAAAGCCTCTAATACTTAGACATAAAAACATTAGTGCATTGAATCCACGAAGTAATAGTGCCCTCGCCAAAGCTAGCAACCAATCTTTAGCCTTTCCACTTAGTGAAAAAGGAAATAAACGTATCTTGATTGTTGAAGTGTATAAGTGGATTATACTAGCCCTTTCCACCAGTTCGGACTTTTGGTTGCGTTGGCTAGTGCATGAAGCTTGACATGGTATCAGAGCCCAGGGTCTCGAGTTCGAGTCCTGGTTTTCGCAATTTATTGTAAAAATTGCTGTTGCCCCCTTTGTGTCCACGTGTTGACTTTCTCTTCTCCCGTCACACGTGAGTGAGGGTGTTGTAGTGTATAAGTGGATTGTACTAGCCATTTCCATCAGTTCGGACTTTTGGTTGCGTTGGCTAGTGCATGAAGCTTGACATGGTATCAGAGCCCAGGGTCTCGAGTTCGAGTCCTGGTTTTCACAATTTATTGTAAAATTGCTGTCGCCCCCCTTTGTGTCCACATGTTGACTTTCTCTTCTCCCGTTTGTGTCCACGTGTTGACTTTCTCTTCTCCTGTCTGTGTCCATGTTGGCTTTCTCTTCTCCCGTCACACGTGAGTGGGGGTGTTGAAGTGTATAAGTGATTTGCCTAGCCCTTTCCATCAGTTTGGACTTTTGGTTGCGTTGGCTAGTGCATGAAGCTTGACACCTTAGAGTGCCATTCAGTATTGCCAGTTCTCTCAGCTGTTGCTTCTTGAAGTAGTCCATGGATTCATCCTGATGATAATAACCTCACCAGGATAGCGAATTTGCTTCCCCGACAATGGCGCTAGAAAAGAGTTGATACCTTCGATCCGGAATACCGGATGTAGTATAGCTTTTTTCATCTAGTAGACCTAGATTTATATTGAATCCTTGGGAAGCAAATGTTGTAGTGATTTACTCTAGCAAAACCTTGGTGACCAGTAGTGTCTTCATCTCACCGGACCTTCACGTTTATGGTTGGGTTGTGTGTCGGTGATGGAGATATGCGAGGGCTAAGGATTCACCTGTAGCTGTGCAATACAAAATGGTGGGATGCAAGATAATTGATAAGCTCAAATGTGTTAATTTAAGAAGGATAAGAATCTTGTGGGCGATACATCCTAAAACATTACAGCTTTCGCAAGCCACTTATTACTATAACACTTTTGGTCCAACAACGACGCTAGTCGAGTTGGTTATGCCACAGCTATTAAGTGTTGTTATGCACAGACCAAAGCCTTAAGATCAATGTGTCACCGTTTACTCCCTAGTAGATCTAGAGCCAACTACTGTACCCCTGATGTTACTAGGTTTCACTTGAAGAAGGCGTTCTCCACTAATCTCACCTCACTACCGATTTGATCATCGGGGTCTTGGGTACCTGACAAGTCCTAGATCAAGGTAGAAGACAAGGATATAGTCTTACAAATCACAAATGACAAATTAAATAAAATACCCATATGAAAACATGCACATCTAGCTGCGAGGCTAGGCCTCAGCCCTCAGCCCATGAGGACTACTCACACATTATAAGATCAACACTCATAAACATTATACTAAAATTCATAAGAACAATATCAAATAGTATTACAATACTACCAATTGTGATGAGATTAAGGGTACAAGTAGAATATATGGAGGTGGAGAGGTAGAGGGATGGAGATGGCGGCACTGGAGCAGCGGTTCCCCTCTCCTCGGATGAAAATGGATCTCAGATCTGTGTGTGACTTTTTTTCTATGGTCTCTCTCTATTTGTGGTGGCTGTGTTTTGAATTATATACTGGTCCCTTTACAAAAGTTGCTTGGGTTGACCTGACGGAGGCAGTGGCAGGTGGTACGGATGCAAGCTATGGGCAGGCTGCGCCCGTACCAGTGCTCGCCAAAGCGTCTGGAACTTGGCTCCGTGGTCTCTTTGACTTCGGAATATTGGCAACTCGTAAATCTTCATTAATTAGACTTAATTTTGTCCAGAAAATTTCAAATCTGCAAGGGGAAAATAAAAGAAAGGATTTGCACACTTTGCAATAACTAGAAAAATACCCCGGGCATTGCAGCGGGGGTCTCTATAAAAACTTTACTATGTATAAGACACATGAAATTTTCTATTACAATCAAAAGATTCAATTGGTCACAATAATTCATAGGCTACATGTAATTAACATGATATTGTTGTGTATTTTCCAACAAAAAGGGTGAAGTGGTCAATTGTATGGCTTAAAAGAATTGACAAGGCGGATATATTGCATGCAAAGATATACTATAATTAATTAATGTTAGTGAGATGACATGGACGGCTAATATAGTGGATGATGTGGATAACTTGCATGTTAAGATAGACAAATTAAATGACCCTTTAGTGGGGTTTTACTTTATAAAAAGTATAGTTTAATCATTAGTAGCAAGATGAGAGATATATTTCATCAATTACTTGACTAATATAAGGGTTTAAACATGGATAACGATGGTTGTTTTTCACAACCATCACGTATCTTCACTAAGATATTCCGTGGAGTCGTGTGCTTGATCACACGTTTGACACGGCGACACCAAGCTTGTATGTGTGGATACCATCGGAGGTGTTGCACGTGTGGAACTAGATCGTTGGAGCCGGAGAAGGAGAACACATCTTCTCGCAACTAACCAAGATTAGTTGCGGGAATCGACCCGTGACTACATCAACCTCGTCATCGAAAAACACTTCTGCTAGTTTGATAAAAAGGTACGTAATCTGTTGCCTCCTCCTTCCAAGTTTGATTTTGGTTTCAGCGCTATAAATTTTTTGTTTTGCGTAGCGCGATCCCCAACCCTCATACCATGTACCATTCTCATGAACAACTCCTTGTTCATCCTATATCTTTGACAAAAATCTTTTGGGGGTATATGTTGGATAATTGGTGAAATATTTGGTGTATAGCATGGCATGACCCTCCATCCTATGTCTTGGCTTCAATTTCTTTCTCCCAAACATTGAACCTCCATGTTTGGGAGCCGGCATTCCTCAGCTCCTCCGCTTGCAATTGTAGAAGACAAGTGAGAAGTGACCCTCTTTATCGACGGTGGCATTGGCTTCCTCTTCCATGAATTGATGTATCATCATCTCATCGTCGCTATCCATATTATATAAATCAAACAATAAGAATTCAATCAACTGAACAACGGTGAGAGAGGCAAACATGACTATATCGGCAAACGGCTGAACACCTTGCTTGCAAGGAAGACGTCCGAGGTTGCCACATGTTGTGTGAGGAGTCGACAAACACCAAAGCAAGGGAGAGGCGACAGGAGCGATTGCGTCGAAAGGGGCGGGGGTGGTGGCGATTTCCCCGCAAAGCTTGTGCACTGCTGGTGACAAGGGTATAGATAATAGATGTAGCACCCGAATTTCCAGAAATTCAAAGTGCCCGTTATGTATTCCACCACAATCCCAGAATCATTGTTGTGATACACATAACGTAGTTGGTAACCAGTTCCATAGACATTACAATACGAATAGTTCAAATACAATGGTCATAGTGACCAAGTTCATATTACAACACAATATAGCAGCGGAGATAACGTCTTCGGGTCCATGCCTTCACCCTACAGGCAATGGCGACTCAGGAGATGATCTTAGTTCTGGTACTCATCTTCATAACCTTCCTCCGGATAATCTTCCCCATAGTCTGGCCAAGTTGATAGCCAGGGACACAGCCATGAGTACATTGGATGCACTCGCAAACCATCTTATAAACAAAATGATGAAGTAGATATGCAAGGTTGATATGGTGGACTAAGCACTAAGTTTATTTGCAAAAGCTAGTTTTTATTTCCCAAGAATGTTCATTAGTAGAGAAGAAGATTTAATTCTCTAAGTTCAATCTAGAGAGGAACTTCAAGTGTTGGTCAACATCAATGTCAAGTCAAGTCATTCATTCACCAAGTTCACCATAATTTGTTATCATTCTTGACAAAAGTCAAGTACAGCTTGCCAACTGTCCATGACCGCGGACGCGGCTATTTGAATAGTTTTGAAACCTCTGCAGAGGGGTACACTTTACCCACAAGATTCGATACATCTGCCGGGAGAAATCCACGGATTCGTCATACACAAAGTATGCGGGGTTCAGATAATCAAACAAACTCTTTCACTTGCTCACTCTAGTATAGGATCCTTCCCTAGAGCCCGAGATACGGAATCCCCGTTCTGGCGCCTCTAGTTTTGCCCGCTCCGGAGTGCCGGATGAATGGAATTTCCAGTCGGTTCAGAAGTACCCGCGCACGGTGCACTCCTATAAAGGATGATACAAGACCTCCCATACTAGGGTAAACAAGCTACGGACTAAGCCCCTTCCCATTTAGGGGTAATGTGGTCGTACGGTATGGTTGGCTCACATAGTACATCACTAATTATCAATTGCAAATACATTCCATAGTCCTTAGTCAAGATTATTTTCCTTCATAAAACCATCATGTAGGAGAAATCTCCAATTCAAGTTGTCAAGTTCAAGTCACCAATTTCAAATAGGGTTCCCCTTTTGGACGACCTCAATTTTATTAGCGACTAAGCAACTATATAGAGTGATGATACCACTAAGTAAGGTAGGATGAACTCAGCTTGATATTCTTGCTAAGCAAGGTATCACTACACAACTATCATTCTACTCTAGCAATTCAATCATGCAATTTACTTAAAACAAGTAGAATGCAATAGTAAAACTAGGCATGTGGAGTATGATTCAAAAGATGGCTTGCCTTGGTTGGCAAAGTGTCCTGGGTAGTCTTCTTCTTCTTGATAGAATCCCCCCTCAATATCCTCCTCAGCAACACTAGCGTCTAATAGTGAATAAACACAATGCACACAATCACTAAGCAATACCAACAACACTCCAAGCACACATACTTGTTTTGCAAACAATAGTAATCATGTTGGATTTTATTGAGTTGGTTTGCAAGTTTTCTTCCAAGTTTTCATTAAGTGTGCAAGTTAGATTTTTCTACCATGTGCTATGTGTTGATCACTTTCTTAACATTGGTATGAAACCAGGGGTATTATGGCTAGTTCAAGAAGAGGGTGACCAATTAAGTAAGTTGGTAGTGAGGGAAATATCAAACTAAGTGTATATTGGGATCTATCATTTTATGCTATAAGCTAAGATTGGATTAGAAGTTAATTGATAGAACTAACAAGGTTTTAATTGATTAAGGTTAGACTAAACAGTAGATAGGTTAACTAGTGAGTTCATAAACTAAGTTTCAGAATTTTAGATGATTTCAACAAGTTTCTAAATTTTTCTTAAGACTAATAAAGCTATGGTCAAAGTGCTCTTATCAAATTAAATCTTTAACTCAAATCAAATTCTAACTAATTCCAGGGGCTATATAATTCTCTAAGCTTTCCAACGCATTTTTATTTGCTAAAAACGGATTTGTAAAACTCTGGGAAAATTCATTTGAAAATCATCTCTGTAACAGATTTGAAACGGGCGGAAAAAATAAAAATCGAACGGATCGAAATTCAACCCGAGCTGGGCCGCACGCACAGGCTTCTACTGGGCCAGCCCACTAAGCTAAGCTGGCCGGGTGAGCAAGAAAAAAAAATGTCGCTGGCCTGCCAGCGGGCCAGGCATGTCAGGCCGGCCTAACCGAATCGGTACGCACGGGGGGTCGTCTTCTTCACGAGAGCGGACTCACCGTGCGTGCAGTAACAAGGGCGGTGACGGAGGGGGCGGCGTAGAGGAAGGAGAGGCGGCGGCGGGGTGTCACGGCGGCGGAGGAGAGGCTTCTCGGCCGCCCTGGACCGGCGGCAGGTCAGGAGAGCGCTCCAGTCGCCGGGAACGCGAGGCGCCCTGGGAGCTCGGCCGGCTCCGGCGAGGTCGATACGAAGAGCTCGGGGGGAGAGGAGTATGTCTAGGAGGGTGCTGTGGGTGGTGTGGTTCTATTCAGGCGAACATGAGGGCCTTTTATAGGCGGGAGAGGTCGGGAGCGGAGGTGGCCGACTATGGGGGTCCGGCGGCGTGCAACGGTCGCTGCCGGGCGCGGCGGCTTTGGGAGCGTGCGGGCGTGCGCGGCTTAGCACTGTTGACAGGTCTTGCGCGTGCTGGCATGCTGGGCAGGGCCGGGGTGAAGCAGAGAGATGTGGGGGGGGGGGTGTCCGGGTACTTTCTTCCCCTTTCTTCCTTGCCTCACGGCCAGGGTCCGGGCTGGAGCAGTGGGGGTTTGACAGCGGAGAGGCTAGGAGACGTAGTCGGGTACGGCTACAGGTACGGCGACGTACGGCGGTGGCGTCAGCCACAGTAGGTTGAGATTTTCTGAAATCTGGTTCACAGGTGTTCGACGAAATGCCTGAACCAACTCAAAATTCAAATTTTTGAAATCTGCCACCGTGGGTTGTCACAAGGACTCCAAAACTATTTTTGTTCTGAAGAAAGAAAAGGTTTTGCAAAAATTTGAATTCGAAATTTGGGTTGGTCACTGATTCAGATTCTGATTTTAGCAGATGTTTTAGTGGGGTTATGATCTAAATTTTGGTTTGAGAATTCTTGGTTGAGTAAGTAGGTAGTTTGGTCTTGCTAACCCAACTGATCCACCCTTCAGTTGAGTTGGGGATTTCTTAATCTAGAAGTCCAAAGTAGGGTAGTGGTTAACTTTTTCTAGATCATCTTTTCTTCTCTCTTCTTTGTTTCTTTTGCTTCTGGTTTATTTAGTCCTTGCTTTTCATCTCTAATAAGTATGCTAGTTAAGACTTTCTCATCTCAACCACACACAACAACAAATCATACACATGAAATCATAAAACACCATGTATTTGAAATACTATGCATGCATGCGATATGAGACAAAAAGTTTTATCTTGGTCCAAATTTGGCACTTTAATTAATAGGAATTGGATTACAAATTTTTGAGTTGTTACAATCTTCCCCCCTTAAAAAGAATCTCGTCCTCGAGATTCACTAACTAAGAACTGAAAAGATTGGGAAATTCTTTCTGAAGGTAATCTTCTCGTTCCCAAGTGGCTTCATCTTCTGTGTGATTGCTCCACTGAACTTTCAGAAACTTGATGCTATGGGTTCGAGTGGTTCGATATGCTTCCTCGAGGATACGGGTAGGCACTTCACGATAGGTCAAATCTTTGTTGATATCCACAGAACGGTGATCAATATTCTTGAAGATCTCTGGCTTCTCCGGAACTTCCAGACATTTCCGAAGTAAAGACACGTGAAAAACATCGTGCACTTCAGACAGTTCAGGGGGCATTTCCAACTGGTAAGACACTTCTCCTCTGCGGCCTAGTATCTTGAAGGGTCCAATATACCTTGGTGCAAGCTTTCCTTTGACTCGGAATCTCTGCATTCCCTTGAGAGGTGATACTCTAAGATAGACAAAATCTCCAATCTTGAAGGTCAGTTCTCTACGTCTCTTGTCAGCATAACTCTTCTGTCTAGACTGGGCTGCCTTGAGGTATTCGCGGATCATGCGAACCTTCTCCTCAGCTTCTTGCAGAATGTCAGGTCCAAATATCTTACTGTCTCCAGTCTCAGACCAATTCAAAGGGGTACGACACTTTCTTCCATATAAAGCTTCAAATGGGGCCATTTGCAAACTGGCTTGATAACTGTTGTTGTAGGAAAATTCCGCGAAAGGCAGACAATCTTCCCACTTAGCTCCATAGGCTAGAACACAGGCTCTCAACATATCTTCAAGTATTTGATTTACTCTTTCAGTCTGTCCATCAGTCTGAGGGTGGTAAGCTGTGCTAAATGCTAATTTGGTTCCCAAGGCTTGGTGCAAACTTCTCCAAAATCTTGAGGTAAATTGGGCACCTCGATCAGAGACTATGGTTTTAGGAACTCCATGCAAACTAACAATTCTGGATAGGTAAAGATCTACCAGCTTTCCTGATGTATAAGTGGTCTTGACTGGAATAAAGTGGGCAACTTTGGTCAGTCTGTCCACAATGACCCAGATAGAGTCATTTCCGCGGCTAGACCTTGGAAATCCAGTGATGAAATCCATTCCAACTGATTCCCACTTCCATTCCGGAACTTGCAAAGGTTGCAGCAGTCCAGCAGGACGTTGATGTTCAGCTTTGACTCGTTGGCAAATATCACACTTAGATATAAATAGTGCAATCTCACGCTTCATTCCATGCCACCAAAATTGTTCCTTTAAATCTTGATACATCTTGGTTCCACCGGGGTGGATGGAGTAAGGTGTCTCATGGGCTTCCTTCATAATAACTTCCTTCAGTTCTGAATCCGCAGGCACACAGATACGTCCTTTATACCAAAGAACTCCTTGGTCATCTTCCTCAAATCCTCGCACCTTGCCGGAACTAATTCTGCGCTTAATTCCATTAATACTCTCATTTCCCTTCTGGGCTTCCTTGATTTGGCTCATCAAGGTGGGTTGAAACTCAAGGTTGGCTAAGAATCCTTGGCTGACTAGTTCCAATCCAAATTTTTCAAACTCTTGGTGCAACATAGGTTGCTCCTCCTTGATCATCATATTCAAGGTGCATGGCTTCCTACTCAATGCATCGGCCACTACATTGGCCTTACCGGGGTGGTAATGAATTTCCAGATCATAATCCTTGATCAACTCTATCCATCTTCTTTGCCTCATGTTCAACTCCTTCTGAGTAAAAATATACTTCAAACTCTTGTGATCAGTGTAGATCTCGCAACGGTTACCCATAAGGTAGTGCCTCCAGGTCTTCAAAGCTAGAACTACGGCTGCTAACTCCAGATCATGGGTTGGATAGTTTTCTTCATGAGGTCGAAGCTGCCGGGAGAGGTATGCTATGACCTTGCCTTCTTGCATTAACACACAACCAAGTCCAAGTTTGGAAGCATCGCAATAGACATCAAAGTTTTTGGTGATATCGGGCATGGTTAGGACGGGTGCGGTTACTAATCGCTTCTTGAGTTCTTGAAAACTCTCTTCACACTTAGGGGTCCATTCAAACTTCTTGTCCTTCTTCAACAGTTGGGTCATGGGCCTTGCAATGCTTGAAAATCCTTCAACAAATTTGCGGTAATATCCTGCTAATCCGAGAAAACCTCTAACTTCAGTTTGAGTGGTAGGGGCTTCCCATTCCATGACTGATTTGATCTTCTTTGGGTCCACTGAAACTCCTCCAGCTGATAATACATGGCCTAAGAATCCAACTTCCTTCAACCAAAACTCACACTTACTAAACTTGGCATATAGCTGATGCTCTCTCAGGGTCTCTAAGATTAATCTCAAATGGGTTGCATGCTCTTCTTCAGACTTGGAGTAAATAAGAATGTCGTCAATGAAGACAACAACAAACTTATCCAGAAACTCCATGAAAACCTTATTCATGAGATTCATGAAATAGGCGGGGCATTGGTTAATCCAAAGGACATTACGGTGTACTCATACAATCCGTATCGAGTAGTGAAGGCTGTTTTGGGTATATCAGTTGCACGGATCTTCAGTTGATGGTATCCAGTTCTAAGGTCTATCTTTGAGAAAACTTGAGGTCCAGTCAATTGGTCAAACAGGTCATCAATCTTTGGGAGAGGATACTTATTTTTGATGGTAACATCATTTAGCTTGCGGTAATCAGTGCATAGTCGGCTGGAACCGTCACTTTTATCCACAAACAAGACGGGTGATCTCCAAGCAGATGAACTTGGCTGAATCAATCCCTTACTCAAAAGGTCATCCAATTGCTTCTTCAACTCCACTAGTTCAGCTGGGTTCATACGATAGGGTCGTTGGGCTATAGGTCCAGTTCCGGGGATAAGCTCAATGATAAACTCAATATCCCGATCCGGTGGCATTCCGGGTAGCTCATCGGGAAAAACATCCGGATATTCACAGACGATGGGAACTTGCTCTAAAGTTGGTCCTGAGATACTCTTATGACATCTGGTGGTTTGGGGTGGATTTACGGACACATGCTTTACTACAATTCCAGTGCTACTCTTCATGGTGATGGTCTTTTTGGTACAATCTATCACTCCTTGATGGGAAGACATCCAATTCATACCAAGAACTACTTCCAAACCTTTAGTTCCCAACACTATCAAGTTGGCTAAGAAAGCTATTCCATGAATTTCTATGGGGACTGCCAAACAGTTCCACTCAGCCCTTGTTGTTGACCCAGGTATTTGTACTAACATGGCATGTTTCATGGGTGTTGGTTGAAGTCCACTTTTATCAACAAATAACTTAGTAACGAACGAGTGTGAAGCTCCAGAATCAAACAGAACTCTTGCAGGAACTGAATTAACAGGGAACATACCAAGCACAACGTCGGTTGCTTCCTGAGCTTCTTCAACATTCATGTGATTCAGACGGCCTCGAGGGTGAGGCTGGTTCCTTGGTGGATAATTCTTGCCATTTCCAACACGGCGCTGTTGCTGAGCAGGAGCAGTGGTCTTGGATGCATCATTCAGCTTCTTAGGGCATTCATTGGAGTAGTGCCCCTTGATTCCGCACTCATAACAGGTAACTCCAGACTTGTCACCAGACTTGGGCAGCGCAGGTGCGCCATTTGGCCTTGGAGTATTGGGGTTGAAGTTGTTGCCATTAGGTCTTGGAGGTGTACGGTTGAAGTTATTGCCGGTCAGACGGTTGGGAAAGTTGGGACACGGGGCAGGTGCAGGTGGCCTCATAGGTCTAGGGGCAAAACCCATAGGTGGATTTCCCCTTGGCTTCTGCGAGTTGCTTGAGTTGCCTTGATACATCATACAGCGCTTGCGGTTCTCTGCAGCTTGCTTGAGTTTGCCTTCCATCTGAATGGCAGAGTCAACCAATGACTCCAGGTCTGCAAAGGGAATGCTGACCAAGACACATTGCATCTCATCATGAAGTCCATTCAGAAACCTTTCTTGCTTCTTCTCATTGGTGTTGGTGTCATCTGGGGCATACCTAGACAAGGTAAGGAACTTGTCACGGTAGTCAACCACAGATAGGGAACCTTGCTTCAGATTTCTGAACTCATCTCTCATCCTTTTAACTAATCCCAAAGGAACATGGGCTTTGCTGAACTTGCTCTTGAACTCCTCCCAAGGCATCACATACCCTTGGGCTTGCATTGCACGGGTGCTATCCCACCAAGCTCTTGCGGCTCCAGCAAGATAGTGGGTGGTGTACAAAACCTTCTCATGTTCGCCAACTCCGGCGACTGCCAAATTGTTCTCCATGGTGCGAAGCCAATCATCCGCATCTAAGGGTTCTTCAGACTTAGTGAACATAGGTGGGTTGGTGTTTTGGAAACTCCTTAACTTGGATCGGTGATCACCATGGCCATTGTTCTCTCCTTCACCATGGCCATTTCCATTGCCATTGTTGTGGTTCATTGCCATCTGGGCTAGCTGCTGAAGAGTGGCCAAGTTAGCTTGGCGCTCAGCTCGGGCTGCTTCCCGATCTTCCATGATCAACCTTAGCAGTTGTGCTACTTCCGGGTTCGGGGGTGGGGGTGCTCGCGGCATCTGAAGATAATGGGTGTAAGACAAGAGGGAAAAACTAATTGCTAAGATTTAAATGTAACATATATGATGCAATTTTGTCTTACTAAGGCCTTAAGGGCCAAATTCATATTTCATTCAACAAACATCAAACATACCACACATACGAGTTCACACATTACAAATGGTTTACATCAAACCATTGCGACTCGTCTACTAGAGAGGGGGATACAACCCACACCTACACGAAGTGACTTAAAGTGAACTCATAACTAGATAACACTTGGATCTCTAATCTAAACATCGGGCTCCTCGGGGTCTTCCTCCTCATCATCCACAATGAATCCATTCTCCTCGGGATCCTCCTCATCATCAAGGTCCTCCATGAAGTCATCCTCGTCACTAATGAGGGCATTATCCTCCTTGCGGAGATCAATGCCTTCCTCCTCACCAAGGTGGCTCTCGAGACTCTCAATGTACTCAGTCAGCTCAGCCACATTGGCCTTCAACTCCTCAATGGTCTTATCCTTCTCATCGCGCTGGCGGCGAAGACTCTTGCGATCTCTCGCAAGGATCCTGATGGTGCTCCTCGCCTCCACAAGTGCGAAGTGCTCAAGGTTGGCCTTGGTACAGGCACGATCCGCCTCCTGCTGAGTGGAGTACAACAAGAAGTCCATGTGATCTATGTATGAACTCGGCTCATTTTGCCCTGGCAGGTTTGCGGGACGCCCTTCCGCATCACGCCGAGCAAAGTTCCTAAAGTGCTCCACCTGGACCTCCTCAACATGCAGTCCGCATAAGCGGGCAAGCATCTCCTGCATACCTCGGACCAAACCATCGGCCCAAGTGTTCTCCACAAGCTCAAACTTGATCCTTGGAGAACTTAAATCTCCCTTCTTGCCACGGCAACTTGCCCTGATAAGCCACCGTAGCTCTCCATCCGGGTGCTCATTTAGCACGGCTCCCTTGAACTCTGGATACAGACGATCCAGGAACAAGGTCAGGGTAGTGAGGTCGCGCTCGAAACAAAGGCTACCACCATGGCCCAACTGGTATTGCTCAGTGAACACCGGGGCCATCTACAAAATTTTAGATTAGATTAAGTTAGTGACCAACTCAAGTGTGCAAAATTTTAAGTAGGCAAAAACTGAATCATGTACAAAGCTTTGTAAAAATAGATAGGAAAGACTAAGCAGTTTTAAACCACTACTTATTTCTTTGTTTTCATAAAGTTTCTTCTAACGCCCATTCTAACTAAGGTCTCCTCTGGTCAGCCTAGGCTCTGATACCAACTTGTAGCACCCGAATTTCCAGAAATTCAAAGTGCCCGTTATGTATTCCACCACAATCCCAGAATCATTGTTGTGATACACATAACGTAGTTGGTAACCAGTTCCATAGACATTACAATACGAATAGTTCAAATACAATGGTCATAGTGACCAAGTTCATATTACAACACAATATAGCAGCGGAGATAACGTCTTCGGGTCCATGCCTTCACCCTACAGGCAATGGCGACTCAGGAGATGATCTTAGTTCTGGTACTCATCTTCATAACCTTCCTCCGGATAATCTTCCCCATAGTCTAGCCAAGTTGATAGCCAGGGACACAGCCATGAGTACATTGGATGCACTCGCAAACCATCTTATAAACAAAATGATGAAGTAGATATGCAAGGTTGATATGGTGGACTAAGCACTAAGTTTATTTGCAAAAGCTAGTTTTTATTTCCCAAGAATGTTCATTAGTAGAGAAGAAGATTTAATTATCTAAGTTCAATCTAGAGAGGAACTTCAAGTGTTGGTCAACATCAATGTCAAGTCAAGTCATTCATTCACCAAGTTCACCATAATTTGTTATCATTCTTGACAAAAGTCAAGTACAGCTTGCCAACTGTCCATGACCACGGACGCGGCTATTCGAATAGTTTTGAAACCTCTGCAGAGGGGTACACTTTACCCACAAGATTCGATACATCTGCCGGGAGAAATCCACGGATTCGTCATACACAAAGTATGCGGGGTTCAGATAATCAAACAAACTCTTTCACTTGCTCACTCTAGTATAGGATCCTTCCCTAGAGCCCGAGATACGGAATCCCCGTTCTGGCGCCTCTAGTTTTGCCCGCTCCGGAGTGCCGGATGAATGGAATTTCCAGTCGGTTCAGAAGTACCCGCGCACGGTGCACTCCTATAAAGGATGATACAAGACCTCCCATACTAGGGTAAACAAGCTACGGACTAAGCCCCTTCCCATTTAGGGGTAATGTGGTCGTACGGTATGGTTGGCTCACATAGTACATCACTAATTATCAATTGCAAATACATTCCATAGTCCTTAGTCAAGATTATTTTCCTTCATAAAACCATCATGTAGGAGAAATCTCCAATTCAAGTTGTCAAGTTCAAGTCACCAATTTCAAATAGGGTTCCCCTTTTGGACGGCCTCAATTTTATTAGCGACTAAGCAACTATATAGAGTGATGATACCACTAAGTAAGGTAGGATGAACTCAGCTTGATATTCTTGCTAAGCAAGGTATCACTACACAACTATCATTCTACTCTAGCAATTCAATCATGTAATTTACTTAAAACAAGTAGAATGCAATAGTAAAACTAGGCATGTGGAGTATGATTCAAAAGATGGCTTGCCTTGGTTGGCAAAGTGTCCTGGGTAGTCTTCTTCTTCTTGATAGAATCCCCCCCTCAATATCCTCCTCAGCAACACTAGCGTCTAATAGTGAATAAACACAATGCACACAATCACTAAGCAATACCAACAACACTCCAAGCACACATACTTGTTTTGCAAACAATAGTAATCATGTTGGATTTTATTGAGTTGGTTTGCAAGTTTTCTTCCAAGTTTTCATTAAGTGTGCAAGTTAGATTTTTCTACCATGTGCTATGTGTTGATCACTTTCTTAACATTGGTATGAAACCAGGGGTATTATGGCTAGTTCAAGAAGAGGGTGACCAATTAAGTAAGTTGGTAGTGAGGGAAATATCAAACTAAGTGTATATTGGGATCTATCATTTTATGCTATAAGCTAAGATTGGATTAGAAGTTAATTGATAGCACTAACAAGGTTTTAATTGATTAAGGTTAGACTAAACAGTAGATAGGTTAACTAGTGAGTTCATAAACTAAGTTTCAGAATTTTAGATGATTTAAACATGTTTCTAAATTTTTCTTAAGACTAATAAAGCTATGGTCAAAGTGCTCTTATCAAATTAAATCTTTAACTCAAATCAAATTCTAACTAATTCCAGGGGCTAGATAATTCTCTAAGCTTTCCAATGCATTTTTATTTGCTAAAAACAGATTTGTAAAACTCTGGGAAAATTCATTTGAAAATCATCTCTGTAACAGATTTGAAACGGGCGGAAAAAATAAAAATCGAACGGATCGAAATTCAACCCGAGCTGGGCCGCACGCACAGGCTTCTACTGGGCCGGCCCACTAGGCTAAGCTGGCCGGGTGAGCAAGAAAAAAAAATGTCGCTGGCCTGCCAGCGGGCCAGGCATGTCAGGCCGGCCTAACCGAATCGGTACGCACGGGGGGTCGTCTTCTTCACGAGAGCGGACTCACCGTGCGTGCAGTAACAAGGGCGGCGACGGAGGGGGGCGGCGTAGAGGAAGGAGAGGCGGCGGCGGGGTGTCACGGCGGCGGAGGAGAGGCTTCTCGGCCGCCCTGGACCGGCGGCAGGTCAGGAGAGCGCTCCAGTCGCCGGGAACGAGAGGCGCCCTGGGAGGTCGGCCGGCTCCGGCGAGGTCGATACGAAGAGCTCGGGGGGAGAGGAGTATGTCTAGGAGGGTGCTGTGGGTGGTGTGGTTCTATTTAGGCGAACAGGAGGGCCTTTTATAGGCGGGAGAGGTCGGGAGCGGAGGTGGCCGACTGTGGGGGTCCGGCGGTGTGCAACGGTCGCTGCCGGGCGCGACGGCTTTGGGAGCGTGCGGGCGTGCGCGGCTTAGCACTATTGACAGGTCTTGCGCGTGCTGGCGTGCTGGGCAGGGCCGGGGTGAAGCAGAGAGATGTGGGGGGGTCCGGGTACTTTCTTCCCCTTTCTTCCTTGCCTCACGGCCAGGGTCCGGGTTGGAGCAGTGGGGGTTCGACAGCGGAGAGGCTAGGAGACGTAGTCGGGTACGGCTACAGGTACGGCGACGTACGGCGGCGGCGTCAGCCACAGTAGGTTGAGATTTTCTGAAATCTGGTTCACAGGTGTTCGACGAAATGCCTGAACCAACTCAAAATTCAAATTTTTGAAATCTGCCACCGTGGGTTGTCAAGGTATTCCACAAGGACTCCAAAACTATTTTTGTTCTGAAGAAAGAAAAGGTTTTGCAAAAATTTGAATTCGAAATTTGTGTTGGTCACTGATTCAGATTCTGATTTTAGCAGATGTTTTAGTGGGGTTATGATCTAAATTTTGGTTTGAGAATTCTTGGTTGAGTAAGTAGGTAGTTTGGTCTTGCTAACCCAACTGATCCACCCTTCAGTTGAGTTGGGGATTTCTTAATCTAGAAGTCCAAAGTAGGGTAGTGGTTAACTTTTTCTAGATCATCTTTTCTTCTCTCTTCTTTGTTTCTTTTGCTTCTGGTTTCTTTAGTCCTTGCTTTTCTGTTGGAATTATGCCCTAGAGGCAATAATAAAGATGTTATTATTATAATTCTTGTTCATGATAATGTTTATATTCCATGCTAGAATTGTATTAAGCGGAAACTTTAATACTTGTGTGGTTTATGAACAACACCGTGTCCCTAGTACGCCTCTATGGACTAGCTCATTGATTAATGATGGTTAAGGTTTCCTAACCATAGACATGTGTTGTCAATTAATAATGAGATCATATCATTAGGAGAATGGTGTGATGGACAGACCCAAATAAAGCAGAGCAATTAGATTGTGTCATCGTGTTCATCTTTGCGAAGCTTTTCCTATGTCATGTATTGTATTCCTTAGACCATGAGATAATACAACTCCCTAGTATCGGAAGAAAGCTTTGAAGTCATCAAACGTCATCCTATGTGAGGGTGATAATAAAGGTGTCTCTCAGGTGATCAGAAAGTACTTGTTGAGTTGTATGTATCGAGATGGAATTTGTCCCTCCCAAGTCGGAGAGATATACTTCGGGCCCACTCGGTAATCGATATCAACACCGCTTGCAAGCATGTGGTTAAGGAGTTAATCACGACGTGATATCGGATTACGGAACGAGTAAAGTACTTGCTGTGAACGAGATTGAACTAGGTATGGTGATACCGACGATCAAATCTCGGGCGAGTAAAATATCGTGTGACGAAGGGAATACATATACGGGATTAATTGAATCCTGACATCGTGGTTCATCCGATATGATCATCGATGAATATGTGGGAGTCAATATGGGTTTCCAGATCCCGCTATTGATTATTGATAGAAGATCATGTCTGCATATTCTCGAACCCGTAGGGTCACACACTTAACGTGCATCGACGCTAGGATAGAATGGATAATTGGTTTATGAGTTTTAGTTCGGAGTCTCAGATGAGATCCAGGACGTCACGAGAGGTTCCGGAATGGTCCGGAGAATAAGATTCATATAAAGGAAAGCAGTTTTTGGATTCCGGAAAGGTTTCGGAGTTTATCGGTATTGTACCGGAAGGTTCTAGAAGGTTCCGGAGTGGGACCAACGTGGGCCCACTTGACGGAGGCCTGCGTGGGCCTAAGGGGAAGTGCCCTGGCCGCCCTGGGCCAGGTGCACAAGGCCCCTAAGGCCCAGCCGGCCAGCCCAAGGGGAAACCCTAAGGGAGTCTTCAAAGAAGGAAGGGGGGGGGAAACTTGCCCCCCACTCTTCCTACTCCAAGTCGGCTAGGGTTTGGGGAGAGGCCAAGCTGGCCTTGGCCGGCCACCCCTCTATATATAGGGGGCAAGGGCGCAGCCCTCTCTCACCTCAACCCAAACCCTAGCCACCAACTGCTGCCCTCCCTCTCTCTCTCTCGCGACTGCGCGTAGGCGAAGCCCTGCCGCAGAAACTCTCCACCATAAGCACCACACCGTCGTGCTGCCGATCGAATCTATCTCTCCACCATACTTGCTGGACCAAGGAAGGAGGAGACGTCGCTGCACCGCACGTGTGCAACTCTCGGAGGCGCCGCCACTTGCGGCGTAGGATCGGATCGGATCGCGAGGAGGAGACGGCGAGTACGACTACGTCAACCACGTTCTCTTGAACGTTTCCGCTGTCGGGGATATAACCCCGGGTATACCAAAGTACCCCTTTATATTATGTCTAATATATGTTATATATGATGAGTTATATATGCAGGATATTAAAAAGCGAGTAAACAGTAGCCTGGGCCGGAATAGAGCTTTCCAGGCCGGCATATAAGAAGCCCAGGCCGGAATATTCATAGCTGGGCCGGGATATATAAGCGCTGGCCGGGATAAAGGCATAACCCGGCTGGGCCGGCGCAGCACTTCCTCCCCTGGGCCGGGACAGCAATTCTCCGGGTGGGCCGAGGCAGCCAGGTCCCGGCGCGGGCCTCTTAGCTCCTTTCCCCGGCTGGGCCGTGCCCCCGCATCCCGGCCTGCCTCCTCCCCCGGCTGGGCCGCGTGGCCGGCTGCCCCGGCTGGGCCGGCTGCCCCGGCTGGGCCTCTTCCTCCAGCCCCCGGCTGGGCCGCTGCACGCCCTCCAGGCCGGCTTAGCCAGGCCGACATTCCCAGCCCAGGCCGGGATTTCTTATACCGGCTGGGCTGGCTTTTGTCTACTGTTCCGGCCGGGCCAGGCCGGGATTCCCTGGCCCAGGCCGGATTATTCCTCTACAGGGCCGATATTTACTCCCTCCGGGACATATTCCTCGTCCAGCATCGCCTCCAGCGCATCGTGCCAGTCCTGGGACGCCTCCAGGCTCGGACTGGCATATCCTTTACCATCGTATGCTGGTCTTGGGACGCCCCTTGGCTCAGACCAGCGTATCCCTCTTCTCCTAGTCAGTCTTATCCTCAGGAGGAGGATAAGACTGATGACATGGTGATCCTGAAGACAGCAGCTAGAAGACGAAGCCAAGGACTCCAAGTACAGACATCGATGGGACTAGCCCATGACCGTGACGCAGCGCACAGTACCGAGGACGGTACTGTGCTGATGCAGGCTATAGTGTGACAAGACCCCAGTAGTCATCTCAGCTACAGTGCATGTATAGTGTATTGTGGGGCATCCCTTGTCCCCTGGGCTCCCTATATAAGGGGCACCAGGGGGATCGATCACCCCAAGCCTCCTTCGGAGGCTCATTCTCTCCAGCTCCTGCCCAGTGCAGCCCCAGATAGGTAAGGTATACAGCTCAAGGAGCACCATTGTAGCTCTTATGTGAAGCTCATATAAGCTCATATAGATCAGACATGCAGGAGTAGGGGTGTTACCTCCTCACGAGGGCCCCGAACCTGGGTAGCTCGATGTGTTAGCAGTGAGTTCTGTGCTCGGTCTCTACCGAGCCTTCCCTCTCCCGGATCCACCAGTGTACAGTCGGCCCCCATTTAAGCCATCCTATGGCATATGTTGTTTCACCACGACGACATTTGGCGCCCACCGTGGGGCAGATCAAGGCGCTGGTAGGAGTACATCCGGACGGGATCTTCTTCATCTGCTCAGGGGCTCGACATCAGCAATGCCTCCGAGCATAGCAGGTCTTCTTCAACTCCCGGGCTGACCTCGACTCGCCCGGGCCAGCATACGGCTGTCCCGGATCTACATCGGCATCTCCGGGCCGGCACTCGGCTTCCTCTGGCCAGCATATCCTGCGTCCCGGCCAGCATATCCTGTGTCCCGGCCAGCATATCCTGCGTCCCGGCCAGCATATTCGACCTAGTGGATAGTTAGCACTTCCTGGGACGATTCCGTGGAAGGAGCAGTCTGTTGGTTTCAGGAATTCTAATGATATGTGCATTGCTCGGAGAGTTTTTGCATATATGAGATTTATTCCACTTCTTGCGTCCATAAATACTCTGTCAACGTCGTATGTCCCAATTTGGGCTTTGAGTACCAGAGGCGCGTTTCCTAGCCGAGGTACTGTTATGGGGTGATCATCCCTGCTGAATTCTATGGGTTGCTCCGACCAGTGTAGATATTCCGTTGTTGCTGGAGGCGAGGTTACTGCTAGGTTAACTTGGCGAGTTATGCTTTTCTCCTCTTTGTTCGACTTTGGCAATGGCTGTATCATTGTTGTGATGTGCCCTTTAGATGGAACACACCCTCCGTCATTGTCGTGTCCCAAGTTCAGCTGGTCTTGATTTTGAGGAACTCCATTGTTTCCTTGTTGACTTGCCGGCGCGTTGTTTGTGTTCCCTTCATATCCTTGCCTCTTTGCTTCGGCTTGCTTGTTCAACGCCGCCTCCTGGAGTTTCAAGAACGTCGTACAATCTTTCATCGCGTGTCTGGATACTCGTTTTTCATCAACAAACGCGGAGTGTATGTGGCATGGTCCGTTTAGCATATCCTCTGGTGATGGGTTGTACTCTCTGGGTTCTTTTGTCTGAAATTTTTTGTTGCTCCTGTAGTCTTCTTTTCCGTAGCTGCGGTATCCCGAGCTTCTATGGTCACACCCTGCAGCTACTTGGCTGTGAGAGCCGTAGTTATCATAATTGCGGGATCTCCTCCTTTGGCCTCCATATCTGTTTCCTCTGTCATCCTCTGGTGATCGTGTCCATTTGTTGTTGCACGCATCTTCTCCATCTGCAAACCTGTTTGCTATATCCATTAAATCTGATACTGTTTTTGGCTTGATTCTGCCCATTTCTTCAACTAGGTCTCCTCGCTGCAACCCGAGCGTGAATGCATCTATTGCTCTTTCGTCTGATACTTCGACTGCTGAATTTTTGATAATGCTCCACCTTTGAATATACGCCCTTAATGTCTCATTACGTTGCTGTACACAGGCTTTGACTTCTTCTATGGACGCTGGTCGTCTATATGTCGACTTGAAGTTGCTCGTAAATTGCTTTGTGAGCTCCTCCCAACTTCCGATTGTTTCTTTTTCTAATTTTCTCAACCATGACCTTGCTGCGCCGGTGAGGTGTAATTGCAAGCTTTGCATAGCTGTTTCCTTGGTTCCTCCCAATATTTTTACTGCTTGTAAATAATCTGAGAGCCATGATTGTGGCTCCTAGGATCCATCGTATTTTTGCTGATCATGGGGTAGTTTGAAACCCTTGGGTACTGGCGTGGTGCAAACCCTGTGAGTAAAGCACGATGCCCCCATCTCCTTTTCGTCGTCTTCGTAGTTGTATGCTTTGCTTGGAGTTTTGGATCTTCGGGTTCCTCCATGCTTTGGGCTTCTATGTCGCCTTGGTGATGGTGTTCTAGATCATCGACTACCGCTTCTGTGCCGAGGACTGTTGTGACGGCATGGTGATCTTGGTTTATGTGTTCCTTTGTTGCGGTATGCCTCCTCTTCTTTTGTTGATAATTTGTTGCCTACCATCTTCAATCCTTGTAGTGCTGCCCGGTGCATATGTTCCCTTGGGTCTCCTGGATTTGGTCGTGTTGTGTGCAGGTGTGCTTGAGCTGCCACCAGTGCTGCTTCAGGTGTCTTTGGTATAATATTTCCTTGCTCATCGACTGATAAGAAAGACGAGTCGAGGTTTTTGGAGAGGCTTTGCCTTTCTGAGTACTCGAGGTTTTTGAACCTTGATCCATGTCGACGATGCCTTTTGTTGTTCGTGTATGATGCATCGCTATGTGCTTTGTGGTAAGCATCGCTTGCTGCAATGGCTGAGTCTCTTCTCTTCTGTATTTCAATCCTCTCCTTCGCTAGTTGCTTCGACTGCTGTCTTAAGGCGTAGTGGTACCCCAAAAGCATATTCTTGCTGGCGTTTGTTGGTATTGGCGTGCAGTGCTCCATGGCTGTTTTGATTATTCTCCACTCGTCGACTGATAGTCGAATTTTCTCCCTAGTTGCCAGGGAATCTATAGTTTCTCCTTCTGCCAGGTGATTTGCCCCTCTGTTTACATTTGCTGGGTTGAGCACTGGATTGTTGTTTTTGTCGAGCTCTTCTGAGTTGTCCCCTATAATGGCGAGTACTTGGTATCGATTGTCGAACTTGCTGTTGAAGCTTGAGAAGATTGAACTGTCATCTTCATGAAGCTCTAATCCTGTCTTCCAGGTGTCTGCTGATTTTTCTGAAGTATCGTCATGGCAGATCATGAGGTCTTCGAGCTGTACCTCTAAGTCGAAATTCTCCATGGTTTCATCGTCTTCTGTGATTTTTCCTTCGTCTGCTTCTGCGAGGCTGGCCGGCGAGTTTGCCTCACTGGAGGAGCCTTCTGATGATTCCGACATTGCTACTGTCTTGGACTTGCTTGCCGACGGACCCGGTTTCATCGGATCTGAAAGGCGAATCGAACCTAAAGATCCGACGCGAAAGTTTAGACTTCTGATCGTCAGGTCCATATCTTCATCCATGCTCTTGAAAACTTGCGTGAAATTTGACTGGTGAAGTTGAAAATCGATGGTTCCGAAGGGTATCTGGATTTCGTCGACTTCCGGATTGCTGTTGGCCAAAGGCGAAAAAGCCGTCAAATTCATGATTCCAACGCCCAGAGTCCCCACGGTCGGCGCCAATTGATGAGGGTTAACTCAACAAATGTCCTAGATGAAGGACTTAGGATCGGGGGAATAGGGCGTCGGATGAACTCGAAGGTAAGATCAGTCAAAACAAGGTGCGTATCGGAAGTAAACGTAAGGTGAACTTTTGCTTACTTTCAATATGTCCCCCACCGTCCTCTCCTGGTCCCTATATATAGGTGGCCAGGTCTCAAGGAACGGGAGAGATCTGGTACGTATTACAATATCGGTATACGACATAAACTCGTATCTCAATTAGGATTACACTTCGGCCTAGCTTGGCGGGCCTCAGGGGTACTCAACTAACAGGCTCTATTGTAACAACTAAAAAATTTGTAATCCAATTCCTATTAATTAAAGTGCCAAATTTGGACCAAGATAAAACTTTTTGTCTCATATCGCATGCATGCATAGTATTTCAAATACATGGTGTTTTATGATTTCATGTGTATGATTTGTTGTTGTGTGTGGTTGAGATGAGAAAGTGTTAACTAGCATACTTATTAGAGATGAAAATGAAGGGTTTCGTAGCATAGTAAATCAAAAAAATTCCTATGCAACGAACAAGAAAGCCAAGATCTAATCTAGGAGATGTAATCAACGAGAGAGGTAGATGAGATCTTCATACCCTTGAAGATTCGCACAGCGGAAACGTTCAAGAGAACGTGGTTGACGTAGTCGTACTCGCCGTCTCCTCCTCGCGATCCGATCCGATCCTACGCCGCAAGTGGCGGCGCCTCCGAGAGTTGCACACGTGCGGTGCAGCGACGTCTCCTCCTTCCTTGGTCCAGCAAGTATGGTGGAGAGATAGATTGGATCGGCAGCACGACGGCGTGGTGCTTATGGTGGAGAGTTTCTGCGGCAGGGCTTCGCCTACGCGCAGTCGCGAGAGAGAGAGAGAGGGAGGGCAGCAGTTGGCGGCTAGGGTTTGGGTTGAGGTGAGAGAGGGCTGCGCCCTTGCCCCCCTATATATAGAGGGGTGGCCGGCCAAGGCCAGCTTGGCCTCTCCCCAAACCCTAACCGACTTGGAGTAGGAAGAGTGGGGGGCAAGTTTCCCCCCTTCCTTCTTTGAAGACTTCCTTAGGGTTTCCCCTTGGGCTGGCCGGCTGGGCCTTAGGGGCCTTGTGCACCTGGCCCAGGGCGGCCAGGGCACTTCCCCTTAGCCCCACGCAGGCCTCCGTCAAGTGGGCCCACGTTGGTCCCACTCCGGAACCTTCTAGAACCTTCCGGTACAATACCGATAAACTCCGAAACCTTTCCGGAATCCAAAAACTGCTTTCCTTTATATGAATCTTATTCTCCGGACCATTCCGGAACCTCTCGTGACGTCCTGGATCTCATCCGAGACTCCGAACTAAAACTCATAAACCAATTATCCATTCTATCCTAGCGTCGATGCACGTTAAGTGTGTGACCCTACGGGTTCGAGAATATGCAGACATGATCTTCTATCAATAATCAATAGCGGGATCTGGAAACCCATATTGACTCCCACATATTCATCGATGATCATATCGGATGAACCACGATGTCAGGATTCAATTAATCCCGTATATGTATTCCCTTCGTCACACGATATTTTACTCGCCCGAGATTTGATCGTCGGTATCACCATACCTAGTTCAATCTCGTTCACAGCAAGTACTTTACTTGTTCCGTAATCCGATATCACTTCGTGATTAACTCCTTAACCACATGCTTGCAAGCGGTGTTGATATCGATTACCGAGTGGGCCCGAAGTATATCTCTCCGACTTGGGAGGGACAAATTCCATCTCGATACATACAACTCAACAAGTACTTTCTGATCACCTGAGAGACACCTTTATTATCACCCTCACATAGGATGACGTTTGATGACTTCAAAGCTTTCTTCCGATACTAGGGAGTTGTATTATCTCATGGTCTAAGGAATACAATACATGACATAGGAAAAGCTTCGCAAAGATGAACACGATGACACGATCTAATTGCTCTGCTTTATTTGGGTCTGTCCATCACACCATTCTCCTAATGATATGATCTCATTATTAATTGACAACACATGTCTATGGTTAGGAAACCTTAACCATCATTAATCAATGAGCTAGTCCATAGAGGCGTACTAGGGACACGGTGTTGTTCATAAACCACACAAGTATTAAAGTTTCCGCTTAATACAATTCTAGCATGGAATATAAACATTATCATGAACAAGAATTATAATAATAACATCTTTATTATTGCCTCTAGGGCATAATTCCAACAGTCTCCCACTTGCACTAGAGTCAATAATCTAGTTTACATCTGGCAACAATCTAACACCCATGGCATTAAGGTGCTGATCATGTTTTGCTCGTGGAAGAGGTTTAGTCAACGGATCTGCGACATTCAGATCTGTATGTACTTTGCTAATCTTCAGATCTCCATCTGATATATAATCTCGAATTATATGGAAACGGCGGTTGATGTGCTTGGTTTTTGGATGATATCTTGGTTCCTTAGCCAGTGCTATGGCGCCAGTGTTGTCGCACAATATCTCCAGTGGGTCCAAGGCATTTGGAACCACACCAAGCTCAGTGATGAAGTTTCTGATCCAAACTCCTTCACTTGATGCTTCCGAAGCAGCCATGTATTCCGCTTCTGTTGTAGATCCCGCGATCACGCTTTGCTTGCAGCTTCTCCAGCTCACAGCTCCACCATTCAAAATATAAACGTATCCTGTCTGAGATTTAGAATCATCCGGGTCGGTGTCGAAGCTAGCGTCGACGTAACCTTTTACGACGAGCTCCTCGTCACCTCCATAGACCAAGAACATTTCTTTAGTCCTATTTAAATACTTTAGGATGTTCTTTACGGCTGTCCAGTGTTCCACTCCTGGATCACTTTGGTATCTGCTCGTCAAACTAAGAGCATTAGACACATCCGGTCTAGTACACAGCATGGCATACATAATAGAACCTATGGCCGAGGCATATGGCACTTTGCTCATAGTTTCTCTATCTTTTACCGTAGCTGAACACTGAGCTTTGCTCAATATCTTACCTGACAACATGGGCAATGAACCTTTCTTTGCTTTATCCATTCTGAACCTCTTCAGAACTTTGTCCAGATATGTACTTTGGCTTAAAGCTATTAGGCGTCTTGCTCTATCTCTATAGATTTTGATGTCTAATATATAAGCAGCTTCCCCTAGGTCTTTCATTGAAAAACATTTATTCAAATAACTCTTCACATCGTTAAGCATATCGATGTCATTTCCAATAATCAATATGTCATCCACATATAGTACTAAAAATGTCACCGAGCTCCCACTCACTTTCTTGTAGATACAAGCTTCGTAGCAATTTGGAACAAATCCAAAACTCTTGATCACTTGATCAAAACGAAGGTTCCAACTCCGAGATGCTTGCTTCAGTCCATAAATGGAACGCTGAAGTTTGCACACTTTATTAGCATCCTTAGGATCGACAAAACCTTCGGGCTGCATCATATACAACTCTTCATCAATGTTGCCATTGAGGAACGCAGTCTTGACATCCATCTGCCATATTTCATAATCATGAAACGCAGCAATTGCTAATAAAATCCGAATGGACTTAAACATCGCTACGGGAGAGAAAGTCTCATCGTAGTCAACACCTTGAACTTGCCGAAAACCTTTTGCGACAAGCCGAGCTTTATAGACAGTAACATTACCATCCGCGTCCGTTTTCTTCTTGAAAATCCATTTGCACTCAACGGCCTTACGGTCGCTAGGAGGATCCACCAAAGTCCACACTTGGTTTTCGCTCATGGATCCCAATTCGGATTTCATGGCCTCTAGCCATTTCTCAGAGTCTGGGCTCATCATTGCTTCCTCATAGTTCGCAGGTTCGCTGTTGTCTAACAACAAGACGGTTAAGACAGGGTTGCCGTACCATTCAGGAGTGGCACGTGACCTTGTCGACCTGCGAAGTTCAGTAGTAGCATCGTTTGAAGTTTCATGATCTTTATCATTAGCTTCCTCTCTTGTTGATGCAGGCGGCGCCGGAACAATTTCTGGTGCTGCGCTACTCTCCAACTCGAGAGAAGGTTCAATAACCTCGTCTAGCTCTACCTTTCTCCCACTCACTTCTTTCGAGAGAAACTCCTTCTCAAGAAAGGATCCGTTCTTTGCAACAAACACTTTGCCTTCGGATCTGTGGTAGAAGGTATACCCAATCGTTTCCTTAGGGTATCCTATGAAGACGCATTTCTCCGCTTTGGGTTCGAGCTTGTCCGGCATCAACTTCTTGACGTAAGCTTCGCATCCCCAAACTTTAAGAAACGACAACTTAGGTTTAGCACCAAACCAAAGTTCATACGGTGTCGTCTCAACGGATTTAGATGGTGCCCTATTTAAAGTGAATGCAGCGGTTTATAATGCATAACCCCAAAATGATAACGGCAAATCTGTAAGAGACATCATTGATCGCACCATATCTAATAGAGTTCGATTCCGGCGTTCAGACACACCATTGCGCTGTGGTGTTCCGGGTGGCGTGAGTTGCGAAACGATTCCGCTTGCTTTAAGATGCGTGAGAAAATCATAACTCAAATACTCACCTCCACGATCGGATCGTAGAAATTTAATTTTCTTGTTACGATGGTTTTCCACTTCGTTCTGAAATTCTTTGAACTTTTCAAACGTTTCAGATTTATGTTTCATTAAATAGATATACCCATATCTATTTAAGTCATCAGTAAAAGTGAGAAAATAGCGATATCCACCGCGCGTCGAAATACTCATTGGTCCGCACACATCGGTATGTATGATTTCCAATAAGTCCGTTGCTCGCTCCATTATTCCGGAGAACGGGGTTTTGATCATCTTGCCCATGAGGCATGGTTCGCACGTGTCAAATGATTTAAAATCAAGAGACTCCAAAAGTCCATCAGAATGGAGTTTCTTCATGCGTTTTACACCAATATGACCTAGACGGCAGTGCCACAAATAAGTTGGATTATCACTATCTACTTTGCATCTTTTAGCCTCAATGTTATGGATGTGTGTTTCATTGCTTTCGAGATTCAGAAGAAATAAACCATTCACAACAGGTGCATGACCATAAAAGATGTTATTCATATAAATAGAACAACCATTATTCTCAGATTTAAATGAATAACCGTCTTGCAATAAACATGATCCAGATATAATGTTCATGCTCAACGCAGGCACATAATAACACTTATTAAGGTTTAAAACTAATCCCGAAGGTAAAACTAAGGAGAGCGTGCCGACGGCCATCACATCAACTTTTGATCCATTGCCAACGCGCATCGTCACCTCATCTCTTGCTAGCCGCCGTCTATTCCGTAGCTCCTGTTTCGAGTTACAAATATTAGCAATTGAACCAGTATCATATACCCAGGCACTACAACGAGCGCTAGTAAGGTAGACATCAATAACATGTATATCAAATATACCTTTGATGGTGCCAGCCTTCTTGTCCGCTAAGTACTTCGGACAGTTGCGCTTCCAGTGACCCTTGACCTTGCAATAGAAGCACTCAGTGTCCGGCTTAGGTCCAGACTTGAGCTTCTTCTCAGCAGGGGCAACGCGCTTGCCTCCGCCTTTCTTGTAAGATCCCTTTGCTCCCTTAGCTTTCTTAAAGCTAGTGGTCTTGTTGACCATCAACACATGATTGTCTTTCTTGATATCCACCTCCGCAGCTTTCAGCTTAGCGAAGAGCTCAGTGATCGTATCAGTGGAACCAATTTGATTATGAGTAACTACAAAACCTTTGTAGCTAGGAGGGAGTGATTGCAGAACTCTGTCAATCTTGAGCTCCTCTGGAATCTTGCAGTCCAGTTGCTCAAGGCGTTGAGTGTAGCCCGACATCTTAATGGCGTGCTCACTAACGGAACTCCCTTCCTCCATCTTGCAGTTAAAGAACTTCTCAGAGATCTCATATCTCTCAGAACGGGCCTGAGTCTGAAACATCGTTTTCAGTTCCTCAAGTATCTCAAAAGGCCCGCGGTACTTCTCAAAACGATTTTGAAGTTCTGGTTCCATAGAAAACAGCATGGTACTCATAATCGCATCACAATCATCTCTACGAGCATTGAAGTCAGCAAGTTCTTCAGTTTTCGCAGTTGCAGCAGGGGTGTCACCTAGCGCTTTGTCAAGTACATAGGATTTTTGTCCGCCAGCGAGTATGATTCTCAGATTGCGGAACCAGTTGGTGAAGTTAGACCCATTGTTCTTAAGCTTTTCTTTCTCAGCAAAAACGTTGAAGTTGAAGTTGGACTTAGCCATTTGATCTACAACATTGCAAGTACAATTTAGACTATGTTCATGATAACTAGTTCAACTTAATCAAATTACTAGATGAACTCCCACTAAAATCAACATCCCTCAAGTTGTTTAGTGAACACGGTCCAAATTCACCACACCTAATCCGATCTTCACGAGAAGAGATGTGGTTTCAATGGTGGACAACTAAGTGTCGATCATATCATTCATATGACTCATGTTTAACCTTTCGGTTCGTGTGTTCCGAGGCCATGTCTGTACATGCTAGGCTCGTCAAGTCAAACCCAAGTATTTTCCGCGTGTGCAAAACTGGCTTGCACCCGTTGTATGTGAACGTAGAGTTTATAGCACCCGATCATTACGAGGTGCTTGAAAACGACGAACTTTCGCAACGGCGCATACGAGGGGAGAACACAATTTTATCTTGATCTTTTAAGTGAGGAATCATCTTATAATGCTACCGTCGCGATCTAAGCAAAATAAGATACATAAAATGATAAACATCACATGCATATAATTTTATGTGACATGGTATAGCCAATCTCCGCGCCATGATCTCCATCTTGTGCGCGCCGGCATGATCTCCATCACTCCACCATGATTGCCTCCACCACGAATAGCAACTACAACTATTGCTAACTATTTAGCGATAAAGTAAAGCTATTACATGGCGTATAAGAAGTTGACACGCAGGTCATACACAATTATAAAGACAACCATATGGCTCCAGCCGGTTGTGAACTCATCGACATGCAAGTCGTGAAAGATTACAAAACATGATCATTGCATACAACTCAATTCATACACATCATGTCTTGGGCCATACCATATCACAAAACACTCCCTGCAAAAACAAGTTAGACGCCTCTACTTTGTTGTTGCAAGTTTTACGTGGCTTATGGGAGTAGCAAGATAAGAACGATTCTTACCTACGAAAAGCCACAACGGTGATATTATGGTTGCTAACATCCGATGTAAATCCCATGACTACTATAGTGAGAGAAACTGGCATCCACCAGCCGCATGTATGGAACAAGCCACACGTCAAGTGCGGAGCCGGTCTCGCGAACGCGGTCGCGTAAAGTTGGCCTGGACCGCTTCGATCTCACTATACCGCGCCATAAGAGATACACAACAAGAGGTTTGCAACAGAAAACATCAACGCCCGCAACAAACATGTTGCGTTCTACTCGTGAAACACATCTACGCATAGATCTAGCTCTGATACCACTGAAGGGTTTCGTAGCATAGTAAATCAAAAAATTTCCTACGCAACGAACAAGAAAGCCAAGATCTAATCTAGGAGATGTAATCAACGAGAGAGGTAGATGAGATCTTCATACCCTTGAAGATTCGCACAGCGGATGTCGTCGTGGTGAAACAACATATGCCATAGGATGGCTTAAATGGGGGCCGACTGTACACTGGTGGATCCGGGAGAGGGAAGGCTCGGTAGAGACCGAGCACAGAACTCACTGCTAACACATCGAGCTACCCAGGTTCGGGGCCCTCGTGAGGAGGTAACACCCCTACTCCTGCATGTCTGATCTATATGAGCTTATATGAGCTTCACATAAGAGCTACAATGGTGCTCCTTGAGCTGTATACCTTGCCTATCTGGGGCTGCACTGGGCAGGAGCTGGAGAGAATGAGCCTCCGAAGGAGGCTTGGGGTGATCGATCCCCCTGGTGCCCCTTATATAGGGAGCCCAGGGGACAAGGGATGCCCCACAATACACTATACATGCACTGTAGCTGAGATGACTACTGGGGTCTTGTCACACTATAGCCTGCATCAGCACAGTACCGTCCTCGGTACTGTGCGCTGCGTCACGGTCATGGGCTAGTCCCATCGATGTCTGTACTTGGAGTCCTTGGCTTCGTCTTCTAGCTGCTGTCTTCAGGATCACCATGTCATCAGTCTTATCCTCCTCCTGAGGATAAGACTGACTAGGAGAAGAGGGATACGCTGGTCTGAGCCAAGGGGCGTCCCAAGACCAGCATACGATGGTAAAGGATATGCCAGTCCGAGCCTGGAGGCGTCCCAGGACTGGCACGATGCGCTGGAGGCGATGCTGGACGAGGAATATGTCCCGGAGGGAGTAAATATCGGCCCTGTAGAGGAATAATCCGGCCTGGGCCAGGGAATCCCGGCCTGGCCCGGCCGGAACAGTAGACAAAAGCCAGCCCAGCCGGTATAAGAAATCCCGGCCTGGGCTGGGAATGTCGGCCTGGCTAAGCCGGCCTGGAGGGCGTGCAGCGGCCCAGCCGGGGGCTGGAGGAAGAGGCCCAGCCGGGGCAGCCGGCCCAGCCGGGGCAGCCGGCCACGCGGCCCAGCCGGGGGAGGAGGCAGGCCGGGATGCGGGGGCACGGCCCAGCCGGGGAAAGGAGCTAAGAGGCCCGCGCCGGGACCTGGCTGCCTCGGCCCACCCGGAGAATTGCTGTCCCGGCCCAGGGGAGGAAGTGCTGCGCCGGCCCAGCCGGGTTATGCCTTTATCCCGGCCAGCGCTTATATATCCCGGCCCAGCTATGAATATTCCGGCCTGGGCTTCTTATATGCCGGCCTGGAAAGCTCTATTCCGGCCCAGGCTACTGTTTACTCGCTTTTTAATATCCTGCATATATAACTCATCATATATAACATATATTAGACATAATATAAAGGGGTACTTTGGTATATCCGGGGTTATATCCCCGACATTAGCCCCCGAGACTGTGGGGGACTCGTAGAGTCGCGCACAGGCTTCAACAAGAAATATACCAAAGTCCCAAACTCACATATTCACAAAAAACTGATATGCTGGCCTGCATAGGCCTGATTCTATCTCATGCCATCATAGGCAATCTCCCGTTTGACATATACTCATATACGTGATATGTTAGCCTTCGCGGGCTATCTCAAAATACTATTGTGCCTTCTTTGGCTATATCGACACTTTGCCTCTTGGGCTATGTCTCATCGACATCGTCTGCTTCGACAATGCCGGCATACTGCTTTGCCTTCTTTGGCCATATCGATACTTTACCTCTTGAGCTATTTGCCTCTTGGGCTGCTCTGCCTCTTGGGCTACTTTTGCCTCTCGGGCTACTTTGCCTCTTGGGCTTTATATCGACACTTTGCCTCTCAGGCTATGTCTCATCGACATTGTCTGCTTTGACAATGCCGGTATACTGATATGCCTTTTAGGCTGCTTTTGCCTTTTGAGCTATTTGCCTCTTTGGGCTTTATATCGACACTTTGCCTCTCAGGCTATGTCTCATCGACATTGTCTGCTTTGACAATGCCGGTATACTGATATGCCTCTTGGGCTGTGCCATCGCTGGGCACTTGTTAGTATGCAAAAATGATAAGACATGTTAATATGCTAAACCGGGATACTCTATGAAACCGGATATGATAAGAGATATGATGCTTGTTAACTTTGAGATCGATGTCTCGATATATTACTGTGCCAGAATTGGCGATAACTGAAAGGATTATAGAATGCCTTGATATGCTGGCATGCCGAAATAAACGACGATATGAGTTATTGATAGATGCCTTGATATGCTGGCAAACCGAAATAAACGGTGATTGGGGATTTTGGTCGATGCCATGATATGTCGACATACTGAGATTTTGCTCTTGCCATGATATGTTGGCATACTGACATTTTGCCATGATATGCTGGCATACTGACATTTTGCCATGATATGCTGGCATACTGACATTTTGCCATGATATGCTGGCATACTAACATTTTGCCATGATATGCTGGCATACTGACATTTTGCCATGATATGCTGGCATACTGACATTTTGCTCTTTGCCATGATATGCTGTCATACTGACATTTTGCCATGATATGCTGGCATACTGACATTTTGCTCTTTGCCATGATATGCCGGCATACTAAAACTTTGCTCTTGCCACGATATGCCGGCATACTAAAACTCTTCTCATGCCATGATATGTTGGCATATTGGAACTTTGCTCATGCCATGATATGCCGGCATACTAAAACACATATGACTCAAGATATCACTTAATAACCTAATGTACTAACAAACTGAAATACCTGAGACCTGAGACTTTGAGATATGCTGGCCAGGATATAAAGATATGCTGGCTGGGACATAAAATATGCCGGCCAGGATACAAAATATAACATATGCCGGTATACTGAAATTTTGCTCTTTGCCATGATATGCCGGCATACTGAAATACCTGAGACACTGAGATATAAACTGAAGCCCTGGTGGTATAATAGCAATTTCTTCTTGTAATGGCAATATGGAGAGTCATAGCCGGTATATATGATGAAATATCCAACCTGTTCTGTAGTCATTCTAAAAGACATAGCGATGGTCATAGTATTTGGCATATTTGCAATCTAGCATATGGAGTTTGGCATATAGCCCATTGCACTCGGCATATAACTCTTGAAATAAAGCACTTGGCATATAGACTGAGATTGACATATAAGCTAACTTGGCAACTCATAGGAAAGATTAGGCACTCATGTGCCGGCATATAAATGTAGACATACTGCAACTGGCATATAAGCAAACTTGGCATCTCACAACAGATATTTGGCACTCATGTGCCGGCATATAAATGCAAGTATACTGTAACTGGCATATAAGCTAACTTGGCATATCACAACAGATATTTGGCACTCATGTGCCGGCATATAAATGCAAGTATACTGTAACTGGCATATGAGATTTGATTTATAGTATGCAGAAACTGGTACTGAGATAGGCATATAACTGATCTGACTGTAAACCTGCAACAGCTAGCACATGGCATTCAACATATAAACACTGGCATATGAGCCTTGGCATATGACAGCCGGCATATAACGCATATCATATGGGATAAAGCACTTGGCATATAAGTAGATACTGAACTTGATATGTTAACTGGCATACTGAACCTAGCACTGTAGCAGATATAAAGATTGGCACATACAAAGACATATAACTCGACATAACATCTTGCTGTTGGCATATAAAACCGGCATATAACATGCCCAGATAAAACTTTGCATAAGACTGTATACATAGAACTGATACTAAGGATACTATCTGTAGCAGGCATATGTAGCAATTTGGCATATAAACAGACATACAGGAGGAAACTGGAAAGCTGATATGCTAGCATGCAAACTAATATATACTGAAACAGTACTTAAAAAGCAACTTGCAGGGCTTTAGCCTAGCCCCCGAGCTATTTTTTCTATCAAGGAGACACTGATTTTCAGATAAGCTGACCAGGATATGGAGTAAACCAGCATAAATACTTACTTGCACCGTTGAAGAAGCTTGATGTACCAGCAGATGCTCGAGGCGAAGGCTGAACAGTCCCCTGGTACGACAAACATAGAATGTGTCGGCCGGGACATAAGATATGCTGGCCAGGACACAGGATATGCTGGCCAGAACGCAGGATATGCTGGCCAGGACACAGGATATGCTGGCCGGGACACAGGATATGCTGGCCGGGACACAGGATATGCTGGCCGGGACACAGGATATGCTGGCCGGGACGCAGGATATGCTGGCCAGGACACAGGATATGCTGGCCGGGACACAGGATATGCTGGCCAGGACACAGGATATGCTGGCCGGGACACAGGATATGCTGGCCGGGACACAGGATATGCTGGCCGGGACGCAGGATATGCTGGCCGGGACGCAGGATATGCTGACCGGGACGCAGGATATGCTGGCCGGGACACAGGATATGCTGGCCGGGACACAGGATATGCTGGCCGGGACACAGGATATGCTGGCCGGGACACAGAATATGCTGGCCGGGACACAGAATATGCTGGTCGGGACGCAGGATATGCTGGCCGGGACACAGGATATGCTGGCCGGGACACAGGATATGCTGGCCGGGACACAGGATATGCTGGCCGGGACACAGAATATGCTGGCCAGGACACAGGATATGCTGGCCGGGACACAGGATATGCTGGCCGGGACACAGGATATGCTGGCCGGGACACAGAATATGCTGGCCAGGACACAGGATATGCTGGCCGGGACATAGGATGGAATCGACAAAACTACAAAAGAGAGAAGCTCGACTTCGAAGTCATGGACTGGCCATCACAATATCACGCGATCCTCGGGCGACCCGCATTTTCGCGATTTATGGCAGTACCCCACTATACTTACCTGGTACTCAAAATGCCAGGACCCAACAGAATTATCACAGTAAAAGGAAGTTTCGAACTCTCCGATCTATGCAACAAGGAATTTCACAAGATGGCTCAGAACTTCGGCATGATGGCAAACTACGGAGAACCCAAAGACAGGCAAAAAGTGCGACTACAGGAGTCACACAACAACTCGAAGGGCACCCAACAGAGCCAGAGGTGAAAAAACCTCGGGTACAGTCGTCATACCAAGAGAAACCCACAGGAGAAGAAGAGAAGACCTCGGTGGCATAGGCAACAAGCACAATAAAAAGTAGAGTAGAAAAATAAGGCTGCAAAAGCCACGAGTTATTCCAGGGCAATGCCCTCTAGATCCAGAACACAGGTCATTGGCCGGATCTCTTGGGACACCCCATGTATCTTACATTATAATCATAAATAAAGACATAGTTCCTACTATTTGAGTTTACGTGTCTCCATTATCTCAAACGAAATCGCGGCAAACACACTAGGCAAGGAATTCCTTGAGAAATTTTCTAGTAAGAAAACACAGGAAACGGGAACTTTCGAGTCTTACATACAAAGCATACACGCAGCAACATGCTACACTGTTGGCTGATCTGAGTCATCCACGTTGAAAGGGTTCAAGTAGTGATGCTCGCAGAAAAACCTCGCGTCCTCCTGCAATAACCTTGAAATAATCCTCCTCGTGGGCTGCAGCGTGGCATCCATATGGACACCAAGCATAGCACGCCCTGGAGGCAACCCTTCCGACATCGAGTCGTAATTAAGCCTTGGATGCCATTTCCGCATCCATCCAAGGGCAAAATTCGCACCAGCAATCAAATTGAGCTTTATCAAAAGATGAACCTGCTGGCTTGTCCTAAAGGTCTCAAGCAACTGTCTAAAATCCCTCGGCAGTGGGTTGCGGGGGAGCATAACAGAGTACATGGTTGTCAAAGATGCTTGACAACCATCAATCGCTTCCCCAATATGCTGAGCGCAATCTTGAAGAAGCACAATGGCATGATGACACCGGGGATCAGACCACAAACTGTCGGTTCCCTATGATGCCTTCTCGAGAGCCGCGGTTCGTTCAGAAACCCGACGTGTTGAACACAAACAAGGTCCAAGCAAGTACCTGAGGTATGAAAAGATATTAACCCACAATAGTGGAGGAAAAGGAAAAAGAGAAAGGCTGTAAGGAATCTTACATCGCAACATCTCACAGACAGACTCAACGATACCAACAAGAAAGGAGTCGTATTCTTCAAGATGTACGATCCTGGCCACCAGACCCGACACTTTATCCTCAAGTGTGGATATCTATTTCATAAAGCCATAAGATTTGCTGGCCTTGTCCAAAGCAATTGTTGCCTGACGCTTCATCAAAGATAAACGACCTTCAAGGTCTGAAATCCTCGATGAATACTCAGTACATCGACAAGAAGAACGAGGAGGCGAAGAAGCTCCGGAGTCGAACATATCGGTGGGAGGTGATTCCCGACCACGACCTGGCGACCCACCAGCATGCACAGGTTGGAAGCCAACAGAAAGAAAAAGAAAACATCTCAAAAACTCAATCAAGCACGACATTTCATAAAGGAAAAGTATTTACAAAGAGTACAAGTCCTCTGATTGGTTCTCGGGCAAAATATAAATAAGGTTCATTACACTAAAAGAAATGAAGACTACAAGGGGAGACTAAGTCTATGCCACCTCAGCATCAGGCCCCACGGCAGAAGTAGGCGTGGAAGAGGTAGCACCAGCGTTGGGAGGAGGCATCGACCCACTTGGCGCCGGAGTCGAAGGAACTGGCATAGAAGTCAAAGAAGCCGCCGAAGGGGTGATAATTGACACGATGCGTGGCGCGTATTTCTTTGCCTTCTCAAAGAAACCCGGCAACTCCAAAAGAGGTCGACCGTGAGAAGAGCCAACCTTCTCCCAATCAATCTCCTCGCCATGTGAATAGGCAAGGGCAATAGCCCCTTCGGCGCCCCGTTTCACCGAGCGGCTTTTCATCGACAAGATAGGGTCTTCAGCGGTGTCAAAGATGGAGGCAAGCTTCTTGAGGTCAGTAGCGGATATATCGGCTTTCTTCTTTGGCCACAACCCGACAAAAAACCGCATTAGCACATGGCGAGTCACCTCGAGAACTTCCTGGACAGATATCCAGTGCAACTCAAGTAAATTCACCGTGGCCATGAGAGGATCTTCATCAACCGGTTGCAACGGTGCCAAGGATACCCCAATTTTCCCTGCAGGCAGAAACAAAAGGATAATAAGTGACCATCAACAAGATGAGCAAGCAATAAAAAGAGTGGAAAGATACTTAGCACCAGCAAGAGCCGAAATTCAGTTCAGACGCTCAGTTATGGCCTCTTCTCTCTGAATGCGCCCCTGGTTAGCATCAGCAAGCGCTTTTTCTGCTTTCTTCGCCTTGGTCGCTGCTGCCTTAGCAGTCTTCTCAGCAGTGGCCTTGGCGGCAGTGGCAACATCCCAGGCTTTTTGGGAAGCTTTGAGTTTGGCTTCAAGGGACGCTATGCGAGCATTGGCCGTCGCCAAAGCATCTGCAGCACGGAAAAGGGAAGAGAAAGTTGAATAAAGAAATGGAGAAAGATACGCGAGACAGGCAAAAGACACAACACAGGGAAAAAGATTACCCTGAGAAGCTCGAGCAACTTTCAAAAATTTGACACATTCAGTGCCCAAAGAGACGAACTTCTTCATCAAAATCTGTCAAAAGAAAGACATAAGTAGGAAAGTTCAAGCAACGAACAAAGCAAAAACACCAGGATTAATACTTACATCGTTAGAAGAGCTCGTTGATCGATGGGCATCGAGGGAAACACTAGCATCTGTCGCCTTCTTCAGACGTTTGGAACCACGAGTAGAGGAGACCCTCTTAGCAGGAGCTTTTGGAGACTTCACAACTGGGGCAGCTTCCTGGAAAGAAGGTTCATCAGCAGCAGTAGCCTCAACAGAAGGAGCAGTGGCAGCATCCTTCTTTGGGCTCTCGTTGTCACTGCAAAGGAAACAAAAAGCAAAGACTTCGCATAAGTCGAAAGAAAGGGAGCGAGTAAAAGATAAAATTTCGAGTCAGCAAAAACTTACGAGTCTAGGATGTCGAAAAGTTCCTGATCTTCATGGGGAGCACAAGGCTCCCCGACAGCAGCCTTAGAAGCGGAAGTACTCGAAGAAATGAACTCTTTGACACGTTTCCTCTTCCTATCAAAACTAGGGTCTTCTGAGTGTGTAGGAGGAGGCGACATGGTCGAGCTAGTTCCTTCCAACAAATCTTCGGCATCATCTCCATCCTGGCTTTCCTTGACCTCGGGGGCTTCGGAAGTAGCAAAAACAGGATCAGCCTGAATAGGTCCTTCCTCTGGCAGAGGAGGACAAGAAACAAGGAACTGATGGCCCTGCAATAATAAAGTAGCAAAATTATCAGTAGAGTAGCAATGTTAAAAGAACAAGGCGAATAAAATCCGTGAGTGAAACCGCGCGTACCGAAGGCAAGGGACGCTCGGAGTCGAAGAAATCAGTGGCTAATTCTGGAATGTCATGATCTTTGGTGAGAGTAGTCAAAGATCTGACTTGCTTGTCGATATCCTTCTTATCTATGTCTTCTTCAGATACTCGAGAAGGATCTTTCAAGCCAGAATACGACCAAAATTTGGAAATGTGATGTTGAAGTGGATGGACTCGCCGTTGCAGAAAGAAAGACATCAGCTGAGTCCCTGACAGCGCACCCCCACTCCCACTCTTCAGAGCCTGGATGCGAGTTAGCAGTGGCTTGATGTCCTCCATCTCAGCTTCCGTGGGAGGCGAATCCCACGATGACAACTTCTTCAGGTCTTGGTTGGCATCAACAGGGGCAATGCCGTAATGATCAGAAGGAGAGTTTTTCTGGCCTTTGATGTAAAACCATTTTTCTTCCAACCTTGCACTGGGGCAGCCATGGTAAACTCCAAATAATGAACCTCAGAACGGGTGGAAATAACAGCCCCGCCCAGCTCAGGTTTCCTCGACAAAGCAACACTGGGGCGGAGGCGAAAGAGGAATTTCTAGAGAATCCAATGGGGTTCAATCCCCAGAAAAGACTCACAAAGAGTGATAAAGCAAGCAATGTGTAGAATCGAGTTTGGTGTGAGCTGGTGAAGCTGCACACCGTACACAAAGAGAAGCCCACGGAGAAACTCGTGGGCAGGGAAAGAGAGACCACGTAAAAGGAAGGCAAAGAACATCACCCGGTAGCCGCTCGGGGGCTTGGGGATGCGCTCAGTGCTCGGGAAGATGATCTGGTCCCCGTCGGTGATGAGACTATCAGTTTGGGCCTTGGTGAGATCAGTTTGCGAGAATTCCAACGGCACCCAGGTGGTCGACGAGTTGGTGATCTTCTTCCCCATCTGATTCTTGTGGGCAAATCTCTTGACACACATCTATGAGATACGCGCGGAGGCTGTGCAGGAGCTCAGAAGCGCACGAAGATTGCAGCAATGGTGGCAGTGGAAGAAGCGAGGAATTGGTAAATAGTAAAAACCCCACTTTCCCCCTTATAAAGCTTCCTGGTGAAGGAACGTGGGCTGAGACATGGCGCAAGGAGCGGGAATGGCAGCCCACTAACAGGCAGGAAAACTATAAAATTACCGCGCTGCCCATGAGCAACGGTCAGCGCCCAGTCAAATCACATACAGAGTGATTCTATTAATGACGTCACGAGAATTTGAGCTACAGGAAAGTAAGAACGTGACAGTTGTGGACACTAATAGGAAAAATTCAACAAAAGTCTGGTAGGACATTTTGCGTATTGATGATGACTAAGGAAGTCGACGAAAATTTGTTATGAAAGATACAGAGGCATCAAGGAAGAAAACTCATTTTTTGAGTCTATACCCGAAAATATTCGACTATAGCCTCGGGGGCTACTACCATCGGGAGCGCTGGGCACGCACCCGACGATATTATCAAATAAAGCTATGATCTGGTGAGTAAAAGAAGGTACAATTTATTTGAGCCTATACTCAAAACAAGTTTTTTGACTATAGCCTCGGGGGCTACTCCCATCGGGAGCGCTGGGCGTGCACCCGACGATATTTTTACATGTATAATGGAGCAAAGAAGGCGAAAGAAGATTTGGACAGCATCATTACTACCATCGGGAGGGAGTCTATATTAATCAAGGTTGAATAACCCGAATATTTTTAGAACTGAAATAGTCAAACAAGGCTGTGACATATGATTCTCGAGTTGCGTCATCGCGACAAAGCTCGAATGCCATGATTGAAACATATCATGAAGGTAAGACCCCAGGATCGGTCCTGTGTGGCCTGGTATACGCACATGGATGCGCTCTGCTAGTACTTATCCGTGCTCTAATATATCGAGCGCTCCAGCGTGAGGTGGTGGAAAAGTGTCTAGCCCTTTCGGGATCTCCCTCCCAGCCTTTTATATGCGAAGGCTGGGTCTCAGGATTGTCCATCAAGCAAAGTACAGATAGAATCGGTTTTGAACAAACCCTAGTCGAAAACTAATCCAACTTGGACTCTTCGAGCCTTTGCTTGTACGCCAAGTACTGCTCCTGAGCCACGTCAGGCCGCTATCTTTATGGGCCTTGTGATCCCTTCGACAGTAATCCCTCCTGGACTGAAAACCAGGTAGGCGAATATCGGAGGCCCATTTGTCATTCCTTCGTCAGTATCCCTCGAGTGCTTGGGATAGTCGAAGACTATGGCAGGGACTCTAATTCGAATCTCCTCTTGATTGCACAAAACTGTATTCGCCTTACCTATAAAAACACAAAGGCATAGCAAGTATACAAATGATGTGTCTAATAGACACTGCTGATTCGAGTAGTACTCATTCCGAGCCTCGAAAATGCTTAGTTTGGTTGTAGGGGGATTGGCATAACCGGCCTGAGACTCATGCCGGGTCTCAGTTAATTGCATAGCCGCAAAAACATTCAGTTAGCTTACTCAAATTCGAGTCCCCCGACTCAAACCCGCGTGGGCTGGCGCTACCTCGACCTGAGCCGCGTTGGACTTACCAGGTCGAAGCCCAGTTCATTGTGAGGCAAACGACGCGTCCATCGTTACAAACTTCATACTGTAGGTATGGAAAATTTCTCGGCAGAGCGCGTTTGATACGAATACCGGGCCATATGGTGTTGCAAACCGTGGATTTACCTTCGTATTTGACATACGACATCCGAATTGGTATATTGCCACCAGAATTTGGGCATTTTGAGTGTATGCATGAGTATAGAATTGAATTCAGGGGGCTAAAGCCACTCCCGAATCGTAACTGAGGAACTGCTGGCCTTGAATCGAAAATAACCTGGGAACTGAAGCCCATGGTTAGATGCAGTGTTGATCGTGATTGTTCGAACTGACGGAATCATTATTCGAATGAACTTGCGGCACTGCAGGCCGAACTAAAGAAATAGTCAGAGGATCGATAGCCATGACTTGAATAATAAGAGGGTGTTGCCAGCCAGAAGATGATTCGGAGGGTTAAAATCCACCACTCAAAGATCGAAACAGCTCATCCTGCTCGAGTACAGTAAGCAGGAAAGATCGACGCCATTAATTCGAGGGACATGGGAGCACTGCTGGCCCATGATAGACAGTTCGAGGATGAAAATCCACAGCTCGAATGCCAAAACCATGTCGATTAAAGCAAAAGGATCCTTTCGAGTAGTCCAAAGGCCCCACTCGAAAGGCTCCCGGGCAAATTAAACTGAGGCCGCAAGCAAAGAACAAAACCGCTCGAAAGGCGATGTTTGCATCCAAATAGCACGAAGAAAGCAAAAGATCTTTGAGGAACACCCACTACCAAGGAAGTTAGGCTTTAAAAAGTATATACCTCAAAAACATGCGGGCCCAGAATCGCGCTTATCCCTTCCGCCGAAAGAAAATTACTCCGCAGGTGACGACGTCAGTGATGACGCCTGGCTCCTTCGAGCTGTCATGCCATCCTTTGCAGGGATAGCCTAACATTGACAAGACCAGATGCCCGGTGGGCCCTGTATCCGTGCGTCTCGGCTGTTGACTGAATTTGACCGCACGTCCCGTGCGTGGGTGAAAAAAGTCCGCCAGGTCTCCTCAATTACCGTGCGTAGTGGAGGCTGCAGCTCCAGCGGTGCTGACACGTGGATGGCCAGATCCTCCAGCCGCTTCCCCTTCATAATGGACGGCTAGGATGGATTGATGATTTCCAGAAGTGGAATAAAAATAACAGCGGAGGGTAACTGTACACCCCATTCCGCCGCCATCATCTTCTTCCTCGCGCTCAGCTCCCGCGACACCTCCTTTTCACCTCCATTTCTGCAAAGCTTTGCTGAGCACCGCCTCCATGGGCAAGAGAGGCTCAACTGCGGCCGGTGTCGCCACCGGCACCGCCACCAAGAAGGCCAAGACCGCGGACACCGACACCTCCGTCATCGGTAACTGGGTCCAAACCAAGATTGGGGACAAGGAGTTGTCCAACGCCGAGAAGATCGGCCTTCTCAAGAACGATCCGGCGGAGTCGCTCATCGCCTGTCCAGAAATCATTCCCCGGCCACCTCCAGGCTTCCGGGTAATTTTCCTTGCCTTCATGCTGCGAGGGCTATCGCTTCCCCCACACCCTTTTCTTCGTGGCCTCCTCTTCGCGTATGGGATTCAGCTTCATGATCTGAATCCCAATACGATTCTGCACATTGCGTGTTTTATCACACTATGTGAGTGTTTCTTGGGGATCGAGCCCCACTGGGCGCTTTGGCGCTGGATTTTCACCATCTGGCACCCCCTGCGCTATCAGACTAGCGGCTTTAGCTGCCAGGTGCGCCTGGACGTGCCGTACTTGAACCTACAGACGCCCAAAAACAACCCCGGCTGGAGGACGAAATGGTTCTATGCCAAGGATAAGTCCTCCGCTGGTGAAGACTTCGGGCTTGAGGAGTTTCGAGCCACCACAGCCCTTCGACCCCGGGTGTCTTGGAGGCACGAGCTTTCTGATGAAGAAATGAAAATCACTGAGCCCCTGATAGAGAAAATCCAGCAGCTTCGAGCCACATCCAAGAAAGAACTTTCGGGCATCCAGCTCATTCGCACGTTCATAGAGCGTCGGGTCCAACCGCTCGCTGCTCGGGCCCACTGCATGTGGGACTACACCGATCGCCGAGACCCGACATGAATTTCTTCTGATGAGCCGAGGGAGGCGGAGATTGATGACAGTGTTCGCGCTGTCACCAACATAAAGAAGAAAGCGTTCATGCCGAAAGCCTTCGGCGCAGTGGCCTTCAGCAAGTCCTTCCCCTGCACTGAGGTATGCTCTTTGTCTTAGCCGAATGTTTCTTTTCTACTATAGTCTTGTTGACCAGGATCGAATGTGATGGGAGTATCTGCTCAGGTTGTCAACATAGCCCAATGCTATCTGCCCCAACCCGATGATGGTGAATACCCCGGGCGCGATTTCATCGAGGTTCTAGAGGAATCGACTTCTGCTGCAACCTCGCCGTCGCGAGCATCGACAAAGAGGAAACAGGTTGTGGATACTGACATCGTCGAAGATTCAGAAGATCTTGGTGACACCCACTTCTCTTCTGGTGACGATGATGACAGCGTGATTCCGGCCAAGCCTCTGGATAGCCGCCCTCCTCTTCGAGTTGGGAAGAAGATTCTTCTGAAATTTGGTCTCGACGCATCGTAAGTTATCAAACTTCTTTCTTGTATGATTTTGTCTTTAGTTGACTGCATCGTTTTGACTTCGACGCCTGCTTCAGATCTTCAACCGAGGAGACTTCGGCGAGCCAGGGTGATCATGATCGATACCAAGTTCGACCCCACGATTCCACCCTCGAGCAGACCGCGGACTCGCAAGAGAAAGTAGCTGGAGACGCCACGCCGGGGGATCTCCCGAAGCCGTCACCCCCTCCGAAGAAAAAGATGATCGAGCCTGAACTTGTTCTGGTCTCCTCCTCTGGCGAACCTTCCGGTCCCAAACGCCATGTAAGCCCAAAGATTCTAGTTTTGTGATTCTGGTATTTGCCTATCAGTAGCCCCCGAGGGTGAGTCTATCTGTTTACACTTGGGCTTGCCCTGAAAACAATTATTCGAGATTCATCTTTGCTTCTGCTTGTTTAGCCCATTGTCAGGGACTTATCGAAGGTGTGCAAGAACTTTCTTGCTCTAGAGGAAGAAAACCATCGATTATCAGCGCAGCTGGAAGATGTGCGCCGTAAGTGATATCCTCTACCATCCAGCTTTTTGTTTTGGCACCTGTTACTTCTGTTCTTAGTCTACTATCCCTCGAATGGGCAGGAATTGCGACTCAGGCGGCCGCCGACAAGACATCACTAAAAGCTCAACTGGACGATCTTGCGGCTGAAAAATCTGTGTTGACGGCAAAAGCTGATGGGCTGGCCGGCGAGGTTGCCCGGCTTAATGCTGAATCGACCAAGGCTCAAGAGCTTGCCACTCAGCGTCGTCTGGAGGCTGAGTCTAAGGAGAAGGGCCTGCACCAACGCTTGCAGGCCGCCCTCGATACCTTGTGCGGTAAGCCTTTGTCATCTCTTTATTAAGTGATTTGTGTCGATTACTTCCAATCCTGACTGGGGATCTTGCTTCTTCGTGAAGCTGCTGCTGAATTGGATGCCGGGGTGATGAAGGAGCCCGCTGGGCTCAAGTCGAGTGTTGGTGAGAGATCTCCTGGCGAAGGTGTGGCCGACACTTGACCGCGTTCGCGACGTCTCCATTCCTAAGTCGACCAGCAACACCATGGCCGGTATCCTCGAAGCCCTGGCGGTGAAGGCAGACGGCGATGACCCTTTAGTTGTTGCGGTTCACCGACAGGTAACTATCGGCTCCGAGTTTATCTTCTCTATGCTGATGATGCACGGGGTTGAGTTTGACGCCGACAAGGTCATGGGCACATACCCGAAGGACAAGGACAGGCGCGATATTGCTCCCAAGGCCTATCTTGAGCGCACCCGTAACTTGTCTGCCCGGATGACGAGCTTCCTGGCGGAAAGGAACGAAAAGAGGGCGGCGGCACGGGCTCGTAAGCGTAGCACGTCAGGTGCACCTTCCAGCAGGGCCACCGGTAGTTCGACTTAGTTTCCGATGAACTTGCTGTGTTTGTAATTGACAGTGTGATGCCACTTCGGAGGTTGTGGCTAGCTTTTGAACATCGCTTATTGTAAAACTGCTGCTGTTATTTTGCCACTTTCCCGCGATGTACTTTGCACTTGTTTGCGTCTCGATTACCAATGACTGCTTGTGACTGGGGCCTCCTGTGCAGGGTACGTCCGCTGGCCCCGATGCCTGGCCTGTTTCATATGAGACGGTCGCTAGCTCTTCCCGCGCTGTTGAAAGGAGAGTACCTTCCTTGAGCGAGCTCTCTTTGATTCGATCCTTGCGTGACCAACTTAAGAACGCGAAGCATCAGCTGAAGATAGTCACTGCCAAAGTCGACGTTGCTCTTTCCAAGGCTTCGCGGGCTACAGATGCCGAAAAGTTCCTCCTCGAGGAAATCGAGAACCTTGGGAAAGCCATGAAATGTTAGTATTTCGAGCTCTTGATCGATTTTTGCTCCATGTTCGCTAGTCGTGACCTTCTTCCTATTCCTGTAGATGTATGCCTCGAGAGCGAAGCCGAAGCCCGGTGCATAAACGCGCACCTTCGTGCAGCTCAGACGCATGCTAATTCGATTGCTGATAGCTTCTGGGCTGACCGATCGAAAGCGATGAAGCTGACAGTGCTCCAAGATCGGATCGCCCAAGCTGGAGTCCTGGCCGAGAGGATCCGTGCCGCCCGCGCGTGTGTGCACGAGGCGATGTTTCCTTTGAACAATCAGCCCGATGGACTCCCCGCGCTGCTTGATTGATTCGAGAACGGCGAAGCTGTCTATCGCTTTGTTCGCGAGCATCTTTGCTGCGGGGCTTTGGTCACCCTTTCCTTCGTGCGCGCCCATTATCCTGAGGTCGACCTGGAACTGTTGAAGATGCTCCCTCCAACTCCTAGTGGCCGTGTTGACATGGATGCTCTCTATGCTGTTTGTAGAGACACTGCCGATTGTATCGCTCGGCAGATCATCACCGAGAGTGATCGCCAGAGAGCAAATCAGGCTGGTTTGGTAACTTAGATTTTTAATATTGTTTGGAATGCATGCCTGTATCTTGGGAAGTTCTTAAGAATGCTGTACAAATTTTGATGAGTCATGTAGGTCAAGGGATGGAGCCCCGAGCGTAGGCCGAAGGGCGAAGCCCCTGAGCGGAGGTCGAAGGACGAAGCCCCCAAGCGTTGGTCGAAGGGCGAAGCCCCCGAGCATAGGTCGAAGGGCGAAACCCCCGAGCGTAGGCCGAAGGGAGAAGCCCCTGAGCGTAGGTTGAGCAATTTTTTAAGGCGAAGCCCCCAAGTATGGGTCAGACGATGATATGAGGAAGTGTACTTTATTGCTTGGCGCCGAGGGCGCAATGGTTGAGCATGGTCTGCTGCCGACGCTTAATTACAGAGAGAAAGGAGGGGGAGGAAGTGTGCTGATTCTAAGGATAGAATCGACGCAACTGCTGTGCGTTCCATGGGTTTTCGATGTCCACCCCTGTCTTGGGGTCACGAAGCCGATACGCGCCTCCTGGGATTGCTTCGTGGACGAGGGATGGGCCTTCCCATGGTGACTCCAACTTCGATGTGCTTGCTTGTTTGAGGCGAAGCACAAGATTGCCGGGCTCGAAGGACCGTCCGCGTACCCGTCTGCTATGGTAATTGCGGAGGTTCTGCTGATAAACTGTTGATCTAATGAGGGCTACGTCTCGCGCTTCGTCCAGCAGATCGCGGCGTCTTCTAGCGCGATCTGTGCATCTTCTTCGACATAGGCCTCAACGCGAGGTGCACCGCATCGCACATCCGTAGGAAGCACCGCTTCTGCCCCGAATAGCAGGAAGAACGGTGTGTAGCCGGTTGAAGCGTTGGGCGTTGTTCGCAGGCTCCAGAGCACCGAAGGTAGCTCCTCGACCCAAGCGCCTACTGCGCGTTTGAGAGGTCGAAGGAGTCGCTTTTTGAGACCGCCGCAAACTAGCCCATTAGCCTTTTTGACCTGGCCATTGGACTTGGGATGCGCCACCTATGCGTACTTTATCTTGATGCCGAGTTCTTTGGCGAACTGCTGGAATTCACCTGCGGTGAAGTTGGTGCCGTTGTTGGTGATGATGCTAGTTGGCATGCTGTATCGGTAAACGATAGACTCGAAAAACTTGACCGCTGTGGTTGCTTCCTGATTGGTGACTGGGACAGCTTCGATCCACTTGGAGAACTTGTCGATGGCGACCAGCAGGTAAGTGTGGTTTCCTCGAGATGACTTGGGCAGGGGTCCTACTTGGTCAAGTCCCCATTGTGCAAAAGGCCACGCAATGGGTATGGTGCGCAGTTCCGATGCTGGTGCATGAGGCTTCGTGGCGAATCGCTGGCAGGCATCGCAATGTTGGACGATGTTCTTGGCGTCGTGGAGGGCCGAGAGCCAGTAGAACCCCGACCGAAAAGCCTTGGCGATGAGGGTTCGACTGCTGGCGTGATGCCCGCAGGTTCCTTCATGAATGTCCCGAAGGAGGGCGATTCCGTCCTCTGGTGCTATGCACCATTGGAGAACTCCTGTCGTGCTGCGCTTGTAGAGTTCCCCGTTGATTATCGTGAAGGCCTTGGAGCGCCGTATGATCTATCGGCGGTGGATAGTATCTTCCGGGAGTTTGCCTCGAGTCAGGTATGCTAGGTACGGCTTCGTCCAAATCGCTTCGATGAGCATGACTTTGGCTGTTTCTTCGGATAGGTCCTCTGTTCCCACTGCTGGGGCAGGACCTGATTGCGTAGCCCCCGAGCGTGTTGCTAACGCCGGGTCGATGGCTGGCTTGATCTTGACGGAGCGCTCGAATATCTCCTCGAAGAAGACTCCTGGTGGTATCGACAAACACTTGGAGCCGATGTTGGCCAAGTTGTCTGCCTCTTCATTGCTTTCCCTGCCGATGACCCTTTGAAGTCGCCTTCGAGCTTGTCGTACATTGCACGATATGCGATCATGTTTGCACAGGTCGCGTCGCACTCTTTCATGACTTGTTGGGCGATGAGGTTCGAGTCTCCGTGGATCTTGATGCGAGTGGCGCCGCAGGCTTTCGCAATACGCATGCCATGTAGAACAGCTTCGTACTCTGCTTCATTGTTCGAGGGGTTCACGAAATGCATGCGTAGGACGTAGCACATCTTGTCTCCCTATGGCGAAACGAGGATCACTCCTGCTCCTGCTCCCGAAACTCGCTTGGATCCGTCGACGTATATGGTCCAACAGTTCGACAGGTCCGAGAGTTCGGGCAACTGCGCTTCTGTCCATTCGGCTATGAAATTTGGCAAGACCTGCGACTTGATTGCCGACTGTCGCTGGTACGTGATCTCCCAGGGCCCGAGGGTGATTCCCCATAGCGAAACGCGCCCCGTAGTGTCAGGGTTGTTAAGGATACTGGACACTGGAGTCGAAACCACTACTATGATTGAGTGACACTCGAAGTAATGCGGCAACTTATTCCCCGTCATGTAGATGGCGTACGCCAACTTCTGGTAATGCAGGTATCTTTGCTTGGTCGGGGACAGGACCTCACTGAGATAGTACACCGGCCTCTATACTCCTTGCTCCTTGCCATCTTCTGCTCACTCGACCACCAAAGCGGTACTGACAACTTGATTCGTGGCCGCTATGTAGAGCAACATCGGCTCTTTTTCTCGAGGAGTGACTAGGATCGGGGACGTCGAAAGGCGGCGCTTAAGGTCGTCGAACGCGGCCTGTGCCTCCTCTGTCCATGTGAACTTGTCCGTCTTCCGGAGTAGCCGATAGAAGGGAAGAGCCTTTTCGCCGAGCTTGCTTATAAAGCGGCTAAGCGCTGCTAGTCGACCTGTCAACTGCTGGACATGTCAAAGCGTCTTCGGCGGCTGCATGTTGATGATAGCTTGAATCTTCTCTGGATTGCCCTTGATTCCTCTTTCAGATATTAGGTAGCCCAGCAGCTGTCCTGTGGGCACCCCGAAGGAACACTTCTTTGGGTTGAGCTTGATGCTGTAGCGGTCGAGGTTGGCGAAGGTTTCTCGCAGATCTTCGAGCAAACTGTCTGCCTTTGAGGACTTTATAACGATGTCGTCGACGTAGACTTCGATATTGCGGCCGATCTGCTTCTTCAAGCACGCTTGCATACACCGTTGATAGGTGGCTCCAGCGTTCTTGAGCCCGAAGGGCATCGTCATGCAGCAGTATACCCCATGTGGGGTTATGAATGCCGTCTTGTCCTCGTCCTCGACCTTTAGCCTTATCTGGTTGTACCCAGAATATGCGTCGAGAAACGAGAGGCGCTCGCATCTAGCGGTGGAGTCGATGATCTGGTCGATTCGAGGTAGAGGGAAGTAGTCTTTCGGGCAGTGCTTGTTCAGCACCGTGAAGTCGATGCACATTCTATAGATCTTGGTGTCCTTCTTCACTACCATGACTGGTGGTGAAAGCCAGGTGGCCTCCTTTATCTCTCTGATGAATTTCGCCTCGAGGAGGCGATTTATCTCTTCGCCATCGCTCGGGCCTTTTCTGGGTTGTAGCGACGCATTGACTGCTTGATTGGCTTTGCGTTCAGAAAGATCTTTAGCTCGTGCTCGGCGAGTTCCCTGGGGATGCCTAGCATATCTGCTGGACACCAGGCGAACATCCTCCAGTGCTCACGGAGGAACTCGACAAGCGCGCTTTCCTATGCGGGGGAGAGGGAATTCGACACCCGCACGGTCTTGGTCGGATCCGTCGGGTGGATCTGATGCTCTCGAGTATCTTTGCTGGCGTCGAATGAGAGCTCTGGGGTGTTCTGTTGCGCCGGTGGATCGACGTCCATGCTGGTGCTCTCCCTGATATGGTGGAGCTCTTCATGTACTCCGAATGTCTGGGGCATGCTGTTGAAGTCCTTGTCGCAGTTTTCCGAGCGGGCGAAGCTTCTGCTGATCGTCAGTGGTCCTTTGTTTGCGGGCATCCGCAGCTTGAGGTAAGCATAATGCGGTACCACCATAAATCGGGCAAACGCTGGTCGCCCGAGGATAGCGTGATATTGCGAGGGCCAGTCGACCACCTCGAACTCGATCTTCTCCTTCCTAAAATTTGACGGAGTACCGAAAATAATGTCCAGGTGTATTGCCCCTAGCGGATATGTCGGCTTCCCTGGGATGATGCCATGGAAGGACGTTTCTGTCGGCAAGAGGTTGTCCATCGGGATCTTGATCTTCCGCAATGTGTCTGCATAGATGAGGTTCAAGCTGCTCCCTCCATCCATGAACACTTTTTTTTGGAGGTGAAGCCTCCTATCTGCGCTTCGAGGACCAAGGCGTGGTGTCCAGGGCGCAGGATCTTCGGTGGATGATCTGACCGGTCGAAGCCGATCGGATGCTCTGACCAGTTCAAATATTCGGGCGTGGCAGGCGGTGCGTGTTCGGCATGGAATACCTCTCTTGCACGCTTCCGCTAGACTTTATTCGTCGGGCGCCCTCTTGGAATCATGGGCACGAAGCCTCGTGGTGGCGGGAACGCCTCTTCTTCGACGGCTGGCTGCTGTGGCTCGACTTGCTGGATCGTGGCGGCCTGATGGCCCTGTTGTACCACATTTGCTGGCGGGTTAGGCGGTGGTGGTGGAGCGTTGTAAGCTATCGCACCTGCCACCGGCTGCTCACTTTGCATCCTCTCCTGAAGTGCTCGACTGAGGCGAAGGAATTCCCTGCACTCAATGAGGAGATGAGCGGGTCTTCGCACTCCATCTTTATTGAGGTACGTGTGTCTTGTGCACCCCCCCATCGAGCATCTCTTTTGCTGACAGCTGTGGCTGATCACGTCGTCGGCGCCACTCCATTTTTGGCCTCGAATCGCGGCCAGCGCTCCTACTACTACTGCCGTAGTAGTTGTTCCCTCGTCGCGGTCCGTCGCGATTATCATCACGGTCCTCGTTCACGTAGCCTGCCGCTACCATATCCGTGGCGTCCGCGTCGTCGTAGCGGTTCCGACGACCTTTCTTTCGGGAGCTGGTGTGAAACTGATCTTTTGCATCGATGTCACGCTCTGCTGATCGGCAGCGGCTTCTAGGTGCCGCGATGGAATCTTCTCCATCAGCCCACTCGTTCGCCAAGCTCATGAGATGATCGACGGTCTTTGGCTTGGAGAGCCCCAGCTCCTCCTTGAAGTCGCGTCGGATGAGACCGTCCCGAAAGGCGTCGATGGCTCTCTCGGGCGAAATATTTTCCGCCGTGTTGCGGAGGCTGATCCATCGTGAGATGTATGACCTCAGATTTTCTCCGGTCCTCTGCACACACAGGCGCAACTCTTCGAACGACGTGAACCATCGTGAGGTGCCTCAAAAGTTGGCGATGAACGCTTGCCGAAACTCCTCCCAAGAGCGAATGTTGTCCGGAGCAAGGTTGTTCAGCCACGCCCTTGCGTTGTCCTTCAAGTGCAGTGATAGCAACTGGAGAGCGTTATCTCTAGATCCGCCGCCGATGGTGACGGCGGTCATGAAGTCATCGAGCCAAATTCGAGGGTCCTGCTGCCCATTGAACTTGACTACACTGTTGCTAAGCTTGATGCCTTTCGGCAATCGTGTGGAACGGATCAGGAGGCTAAAGCACTCCGCTCCGCACAGCCCATCGTGATTACCGCCAAACGCTTCTAGATCGCGTTCCTCCTCGAAGCGACGCGCATCGCGTCGTGCACGTCCGTTGTCGGCTCTGTTCTGAGCCAAGCCATGTCGAAGCTCCCCGTTGATAGGTTCCACCACTTGAGTCCTGGGCGCGGCTGCTGGCGCTGCTGCTGGGTGTCTGGGCTGTTCGACTGGTGGGATGGCCCTTCTCGGCATCGTTTCGCGCCCTTGGTTAGCTGTGCCTTGAAGCACCCTAACTCCTTCGAGCGCCAGATTCCGCAGATGCCTCATATGCTCATCGTCGTTGGCTGCGTTCGCAGCAATATATGCTGATGTTGCCATGATCGCAGCTTCCTTGGTCTTGGGCAGCAGAGCTGCTTCATTAAACTCTGCCTCCAAATTTTGGGCGATGTTGTGCATGTCGGCCCTAGGCTAGATGTGCGACCGTGTCCTATGTTGGACACTCGACGAATAGTGAGACGATCGCTCGGCCCGTCTTCTGCTGGACGCATCAGCCTCATCCCTGCGTCGCTCCAAGATGCGCCTATCAGCGCTAATCTGGTCCTTCTGCTCCTGGACGACGAATCGGAGCGCAGCTAGCTCCTGCGGGCTCGGATTAGGGCCCATATCTGCTTCACCCGCGTACACTCTCCTTGCGTACCAGATCTGGTCTTGCGTTATGAATTGTCGACCGGTGTTTGACCGGTTTCGACCGTCATTAGATCTGTGCTCGTTCTCGTCTCCGTGCGATGCCATCATGCAATGTCCTCCGAATAGTGGGATCGAGTCATCACTGATTTCGCCCAACGCTGGAGTATTAACGTCGTCGTCTCCGATGTAAAATCCGACCTCGATCATGATGTCAGAGTCGTAATCGATCATGTATTGATTGCTTGATGCGGCAGATTCGCTCGAGTATGAGCTATCCGAATTGCCTATCTTCCCTCTGGCTTTAGGGTAGACATCGTCGTCGTCGTCTGAACATGTGTAGTCCGAGTACAGCCCTTTGACATAATCAGGGTCATAGGGCGCAGTACGGAGCGTGAGGGCGTTGAGAGCCCGTTCACACTCGGATATCGTCGGGTAGACAGCTGCAGTGCCTCCCCGAGGGTCTTCACAGCCGGCGATCTCGTGAGACGAGAAATCTCCGGCGCCCACGTAGTGGTACGCGTCGCAATCGACGCAGTAGGCGGTGGTTGGGGATGGAGGTGGATCTTCAAAGTCATTCGACCCTACTGATGGGGTCGAAATTTTCAGGCTTGGTTCCTCCTCCGATGACGCCAGCGGTATGGCCGTCGAGGGATTGCCCTTGATAACTGGTGACGTGCTTGTAGCCGCTGCGGGCGGCGTCGAATCACTGACGGAGATCAGCTCAGCAACTCCGTCATTGTTCACGTGGAAATTGAACAGTCCGAAGGCCATGTCGAAGCCTCCGGTCACCGCCGAGACTGCTCCTGCCGTGCTTGAGGTAGGGTCGATGATGATCGCGGCCGGAGTAAGATCGGCGGTGCTTGGCGATGCAGTGTCGATGACGGCCGATCCAGCGATGTTGACCTCAGTTTCTGGTGAGATGGTGTTGACGACGGTCGGCACAGTGATGCCGACGGCGATGTCGATGGCGGAGTCGATGTCGTTCTTGACGTTGGTGTCGATGACGGTCGGCGCAGCGATGCCGATGGTGGTGTCGATGGTGAAGTCGATGTTGATCTTGTCGCCGGTGTCGAAGTTGATGGCGGAGTCGATGTCGAGTGGCGATGCAGAATCGACGGCCATGGCTGATGTCGGGTCGTCGAACCTTGTCGATGCGGTGAGGTTGTCGATGGTCGGTGAAGGAGCCGGTGAATCTGTAGATCCAGATCCCATCGTCCCCACGGTCGGCGCCAATTGACGAGGTTCAACCCCGGCAATGCCCATGTTTGTGGGCTTTCGAGACATGGAGCGTATGTGGGATCCGGCGAACTCGACGGCGATCAGACGAAAATAGAGGGACACGAGGTTTTACCCAGGTTCGGCCCCCCTTAGTAGGGTAATGACCTACGTCCTGCTTGTCTGACTTTTATTGATGGGGTGGCTACAATGGAGGTGTTACAATAGCGGCGTAGGTTGGATCTAGCCGAAGGTGGAGTGCTCTAATATATCGAGCGCTCCGGTGTGAGGTGGTGGAAAAGTGTCTAGCCCTTTCGGGACCTCCCTCCTAGCCTTTTATATGCGAAGGCTGGGTCTCAGGATTGTCCATCAAGCAAAGTATAGATAGAATCGGTTTTGAACAAACCCTAGTCGAAAACTAATCCAACTTGGACTCTTCGAGCCTTTGCTTGTACGCCAAGTACTGCTTCCGAGCCGCGTCAGGCCGCTATCTTTATGGGCCTTGCGATCCCTTCGACAGTAATCCCTCCTGGACCGAAAACCAGGTAGGCGAATATCGGAGGCCCATTTGTCATTCCTTCGTCACCCGACAAGCTAGGCCCAAGTGTAATCCAAGTCGAGATACGAGTTCATGTCGTATACCGATATTGTAATACGTACCGGATCCCTCCCGTTCCTTGAGACCTGGCCACCTATATATAGGGGCCAGAAGAGGATGGTGGGGGACAGATTGAAAGTAAGCAAAAGTTCACCTTATGTTTACTTCCGATACGCACCTTGTTTTGACTGATCTTACCTTCGAGTTCATCCGACGCCCTATTCCCCCGATCCTAAGTCCTTCATCTAGGACATTTGTCGAGTTAACCCTCGTCAGCCGGTGTCAAAAGAGGTGGCAGCGGTGGCGATTTGGTAGTGTGAGAGATGCGAGAGCAAGAGGAGAGACGATGTGGGCGGGGGAATAGGCTGCATGGCTGGCATGTGGTACCCAACTGTCTCAGTATCCTACGTGACTTTGTTCACGGCTTCTGTATGGCGCCCTACGGGTCAGGGACACCATGCATGTTATTAGGATTCACCGGATAGAAAGCTAGTTTGGGGCGCGCGGCTAGGTGCGGATCTCTACCTGCGCTTCCAATAGCCATTTGGGGAATATGCGGCCGGAATGCTCTATTTCTTAGTTGATTATTGAAAATTTAGCTTAATTTTTTAGTTAAGTAACATCATTTCACGATTTTATACTGTGTGGACTACTTTTCAGTTATAACCTACTTGCAACTAAAAAAAAGCTTTTTTGCAACTCACGTCTAGCACGGATCATGATCAAATCCACATGCCGAGGATCTTTTTTGTTAGATACACATGCCGATGATCTTACTAAGCTTAAGCTATAACTAAATTCTTAGTCGAACCAAAATCAGTAAAACAACATAATTATCGGGTGTTGGCTAAGCAATAAGAAATTCATGTGTGCCTACGAACTACCATTTATTATACGTGCAAAACCATAATGTTATCATTTTTTTCAGGAACACAAATACGCAATGTGTTTGTAAAATCTGAGTATAGATACTGCACTATTGTTCCCTAGAAAAACAAATTACTACGGCCTGTTGAATATTTTTAAACCAGTATAAACAAACTTCTAAAATAAATGGAGGAAATTTTCTTGATTATCTAAGAAGATATTGACATAATATATAGCTATAGTAGTTTATTAAGTAGTCTCTCCCTTTCATAATTCCTCCCTTTCATAATTCCTGTTATAATTATGGGTATGTCTAGGGTTTAGTCTATTGAGCACTAACTTAGTGCGCAGTAGAATGACATCATCACATCTCATTCTCAATTGTAACTCACGCTGCAACTCACTGCTAGCACAAATCACGAAGAAAATTTAACGATTCGGATGTATTGTTTCTAGTTGCAACTGAAATAATCTCAGTTGAGTTGTAACTCAAGTGCACGAATCACGATGCAAATCTGATGGTTTAAAATTTTACTGAGCCTAAATTAGTTCTCAGACTGAGAACTAGCAAAACCGTATAATTTTAGTTTAAATTTAAACTAAAATCATGATAAAAATTCTGGAAACGAGGCCTAGTAGAATCAATTGCCGTATCCTCTTTTGTTATAGTAACGAGCTTGGCCACAAGTGGAATTAAATTAACGCCTGGTGGTCATCGTGGTAGTACTTCGCGTGCGTAGGGCTCGGGCTGTCGTCCTCCCTCGGCCGGCACACCGTGACATGGGCATCCCGCCACGCCTTCCGGGTCTGTGACACCTGTTCTTGGACGATCTTAAGAAGCTGGTCATGGTCTACCTGAGTTCCTTCTTCTTCTGGCGTAACGAGTACCAGCTGCTCGAGGACAGGAGCCCTGCGCAGGACGAACCTGAGCAGCCTCAGCTCGCGCATGGTGCCCCGGAAGTTGACCATCTTGATGAACGTCAGGTGGTCGAGAGAGATCTCTTCGTCGAGAACGATATCCTCGTCCTCGCTGGTCTCAGTGGTGTCCTGGCAAGTGGCTGGGAGCTGCAAGGTCCATCCGAGAATTCGCCGGCAATTAATGGCACTGCATTCGTACGCAGTTCTGCGTGAGATGGAAATATATCAGGATCGATGTGATGTTTACGCGGACGAAGAGTCGCTCGAGAAGCAGCGGATCGGCGAGCTCGAAGAAGTCGGAGAAATAAGCGACATCGTCGTCGCTAATGGAATCCATGAGCAGCTGCAGTTCTTCTAGGTTCGGGGTATGCACAGAGAACTCAAGACAATTTCGCTCTACATTGATGTGCTGATGGGTAAATCAGTAGTACTGGTTAATCCATTGTGTCAATTTAGGATGCTAATAGCAAGGAACTATCAGATGAAAAACATCATTAATCGGCGCAAGAACGAGTTTTGAGTGCCGTACCAGCAAGCCCTTGGAGCAAAGTGTCAAAATCCTAGCATGCGCGACCTTGAGCAAGGCGCATGAGTAGGCGAAGTCGTGAATCATCGGGTCGTATCCGCCGAAGCCGAGGTGGGACATGTACGCGTCCCGCAGCTTTGGCGTGTCGGCAGCCCACGTCGTCATTGAGTTACCTGTGCCGAACACGACGGGGTCGACCTCGTAGCCGTCTCTAGAATAGAGGATGTCGCCGTGGAACGCGAAGGACTCGAGCGCGGGCGCGGCCACATGGAGGTCGCACATGGCCAGGCAGCTCACGATCTCCAACCCCCGCAGTCTCTCGCCGGCGACCCTCACCGACGCGAGGAGGTGGCAGCTCCTCAGGCTCAGGAACTCGAGCAGCCGGCACTCCGAGACCACGTCCCGGAGAGCGTCGTCGGTGACGTCGACGCGGTTGAGGGAGAGCGATGTCAGGCCGGCGAGCCCCGCAACGCCGGGCGGGACGTCGCGGAGGCTACACCGGCCCAGGCTGAGCACCGCCAGCCAGTTCTCGGCCTGGAACAAGTCCCCGGGAATCTGCAGCAGGGACGCGTCGTCGTTGTGCAGGACTCCCCGCCGCGCCGGGTCCACTCCGACCTCCCTGGCGCCTCTCCCCAGGGCGGCGGCGACCCACTGGAGGACGTCCTGCCCGAGCGCGTCGGCCGGGGACAGCGCAACGCGGAGCACGTCGATGGGCGCGGCGCCGTGGATGCCGATACAGCGGGCCACGGTGGCCGCGATCTGCGCCGGCGACTGGCCGCGGACGAAGTCGCGGTCGGTGAAGTCGAGGACGGCGGAGGCGGCGACCGCGTGGATCCACAGGCGCGCCCACCTCGTGGAGAGGGCGCTGGTACGGGCGGCGCACTTGAGGGAGAGCCCGCCGAGGATGGAGTGGAGGACGTCGTCGGGGAGGCCGCTCAGCCGGTCCTCCTCGGATGATGCTCCCATGGCCTTGGCGCACTTCTTTGGGCTGGATACTATCCCCATCTTGCCTTGGCGCGCACTAGACCTCGTTTTTTTTAGATCCACTACTAGACTTCTTTGGGTCTGAGAATTTTATACACAAACAGTTTCAGTAGTGTCGCGTGAATGTTTAATCCCTTCCCTTGCAAGATTTGACTGAAACAAGTGTGAGATCAGACAGAGTCATCATCGCGGCTGCTTGCTAGACAAGGAGACGTGCGCGCGGTTCAACGTGTCAATTCTGGGCTGGACAAACGTCAAGCAATCTATTTTTTTTCTCGGTTTTGCTTATTTTCGCTCGAACAAGAATCAAACTAGAGTTCATTCTAAATTTAGACCGGTCGTATTTGCATTCTCATCCGTGCGGCACGTGAGTAGCACATGAGTTAGCGCTGATTTTTCTAGTTGCACATGTGTTTTAAGTAAGATTTATTCAGTTGCAACTGAAATTTTTAGTTACACTGTGATTTAAGTAAGTATTTTTTTTCAGTTACACACAGTAGTTATAGATGAATCTTCTATGTTTTACATTGCAGTTTTCCAAATGCAATGGTTGCAGCCGGACCAGATAGTTTTCCGTTACACCATGGTCATATTTTTCTTTATAAACTAGAAAAATACCTCGCGTGTTGCAGCGGGATTCTCTTTAAAAATCTACTATGTATAAGACACATAAAATGGGAAGTGTCTATTAAAATCATTAAAATTAATCTGAAGATTCAATTGGTCACAATATTCAAGGGCTCAATTTAATTAAAGTTAAATTTTTGTGTATTTGCCAACAAAAAGTGAAGTATTCAATTGTATGGCTTAAAAGAATTGATGAGGTGGATATATTGCATACAAAGATATTAATTCATTAATATTAGTGGGATGACATGGACAATTGATTGGCTAATATAGTGAGTGATGTGGATAGCTTGCATGTTGAGATAGACAACTTAAATGACCCCTTAGTGGGGTTTTGCTTTATAAGAAGTATAGATGTGTGTGATGTCGTTCAAACGAGAACTAAGCTAATTCTTACTTGAATGAGAACTAGAAAGACCCTCATTTCTTAGATTCAATCATCAATCTATCTAAGGGTAGATTGCATCTTCTTCGGATCCAAATAGCAATTTTTTTATGCGAGTTGACAATAGAAATGTGATGTGTTCGAAGTGAGTTCTTGATCAATATTTTGCCACTTTGGGGATTTTTTTTTGAAACCGTGGACTGTGAGGCAAAGGGCCCCACAGCAAATTTATTTCAAATAAAATAGTATTTACAAAACACTACCCAAGAGGGAAGCAACAGAAAAATATTTACATATGTACAGTAAACTGACCAAAACTAAGGAAGAGATTTAATCCAATCCAGTAAGGCCTCCTTATGCTTGCTCTTGATTCTGTATTGTAAGAGAGAAATATCATGGGTGAATTTGACTTTCCACTTAGCAAAAGAGGGCTTTTCATGTCTGAAAATCTTTCCAATACGAATTAGCCATATATTCCAGCAGGTAGTGATCAACATTCCATGAAGAATGGCTTATTAAAGCTTCGCCTTGCTCTGGCTACCAACGCTTGAATATCAGTACTAGACGACCAGTCCACTTGCAAATAATTCCAGATTCTTCTACTGAAGGTGCACTCAAAAAATAGATGCACACGGTCTTCATAGATTTTACCAGGGCAAAGCTGCCTACGCTGAAGCATATCACGAGTGTTAATGAGATCACGCAGCACTAGCCATGCAAATACTTTAGTCTTCAAGGTGAAACATGACTTCCAAAGCCATTTGAAAACTCCAGGCACTTGAATGTGTTTGTGAATATGATCATAGAAATTCAGAGACGAGTACTTATCCCCCAGACATAAGACCAGCTATCACATTGATCAGACAATGGGTTTTCTTCCAAAATCAACTATAACTGCTCTAGTTCTTGAAATGCCTGAACAGAAATAGGTCTTCGAAAAAGCTCAGACGGGTCATTAGCTGCATACACATTCGCAGCCGACATATTTTCCTCCAACGCATAAGAAAACAGCCGTGGAAATCGGATCATCATGGGTGTGCTCAAATTATTTACAGTCCAATTATCAGACCAGAACAAGAAAGTATTGTCCCTCCCAATCTTAACCTGGGCCGCACCCCTAAAGTTATCCACCTGCTTCATCACATCTCTCCACCAAAAACTTCCACAAAGATTTTCTGCATGTGGAATTTTATCTTGGTAGTAAGCATGCCAAAGCCAAACTAGTTTTACCCAAGGGATGTCAGAGTTGTTGTAGAATTTATCCAGAAACTTGATGAGCAAGCCGCATTTTGTTTTTGGAAATTGATTACCCCCAGACCTCCCAGTGATTTGGGCAAACAGACCATGTCCCATGCTGCCAAAGATTGCTTCGGCTCATGCAACTTATCCCTCCAAAGACAGTGCCTCAATATTCTGTCAAATTGTTTAGTCAGACCCAGTGGTAAGCTCAATGTACAAAGGAAGTGTAAAGGCATGGAGGCAAGCGCCGAGTGAATCAACTGAAGTCTAGCTCCTTGAGACAGAAAACTAGAACTTGCCAATAATTTCCTTTCAAGGCGACACACCAGAGGAGAAAGATCTGCAATTGTCGGCCTAGTAGTACCCAATGGTAAACCCAGATAAGTAAACGGCATGGTCCCAACTTGACATTCAAACTCATCAGCTAAATGATTTAGGACTTCCTCATCAACATGAATTGGGAGCATATGTGATTTACTGAAATTTATCTTTAACCTAGTCGACTTTGAGAATTTAACCAGAGTTTCTTTTACCACCAAAATCTCATCTAATTGGGCTGGAAGGATTAACAATGTATCATCAGCGTATTGTATTATTGGGAAATCCATATCATTTGAATCAATGGGCCTGTGAAGGATACCTTGGTTAACAAGGTCATTGACTGTTGATTGAAGAAGATCCGAGCCAAATAAATAATAAAGGGGAGAAATTGGATCCCCTTGACGCACTCCTCGCTTGCATTCAAATTGTTTTCTCGGAATTCCATTTAACAAGATAGATGAAGTTCCAGTAGATAATATAGATTTTGCCCATCCTAACCATCTTTCATTGAAACCTTTGAACTTCACCACTTGAATGATAGCTTCATGCTCAATTGTATCAAATGCCTTTGCAAAGTCAAGCTTTAGAATAACTATAGGTTTTTTAGATGCATGGCACAAGTAGAGATACTCAAAAGCCCAAGCTAAACAATCTTGGATAGATCTGTTCCTGAGAAAACCATATCGATTCTTGTGTAAGCATGTGAGAATTTTATCTTGTAGTCTACTGGCCGCCAACTTTGTCAAGAATTTCATACACACATTAGTCAGAGAAATAGGCCGAAAATCATTTACTTGCACTGCAACTTGTTTTTTAGGAACCAATGTGATGAATGAGCCATTTATATTTTGCAATTTGATACTTCCATCGTAGAAATCATTGGCAAGGCGGTAAAATTCATTTTGAATTATGGGCCAACATTTCTTCATGAAAAGGCTGTTGTACCCATCCAGCCCAGGGGCTCTATCTCCAGGCATGGCCTTTATAACCTCGTCCATTTCCTTTTTAGTGAATGGAATAGTTAACTCATCTAATCCATCCACCTGTTTGATAATTCGAGCAAGATCAAACTGCATGTCAATTCCTTCTGATCTGCCCATACGATCTTTGTACTCATGCCATGAGATCATGATCACTTACTTCCTTTCCCTCACTATCCTGAAGCATGGCAACGGAATTTCTTCTAAATCTTTCTGTGGCTATCGCGTGAAAAAACTTCGTGTTATCTTCGCCTTGTTTGATCAATCTAATTGTGCAACGCTTGTGCTAGTACCTACACTCCGCAAGCAACAAATCATCCAAATGCAGCTTAACAATCAAACGAAAGTTGAACTCCACCAAAAACAATGGCCTTTTCTCTTCCAGGGTATCTAACAACAAAATAACATTGTTGCAATTTTGGATTAAGCCTTTTAATCTTGCCAAACTGAGATGCCATTTCTTAAGAGCATAACAAAGATTCTTCAATTTGTCCACCAACACCGTAGAGCTATAATCTTTATGCGAAGGTTGGACCAAGATGACTTCACACACTCAATAAACCCTGGCAAGTCAACCCAATAGTTTTCAAACTGAAATATCTTTGCTTTTGGAATATCAGTGTCAATGTTGACTATGCAAGGCATATGATCAGAGCCCTTCCTAGCCAAAGGAAGCACCATAGAGTTAGGGTAATCCACGATCCAATTACAACTCGTGAAGAACCAATCAAGTTGCTCCAATAGGGGAGTTTTTTTTCATATTCGACCATGTGTAATTCCTGCCTTTTAAAGGAATCTCAAGAAGACCAAGGTGACCGATTACCTCATTGAACAAAAACATGTCATTGATATCTCCTCCACCTTTGTTTCGATTTTCATGTGACCTCATGAAGTTGAAATCGCCTAAAATAAGCCAGTTGGCTGATGATGGAATGTTTAAATCATAAAGCCATGAAACAAAATTATCCCTCTCAGTTCCACGGCAAGGCCCATATACACACACCAGCGTCCAATTTGCAGAATTATGTACCGAAGTGAAGTTTATAATTATGCCAAAACTTTGGGGAAATTGGCAAGCGAATTGAAATCTTGTGTGATGATATTAATAATACTCCATATTAAAGGTATTCTATTCTGACACAAATTTGGCTGGGCATCTACTAAATCTAGACATGTACAATGCACCAAGTGTTTTATACGGACCCAATACATCAAATAATATGCATCAGTATGCCAGCAAGAGGGGCCCACCATTGGTTTAGTGGTTTGACTTTTGATGCAATATCACTCCTAAGTGTTAAGGTCTAAATTTAATGCACATACTCAAGGTTCAAAGAGGGCTTTAATTATGCATTTGTGCACAGGCAGAGTGCATGCATTCTGGTTCAGGTTGCTCAAGTAACATACACTAGTGTCATACATATGTTACTCTTCTATATTACCACCTTCATAGTGGACAATAACATATTTGTGGTATCATTCAATGTCTCATTTATTAGTCTATAGACTCATTTTATCTTTGGATGTGTGATGTTATGGTAACATAGCTAGCTACTGCAATCTCTCTCTCCTCATTTAATGGCATGTTATATCAGTACATGTAGTTACATGTTACTATCTATATTACTTCCACTATAGCTAATCTAATGGGGAATCAATTGGAGTAGTAATATACATATGTTACTAGTATATGTTATTGCCTCCACGTTGGGTAGTGTCATAGGTGTGATAACATAATGAGCTTTATTTATACCTTGTATAATAATTTTTCATTTAAAAGCTTTATGTGATGGTAATATATTATGTTACCACAATTGTCTTTGTCCTCTTTAACTACTTGTCACATAATTTTTTTGTCGGGGTCGTATCCATGTTACTAATTATGTTAGGTTATACATTTATTTGGTGACTTACGGGTTTCCTATAGAAGATTCGAATTTTGAAAAAAAAGTTGTAATTAACTAGCAATAATGTTGGTAACTAAGCTTTAATTTTCACTTTAATACAATATTTTACTAATAAAATGTTAAATATCAATTTTATTTCTATTATGGAAATTATTTTGTTAGATTAACTAATGATAATCTCAAATTATAAGTTATTAGAGTAGATTATGTAATATGGATAATAAAAAATAAAATTTTATGGAGTAGATTTTGTGATTTGAAAATTAGCAAATGAAAGGTGATATCTTAATGCTTATTTGAAATTGTATGGTCTATGAACAACCAGTGATATCTTAATTCGTGATTAATAAGAATAAATAATAATTTTGAATTGTCACTAGTCAATGTTCTTTCCAGCGTATGCAATTTGAACGGTTAACAATCTGTGTACATTGAATAAAACTTGTAATCACGTAGTTAAGTTTTGTTACTTACGTTGTTGATATATTTATGTATTATGCATAGAACAACTGAAAATAAATTTTAAAGTACTTAAACACGAATGGTGTAGTATATGAGGAACACAAAGTATGGCATCATTATGAGAGTTGCATTTCTATGCTAAGTTCCATGTGTGAGCTAAGATTGACGGTTTTGAGTGGATTTTGGTCGCAGTATACATGGATGTTGAAAGATTAAGATGTCACCTAGAGAGAGTGGGGAGTAGGCTTTTACAAATTTGTTTTGAAAGAATGGGGAAATAATATAATAGTTTATTTTTCAAGCATAAAACCTAAATATGTTGCGATCAACTAAGTGCAATAACAACCACATATACTAAACAAGATGAGAATATGATGTATCACAAGAGGTACATGTTTAGGTCCTAGCGTACAATGCATGGTAAATACCCTACTCCCTATTTTGTGGTAGCTTGATTATCTCTTTGTGTGCTTGAGGACGAACTCAAGGAAGTTTCAAGCTCATCTATGGTGGCTGGTGAATGGTGAGAGATAGGATCTATGTGATTTTCCTCTCTTCTTGGCAGGCCCCTAGAATCCTTATACACTTGGTGGTCTAATGTTACAGGTGCCGAGCCTATCTATGGTGATGGCTTGTAAGTAACAGCCTGTTGGGAACCCCAAGAGGAAGGTATGATGAGCACATCAGTAAGTCTTCCCTCAGTTGTGAAACCAAGGTTTATCGAACCAGTAGGAGAAAGCCAAACTTCAGAAGGTGATGCTTGCTAGCTTCGCGACACTCCGGACAATGGTGCCAGAAATATTGCTGGTGCGTCTTCACCTAGCAGCAACGTGAAACCTGCACACAACACAACCAAGAACTTTGCTCCCAACTTAAGATGAGGTTGTCAATCTCACCAGTTTGCTGTAAACAAAGGATTGAGCGTATCGAGTGGTAAAAGGGTAATAGTATGCAAGAAAGTAAACAGTGCCAGTAAAAGTAAAACAGTATAGCAATGTAAAGGAAATTGGACCGAGGTCCACAGTTCACTAGTGGTGTCTCTCCATAAGATAAATAACAATATGCTGGGTAAACAAATTATAGTTGGGAAATTGATAGAATAAAGATAACGTACATATGTCATGAGGATCACTATGAGATTCACTCTGGGCATTATGATAAAATACATAGACCGTAATCTAACTGCATCTATGACTAATAATCCACCCTCTGAATGTCGTCCGAGCAAACATTGGGTATTAAGTTGCGAACAACGGATAACTGCATTAAGCAAAGTGCATAAAGTAAACAAAGCAAATATCCTTGGACACAAGAATGTTGTTTTCTCCCTAGTGGCAACAGCACATCTACAACCATAGAGGTTTCTGTCACTCCCCCATATTACTAGAGGCATGAACCTAACTATCGAGCATAAATACTCCCTCTTGGAGTCACTAGCATCTACTCGGCCAAGATATGTACTAGCAACGGAGAGCATGCAAGATCATAAACAACATAGAGATAACATAAAGATATATGATTCATCACATCAACTTGACATAGTACCAATACTCATCGGATCCCAACAAACACAACATGTAGAATTACATAAAGATGATCTTGATCATGTAGGGCAGCTCACAAGATCTAAACATGAAGCACATGGTGGAGGATACAACCATCTAGCTACTGCTATGGACCCGTAGTACAAGGTAGACTACTCACACATCACTCCGGAGGTGACCATGGTGGTGGAGAAGGCCTCCGATAGGGATTCCCCTCTCTGGCAGGGTGCCAGGAAGAGCTCCTGGATCCTCCCGATCTCGCTTCGATGACGGCGGCCGCTTGCAGTATGTTTCGAGGAAAAGCGATCCGTTCTTTAGGTTTTTCCCGTCGAGGGGATTTTATAGGCGAAAGGGCAACGTCAGGAGGTGGGCCGCCTGGCCTCACCATGTGGTGGCGCGGCCAGGGGCTAGGCCGCGCCACCATAAGGTGAGCCTGGCCCCTGGCCCCCCTCCGTCTTATCTTCGGTCTTTGCGAAGCTTCGGTAAAAATAGGAGGTTCGGCTTTTATTTCGTCTAATTCTGAGAATATTTCCTGTGTAACATTCTGAAACACAAAAATAGTAGAAAATAGGGAACTGGCACTGTGGCATCTTGTTAATAGGTTAGTACCGGAAAATGCATAAAAACGCCACAAAGTGTAACAAAACACAAAGCAAATGGTGTATAAAAAAGCATGGAGCATCAAAAATTATAGATACATTTGAGACGTATCATTTGCTTACCGATGAAGTCCTTGAGCATGACTTCAAGCTCAGAGGGCGTGCCCCTAGTGTTGTTGGAGGAATTACCATAAGAGTTACCATAACCATTACCATTGGTAGAAGGATACGGCCTATAATTGTTGCTAGCAAAATTGTTCCTATAAGCATTGTTGTTGAAATTATTGTTTCTAATGAAGTTTACATCAACATGCTCTTCTTGAGCAACCAAAGAGGCCAAAGGAACATTATTAGGATCAACATGAGCTCTATCATTAGAAAGCATAAGCATAATAGCAACAATCTTATCACTCAAGGAAGAGGTTTCCTCAACAGAATTTACCTTCTTACCTTGTGGAGCTCTCTCGGTGTGCCACTCAGAATAATTTACCATTATGTTATCAAGAAGCTTTGTTGCGGCGCCCAAGGTAAGGGACATAAAAGTGCCTCCAGCAGCTGAGTCCAATAGATTTTTTGAAGAAAAATTCAGTCCTGCATAAAAAGTTTGGAGAATCATCCAAGTAGTCAGTCCATGAGTGGGACAATTCTTTATCATAGATTTCATTCTTTCCCAAGCTTGAGCAGCATGTTCATTATCAAACTGTCTAAACTTCATAATATCACTATGCAAAGCTATAATCTTAGCAGGAGGATAGTATTTTCCAATAAAAGCATCCTTACACTTATCCCAAGAATCAATACTATTTCTAGGCAAAGATAGCAACCAATCCTTAGCTCTTCCTATTAAAGAGAAAGGAAACAACTTAAGCTTAATAATATTACCATCTACATCCTTATACTTTTGCATCTCACATAGCTCAACAAAATTGTTGAGATGAGCTGCAGAATCATTAGAACTGGCACCGGAAAATTGCTCTTTCATAACAAGGTTCAACAAAGCAGGTTTGATCTCATAAAAATTTGCCTCAAGAGCAGGTGGCGTAATAGAAGTGCAGATAAAATCATTGTTTTTGGTGCTAGTAAAATCACACAACTTGGTGTTCTCAGGTGTACCCATTCTAGCAAGACTAAAAGCAAGCAAGTAAAAGTAACAACTATAAAGGAACTCATTTTTTTGTATTTTTTATAAAAAGATGCAAGCAAAAATAAAGTAAAGAAAAACAAAAACAAAGTAAAAGATTGTGCGTGAGAGACTCCTCTTGCAGAAGTCTTCTTCCTCCCCGGCAACGGCGCCAAAAAATTGCTTGATGGCTTGTAAGTGATAGCCCGTTGGGAACTCCAAGAGGAAGGTATGATGAGCACAGCAGCAAGTCTTCCCTTAGTTGTGAAACCAAGGTTTATCGAACCAGTAGGAGAAAGCCAAACTTCAGAAGGTGATGCTTGCTAGCTTCGCGACACTCTGGACAATGGCGCCAGAAATATTGCTGGTGCGTCTTCACCTAGCAGCAACGTGAAACCTACACACAACACAACCAAGAACTTTTCTCCCAACTTACGATGAGGTTGTCAATCTCACCGGTTTGCTATAAACAAAGGATTGAGCGTATCGAGTGGTAAAAGGGTAATAGTATACAAGAAATTAAACAGTGCGAGTAAAAATAAAATGGTATAGCAATATAAAGGAAATTGGAACGGGGTCCATGTAACAACCCAAATTTTTGGAAATTTAGAAACAAATAAAAATTATTAAAATACAAAATTTTGGACCCAACAAAAACTTTTATTTTAAATTCAAGATTTATTTCTTTGTCTTTCAGGAATTAGGAATTTGAGCATTTTTGCTCCCATGCTTGAAATAAGAATAATAAGAGAAATGTTTTAAACCAAATACTTTGAGCAAAACGTTTCACTCCCTTTCTTTTAAAAGAAAATAGTTGGAAAGAAATTAAAACCCTATTGCAATAAATCCAGCTGCTTGTTTTAGTCATTGGAATAAAAATACCCATTTTGAAAACTTAGTTCCAAAACCTTTGCAAAAATCCACATGATTTCCTAGCCAATCTTTGATACCAAAATAAACCTTTGTTTATAAAATAGTTTATTTGATACAAATTTGTATTCTATCTATTTAAATCTTGCATGAATGCATGCTAAAACTTCTTAGCAAACCCTAAAGTCAAGTAAGCACAAACAACGAGTAAGAAAATGGAAATAAACGAGCAACAACACAAAACCCTAAATAGGAAACATAAGAAAAAAAGATCTAGAAAATGTTATTGACTACCCTACTTTGGACTCCTATATTAAGCAATCCTCAACTCAACTGAAGGTGAGATCAGTTGGTTGAGTAAGACCAAACTACCCTCTTGCATGACTGCAAAAGTTTGGACAAAAACTCAAACTCTAGCACATCTCAAATTTCTGCCAAACCTTGAATCCAATACAGGGACCATTCAAAAAATCCATTTAACTTTTCAGCAAAACACCACCTTTCCACCTAACAAAAATACCTCTGGAACCCCTGTCCAATATGATGACAACCCACAGTGGAAGTTTTCAAAAATTCGAATTTGAAATTCATGCGGGCATTTCGTCGAACACCCTGTGGGCAGAAAATGGGAAAGCCGAAACCACTGTAGCCGACGCCGTTCCAGTACGCCTTAGCACTAGTAGCAGTACCCGTGGACTCCCTCTCTCACCTTGCTGTCGATCCCCAATCTCCCCTGCCCAGACCCTGGCCGCGAGACATGGAAGAAAAGAGGAAAACAACCCGGACCCCCCCCCACATCTCTCTGCCTCTGTCTCTGCCCGTTCCAGCACGCCAGTACGCGCGTGACCACTCCACAGTGGACGGCCGCACATGCCAGCAAGCCCCCAAAGCTGCCGCGCCCGGCCTTGACCTGTGCACACCGCCGGACCCCCACCTCTGGACGCCGCCCGCCCTCGCCTCTCCCGCCTATAAAAGGGCGCCATTGTTGCCAGGAAAGATGCACATCACCTCCCTCTACCTCCTAGACATCGTCTCCCGCTAAGTAGCTTCCTGGTTCGAGCTCGCCGGAGTAGACCGAGCTCCGGAGCGCCCTGCCGTTCCCGGTGTTCCAGAACCTCCCGCGAGTTGAAGTCTAGACGAGGTGGACGAGGAGTCTCCCCTCCGCCGGACTGCGCCCCGCCATCGCCTCTCGTCCCTTCTCCGTTGAGCTTCGTCACCGCGCCATTCTTCCCCGTCGGTGAGCTCCTCGCCGTGTCCCAGTAGGAAACGAAGCTGCGTACCGGTTCGTACGTCCTGACAGCCGGGCCCCTTTGGTCAGTCCGGTTACCTTTTTTTTTCCTCTCTGGCTCTCACACCCATAGCAAGTCTAGTGGGCCGGCCCAGTACAGTCTGTGCATCTGGCCCGGTTCTGAAAAAAAGGGAATTTCGATTTCAAATTTAGAGAAATATAATTCAGATGCTGTCTTAGGTTCTAATTTCCTGGAGTTTTATAGCTCAAAATCTAGCATATAAATATGATATGGAAACCCTAGAACATTATCTATCCTGTAGAATTGGTTTGAACCCAATTAGAGTTACATAGTGGTTGTAGCAAAAATAACAAAACATGATCTTTTCCACCTTAGAAAATCCATATCAAATCAAATAAAATTCCTAAAAATATAAATCCAACTCTAGAAATTCAGAATTAGTGATACCCATCTGCCTATAGCATTAGATCTCATTTTTGAACCTTTTAAAGTAAATGCTATTTACCTATATGGTTATATAAGCATTTGCCATATAGGATTTTATTAAACTCAAACCTATAATCGAAATTTTGATGGAACTCTTATTTTTAAACCACCTTTCCAAATACCTATCTGTAGGTTAATCTTGTTTCATGTGGACTTGTAGGAGGTATTTGGAAATTTAATACTACATAGTAGTAAGTAGAAACTCAAACTTGCACACCAATCTCAAAATATGGAAATGATATAAAACCAATTCTAATCAACCACATTTTCAGATATTAATCTATAACCCCTAATCCAAGTCAACTAGGATCTATATACCCTATTTGTAGATTCAAACTTGATCACTAAATTTTTGCCAAATTAGAAATGGCCTCAATAAAAGAAAAGTACTCCAAATCCTATGAAATCACTTTAGTTGAACCCTAATATTGAATATATACTTGTAGTATATGATCTTGGTCAATAAGGACTCTGAGGATATATTTCATGATTCAAAAATCAATGAACCCTACTTAAATACAAGAAACAAATAACCCTATCTACATAAACTCAATTATCGTTGAAGCCACTATCCTTAGACTTCCATGATCAACATCCTTACCTTAGTATCTTGTTGTTGTATGTATGTTGTGGGTGAATTGTGTGGTGATTGTATTCTTATTTTCTTTCCGACGATTAGACGGCAACGAGAGTAAGGAGAATGGATCCTGAAGTCCACCCAGAAATGGAGATGAAGATCAATCAACCCAAGATGAAGATGAAGACTATTTTGACATTGCCAAGCCAGGCAAGCCATCTTTTGAATCATACCCTGATACCTAGATTTCCAACTTGCATATTTACTTGTTTTCAAATTAAATTGCATGATTGAATTGCTAGAGTAGAACAACAGATGTGTAGTGATGTCTTGCTTAACAAGATCATCAAACTGAGTTTATCCAACACTCCCTTAGTGGTAGTATCATTCATAGTAGTTGCTTAGTCGCTAATAAAACTAAAGTCATCTATAGGGGAACCCTATTTGAAAGAGGTGACTTACACTTGAAAGCTTGATTTGGAGACTACTCTTACATGATGGATTTCTGAAAGAAAATAATCTTGACTAAGGACTATGGAATGTATTTCTAAAGGATAATGAGTGATGTACTATGTGAGCCAACCATACCATACGACCACATTACCCCTAAATGGGAAGGGGCTTAGTCCGTAGCTTGTTTACCCTAGTATGGGAGACCTTGTATCATCCTTTATAGAAGTGCACCGTGCGCGGGTACTTCCGAACCGGGTGGAAATTTCCATTCATGCAGCACTCTGCAGCGGGCAAAACTATGAGTGCCAAAATGGACTCTTAGAGAAGGATCCTATACTAGAGTAGACAAGTGAAAGAGTTTGTTTGATTATCTGAACCTCGCATACTTTGTGTATGATGATCCGTGGATTTCTCCCGGCAGATGTATCGAATCTTGTGGGTAAAGTGTACCCCTCTGCAGAGGTTTCAAAACTATTCGAATAGCCGCGTCCGCGGTCATGGACAGTTGGCAAGCTGTACTTGACTTTTGTCAAGAATGTTAACAACTTAAGGTGAACTTGGTGAATGACTTGACTTGACATTGAGGTTGACACATTTGAAGTTCCTCTTTAGATTTACTTAGAGAACTAAACCTATTTTCTACTAATGAACATTCTTGGGAAACAAAACTAGCATTTTGCAAATAAAACTTAGTGCTTAGTCCACCATATCAACCATGCATATTCCTTTCATCACTTGTTTATAAGATGGTTTGCGAGTGCATCCAATGTACTCATGGCTGTGTCCCTGGCTATTAACTTGGCCATACTTGAAGGAGCAAGATCAAGAAGGAAGGACTCATTGACGGCTTTGCGAATTAGGCTCGTTTCCTACCGTCTGCTTTGCCTGTGCGGTTGAAGCTCGACAATATGAACCCAAAGTGTTATTCCGCTGCATGTTGATGTAATGTAAGGTTTGGTCTGTGCGACCACCTATGCAATTCCCTTTATTTACTATTAATAGCTATGACTGTGATATCAACTACGTTATGTAAATCACAACAATGATTCTGGGATTGTGATGGATTACATAACGGGCACTTCGAATTTGTTATAAATTCGGGGGTGTTACAAGTTGGTATCAGAGCCTAGGCTGACTCTAGGAAACCCTAGCTAGCATGGTCGTTAGAAAATGATATCTCTGATATCACAAGTTTGATATCAGGACTATCATGACCTTAGGAGACCTTTGTTAGCATGGTCGTTAGCTAAGAAAGTGATATGTTGACAAAAACTTATTTCTACAAAAGAAATTTATTTGCTTTGGTACCCAAAGCCCAAATTATACTCCCATCTTATTCACTTCAAATGTCTTACACTCTCAACTTATACTCTCAAGAGATTTTGACAAAGAATTTATTTACCTCTTTAATTACAAAGTCTTTTCAAATATTTGTTTTACTCTATTCCTCATCAACTTCAAATTAATACTATGGACGATATACCAACCTAAGACCGAAGGACTTCTGGATCAAAAGATTATGTACTTCATATTTTCTACGACTTCAATGTCAACTACCATCAAAAGAGAGACATGTCTTCACACTGCCTGGAAATCTTCCAACAAGAGTCAACCCTATGAGACAAAGACTTCTAGAGCAAAGAGAGAGTGATCAAAAATGATGAAGACCCAACAACCTTTTGACCCACAGGATTTATAGGAAATGCTCAGTTGATTTCATTGAGCTACCCTTACCTCACGATTACCAAGTGTGCTTACTGCCTTGTGTGTTTGAATGATTGATTTGTTTTGAGATGTGTTGCTCATATGCCATCCGGCAACATGTAGCAACCACTTTGAAAACTTGTTTGCTCAAAAATGTTTTTTTGTCTTTCTCGCCCAAACCAAACTCTAACCATACCAATCCCACGATAGAAACCTTTTTAAAGTTGTTTCCTCTCATCTACTGCAGGACTTTACCCCTCTTCTACATCCCATGCTCGCAAGTCCACCATTTAAGATATGTACCAAAGGAGGTCAAGCCAACTCAGACTTCGAACTACACCTCCAAGGGATTGCCCGGAGGTACCAAGCGACATCAAACCTACACAAGTTTCCAATGAAGAGGAAAGGAGATCTTCACAACCAACAAATATGCTATGCTTGTGGGGAAGCACAACATGTTGCACTCCAATGTCAAAGTCCGAAGATTGCAAAACTGGATCATCTAAAGAAGAAAGCTTGTCGTTGTTGTGGAGAAGAAGGTCATCCAGCCAGTCAATGTCCTGGAAACTGTCCCAACTGCGAAGACAAACATCCATTGGGAGGATGCCCTACAAGTCATATCACCTGCTTTCAATGTGAGAGTAGTACCCATGTTCCAACCAACTGTCCCATCAACACCTTGGTCTTAGCTATATCCAAGATCCAGCCAAACAATTTTCAACTAGCAGCACATGTGGTCCAGGCCAGCAAAGAGCATGATGATCATATTAAACGACGGAAGACTAACCTTATTTGCTGGGAGTGTGGAATTAAGTGGCACTACTCCAATGAGTGCCCAGATAAGAGGAACACCGCACCCAAACCTATTGCCCATGCTCGCAAACGTGTCAAAACTAAAGATAGTGTCAAACCCAGTCTCTCTAAAGATCCTACCAATGTTCTTTCATCTTTAGGAGGCAACCCTATCACCACCAACATTGGCAGGGTTTGAAACCGCATCATTATTGAAGATAGTGTCAAAGGACTCTATAGCCTCAACTTCCGCAGGGGAAGGAAGCGGCCTTACCAACCACCGGGAAGTAACTTTGGCAACCTCAAGACACGAAGAGAAGAAAAAGATCAATCATCATGAATCAGCCATAGAATACCCCGAAGTTGCTCATAGCCATAAAGTTAGTAAGAACAAGTTGAATCAAGTGTGAGGATCCAAGCCGAGAAGAAGCCTTAGTCACCTTAGTTTGGGACTAGTAGGCTTGTTTATTTCTTTGTAAATCAAGAGCGAGACTTGTAATCCGCAAGACCCTTTTTTAATAAAAGCCTATGGTTTAGATGCCAAATATTTTGTTTTTGACAAGTGTGATTGTTTGTTGAAAATGCTATGTGAATGATATGGGTTTTGGCCCATCTGGCCACATCACATTTCGGGTGTACCCAATCTTTCCATCTTGATATAAATTAATACACACTCTATCTTTTATCTAGTAATCTCATTTCTCAATCCATCTCAATCTTAACTTATGAATCTCGGGACGAGATTCTTTTTAAGGGGGGAAGATTGTAACAACCCAAATTTTTGGAAATTTAGAAACAAATAAAAATTATTAAAATACAAAATTTTGGACCCAACAAAAACTTTTATTTTAAATTCAAGTTTATTTCTTTGTCTTTCAGGAATTAGGAATTTGAGCATTTTTGCTCCCATGCTTGAAATAAGAATAATAAGAGAAATGTTTTAAACCAAATACTTTGAGCAAAATGTTTCACTACCTTTCTTTTAAAAGAAAATAGTTGGAAAGAAATTAAAACCCTATTGCAATAAATCCAGCTGCTTGTTTTAGTCGTTGGAATAAAAATACCCATTTTGAAAACTTAGTTCCAAAACCTTTGCAAAAATCCACATGATTTCCTAGCCAATCTTTGATACCAAAATAAACCTTTGTTTATAAAATAGTTTATTTGATACAAATTTGTATTCTATCTATTTAAATCTTGCATGAATGCATGCTAAAACTTCTTAGCAAACCCTAAAGTCAAGTAAGCACAAACAACGAGTAAGAAAATGGAAATAAACAAGCAACAACACAAAACCCTAAATAGGAAACATAAGAAAAAAAGATCTAGAAAATGTTATTGACTACCCTACTTTGGACTCCTATATTAAGCAATCCTCAACTCAACTGAAGGTGAGATCAGTTGGTTGAGTAAGACCAAACTACCCTCTTGCATGACTGCAAAAGTTTGGACAAAAACTCAAACTCTAGCACATCTCAAATTTCTGCCAAACCTTGAATCCAATACAGGGACCATTCAAAAAATCCATTTAACTTTTCAGCAAAACACCACCTTTCCACCTAACAAAAATACCTCTGGAACCCCTGTCCAATATGATGACAACCCACAGTGGAAGTTTTCAAAAATTCGAATTTGAAATTCATGCGGGCATTTCGTCGAACACCCTGTGGGCAGAAAATGGGAAAGCCGAAACCACTGTAGCCGACGCCGTTCCAGTACGCCCTAGCACTAGTAGCAGTACCCGTGGACTCCCTCTCTCACCTTGCTGTCGATCCCCAATCTCCCCTGCCCAGACCCTGGCCGCGAGACATGGAAGAAAAGAGGAAAACAACCCGGACCCCCCCCACATCTCTCTGCCTCTGTCTCTGCCCGTTCCAGCACGCCAGCCCGCGCCCGGCCTTGACCTGTGCACACCGCCGGACCCCCACCTCTGGACGCCGCCCGCCCTCGCCTCTCCCGCCTATAAAAGGGCGCCATTGTTGCCAGGAAAGATGCACATCACCTCCCTCTACCTCCTAGACATCGTCTCCCGCTAAGTAGCTTCCTGGTTCGAGCTCGCCGGAGTAGACCGAGCTCCGGAGCGCCCTGCCGTTCCCGGTGTTCCAGAACCTCCCGCGAGTTGAAGTCTAGACGAGGTGGACGAGGAGTCTCCCCTCCGCCGGACTGCGCCCCGCCATCGCCTCTCGTCCCTTCTCCGTTGAGCTTCGTCACCGCGCCATTCTTCCCCGTCGGTGAGCTCCTCGCCGTGTCCCAGTAGGAAACGAAGCTGCGTACCGGTTTGTACGTCCTGACAGCCGGGCCCCTTTGGTCAGCCCGGTTACCTTTTTTTTTCCTCTCTGGCTCTCACACCCGTAGCAAGTCTAGTGGGCCGGCCCAGTACAGTCTGTGCATCTGGCCCGGTTCTGAAAAAAAAGGGAATTTCGATTTCAAATTTAGAGAAATATAATTCAGATGTCTTCTTAGGTTCTAATTTCCTGGAGTTTTATAGCTCAAAATCTAGCATATAAATATGATATGGAAACCCTAGAACATTATCTATCCTGTAGAATTGGTTTGAACCCAATTAGAGTTACATAGTGGTTGTAGCAAAAATAACAAAACATGATCTTTTCCACCTTAGAAAATCCATATCAAATCAAATAAAATTCCTAAAAATATAAATCCAACTCTAGAAATTCAGAATTAGTGATACCCATCTGCCTATAGCATTAGATCGCATTTTTGAACCTTTTAAAGTAAATGCTATTTACCTATATGGTTATATAAGCATTTGCCATATAGGATTTTATTAAACTCAAACCTATAATCGAAATTTTGATGGAACTCTTATTTTTAAACCACCTTTCCAAATACCTATCTGTAGGTTAATCTTGTTTCATGTGGACTTGTAGGAGGTATTTGGAAATTTAATACTACATAGTAGTAAGTAGAAACTCAAACTTGCACACCAATCTCAAAATATGGAAATGATATAAAACCAATTCTAATCAACCACATTTTCAGATATTAATCTATAACCCCTAATCCAAGTCAACTAGGATCTATATACCCTATTTGTAGATTCAAACTTGATCACTAAATTTTTGCCAAATTAGAAATGGCCTCAATAAAAGAAAATTACTCCAAATCCTATGAAATCACTTTAGTTGAACCCTAATATTGAATATATACTTGTAGTATATGAACTTGGTCAATAAGGACTCTGAGGATATATTTCATGATTCAAAAATCAATGAACCCTACTTAAATACAAGAAACAAATAACCCTATCTACATAAACTCAATTATCATTGAAGCCACTATCCTTAGACTTCCATGATCAACATCCTTACCTTAGTATCTTGTTGTTGTATGTATGTTGTGGGTGAATTGTGTGGTGATTGTATTCTTATTTTCTTTCCGACGATTAGACGGAAATGAGAGTAAGGAGAATGGATCCTGAAGTCCACCAAGAAATGGAGATGAAGATCAATCAACCCAAGATGAAGATGAAGACTATTTTGACATTGCCAAGCCAGGCAAGCCATCTTTTGAATCATACCCTAATACCTAGATTTCCAACTTGCATATTTACTTGTTTTCAAATTAAATTGCATGATTGAATTGCTAGAGTAGAACAACAGATGTGTAGTGATGTCTTGCTTAACAAGATCATCAAACTGAGTTTATCCAACACTCCCTTAGTGGTAGTATCATTCATAGTAGTTGCTTAGTCGCTAATAAAACTAAAGTCATCTATAGGGGAACCCTATTTGAAAGAGGTGACTTACACTTGAAAGCTTGATTTGGAGACTACTCTTACATGATGGATTTCTGAAAGAAAATAATCTTGACTAAGGACTATGGAATGTATTTCTAAAGGATAATGAGTGATGTACTATGTGAGCCAACCATACCGTACGACCACATTACCCCTAAATGGGAAGGGGCTTAGTCCGTAGCTTGTTTACCCTAGTATGGGAGACCTTGTATCATCCTTTATAGAAGTGCACCGTGCGCGGGTACTTCCGAACCGGGTGGAAATTTCCATTCATGCAGCACTCTGCAGCGGGCAAAACTATGAGTGCCAAAATGGACTCTTAGGGAAGGATCCTATACTAGAGTAGACAAGTGAAAGAATTTGTTTGATTATCTGAACCTCGCATACTTTGTGTATGACGATCCGTGGATTTCTCCCGGCAGATGTATCGAATCTTGTGGGTAAAGTGTACCCCTCTGCAAAGGTTTCAAAACTATTCGAATAGCCGCGTCCGCGGTCATGGACAGTTGGCAAGCTGTACTTGACTTTTGTCAAGAATGTTAACAACTTAAGGTGAACTTGGTGAATGACTTGACTTGACATTGAGGTTGACACATTTGAAGTTCCTCTTTAGATTTACTTAGAGAACTAAACCTCTTTTCTACTAATGAACATTCTTGGGAAACAAAACTAGCATTTTGCAAATAAAACTTAGTGCTTAGTCCACCATATCAACCATGCATATTCCTTTCATCACTTGTTTATAAGATGGTTTGCGAGTGCATCCAATGTACTCATGGCTGTGTCCCTGGCTATTAACTTGGCCAGACTTGAAGGAGCAAGATCAAGAAGGAAGGACTCATTGACGGCTTTGCGAATTAGGCTCGTTTCCTACTGTCTGCTTTGCCTGTGCGGTTGAAGCTCGACAATATGGACCCAAAATGTTATTCCGCTGCATGTTGATGTAATGTAAGGTTTGGTCTGTGCGACCACCTATGCAATTCCCTTTATTTACTATTAATAGCTATGACTGTGATATCAACTACGTTATGTAAATCACAACAATGATTCTGGGATTGTGATGGATTACATAACGGGCACTTCGAATTTGTTATAAATTCGGGGGTGTTACAGTCCACAGTTAACTAGTGGTGTCTCTCCATAAGATAAATAACAACATGCTGGGTAAACAAATTACAGTTGGACAATTGATAGAATAAAGATAACATACATATGTCATGAGGATCACTATGAGATTCACTCTGGGCATTACGACAAAATACATAGACCGTAATCTAACTGCATCTATGACTAATAATCCACCCTCCGAATGTCGTCCGAGCAAACATTGGGTATTAAGTTGCGAACGACGGATAACTGCATTAAGCAAAGTGCGTAAAGTAAACAAAGCAAATGTCCTTGGACACAAGAATGTTGTTTTCTCTCTAGTGGCAACAACACATCTACAATCTTAGAGGTTTCTGTCACTCCCACAGATTACTAGAGGCATGAACCCAATTATCTAGCATAAATACTCCATCTTGGAGTCACTAGCATCTACTCGGCCAAGATATCTACTAGTAACGGAGAGCATGCAAGATCATAAACAACATAGAGATAACATAAAGATATATGATTCAGCACATCAACTTGACATAGTAACAATACTCATTGGATCCCAACAAACACAACATGTAGAATTACATAAAGATGATCTTGATCATATAGGGCAGCTCACAAGATCTAAACATGAAGCACATGGTGGAGGAGACAACCATCTAGCTACTGCTATGGACCTGTAGTCTAAGGTAGACTACTCATACATCACTCCGGAGGCGACCATGGTGGTGGAGAAGGCCTCCGGCAGGGTGCTGGAAAGAGCTCATGGATCCTCCCGATCTCGCTTCAACGACGGCGGCGGCTTGCAGTATATTTTGAGGAAAAGCGATCCGTCCTTTAGGTTTTTTCCGTCGAGGGGAATTTATAGGCGAAAGGGCAGCATCAGAAGGTGGGCCACCTAGCCTCACCATGTGGTGGCGCAGCCAGGGGCTGGGCCGCGCCACCCCATGGTGAGCCTGGCCCCTGGCCCCCCCTCCGTCTCATCTTCGGTCTTCGTAAAGCTTCAGTAAAAATAGGAGGTTCGGCTTTTGTTTCGTTGAATTCCGAGAATATTTCCCGTGTAACTTTTCTGAAACACAAAAACAACAGAAAACAGGGAACTTGCACTGTGGCATCTTGTTAATAGGTTAGTTCAGGAAAATGCATAAAAACGCCACAAAGTGTAACAAAACACAAAGCAAATGGTGTATAAACAAGCATGTATCATAAAAAATTATAGATACGTTTGAGACATATCATATGGCTATAAAGAAAACCCTAATGATATATCTTGAACCGATCAAATTCGAGTATAATTGGTCTTTTGTATGTTTGCATTCTAACTCATGTTGAATAGTCATTACACTCTGATTTTCAGAAACACCTAGTCAACCACCACAGTCATGGAATCAAGCATGTTGAAAACAGAGCTTTGGCGTACATGTTCAGCAACAAACCCATCAAAAATATTATGGGATAATTAAGATGTATCCATTTTCCATTTCGCAAGAATGACGGCATGCATGCTTTGAGAAGAGGAAAGGATATGTAAGAATTCTTTGATTAATGAGTAATAATACAATCACTTTAGACTAAAAAGAGTATTGAAGAGGACATGTCTGGAAAGTTGTCGTAAACGCGTAGAAAACTGAGCTTTGCACCTCGATGTCTAAGTTTATTCTATCTACTTAAAAGTAACTATCTTACATTAGACAGACATGCTGGGTTGAGTCAGGTGACATCAAAGGCCTAATCTAGTTGATCTCACCAAAACTAAACATTAAATAAAACCAATGATGTTTCGAAGTTAAGAATGTAATCCAAATACTATTATGTTGCTCAACATGGCCCAGAACAAGGCTTGCCTAGGGGGAAAATTAGTGGGGAACACCAAGTTTGGTCGGGACACTCATGTTATGAATTTAACAAATCAAGATTTATGTCTTAAAAATTGTAACACCACTTAATTATGTAATCCAATGTAGTCACATCGTTATTCCCAGTACAACTTAGTTAAATTTTCTCAGTTCATCACCGTCCTATTTTCTTCCGTTTGGCACATGTTGCTACTTTCCCTTCCTTCTTTGTTTTAACATGTCCTACAATTGGTGCATCTTTTGTATTTTTCTCTATTGTACATGTTGTGACAGCTGGTGTTCTTCCTACTTTAACATTTCTAACCTCTTCTAGATGCATCTTCAACTCTCCTGCACTGAACTTTGCTAGTGGATCGCTATATTCAGCCACTCCATGAATAAATTTAACCTATCATGTTTAATCATAAATAGTGCTTAGGTAAAAGTTAACGGTGGTGTCTAGTGAAAGCGGTCTTATGTGTTAGCTTCAGTGAATGTTTTTTTTTGTCATAGTGAACACATGTATTATAATATGTTATCACTCTTCTTGATATAGTGCCCAAAGATGGATAACCATGGGTGCAATGCAATACAACGGTACCCAAATATAACGAGTCATATTTTGATTTGGCAAGCACATCCATAGTAATGAGAATCAAACACATTTTGATTTCACAAGCACATCATTCCAGGGAGAGTTAGGATGTGGGATGAGTAAGATCATCAAGCAGTTCGAGTTTATAGAGTTGTCATCTTGAGTACATGTCTTGTAACAAACTAGTTTAGTCCTCATCCTCGACGTGGTGATCCTCAAGTGGATAAACATTAGCTAGCGGATCAATAACACCGGGCTGATCATATAGTTCACCATGATAACCCACCAAATACGTGTTGCATTCCGTAAGTGTATCAATGATCGTCCATTGTATATTGAAGTTGCTTCTTAAGATTCATACTCCCTCCGTTTATAAATATAAGATATTTTAGGTTTGTGAAGCGAATGTATCTAGACAAGTTTTAGTGTGTATATTCGAGTGAACCTACACACTAAAACTTGTCTAGATACATTTGCTTCACAAAGCTAAAACATATTATATTTATGAACGGAGGGAGTACATTTGTGGCACAGGCAAGACACATCCACGATGTCACCATCATGATATCAAAGAAATTTCCTTCACACCACTGACTTATGTAGCTGTAAATAAATCTCCCTACAATATCCAAGTTTCTCCCATCTATACGGAGAGGTGACATTAAGGACCCACCCGCTAGATTATAACATGCATCTTTTGTCAACATTAACGAGGTCAAAATTAATTGGCGAGCTTGAAAATACAAGTCAGGTGATCAGCGATTATAGGAACACATAATGCAACATAGCTCATATTTCTTATACAGAGAGGCCAAAATTGGGGACCACCCATCTGAAGTGTTCCTCAATCTTAACAAGGTCAAATTTAACATGCGGGTTCAAAAATTAAAATAAATTAGTTAGCAATCAGAGTAACAAATAATTCAACATAGCACATCTTACTTGTACACACATACTGATATCAGGGACTCACCTGCCTAAAGTGTCCCTCAACCTTAACAAGGTTAAATTTAACCAGCGGATTCAAAAATAGAAGTCAACCAGCCATCAATAATAGCTAACAAATAATCCAATATAGCACACGCTTCTTGTAGAGAGACGCTGACATTGAGGACCTATAGACCATACACGCGTACATAGAGCAAAGTCAACTAGGTCAAAGCACAGGGCGCGGCCAGAAAAATTGTCCGCTAGAGACACTAACATCGCATCCCCACAAGGTTCCAAAGACCCAATATTTTCGATCGGGGTTAGATTCGCAGACACAATCAAAAACTTGATATCTACCACGTAGCGGCCGAGCATCAAGAACGTTTTGCCTAAATCCATGGTAATAAAGGAGCCGACAAAACGAGAAAAATAGTTTTGAACATCTACCACGAAACTGACCAAAAAAGTAGCAAATGAGGTACCATCTACAATAGTCGTTGGAGCAGTTCGTGGTAGAAAAAGTTTTCTTATAGTAAATGGGTTCACCAGTTAGAGAGTTCATTAGCACGGATAACCGGGATAATAAGTGTATTTTGCCGCAATATTATGGTGGACTGGTGGTTTTATGGGAAAAAAAGTCTGCCCCGATGGTTTTTAATCTTACCATGTGGTGTTTTTTATATTTTACTCCGTACCGTAGTCTTGCTTCACCACATGGAGACGTAGGCATTTTCGATTTGGGTGCAACATTGAAAATGATGGTACGGGATATGTTCAACAATATGGCTGACATTTCAACAATAGGATTAGTGATCCATAAGTGCGGCAATAGTTTTCTATTTTTGGTTGAGCTTTATTATATTTGTTGTTTACAGTATGTAGTAATGCTTTGGATGATAACTTCTTAATGGATATGGTTGTGTCTTGTGTGCATCAACCGATATTAATGTCATGGTTATTACTTTTCGAGAAAAAACGTCTACAAAAAAATATTTCTGAAGAATCTTAGGAGAAAAATAGACCTAAATCTGACTGTCACGGCAAATTCAATGACTCGACATCATTTTACTCTAGCTGCATCGAGTAGTGAGAGAGCATCCAAGGTTTTCGTTTGGCCTTGTCTCTTTCTCTCACCTCCCACCCACCCCCTTCTCCACAGGTTTTGTCGTTGTAGTAGAGAGAGAGAAGAGGCAGAGCAAGCACGAACAACAGCAGCGGTCAGGCGACAGGCAGCCGCAAAGAGCTGCTGCCAACCCCTGCACAGCCTGTGCTCTGATAATTGACTGATACAAACCCAGCTATTACCTTCCTTTTTATTTAATTTTAGCATATATAATCCCACCCATCCCTATACTTATTTCTTGGTTCTTGGCACCTTTCTGTCTTTTCTAGATTTCACTGGATTCCATCTAGGCCTCCACCACATTCATTTGTTTCCATAACTGCCCAGCTTTTTTGCTTCTCTATTTTCTTGATCTCTTGGCTCCCTGGGCTCTTACTAGCCTCAAAAGATCGCAATCCTGTAGAGTTCTCCTTTGGATTCGTTTTTCTGATAGGAGCCATGGATGAGAGGATACCGCCAGCCCCTTTCTTCCAGTATTCACCATCTGGTGTCCATTCTTCCCCTCGCCACCACAATCCCATGAGGTCGTCTGCCTCCGAGAGGGACAGGTATGCGCATGCTCCAAGGCTCTGCCCTAACATCCTGTTCTGAATTGCTATGAAGTTTTCATTATTTATCTTCGTGCCGATTCTATTAGCTTGAAATCGTGGCGACAGTGTGAGACTTGATTCCTGTCGTGCAAGATTTATGCTTAATCTGGACCACCTTGGAGTGATTTTGCCGTTAATCAAATCATGTCCCGGCGCTGTAGTGATCTATTGCCTGCTAATGGTAGATTTGTGCTAGCTATAAGGAATAAAATGAGCATGATAACCTTGACTGAACTCTGGTAGATGCGAAGGTCATTTCAACAGTGCCCATGATCGCGACTTTTTGATTGGGTATTTGGGTACCAAATTCTTTGTCTATTCACCTTGTTGTACAGATCATCATTTTCTTGAGGGAATTTTGTAGTCTTGCTTTGTGGAATTCTCTGAAGTCATCATTATTTTTGATTCTTAAGAAATTGTGTCTTGTGATATTTACAGTTGATCTTACTAATGAGATTGCTTGCTTTGTAGATATATTGCTGAGTTACTTGCTGAGAGACAGAAATTAGTTCCATTCTTGCAAGTTCTTCCATTTTGTAACAGGCTTTTAAACCAAGGTTTGTCTCCTTTGCAAATTAGTTTTTTTATTTTTGCGTATAACACCAATATATTTATGTTCTTGCACGATGTTTAGCTATCCTTGCTACTTCTTAGAAGAAATTTCTCTTCTTCTTGAGAAAACCATGTCGAGCAATTATGCCACCCTTTTTATATAAAAAGCTGATCCTTAGGATTTTTGTTAGATTTTTGTATTGTCAAGTTGTCTACCAAGAATCTTGTTAGTTCATTTCAAGGATATGTCACTCATTTGTCCTACACTATACATTTATGATTTATGTGGAAAACACATGAATTGGTGCAGGAGATTCATTAAAGGACAGAAACTAATCTGTTGAGAAATGGTAATGCGAATAGACAGTCAAACATTGTGAAGTTGTTCGGTCCTCTCTTTCAGTTAACATGCTCATTTTTCACTTCTATATCATAATGAACCTTAACATAACTTGAGTGGCGATTCCTACACTAACATTTAGTCGGTTCCTGGTTACAGACCTTAATTTGTAGCATCAGACGTTTTCTCTCTGACTTGAAGTAACACAAAGAACTAACAGATCTCATACTGGCTTGTTTTCTTCAATGCAGAAATTTTACGGGCATCTTCTTTGCCACCTAACCCAAATTTTGTTGAACCTGAGAGAATCGATTACAGTAGCCCGTTAAGATTATCTGGCCACCCTATGAATTGTCAACCAATGGATCTGGAGGGATGGACAGGAATGCAAGCAGAGGTTGTGCATATTCATATATCTTCTGGTTCTGTTTGAAAAAATATGCTTTACAAGTTCTAACTGCCTAAGGTTTTATTAAATGCTAGGGAGATGCTAGCATGCTGATATCTTTACTCTAGCTTTTGTTAAAAAAAACAGCCATTTTAAACTTGCATAATGTCTACCTGTGCCGATAACTAGTGCATGCTATCCATGTTGCTGATTTACAAACAAGTACTAACCAATGTACTTATCCAGGACAAGTCTTGATCAGCTGATCAGTTCATTAACAGGGAATAAAAAAGGCTAGCTGTACAGAGTGGTACTGATAGGAATGATTTTAAAAGTACTAATCAAGTTACAGTCATTGCTAATTAGATAAGTTAATAGCTTAAATAATTCAAGAAATGGTATGTTTCAAAAATTTCCATTAGAGAAACTAACAGTGTTTCTTGCTACTTCATTGCTAGTTTTCATCTAAATCTTGGATCTGAAATGACTCCTGACTAGAAACATTGGATCTACCCATAAAGATAATATTTTAAACGAAAGCAGCTTGATACAGGGTAAAACCTCATTCAGTCATTTTTGTAACCAATCTTTATAACCTACCAAAAAATTGATCTGCCCATGAAATTAATAATTTAACAACTCAAAACATGAAAACCACTTGGGTTTTTGTTAAGGAATTTATTCATATTGTTTTCTTATTATTATCACTAAGACTCTTACAATTTGTTTTATCATATAACTAGTATGCAATCCTAGACATTTTCAATGCAAATAGAAGCACCTTTTGTCTATTTATTTTATTTTCTTATATTACAATGGCTTTCTTCAGCATATGGGAGTACACCAATCACCATCCATGGGCTGGAATGGTGCTCCTGGAGTTGTTGGCAGCCCTGCTGTAAAGAAACTTGTTAGGATAGACATTCCTGCAGACAAGTATCCAAATGTATGTACGACTTACTTCTACCTCAAGTTGGTTGGATAAACTATGCTAACTTTATTCTTATGTGCTATGCTGAATCCAAACCATCCACAATCTTTTGTTATAATTAGTTCAACTTTGTTGGTCGTTTGTTGGGGCCTCGAGGAAACTCCCTGAAAAGAGTTGAATCTACAACGCAGTGTAGAGTCTATATCCGTGGACGTGGTTCGGTGAAAGATACTGTCAAGGTAAGTAACACAGACTAGAACCACCATTTTATGGTTTCCTACTACTCACCAACTCGCATGGAACGTCTTGGCATTTTAGAAACACTCGTGTTCCATTACAGTACTTGTTATGCACATTAATATCAATATAGTATGTCTGGCTATTAATTAAATAGGCTATGTATATAAAACCCAAGGCCGGTCCTGAATTGTTCTAGTTGATGTAAAAATAAATGTGTTTCGCAACAGACATTATTCCTTTCACAGTTAGATGCTGGTAGATGTTGAAGCAATAATGGGAAGTACTAGTATAAATTGAAGTTAGAAGAACTGTTTTAATTCTGCTCAATTATTTCTTATGTTCCAGTGTAGTTAGCTTCGATCTACGGCCATTAAGATGAACTATCTGGTAATTTACCCAAAAAATATGCACAAAGTCCAAGCTCAAAATTTCTAAGATCTGTCAGTTAAACAGTGGTGTGTTCATTGTATTCATCTTAGTCATGAATTTCCACAGCTTATTGTGCTCGCATCCTTTTGAAAACATGCAGTTGTGCATCTCTAGTTGGCCCATGAGTAAATAATACAATTACTGGTTACTGTAGTATTGTTTTGTAAGCAATTGTAAACAGAACTACCTCTTGTATTTGTGGTATCCTAACTTCTTAAAAACTATTGAAGAGGTTCTGGAAAACTGATTTTTCTTTACTGAATAGGAAAACAAGCTTAGAGATAAGCCTGGCTATGAGCACTTAAATGAACCACTCCATTTACTTGTCGAAGCTGAGTTCCCGGCGGGTATTGTTGATGCCCGATTAAACCAAGCTGTGGCCATACTGGAAGATCTTCTCAAACCAGTAGTATGCCCCCCTTCTATAAGTTCCATTTTTCTACGATCTTCATTTCTTTCTCTTTGAAGTTCAAATATCTCGCTAATGGTATTATCATCAGGATGAATCCATGGACTACTTCAAGAAGCAACAGCTGAGAGAACTGGCAATACTAAATGGCACTCTAAGGGAGGAAAGCCCAAGCCCCCATCTCAGTCCCAGTGTATCACCCTTCAACTCCACAGGGATGAAACGTGCGAAAACAGGCCAGTGATCGTACTTCTGAATATCGATTTGCCTGAGACCTTGATTTGAACAGATTGCAAACCTGGTCATACAGCTGGAAATAATTTCTGATGCATATGAGAGGCCAGCACGATCGCCTTCAGGCTCATGATGTCGTGATATGCACTTTACCGCAGATATGTTCGGATGGATGGATTGTCGTTGTTGAAGAAATTTGTGTGGTCGCGGAGTCGCGGCTTTATGTTTGGTCTTATTGATTAGTCTTTATGTATCCGACTCCCAATACTAACATTATTGGCTCGAACTAGTAGGGTGTTGATCAGTGGTTTGCAGAAATAGTCTCGATTAGTTATGGACAATAATAAGGTTTTTTGTCTGTAGAAGAAATAGTTGTAACATGTCAAGGGGTTGCTTTTCTTGTGGACAGCCCTGGTTCTCAATACTCCCTCCGTCCTAAAATATAAGGCGCGCTATTTTTTATGTTGATCTTTGATACTAATTAAATTAAATCGTAGTATATCGGTGTATTGATATATTTGCACCTATTGAATTGTATGCACTAGCCAGTTCACCAAATGTCCAGCCCAATGGAGAAGGACGGAGAGTACACCTATAATTCAACACTTAGAGCATCTTCAGCCGTTTGAGGCTCCCGGACCGAAATCCGGCGATATTTTTGCCCGGATTGGATGTAAAACGGGCGTGGGTGGCATATTTTTTCCAGTCGTCATCCCGACGTTTGCGGATATAGTTTCAAAATAGCGTTTTCCCGCCCGCTACACAAAAGCATCGCACAAGTTCGGCGATCGGATCAGCCACAATTCGGCGATCGAAACATAAACTAGACTAGACTACAACAGGCTCGTCGGCGGTGCCTTCCTGCGTCTCGGGCGGCGTAGTTTCGTCCGCCGGAGTGGACGTCGTCGAAGCGGAGGACGACGCAGTCGACGAAGGGCGGAGGATGGCTTGGCGATGGGCGTCGTACCAAGCCCTCGTCTCCTCGTCCATCGCAGTGTCGTTGCCGCCGATCAGGAACGCCAGGTCGGTGTTCCTCTTCTTCGCCGCGGATGTTGTCTGGAGCAAGGCGATCCGGGTGCCCTGGTTGGCGAGCATCTTCTTCCAGCGCGCGTCGTACTTGGTGTCTCTCCCAACGTTGTGCGCCCTCGCGTCGGCCCAACATTTCTCAAAAGATGCCTGCAATCTGTCGGCTGGAGCCCCCGACTTCTTCAGTTCTTTTAGCTTCTTTTGGCCGAACTCGGGGCGGCCCGCCGACGCGGCAGCGGCGGGAGCGTCGGGGTTGTACTGCTCGTCCTTGTTCTTGGAGAGGGTCCGGTGTACTTCCGCCCACTTCTCGCAGTCCTCGATGCGGGCAAAGACGTTGAGGTACTTGAACTGCTGGCCGTCGGAGTCGTCACCGTACATGTCGAACGCCTGCCGCATCTGCACAGAGAAGCCGGCATCATCACAACTCGGCGATCCAATGTCGACGGAGAAAGCGAGTAAGCATACCTTGGTCTCGAAGTCGGCGCCGCTAATCGGACGATCGGCGATCTCCTCTTGTATGCCGTGCCACTTGTTGCACGCCGCCTGCATGATCCCCCAATGCGTGGCCATGGCCTTCTCGCCGCGGACCATCACTGTCTTGTTGAAGTAGGGATCGACGAGTTTGCGCTCGTCGAACGCCGTCTTGACCCGCTGCCAATATGTGTCAAAGTTTTGATTGGCGCCGGTGATGCCGTTCATGGAAACGGTCTTCCAAGCTTCGGCGAGGCACTCCTCTTCTTTGCCCGTCCATTTGAACCGCGGTTCGGTCGGCGGCGAGGTCTTCTTCCTTTTCTTCCACCGCGTCGATGTCGGCTCAGGCGCGTCGTCCTCCTCATCGACCTAGGCGTGCTCCTCTTCTTCTTCGTCGACGTCTTGTGTGGCGTCTCCGATCCCGTCATCGCCACCCCCGCGACGCCGTCGCGATGGCTTCCGTCGCCCTTGCCTCCTCTTGTGTGAAGAAACTCGGGTTCGCCGCGGCGGCCATGGAGCCCAACATGATCATGTCGTGCATCACACCGTCGTTCGGCGGCGGCATCCCGTAGGAGAGCGGCCCTCGGCGCAGGGCAGGCGAGAGGCCCTCGTGCATCGCGGCGTCGTACTCTGGCGGCGACGGGGTGAACCTCGACATGGCGGGGATGATGTAGGTCTCGTGGAACATGGGCGACGACGCCACCGGCGAGTAGGTGGAAGGTGAGCCGATCGTACCTTGGATTGGCCATGAACCGGCGGGGAATTGGCCGACGCGCGGCTGTCCCATAGCCATGGAGACCAGCCTCGCCTGCTCGTCCGCCGCCGCCACCCTCTTCGCCGCGAGCTTCTTCTCCCTCTCCGCCCTACCGTGAGTTTCGGTCTGACGGCGCTCCACGTCCGCCGCCCACGCCACGTTTGTCATAGCCGGCGGCCTCTCTTTGGGGGCCCGTAGTTTCCTCGCCTTCGGCGCGCCGTCGTCGGCGATCCTCTTCGGCGGCATGGTGGTGGAAGAGAAGAGGAGGAGCTGCAACTGTGGGGGATTTTGGCGGGGAAAATGGGTATATGCCGCGCATTTTGGAGGGAAACGAAATTAATGGCGGGGAACTACCCTTTTTCTCACCGACACCGCGGGCCCGCTCACCGTTTCGCGCGTTCTCGTTTCGTCCGGAGTCCCCGAGCGCACCTCGGAAAGCCGGGGATGGCCTGGGCTCGCCGGATGGATGAAAGCCTAAATCCGGGCGAAAACGAGGAACCGGGGGCGCGGCTAGGCCGAATATCGCCGTCTGGATGTAAAAAACGGCGTCCGGGGACCGAGTCGGGGGACGGCTGGAGATGCTCTTACTCGCGTGAAGCTGACCTGAAGTGGGATGTAACTTTTATTTTAAACTAGCAGGGTGATCCGCGCATTTGCGCGGCTAGATTTTGTACCTTTCTACATTTGATTTATTCAAGTTATATTTATGTCAGCTTTGAGATGTTGTTATGAAGATGGAAATGGTAACTAATAGTAAAATAACTCAAACAGAATAAGAAATGGATTGTGGCTACTATTTACATACTTCGGTGAATTTGATTTACTTAGTGTACATGGGTAGTAGTGGTGGATTTGGCATATAAGATCATATTGTAGCAGTTTGTATCTCATGTGGAGTCTTATTAAATTTCTTAGTCCTGTCTCCTCTTATTGTCATCCGTTGGTATTTATATAATCCTCATTTTGTTAAAAACTCCAGTTAAAATTATCATGGCGCCAATGTTTTTTCTACCCCAGCCCTCCCATCGTTTTGCGATATTTTTTTGAGAAATATCATGCCAAGACTTGCCTGTACGCTTGCTAATGTACCTCTAAATAATGTCGCACATCCATCTATGATAATAATATTAGCCTCTAGTAATCTAGTGCTGCCTATCTTTCCACCAAGATTTAAATTTAAATATCCATGACTTGTGTAAGCATGGCTATATTCTCTTCTGCCTAGATCATATTAGTTGAATTGTTGTTGGATCTAATAATATATAATAGGAAAATGCATAATTTCCATATCACGCCTTATTTCATCTTGTTGGAAAGAAAACGGTAGAGCCGGAAGATGCTTGTGAGTGCTGCACACAAAAAGTGCATAAATTTGGAGAGATCATAGATTGAGAAACATTGTAAAGACAATTGAGAAGTTTAGAAGCATGGATTCACTGAAAATTTTCAAAATCTTATCATATTAGACCTCATGTTTTGTTCCCCACATAATGTAGATAAAAATACAACCATAGGTAGTACGATATTTCCAAGGAACAATATTAGATGCTCATTTGCAGATCAAGCTGGTGTAGACTTCTACGAGTTGTGTCTGGAGTTGGACAGAGTGCGGGATTTTTTTGATGATTCGCATACCACGTGATTGCAACCCTGCTAGCAAATAGAGAAAATCTCTTGTTCATAAGCAAATGGTGGAATAGAAATTCCTATTTTGGAACCGCAATGTTCATTTTATTACAAATATATTTTGGTCCAAAGAATCGCTTAATTTTGAATTGAGCGATAACTACAAATAAACATGGGTATTTTTGTTCAACTGCAAATAAATGAACAACAGACATACAGTTTTGAGAAAACAAAAAAAATGCAAGAGCTAACAGCTTACCTGGAATTCGCCCAAAAGAATTTACTGAAATCCTATTGTCATGTATACCTCAAACCAAATATCCAAAAGGGTACGACACCTGCAAAAATAAAATACAGATAAAGTATCTAAATAACGGATGTGTAATGTTTTACATGAACCGAGGCTGTAAGCTTTCGTAGATAGTAAGAAACAACAACAACTTCATGCTCTCTCTCGTGAAAAAAATCATTTGTAGTTACCATTCGTCCAATCTTCAAGTGGGGGATTTTTCTATGTGGATACGTTCTGGGCAGCATATCAAGCAAAAATAGAATCATTAGAAATTTAGTTGCATCCTTAGGGAGTGATTTTAAAATAACCTCCATTTAATGTACACTTGCGAAACTTACGGAAGAGAACATTCGCATCAATATTCTTGCCCGGTACACAACAACTTAGAAACCAGGAGAAACAAATAATAAGCATTGGCCTTTATTTAAAAAAAATCTGCTTGCATAAGCATACGTATTCATCCCTACAAAATATATAAAGAAATTAGAGTTTGATTTTGATGAAGAGTAATATATGTTACTATATTTTAAAAAAGGGAGTATTGAATAGAGGAAAACTTTTCAATAAAGCTATACATCTTATAAGAAGAAAGGGAAGGAGCAGATTATACCATTGATAGCTAACTTCGTATTAATCATAGAAGGTTTGATGTATAATTTAGCATTGCTATTCTTGTGTTTGGTAGCCCATTGATTGGTCATACCTCAACTCGATTAATCAAGCATGCATCTGCTTGCATTGCTAGCTCAAGCCGTAACACCGTGAAAGTCTTGCTTGTTTTCGGAAGACAGGGACGCGCAAGTCTTTTGGCTCTTGATTGCACGCAGAAGTGGTAAGACGACCATCGTCTGTCGGAAGACTTCTGCACATCCATCAACTACGAATAGTGCGCTACCAATGTGTGGATGCACTCGCGCTGTCGCCGCTGCACGGCAAAACAACATGAATGTCGGCCTGAAACCCCTCACTCTTGCTGAGCTGCGCGACCGGATCGTGTCCCTGCACTATTTTCTCCGGCCAGAAATCTCATGGGCACGGTTAAATATTTGTAGATGGTTCGTACCTAAGCTATTATGGATCTCTTCCTGCCTGATCCGATCAAGACTCTTCAACATGTTTTTTTTTCAACATGTTAGTGCTTACCGGATAGAGTTCTGGGAACATACAAACTGTCTAGGAGGAAACCAATACAGATACGCTACAGCGGGGCCACCTCTCGTTATTTGGCGGAGGCACGGAGCGCATATATGTTGGTATATCGACCAATCTTAACCGTTGAGAAGTCATAATTTTAGCCTAGCAAATCTGTACCGTCTAATGTTAGTTGTTTTAATAATATAATAGATAGATAGATAGATTGCGCCGGCCGGTTCTTGAACATGACAACACCACCATCTCTCTTTATTCACACGCATGTCTGTCCCATACAAAAATGTTAAACGCCAATTCTTGTCTCTCTGCCTATGATCATGCAACAACACGCAAGCAAATTACTAGCTTCATCGTACATGCCTTTATTGGCATGTCCCATGAACTGCGGTACAATGCATGCACTATGACAAAGTTGCTCCTCCCAGGATCCATGATGACTGCCTGCCATCATTTCATGGCTCCGTGACTAATTCCATCTAAAACTTGTCTCGCCCTCCTCAAGTTCTCTTTTATAAATCATGCACTCTTGTATCGTGAGAAATAATTTCCTTTAATTTTCATATGGAATCGTGCTTGTTTGCAATGTGACTTTTCTCGTAGTGTTGTAAAACTTCGGGCATGTGACTTTCATTTGGCCTTCGGGCATGTGCTGTAAAATTTAAGTTGGTATCCCTAGTATATTACGTGGCCGTGGGGCTTTATTAAGTTAAAGCTGGCACATGCCGTATATGTTGTTTAAAAATGTGACTTTTCTTGCTAAAATAGTGTTTCATGCTGACGGCTCGTAAAAAGCCGTCGTCATAGCTTTATGCCGTCGACGTACGTGTCCTTTCCCGTAGTGACTTCATACCACAGATTCACGTCGGAGTCCATATGAAATTTTCAATCGCCCACTAAATAATAAGCCATCACGTACAAGCTACGGGTGGCTTAATTCAGTGGTACATAAATTCTTAATTTGCAGTTCATGAATTCCAAGGAGATCCATGTTTTGCCTTTTTATTCTGGGTGTACTGATTACATTTATGGGCTACGGCAAGATGATTCCGCTACCTTGATGTAAAGACACACTAGTGGGGACAGGGCCTTCAGTCCCGGCTCGTAAGGGCCTTTAGTCCCGGTTTGCAAACCGGGACTACAACGGCGGGACTAAAGGCTAAACCTTTAGTCCCGGCCCGGTTACCAGTCAGGACTGGAGGGTGTCCACGTGGGCACCTCGGAGCGCATCCAGGGCCAGGACCTTTAGTCCCGGTTTGTAACACGGACCGGGACTAAAGGGCATCTACAGATTTTGTTTTTTTTTTTTGCTTTAGGGTTTTAGGGTTTAGGTGTTTAGGGGAATTATTTTTGTTGTATTTTATTTTATTCTTTCTTCATTTTAAAAACACTTTTCATATAATTCTACGCATACATGTTAGTGCATATATATGTAAGATGACTTATCTTACGATCGAGTATATATATACAATTATATGGAGATAACAATTATCGGGACTAGAGCCCGTCTATTCGATTACACCAACATTAGTAATGGCCCCTAGCTACACTAAATCTTCCTTTATCATCTATAAGTTCTGTCCTAAAAAAGGACGCTAGCTCCTCTCCAACAGCGATCGCGCGTTGCTCTGGTAGGTACTTCTCCCGTATAGCCGTGAACTATATAAGAAGAGGAGATCAATATGAATGTCAATCATGATAACAAAGAATGACGGGTAAAAATAAAGGTGTGAATGTTTATTGCTTACGTCGTATCTGTAATCCTTGTGCTTAGAGGTAAACGTGCGAATAAACTCGCAAACGTAGTATCCACATAGATGCGTCCCCTGTGGCTGTTGGTCGCACTTTACGAGAATAGAATATAATCAAAATAATAATCTAGCATCATAAATATATTAAAAATAGAAGTATATCGTACTACTTACCTGAGCCACTCTAAAGGTCAGCTTCTCATGAGAGATACCGTCAGTCACGCACTTGAACTGCTTCCAAACCCTGCCCGACAAGGAAAAATATTTCCTAAGTTTTTCATTACTTGATATATCAGAAAATCATCGAAAGAGACCGATAGAGCGCAAGAATGATTGAAATTACCCTTGGAGCATGTCCTACAGGCTTTGGAACTGTTCCAAGTTTCTCGATAATGGGTCGAAGGCATCAACTCTTCCCTTATCAATTTGAATGTCCAACAGAATCCAGTGGTAGCTGCACATGTATATATATATATATATAGGTAAAATAACCAGTATATATATATATATGTCAGTAACTTATCAATTACACTTATAAGTGAATGGACACAACAGAGTAAGACCCTCACTTGAAGTTGTATGGAAACAGTATGTGGTCACAGTAATTTTGATCTGTTAGAAACCTTAGAAGGTTTTCCTCCGTCTCCTTGGGCTTATCAGTTAGCGTCTTTATATGTATTTTATCTGGGTCAATAAACCCAATATTTATGATATTCCTAGTTTTACATTCCAGAATCTTCATTCTGCATAATAGAGTACAAGTCATAACTGAACAAGTTATATGTAGACAATGAATTGAAATAACTGAACAAGTTATATGTAGACAATGAATTGAAAAACTTACAGACAATAGCAACTCATAAGAGATTTGTCGAGGGCGTCGCAATTGTACATCTGGAAGAGTTCATCAAAGTCGATATGGATGTCTTCGGGACGGCCGTAGTACTCCCGTCGGACACATTCTTTGCTAGAAACCCCTCGAATACTGGCACTTTCTTTGTCTTCAGATAGTTTTTCCATAGTTTCTTCTTTCACACCCGGAACAGTTCGGCCATCTTCTTTAGAGTCCACTGCTTAACTTTGGCCCTCAGTTCTCTTGCGGCGTCTTCATTCTCGCATTCTGGTAGGTTGAAATGTGCCATGAGATCATTCCAAAGACTCTCTTTGTACCTTTGGGCGATATAGTCACTATCGACTGCCCCTTTGCGCTTGTTCCACTCCCGAACACTGATCGGGACGTGATCCCTAACGAGAACTCCGCATTGCTTCTTGAATGTGTCAGCAGCATTCTTAGGAAGCTTGGGTTCGCCCGTAGGCAATATGACCTCAAAGGTATAATGCGTTCGTGCATCCAACTTTTTGGTCGGGCCTCGTTTCGTAGCTTTGCTCGATGTGGAGGCCTAAGAGGAGAAACATTCGTCAATTAATGTATATGTATACAATATAGAGCTATCTCCAATATTTTTCACATATTACAACTGATTGCCGAACTTCATATGTATACCTCGCCGGACTTCGTTATTTGTCCACCGGCTTCTCCATCAGCGGAGCTATCACCTTCTCCGTCATCGGAGCTATCACATGCCCCGTCGGCTTCATCTTCGTGTCGGTCGACCTCCATTCCATCTCCGGAGGGATTCAGATACGACGACGGAGATTCAGCTGGTTCAACGTCGGGGGCGTCGTTGATTATATCCTCGAGAAGTTCTTCCTCTTCTAGGTTCCTGCTATGTGGATCCATAGTTTTTCTGCAAAATACCGATATTTGTATTTCAATTAATACTAATAACTAAATACTTCTAAATACTTCTAACTCTAAAAAAATACTAATAACTCTAAAAAAATACTTCTAACTAAAAAAAACTTCTAAATACTTCTAACTCTAAACTAAGTACTCCTAACAAACAATTAACTAACTAAATTAACTAACAAATAACCTAACAAATAACTTAATATCTAAAATTAAATACTCCTAACAAACTAATACTAATACTAATTCTAAAACTAAAATAACCTAACAATTCTAAATAACCTAACAATTCTAGATAACCTAATAAAATAACCTAATTCTAAATAACCTAAATCTAAAATAACCTAATTCTAAATAACCTAATTCTAACTACTAAAATTCCAACACTAAAATTACCTAACAATTCTAAATAACCTAACAATTCTAAATAACCTAATAAAATAACCTAATTCTAAATAACCTAATAAAATAACCTAATTCTAAATAACCTAATTCTAAAATAACCTAATTCTAGATAACCTAATTCTAACAAATTTGCTAACTAAAATTTGCTAACTACATTTTGCTAACTAAAATTTGCTAACTAAAATTTGCTAACCCTAATAATTAACAAATTAAAAAAAAAAAACCTTGCGGTGGTGCGGGCGTGGCCGGGGCGCGCGTGGCCGGGATGTGGCCGGCCGGGGCGGGTGCGGTGGCGCGGCGAGTGACCGGCGGGGCGGGCGCGGCGGCGCGTTTGCTGTGGCGCGCGGCGGCGTGGCCGGGACGTGGCCGGCCGAGGCGGGCGCGGTGGCGCGGCGAGTGACCGGGGCGGGCGCGGCGGCGCGTTTGCGGGAGCGGCGACGGCGGCGGCTCAATCCACGCGGCGACCGCAACGATCCAGAGAAGAAGCTCCTCGCGCGCGTCGATCTCAGAATGGCTAAGTGTTGGGGAAGAAGAGGAAGGAGGGCGCGGCTTATATACGCCCCCCCCCTTTAGTCCCAGTTGGTGGCTTTAACCGGGACTAAAGGGGGGCCTTTAGTCCCGGTTGAAGCCACCAACCGGGACTAAAGGGTTTTGGCGGTTCGCCCCCGAGCCCCCCCCCCCCCCTTAGTCCCGGTTTGTGGCTAAAGCCGGGACTAAAGGTGCAATAAATGCGCGCCAATTCAGAATTTTTTCAGATTTCATTTCAAAACTATTGTATTTGAAATTTGAATTGAATAACTTCTGTATATTTTAGAATTTGACAAAACTATGAAAATGAAAAGTGTTTGAAATTGAATAACTAATTCAAAACTATTTTCTATTTTCAAAATTAATTATTTTAACTATCCAAACTATTAACTATTTTGCCATTTTCAATCAAAAACTATATTGATTAATATTCTTTTTGCATATTTTAGAATTTGACAAAACTATGAAAATGAAAAGTGTTTGAAATTGAATAACTAATTCAAAACTATTTTCTATTTTCAAAATTAATTATTTTAACTATCCAAACTATTAACTATTTTGCCATTTTCAATCAAAAACTATATTGATTAATATTCCTTTTGCATATTTTAGAATTTGACAAAACTATGAAAATGTCGTAGGGCATGAGCACCAACGACATCTTCGAGAAGCTCCGCCACGGGAGATTTCCAACACTTTCTCCAACACAGTTAGAGGAGATAGAGTCTTTCACGGGCTTGCAGGGAAATTTTTCCGAGGCGGAGCTTCCAAAGATGCCGTAGGGCATGAGCACCAACGACATCTTTGAGAAGTGATTGCCTAGTTGACGAGAAAGATTATTCTTCTTTGTTCCCTGGCAATGATCCTTGTGCGTGGTGAATGACCAGCCCGTTGGGAACCCCAAGAGGAAGGTGTGATGAGTATAGCAGCTAGTTTTCCCTCAGTTAAGAAACCAAGGTATGTCGATCTTGGAGAGGAGAGACAAACAACTGAAGGTGGTGCAGACTGGCTTAGTAACACTCCAACAAGGGCACCGTTTAACGATACTTGTTGACTCGTCTTCGGCCAGTAGCAACGCGGAACCTGCACACAACACAACCAAGTACTTTGTTCCCAACTTGCGATGAGGTTGTCAATCTCACCGGTTTGCTTGAAACAAAGGTTATAAGTGTATCGAGTGGAAAACAGTAGAGTATGCGAATAAAGTAAACAGTGCGAGTAAAGTAAACAGGTAATAGCAATATGATGGAAATAGGACCGGGGTCTACAGTTCACTAGTGGTGTCTCTCCATAAGATAAATAACACATGCTGGGTAAACAAATTACAGTTGGGCAATTGATAGAATAAAGATAAACGTGATATGTCAAGAAGATCACTATGAGATTTACTCTGGGCATTACAACAAAATACATAGACCGCCATCCAACTGCATCTATGACTAATAATCCACTTGTGGCGAATCAATCCGAGAACTCCATAAGTATTAAGTTGCAAACAACAGATAATTGCATTAAGCAAAGTGTGTAATGTAAACAAAGCATATGCCCTTGAGCATATGAATGTTGTTTTCTCCCTAGTAGCAACATCATATCTACAACCTTAGAGGTTTCTGTCACTCCCCCAGGTTAAATAGAGGCATGAACCCACTATCGAGCATAAATACCCCCTCTTGGAGTCACTAGCAACTACTCGGCCAAGATAGCTACTAACAACGGAGAGCATGCAAGATCATAAACAACATAGAGATAACATAAGATATATTTCAGTACAGCAACTCAATCATAACACCAATATTCATCGGATCCCAACAAACCAAACATGTAGAATTACATAACAGTGATCTCAATCATGTAGGGCGGCTCATGAGATCTAAACATGAAGCACATGGTGAAGAAGACAACCATCTAGCTACTGCTATGGACCCATAGTCCAAGGTAGACTACTCACTCATTGCTCCGGAGGCAAGCATGGCGATGAAGAAGACCTCCAGTGGCGATTCCCCTCTCCGGCAGGGTGCCGGGAAGAGCTTCTGGACCCTCCCGATCTTCGGGTCGATGGCGGCGGTGGATCGCGATGTGTTCTGGAAAAGTGATCGGGGTACTTAGGTTTTTCCCGTCGGGGGGTCTTTATAGGCGAAGGGGCGATGTCAGAGGTGGGGCCAGGTGGCCTCACACCTGGCTGGCGCGAGCCAGGGGCTGGCCGCGCCAGCCTGGTGTGTGGGGCCCCTGTGGCCCCCCTCCTACTCCTCTTCGGATCTCAGGAAGCTTCCGGGCAAAATAAGACTTCAGGAACTTGTTTCGTCCAATTCCGAGAATATTTGCTGTGTATCACTTCTGAAACACAAAAACAGCAGAAAACAGGGAACTGGCACTGTGGCGACTTGTTAGTAGGTTAGTTCCGGAAAATGCATAAAAGTGCCACGAAGTGTAACGAAACATTGGGCAAATGGTGTAAAAACAAGCATGGAGCATAAAAAATTATAGATACGTTTGAGACGTATCAAGCATCCCCAAGCTTAACTCCTGCTCGTCCTCGAGTAGGTAAGTGATAACAAAAGAATAATTTTTGAGGTGACATGCACCTACACAATCTTGATCATATATGTAAGCATTTGTGAGCTGGGATCATAAGAACTTAAAACATGGGCATGAAGATATAATCTTGACAATAAGAACTTAGCAACCATGTTGTAAACATGCAAATAAATACAAACAAAAGATCATGAAAATGAAACAATGAAAGTCAAACGTGTGTTCAAATCATAAGGAAAAACATACAAATGGTTTTCAGCTTGTCCTTCAAAGAGAGCAAAACATAAATGCATAGGACACCTTCAAGTTTAAGAGGGCGACTAGATACAAATAATTTGAGAACAAGTGAAACCAACAATATGAATCAATCAATGAAAACTTTGGGACAATGCACATTATACTAAGAATTACAACTATGCTCTCTTATGGTGCATAAAGATAGAAGGTGGTGACTCAACATAAAAGTAGAAGAAAGGCCCTTTGCAGAGGGAAGCAGTGATTGCAAGTTTTATAACCTTCAAAAATTATGGTACTTACCGGCTTTGAGCTCTCATTGCCCCCATCATAAGCATCTTAAATGGTTAAAGTTAATGCGGGAACAATTATGATGCATATGCTTGACAAATCATAAGTTGAAAACCTCGTGTCCCGTGAATACAAGTACCCAAACCTCATGCTACTTTACTTAGAGTCCCAAGCAAGGCTCTTGTCATTGTAAGTATATGCATATCATTGAGAACTGCCAATGGGTAACCTCCATGCCCGATGACATGGAACAAGCCCACACCAAAATGACAGGACAAGCAGACAACGAACACCTCGACATCTCTTTTATTTGCCATTTGTTTAGCTTTTTATTGTGAGATATGTCGTCGAATGTTCACCATGGGTAAGCTGCAAATTTCCACCATGAATTATGCATGGCTTAGATTAGCGGCCCGGCGTTTCCCTAACACATATACAAACTCTATGATCCCCACAAGATTCCCAATTCATTTCACACCGCGGGCATCCATAAACAAAAGATCACGATATCAACTCAAATAAGAAGTGTAATGTTGAAAGCTTGCCCATGACTGCATGGCTGGGATAGTCTCCAACTTACAACTTGCAAGCATAACAACTCAACATAAGAGACCACAATGTCAAATTTTTAAGAACAGGAAAAAGTAAAGTGTGCCTTCCAGTTCGTGAGAGCTTTACTGACCGAATTTCGCATAACACTGGTAAGAGTTTAATTTGAAGAGAAAATAAAAGCAAGTCAAATTTACTTGGAATAGCAAATTGCTAGTAGGTATGTATGGTGGACACTTTGGAAAACTTTGGCTTTTAGGAGTTGGATGCACGAGTAGAGCTCATACCCAGTACAAGGCGAGGGCTAGCAAAAGACTGGGAGCGACCAACTAAGAGAGCAATAATGGCCATAATCATGCAAAGCGACAAAGCGACATTAAAAGAAGCATAAGATGGCATCAAAAGTCAAAAACTAAATGATCATAGAGGCTATTGGCGACTTTGTAAGAGTCTAACATGTGTGAGCATGCGCCAAGTCAACCCAAATAAAGCATCAAGTAGAAAACCAAAATAATGCTTCCATACAATAAAAAACAACGCATGATTTTTTTGAAGGCTCATTAAGCAATCTCAGTTATTTGAGACAAGTCATGCTACAGAAAAACCACTAAGCATACTATCAAAAAGACATCAAGCATGACATGAAAAAGCCTAAGCCGCAGTCTACACAAGATCCTTCTTGTACCACTTTTTTGCATAAAGCTTTTTCTCTTTTCCAACACCATTTGAAATTTTTATAAACACCTCTTTTGATGAAAAACAATAAAGATTAGAGGCAAAAATACACCTTGATGAAAAGATATGGCAAGGTCTGAACGCAAATCAAGGCGAAAACGAAAACCAAAAGCAGTAGCAGAAAAAGAAGAACACCCGGTGAAATTGTAAGAATGAAAAACTGAGTGTTCTTGGCAAATGAAAACGAGTACATCTCCTCCAAAGGAAATTTGTTGGGGTCCAACCATTTATTGCAGCAAACAAACTAAACCAACTAAGAAAACTAAAACAACTGACACTCCAAGAAAAACACATAGTGCATGAAGCAATAAAAATATAGTGTTTTGAAAGGTGACCTCATTTTTGCCGATGAAGAAGGGGTGCCTCGGGGGCATCCCCAAGCTTTGACGCTTGTGCTTCTTGGATATTTCTTGGGGTGATGCATGGGCATCCCCAAGCTTGAGCTTTTGTCCATTCTTCAACTCATCTCATCATTCTCCAATCCCTACACTTGAAAACTTGCTTCATACAAAACTAAACACAATTCTATTAGCAACATTAGTGCAAGCATAACATATAATCAACCTCTTTTTGCTTCAGGTTTCAACCCAAAACCACCACATACATAGCAAATACTACTGTAGCAACTTCCCCAAAAGTTCCGTGATCAAAAGAACTCAAAAGAAAGCAATAAAGCGGCAAACACAAATATTGGCAGAAATCTGTCAAAACAGAACAGCTGACAAAGGCCGAATTTTTGAGGGGTTTTATGTTGCTCAAATCAAAAAGTGTTCAACTAACGAAAGTTTGGATATAACCTGGGGCATATGCACAAGAAATCGCAGGTCTAAAAGATATACAGAGAATTTATACGAATTTTTACGGTGCAGCACCGAAAACAGTTTCAGGACAGCAACATCCCCAAATCTTTACCTCACTCGAATTAGAGGCTTCTCTTGGCACAAAAACAAAATAAAAAGGATAAGGAGTGGTAATTACAGTAGTAATGACCTCCAAGACTCAAATAAAAGAAAAAGTACTGAAAAGAAAACATTGGGTTATCTCCCAAGAGTGCTTTTCTTTAACGCCTTTGAGCTAGGCGCAGAAAATTGAGAGGATGCTCACATAAGAAATATGAATTGAAGCAAAAGAGAGCATCAAGGAGCAAATATAAAACACATTTAAGTCTAACCCACTTCCTATGCATAGGAATATTATAAGAAAATAAATTAAATAAGCACATAGTAACAAGTATGGGTAGATAAAACAAGAGCAACTTCGGAACTTCTAATGTAAAGAGAGGTGTTTTAGTAACATGAAAATTCCAACAACCATATTTTCCTCTCTCATAATAATTTTCAGTAGCATCATGAATAAACTCAACAATATAAATATCACACTCACCCTCCTTTGTTAAGCATGGAGGGTGATCAAATAAGGTATTAGTTAAAGAGTTACTCTTATTGGGAGGTAGACATGGGTAACTCCATTCTTCCTCCTCTTTTTCATCCAATGAGCTTCCAATTTCTTCTTCCATAGGCTCCTTCAAGGCATTAGTCTCTTCTGTTGGAGAGCATCTATTAAGAGAGAAAGTATCCCGTGGAAACCACCAACCAGTGGAAACCTGGAAACTTGAACCTGAGCCTTTGGATGTGGAACATGCGGACAAGATGTGAAAGGAACATGTACCACACATTTAGCAAATAAGTGCCCGCCTGCCTGGTTGTATCTTTGCACAAACCTCCCTCTAGTTAATGTTTCTTTAACAACCAAGGCCTTGAAACTGAAACGTGTGGTACGACCTGAGCGGCGGCGCCGTGGCTGCAGGGCAGGAATTTAGGATTCCTCACGTTCGCACTTGAACCAGGCGATGTTTCATTAGGAAGCTGCACTGTGGCGTCTATCATCACCGAGGTGGCGTGATACGGCCGCAGATTTCATACAAGACTCAACAAAATTAGAATTGCTCTGTTTCACACAATATTCAGCAGATCAGTACAATTTCCAATCGAGACATTGGATATGTTCAAGATTGATAAAAGATCCATACAAGGATATGTGAAATACTGAAGATGACATCCGTGTATCATGATAAATGGTACTGATTCCACCATGTTTAAGAACAGATTCGGATAGAATCTGGAAAGAAACACCTGCAGTACATGATTTCAACATCAAAACATGGAAGAATCATCACAGAATAGTTACTTCAACTTCTAAAAATGAAATTTCATGCATGATTTGTAAGTGTCATCACAGATCCACCCGAATTTGATACAAGAAATGAATCAAAAATAAGAAAGTTCAGAAAACAAAAAATGGGAGACGAATCAGAGCAAGGGGTGGTCGCGGGCGACTGGGATCCACGGCCACCTACCGGCGAGTGGCTGACGGGCGGCAAGCGGGCGCCCTAGATCTGCGTCCATGAGCTGCGCGACGGGCAGGCGATCGCATCGCCGGCCATGGAGGTTGCTCTGGCCGCCACTCAGCTCCCAGGAACGAGGGGAACGAATTCTGGAATGATATCTTAGGCCCTTGGTTGCTAGTAAGAGAAAGTAATAGGCACGGTTTGCAAAATAAACAACACAGTGCTGGGCGCTTATTTGCAAAAAGTTTGGTACTGGTTGGTTTCAGATCTGGCTCGCACATTCGACATCCAATGGCCCATGTACGAGTTTGCAGGTTTCCACCGGGTGTTGGTTTTCATGCGATACTTTCTCCTATTAAGATATTTAAGAATATAGCCATTTCCTTCCTTGTAATTATCAAAGCAAAATGTGAGTATATCATAAACCTCATATTTATAAGGTGCATCATCAGTATTTTCAAGCAAATAAGCAAGTTCGAATGCACCCTTCCAAGCAATAAATTCTTCAATTTGTTCCACATCATAAAAGTCATAATTTCCATTAATATAAGAAGATATGGTAACATCATCATTATACTCACATTGAAAAGGGAGGTGTTTATACCTCCTACAACAACAAGATTCATCAAAGCAATAAGTAACATTATACGTAGAGCACACATTTCTAGCAATGATATATAATCTATTGATTTGTTCCCATAAGTGTTTCCCTTTTTGTGACAAGCGGTGTTCCTCATAATACTTTTGTTGTTCTTCCGTGAACCCACCTTGCCAAAAAGATTTAGTTTCAAAGAAACCAACCATTGATAGAAAGCATGATAAAGCAAGACAATAACAGACCAACAAAAATAACAACTATAAGAGGAACTAATTTTTTTGGGTTTTTGATATAAAACAATGCAGGTAAAAATAAATAAAGTAAAGCAAAACAATAACAAAGTAAAGGATGTGCGTGCGAAAAACTCCCCTCACAGAAGTCTTCTACTTCCTTCCTGGCAACGGCGCCAGAAAAACAGCTGATTGCCTAGTTGACGAGGAAGATTATTCTTCTTTGTTTCCCGGCAATGCTCCTTGTGCGTGGTGAATGACCAGCCCGTTGGAAACCCCAAGAGGAAGGTGTGATGAGTATAGCAGCTGGTTTTCCCTCAGTTAAGAAACCAAGGTATGTCGATCTTGGAGAGGAGAGACAAACGACTGAAGGTGATGCAGACTGGCTTAGTAACACTCCAACAAGGGCGCCGTTTAACGATACTTGTTGACTCGTCTTCGGCCAGTAGCAACGCAGAACCTACACACAACACAACCAAGTACTTTGTTCCCAACTTGCGATGAGGTTGTCAATCTCACCGGTTTGCTTGAAACAAAGGTTATAAGTGTATCGAGTGGAAAACAGTAGAGTATGCGAATAAAGTAAACAGTGCGAGTAAAGTAAATAGGTAATAGCAATATGATGGAAATAGGACCAGGGTCCATAGTTCACTAGTGGTGTCTCTCCATAAGATAAATAACACATGCTGGGTAAACAAATTACAGTTGGGCAATTGATAGAATAAATATAAACGTGATATGTCAAGAAGATCACTATGAGATTTACTTTGGGCATTACAACAAAATACATAGACCGCCATCCAACTGCATCTATGACTAATAATCCACTTGTGGCGAATCAATCCGAGAACTCCACAAGTATTAAGTTGCAAACAACAGATAATTGCATTAAGCAAAGTGTGTAATGTAAACAAAGCATATGCCCTTGAGCATATGAATGTTGTTTTCTCCCTAGTAGCAATAGCACATCTACAACCTTAGAGGTTTCTGTCACTCCCCCAAGTTAAATAGAGGCATGAACCCACTATCGAGCATAAATACCCCCTCTTGGAGTCACTAGCAACTACTCGGCCAAGATAGCTACTAACAACGGAGAGCATGCAAGATCATAAACAACATAGAGATAACATAAGATATATTTTAGTACAGCAACTCAATCATAACACCAATATTCATCGGATCCCAACAAACCAAACATGTAGAATTACATAACGGTGATCTCAATCATGTAGGGCAGCTCATGAGATCTAAACATGAAGCACATGGTGGAGAAGACAACCATCTAGCTACTGCTATGGACCCATAGTCCAAGGTAGACTACTCACTCATCGCTCCGGAGGCAAGCATGGCGATGAAGAAGACCTCCGGTGGCGATTCCCCTCTCCGGCAGGGTGCCGAGAAGAGCTTCTGGACCCTCCCGATCTTCGGGTCGACGGCAGCGGCGGATCGCGATGTGTTCTGTAAAAGTGATTGGGGTACTTAGGTTTTTCCCGTCGGGGGGTCTTTATAGGCGAAGGGGCGATGTCAGAGGTGGGGCCAGGTGACCTCACACCTGGCTGGCTGCTACTCCAAGTTGATGTGGGAGCAAACTGTCCTTGTGCGTGGTGAATGACCAGCCCGTTGGGAACCCCAAGAGGAAGGTATGATGAGTGTAGCGGCAAGTTTTCCCTCAGTTAAGAAACCAAGGTTTATCGAACAGGAGAAGGGAGACGATGACGACTGAAGGTGTTGTGGAACCTGCACACACACAAACAAATACTTTGTTCCCAACTTGCGATGAGGTTGTCAATCTCACCGGTTTGCTTGAAACAAAGGTTATGAGTGTATCGAGTGGAAAACAGTAGAGTATATGCGAGTAAAGTAAACAATGCGGGAAAAGTAAACAGGTGATTGCAATATGATTAAAATAGGACCGGGGTCCACAGTTCACTAGTGGTGTCTCTCCATAGATAAAATAACATGCTGGGTAAACGAATTACAGTTGGGCAATTGATAGAATAAAGATAACATGATATGTCAAGAAGATCACTATGAGATTTACTCTGGGCATTACAACAAAATACATAGACCGCCATCCAACTGCATCTATGACTAATAATCCACTCCCGGGGATATCATCCGAACACCCTAGAAGTATTAAGTTGCGAACAACAGATAATTGCATTAAGCAAAGTGTGTAATGTAAACAAAGCATATGCCCTTGAGCATATGAATGTTGTTTTCTCCCTAGTAGCAACAGCACATCTACCACCTTAGAGGTTTCTGTCACTCCCCCAGGTGAAATAGAGACATGAACCCACTATCGAGCATAAATACCCCCTCTTGGAGTCACTAGCAACTACTCGGCCAAGATAGCTACTAACAACGGAGAGCATGCAAGATCATAAACAACATAGAGATAACAAAAGATATAATTCAGTACAGCAACTTAATCATAAACACCAATATTCATCGGATCCCAACAAACCAACATCATAGAATTACATAACGGTGATCTCAATCATGTAGGGCAGCTCATGAGATCTAAACATGAAGCACATGGTGGAGAAGACAACCATCTAGCTACTGCTATGGACCCATAGTCCAAGGTAGACTACTCACTCATCGCTCCGGAGGCAAGCATGGCGATGAAGAAGACCTCCGGTGGCGATTCCCCTCTCCGGCAGGGTGCCGGGAAGAGCTTCTGGACCCTCCCGATCTTCGGGTCGACGGCGGCGGCGGATCGCGATGTATTCTCGAAAACTGATCGGGCCCTTAGGTTTTTCTCGTCGGGGGTACTTATAGGCGAAGGGGCGATGTCAGAGGTGGAGCCAGGGGCTCTCACACAGGGGTGGCGCGGCCAGGGGCCAGGCCGCGCCGCCCCCTTGTGTGGGGCCCTGGTGGCCCCCCTCCGACACTTCTTCGGATCTCTGGAAGCTTCCGGGTAAAATATGACTTCAGGAACTTGTTTCGTCCAATTCCAAGAATATTTCCTGTGTATCACTTCTGAAACACAAAAACAGCAGAAAACGGGAAACTGGCACTGTGGCACTTCGTTAATAGGTTAGTTCTGGAAAATGTATAAAAATGCCACTAAGTGTAACGAAACAATAGGCAAATCGTGTAAAAACAAGCATGGAGCATCAAAAATTATAGATACGTTTGAGACGTATCAAGCATCCCCAAGCTTAACTCCTGCTCGTCCTCGAGTAGGTAAGTGATAACAAAGAATATTTTTTGAGGTGACATGCACCTACACAATCTTGATCATATATGTAAGCATTGGTGAGCTGGGATCAATAGAACTTAAAACATGGGCATGAAAGATATAATCATGACAATAAGAACTTAGCAACCATGTTGTAAACATGTAAATGAACACAAACAAAAGATCATGATAATGAAACAATGAAAGTCAAACGTGTGTTCAAATCATAAGGAAAAACATACAAATGGTTTTCAGCTTGTCCTTCAAAGAGAGCAAAACATAAATGCATAGGACACCTCAAAGTTTAAGAGGGCGACTAGATACAAATAATTTAAGAACAAGTGAAACCAACAATATGAATCAATCAATGAACTTTGGGACAATGCATATCACACTAAGAATGACAACTATGCTCTCTTAATGGTGCATAAAGAAAGAAGGTGGTGACTCAACATAAAAGTAAAAGAAGGGCCCTTCGCAGAGGGAAGCAGTGATTTAAACATGTGCTAGAGCTTTTCATTTGTAAAACAGAGAGATAAAACTTGATTTTGAGAGGTGGTTGTCTTTGTCAACGACTGGCAATGGGGTTCTTACTATCTTCCATACAAAAATAAAGCAAGTTTTTGAGAGAGAGATTGGCACTCTTGTGCTCTTTTTATAAAACTTGGCACTCCTCCCCACCTTTTCCTTTCACATACCATGGCTAACCGAATCCATCGGGTGCCCACCAACATTCACATTCTTTGGAGGAGTGCCTTTTTTCTTTCTTTTTTCTCTTTTTTTTTCTTTTTTGGAATAAGCAATATGGAAGATAGCAAATCCGACCACTACGTCCCCATGAGCTGAAAACAGTGTCACAAAACGAGAAGTATTTTGAAGGTTTTTGAAAGGTAGCACACGAAAATTTTACTTTGGAATGGCTTACAAATACCATGCATAGGAATTTATAGTGGACACAATGGCAAACTTGGCTTTTAGGAGTTGGATGCACGAGTAGAGCTCATACTCAGTACAAGGTGAGGGCTAGCAAAAGACTGGGAGCGACCAACTAAGAGAGCAGTAATGGCCATAATCATGCAAAGCGACAAAGCGACATTAAAAGAAGCATAAGATGGCATCAAAAGTCAAAAACTAAATGATCATGAAGGCTATTGGCGACTTTGTAAGAGTCTAACATGTGTGAGCATGCGCCAAGTCAACCCAAATAAAGCATCAAGGAGAAAACCAAAATAATGCTTCCATATAATAAAAACAACGCATGATTTTTCAAAGGCTCATTAAGCAATCTCAGTTATTTGAGACAAGTCATGCTACAGCAAAACCACTAAGCATACTATCAAAAAGACATCAAGCATGACATGAAAAAGCCTAAGCCGCAGTCTACACAAGCTCCTTCTTGTACCACTATTTTGCACAAAGCTTTTTCTCTTTTCCAACACCATTTGAAATTTTTATAAACACCTCTTTTGATGAAAACCAATAAAGATCAGAGGCAAAAATACACCTTGATGAAAAGATATGACAAGATCTGAACGCAAATCAAGGCGAAAATGAAAACCAAAAGCAGTAGCAGAAAAAGTAGAACACTCGATTTTTAATAAGAGTGAAAACTAGAGCGTTCTTTGCAAATGAAAACGAGTACATCTCCTCCAAAGGAAATTTGTTGGGGTCCAACCATTTATTGCAGCAAACAAACAAACTAAACAAACTAAGAAAACTAAAACAACTGACGCTCCAAGAAAAACACATAATGCATGAAGCAATAAAAATATAGTGTTAGTTCTGGAAAATGTATAAAAATGCCACTAAGTGTAACGAAACAATAGGCAAATGGTGTAAAAACAAGCATGGAGCATCAAAAATTATAGATACGTTTGAGACGTATCACTGGCGCGGTCCAGGGGCTGGCCGCGCCAGCCTGGTGTGTGGGGCTCCTGTGGCCCCCCTCCTACTCCTCTTCGGATCTCTGGAAGCTTCCGGGCAAAATAAGACTTCAGGAACTTGTTTCGTCCAATTCCGAGAATATTTCCTGTGTATCACTTCTGAAACACAAAAACAGCAGAAAACAGGAAACTGGCACTGTGGCGACTTGTTAGTAGGTTAGTTCCGGAAAATGCATAAAAGTGCCACGAAGTGTAACAAAACATTGGGCAAATGGTGTAAAAACAAGCATGGAGCATCAAAAATTATATATACGTTTGAGACGTATCAAGAAGCTCCGCCACGGGAGATTTCCCAACCCTTTCCCCAACACAGTTAGAGGAGATGGAGTCTTTCACGGGCTTGCAGGGAAATTTTTTCTGAGGCAGAGCTTCCGAAGATGCCGTAGGGCATGAGCACTAACGACATCTTCGAGAAGCTCCGCCACGGGAGATTTCCCAACCCTTTCCCCAACACAGTTAGAGGAGATGGAGTCTTTCATGGGCTTGCAGGGAAATTTTTCTGAGGCGGAGCTTCTGAAGATGCCGTTGGGCATGAGCACCAACGACATCTTCGAGAAGCTCCGCCACGGGAGATTTCCCAACCCTTTCCCCATCACAGTTAGAGGAGATGGAGTCTTTCACAGGCTTGCAGGGAAATTTTTCCGAGGCGGAGCTTTCGAAGATGCCGTAGAGCATGAGCACCAACGACATCTTTGAGAAGCTCCGCCACGGGAGATTTCCCAACCCTTTCCCCAACACAGTTAGAGGAGATGGAGTCTTTCACGGGCTTGCAGGGAAATTTTTCCGAGGCGGAGCTTCCGAAGATGTCGTAGGGCATGAGCACCAACGACATCTTCGAGAAGCTCCGCCACGGGAGATTTCCCAACCCTTTCCCCAACACAGTTAGAGGAGATGGAGTCTTTCACGGGCTTGCGGGGAAATTTTTCCGATGCAAAGCTTTCGAACATGCCGTAGGGCATGAGCACCAACGACATCTTCGAGAAGCTCCGCCACGGGAGATTTCCCAACCCTTTCCTCCATCCATGGGGATGAAACTCTCCCTGCCTTCTAGGTTGGCTTGTTGAGCTGCTTGCCATGGCGTATCGATGCTCCTTTTATAGGCACGGCGCTGCTTCTACTTTGTCTTGTTCCTCCGATAGGGGCGTCGTGCGCTACATGCTTTATCTCATCGAGCAGTGCATCCACCCATGCGTCCTTATCCTGCCAACAGCTTTAGTCTCGGTTGCACCCACCAGCCGGGACTAAAGGTTACCCATGCGTCCTTATCCTGTCGACAGCTTTAGTCTCGGTTGCACCCACCAGCCGGGACTAAAGGTTACCCACACGTCCTGGCCTAAAGGTTACCCACCAGCCGGGACTAAAGGTTGCCATACATGCATGCTCCTTAAATAAAGGTTTAGTACATTCCATACATGCATTACATAAAAGGTTTAATACATTATTACATTATTGCATCAATATTCCTATCTATTATTTCTGTTTTCTTCTAGGTCGTAGCCATGGAGAATCTTCATCATTCAGTAGGATGCTTGGGTCAGTTTTCACTTTGAAGGGCGGAATTTCATGAAACTTATTATAATCTACTGACATGTCTATCTTGTCATCTACTCCCACGATGTTTCTTTTCCTTGAAAGAACTATGTGGCATTTTGGCTCATCGGACGATGTCTTCTTTTGCTGATTTCTTTTTCTCGTTTTTGTAGACATGTCCTTCACATAGAAAACCTGAGTGACATCGTTGGCTAGGACGAATGGTTCATCCATGTACGCAAGATTGTTGAGATCCACTGTTGTCATGCCGTAATTTTGGTCTACAACTACCCCACCTCCTGTCAGCTTCACCCATTTGCACCGAAACAAAGGGATCTTAAAAGTAGGTCCATAGTCAAGTTCCCATATCTCCTCTATGTACCCGTAATATGTTTCCTTCTGCCCATTATCGTCTGTTGCATGAAAGCGGACACCACTGTTTTGGTTGGTGCTCTTTTTATCTTGGGCAACCGTGTAAAATGTATTCCCATTTATCGCGTACCCTTGGAAAGTACATATAGTCAAAGATGGTGGCCTGGCCAAACAGTATAGCTGATCTCCAACGGTGTCGTCATTCAAGAGATGTGTCTGCAACCAACTACCGAAAGTCTTCTCATGTTCCCCTATAATCCAAGAGTCAGCCTTCCTCGGGTTTTCGGAGCATAGAATATTCTTGTGTCTCACGATATACGGAGCCACCACGGTGGAAATGTGTAGAACTGTGTAGTGTGCTTGAGAGAATGAATGCCCGTCCATACATACTTTTGTTTTCCTTCCTAGTGTGCCTTTTTCTGTCAGCCTACCCTCATACCGAGATTCAGGAACACCAATCGGCTTAAGGTCAGGAAGAAAGTCCACACAAAACTCAATGACCTCCTCTGTTCCATAGCCCTTAGAGATGCTTCCTTCTGGCCTAGCACGGTTACGAACATATTTCTTTAAGACTCCCATGAACCTCTCGAAGGGGAACATATTGTTTAGAAACACAGGACTGAGAATTCTAATCTCTTCGACTAGGTGAACTAGGAGGTGTGTCATTATATTGAAGAAGGATGGCGGGAACAACAACTCGAAGCTGACCAGACATTGGACCACATCAATCTGTAACCCTGATAGACTTTCTCGATCGATTACCTTCTGAGAAATTGCATTGAGGAATGCACATACCTTCACAATTGCCAGGCGAATATTTTCCGGTAGAATTCCCCTCAATGCAACCGGAAGCAATTGCGTCATAAGCACGTGGCAGTCATGAGACTTTAGGTTTTGGAATTTTTTGTCTTTCATATTTACGATTCCCTTTATATTCGACGAGAAGCCGGTCGGGACCTTGATACTGAAAAGGACTTCAAAGAAGATTTCCTTCTCTTCCTTGGTAAGAGCGTAGCTGGCACGCCCTTGAAACTGCCCTGGATGCATGCCATCTCGTCCTTTATGATGTTCCTGGTCCTCCCGTGCTTCCGGTGTATCTTTTGACTTCCCATACAAGCCCAGGAAGCCTAGAATATTCACGCAGAGATTCTTCGTCAGGTGCATCACGTCGATTGCGGAGCGGACCTCATGGACTTCCCAATAGGGTAGCTCCCAAAATATAGATTTCTTCTTCCACATGGGTGCGCGCTTATCAGGGCCGTTAGGAACAGGTTGGCTGCCAGGACCCTTTCCAAAGATTACTTTTAAATTTTTGACCATATCAAATACTTCAGCACCAGTACGGGTGACAGGCTTCCCCCGGGGTTCTGCCTTGCCATTGAAATGCTTGCCTTTTTTCTTTAAGGGATGCTTGGGCGGAAGAAAACGATGATTGTACGGGTACACATTCTTCCTATATTTGTCCAGATATATACTTTCTGTCTGATCCAAACAGTACGTGCATGCATTGTATCCCTTGTTTGACTGTCCTGAAATATTACTAAGAGCAGGCCAATCATTGATGGTTACGAAAAGCAACGCTCGAAGGTCAAATTCCTCTTGTTTGTGCTCGTCCCACACACGTACACCTGGTTCGGCCCACAGCTATAAAAGTTCATCAACTAATGGCCTTAGGTACACATCAATGTCGTTGCCGGGTTGCTTTGGACCTTGGATAAGCACTGGCATCATAATGAACTTCCGCTTCATGCACAACCAAGGAGGAAGGTTGTAGATACATAGAGTAACGGGCCAGGTGCTGTGACTGCAACTCTGCTCCCCAAAAGGATTCATGCCATGTGTACTTAGACCAAACCATAAGTTCCTTGCGTCACCTGCAAATCTCGGGAACTCTCTCTCGATTTTTCTCCACTGCCAACCATCAGCGGGGTGCCTCAACTTGTCGTCTTTCATACGATCTTCCATGTGCCATCGCAACAACTTCGCATGATCTTTATTTCTGAAGAGACATTTCAACCATGGTATTATAGGAGCATACCACATCACCTTGGCAGGAACCCTCTTCCTGGGTGGCTCGCCCTCAATATCACCAGGGTCATCTTTTCTGATCTTATACCGCAATGCAGTGCATACCGGGCATTTATCCATATTCTCGTATTTCTCACCGCGGTAGAGGATGCAGTCATTAGGGCATGCATGTATCTTCTGCACGTCTAATCCTAGAGGGCAGACAAGCTTCTTTGCTTCATACGTGCTGGCGGGCAATTCGTTCTTTCTTGGAAGCATCTTCTTCATCAGTACCAGCAACTTTTCAAATGACGAGTCAGTCACACCGGTCTCTGCCTTCCACTTCAGCAATTCCAGTGTGCTACCCAGCTTCTTCTGGCCATCTTCACAACTTGGGTACAACAATTTGTTGTGGTCCTGTAACATCTGCTCGAACTGCAACCTCTCCTTTTCTATGTCGCAGCCTCGCCGTGCATCAGAAATGACCTGGCCAAGATCATCAGCGGGCTCATCTGGTTCCCGTTCTTCACCCTGATCTTCTTCTTCATTGTCTTCCATTGCGGTATCAGCATACTCAGGGAACATAGATCGGTAGTTGTCATCATCGTTCTCTTCTTCATCGTCGTCTTCCATCATAACCCCTCTTTCTCCGTGCTTGGTCCAAACATTATAGCCCGACATAAAACCGGACCGAAGCAGGTGGCTCTGAATGACTCTTGAGGAAGTGTAATCCTTCTCATTCTGACATTCAACACATGGACAAAACATATAGCCACCACCATGCTTGTTCGCCTCGGCCGCATCTCGAAAAGAATGCACGCCTTCTCTGTAAGCGGCTGTGCGTCGATCATCGTACATCCATGGATGGCTCATCTGCGTCATACAACATTATATCAAACACAATCACGATCCTAAAAATTAGTACCGCACGGTCTAAACGAGGAAATATAGTTGCTAACCTTTTAGATTAAGTGGAAATAAAGAGGAAGAGGCTTAAGCGTGGCTCGGGCACCTCATATCGTAGTTGTGTTCGGTGAACTGAAGCGGCATCGCTCTAACACATATTTCAACAAACACCTCTAGTGCATAGGAATGAAATGGAGAACTAGCACAAACCCACACTCCTCCATCCAAGAAAAATACAAGGGAGAGGGGAGAGGGGCTGCGGCCATATATATAGGCAGAAGCCTTTAGTCCCGGTTTGAGACACAAACCGGGACTAAAGGGGGCGCACATGTGGGTTGCACACCGCATAGCTCTTTAGTCCCGGTTTGTGTCTCAAACCGGGACTAAAGCTTTGTAACGGGCCAGGACTAAAGCTTTGTAACGGGCCGGGACTAAAGGCTCCCGGGCGGTTGGGCGAATTTGGGGCGACGTGGCCGGGCCTTTACGGCCGGGACTAAAGGGTCCAGACCAAAGGCCCATTTTCCACTAGTGACAGAACACTTTATTTTCCACTCAGCTCTGTTAGTCTTAATTATCAAGTCGTGCCCTACATCTTCAGTAACTATGCGTTGGATTCAGATTAAGATTATGGCGACATGCCGATGGAATGGGTGGGATTGACAACAAAATTTGTTAAATTTGTCTTCCATCATGATAGAGAATCATTGATGCCTTCTCAGCAAGGATGCATAGAGATTAAGCAAGGTCACATATTGCAAGACAGCATTAGAGTAAGTGGCATGTGTTTTCAAGAGTAAACTGACAGCAGAGTCAGACAAGCGATCATGGGCAACAGTTACACAAGGCCATGGTAAACAAAAATACTCTAGAAGATTTGAAACCACGATCCTGCAGAATACTTTAACATGAAACAATCAACTTTCCCGCAAAAATAATGAAACAGTCAACTGGTGATCGCATTATGTGGGATCGTAGCACATGATGGACCAAATCTGTGCAACTGTCTCAGAAATCACTCAAAAGAGAGTAGCTGAAATCACATAGAAATGAAAGTATGTTTTTGGTCCTTTGGTTTTTTTTTTTTTGCGAATGGTCCTTCGGTTGTTGCATGAACAACTATCATAAAGAGTACATGTGTTACAATTGAATTATTATTCATGCATTCTAAGAAATATGATTGTGTATATGAAAAGGAACCTCTATTTAGACTCAAAATTAATGTCCATGTATTTGATGGAAAGGAAAAATGAACTAAAAATCAAAAAAATAGAAAAAAAGTAAAAAAGATTAAAATAAAGGATGGGCAAACAAGAAAAAACAAATTGAAAGAAAGTCAAAAGAGAAGGACAATGTCAACACAGCCATAATGGGCCTGGCCCTGTCAAAGCAAATTGTAGGCCTAAGTGTGAAACTCTCTTTTGCTCCTGAGCTCATTGATCTCTTTATTTATAACTAGCTATTTGCCCGCGCTTTGCAGCGGATTCCCTTCTCTATTTCGTTCTCGCCTGATTGGACGTTTGTGTGATAAAAGACATTAGAATTTTTTTTTAGAAACCACATCACATTGCCAGAAGTGAAAGAAACAAATTCAACACATTTTAATATATAATGTATGGCATGTCTTCCCTTCCGACCGCGTCTAGTATAATGTCCATTGCATGATCATTTCTCTAATTGCAAAGGATGAACTGTCTTCATGTTAGTGGAATATAACAATATCATGGATGCCAGTTTTCACCTTAAAATATCTTGGGAACAGACGATGTTATATTTACTATCTAAATGCCCACGCGTTGCTGGGAATCTTGCCTCTCTCTAGTTTCATGAACTATGTCTCCTCGGGTGTGTGCTATGTCATTGAGCATGTTAGGTACAACAAATATTTGTCATGAACACCTAACTAAAAGACATGGTCTGTTTTGTTCTCTTCTTCACTATCGAATCAATCCTTGAAACTTGAAAATGCGGTTGAATAATTACAAAAAACATTATGGATTCTACACACTTGTCAAATATGGCCTCATAGTTTTCTTTCTTGCCGTCAGTATGCTTTCTAGTCATTTCAGTCCAACAACGCCACTATACTCTATGGCCTCCCTACTCCAACAACTTATCACTTGTTGTTGTGCGCCAATGTTTTCTACAGCTTTGTCGAATCTCCCTGGTTGTTTCTATAGCCCATAATTTCAGTGTTGCCATGAAATAACATAAAAATATATAGAAACGACATCATAAAAATACTCATTATTTGTGTGTTATATAATTTATCTCCCATTGTAATGTTCTTGCTCTTCTTCCCACTTCACTCCTCTCCTCCTGGTGCACCTACTCTGCTCCTCCTAGGGCTTTGACCGCTGGACCACCCTGTGCGGTCTCCGGCGAGGGTCAAGCTCCTGTGCCACCTTGTCTTAGGCTGCTCGACCACGAAGTCTGGCCACCGGTTCTCCTCAGCTGATTCCCCCACCGACAGCCCAATACCGCGCCTTGGAATTGCGCCGCACCTGCCAAAATCCTAGTTGTGCCGATGGTAGCAAGGGGCCTTGTCCCTTCATGAGGGCGGGCCAAAGGTGGTAGCCGCCCAAGCCGCCGATTTCCCTTCCGCCGTCCATTAAACTGACGCGCCTTGTCGCTAGCGACCGTGGGATCCTAGATTGGGAGCCATGGCCATCCAGAGGTCCCAATTTCTTCGTGATTACCCCTCCCAATACCAAGCATCGTGGCCCCTTTTCTAGCACATGCTGCCACACATCCACGATCCACCGTGCATAAAATATTCCCAGGCAGATACCAGAGAGAAACACCAGGAGTTCGGCAGCTCAACGCCATTGCTCGAGTTAGGAGTCCATGATGGGCAGCATCGGAGTAAGGATGGGATTTGGTTAACAATTTATCTTTCGGATCTGAACCTATTCAACCATTTTTATATTATGGGTTTTTTAGGTTAACCATTTGATCATTATAGCTATAACGGATAACCAATGGTTGAACCACATTTGTTATGTCTAATATTGTCTATATACATATGAGTTTCTTAGAGCATCTCCACTCGCCCCCCCCCCTAAAGGCCCCCCAAACGGCTTTAGGGGGCGCCCGCGCAGAAATTCCCGCCCAGCCGCGCCCCTAATATGTTTTTTCCATCCGGCGCGACGCACATTTTCATCCGGCGCACCCGATCCAAACCATGTCCACGGGGGGGTGGGGTGGGGCGGTGGGGGGTGCGAGCGGGGGCGTGATGGCTGGCGTGTAGTTGATGATGACTATGGCCAGACAGTTGGGAAACTCCAAGCGGAAAGTATGATAAGCACAACGGCAAGTCTTTTCCCTCAGTAAGAAACCAAGGTTTGTCGGTCAGGAGAAGAGCAGACAGTGCGACTGAAGGTGATGTAGACTGGCTTAATAACACTCCAACAAGGGCGCCGTTAACGATTCTTGTTGACTCGTCTTCAACCAGTAGCAACGTGGAACCTGCACACAACACAACCAAGTACTTTGTTCCCAACTTACGATGAGGTTGTCAATCTCACCGGTTTGCTTGAAACAAAGGGTATGAGCGTATCGAGTGGAAAACAGTAGAAGTATGCGAGTAAAGTAAACAGTGCGAGTAAAGTAAACAGGTGATAGCAATATGATGGAAATAGGATCGGGGTCCACAGTTCACTAGTGGCGTCTCTCCATAGATAAATAACACATGCTGGGTAAACAAATTACAGTTAGGCAATTGATAGAATAAAGATAACGTGATATGTCAAGAAGATCACTATGCGATTTACTCTGGGCATTACAACAAAATACATAGACCGCCATCCAACTGCATCTATGACTAATAATCCACTCTCGGGGATATCATCCGAACACCCCAAGAGTATTAAGTTGCGAACAACAGATAATTGAATTAAGCAAAGTGTGTAATGTAAACAAAGCATATGCCCTTGAGCATATGAATGTTGTTTTCTCCCTAGTAGCAATAGCACATCTACAACCTTAGAGGTTTCTGTCACTCCCCCAGATTAAATAGAGGCATGAACCCACTATCGAGCATAAATACACCCTCTTGGAGTCACTAGCAACTACTCGGCCAAGATAGCTACTAACAACGGAGAGCATGCAAGATCATAAACAACATAGAGATAAGATAAGATATATTTCAGTATAGCAACTCAATCATAACACCAATATTCATCGGATCCCAACAAACCAAACATGTAGAATTACATAACGGTGATCTCAATCATGTAGGGCAGCTCATGAGATCTAAACATGAAGCACATGGTGGAGAGGACAACCATCTAGCTACTGCTATGGACCCATAGTCCAAGGTAGACTACTCACTCATCGCTCCGGAGGCAAGCATGTCAATGAAGAAGACCTCCGGTGGCGATTCCCCTCTCCGGCAGGGTGCCGAGAAGAGCTTCTGGACCCTCCCGATCTCGGGTCGACGACGGCGGTGGATCACGATGTGTTTCTGGAAAATTGATCGGGTATTTAGGTTTTTCCCGTCGGGGGGTCTTTATAGGCGAAGGGGCATCGTCAGGAGTGGACCGAGGCGACCTCACACATAGGGGGCGTGGCCAGGGGCTGGGCCGCGCCGCCCTGGTGTGTGGGGCCCTCGTGGCCCCACTCCGTCTCCTCTACGGATCTCTGGAAGCTTCCGGGAAAAATAAGACTTCAGGAACTTGTTTCGTCCAATTCCGAGAATATTTCCTGTGTAGCATTTCTGAAACACAAAAATAGCATAAAACAGAGAACTGGCACTGTGGCGACTTGTTAGTAGGTTAGTTCCGGAAAATGCATAAAAGTGCCACGAAGTGTAACGAAACATTAGATAAATGGTGTAAAAACAAGCATGGAGCATCAAAAATTATGGATACGTTGGAGACGTATCAGCATCCCTAAGCTTAACTCCTGCTCGTCCTCGAGTAGGTAAGTGATAACAAAAGAAATAATTTTTGAGGTGACATGCGCCTACACAATCTTGATCATGTATGTAAGCGTTGTGAGCTGGGATCAAAAGAACTTAAAACATGGGCATGAAAGATATAATCTTGATAGAAGAAACTTAGCAACCATGTTATAAACATGAAAATGAACACAAACAAAAGATCATGAAAATGAAACAATGAAAGTCAAACGTGTGTTCAAATCATAGGGAAAAACATACAAATGGTTTTTAGCTTGTCCATCATAGAGAGCAAAACATAAATGCATCGGACACCTTCAAGTGTAAGAGGGCGACTAGATACAAATAATTTGAGAACAAGTGAAACCAACAATATGAATCAATCAATGAAAACTTTGGGACAATGCACATTATACTAACAATGACAACTATGCTCTCTTAATGGTGCATAAAGATAGAAGGTGGTGACTCAACATAAAAGTAAAAGAAAGACCCTGCGCGGAGGGAAGCAGTGATTGCAAGTTTTATAACCTTCAAAAATTATGGTACTTACCGGCTTTGAGCTCTCATTGCCCCCATCATAAGCATCTTGAATGGTTAAAGTTAATGCGAGAACAATTATGATGCATACGCTTGACAAATCATAAGTTGAAAACCTCGTGTCCCATGAATATGAGTACCCAAACCTCATGCTACTTTACTTAGAGTCCCAAGCAAGGCACTTGTCATTGTAAGTATATGCATATCATCGAGAACCGCCAATGGGGTACCTCCGTGCCCGATGACATGGAACAAGCCCACATCAAAATGACAGGACAAGCAGACAATGAACACCTCGACATCTCTTTTATTTACCATTTGTTTAGCTTTTTATTTTGAGATGCGTCGTCGAATGTCCACTATGGGTATGCTGCAAATTTCCACCATGAATTATGCATGGCTTAGATTGGTGGCCCAGGCGTTTCCCTAACACATATACAAACTCCATGATCCCCGCAAGATTCCCAATTCATTTCACACTGCGGGCATCCATAAACAAAAGATCACGATATCAACTCAAATAAGAAGTGCAATGTTGAAAGCTTGCCCATGACGGCATGGCTGGGCTAGTCTCCAACTTACAACTTGCAAGCATAACAACTCAACATAAGAGACCACAATGTCAAATTTTTAAGAACGATAAATAGTAAAGTGTGCCTTCTGGTTCGTGAGAGCTTTACTGACCAATTTTTGCATAACACTGGTAAGAGTTTAATTTGAAGAGAAAATAAAAGCAAGTCAAATTTACTTGGAATAGCAAATTGCTAGTAGGTATGTATGGTGGACACTTTGTAAAACTTGGTTTTAGGAGTTGGATGCACGAGTAGAGCTCATACTCAGTACAAGGCGAGGGCTAGCAAAAGACTGGGAGCGACCAACTAAGAGAGCAATAATGGCCATAATCATGCAAAGCGACAAAGTAACATTAAAAGAAGCATAGGATGGCATCAAAAGTCAAAAACTAAATGATCATAGAGGCTATTGGCGACTTTGTAAGAGTCTAACATGTGTGAGCATGCGCCAAGTCAACCCAAATAAAGCATCAAGGAGAAAACCAAAATAATGCTTCCAAACAATAAAAACAACGCATGATTTTTTCAAGGGCTCATTAAGCAATCTCAGTTATTTGAGACAAGTCATGCTACAGCAAAACCACTAAGCATACTATCAAAAAGACATCAAGCATTACATGCAAAAGACTAAGCCGGAGTCTACACAAGCTCCTTCTTGTACCACTTTTTTGCATAAAGCTTTTTCTCTTTTCCAACACCATTCAAACTTTTTTAATCCAACTCTTTTGAGGAAAACCAACATGGTCCAAAGGAAAAAAATAAACCTTGATAAATAAATATAAGAAGATCTGAATGCAAATCAAGGCGAAAATGAAAACTAAAAGCAGTAGCAAAAAAAGAAGAACACTCGGTTTTTGATAAGAGTGAAAACTAGAGCGTTCTTGGCAAATGAAAAGCTAGGCAACTTCTCCAAAAGAAATTTGTTGGGGTCCAACCATTTATTACAGCAAACAAAACTAAACTAATGAAGAAAACTAAAATAACTGATGCTCCAAGAAAAACACATAATGTATGAAGCAATAAAAATATAGTGTCTTGAAAGGTGACCTGATTTTTGCCGATGAAGAAGGGATGCCTCGGGGGCATCCCCAAGCTTTGACGCTTGTACTTCTTGGATATTTCTTGGGGTGATGCATGGGCATCCCCAAGCTTGAGCTTTTGTCCATTCTTCAACTCATCTCATCATTCTCCAATCCCTACACTTGAAAACTTCCTTCATACAAAACTGAACACAAATCTATTAGCAACATTAGTGTAGGCATAACATATAATCAACCTCTTTTTGCTTCAGGTTTCGACCCAAAACCACCAAATATAAAGTATATACTACTGTAGCAACTTCCCCAAAAGTTCCATGATCAAAAGAACTCAAAAGAAAGCGATAAAGCGGCAAACACAAATATTGGCAAAAATCTATCAAAACAGAACAGCTGACAAAGGTCGAATTTTTAAGGGGTTTTCTGTTGCTCAAATCAAAAAGTGTTCAACTAATGAAAGTTTTGATATAACCTGGGGCATAAGCACAAGAAATCGCAGGTCCAAAAGATATACAGAGAATTTTTACGAATTTGTACGGTGCAGCACTGAAAACAGTTTCAGGACAGCAACATCCCCAAATCTTTACCTCACTCGAATTAGAGGCTTCTCTTGGCACAACAATGAAATAAAAAGGATAAGGCGAGGTCATTACAGTAGTAATGACTTCCAAGACACAAATAAAAGAAAAAGTATTAAAAATAAAACATTGGGTTATCTCCCAAGAGTTAACGCCTTTGAGCTAGGCTCAGTAATTCGAGAAGATGCTCACATAAGAAATATGAATTGAAGCAAAAGAGAGCATCAAGGAGCAAATATGAAACACATTTAAGTCTAACCCACTTCCTATGCATAGGAATCTTGTAAGAAAATAAATCAAATAAACACATAGTCACAAGTATGGGTTGATAAAACAAGAGCAACTTCAGAATTTTCAATATAAAGAGAGGTGTTTTAGTAACATGAGAATTCCAACAACCATATTTTCCTCTCTCATAATAATTTTCAGTAGCATCATGAACAAACTCAACAGTATAAATATCACACTTATCCTCCTTTCTTAAGCATGGAGGGCTATCAAATAAGGTATTAGTTAAAGAGTTACTCTTATTGGGAGGTAGACATGGGTAGCTCCATTCTTCCTCCTCTTGATCATCACTCTCCTCCTCTTTTTCATCCAATGAGCTTCCAGTTTCAGCAATTTCTTCCTCCATAGGCTCCTTCAAGGCATTAGTCTCTTCCGCTGGAGAGCATATATTAAGATATTTAAGAATATAGCCATTTTCTTCCTTGTAATTATCAAAGCAAAATGTAAGTATATCATAAACCTCATATTTATAAGGTGTATCATTAGTATTTTCAAGCAAATAAGAAAGTTCGAATGCACCCTTCCAAGCAATAAATTCTTCAATTTGTTCCACATCATAAAAGTCATAATTTCCATTAATATAAGAAGATATGGTAACATCATCATTATACTCACATTGAAAAGGGAGGTGTTTATACCTCCTATAGCAACAAGATCTATCAAAGCAATAAGTAACATTATAAGTAGAGCAGACATTTTTAGCAATGATATACAATCTATTGATTTGTTCCCATAAGTGTTTCCCTTTTTGTGACAAGCGTTGTTCCTCATAATATTTTTGTTGCTCTTCCGTGACCCACCTTGCCAAAAAGATTTAGTTTCTAAGAAACCAACCATTGATAGAAAGCATGATAAAGCAAGACAATAACAGACCAACAAAAATAACAACTATAGTAGGAACTAATTTTTTTGTATTTTTGATAATAAGATGCAAGTAAAAAATAAAGTAAAACAAAGCAAAACAAATAACAAAGTAAAGGATATGCGTGCGAAAAACTCCCCTTGCAGAGGTCTTCCACTTCTTCCTCGGCAACGGCGCCAGAAAAGGGCTTGATGGCTGGCGTGTAGTTGATGATGATTATGGCCAGACAGTTGGGAAACTCGAAGTGGAAAGTAAGATGAGCACAGCGGCAAGTCTTTTTCCTCAGTAAGAAATCAAGGTTTATCGGTCAGGAGAAGAGCAGACAGTGCGACTGGAGGTGATGCAGACTAGCTTAATAACACTCCAACAAGGGCGCCGTTAACGATTCTTGTTGACCCGTCTTCAACCAGTAGCAACATGGAACCTGCACACAACACAACCAAGTACTTTGTTCCCAACTTACGATGAGGTTGTCAATCTCACCGGTTTGCTTGAAACAAAGGGTATGAGCGTATCGAGTGGAAAACAGTAGAAGTATGTGCGGTGACCCAGCATACCACTGCATGTTGTAGTATGCAAGTCGTTGATATAACACTTGCGGAATAAGCCTCCACAAATATTACATCCCTCAGAATGGTACAACAGAAACATTGCGGGCCCAAATACAAACTGATCAACCTTTTATTACAATCCAAAGCATGATGATAACGAAATGCTCCCCATAAGAGAACACCTCAAGTGCTTAGTGTTTACATCAACTGGAAAGCTCAAGTAATTAAACATGAGAAGAACTCAACAACTTATTCATATTCTACAGTTGCTCGGTTCCTCGGCTACAATACTACCCTATTAGTTAGTACTCCTTCACTCTGACTCCTAACCTGAGGATGCTCCGTAGCGAATGAAGTAATCCACGCCTTCGACGCCTCGAGAGAGATCTGGCTCCTCGTAGAAGATGTCCTGCTGACCTTCGATGGCGTTCAGAGTTGCCTCATCGAGCTCTTCACGGTCTAGCAAGGGTTTAAGAGATTGGGGTGAGTAACGAGCGTTACCCAGCAAGTTTCTTTAGAAAGGAGTTGTGTGATATGCACTATCTACAGCCACAGACCCAAAAGAGTCGTAGGCCTATGCAAAGTTTTGTCAAGTTTTTCTTGAAAGATTGCTTTTACTTTAGAAAACTATGCCCAACAGCCAACACAGGGTATTAGTGCCTTGAGAGCACCTTTCCTGCCGCGTTCGCAGCTCCTTCCCGGAACAAGGGGTAACATGTCACATCTTTTTACACTCTGCAGAGGTGTGTCCTTCCAAAAGAGATCAAAGCCTTGCAGCACAACCGGGCGTACATTCCCGTCCACACTTCCATGGTGTGGGGCCCAGTCATTGATCCAAGCCAATCACTGCCTTCTCCGCACAACGCATGCCCACCCAATTCACGCAAGCAGGTTGTGCCCCTGATATTCACCCCCAACGATGAAGTACCTAGGCGTCCCTTGCGGACCATCATAGACACCAGTGCCGTGAGAACTGAGGTGTCCCACCCATGTGCAAGTAGTCCCACAAGATCTACCGCGACCGGCAACTGGCTGCCCGTTGACATGCGAACGAGAGAAGATACAGCTGACTTTCCCGTCCCATTCTAAGTCTCTTGGACGACACGGTTTTTACGGCACAAGAATAACTGTGGCATTGGTAGTTATTCCTAGGTTTACTTTCCCGTGCAAGTGGAACCTCCACCACCACAATCTTACCGTGGTTCCACCTGCCATCCTTCCTAGGTTATCACCACTGGTCGATAACCACTAGTCATATTTCTTAGGAAAATATGTTTTCCATCCTTTTTGAAATGTTAGAGTTTGAAGTCAACACTTTGCAAGAAGTTTCCAAATCAGTGCAACCAAGAGATATGAGCAAGATAAACTTTCCTTGTGACTGAAAGGTAATGGAGTCGGATACTTGGCGATGCTCCTGATCTCCTTGTTCTACAAAAATCCTAGCATTGTCTGGTAAGGACAGTGTTTCAAGAAACAAATGGATGCTATGCACAATGATATGCTATGCATGGTGATTCATGGACTTGGTTTTCTTATTTGTGTGTTTTACCCAAGACTTGCTAGGGTTAAAGAATTCTTATAAAACACAAAGTTTTATTTGTGTGGTTTACCCTATTTAAGTGTTAAGACAATTAATTAAAGTTTGAAATCAAAGTTTAAGTTATAAAACTCTTGTTGAGTTATTTGAAAAGGAAAAGGTTTAATTTTGAAAGAAGAAGTTCAATTTTAATAATAATAGTAATTAAGATTTTTGAAAATAGGATTTAAAAGCTTTTAAAATTTGATTTAAAGAATAATTCAGAAATATGAATTATTTAGCTATTTCTTTCATTAAAGAATAGGAAATTGATTTATCAATGTTATTTGAGTTTTGAGTTTGAATTAAATTCAAAAAGAAAATAACATTCAAATTTGAATTTAAAAATTTTGTTTAAATAAATGGCCAAAGCCTTTTTGGCCCAACTGGCCCAAGCCGGCCCACTCGGGCACGGCTAAGCCGACCCGGCTCGGGTCTGGGTCATTCAACCGACCCAGCCCAGCCCCTCTCGCACTCCTCTCTCTCCCCTCGATCTCTCTGGCGACTCGGATCGCCGCTGCCGCCTGGCCTCTCCGGCCAACTCCGGTGACCTCTGCTGCCGCCACCTTGGGCGAAATGTTCTCCTCTGCGCCCTCTACCTGCTCCACCAAACGGAATCACCGACCGCTTCCTCTCCGAGGAGATTGGGTTGCTCTCCCTTCTCGAGATCTGCCGCCTCCGAGCACTCTGATGCGGTGCCTCGCCACTGGAGCTTGCTGAGCATGCTGATGGTGCTCAAGTGCTTGCGCCTCGCGTGCGCTCGCCGGTGGAAGCGCTAGATGTGGTGCTCCCGGTGCATCTCGGTGAAGACTCCCATTGGCCGCGCCTGGTCGGCCGCGCGGGCACTGCCTCGCCATGCTGGCCAGGTATGCACCTGGGCGCCTGGTGAGTGTGATTCTCCCCTTCTTCCTCTGCCCTCTCTCACTGGCCACGGTTTTTGACCATTAGGTCAAGATCAGTGAGCCTAGCTCACAGATCCTGCTCTGTGCTGCTGCTGCTTGATGCAAGCTTGGTTCGGTTAAATGTGGTTATGCTATAGCATGTGATAAACTATCTGCTTCCCAATTCCTCTGTCAGTACACTTACTGATAGAAGTGTTATTCTGAACTTTGCTCAATTGCAAGATTCAGTTAATGTTTGTTGTAGACTTGCAATGCTGAAATCACTCAGTTAGCTCTAAGCTATGGTATGCTAGATGATTCCCCTGTGATTTATGATATCTCAGTATTGTGGTAGTAAACTGAATTTCAAGATTCAGGTAACTGCTAGCTCTTGGTTCTGTGATGAATGTTTTGCTGTGCTACCTTCTGTCACTTGTTTATCCATGATAACCAAGTGATAGAATGACTTGCTGTGTTGCAAGCTTCTGTGAAATTAGCTTGAGCAAGAAAAATATGATTCCTAGTTCTTTATAACTAGGGAGATGATTTTGCTGCTGTCTCTTGACCTGGCTGTTAGTTATCATGCTAGTTGTGTGGAGGTGCAAGATCTTCTGATCTTGTGCCCAGCAACTAACTTCTGTGATCAATAAATGGTGAAACTTGCCCATTTGATTATAGCCTATGATGTTGGTCTGAGGCTAGTGATAAGTAGTGAGGTGCCTAGCTTGCTTGTGTGCCCTCTGCTTGCTTATATGATGATGCTAGCATGTCTTGTGTGTTTGAGGTGCATGTCCAATAGGACATGTGCCCAGCACAAGCTTCTCAGTGATGTTTTGATCTCTAAGATGTGCCAGTGAAGTGCAAACTAAGGCTGATACTCTGATGTGAGTTTATTTGGCTTTTATTCATGATTCCCTATGATGAGCTTGGCAAAGCATTACTTTGCCAAACTGAGGGTTTTCCCGGCAAACAACACATGCTTGAATCATGCACTAGCAGTGATGTGATGTGCAAGATTTCTACCTGTTGCCTGAAGTTGTGCAGTGATAGTGTTGTTCTCAGCTACTGTTGTTTGCTGATGGCAATGGCTTGCTTCTAGCTTGCCTTCTCCTCCTGGTTCTGCTCCTGGCTTGTCCTTCTCCTCCTGGACTTGTTGCTGATCCCATGTCCTTCTCCTCCTGGGCTTGGTCTTGAGCTTCAGTTGGACTCCATGGTTTTGCTGGAGATATTTGTGTGATGCTGTGCAAGAACTGGTGCTGTTCTTGGTGTGGTTCCCTGTTGTTTCGAATGGGATCTGCTTCTCCTGGTGATGCTCATCTAGTCGACTGCTTGGCCTTGCTAGCAGTTGTGGTGCTGCCAGCTCCAGCTTCTTCTTCAGTGACTAAGCTCCTTGTGATCTGTGTGCCTGTCTACTCACTCAGTTTGATCTCATCCTCACCTGGCCGTGCTGTGAAACTGCTATGTGCTCTTTTGATTTGTACCACAGTGGCTTTAAAGAACAGATGCTACACTTGGCAATATACTCAATGATGCAATGGTAATATAATTACCAAAGTCTGAGAGTACTAATCTCTAACACTTAACCTTTTTCTTTGTTTATTTTTGCTTTGTTTTGCAGGTTGCAGATTATGAAGATTAAGAAGATGGAAATCATGAAGACTATTAGAAATAGTTTAGAATTAGGTTTCTATTCATTTTTCAATGATGTAATCTTCTTTTTAGTTTTTTAACTATGTAAAGACTTTGTAAAAATTGTGTAATATCAATAAAATACTGTTTCTATTTGATTTATATTCTATTTCTTTTCTTTTATCCAACTCAATATTTAATTGAGTTATTTCTTTATTAATAATTAAATATTCAAATTTGTGATAATTCAACAATCAATTTAAATTCCAAAATCACTTAAACATCAACATCAAGAGATCATAGCAAAACCCTTAGCAATCTAATAACCCCTAAACTCTAAAGGTGATTAGAAAGAAGTTTTGCTCTCCCAGGTTTTTGAATTTGCGAAAAATTTACTCGGGTTTTAAGATGCATGAATGCACAATAGTCCTAAATCTACCCTTCGTTTTGTCCTAAAACCTGGGTTATTACAATCTTCCCCCCTTATCAGAACTTCATCCCGAAGTTAAAACTTTGTGTACCTGAAGAGTTCTGGATATGCTTGTCTCAAATCCTCTTCTTTTTCCCAAGTTGCTTCCCTTTCGGAGTGATGTTTCCATTGCACTTTACAGAACTTAATTGCACGATTCCGAAGCCTCTTCTAGTTCTCTTCTAAGATCTTTATCGGCTTCTCCTCATAAGTCAAGTCTGCTTGAAGGTCTAGATCATCATGTGTAATAGAGTCTTCGGGTACTTTCAGACATTTCTGAAGTTGAGAAACATGGAAAACATTGTGAACTTGCTTCAATTTTGCTGGAAGCTCCAATTCAAAAGCAACACTTCGGTTTTGACTCAGAATCTTGAATGGTCCAATATATCTTGGGCTTAACTTCCCTTTAATACCAAACCTCTTGATTCCTTTCATAGGACTAACCTTCAGATAGACCAAATCTCCAACTTTGGGTTCCCATGTCCGCCTCTTTTGATCTGCATAACTCTTTTGTCTACTCTGAGCTATCTTTAAACGATCTTGAATAGTATCAATGATGCCTTGTTTCTCTTGGATGAAATCAGTTTCAAATTCCTGGTTGCCTCCAGGCTCAAACCAACATATTGGAGATCTGCACTTACGTCCGTATAATACTTCAAATGGTGCTGCTTTCAAGCTGCTTTGATAGCTGTTGTTGTAAGAAAACTCTGCTAACGGTAAGTGCTCATCCCATGAACCTCCAAAATCGAGAGCACATGCACGCAGCATGTCCTCCAAGATTTGATTTGTTCTTTCTGTTTGCCCTCCAGTTTGAGGATGATAAGCAGTGCTGAAATCCAATTGTGATCCCAGTGCTGCATGAAGATTTCCCCAGAATGTTGATGTGAAAACTGACCCTCTATCCGAGACGATTTTCTTGGGCACTCCATGTTTGCTGACGATTTCTCTAACATAGATTTCTACCAGCTTCTCTGCACTATCTTTTTGATTAACAGCTAAGAAATGTGCACTTTTGGTGAGTCTATCAACTATCACCCATATCATATCCTTGTGTCTCTTGGTTAAAGGTAAACCGGTAATAAAGTCCATCCCGATTTCTTCCCATTTCCATTCCGGAATGTCCAAAGGTTGAAGTAACCCTGCTAGACTTTGATGTTCTGCCTTAACTCTCTGACAAGTGTGGCATTCAGCCACATACTTGGCTATATCCCACTTCATGTTATTCCACCAAAATAACTGCTTGAGATCCATGTACATCTTCGTACTTCCCGGATGTATTGAATATGGTGTCTCAATCAGTCCTTTAATCTCCGGTATATCTGGCACACAAATTCTGTTTTGGAACCAGAGTGAGTTGAAATCACCTAGACGGAATTCAGATGGCCTACACTCTTCAATCCTGCGGATTTCTTCAGCGATGAAAGGATCTTCATCTTGTCTTCTAAATATAGTGTATTTCAAGTCACTTTGTCTTTCCTCCATCACTCTCGTAGTGTAAATACTTCCCAAAGATTTGACCTCTAGACATTGTATTTCCAGTCTTTCCAAGTCCTTAAGCAATTCCTCTGGAAGTTCTCTATCCATCAACTGTGTTTCTGTACTCTTCTGGCTTAATGCATCGGCTACCACATTATCCTTTCCAGGAGTATAGTTAATTGTAAGGTCATAATCCTTGATCAACTCTAGCCATCTTTTCTGCCTCATGTTCAACTCCTTCTGAGTAAAGAAGTATTTAAGGCTCTTGTGATCGGTATATAGCTCACATTTAGCTCCATAGAGAAATTGCCTCCCTTGCTTGAGAGCAAACACAACTGCTGCCAATTCTAAATCATGTGTTGGGTAGTTGACTTCATGTGGCTTGAGTTGTCTTGAACCATAAGCAATTACCTTTCGGTCTTGCATCAAAACACATCCCAATCCATTCTTGGATGCATCGCAGTAAACTGTGTAATCCTTTCCAGATTCTGGTACTGCTAAGATAGGTGCTGTTGTGAGTCTCCTTTTCAGCTCTTGAAAACTCTCTTCACACTTTTCAGACCATTCAAATGGAGTGTTTTTCCTTAACAATTTGGTCATTGGTCCTGCTATCTTCGAGAATCCTTCAATAAATCTCCGATAGTATCCGGCCATTCCTAGAAAACCTCTTATTTCCTTCACATTGGTTGGTGCTTACCAATCCAAGACTGACTGAACTTTGCTTGGATTTACGGCAATCCCCTCTTTGCTAATAACATGACCAAGGAATTCCACTTGATCCAGCCAAAATTCACACTTACTGAATTTAGCATACAGCTGAGGTTCCCTTAACACTTGCAATGCTATTCTGAGATGTTTTGCATGATCCTCTTTATTCTTGGAGTAAATCAATATGTCATCAATAAACACTATCACAAACTTGTCTAGATATGGCATGAAAATCTTGTTCATCAAATTCATGAAAATTACCGGAGCATTGGTCAGCCCACAAGGAACAACTAAGTATTCATGATGACCATACCTTGAGACAAATGTAGTCTTTGGTGCATCTTCTGGCTTGATCTTGATTTGATGATAACCAGATCTCAAATCAATTTTTGAGAAAACCCCAGCTCCATGAACTTGTTCAAACAGATCTTGAATTCTTGGCAAAGGATACTTGTTCTTGATGGTGACATTGTTCAAATTCCTGAAATCCCCACACATTCTTCTGCCTCCATCTCTTTTATCAACAAATATAACTGGTGAACCCCAAGGTGATATACTTTCTTGGATGAATCCCTTACTTTCCAACTCATCTAACTGCTCTTTCAATTCTTTCAACTATTTAGGACCCATTTTATAGGGTGCTTGTGAAATTGGCGCTGTTCCTAGCTTCGGATCAATAGTGAATTCTATTTCCCGATCCGGTGGCATTCCTGGTAATTCTTGAGGAAATACATCCATGAACTCATTAACCACTGGAATATCTTCTAACTTAGCCTCTTTCAGTGAATTGAGTTGAATTCCAATCTCCACATGGGTATGCTTATCTGCTTGATAAGTAATCCTTCCACCGCCAGGCTTCCGGATTGACACAGTCTTCTCTTCACAATCAATGTGTGCTCCATGATCGGATATCCAATCCACACCCAGAACAACTTCGATGTTTTTTAAGTGGAAGAACATAGAGATCGGCAAAGTAAGGATAGTCACAAATCGTAATGACGTGGTCTGGTTTGAATTGGGATACTAAAAGTTTACCCCCGGCCGTCACAACAGTCATAGGATGTGCTATCGCCTGACACCTTAACCCATATTTTTCGACAAAATCTTTGGAGATGAATGATGTAGTGGCACCGGTATCAAAAAGAACTTTGCCGGGATAAGTAAGGATGTTGAGCGTACCTATGACCGCCATTTCAGAATTGTTAGCTTCCTCCAGGGATGTGCACTTCAGCTTCCCAAAGTTCCAGCCTCTTTTTCCGTTGCCATTCTTGCTGCTACTGCCACCTCCAGATGCAGGTCGACTGCCTCCTCCTGTCTTGCCTCCACGGTTATCCGGCCATCCTCCAGCTGGTTTATTTGGACAATCGGGACGGATATGCCCTTCCTTCCCGCAAGCATAACAGATAATACTCGGCTTTCTGCAATCACTCTTCATATGACCTGGAAGTCCACACTTGTGACAGATGGTCTGCTCTTTTGGTGTGAATACCTTATGATTGGGTGGAGCTCCTCCTGTCCTAACCCTGGGTTTGAAACTCAGGTTTGGAGTACTTCGGGTTGGTTGAACTCTCTTGGCTTCAGTCTTGGCCCTCTTCAGTCGGCTCATCTGAACCAACTTATAGTCATTCTCCCAGGTAATAGTTGTGTCCATCAATTCTTGGAAGTTATGCGGCTTTGTCAACTTCATCTGCATTGCCGCATATGGATCCAGTCCCCTGAGGAACCTTTTCATCCTCTTGCTGTCAGTACTCACCTCGTCACTTGAGTAACGAGAGAGTCTCGTGAACTCCTTGATGTAAGCCATCATTGTTGCACTCCCCTGCTTGAGGTCTTCAAATTCCCTCCTCTTAAGCTCAACCACACTTTCTGGCACATGAAAGGTACGAAATTTTTCTTTGAACTCTTCCCAAGAGAATACCTTCTCCGGAAGTTGAAGTGTCACTTCATTGTCCCACCATGCTGCGGCTGGTCTAGATAGAAGGTGTACAGCATAACGAACCTTCTCCTCATCATTGGCTCCCACAGCTTTTAATTTCCTTTCAGTGTCCATGAGCCAGTCTTCCGCATCCATTGGTTCCACGGCAGAAGCAAAGGGAAGTTGTTTTGCATTGAGGAAGTCAGAAAGACTTACCCCTCTTGCTTCTGGAACCCTTCCGGCTCCAACATGCCCCATGAGCTCTTGCATAAATTTGTTCTGTGTTTCTTGCATGAACTGCATATACTGCATAAAGCTTTGCTCCGCCAAAGGCCTGAACGGTGGTGGTGGTAAATGAGCTTGATTTTCTTGATCAGCCTTTGCTTTGGCTTCCATTTCTGCCTGCTGGTCATTCATTGCCTTCGTTTGAGCTTCTTGTGCCAAGCGTTACTCCTCAGCATCGGCAGCTAAACCCGTATCCATAGCCCCTCTAGTCCTGTAACATAAAGCGAAGATCTCATAATTACACCATGCCCATGCTTTCTGAGCTTCACTTCATGCTCAGAACTAGTCACACAATGAAAAACAGAAATCCAACCCCAAATGGAAGATCGCAAGAAAACGAAATACAAGTACATATTATACATCTCATACAAACTGATACAAGGTCATTATTACAACACGTACTCACACACGTGGAGTACACTCATAGATCGAGACTAGATAGTTCTAGAGTCTCTCTTATTATTACAACATACTACTAGCACTAGCTACATTCACAGATACAACTAAGCTTCTGTCTTGGTCTTGACATCACGTCCTGGATCTCACGGCTCGTAGTACATGCCCGGAGTCCACCCATGCGGGCGTGAAGTCCGGCGCACTGTCTCGGGAACAAACGGCCTACCACCCGGAACATAGTTCGAGTCCGACGTGTCCATCGTAGAGGTATCGCTCAACATGAGTCCATTCAGTCCGAGGTAGCTCTCAAAGTACACCCTGGTCTCATGAGCAGTCATAGTAGGAAAAGGCTCCGCCTCTCCATAACACACACTCTCCGTGCAGTAGGTGTGATCAAACAGTGCTTCCTGCTCCATCGGTGTCTCAACTGGCTCCTGACTCTCAAACTGAACCTCCATCGGATCCTCCTCCTCAACAGATACAACAGGAGTGACTACGACATCGCCACCTCCTGCTGCGTGAGCTGTCCCTCCATACGAGCTAGTACACTGATGGCCGTCTCCCAGCCAGTCAAACCTCCACCCATCAGAGTTCTCAATAGGAAGCTCGGACTCCGAGACCCCCTTGAGACCCTGTTGCGCCTCCATACTAGAAGTGATAACTGGGTAATATATAGGCTCAGGAGTGAGTGAATACCTGGAAGGCCCAGGCTGTGTCGGGTAACTGTGCTTTCCCACAACCGGTGAGAAGTGTGATCCCTCCGACTCCTGCCTAGTCATCTTTGCTCGCTCCTGCCTCCTAGTAGTGTCTGTGAGGTCATCAAGCATCTCCGCCTTGTCCTCCACAATGACCTGGTGCGTGTTATACAGTGATCCTACCATCTTCCTATACCTATCAAGAAGTCTGGCTGCTAACTTCGGTTTCTTCTTCACCAGAACATCGTGATCCAATCCCGGCTCATCCATCAGTGAGTCATGAGGAATAGCGGTAAAAGTGGTACCTGCTAACTCCCCCGCTCTGTACTCCCTGATAGTCGCAATAGCTCTCACTACTGCCTCGTGATAAGCTGCAGTCTCACCTCTTCCCTCTCCGGAAGGCTGAACTGTACTAGGTGCTAATCCATCTGGTAGCATGATCACGACATGGTACTTAACCACAGTCCCATCATCCTTGTAAGTATAGGTCTTAACAGGGATGTCGGTGCTGAGTCCAAAAGCCCGTAGTAGTGACCCTAACTGCTCAGTCAAGGTTCCCTCATAGTCTTCCAGAGTCTTCCTCTATGACCAAACAGTACGTGCTGGAATTCTTGATGCCATAATAGCTGTTACAAGAATAAGGTACAGAATTAGTATGATGCATCATAATAAAGAATTGTAACACTAAAAATATGACCATGTTATTCCCAAGTGAATAACCATCATAGATTTAGAGAACTCTTTACCATTGCTACTAGACTCCAACAGGTTCTATCCCTTTACTAGGTTTTCAACCTAAGGTCAAAGCAACTGCTCTGATACCAGCTGCGGTGACCCAGCATACCACTGCATGTTGTAGTATGCAAGTCGTTGATATAACACTTGCGGAACAAGCCTCCACAAATATTACATCCCTCAGAATGGTACAACAGAAACATTGCGGGCCCAAATACAAACTGATCAACCGTTTATTACAATCCAAAGCGTGATGATAACGAAATGCTCCCCATAAGAGAACACCTCAAGTGCTTAGTGTTTACATCAACTGGAAAGCTCAAGTAATTAAACATGAGAAGAACTCAACAACTTATTCATATTCTACAGTCGCTCGGTTCCTCGGCTACAATACTACCCTATTAGTTAGTACTCCTTCACTCTGACTCCTCGCCTGAGGATGCTCCGTAGCGAATGAAGTAATCCACACCTTCGACGCCTCGAGAGAGATCTGGCTCCTCGTAGAAGATGTCCTGCTGACCTTCGATGGCGTTCAGAGTTGCCTCATCGAGCTCTTCACAGTCTAGCAAGGGTTTAAGAGATTGGGGTGAGTAACGAGCGTTACCCAGCAAGTTTCTTTAGAAAGGAGTTGTGTGATATGCACTATCTACAGCTACAGACCCAAAAGAGTCGTAGGCCTATGCAAAGTTTTGTCAAGTTTTTCTTGAAAGATTGCTTTTACTTTAGAAAACTATGCCCAACAGCCAACACAGGGTATTAGTGCCTTGAGAGCACCTTTCCTGCCGCGTTCGCAGCTCCTTCCCAGAACAAGGGGTAACATGTCACATCTTTTTACACTCTGTAGAGGTGTGTCCTTCCAAAAGAGATCAAAGCCTTGCTGCACAACCGGGCGTACATTCCCGTCCACACTTCCATGGTGTGGGGCCCAGTCATTGATCCAAGCCAATCACTGCCTTCTCCGCACAACGGATGCCCACCCAATTCACGGAAGCAGGTTGTGCCCCTGATATTCACCCCCAACGATGAAGTACCTAGGTGTCCCTTGCGGACCATCATAGACACCAGTGCCATGAGAACTGAGGTGTCCCACCCATGTGCAAGTAGTCCCGCAAGATCTACCACGACCGGCAACTGGCTGCCCGTTGACATGCGAACGAGAGAAGATACAACTGACTTTCCCGTCCCATTCTAAGTCTCTTGGACGACACGTTTTTACGGCACAAGAATAACTGTGGCATTGGTAGTTATTCCTAGGTTTACTTTCCCGTGCAAGTGGAACCTCCACCACCACAATCTTACCGTGGTTCCACCTGCCAGCCTTCCTAGGTTATCACCACTGGTCGATAACCACTAGTCATATTTCTTATGAAAATATGTTTTCCATCCTTTTTGAAATGTTAGAGTTTGAAGTCAACACTTTGCAAGAAGTTTCCAAATCAGTGCAACCAAGAGATATGTGCAAGATAAACTTTCCTTGTGACTGAAAGGTAATGGAGTCGGATACTTGGCGATGCTCCTGATCTCCTTGTTCTACAGAAATCCAAGCATTGTCCGGTAAGGACAATGTTTCAAGAAACAAATGGATGCTATGCATGGTGATTCATGGACTTGGTTTTCTTATTTGTGTGTTTTACCCAAGACTTGCTAGGGTTAAAGAATTCTTATAAAACACAAAGTTTTATTTGTGTGTTTTACACTATTTAAGTGTTAAGACAATTAATTAAAGTTTGAAATCAAAGTTTAAGTTATAAAACTCTTGTTGAGTTATTTGAAAAGCAAAAGGTTTAATTTTGAAAGAAGAAGTTCAATTTTAATAATAATAGTAATTAAGATTTTTGAAAATAGGATTTAAAAGCTTTTAAAATTTGATTTAAAGAATAATTCAGAAATATGAATTATTTAGCTATTTCTTTCATTAAAGAATAGGAAATTGATTTATCAATGTTATTTGAGTTTTGAGTTTGAATTAAATTCAAAAAGAAAATAACATTCAAATTTGAATTTAGAAATTTTGTTTAAATAAATGGCGAAAGCCTTTTTGGCCCAACTGGCCAACTGGCCCAAGCCGGCCCACTCGGGCACGGCTAAGCCGACCCGGCTCGGGTCTAGGTCATTCACCCGACCCAGCCCAGCCCCTCTCGCACTCCTCTCTCTCCCCTCGATCTCTCTGGCGACTCGGATCGCCGCCGCCGCCGCCTGGCCTTTCCGACCAACTCCGGTGACCTCTGCTGCCGCCACCTTGGGCGAAATGTTCTCCTCCGTGCCCTCTACCTGCTCCACCAAACGGAATCGCCGACCGCTTCCTCTCCGAGGAGATTGGGTTGCTCTCCCTGCTCGGGATCTGCCGCCTCCAAGCACTCCAATGCGGTGCCTCGCCGCTGGAGCTTGCTGAGCATGCTGATGGTGCTCAAGTGCTTGTGCCTCGCGTGCGCTCGCCGGTGGAAGCGCTAGATGTGGTGCTCCCGGTGCATCTCGGTGAAGACTCCCCTCGGCCGCGCCTGGTCGGCCCCGCGGGCACTGCCTCGCCATGCCGGCCAGGTATGCACTAGGCGCCTGGTGAGTGTGATTCTCCCCTTCTTCCTCTGCCCTCTCTCACTGGCCACGGTTTCTGACCATTAGGTCAAGATCAGTGAGCCTAGCTCACAGATCCTGCTCTGCGCTACTGCTGCTTGATGCAAGCTTGGTTCAGTTAAATGTGGTTATGCTATAGCATGTGATAAACTATCTGCTTCCCAATTCCTCTGTCAGTACACTTACTGACAGAAGTGTTATTCTGAACTTTGCTCAATTGCAAGATTCAGTTAATGTTTGTTGTAGACTTGCAATGCTGAAATCACTCAGTTAGCTCTAAGCTATGGTATGCTAGATGATTCCCCTGTGATTTATGATATCTCAGTATTGTGGTACTAAACTGAATTTCAAGATTCAGTTAACTGCTAGCTCTTGGTTCTGTGATGAATGTTTTGCTGTGCTAGCTTCTGTCACTTGTTTATCCATGATAACCAAGTGATAGAATGACTTGCTGTGTGGCAAGCTTCTGTGAAATTAGCTTGAGCAAGAAAAATATGATTCCTAGTTCTTTATAACTAGGGAGATGATTTTGCTGCTGTCTCTTGACCTGGCTGTTAGTTATCATGCTAGTTGTGTGGAGGTGCAAGATCTTCTGATCTTGTGCCCAGCAACTAACTTCTGTGATCAATAAATGGTGAAACTTGCCCATTTGATTATAGCCTATGATGTTGGTCTGAGGCTAGTGATAAGTAGTGAGGTGCCTAGCTTGCTTGTGTGCCCTCTGCTTGCTTATATGATGATGATAGCATGTCTTGTGTGTTTGAGGTGCATGTCCAATAGGACATGTGCCCAGCACAAGCTTCTCAGTGATGTTTTGATCTCTAAGATGTGCCAGTGAAGTGCAAACTAAGGCTGATACTCTGATGTGAGTTTATTTGGCTTTTATTCATGATTCCCTATGATGAGCTTGGCAAAGCATTACTTTGCCAAACTGAGGGTTTTCCCTGCAAACAACACATGCTTGAATCATGCACTAGCAGTGATGTGATGTGCAAGATTTCTACCTGTTGCCTGAAGTTGTGCAGTGATAGTGTTGTTCTCAGCTACTGTTGTTTGCTGATGGCAATGGCTTGCTTCTAGCTTGCCTTCTCCTCCTGGTTCTGCTCCTGGCTTGTCCTTCTCCTCCTAGACTTGTTGCTGATCCCATGTCCTTCTCCTCCTGGGCTTGGTCTTGAGCTTCAGTTGGACTCCATGGTTTTGCTGGAGATATTTGTGTGATGCTGTGCAAGAACTGGTGCTGTTCTTGGTGTGGTTCCCTGTTGTTTCGAATGGGATATGCTTCTCCTGGTGATGCTCATCTAGTCGACTGCTTGGCCTTGCTAGCAGCTGTGGTGCTGCCAGCTCCAGCTTCTTCTTCAGTGACTAAGCTCCTTGTGAGCTGTGTGCATGTCTACTCACTCAGTTTGATCTCATCCTCACCTGGCCGTGCTGTGAAACTGCTATGTGCTCTTTTGATTTGTACCACAGTGGCTTTAAAGAATAGATGCTACACTTGGCAATATACTCAATGATGCAATGGTAATATAATTACCAAAGTCTGAGAGTACTAATCTCTAACACTTAACCTTTTTCTTTGTTTATTTTTGCTTTGTTTTGCAGGTTGCAGATTATGAAGATTAAGAAGATGGAAATCATGAAGACTATTAGAAATAGTTTAGAATTAGGTTTCTATTCATTTTTCAATGATGTAATCTTCTTTTTAGTTTTTTAACTATGTAAAGACATTGTAAAAATTGTGTAATATCAATAAAATACTGTTTCTGTTTGATTTATATTCTATTTCTTTTCTTTTATCCAACTCAATATTTAATTGAGTTATTTCTTTATTAATAATTAAATATTCAAATTTGTGATAATTCAACAATCAATTTAAATTCCAAAATCACTTAAACATCAACATCAAGAGATCATAGCAAACCCCTTAGCAATCTAATAACCCCTAAACTCTAAAGGTGATTAGAAAGAAGTTTTGCTCTCCCAGGTTTTTGAATTTGCGAAAAATTTACTCGGGTTTTAAGATGCATGAATGCACAATAGTCCTAAATCTACCCTTCGGTTTGTCCTAAAAGCTGGGTTATAACACATGCTGGGTAAACAAATTACAGTTGGGCAATTGATAGAATAAAGATAACGTGATATGTCAAGAAGATCACTATGCGATTTACTCTGGGCATTACAACAAAATACATAGACCGCCATCCAACTGCATCTATGACTAATAATCCACTCTCGGGGATATCATCCAACACCCCAAGAGTATTAAGTTGCGAACAACAGATAATTGCATTAAGCAAAGTGTGTAATGTAAACAAAGCATATGCCCTTGAGCATATGAATGTTGTTTTCTCCCTAGTATCAACAGCACATCTATAACCTTAGAGGTTTCTGTCACTCCCCCAAATTAAATAGAGGAATGAACCCACTATCGAGCATAAATACCCCCTCTTGGAGTCACTAGCAACTACTCGGCCAAGATAGCTACTAACAACGGAGAGCATGCAAGATCATAAACAACATAGAGATAACATAAGATATATTTCAGTATAGCAACTCAATCATAACACCAATATTTATCGGATCCCAACAAACAAAACATGTAGAATTACATAACGGTGATCTCAATCATGTAGGGCAGCTCATGAGATCTAAACATGAAGCACATGGTGGAGAGGACAGCCATCTAGCTACTGCTATGGACCCATAGTCCAAGGTAGACTACTCACTCATCGCTCCGGAGGCAAGCATGGCGATGAAGAAGACCTCTGGTGGCGATTCCCCTCTCCGGCAGGGTGCCGAGAAGAGCTTCTGGACCCTCCCGATCTCGGGTCGACGACGGCGGCGGATCGCGATGTGTTTCTGGAAAATTGTTCGGGTACTTAGGTTTTTCCCGTCGGGGGGTCTTTATAGGCGAAGGGGCACCGTCAAGAGTGGACCGAGGCGACCTCACACATAGGGGGCGTGGCCAGGGGCTGGGCCGCGTTGCCCTGGTGTGTGGGGCCCTCGTGGCCCTACTCCATCTCCTCTTCGGATCTCTGGAAGCTTCCGGGAAAAATAAGACTTCAGGAACTTGTTTCGTCCAATTCCGAGAATATTTCCTGTGTAGCATTTCTGAAACACAAAAATAGCAGAAAATAGGGAACTGGCACTATGGCGACTTGTTAGTAGGTTAGTTCCGGAAAATGCATAAAAGTGCCACGAAGTGTAACGAAACATTAGACAAATGGTGTAAAAACAAGCATGGAGCATCAAAAATTATGGATACGTTAGAGACGTATCAGGGCGCCGGTTGGGCACGCGACTCGCCGCATGGACCACTGTCAATGACTGCCCGCCACTTTGTCATCTCCACTCATCTCGTCTCCCGCGCCGAGTAATGGCACTGCAAACGGCAACTGCTTTGCAGCGGCGCAGCGAGCCGCCGCGTCGGAGCAAGCATCAGCAGGAAATGAATGCCATGTCGCCCGCTTCCCGCCCTTCTCCTTCGTTTTCCCGTCCCGCTTTCGGCTATAAATAGCTCATCGCCTTGCCGGTAGGTTCACATCCTCCAACCGCCGGTAGAAAATGCCTCGCCACCTCTTCACAACCTACGCCATGCTCCCTCGCGGTGGTTCCGGCGCGCCACCACCACCACCACGCCCACCTCCACTGCCTCCGCGACCGCAGGAGCTAGCTCCGCCGCAGGGCAAGGAGGAGGAGGACTCCGACGAGGAGGAGTTCCTCGCCCAGCTGCCGACGGACGCAGAGGCGGAGGAGGCCACCGTGGAACAGAGAGCGATCCTAGCGTTGTTCGAGACGCAGCGCCACGACCAGTCGGCGCAGGAGCTTATGTCCGCCGAGAGGAGGGCGGCAACGGCTAGGCTGGCAGAGGACCACGCTGTCGACCGCGCCGACGCCCATCGCCGCAACATCGAAGCGGCGAGGGCTGCGATGGCGGTGGCTGAGCGACGCCTCTTCCAGGCGGACATGACCGGAGGCCTCGCCACGGTGGTGGCAGAGCACCAACGACGCAAGCATCAGTACCATGTTCCGTCCTTCGATGCATCGGCGCAGCGAGAGGAGGAGCGTCACACCTTCACCTCCTTCCTCGAGGACGCCGAGCGCCACCGCCGCGAGCGCGTGTCGAAGGAGAGCCGTCGCCGCCTGGGGATGGTTTCCCGCCGTCGGTCCGATGACGGAGCTGGCCGTCCAACGCTCCGCCGCCACCACCATCGGGCGCATCAGGAGCCGTGCCCCATACCAAAATCAGCGCCGCCCCCCTCCCAAAACGGCCTCAAAATCGCTTGCGCCGGTCGCTGTTTGGCGGGGAGGGGGGAGGGGACGAGTGGAGATGCTCTTAATGCGCCCGCAGCTTCAAAGGCGGTACACAAGATTAATACAATTTGGCTTAAATTCTTTCGTACTTAGTTTAGTCACACCACCAAAACTATTTTAGGTTATTTTTTAGCAGCAATGTAACAATAATCTGATTCAACTGATTCTGGCTGTTAATCCCAAGACTTACGTGGTTGAGTATCTTCAGCTCCACTACAGGCCTTGTTCGGGATCTGAATACAGTTACACTAACAGAGATACATAAAAGTTATGTTACTGGACGAATAAAAGAATACATAACATGGCACTCACTACTCACGGTGGTATACCGAAAACAATTGATCACCAAAACCAGGACTAATGTTACAGGACGGAGTAAAGTACTGAGAAGGAATTGAGTTATTCAGATCAATTTTCAGAGTTTGGCGGCTGAGACTGAAGGTCCAAGTGAAACTGAAATATCACTACCCTCTTCTTTGGAATGATCGGAGGGTCGATTTTGTGCCGCCGGCAGCACCTATAGGTCAACGTAAAGGTCCTGCCAGCCAAATCGAGCCCGGTGGCGGCCGCAGACCATGGGCAGCGACGGACCTGCTGTGCTGCTTGCAGTACTCAGACGTGTCCTACAGCGCGGGTTCCCTCCATTGGCAGGTAAAAGCAGACCCTGCCGATTAATTTGGAGAAAATTATATGGAGAAGCCATTGATCTTGTACGGTCTGCAATACAGCACGGACGAAAAACGGATCTAGAAAAAAGAAAGCCACAACAAGATGACAGGAAGAACAACCAGTGGAAGGACATAACAGCGTCGGGATGCCCAGAAACAGGAGAGAGAAATCCACGAAATCAAGATCTAGACTCAACAAAACGCGTGGCAGGCTTCGTAGAGGTCGAGCACCATAGAAAGAATAAAACCAATCTGACTCTCCACCGCCCCGGCCGCCAGAGCCCTCTGTTAATTTAGCTAGGCTAGATCACCACGGTAATGTTCTGTCTATGCACTGGGGACTCGAGATCTGAGAGAGAGATGGGAGAGGAGACTACCTGCACCTTGGCTTGAGGAAGACGAGCCGGTGGCCATGGCGATGGGTGGTGGCGAGATCGTGGGTATGTGGTGGCGGCGGTGCTTCCCGTGGCTGAGCGCTAGCCCTAGATCGGTAGGGGTGTCGGTGGGTCGAGAGCAACGCGATGAACCTCATATCGTGTGCCCGGCCCCCACCTCTTTATATATCGCTGCCACGGGGGCCCACCAACCATGTTTCGGTTGGACGCCCCCGATCAGGGCGCGAGAGAGGGAGTGGATCGAGTCGTTGGACTCGGTCCTGAGAGATCAATCTAACATTCTCCCCCTTGATCTCATCTTTACTTTTAACTTTATACTTTATACTTTACTCATTTCATCACGGATCAGTACATAGAGCATGTTTCATCGTCTCAGCTCAATTGCCGATAGAATCAGACAGCCACTATACACTTTTCTGTTTTGAAACAAATTATGTTACTTTTGGGCCTCTTATGATCCAGGAATCATAGGCTTGCCATTAAACCCATGCCGGCTAAGTGTTCCTTGAACACATTGGGTGGTAAGCCTTTCGTTAGCGGATCCGCAAGCATATCCTTTGTCCTTATATGCTCGAGTCTTATAGTTTGATCCTGGATTTTATCTTTCACAACATAATACTTTACTTCTATTGGTCTGGTAGCTTTACTCGACTTGTTGTTGTGAGCATAAAATACTGCAGGCTGGTTGTCACAGTACATCTTTATTGGTTTGTCAATGCAATCCACCACTTTCAAGTCGGGTACAAATTTCTTTAGCCATAACACCTGATTCGTGGCCTCAAAACATGCTATAAATTCGGCATACATCGTGGATGATGCAACTATTGTCTGTTTGCAGCTTCTCCACGAAATAGCCCCTCCTGCGAGAGTGAACACATATCCAGTTGTGGACTTTCTTTCATCTTTGTCTCCCGCATAGTCTGCATCTGAATACCCTTTTATCTCTAGGGAATCAGATCTTCTATAAGTTAGCATGAGGTCTTTTGTTCCTTGCACATAGCGCAATACTTTCTTTACCATCTTCCAGTGCTCTATGCCTGGATTTGACTGATATCTACCGAGTACCCCGGTGATAAAAGCTAAGTCAGGGCGAGTGCACACTTGTGCATACTGTAAGCTTCCAATAGCCGAAGCATATGGTACTGCTTTCATTTGATCGATCTCATATTGATTCTTGGGGCATTGATATTCCCCAAAACTGTCGCCCTTGACTATCGGAGCAGGTGTGGCATTACTCTTATGCATATTATACTTTATTAGAACTTTTTCTAAATATGCCTTCTGTGATAGTCCTAACACTCCATTCTTTCTATCTCGGTGAATTTCTATGCCCAAAACATATGAAGCTTCACCAAGATCTTTCATATCAAAGTTTGAGGACAAAAACTTCTTTGTTTCTCGCAGAAGACTAACATCACTGCTAGCAAGCAGGATATCATCCACATACAAGATTAGGAAAATATATTTCCCACTTTTAAACTTTGCATAAACGCAGTTGTCCTCGATATTTTCTTTAAATCCAAATCTTTTGATGGTATCATTAAACTTTAGATACCACTGTCTAGAGGCTTGCTTTAATCCATAAATGGATTTCTTTAGACGGCATCCCATGTGTTCCTTCCCCTCCATGAAAAAACCCTTGGGTTGTTTCATGTACACTTTTTCTTCTAAATCTCCATTTAGAAATGCCATCTTTACATCCATTTGATGCAACTCTAAATCAAAATGTGCAACTAGTGCCATTATGATTCTAAAGGAATCCTTACATGAGACTGGAGAAAATGTCTCATTGTAATCTACTCCTTCTCTTTGTGTAAATCCTTTTGCCACTAGACGCGCTTTATACTTTTCTATGTTCCCGTTAGAGTCATACTTTGTTTTGTAGACCCATTTGCAGCCTACTGTTTTGGCTCCTTTGGGAATTTCCTCTAAGTCCCAAACATTGTTGGAACTCATCGACCTCATTTCATATTCCATGGCCTCTAGCCACTTCGATGAGTTGGGGCCTTCCATAGCTTCTTCATATGAGGTGGGATCACCTTCCATATGAACTGTTTCTGTGTTATAAACTTTATAGTCAGTAGAAATAGCTGATTTCTTGACTCTTTTGGACCTTCTAAGGGCCTCATTCTCTGGCTCATTTTGTACCTCAACTTCTGGTACATCTATTAAAGGTGGCTGCTGCAGCTCCCTTTCATGTTCAACAAAGGGTTCAGTCGGCTCCTGACGGACAGGTTCCGAAACTTCACTCCTTGTTGTCACGGGTGGAGTTACAACAGGTACTTGCACCGCAACCTCAGGGATTGCCGGTGCAGGTACAACAGGTAGCGAGAAAAATGGCTCCTGAATCATCGGATTAGGTGCATGCACCCTCTTCTCCTCAAGATCAATTTTCCGAGCTACCATGCTCCCCCTCATCAGTTCGTCCTCCAAGAAGACTGCATGTCTCGTTTCTACAAACTTTGTGTATTTGTCTGAACAGTAGAAATGATAACCTTTTGATCTGTCAGGATAGCCAATGAAGTGGCAAGTTACTGTTTTGGGGTCTAACTTTGCAATATTTGGATTAAATACTTTTGCCTCAGCTGGGCTCCCCCAGACCCTTAAGTGGCGCAGGGAGGGTACTCTCCCTGTCCACAACTCGTACGGTGTTTTGGGCACCGACTTGCTTGGTACTCTGTTGAGAATGTGAATGGCGATTTTAAGTGCCTCCATCCATAATCCCAATGGCAGGGTGGAATAACTCATCATACTGCGCACCATATCCATAAGAGTACGGTTGCGCCTTTCAGCTACTCCATTTTGCTGAGGTTCGCCCGGCATAGAATACTGGGCGACTATTCCATTTTCCTGTAAGAACCTTGCAAAAGGTCCAGGTACTTGACCATATGGAGTGTGCCGACCGTAGTACTCCCCCCCACGATCGGACCGGACTATCTTAATTCTTTTATCATGTTGATTTTCAACTTCTGCTTTGAATATTTTAAATTTATCCAATGCTTCAGACCTTTCTTTAATTGGATAAATATAACCATATCGGGAGTAATCATCTGTGAATGTTATGAACGAGTCATAGCCATCCACACTTTTCACAGAAAACGGTCCACATATATCAGTGTGGATGATTTCTAGTGTCGATGTACTTCGGTTTGCACCATTTTTAATTTGCTTTACATACTTTCCTTTTATGCAATCTATGCATTGTTCTATATCGGAGAACTCTAACGGAGGAAGAATATCATTTTTAACGAGGGTTTCGATTCTTCCCCTCGAAATATGGCCTAATCGACAGTGCCATAACTTCGATGAGTCATGAGTTCTCTTTCTTTTCTTTTGTTCTTTGTTCGACAAGGAAGTTTGTTCATTCACATTACACACAGAATGCACTTTTTCACGTAAGGATAACAAATAAAGCTCATTGTGAAGTAAAGCAACACCCACACAAGCATCTTTAAACCATATGGCACACTCGCCATGTGCAAAATAACACTCATAACTGTCTTTATCCAAACGTGATACACTTATTAAGTTTCTGTGAAGTGAAGGAACAAATAAAACATCTCTAAGCAGAATCGAAAAACCATCAACTAACTCCAAGGAGATGTCGCCAACAGCTTCCACGTCTGCTTGAACTCCATTCGCAACTTCAATGCATCTTTCGTTTCTTTTCATAGTCCTTGTCGAATGGAATCCCTGTAAAGAATTTGCAACATGAACAGTTGCACCTGAGTCAATCCACCAAGTAGATTTTGAAAACTGTGAATACAGGGATTCATTAACAAAAGAAACTGTATCTATACATTTCCTTGCCATTATGGACTTGAGCCATTCTGGATAGTCTTTCTTGAAGTGCCCAGTCTTCTTGCAGTGGAGACACTGGTCTTTATCCACTGGGAGAGTGGGCTGATGATACTTTTGGGGACCTTTGCCATATGGCTTGGAGGGAGAACCTTGATTGCTGTTCTGGAAGTTCTGGTAGTTCCTTTTCTTGTTGTCCTTGACATAGTTGATTGAACCACCATTTGAGGCTTTAAGCCTATCTTCCTCTTGTACACACATGGCAATCATCTTTTCTATGTCCCATTTATCAAGGGACATGTTGTAGTTGATAACAAAGTTATCAAACTCTTTAGGCAATGATGCCATGACAAGGTGAACAAGCAGAGCAGGCTTTAACTCCAGATCAGCATCCATGGGCTTCAGTTTAGAAGCCATGTTGCTCATCCTCAAGATGTGCTCCCTGATGCCATGTGCACCTCCTGTGTACTTTTCTGTGACCAGCTGCTTGAGCAGCTGGGTAGCATATACCTTTGAAGAGCCAGTGAACTGGCTCTTTATCTTTTCCAGAAACTCCCCAACGGAAGTGCACTCTGCGATTGAGCCCGCAATGGCGTTCTCAATCGTATTCTTTATAAAGGCCATGCACTTTTTGTTTGCATTGACCCACTTTTGGTTCTCTAGCACATATGCCAGCTCCACTGGAGCAAAGTCCTTTTTTCTTTTTGTCACATGCAGCATCATCATCATTTGCATCTCTGACTGGCTCTGTCGGCTTGACCGGCTGTGGAGTGTCCACAACCCAGTCGAACTCAGCGCAGACAAAAGCCAGATCAACTTTCTTCCTCCACTCAGTGTAGTTGTCACCCCTGAGCGTCGGAACATCTTTGAGGCAACTCATCAGACTGTAGCCTCCTGCAATTCACAAAGATGTGAGATAATAAAACAATTGCATGTATTAATCTAACGTTGGTATAAATCAACACATACAACTGTTTGTGCAATTAAAACTACATCACCGTTGGGCAAAATTAGAGATAAGTGCACCTTTTAACATATAATAAACAAATCATGATCATGCTATTAACAACGTTGGTCATATAATAACAGAATCACAATTAACTTTAAAGTCACTTTATCACATCCTTTTAAAATTTTAATCATCACTTTATTGCTTTTAAAGCAATTACTTTAACTATATGCAGCGGAAACATGAATAAAAATTCATTAACTTTAATCTTTTCAGAAAAGTTTCTGTAACTTTTTGCAATCTCTAAACAATTTTTTTGTTGGAATAATTTGCATAGAGGAAACTATTTGAAATTTGCTCAAAAAACTGAACAAAAACAATAAAACTGTATTCTGTAAAAGAAATTCTAGAGAAAACTGTTTTTCTGTCGCATCTTGCGGCCCACAGCCCGCCAGCGCCCTGTGCGGCAGACAAACGCTGCCGCTCGCTCTGCCGGCCTGCTGCCACGCGGTCCACGGCCCACAGGTGCAGCGCCGCTTGCTGCTGGCCGTCTGATTCAATCGGACGGGCCAGCGACGAGTTCGGCTGGGTCAAAACGACCTTGACCGACCGAGCCGAAACCCTAGCGATCTTTCGTCCCGTTCCCCACTCTCTGTTTCTCTCTCGCTAGGCGGCTGTGGCTGGAGGTGGCCGATCCGATCCCCGCGGCCGGCGCTCCGCCGGCGACGGCCGGAGCTCACCGCGGCGGCGGCGGCGGACGACGCACACCCCACGGCTTCTTTTCCTCTCTTGCGCATGGCGGCCAGAGGGAGAATAGGGCTCTCCCGACCGGAGCTCCGCTGGCGACGGCGTGCAGGCCATCGTGGCTGCTCAGTGGGACTTTCCCCCATCTTCCCCTCCTATTCTCTGTGTCCACTCGCCCCTGTTCCTTCACCCCAGCCACGCAAGGCCGACGGGCAGACGGGAGGTGAGCACTGTGCCTTTGCCCCCGAAGGGGAAAACTTCCTCTCGGCACTGGCGAAGGGGCGGAGCCCCTCCACTGCCCATGTTCTTCGTCCAGTGCCTCGGCTTGCCGATGCGCACTGGATCGAGAGGAACGGCGCGGCACAAGGCGGCGTACTTTGCCGGCGACCTCGAGGTCAGAACCGGTGAGTTTTCTTTCTCCTTCTGTAACTTTCGGATTGGGGTTTCTTGGGTGAACTAGGGTTTCTTTCTTGATCTCTACCAAAAACATCTAGCACTAGCACATGCTCTGATACCATTGTTAATTTAGCTAGGCTAGATCACCACGGTAATGTTCTGTCTATGCACTGGGGACTCGAGATCTGAGAGAGAGATGGGAGAGGAGACTACCTGCACCTTGGCTTGAGGAAGACGAGCCGGTGGCCATGGCGATGGGTGGTGGCGATATCGTGGGTATGTGGTGGCGGCGGTGCTTCCCGTGGCTGAGCGCTAGCCCTAGATCGGTAGGGGTGTCGGTGGGTCGAGAGCAACGCGATGAACCTCGTATCGTGTGCCTGGCCCCCACCTCTTTATATATCGCTGCCACGGGGGCCCACCAACCATGTTTCGGTTGGACGCCCCCGATCAGGGCGCGAGAGAGGGAGTGGATCGAGTCGTTGGACTCGGTCCTGAGAGATCAATCTAACACCCTCGGCATCAATTAGCACGAGGCAACGCTCTCGGTCGATCGCCGCAGGCCAAATCTGCATGAGAATCGCCGAGCAGGACAGCCATCCTCGTTGCCAAACTGGATCTATGTGCTCGGCAGTGTGAACTTAGGGAGACTTGGATCCGCTCGCAGATTCGGCGGGTCGAGCGAGTGGATGAAACAGGCCATATAACGAATCGTTTTTTACTTAATGGCATTGGTGGGTAATTTAGTGTCTTATATGAGAGTAAAATTGGAATCTAAAAGTGTGACACCGGACACCGCTTTTCGCTTTAATAGTAAAGATTAATAAAATAAAAATCTTACTATATGCAAAATTCATGATTTGGTGAATGATGTATTCTACAGGCATGCAAAATTGCAACACGAAATTCCTTGAATTCTAAGCTACACAAAAATTACAATACAAGTTTTAGAGTGATTGGTATTTTTAGGAACCGTCCATCCACTCGATCTACGGTAGTAAAATAGACGGAACTAAACTGACAGAACCCAACGCTGCCAAAAAATGTGGGACCGAAACTAAAATTATGTGGGACCGGAAGATTTATTCCGTTTAATAAAATGATACTTAGCGGGCGTACTGTGGTTCCGTCGCTGTACATTTTAAATATGCCCTCTCGAGAACCTGGAAATCAACCCGCAGTCCACATTCCAATCAACTCCCTCCTCTCTAGGTCTCTCCTCCGACGGGAGACGCTCGGCAGCGGGCGTACTAGGTACTCACCTGGCCGACGGTGACGAGTAAGGCGTCATCGCTGCAGCCACCCGTCTCGGCACTCCTCTGCGTGGAGGCCGGCGGGCCTTCCGCGGGCGAGTGATACATGGTACGAGGAATACCTGCGCGAGCTCCGGGAGGCGGGAGCTGCTGGTGCCCCTCGCTTTCGTCCTCCCGTCCTTCTCCCAAGTGCTCTGTTATTTCATAATCAATCTGTAGTCCCGTCTATCTCTTCCCCCGGCTACTCCAGGCGCATGGTTCGGTCGGAGGAGAGTGGTGACCAGACAGGTGCGGTGGCGGGCGCGAGGGAGGACAACGAGCGTCGGCAGGCCGAAACGAGCCTGATCTACTCCCTCAAGCGAGGTGGCCGGGGCGAGCTTGGCAGCGTTCGCAGTATTGTGCTGGGACGCGTTGGCGACTCCCTGCAAGCCGTCTAGGAGTGGAGGGCTGGAGGCTGGACCTAAGAGGAGCAGCGGCCGGGAGCCGATCGGTTCGCCGGGCCGCACCATGGACTTGCCAGCGCGGACGAAGAGGAGACGGCCGTCTCGGGAGGAGGCCATCGGCAACCAGGCAACACCGCTAGAGCCTCATCCCCATCCTGCTGAGTTTCTCGTCAGATAACCCTGCTGTTCTGTTCAGAGTTGTTGTTCTTCGTGTTCAGTAAATTTGGCAACTACAACATCCGTATGTGGCCCTGGGCTCATCGACGAGGTAGTTGGGCTCGCAGCCATCGCCGAGATGGTTGGATGCATCTAGGCACGACGGTAGCTTGACTGGCCGTGAGAGGCTGGCGGCGCTACGCTAACATCATGTGTTCATACGTTTCTGCACCTAGTCTGGCTGTTCATGGAGGCAGATGACCTGGGCTCCTAGCGACTAAATTGTGGTACGATTGAACCAAGCGACAAAATTTATTTTGGTTCCGATCGGGACAAGTTTAGTCGATCGCTGACACGATATAATCTGATGGCGAATCATCGTACCAATTTGGTAAAAGTATAAGTGATTTAATCTAATGATCACAAAAATTAAAACTTGACGGAACTGAACGGAACCTAGGTTCCGTGCCAATCACCCTAAAAGAGCTCTAATTACAAAATCTGATAAATTTTGGAGTTATGAAAATACACACTATTAATTACATACGCATATTCATACTTGTTTAGTTTTTACTCATTTGTAGGATACATCATTGAGTACATGCAAAAAAATTACATTTTTTCTAAAACATGTAAAAATGATTTTTTATCCTTTTAAATAAATAAATCAAGTAGCTCCAGAGCCAGAAATCCCTACTCAGTCGAAGTGTCCTTATTGCCCACAAACAAGTGAGTAGGACTTGTGGAAAATAGGAAATGGAAAATGGAAAACCCTATTCACAGTCATAAGTGGCAGATAGCAGAGCCACTTGGTCGAGTCAATAGTGTGTTTCTCTCTTTTGATGTCTCTTTTCCTTTTCCCTTTCCTGATATGATTTTTTATTTTTATGTTTTCTCTCTTTTTCCTATGTAAATACATATGCCATGTTCTCCTTTTCTTTTCCCTTTTTTATTTTCATTTATTCTTATTTTCTTTTTGGCAAATACCTAATTTTTTCAAATACATGAGCTATTTTCCTTTTCCTCACGAGTGCATGATTTTTATTTTACTTTACATATTAGTTTTTTAGCACAACTAGGAGGGGGCCGCCTTTCCTACGAGGGAGCGCGAGGATGACGCATGAGCTGACCTTCCCACGAGATGTGTTGTACAGAGGTAGTTTCCACTCCATGTTTTACTTTGTCGGGAAACTTCGGGCAGAGCACGTAAAGTCAGTAAAAAAGGGGAGCACATCAAAATGCAGTATAAAACACACAATTATGACGAGACATCTGACAAAGTTCGAAATGTAGGACAAAACATGCAGGAAGGCAGTACAGAAGTCAAGACAATCACGAAGTGCAGCACAACAGAAGGGAGCACGTAACAATGTAACATGCGGTCACAGAGGAACACATAACATGCACTTAGAGGGTGGTATAACGGGAGGCAACACATAACATGCACTCATGACAACACATTGGATGACAACACATAACACGCACTCGTGGTGGCAGCACATAACATGCATTTAGGGCGACCATATCAGTATGGCATCTAGTTTTGAATTTTTTTACGTGACTAACATACCTATGAAAACGAATCATGATTTGGATCTCAGATTCTCAGTTCAAAAGATATTTCAGTTGTTGTGTTCTAATCTACGAAAAAAGGGATACCCAGTATCCACCCAAAAAGCTGAATTTGGTACAGTGGAAATTTCGTGTCGTGCAATCCTAAGAACTCAAGTGAGCTCAAAAAGTGTTCTTCGAAAGATACAAATATATGAAGAGCTCGACACGACTAACAGGGCCATGAAAATGGTTCATGATTTGGAAGCTCGTTAAAAAGATAATTCAGTTTGTGTGTTCAAATCTAGAAGAAATATTGAAAAATCACTTGTGTTCTACCAAATGAAGCAAATGGAGCTTGGGGAGTCACCTGTGGTGAGAAAACTCCCCACCATGCGCCACCTTTTTTTTAGTAAAACCCTAACTTTTGTTTTACTTTAATTTTTGAGTGAACATAGGAAACTTTTTAAGTGCGTGAACCTAAATTTTTTATGTATGTGGCCATATTTGAAATATTACATGACCGGCACTTTATTTATTAATTTTTTGAAGTCTTTTGAATTTTTTTTTTGATAAAGGGAATATATTAATACCAAGATGATACTAATTACACCCAGCCTCTGCAACAACATAATGTCTAAAACAAGTCTAGACATCAAGGATGCACACAGCCGAAAAGATAAAAGAAAAAGAAAAAAGAAAACAAAGTCCTCGCCGGTACAATCAGAGACTCGCTGCAGCAAGAGCACCACCAGTGGTGACGATACCAGTAACTTCTCCAAAATGACGCCTCAAAGAAGGAAATAGTGTACAAACACCATCGTCATCCGGTCCGACCAACATGGCCAGATCCTGGGTTTTCACCCTGGAGTAGGTCCCAACTCCAAACAATGCCTTCAACAAGGAAGCGGCTAGCTAGGCAGCCGTCATTGCCAGGCACAACCATCGATGGCCAGCCTGAGAGTTTTCACCCCGGAAAACTGAGACCACGAGGCAGCTAGTACTGCCCCCACTCGCCAAGAACACTGCTGCAAATCGCCGATCATCCAGCACGCATACTTCTCCCCATCCGTTGCGGGTTCTCCCAGGAAACTTCACTAGCTCTCGACTCGATCTGAGTATGCGAGATGAAACTTCCATAGCCTGTCCAATCTTCATCATCACATCATCATTAACACTTTGTGGAGAAAGCAAAGTAGGCTAACAGAGCCCAACACTTTCTACCATAGGCAATGAATTGATGCTTGCATCAAACAAGCACACACGCCATCAGGCGAATTGCCATGCACGTGCCCGACCAGCCCACGACGTGAGCATCGGACGCCCTTGGGCGCGCATGCCTTGGCACCATCTTCAGTGCAGAGCGCTCACACACGGCGCCCACAACGGCGCAACCAGGCAGGCGGCGGCTCCCCGAATCTTCAACCAAAACCAGGACGTGGCTGTCTCGACGGCTCAGCATCAGATCTCGGGACGCTGGATGACGCGCGCTGCGCGCACGGAGGGTCGCGACCATACTTCCTCAGCGCGAGGCTTCTAGCGGAAGACGGCGGTGCAAACCTCCAGGGCCGACGACGCCCGGAGATGGCAGCCGAGAAGATCTTCCTCGACTTTATGACCCCGCGGAAATTATGGATCGTATACGAGATGATGGAAGAAAACACAGGGATGCGAAAAAAGCTATAGAAGAGGGGGCACCCCACCGCCGCCGTCCGCCGACGGCCTCCTCCGGCGACGGCGGGGCGAAACGGGCGTCAGATCGGTGGGTTTTTTGGGCGGCGGCTGTGGAGGCCTCCGGAGTCGCCTCTGGCGACACGGGAGGCTGTTTTAGGTTTTCGGTCACTGTAACCCGAGATACTGTCGACAAAGAAAGAGAGATCATGTGAACATATATTACTACACTTCAACATTTATATAAAGTATATGAACCAAATGAAACACATAGACTCCACTTTTCCTTGCGCTAAAACATTTAAAAAAATATTTATATTCTATTTTTTCATCACTAAAACTATGTTACTATATATTTTAAGTTAAAACATATTACAATCCTTCATGTTATTGGGCCGCTCTAAATACAGCTCAGGTTCAGGGAAAGCCTCTCTACTGCACACTTAGAAATGCATATATCATGCGGGCCGGCACAACACCAACCGGGAGTAACAGCCTAACAGGGCTTGAGTTTTTCTAGGTTGAATTCAGAAGGACTGGGCCAAGGGCCTTCTTTGTTTGGAAAATAAAGTGTTCTATATTCTCGTTCTTATATACTACTAGTTGAAATACATTCAGTCAAGTTTCCATCAATTGATTTCAACAGTATCAAATGGAAATGAAAAGACGTAGAAAAAATGTTGTATACTATAAGAATAAGATGTTAGATAAATATGGTCACATGAGATGAGAGGTCAGACTTGCACATCAGCCAGCCAGCTCGGGCATAGGTTCAAAATCCTGCACAACAAATCTCTACCTAAAACTCCGATGACACGAAATAATAAAGAACTGGGGTGAAACATTGCCCTAACTTCAGTCTTGCTCACAAGAAAAAATGTCCCTAGATGCTTTGAAAACTAGTCGAGGGCGCCCTAGCTAGCTGACTGATCAAACCAAAGGTTGAAAAGAAGAGCTTATTAATTATTCAGCTCACTGCTCCACTTCTCGACCAGCTTACACAAAATATGTGCAAGCTGTACCTGCTCGCTTACAAGAAAAGAAAGAAAGGGAAAGTTGCTCAAGGTTTTCTTTTGAATTGCCCACTACCTCTTGGGATATCCAAAACTGAGCAGCTGGAACTCGCACTGCCATGGCATTGGTCAGCGGCATGGGTTCCATCTCATCCTATGCCAGGTCAGCGTCGCCCCACTGGCAACCATGCTTGGGAACATGGGCGACTCCACGAACAAATGCATGGCCTCTAGGTAGCAGGAAAAATCAAAGAGGAAAAGAGCCTATAATTTTGTTTTTTCTTTCGTTTTCGCTAAATTTCTCCGACAAAGACTGGTATAAAGATTGGGTGGTGCCCGAAAATTCGGCCATTGAATTTGCTATTTGATGAAACATTTTTAAAGTACAACATGACAAGCGAGCAAGACGTGGAGACATGTAGTGCAAAATGTCCCTACCGTGAGTACGCAACACGCTGACGGATTGTACTGTGGCTATGTTAGTGACATCGTCGGCTTAACATTCCTCCTTACAAAAAAAATAGTATGCAGTCTTTTTCGTATGACTTGCTGAATTTTCAATCAAAAAAAACGCAAACGAATCATCTCCACATGTTTCAACCAAAAAGCCGGCAATGATGGATATTGGTTGGTCATGTGTATAGAGTTTGCCTCCGATCAAGCAGACGTAACATGCATTGACATTACGTCCCAATAAAAGAAAGTAGCTAGGTTTATATGTTTATCGTTTCCTAAAGAATTTTGGTTAAAATTTAGGATTTTGTGTTCCATGTTAAACAACTAACTTTGCAAAAATGATCTCTCTATTAATTAATCCCTCCTTGACCAGTCATAGTTTTTTTTCAATAAAGAGCATATATTAATATCAAGAAGAATCCCGTAATTTGATAGCTTCCGGAAACATCGGATATTTGCTTGTTGTTCAGCTCAGCTCGTGCTGAGCTTTCAGTTATTAATGACAAAATTGGTACTAATCACTGTCATATCGTATCAATCAATTACCAAAAATTCTCTTGTGACCAGATTAGTATGCTTTATTAGAAAAAAGGGAGCACTTCAATATGTATCATTGTCATATTACCAAAAAAATCAAACTTTTATGTGTTTAGTTGCGCGGGTGCTGTTTGTTCTCGATCGTACTATACCTTCTTCTTCTTCTACACAAAGCTGAAGCATTATAAATCTAATCTACTATAACGCATCATAAATAGACTGGTTGACTCAGGTCTGACCATAACCAATATAAGCAAGCGGCGTGCTTAACGCTCAAGAAAGGAGCAAAGCAAACACCCCAACACTGACGGACCACCCTCCTTCATTGAAAGCGTTTGGTTTTGGTCCCTCTCTCAAGAAACAAAAGAAAATGTTTGCTCAGCCAACCTAAGAATTCGACCCATATAATCTCCTACAGTCCTATTGGCGGCTGCTTTTCTCTCCAACTAATGAGACAAAAATCAATGCCCATTTTTCTGCTAAGCTTGGAGCCAAGGAGATAAAACGCAAGATTAAGCTAGCGTGTTTGACTGCTTGTGTTTGTGCAGAGAAAGGGAGCCAGAGGCACGGCCGGCTGGAGCCAACGCAGAAACAAGAGTAAAAATGGTGGTAGCTTACCTCGGGCAGTGTTAGTCACAAAGCATTTGATCTCCTTTGTCGTTGAGTTCTCCATTTTTCCATATTCATACGTCAGGGTCATACTCGTCTAGGCTTTACAGTTCTTTCTGCTAGTGAATTATCTTTTTTCCACGTGGTGTGCTCTGTTTAGGCACGACTGAGACTGTCCAAATCATGTTTGCGAAAGAAAAGAGAGACCGGCCAGTCATCGAGAAGCTCTTCAACAAGTGTTTGTTTATCAACTGGATGACAAAATGCTGAGTAGGTTCATGAACCTGGAAGTCCACAGTATGGTAGACTAGTATATTAATTTTGGGGATGCTCTAACAATACGCGGAAGACTGGAACTAAACATTGTTTTCTTGGAGGTACTCTTAACTTACTTCTCCAGGACTCAATTCTACGGATGGTGAACTTTGTAGTGCACTTGTAATGAACTCTTTTTTATCACATGTCGTGAAAAAATAGCCACAGCTAGCAACATGAGAAAGCTGGTTTATACCAAACAAAAAATTGGAAATACTCGAAACGCCATACAAATCAATGTTATTAGAATCATGATAAAATATTACATTCACATGATATGTATTGATGTTACACTTGAATGTCATTAAAACTATATCATGTGGCTACTTCGTAGATTTTGAAAACGACGTTTTTACTAACACTAAGACGACGTGGGTTACTTCGTAAAATCTAAAGCTCCGCAACATAGTTTTTGTAGATGTCGTGTAGTTGAGTGCACGTACCGACGCACGTATGTGGTATGCCTATTCTTGTATATGTTGCAATCGACATGAAAGCTGGCCAATGCTAGCTAGGCAAGCGAGGTCAAAGAAATAAATGGACACATGCATTCTTTTTGCAAGCCCTAGACAAGCAGATGGCAACGAAAGTCATCAAGAAAAAATCGCAACCTAGGGAGCTAAACAAACCATTTGCTCCTAGTATTTGATTTGGGTTGCGCTATGCTATGCTCACTGAGAATCAACGTGTTCACTCTGGCTGGAAAGAGAGAGGCCATTACGAGCACACCGATAATCAGTATTACTAGTGACAACCCGTCGTTATCGGCATGGCCACCCGCTCGTCGCGATCAAAATGAACTGTGAGATCGTGGCGGGTAGCAGGAAGCAAAGTCTGCAAGTCATACCAAAAATGTGCAGTACGTCAGAGATGGAACTACTCTAATGAGGGATGAAATCGAGCGCGTAATACGGCTGGTTCAGATTGCCGTCAGTACTGTTGGCGTGAGTGATTTTGAGTGCCATGTTCATGTTGATCTTCTTTGGCGGGCACGAGGTCGGTCTGTGTCCCTGTCCCTGTGTTCCGCGGGCCTGAGCAGCAGATGATCAAGTGGGATAGACGAACAACCCCAAATTTGCAGTTATTTCTCGGCGCTAATTGGGACGCAGACGTAGTGCCAGGACGCCGGGTACGACGCACCTGCGAGTCGTCCGGCGTCCACGAGGCCGGCAGGCAGCAGCAAATGCGGAGGAGCCAGCCTGCGGCCATGGAAATTACGGAGCACGACAGCGACGCTCGGATGGCAGACGGACGGTGAACCGAGTGAAAAGTTTCTCCGTCCGCACGAAAAGGGAGAACGTGATCTGGACGGGGAAGAAAGGGTCGCCGAAACGCAGCGTTAATTCCGAGTGGTTGCCGGCCGTGCCCACGCGTGGCCGGTCGGCGTCTGCCGCGCGGGCGGGTGCTTTGCCGACGCCGAGAATCTCTCTCTGGAGCACGTCCGGACGTCGTCGCCGGGGGGCGGTGGCGGCGCCCACCAAACCGGCCACTATCCTACCGGGTCGATTTCGGGGCGCTCGCGCTCACGATCCCGCGGGATCTGGAGGAAAGGGAGATATGCGTGGCTCGGCGAATTGATTTCTTTTTCGTGGCTAAGAAGATTCCTGTGGGGCTTTCGGCTCACTGGGATTTTTCGATGAATCAGCTCGTGTGGTGGTGTCAAATTTGGCCTAGAAGAAGTACGTACCGCCAGTTCGCCACTGCTACAGGCTCTAGCCTATAGGCACACGTATGCTTTGTGTTGATTAAATCCGGGAAGTGTCTATCGTACGTACCTGCATAGGGAGAACCGTTTCATTCCTAACTTGTAAGTGCCTCTTATAAAAACTTCAATGCAGAAAGGGCAAAAACCAAGTAAACATGTTTTCATTAAAATTTTCATAAGGAAGAAAAAGTGTAAACCCGCGGACAGGGTTGATATCAATTGGAATATTAAGCAATTTCCAGATGAGTATAAATATCTAATTACATGTGACAAACTAGACCCCACATCTAACATATATGTATATGGACCAAGTACAACTGCAAATTGAAAGACTGAAAAAAGGCATACATGTTGGTCAGGAAGTCCACCGCGGCATTATCACCACCGTTGGCGTTGTCGGTCATGTTGATGAAGAGGTTGTAGCCGTACACCCGTTAAGTGGAGGATGTAGTCGTAAGGTCGGTGCGGAAGTAGTTGACCGAAAGATTGGATCCTCATGTTGTATAGTCCCAAGAGATGCTTAGGTCTATGTATAGAGAATTAAAGGGCCACACACAATGTCTCTCTCCAAAGGAAAACAAGAAATGATACTTCACCAACTTTCCAAAAGACAATCAAAGTTTTATACCATGCTCATGAGCATGTTGTGCATGCGTAGCAGAAAATAAACTAGAATCAACACAAAAAACTAGAAAAGGGTGAATCTTGACAAAATACCGGTGAATATTATGTGTGTGTATACATGTCACATTGGCAGGGTTAGATCCTCATGTTTTTCATTCCAAAAGATGCTTTGAGCTCGGTATTAAGAAATCTAAGAGCCACACATGATTTTTATCTCTCGAAAGTTTTTCTAAAAACATTTGACGTTTCAGAATAGTATATGTTCTAACACATCATACCATCAGTCGTGGTGTGTCTATTAAAAAAAATAAACCAAAACCGCTACACAACTTCTAGAACAAGTTCTGGAAAAGGCGAATCATACCATCATCCATGACAGAAAGGATACATGTAGAAGTAAGATTGAATCCCGATGTTATGTTCTCCCACAAGATGCTTTGGGCTATGTATAAAGAATCCAAGGGCCACACATACGATGTCTATCTATAAAAAAATTAAAAAATTAAAATTGATATTTAAATAATTTATGAAAACTTGGTGATGTATCGATGAAAATGTATGTGACCAACGCGTCATACCATGAGTGTGTTGTGACCGTGGACTAAAAAAATAAACCAATAACCAAACAAAAAGTTCTAGAAAATGGTGAACCTTAACAAAATTCACAACAAAATCATGCGTATATCTACATGTTGCGTTGGTAAGGTTGGATCCTCATGTTTTCTTAGACCATGACATACTTTAGGATCTGTACAAGGAAATCCAAGGCCATATATGCTCTGACTCTCCCCGTGAATGAATAATGATTAAAATAATACTTCATACTTATTTGAAAAAAAATGTCAATGTATCGCCAAATCTATCTATGACACATCATAACCTGAGCATATTGTGTCTGCACACTGCAAAATAACCAAAACGGCAAATTATGACATATTCTGTTACAAACGGCTAAATCTATTAGCATGATGTATCATCAAGTGTGGAAACTCATGTTATCTCAACCCACATGATGTTTTGGGAATGTATAAATAATCCAATAGTCACTCATAGCCTCTCTATAAATGAAAAGATCACTAATTTTAACATGCCGATAATGTACCGACAAAATGTATGTTAGTGACACATCATATCGTGTGTGTGATGTGTCTATGCACCAGAAAACAATCCAAAACACAAACACAAGTTGTAGAAAAGGGTGAATTTTCAGAAATATCCATGACAATATTGTGTGTAATTATATGTTGCGTTTGATAAGGTGTGATCCTCCTATTTTGTATTTGCTCAGCCCACGAGATGCTTTGGGCTCTGTATTAGGGAAAATCAAGAGTGATCCATGCTTTGCCTCCCTGTAGAGGAAACCAAGGAAAATAGTATTTTACAGCTTTTCATTCCGCGAGATGCTTTGTCTCATTGACACGTCATACCATAAGTGTGGTTGTCTTTGCACCAAAAACACAACACTAGTTCTACAAAAGTGTGAATCACGACACAATACATGAGAAAGGGCTACATGTATCAACATGATGTATCAGCAGGTTCAATCTCTGTATAGAAAAAACATATTTCACTACTTACCCAAATATTGGTGATGTATCGACAAAATCTATTTCAATGATTTGCCATACCGTGAGCATGTTGTGTCTGCGCACTGGAAAATAAACCAAAACCCATACACAAGTTCTTAAAAAGGATAAATGTCGACAACATCCATGAAAATGTTATATGTGCAATTACATGTTGTGTTGGCAAGGTTGTCCTCATGCTTTGACAGACCACGTGATTCTCTGGGCCCTGAATAAGGAAATCCAATAGCCACACATGCTCTGCATCTATGTAAATGAGAGCACGTAATACCATCAAATTGTATTTCCAAAAGACATCGATGTATCGACAAAATGTGTGTCCATAATAAATCATACAGCGGGCGTGTTGCATATGCATATTGGAAAATAACAAAAATTTATACATAAGTTATTGAAAAGGGCGAATATCGACAAAATCCATGACAAAAGTATGTGTGTATTTACATGTTGCATTAGCAAGGTTGGATGCTCATGCTTTGTTGGCCACGAGATGCTTTGGGCTCGGTATAAAGAAATCCAAGAGCCACACATGAGACACCTCTCTATAATAAAGGAAATAATTGTTCACTAAAATTCCAAAAACAATTAATCTATCAGCAAAATTTATGTCACAACCACGTCATTCCATGAGCATGTTGTATTCATGCATTGAAAAGAGAAATAAATATTTTAGAAAAGGGCAAATACTGCCATAATCCATGACAAAATGCTATGTATCTCGACATGATAATGTCAACAAGGTTGGATACTTGTTGCGTTATTGATGCCATGGATTATGTATAAATAAATTTGATAGCCACACATGATATGCCTCTCTGTAAAGGAAGGTTCACCAAATTTTCTAAAACAAGTGATATATCACAAAATGTATGTCACGGACACGTCACACCTTGAGCGTGCTGTGTTTGTGCATTGAAAGAACCAAAACTCGAATGCAAGTTTTAGGAAATAGTGAATCATGGCAATAACAAAAAAAACCTATGTGTATTGATACATCATATCCATAAGGTTGAGTCCTCGTGTCATCTAGATCCAACGACATGCTTTAAGATTCGCATAGCAAAAATCCACACAAGCGCACAAACACAAAAAAAGTCACATATATGACCACCAAAAAGAAAAAAATCAAGGAGAAATGTTGCAAGAATCTCATAAACTCTAGAATCCTCTGCTTAGTAATACCTAAGGTGCACAATTTTTTTACTCCAGATAACTCTAGAAAGATATATTTTTTGATTATTTTCTTTAGAGATCTTTGCAAAGATATTTAAGTATACTAAAAAGAATAACTATACAAACACATATGCACGTTACATTACAACTAATTTAATTAAGTGGCATAAATTAATATATACATGTATGCAATTTTGTCATTTATATTTTCTCAAAATGTGTGCTAACTCACTGCGAAACTGGTCGGCACATTGTCTAGTGTTCCTAGTTATCTAGGTTCGACCCCTCACGGGAGCTCATATTTCATCCAAGTTTTTGGCATCATTAATTAAAAATTGTCGAGGATATTTCCTTGTGATATTTTTTTGTCAAAAAGGGGGTCTTAAGGGACAATGGTATGGAAATAAATAGTTCATGTAATTTCTTTGCAAGATGCAAGGTCAAGTTAGCGCAAGTATTTTTGCAACCATAGGCGCCAACAATATGTATATCAAAGAACATGTTAGCTTAATATTTAGCAATATTTATTGTGTGCTTAATTTTGCAAAGTGTAATGGAAGGATGTACAACGGAACAAGAAAAAGTCGAATATATTATCTTGGTGTGCTGCTGAGTAGATGTCAAACCGACACTAGTGGGCGACTCCTATGAATTGTTTGGTTTGTTATTTCTTTGTGAGATTTGGATCAATAACCAGATTCCTGCTATTATAAGTTCAAAGAACTTATAGCTGATCGATTGCAAGCTTGTATAGCTTTTCCTCTTCCCCACCTAACCTAATGAAATGGATGCTTTGACTCCCGCACTCGGGAAAAGGGGAGCTACTTAAACTGACAACTCTATGCTATCTTTTAGATTCGGCCCGGAAAACTCTTAGCTAATTTTAGGTTGGGATCCAGTGAGAGAAGATTGATCTATGCCCTGTACTACGTTACTTCCGGATTCACTTATGGGTGTACTGCTAAACTTTCAAGCTTGGAGTTACGGATGTGCCAAGGTCGGAGCTTTTTTCAATAAGAGTTGAAAGCAAATTGCTAATATAAATGCTATTACTTAATTAACCATTTTTTGGATGCAACACATGAAACAAAGAAGTAGTAGTTATCAATGAATGCTTTGACATGAGAATCCCAGTAATAAATGTTGCTAATTTTAAGGAATGAGTTATAAAGAGAAGTAAGAAATATAGTTAAATTTGCTAAATGTAAGCCTAAGTTTAATTCAAGATTATGAGAGTGAGTTAGAAAGAGGTAAAAACATTTAGCTAGGTGTGCAACGTTATCTCTTTGTGTTGCCAACTAAACCATGTTATGAACCTCCTCTGACATAACCATCATGTAGAAAACCTAGTGCATCTCCACCACCAAATAGCCTTTTATGTGGTCGATAGGTGTTCTTGCTGCTTTAAAATTGTTCTACTTGCTCAATCTAGGGACCATCATCTTCACCTTCAAACTTACGAGCATTTGGTGTTATCATTTGTTGGATTATTCTGAGTTATATTATTTGGTGTCATGTTTCTTTCTCTTTTGTTGCATTAATATTGTTCATCATCATGTAAATGTTTACATGGTTATCATGTATGGATAGCTGGTGTTATTGAATGCCCCAATGTTCAATCCTTTTGCATTTTTAGTGTGGCCTTGCTGACTAAGTAGTCTCGAAAGTATCATCCAGATTAAGACCTCTTCCTAATTAAGTTATTACAATGGAGTACAACAAATTATACATCTTGATTTCCTAGACATGTCAACTTTAATTGGAAATTGTTGGGTGGCATGCAAATTATGTGTAGGGTGTGAGGAATGGTACTTCGATGTGTCTAGGAGTAAAACCTTGTGAAGGAGAATTGGTTGGGCTAGGCTATATCAACGTGTCTTCACCAGAAGCAGCAAACAACTTGTTGAAATTGGTCTAACTATTGGTGATGTTTTCATGTATACCGAGGAAGTTGGCGGTCATAGTTTCTCCAAACTCCACATACCATTTTATGCCTTCTTATATGGAAATATGGATGTATTTGACATCCACAAACTCGGCCTTAGAGCTGCCCCTGAATCACTTGGTTTTGCCATGATCTGTTAGAAAGGAACTCGATGGTGGTCAGACTAAGACATGGAGCATACGGGGATTTACCCAGGTTCGGCCCCCGGAGGGTAAAGACCTACGTCCTGCTTATCTGACTTTATATTATTGATGATGGTGTTACAATGGTGCGTAGATTGATCTAGCTTGGGTGGAGAGCTATCGAGATCAGGTGGGGATGAAAGCGAGAGAGCGATCCTGGAGGTCCTTCCCAACCTTTTATAATGTAAGGCTAGGTCTCATGATCCTTAACCAAGTCGGTTACCACATTGTGTGGTAGGTGAAAACCTAGATCGCTACAGTTACACCAATTGCTATCCTCTTTAGTCCTTGTAGTTGACGAAGGAATGATCCATTGGGTCCCCATATTTGGCCTATATGGTTTCAAGCCCATGAGCAAGCCCATCGAAGGGATGATCAAGGCCCACAGAGAACTTTATCTGGCGCATCCCAGGAAGCCGAAGCTTGGCGTGCACTGCAAGGACTCGAAAAGAGGAGACCTAGTCGAACTCTTATCCATCCAGGGTTCTACCTACCATATCTATCTGTAACCGACTTGGAGAGCAATCCTGAGACCTAACCTTTGCATATAAAAGGTTGGGATGGAGCTCCAAGATCGGCCTAGACACTTTTTAACCATCTCCACCCGAGCGCTCGAATCCTCGAGAGCTCATCACCTTGGCTAGATCCAATCTACACCGCCATTGTACACACCTCGCTGTAACACCCTTGCAATAAAGTCTGACAAGCAGGACATAGGTTGTTACCCTCCGGGGGGCCGAACCTAGGTAAACTCTTATGTAACCTAGTCTCTGTCTAATTGTCGTCGAGTTCGCCGGATCCCACATACGCTCCATGAATCGAAAGCCCTCAAGCATGAGCATTGCCGGGGTCAAACCTCGTCAACAGTACACACCAAGAATCGACCTCATGGGCTGAGCCTTGTGGGCCTTTATTTATTCATGGAGTGAACTTGTTCCTGGGCCGAAGCCAGATACGCTAAAAATGAGGACCCGATGGATCATGTCCTTGTAAGTTGGATCCTCATGTTATCTCATCCTATGAGATAATTTGGAAATGTATAAATATTCAAACAACCACACATATTATGTCTCTCTATAAATGGAAGAAAATAAAAATTACTAATATTCAAAATGACAATAATGAATCAGGAAAATGTATGTTAGTGTCACGTCACACCGGCGAGCGGTGTGTTTGTGCATTGGAAAACATACCAAAACACAATTCCCAGAAAAGGGCGAGTCTTAAAAAGATCCATGACAATATTGTGTGTATTTACATGTTGCGTCCGCATGGTGTGATCCTCGTCTTTGCACAGACCACGATGCTTTGGGCTCTATGAGAAAAAACCAAGATCCATGCAAGCATTGACTCCCTTTATAAAAGGAAACCAAGTAAATTAATATTTCACGACTTTTCAAAATCAGCCAACATATCGATAAAATGTATGTCGATCAGTGACATGTCATACCATGCGTGTCTTGTGTATGCGTGATGGCGGTGCTAGCTGCCCAGTTGGGAACCCCAAGAAGAAGGTATGATGAGCACATCGGCAAGTTTTTCCTTAGTATGAAACCAAGGTTTAATCGACCAGTAGGAGAAAGAAACCACTTGCTGAAGGTTGATGCTAGCTGGCTTTTGGCAGGGCGCACTACCGGCGTCAGCATCAACATGATGGACCGGGGTCCATAGTTCACTAGAGGTGTCTCTCCATAAAGATAAATAACATGTTGGGTAAACAAATTATAGTTGGGCAATTGACAGAATAAAGAATGCAAAGCAATGCATGTACATGTCATGAAGATCACTATGAGATTCACTTGGGCATTACAACATAATACATAGGCCGTAATCCAACTGCATCTATGACTAATAATCCACCCGCCGGATGTCATCCGAGCAACCGTTGGGTATTAAGTTGCAAGCAACAGATTATCGCCTTAAGCAAGTGTGTAATGTAAACAATACAAATGTCCTTGAACACAAGATTATTGTTTTCTCCCTAGTAGCAACAACACATCTACAACCTTAGAAGTTATTGTCACTCTCCCAGATTACTAGAGGCATGAACCCACTATCGAGCATAAATACTCCCTCTTGGAGTCACTAGCATCTACTCGGCCAAGATATCTACTAGCAACGGAGAGCATGCAAGATCATAAACAACATAGAGATGATAATTCACAAATCAACTTGACATAGTACTCAATATTCATCAGATCCCAACAAACACAACATGTAGAATTACATAACGATGATCTTGATCATGATAGGCAGCTCACAAGATCTAAACATGAAGCACATGGAGGAGAAGACATCCATCTAGCTACTGCCATGGACCCATAGTCCAAGGTAGACTACTCACACATCACTCCGGAGGCAGGCATGGTGATGAAGAAGGCCTCCGGTGTTGATTCCCCTCTCCGGTAGGGTGCCGGGAAGAGCTTCTGGACTCTCCTGATCTCGCGTCGATGACGACGGCGGCTTGCGGTATGTTTTCTGGAAAAGTGTTCGGGCCCTTAGGGTTTTCTCGATGAAGGGAATAAATAGGCGGAAGGGCGATGTCAGGAGGTGGACCAGGTGGTGACACCACCTGGTGGCGCGGCCTAGGGATGGCCCGCGCCAGCACCTGGTGTGGCTGCCCCTTGGTCCGCCTCTAGCTCTCCTTTGGACTCCATCTTCATGTCAGGTAATTAGGAACTTTATCTTTTGTTTCGTCCAATTCCGAGAATATTTCATGTGTAACTTTTCTGAAACACAAAAACATCAAAAAACAGGAACTGGCACTGTGGCATCTTGTTAATAGGTTAGTTACAGAAAATGCATAAAAACGCCACGAAGTGTAAACAAAACACTAAGCAAATGGTGTATAAGCAAGCATGGAGCATCAAAAATTATAGATACGTTTGAGACGTATCAAGCATCCCCAAGCTTAACTCCTGCTCGTCCTCGAGTAGGTAAGTGATAACAAAACAATAATTTTTGAGGTGACATGCACCAACACAATCTTGATCAAAACAATGTAAAGCATTGAGTGCTGAGATCAAAGTACTCTAAACATGGGCATAAAAGATATAATCTTGACAATAGAACTTAGCAACCATGTTATAACATGAAAAGTAACAAAAACAAAATATCATGAATACTAATGCAATGAAAGTCATTTGTTTGTTTCGAGCATATAGAAAAACATAGCAAAGTGGTATTCAGCTTGTCCCTCATTGACAAGGGTATAGATGATAGAGCCCGTTACTTGAGTACCTCTGAGGCCCGTTAAGTTAGGCCCAAGTGTAATCCTAGTCGAAATACAAGTTCATGTCGTATACCGATGTTATAATATGTATCGGACCCCTCCCGTTCCTTGAGACCTGGCCACCTATATATAGGGGCTAGGAGAGGACGGTGAGGGCCAGATTGAAAGCAAGCCAAGTTCACCGCCAAGTTTACTTTCGATATACACCTTGTTTGACTGATTTACCTTCGAGTTCATCCGACGCCCTATTCCCCCGATCCTAAGTCCTTCATCTAGGACATTTGTCAAGTTAACCCTCATCAATTGGCACCGACCGTGGGGACTCTAGGCGTTGGAATCATGAATTCGACGGCTTTTTTGCTTTTAGCCAACAACAATTCAGAAGTCGACAAAAACCAGATATCCTTTGGAACCGTCAATTTTCAACCTCACTAGTCAAACTTCACTCCAATATTCAAGAGAATGGATCAAGATATGGACCTGACGATCGGAAGTCTAAATTTTTGCGTCGGATCTTTAGGTTCGATTCGCCTCAAATCCGGTGAAACCGGGTCCGTCGGCAAGCGAATCCAAGATAGTTGCAGTGTCAGAATCATCAGTGGGCTCTTCCAGCAAGGTAAACTCGCCGGTCAGCTTCGCAGCAATAGAAATAGAAGAAGGAAAAATCACAAAAGTCGACGAAACCATGGAGAATTTCGACTTAGGAGATCAACTTGAAGACCTCATGATCTGCCATGATGATACTTCAGACAAATCAACAGACACCTGGAAGACAGGATTAGAGCTTCATGAGGATGACGATTCAATCTTCTCAAACTTCAACAGCAAGTTCGATAATCGGTACCAAGTACTCGCTATTATAGGAGACAACTCAGAAGAACTCGACGAAAATAACAATCCAGTGCTCAACCCAGCAAACGTAAACAGAGGAGCCAATCACTTAGCAGAAGGAGAAACCGCAGATTCCCTTGCAAGCAGGGAGAAAGTTTGACTATCAGTCGAAGAGTCGAGGATAATCAAAATAGCCGTGGAGCATGGCACTGATACGTCTCAAACGTATCTATAATTTTTGATGCTCCATGGTTGTTTTTACACTATTTGCTTAGCGTTTCGTTACACTTCGTGGCATTTTTATGCATTTTACGGAACTAACCTATTAACAAGATGCCACAGTGCCAGTTCCCTGTTTTCTGCTGTTTTTGTGTTTCAGAAAAGTTACACAGGAAATATTCTCGGAATTGGACGAAACAAAAGCCGAACATCCAGATATTTACCGCGGCTTCTGATGTCTACGCACGTGTCTGTTCTTGTAGACACTTGTTGGGCCTCCAAGTGCAGAGGTTTGTAGAGCAGCAGCAAGTTTCCCTTAAGTGGATCACCCAAGGTTTATCGAACTTAGGGAGGAAGAGGTCAAAGCTATCCCTCTCAAGCAACCCTGCAATTACGATACAGAAAGTCTCTTGTGTCCCCAACACACCCAATACACCTGTCAGATGTATAGGTGCACTAGTTCGGCGAAGAGATAGTAAAATACAAGCGGTAGTGATGATTATAAGTAGCAAACGGGATGTGAAATAAATATCGCTGCAAGCAAACAAGTAACAAAATAGCAAGTAAACGGTGTGCAATGCTTGGAAACAAGGCCTAGGGATCATACTTTCACTAGTGGACACACTCCCAACAATATAACATGACTGAACAAATAACTTCTCTTTGCTAAGGTACTCTGAATTACTCTCCTATTGAATAACACTAATCATTGCGTAGTGGCTACAGAAGGACCCCTTAAAGTTCATCAAGTACTTGACAAACACCACTCATAGCGATACCAAAATCAGATCACAACTCAAGATAGAAATCATTGCAACTTAAACCAAGTACTAACACGGTGCACACACTGTCAACATTACACCATGAAAGGAGGAATAGATCACTCAAACTATCATAGCAATAATTATTCTCATAATCCACAAGAGATCACAATCATAGCCTAAACCAAGTACCACCATGATGCACGCACTGTCACCGTTACACCATAGCAGGAGGAATAGATTACTTTAATAACATTGCTAGAGTACACAAAATATCTGAATAATAACATGTACTTGTTCAACATGATACAAAGCTCACGATCACATAAAGATCACATCATGGGAGAGAGAGGTGAACCACATAGCTACCGGTAGAGCCCTTAGCCCCGGGGATGAACTACTCCCTCCTCATCATAGGAGACAGCAAGGTTGATGGAGATGGCGGTGAGGTCGATGGAGACGGCGGAGACGGCGATGGAGACCGATGGAGATGGCTCCGGGGGCACTTCCTCGTCCCGGCAGGGTGCCGGAACAGAGACTTCTGTCCCCCGAAATTCGTCGACGGCGGCGGCGGAGCTACGGAACTGTTTCTGGAAAATTGCCGAATCCTCTAGGGTTTTCCGTCCCGAGGCTTCTTATAGGCGAAGGGGCGATGTCAGAGGAGGGCCAGGGCCTCCTCACACATGGCTGGCGCGGCCAGGGGCCTGGCCGCGCCACCTGTGTGTGTGGGGCCCCTGTGGCCCACCTCCTACTCCTCTTCGGATCTCTGGAAGCTTCCGGGTAAAATAAGACTTCTGGCTTTGGTTTCGTCCAATTCCGAGAATATTTCCTGTGTATCACTTTTGAAACACAAAAACAGCAGAAAACAGGGAACTGGCACTGTGGCACTTGTTAATAAGTTAGTTCCGGAAAATGCATAAAAGTGCCACTAAGTGTAACGAAACAATAGGCAAATGGTGTAAAAACAAGCATGGAGCATCAAAAATTATAGATACGTTTGAGACGTATCAAGCATCCCCAAGCTTAACTCCTGCTCGTCCTCGAGTAGGTAAGTGATAACAAAAGAATAATTTTTGAGGTGACATGCACCTACACAATCTCGATCATATATGTAAGCGTTGTGCGCTGGGATCAAAAGAACTTAAAACATGGGCATGAAAGACATAATCTTGATAGAAGAAACTTAGCAACCATGTTATAACATGAAAATGAACACAAACAAAAGATCATGAAAATGAAACAATGAAAGTCAAACGTGTGTTCAAATCATAAGGAAAAACATACAAATGGTTTTCAGCTTGTCCTTCATGGAGAGCAAAACATAAATGCATAGGACACCTTCAAGTTTAAGAGGGCGACTAGATACAAATAATTTGAGAACAAGTGAAACCAACAATATGAATCAATCAATGAAAACTTTGGGACAATGCACATTATACTCAGAATGACAACTATGCTCTCTTAATGGTGCATAAAGATAGAAGGTGGTGACTCAACATAAAAGTAAAAGAAAGACCCTTCGCGGAGGGAAGCAGTGATTAAACATGTGCTAGAGCTTTTCATTTGTAAAACAGAGAGATAAAAATTGGTTTTGAGAGGTGGTTGTCTTTGTCAACGACTGGCAATGGGGTTCTTACTATCTTCCATACAAAAATGAAGCAAGTTTTTGAGAGAGGGATTGGCACTTTTGTGCTCTTTTTATAAAACTTGGCACTCCTCCCCACCTTTTTTTCCTTTCACAAACCATGGCTAACCGATTCCATTGGGTGCCCACCAACATTCACTTTCCATGGAGGAGTGCCTTTTTTCTTTCTTTTTTTTCTTTTTTTCTTTTTGGAATAAGCAATATGGAAGATAGCAAATCCGACCACTACGTCCCCATTAGCTGAAAACAGTGTTACAAAACGAGAAGTATTTTGAAGGTTTTTTGAAAGGTAGCACACGAAATTTTTACTTTGGAATGGCTTACAAATACCATGCATAGGAATTTATAGTGGACACAATGGCAAACTTGGTTTTTGGGAGTTGGATGCATGAGTAGAGCTCATACTCAGTACAAAGTGAGGGCTAGCAAAAGACTGGGAGCGACCAACTAAGAGAGCAATAATGGCCATAATCATGCAAAGCGACAAAGCGACATTAAAAGAAGCATAAGATGGCATCAAAAGTCAAAAACTAAATGATCATAGAGGCTATTGGCGACTTTGTAAGAGTCTAACATGTGTGAGCATGTGCCAAGTCAACCCAAATAAAGCATCAAGGAGAAAACCAAAATAATGCTTCCATACAATAAAAACAGCGCATGATTTTTTCAAAGGCTCATTAAGCAATCTCAGTTATTTGAGACAAGTCATGCTACAGCAAAACCACTAAGCATACTATCAAAAAGATATCAAGCATGACATGAAAAAGCCCAAGCCGCAGTCTACACAAGCTCCTTCTTGTACCACTATTTTGCACAAAGCTTTTTCTCTTTTCCAACACCATTTAAAAAATTTATAAACACCTCTTTTGATGAAAACCAATAAAGATCAGAGGCAAAAATACACCTTGATAAACAAATATAAGAAGATCTGAACGCAAATCAAGGCGAAAACGAAAACCAAAAGCAGTAGCAGAAAAAGAAGAACACCCGGTGAAATTATAAGAATGAAAAACGGAGTGTTCTTGGCAAATGAAAACGAGTTCATCTCCTCCAAAAGAAACATGATGTGATCTAACCAATTATTGCAGCAAACAAAACTAAACTAACTAAGAAAACTAAAACAACTGACGCTCCAAGAAAAACACATAGTGCATGAAGCAATAAAAATATAGTGTCTTGAAAGGTGACCTGATTTTTGCCGATGAAGAAGGGGTGCCTCGGGGGCATCCCCAAGCTTTGACGCTTGTACTTCTTGGATATTTCTTGGGGTGATGCATGGGCATCCCCAAGCTTGAGCTTTTGTCCATTCTTCAACTCATCTCATCATTCTCCAATCCCTACACTTGAAAACTTCCTTCATACAAAACTAAACACAATTCAATTAGCAACATTAGTGTAAGCATAAAATATATTCAACCTCTTTTAGCTTCAGGTTTTAACCCAAAACCACCACATATAAAGTATATACTACTGTAGCAACTTCCACAAGAGTTCCATGATCAAAAAGAACTCAAAAGAAAGCGATAAAGTGGCAAAAACAAATATTGGCAGAAATCTGTCAAAACTGGACAGCTGACAATGGACGAATTTTTGAGGGATTTTCTGTTGCTCAAATCAGAAAGTGTTCAACTAAGAAAAGTTTGGATATAACCTGGGGCATATGCACAAGAAATCGCAGGTCCAAAAGATAAACAGAGAATTTTCACGAATTTTTACGGTGTAGCACCGAAAACAGTTTCAGGACAGCAACATCCCCAAATCTTTACCTCACTCAAATTAGAGGCTTATCTTGGCACAAAAACGAAATAAACAAGATAAGGAGCGGTCATTACAGTAGTAATGACTTCCAAGACTCAAATAAAAGAAAAAGTACTGAAAGTAAAAACATTGGGTTATCTCCCAAGAGTGCTTTTCTTTAACGCCTTTGAGCTAGGCGCAGTGATTTGCAAAGATGCTCATGTGGGCGCCATATAAAAGCTTGAGGCAAAGGCGCCATATAGGAACTTAAAGCAATAGAGAGCATCAAAAAAGCAAATGTGAAAGACATTTATATCTGAACCACTTCCTATGCATAGGAATCTTGTAAGAAAATAAATCAACGAGGCACATAGTAGCAAGCATGGATAGATAAAACAAGTGCCACTTCAAGATTTGCAACATAAAGAGGGGAAACTTAATATTGTTGATATCCATCAAACCATATTTCCCTCTCTCATAATAACTTTCAGTAGCATCATGAATATAACTAACAATATAACTATCACATAAAACATCCCTATCATGAGCCACATGCATAAAAGAATTAATACTCACCACAGGAACAATAGTAGTAGGAGAAAATTCAACAGAATAATTATTCTCATCACCATAATCATCATAAATAGGAGGCATATTGTAATCATAACTAATTTTATCCTCAATAGTAGGTGAACTGAAAATATTATACTCATCATCACAAGCTAGAGAACTACTATGTCGCAAAGCATACTCATCAAACATATCATCATAAGAAGGAACATCACATAAGGGAGATAAAATATCATCAGAGCAAACTTTCTCCACTAAAGCTGGGGAACTAAAAACATCATGCTTAACAAAACCAGCTTCCCCAAGCTTAGACTTTTCTATAGCATTAGTAACAACGGTGTTCAAAGCATTCATACTAACAACACTATTAGCATGCAAATTAAGCTCCAAAGGTTTTTCAATTTTCTCTTCAAACACTTCATATCTAAACTCAGGAAAAAGACTACAGAACTCACTGTTTTCCATTAAGCCTAACTAGTGAAAATAAAAACAAGAAACAAAAAGATGTAATTGCAGAATCTAAAGGAAATAACTCCGAGCACTCACACAGGAGGATGCGAGTACCTTTTACCTTACCTCCCCGGCAACGGCGCCAGAAAAGAGCTTGATGTCTACGCACTTCTATTCTTGTAGACACTTGTTGGGCCTCCAAGTGCAGAGGTTTGTAGAACAGCAGCAAGTTTCCCTTAAGTGGATCACCCAAGGTTTATCGAACTCAGGGAGGTTAGAGGTCAAAGCTATCCCTCTCAAGCAACCCTGCAATTACGATACAGAAAGTCTCTTGTGTCCCCAACACACCCAATACACTTGTCAGATGTATAGGTGCACTAGTTCGGCGAAGAGATAGTGAAATACAAGTGGTATAGATGATTATAAGTAGCAAACGGGATGTGAAATAAATATCGCTGCAAGCAAACAAGTAACAAAATAGCAAGTAAACGGTGTGCAATGCTTGGAAACAAGGCCTAGGGATCATACTTTCACTAGTGGACACACTCCCAACAATATAACATGACTGAACAAATAACTTCTCTTTGCTAAGGTACTCTGAATTACTCTCCTATTGAATAACACTAATCATTGCGTAGTGGCTACAGAAGCACCCCTTAAAGTTCATCAAGTACTTGACAAACACCACTCATAGCGATACCCAAATCAGATCACAACTCAAGATAGAAATCATTGCAACTTAAACCAAGTACTAACACGGTGCACACACTGTCAACATTACACCATGAAAGGAGGAATAGATCACTCAAACTATCATAGCAATAATTATTCTCATAATCCACAAGAGATCACAATCATAGCCTAAACCAAGTACCACCATGATGCACGCACTGTCACCGTTACACCATAGCAGGAGGAATAGATTACTTTAATAACATTGCTAGAGTACACAAAATATCTGAATAATAATATGTACTTGTTCAACATGATACAAAGCTCACGATCACATAAAGATCACATCATGGGAGAGAGAGGTGAACCACATAGCTACCGGTAGAGCCCTTAGCCCCGGGGATGAACTACTCCCTCCTCATCATAGGAGACAGCAAGGTTGATGGAGATGGCGGTGAGGTCGATAGAGACGGCGGAGACGGCGATGGAGACCGATGGAGATGGCTCCGGGGGCACTTCCCCATCCCGGCGGGGTGCCGGAACAGAGACTTCTGTCCCCCGAAATTCGTCGACGGCGGCGGCGGAGCTGCGGAACTGTTTCTGGAAAATTGCCGAATCCTCTAGGGTTTTCCGTCCCGAGGCTTCTTATAGGCGAAGGGGCGATGTCAGAGGAGGGCCAGGGCCTCCTCACACATGGCTAGCGCGGCCAGGGGCCTGGCCGCGCCACCTGTGTGTGTGGGGCCCCTGTGGCCCACCTCCTACTCCTCTTCGGATCTCTGGAAGCTTCCGGGTAAAATAAGACTTCTGGCTTTGGTTTCGTCCAATTCCGAGAATATTTCCTGTGTATCACTTCTGAAACACAAAAACAGCAGAAAACAGGGAACTGGCACTGTGGCACTTGTTAATAGGTTAGTTCCGGAAAATGCATAAAAGTGCCACTAAGTGTAACGAAACAATAGGCAAATGGTGTAAAAACAAGCATGGAGCATCAAAAATTATAGATACGTTTGAGACGTATAAGAGAGAGAGGAGAACCACATAGCTACCGGTAGAGCCCTCAGCCCCGGGGATGAACTACTCCCTCCTCATCATAGGAGACAGCAAGGTTGATGGAGATGGCGGTGAGGTCGATGGAGACAGCAGAGACGGCGATGGAGACCGATGGAGATGGCTCCGGGGGCACTTCCCCGTCCCGGCAGGGTGCCGGAACAGGGACTTCTGTCCCCCGAAATTCATCGGCGATGGCGGCAGAGCTGCGGAACTCTTTCTGGAAAATTGCCAACTCTTTTAGGGTTTTCCGTCCCGAGGCTTTATATAGGCTAAGGGGCGTCGTGAGGGGAGGAGCCAGGCGCCCTCACGCGGGGCTCGCGCGGCCAGGGCCCTGGCCGCGCCACCCCTGCGTGTGGGGCCCTGGTGGCCCCCCTCCTACTCTCCTTCAGATCTCTGGAAGCTTCCGGGTAAAATAAGACTTCAGGAACTTGTTTCGTCCAATTCCGAGAATATTTCCTGTGTATCACTTCTGAAACACAAAAACAGCAGAAAACAGGGAACTGGCACTGTGGCAACTCGTTAATAGGTTAGTTCCGGAAAATGCATAAAAGTGCCACGAAGTATAACGAAACAATAGGCAAATGGTGTAAAAACAAGCATGGAGCATCAAAAATTATAGATACGTTTGAGATGTATCAGCATCCCCAAGCTTAACTCCTGCTCGTCCTCGAGTAGGTAAGTGATAACAAAAGAAATAATTTTTGAGGTGACATGCACCTACACAATCTTGATCATATATGTAAGCATTGTGAGCTGGGATCATAAGAACTTAAAACATGGGCATGAAAGATATAATCTTGACAATAAGAACTTAGCAACCATGTTGTAAACATGCAAATGAACACAAACAAAAGATCATGAAAATGAAACAATGAAAGTCAAATGTGTGTTCAAATCATAAGGAAAAACATACAAATGGTTTTCAGCTTGTCCTTCAAAGAGAGCAAAACATAAATGCATAGGACACCTTCAAGTTTAAGAGGGCGACTAGATACAAATAATTTAAGAACAAGTGAAACCAACAATATGAATCAATCAATGAACTTTGGGACAATGCATATCACACTAAGAATGACAACTATGCTCTCTTAATGGTGCATAAAGAAAGAAGGTGGTGACTCAACATAAAAGTAAAATAAAGGCCCTTCGCAGAGGGAAGCAGTGATTGCAAGTTTTATAACCTTCCAAAATTATGGTACTTACCGGCTTTGAGCTCTCATTGCCCCCATCATAAGCATCTTGAATGGTTAAAGTTAATGCGAGAACAATTATGATGCATATGCTTGACAAATCATAAGTTGAAAACCTCGTGTCCCATGAATACGAGTACCCAAACCTCATGCTACTTTACTTAGAGTCCCAAGCAAGGCTCTTGTCATTGTAAGTATATGCATATTATTGAGAACCGCCAATGGGGTACCTCCGTGCCCGATGACATGGAACAAGCCCACACCAAAATGACAGGACAAGCAGACAATGAACACCTCGACATCTCTTTTATTTGCCTTTTGTTTAGCTTTTTATTGTGAGATGAATCGTCGAATGTTCACCATGGGTATGCTGCAAATTTCCACCATGAATTATGCATGGCTTAGATTGGCGGCCCGGCGTTTCCCTAACACATATACAAACTCCATGATCCCCACAAGATTCCCAATTCATTTCACACCGCGGGCATCCATAAACAAAAGATCACGATATCAACTCAAATAAGAAGTGCAATGTTGAAAGCTTGCCCCATGACAGCATGGATGGGCTAGAATTCAACTTACAACTTGCAAGCATAACAACTCAACATAAGAGACCACAATGTCAAATTTTTAAGAACAGGAAAAAGTAAAGTGTGCCTTCCGGTTCGTGAGAGCTTTACTGACCGAATTTCGCATAACACTGGTAAGAGTTTAATTTGAAGAGAAAATAAAAGCAAGTCAAATTTACTTGGAATAGCAAATTGCTAGTAGGTATGTATGGTGGACACTTTGGAAAACTTTGGCTTTTAGGAGTTGGATGCACGAGTAGAGCTCATACTCAGTACAAGGCGAGGGCTAGCAAAAGACTGGGAGCGACCAACTAAGAGAGCAATAATGGCCATAATCATGCAAAGCGACAAAGCGACATTAAAAGAAGCATATGATGGCATCAAAAGTCAAAAACTAAATGATCATGAAGGCTATTGGCGACTTTGTAAGAGTCTAACATGTGTGAGCATGCGCCAAGTCAACCCAAATAAAGCATCAAGGAGAAAACCAAAATAATGCTTCCATACAATAAAAACAACGCATGATTTTTTCAAAGGCTCATTAAGCAATCTCAGTTATTTGAGACAAGTCATGCTACAGCAAAACCACTAAGCATACTATCAAAAAGACATCAAGCATGACATGAAAAAGCCTAAGCCGCAGTCTACACAAGCTCCTTCTTGTACCACTATTTTGCACAAAGCTTTTTCTCTTTTCCAACACCATTTGAAATTTTTATAAACACCTCTTTTGATGAAAACCAATAAAGATCAGAGGCAAAAATACACCTTCATAAATAAATATAAGAAGATCTGAACGCAAATCAAGGCAAAAACGAAAACCAAAAGCAGTAGCAGAAAAAGAGAACACTCATTGAAACGATAAGAGTGAAAAACAGAGTGTTCTTGGCAAATGAAAAACGGAGTTCATCTCCCTCCAAAACAACATGATGTGATCAAACCATTTATTACAGAAAACAAAACAAAACTAACTAAGAAAACTAAAACAGCTGACGCTCCAAGAAAAACACATAGTTCATGAAGCAATAAAAATATAGTGTCTTGAAAGGTGACCTGATTTTTGCCGATGAAGAAGGGGTGCCTCGGGGGCATCCCCAAGCTTTGACGCTTGTACTTCTTGGATATTTCTTGGGGTGATGCATGGGCATCCCCAAGCTTGAGCTTTTGTCCATTCTTCAACTCATCTCATCATTCTCCAATCCCTACACTTGAAAACTTCCTTCATACAAAACTAAACACAAATCTATTAGCAACATTAGTGTAAGCATAACATATAATCAACCTCTTTTTGCTTCAGGTTTCAACCCAAAACCACCACATATATAGCATATACTACTGTAGCAACTTCTCCAAAAGTTCCATGATCAAAAGAACTCAAAAGAAAGCGATAAAGCGGCAAACACAAATATTGGCAGAAATCTGTCAAAACTGAACAGCTGACAAAGGTCGAATTTTTGAGGGGTTTTCTGTTGCTCAAATCAAAAAGTGTTCAACTAAAAAAAGTTTGGATATAACCTGGGGCATATGAACAAGAAATCGCAGGTCCAAAAAATATACAGAGAATTTATACGAATTTTTACGGTGCAGCACCGAAAATAGTTTCAGGACAGCAACAACCCCAAATCTTTACCTCACTCAAATTAGAGGCTTCTCTTGGCACAACAACGAAATAAACAAGATAAGGAGCGGTCACTACAGTAGTAATGACTTCCAAGACTCAAATAAAATAAAAATTACTGAAAAGAAAACATTGGGTTATCTCCCAAGAGTGCTTTTCTTTAACGCCTTTGAGCTAGGCGCAGTAATTTGCAAAGATGCTCATGTGGGCGCCATATAAGAGCTTGAGGCAAAGGCGCCATATAGGAACTTAAAGCAATAGAGAGCATCAAAAAGCAAATGTGAAAGACATTTATATCTGAACCTCTTCCTATGCATAGGAATCTTTTAAGAAAATAAATCAACGAGGCACATAGTAGCAAGCATGGATAGATAAAACAAGTGCCACTTCAAGATTTGCAACATAGAGAGGGGAAACTCAATATTGTTGAGATCCATCAAACCATATTTCCCTCTCTCATAATAACTTTTAGTAGCATCATGAATAGAACTAACAATATAACTATCACATAAAACATCCCTATCATAAGCCACATGCACAAAAGAATTAATACTCACCACAGGAACAATAGTAATAGGAGCAGATTCAACAGAATAATTATTCTCATCACCATAATTATCATAAATAGGAGGCATATTGTAATCATAACTAATTTTATCCTCAATAGTAGGTGAACTGAAAATATTATACTCATCATCATAACCATCATAAACTAGAGGTTCAGTATCATCACAAGCTAAAGAATAGCTATTTCGCAAAGCATATTCTTCAAACATATCATCATAAGAAGGAACATCACATATGGGAGATAAAATATTGTCAGAACAAACTTTCTCCACTTAAGCTGGGGAACTAAAAATATCATGCTTAACAAAACCAGCTTCCCCAAGCTTAGACTTTTCTATAGCATTATCAACAACGGTGTTCAAAGCATTCATACTAACAACACTATTAGCATGCAAATTAAGCTCCAAAGGTTTTTCAATTTTCTCTTCAAACACTTCATATCTAAACTCAGGAAAAAGACTACAGTACTCATTGTTTTCCATTAAGCCTAACTAGTGAAAATAAAAACAAGAAACAAAAAGATGTAATTGCAGAATCTAAAGGAAATAACTCCGAGCACTCACTAGCGACTAAAAGACTTAGTAGCCAAAGGATGTGAGTACCTTTTACCTTACCTCCCCGGCAACGGCGCCAGAAAAGATCTTGATGTCTACACACGCGTCTGTTCTTGTAGACACTTGTTGGGCCTCCAAGTGCAGAGGTTTGTAGAGCAGCAGCAAGTTTCCCTTAAGTGGATCACCCAAGGTTTATCGAACTCAGGGAGGAAGAGGTCAAAGCTATCCCTCTCAAGCAACCCTGCAATTACGATACAGAAAGTCTCTTGTGTCCCCAACACACCCAATACACCTGTCAGATGTATAGGTGCACTAGTTCGGCGAAGAGATAGTAAAATACAAGCGGTAGTGATGATTATAAGTAGTAACTGTGATATGAAATAAGTATCGCTGCGAGCAAACATGTAACAAAACATCAAGTAAACGGTGTGCAAAGCTTGGAAACAAGGCCTAGGGATCATACTTTCACTAGTGGGCACACTCCCAACAATATAACATGAATGAACAAATAAATAACTTCTCTCCACTATGGTACTCTGAATTACTCTCCTATTGAATAACACTAATCATTGTGTAGTGGCTACAGAAGCACCCCTTAAAGTTCATCAAGTACTTGACAAACACCACTCATAGAGATATCCAAATCAAAGCACAACTCAAGATAAATATTATTGCAACTTAGACCAAGTACTAACACGGTGCACACACTGTCAACATTACACCATGAAAGGAGGAATAGATCACTTCAATACTATCATAGTAATAATTCTCTCATAATCCACAAGAGATCACAATCATAGCCTAAACCAAGTACCACCATGATGCACGCACTGTAACTGTTACACCATGGCAGGAGGAATAGATTACTTTAATAACACCACTAGAGTACACATAATATCTGAATAATAACATCTACTTGTTCAACATGATACAAAGCTCACGATCACATAAAGATCACATCATGGGAGAGAGAGGTGAACCACATAGCTACCGGTAGAGCCCTCAGCCCCGGGGATGAACTACTCCCTCCTCATCATAGGAGACAACAAGGTTGATGGAGATGGCGGTGAGGTCAATGGAGACGGCGGAGACGGCGATGGAGACCGATGGAGATGGCTCCGGGGGCACTTCCCCGTCCCGGCAGGGTGTCGGAACAGAGACTTCTGTCCCCCAAAATTCGTCGGCGATGGCGGCAGAGCTGCGGAACTCTTTCTGGAAAATTGCCGACTCTTTTAGGGTTTTCCGTCCCGAGGCTTTATATAGGCGAAGGGGCGTCGTTAGGGGAGGAGCCAGGCGCCCTCACGCGGGGCTCGCGCGGCCAGGGCCCTGGTCGCGCCACCCCTGTGTGTGGGGCCCTGGTGGCCCCCCTCCTACTCTCCTTCGGATCTCTGGAAGCTTCCGGGTAAAATAAGACTTCAGGAACTTGTTTCGTCCAATTCCGAGAATATTTCCTGTGTATCACTTCTGAAACACAAAAACAGCAGAAAACAGGGAACTGGCACTGTGGCAACTCGTTAATAGGTTAGTTCCGGAAAATGCATAAAAGTGCCACGAAGTGTAACGAAACAATAGGCAAATGGTGTAAAAACAAGCATGGAGCATCAAAAATTATAGATACGTTTGAGACGTATCAGCTTCCAGAGAACCGAAGAGGAGACGGAACGGATCTAGGAGGCGGCCTCACCACCAGGGGGCGCAGCCCAGGGCCTGGCCGCACCGCCCTACAGTGAGAGCCCCCTGGTCCACTTCTGACGCTGCCCCTTCGCCTATAAAGACCCCCCAATGGGAAAAACCTAAACACCTGATCACTTTTCTAGAAACACATCGCGATCCGCCGCCGTCGTCGACCCGAGATCGGGAGGGTCCAGAAGCTCTTCCTGGCACCCTGCCGGAGAGGGGAATCGCCACCGGAGGTCTTCTTCATCGCCATGCTTGCCTCTGGCGCGATGAGTGAGTAGTCTACCTTGGACTATGGGTTCATAGCAGTAGCTAGATGGTTGTCTTCTCCACCATGTGCTTCATGTTTAGATCTCGTGAGATGCTTTACATGATCGAGATCACCGTTATGTAATTCTACATGTTGTGTTTGTTGGGATCCGATGAATATTGGTGTTATGATTGAGTTGATGTGCTGAATATTATCTTATGTTATCTCTATGTTGTTTATGATCTTGCATGCTCTCCGTTGTTAGTAGCTATCTTGGCCGAGTAGATACTAGTGACTCCAAGGGGGGGTATTTATGCTTGATAGTTGGGTTCATGCCTCTATTCAATTTGGGGGAGTGATAGAAACCTCTAAGGTTGTAGATGTGCTGCTGCCACTAGGGAGAAAACAACATTCTTATATCCAAGGGCATATGCTTTGTTTACATTACACACTTTGCTTGATGCAGTTATCTGTTGTTCGCAACTTAATACTTGTGGATTTCTCGGATTGATTCCCCACGAGTGGATTATTAGTCATAGATGCAGTTGGATGGCGGTCTATGTATCTTGTTGTAATGCCCAGAGTAAATCTCATAGTGATCCTCTCGACGTATGCACGTTATCTTTATTCTATCAATTGTCCAACTGTAATTTGTTTACCCAGCATGTGTTATTTTATCTTATGGAGAGACACCACTAGTGAACTATGGACCTCGGTCCTATTTCCTTTATATTGGTGACAAGGGTATAGTTAATAGAGCCCGTCAGTTGAGTACCCCTAAGGCCCGTATAGCTAGGCCCAATTGTAATGATAGTCGAATACGAGTTCCTACCGTATGTCAATATTGTAATCTGTATCGGACCCTACCCGATCCTCGAGACCTGGCCACCTATATAAAGGGGCCAGGAGGGGACGGTGTAGGCCAGATTGAAAGCAAGCCAGGTTAAACACCCAAGTTTACTTTCGACGCACACCTATTTTGACTAACTTTACCTTCGAGTTCATCCGACGCCCTATCTCCCCGATCCTAAGTCCTTCATCTAGGACATTTGTCGAGTTAACCCTCGTCAATTGGCGCCGACCGTGGAGAACTGGGCGTTGGAATCATGAATTCGATGGAATTTTCGCTTTTAGCCAACAACAGTTCGGAACTCGACGGAAATCAAGAGATGGAGTTAACCATTGGAAGTTTGAGCATCATTATCGGGCCATCGGGTTCATCCCGCCTCTCGGATTCGATGAAATCAGATCCGTCGGCAAACAAGCCCGAAACAGAGGAAACGTTGGAATCATCAGAAGACTCTTCCAGCGAGGTAAACTCGCCGGTCAGCTTCGAAAAAGCACCAATCGCAGAAGGCGACAAAATTCGGGAAAATTTCGACTCAGAAGAAAGAGCGTGCCAGACGCACAACAACGCAAAGGACTCCGCCGGGAGAAGCAGCGGCGTCTCCAAAGTACATCAGTTATGCGTTATTATCACTGAAGCAGAAGAAGAAAACAACAGCGAAGGAAGTAAAAAGGTCGACAAGCAAGTCGACAAAATGAAAGAACACAACAAAAAGGAAAAGGAGAAAGTCCACGTTTCGGCTGGCGAATGGAGAATGATCAAATCAGCTATCAATCATGGTACAGAAGTACCCGAAGGATCGAGAAGAGAAGTTCTAATGGGCTATCAGTATGCATTATACCAACATAGGAAGAAACTAAGGGAGGAAAGAGACATGGTTTTTCAAGACAATAACAGTGTATCAAAGGAGGAATACTGGGAAGACTATAATGAAGATTCAGAGTACAGCAGAGAAAGGCACGGAGACCCAAAGCACAATAGAGGGGTGACGGCGCGCAGCGAAGAAGAAAGGTACTCAAGGAGCCCTACCCCACAGTCAGAAGAGGAGGAAGACGACTTCATACAAGAAACGCCAGAAGCAGCATTGATAGCAGCACAAGCGTATTTACTAACTACAAGGCCAGAACCTGGGGACCCGCGAGAATATATGCACCAAGCCGCGATACGAAGTCTTGGAATAGTGGAAAGCAAGATCAGGGAAAAAGGCCCAGAGACAAAGTCGACAAGCTGCAAGGAAAAGGAGAAGTTCAGATACAACTTCGCAGATAACGAGTACAGCGAGTCATCAGAAGAGGAAAGGCGACAGAAGAGGAAAGAGGACGCAAGAAATATAATAGCGCAAGCTCGGGTAAACAAATCACATCATGCTTGGAGGGAAGAAAATTATGAAGACGACGATAAAGAGATGGGTGCGTTATGCTTTACCCGCAGGGTTCACAAAACGCGGGTACCCAAAGGATTCAAACTGCCACACGACCAGCATAAGTATGACGGGTCACAAGAGCCTACCCTATGGTTATCAGACTATCTGCAGGCAGTACAGATATTGGGGGGAACAAAGGCGACTGCAATGCAAAGTTTGCAGCTACACCTCACCGGCGCAGCACGGTCCTGGTTGAATACCCTACCCAACGAATCCATCGGAAGTTGGGGGGAACTCGAAAGTCAATTCGCAAGAAATTTTCGTTCAACATACAAGCGCCCAGCATCACTGGAGGAAGTTAAGGCGTGCGTGCAGAGGAAAGGCGAAACTCTACGTTCTTATATACAACGCTGGAGTATAATCAAAAACTCAGCAGAGGACGTCTCCGACGAACGAGCAATAGACGCCTTCGCAGCCGGACTTCGTCGCTCAGATCTCGTGGAGGAAATAGGAAGAACAAGACCTACGACAGTAGCCGAATTAATAGGAACAAGCCAACAAATTCGCTGATGGAGAGGACGCATATAACAACAAAAGAGGACGTTCACCAGAAGTCAATAGAATAAGTAGACAGAGGAGACGACACCGCAGCAGGGGTAACCAAGAAAGGCGAAGTCAGGTAGCCGCGGGCTACGTAGTAGAAGAAGAGGAAGGATATGAAAGTAGGAGGTTTCAAGCAAAAGGAGTAGAAAAATCAAGATACTCCGGTCCTTCGGCCGAGGATATGCTACACGGACCTTGTCGAATCCACTACGCATATCTCGACGGGAAAAGAGTCTCAAATCACCAGATGAAGGATTGTAGAACATTCCTAAGGCTGCAAAGCGCCATGGGCTCAAGCCAAGGAGGGAGGCAAGGAGAAAAACACAGAAGTCAAGGATATCAAACGTAAAGGCTAGCAAGGCACCTAGAGTCAAAAGTTTACATATCAGCCATGATTCAACCGGTGCCCAAGTCAAAGAAAGAGCGAAAGAGCATATCCACGCAAGTAAACCTAGCAATATCATCACCACCAGCTACCACAAAGTACCTACGGTGGTCAGATCAACCAGTTAAGTTCAGTAGAGCAGACCACCCGAGAAAAGTTCCCAGGCCAGGCCACTCGCCTATGGTTTTAAAGGCGCAAATAGGAGGATACGACATCGGAAGAGTATTCATGGATGCAGGGAGTAGCATAAACTTAATATATGCTAGAACCTTAAAGGCAATGTGCGTCTCGCTATCGAGTCTGAAGCCAACAGATTGCTCCTTCCACGGAATAGTACCGGGAGCCGCAAACTACCCTTTGGGAAGAATAGAACTCGACGTCTGCTTTGGCAGTAGCGGCAACTACCGAAGAGAGAAGCTGGAATTCGAAGTTATGGACTGGCCATCACAATACCAATCCTGGGGCGCCTAGCATTTGCAAAATTCATGGCAGTACCACACTACGCGTATCTTACGCTAAAAATTCCAGGACTCAAAGGAACAATTACAGTACAAGGGAGCTTTGAAGTAGCCAACACATGTGACAGAGAATTCAATAGGATGGCGCAAACCTTCGGCATGACAGCGGAATATGAGAGGTTAAAAGGAGAAACGGATCATAATGTGCTACCCGACGTTGGACGATCCCTGCCAGATCAGGCTTTCGACACAACTCAGGACTCGAAGAAAATCCAGGTCCACCCTACAGATCCAAACAAGACGACATCAATTGCGGTGAACTTGGATCCCGCATAGGAAGGCGTGCTCATCGAGTTCCTCTGTGAGCGCTGAGAAATCTTCGCCTGGTGTCCATCGGACATGCCAGGGGTTCCCAGGGAACTCGTCGAGCACGCATTAAATGTAGATCCCAAGGCAAAGCCAGTCAAGCAACCATTGAGACGATTTGATGAACCTAAAAGGAAGGTGATAGCATCAGAATTGCACAGGCTAGAAAATGCCAGATTTATCAGAGAAATCAAAACTTCGAGTTGGGTATCGAACCCAGTCATAGTACCCAAGAAGAACACATACGTACAAAGAGTATGTGTCGACTACACATCTCTCAATAAGCACTGTCCAAAGGATCCCTTCCCTCTACCCCGCATCGATCAGATAATCGATTCAACAGCGGGATGCGCCAGGCTTTCCTTTTTGGACGCGTATTCTGGTTACAATCAGATCAAATTGAAGAAAGAAGACGAAGAAAAGACGGCCTTCATCACACCTTACGGAGTGTTTTGCTACCAAGTAATGCCGTTCGGCCTTAAAAATGCAGGAGCAACTTATCAGCGGATGATGCAAAACTGCCTCGGAAGCCAAATTGGACGCAACATCCAAGTCTACATTGATGATGTAGTCATCACTACAAGAGAGGAGAAATCTTTAATCAGCGACTTGGCAGAAACCTTCGACAACCTGAGCAGGTACAAGCTTAAGCTTAACCCGACAAAGTGTTCCTTCGGCGTATCAGCAGGACAACTTTTGGGGTTCTTGGTATCAGCACGAGGAATAGAGGCAAACCCAGAGAAGATTCAAGCAATCTTAACAATGGGGAAACCCACGAAACTACATGACGTACAGAAACTCGCAGGACGCGTCGCGGCACTAAGTCGCTTCGTTGCTCGACTAGGGGAGAAGGCGCTTCCTTTTTATGCACTTATGAAGAAGTCAGATGATAAATTTGAATGGACAGAAGAAGCAGACGCAGCGTTTGCACAGTTGAAAAAAGTGCTTTCCACGCCACCAGTGCTGGTCGCACCAAAAGAAAAAAAAACACTACTATTGTACATCGCCGCAACCCATCAGGTGGTGAGTACAGTATTAGTAGTCGAAAGAAGCGAAGAAGGAAAAGCGCACGGCGTCCAGAGGCCGGTATATTTCATCAGTGAAGTATTATCTCCGACAAAACAGAGGTACCCGCATTATCAGAAGCTTGCATATAGTGTTTTCACAACTGCACGAAAACTGCGATAGTACTTTGCGGTCCACCCAATTATAGTGGTCAATGAAGCGCCACTATCGAACATATTGAACAATCCTTTAGCAACAGGACGTGTCTCTTTGTGGGGAATCGAGTTATCTCCCATAGACATCACGTACGAAAAAAGGAAGGCGATTAAGTCACAAGTCTTGCCAGATTTTACGGCAGAATGGCTGGAGCTGCAAAGCACGAGACCACCAGACTTATCCAGTACTTGGACAATGTACTTCGACGGTTCTAAGAGAGTTCAAGGCGCAGGCGCAGGAGTGGTCTTGATATCGCCCCATGGCGACAAATTAAAGTATGTCTTAAGGATGAGCTTTCCACAAGCTTCTAATAATGAAGCAGAATACGAGGCTTTATTGCACGGTATGAAGATGGCCAAAGCATGCGGAGCAACTCGCCTAAAAATATTTGGAGATTCCAACCTTGTTGTCCAGCAAGTTATGAACAGGTGAGACACAATCAATGATAACATGATGGCCTACAAGAATTTATATCATTATCTCGAGGGAACATTCGATGGATGCGAAGTCTCGCATATAAGCAGGAATAGTAATGAAGAAGCCGACAATTTGGCAAATATCGGGTCACAGTGCTTACCCGTGCCATCCGGAGTATTTTGGGAAGAGATAGTAGAAAGATCAATAAAAAGTGGAAAAAGTTCGACTACTGCATCAGACTCGGGGGCTACGTCGGAGCCAGAGGAGGTCATGATGATAGAAGAAACATGGATGCAGCCATATCTTGCATACATGATAAATAAACAATTACCAGAAGATGCAGTGGAGGCCAAGAGGATAACTCAAAGATCAAAAGCGTTTGTCGTGTTGCAGGGGAAGTTATACAAGAAGAGTATTATCGGCGTTTTGCAGCGTTATGTAACGCCCCAGGAAGGACAAACAATACTAAAAGATATACACGGTGGAGTATGCGGCCATCATGCTAGCAGCAGAGCAATAGCGGCAAAGGCTTTCCGAGCAGGATTTTATTGGCTAACAGCCATCGAAGACGCAAAAGATATAGTTCGAAAGTGTGAAGCATGTCAAAGATTTGCATCTAGACCGCATGCACCAGCAGCAGAGCTACAAACAATACCATTGTCTTGGCCCTTTGCGCAATGGGGCCTCGATATGGTGGGAAAATTGCACAAGTCCTGGCCAGGAGGACATGTCTACATGCTAGTGGCAGTCGATAAATTTACCAAGTGGGTGGAAGCGGCCCCGGTAACAACTCAAGATTCTACAGCAGCAATCAGCTTCATCAAGTCAATAGTATTCCATTTTGGTGTACCATATAGCATCATCACAGACAACGGGACAAATTTCACTTCAAAGGAATTCAAGAGTTATTGCGAAGGACTAGGGATCAAGCTCAAATTCGCATCTGTGGCGCACCCGAAGACAAATGGGCAAGTTGAAAAAGCCAACGGCCTTATATGTAGTGGGATAAAAAAGAGGCTCTTAGCACCTCTCGAGAAAGCCAAGAGCGCTTGGGTAGAAGAGTTGCCCTCCGTTCTTTGGAGCCTAAGAACTACGCCTAATGCAGCAACTCAAGAAACTCCTTTCTTCCTGGTCCATGGCGCAGAAGCCGTGCTTCCAGTCGAAGTTACACACGAGGCCCCAAGAGTGACGGCATACGACGAGACAACATCGACAGAAGCACTGCAAAATGATGTCGATGCACTAGATGAAGCAAGGGATAAGGCATTAGAAAGAGCCACGCAGTATCAACAGAGTCTACGAAACTACCACAGTAGTCGAGTTCATCCACGATCCTTCGTGGTGGGAGACCTAGTTTTGCGACTCAGGCAAGACAGCCATGGCAAATTGGAGTCCCCTTGGGTGGGACCCTACATCGTCACAGAAGTAATTCCAGGAGGAGCATATCGACTACAAGACAAGAAGACAGGAAAAGACGAGAGTAATCCGTGGAATGCGGAGCAGCTACGACGTTTTTACGCGTGGAATAAATCTAGTGGTATCATTAAACTCGAGTTAACCTTTTGAACCCAGAACATGAGGCCATAGGTCGGGTTCTTTGGGTTAAACTCGACAAAATTGTACAAGTATTTCTACTTCTCCGCTCGGGGGCTTCAACCCTCGGGTCGTACGAACGAAATTTCTATCGCGACGTGGAGACCTTTTTCACTATAAAGGTTGTGTAGACAACCCGATAATATTCAAACAATTTGGTTCACAAAAGAACCCGATATTCTTCATACCAATTGGTTTGCAAAGAACCCGATATATCTCAAGCATACCTCAGAACAGTGACTTGTTTTCTTGGTACTCGCAAAACCATCAAAGAAGAGTACGAATATTCATTACAGATAACACGGCGGCAAGGACATTGTCAAGCGAAATTACATAAAAAGAAGATCCTAATGGAAGTGGACTTCAGCTTCGTACTTCTTCTGGCACTGGGTGCCGTCATAGATCTTGACGTCAAACTTTGACGTGCCGATGTGGAAGTCGAAGGCCATGAAGAAGCCTTGGTGGATGTCGTGGTCTTCTGCAAATTGTGACCAGCCACCCCTCAAGTACTGCTCGCTGTCGCCATCATACCAAACCTCCACCTCGTATGGAGTCCCACTGCCAGACTGTTCACGGAGAACCGCTTACCGCAGTTCCCGCCCATCCATGAACTTGGTGAAATTCAGCGGAAGACGCTGAATCTCACGGCACCATGCCATAGCAATGCAAAAGAAGGAAAAGATTCTGGGAGGAGCAGTGGGAGCAGCAGGAGGAGGGGCGCTTGAACCTGGGGCAGCACCAGTCACTTTGGGCTTACTTTTGCTCCCAGGTGGGTGACCGGGACGACGCTTGGCCGGAACGGTCAGTGACGACCCTGCGGCGGCCGGAGTTGCGTTGTTCTTGTTCATGCTTCCACGAGGGCGACCTCGACCTCGCGGCGCCACCAGAGAGCCAAGGTTCAGACGGGAACCATCTGCATCAGCCATGTGGACAAAGGAAAAGGCTAGGAAAACCCTAGATGGAGGGAGAAGATGATGCGGCGAAGGAGGAATCTGATTAGGGTTTTTACCCTTGCCAGAAGGTGCTTTATTTATAAGCACGTATTATCGGGCCCCCATGCTAAAGCAAGGCCCGTAAACATATTTTACAATAGGAGTTAAATTCTGCACACAGCAGACGATAATACCAAAGAGAAAAAACAAGAAGAGGAGACTGTGGTCGCACGATATGAAAACCTCGACTTGGACTCGGGGGCTTGCAAACAGTAGACGTTAACAGGAGGAAGAAGAACTGAACTTTGAGCCTATGCTTGACTACAAGTATCCAAACATAGCCTCGGGGGCTACTCCCATCGGGAGCGCTGAGCGCGCACCCGATAGAGGATGAGATAATCAATAGTGCAGATGAAGAAAGATTGTCATACAAATTTTGACTACATAGTCGACGAAATACAAAGAGATTACTCCCATCGGGAGCGAAGAAGTTAATTTAAAAGTCTGAAATTCTTTGATTTTACCAGTCAAAAACTTGGCTGCGACATAAGATTCTCGAGTTGCGTTATCGCAACGAAACTCGAATGCCGTGATTTATCACGAAGGTAAGACCCCGGGATCCGTCCCGTGTGGCCTGGTATACGCACATGGATGCGCTCTGCTGGTATGTATCCGTGTCTACAACACGAAGAAAATCCTGGTGGACGCACTGGGTACCCTGAGAATCACTGGGATTCATTCTTTGTAAGTCCTAAATGCGGCAAAAGAGTGGGTTTGACCAGTATCCCGAATTCAAGTCCAAGGGGATTGAATTTGAAGTAGGTGACAAGTATCTGTTCTGGCAGTTAACTGACCTCTTGATCCATGAGAGTTGTCAGGCTTGTTCATCAAAACCCCTTGCGAAAGAATATCATGAAAATAAGTCGAAAGACCAAGTCGAAGATTTGAAGATAAGAAGAAGTCGAAGAATTGATCAAGTCGAAGATTTAAAGATTAGAGATTCAACCCGAATCTGCAATTCTGGTAGAATCTCAGGGGCTACTGACAAGGGTATAGTTAATAGACCCGTTAGTTGAGTACCCCTAAGGCCCGTATAGCTAGGCCCAATTGTAATGATAGTCGAATACGAGTTCCTACCGTATGTCGATATTGTAATCTGTATCGGACCCTACCCGATCCTCGAGACCTGGCCACCTATATAAAGGGGCCAGGAGGGGATGGTGTAGGCCATATTGAAAGCAAGCCAGGTTAAACACCCAAGTTTACTTTCAACGCACACCTATTTCGACTAACTTTACCTTCGAGTTCATCCAACGCCCTATCTCCCCGATCCTAAGTCCTTCATCTAGGACATTTGTTGAGTTAACCCTCGTCAATTGGTATCACCTGTTTACTTTACTCGCACTGTTTACTTTACTCGCATACTACTATTGTTTTCCACTCGATACGCTCATTCCTTTGTTTACAGCAAACTAGTGAGATTGACAACCTCATCGTAAGTTGGGAACAAAGTATTTGGTTGTGTTGTGTGCAGGTTCCGTGTTGCTACTAGTGGAAGGCGTGTCAACAAGTGTCGTAAATGGTGCCCTTGTTGGAGTGTCGTGAAGCTAGCAAGCATCACCTTCTGGAGTTTGGCTTTTTCCTGGATTTGACATACCTTGGTTTCTTACTGAGGGAAAACTGCTGCTTTACTCATCATACCTTCCTCTTGGGTTCCCAACTGGACGGTGATTCATATCAACCGTGCCGCAACAAGCAACAATTTTCTGGTGCCATTGCCGGGGAAAAAGAAGACTTCTGCAAGGGGAGGTTTGCACGCACATCCTTTACTTTGTTTTAAGTTTTGCTTTTACTTTACTTTCACTTGTTTCATTTTATCAAAAACACAAAAAAATTAGTTTCCTTTATAGTTGCTTTTATTTACTTGCTCTTAGTTTTGTTAGAATGAGTAATCCTGAAGTTGAAGTTCGTACCTTTAAGCAACAAGGGAGAGAGAGCTTGAAAGATGCTTGGTACCGTATTAGCAATTCTCATCATAGGTGTACGAAGAAGCATTCTACCATGACCATCCTTAGAAATTTTTATGTTGGTATAACTAGTTGGAATAGGTATGTTCTTGATACTCTTGCAGGAGGTAATTTTCTGGGTACTCCCGCTCTTGAAGCATGCACTTTAATTGAAATTTTAGTGGGAGTACCACCTATTCATATTGTTAAAACTGAGGTCACTTTGGAGAAAGTTTTAGAAAAGCTTAGCTCTTTAGAATTTTTTTTGCCAAATATCCTTGATAATGCTAGCCGTGTTAATGAATTGATAGAAAGTATCGGTAAGAGAATCACCGTTTTAGAGGCTAGTACTACTCTTGATAGTCAAAATCTTAGGATTGGGAAACTGGAGGAATCTATGGATACTTTAAGTTCAATTTTCTCTTCTCTTAAGTTTAAGAAGGAGAAGGATTTTGTTGGAAAAGAGCAAAAATTTATGTATGTTCCCAAGGTGTCTGTGCCTAAACCGCAGCATGTTTTTAAGATTGGTAAGACTTTTAGTTCAACTAAGAGTGACTTGCAGGTTGAATCATCTTTGGGAACCTCTAAAGTGCCTAGTATGGTAAGCGGTGATCTTGAGGAAATAGTTGATCTTGATGCTACTTTCGAAAATACTTGATTCGCACTTTCTGCGCCTAGCTCAAAGGCGTTAAAGAAAAGCACTCTTGGGAGATAACCCAATATTTTACTTTCAGTTCTTTTTCTTTTATTTGAGTCTTGGAAGTTATTACTACTGTAATAACCTCTCCTTATCATTTTTATTTCGTTTTTGTACCAAGAGAAGCCTCTAATTTGAGTGAGGTAAGATTTGGGGATGTTGCTGTCCTGAAACAGATTTCGGTGCTGCACCGTAAAAATTCGTGAAAATTCTCTGTATATTTTTTGGATCCGCGATTTCTTGTGCATATGCCCAAGGTTATATCCAAACTTTCATTAGTTTAACACTTTTTGATTTGAGCAACAGAAAACCCTCTAAAAATTCGACCTTTGTCAGCTGTTCTGTTTTGACAGATTTCTGCCATTATTTGTGTTTGCCGCTCGATCGCTTTCTTTTTGAGTTCTTTTGATCACGGAACTTTTGGGGAAGTTGCTACAGTAGTATATGCTTTATATGTGGTGGTTTTGAGTTGAAACCTGAAGCAAAAATGGGTTGATTCAATGTTATGCTTACACTAATGTTGCTAATAAAATTGTGTTGAGTTTTGTATGAAGGAAGTTTTCAAGTGTAGGGATTGGAGAATGATGAGATGAGTTGAAGAATGGACAAAAGCTCAAGCTTGGGGATGCCCACGCACCCCAAGAAATATCCAAGAGGTACAAGCGTCAAAGCTTGGGGATGCCCCCGAGGCACCCCTTCTTCATCAGCAAAAATCAGGTCACCTTTCAACACACTATATTTTTATTGCTTCATGCACTATGTGTTTTTCTTAGAGCATCCATTGTTTTAGTTTTCAGTTTTATTTAGTTTTGTTTGCTGCAATAAATGGTTGGACTCCAACAAATTCCTTGTGGAGAAGTTGCCTTGCTTTTCATTTGCCATGAACACTCCGTTTTTCACTCTTATCGTTCAACGAGTGTTCTCTTTTTCTGCTACTGCGTTTAGTTTTTGATTTTTGCCTTGATTTTTGTTCAGATCTTGTTATATCTTTGCATCAAGGTGTATTATGACTTCTGATCCATGTTGGTTTTCATCAAAAGAGTTGTTTTAAAAAGGTTCGAATGGTGTTGGAAAAGAGAAAAAGCTTTATGCAAAAAAGTGGTACAAAAAGGTGCTTGTGTAGACTGCGGCCTAGGATTTTGCATGTCGTGCTTGATGTCTTTTTGATAGTATGCTTAGTGGTTTTGCTGTAGAATGATTTGTCTCAAATGACTGAGATTGCTTAATGAGCCTTTAAAAAAATCATGCGTTTTTTTAATTATTTGGAAGCATTATTTTGGTTTTCTCCTTGATGCTTTATTTGGGTTGACTTGGCGCATGCTCACACATGTTAGACTCATACAAAGTCGCCATAAGCCTCTATGATCATTTAGTTTTTGACTTTTGATGTTATCTTGTGCTTTTTTAATGTCGCTTTGTCGCTTTGCATGATTATGGCCATTATTGCTCTCTTAGTTGGTCGCTCCCAGTCTTTTGCTAGCCCTCATTTTGTACTGAGTATGAGCTCTACTCGTGCATCCAACTCCTAAAAACCAAGTTGTTCCAATGTATCCACCATACATACCTATTAGCAATTTGCTATTCCAAAGTACATTTGACTTGCTTTTATCTATCCTTCAAATTAAACTCTTTTTGGTGTTATGCAAAAATTGGTCAGTAAAGCTCTCACGAACCTGATGGCACACTTTACTTTTCTCATTTTAAAATTTGACATTGTGGCTCTCTTATGTTGAGTTGTTATGCTTGCAAGTTGTAAGTTGGAAATTAGCCCAGCCATGCCGTCATGGGGCAAGCTTTCAACATTGCACTTCTTATTTGAGTTGATATCGTGATCTTTTGTTTATGGATACTCGCGATGTGAAACAAGTTGGGAATCTTGCGGGATCATGGAGTTTTTATATGTGTTAGGGAAACGCCTGGGCCGCTAATCTAAGCCATGCATAATTCATGGTGGAAATTTACAGCATGCCCATAGTGGACATTCGACGACGCATCTCACAATAAAAAGCTATACCAATGGTAAATAAAAGAGATGTCGAGGTGTTCATTGTTTGTTTGTCTTGTCATTTTGATGTGGGCTTGTTCCATGTCATCGGGCAGGAGGTACCCCGTTGGCGGTTCTCGATGATACACATATATGTACAATGACAAGAGCCTGCTTAGGACTCTAAGTCGAGTAGCATGAGGTTTGGGTATTCGTACTTCACGGGACACGAGGTTTTCAACTTTTGATTTGTCAAGCATATGCTTCATAATTGTACTCGCATTAACTCTAACCATTCAAGATGCCTATGATGGGGGCAATGAGAGCTCAAAGCTAGTAAGTACCATAATTTTTGAAGGTTTATAAAACTTGCAATCACTGCTTCCCTCTGCGAAGGGCCTTTCTTTTACTTTTATGTTGAGTCACCACCTTCTATCTTTATACACCGTCTAAGAGAGCATAGTTGTCATTCTTAGTATAATGTGCATTGTCCCAAAGTTTTCATTGATTGATTCATGATGTTGGTTTCATTTGTTCTTAAATTATCTGTATCTAGTCGCCCTCTTAAACTTGAAGGTGTCCTATGCATTTATGTTTTGCTCTCTCATGAAGGACAAGCTGAAAACCATTTGTATGTTTTTCCATATGATTTGAACACACGTTTGACTTTCATTGTTTCATTTTCATGATCTTTCGTTTGTGTTCTTTTTCATGTTATAACATGGTTGCTAAGTTTCTTCTATCAAGAATATATATCTTTCATGCCCATGTTTTAAGTTCTTTTGATCCCACCACACAATGCTTACATAGATGATCAAGATTGTGTAGGTGCATGTCACCTCAAAAATTATTTCTTTTGTTATCACTTACCTACTCGAGGATGAGCAAGAGTTAAGCTTGGGGATGCTGATACGTCTCAAACGTATCTATAATTTTTGATGCTCCATGCTTGTTTTTACACCATTTGCTTAGTGTTTCGTTACACTTCGTGGCATTTTTATGCATTTTCTGGAACTAACCTATTAACAAGATGCCACAGTGCCAGTTCCCTGTTTTCTGTTGTTTTTGTGTTTCAAAAAAGTTACACAGGAAATATTCTCGGAATTGGACGAAACAAAAGCCGAACATCCAGATATTTACTGAAGCTTCCAAAGAACCGAAGAGGAGACAGAACGGAGCCAGGAGGCGGCCTCACCACTAGGGGGCGCGGCCCAGGGCCTGGCCGCGCCGCCCTATGGTGAGAGCCCCCTGGTCCACTTCTGACGCTGCCCCTTCGCCTATAAAGACCCCCCGATGGGAAAAACCTAAATACCTGATCACTTTTCCAGAAACACATCGCGATCCGCCGCCGTCGTCGACCCGAGATCGGGAGGGTCCAGAAGCTCTTCCCAGCACCCTGCCGGAGAGGGGAATCGCCACCGGAGGTCTTCTTCATCGCCATGCTTGCCTCCGGCGCGATGAGTGAGTAGTCTACCTTGGACTATGGGTCCATAGCAGTAGCTAGATGGTTGTCTTCTCCACCATGTGCTTCATGTTTAGATCTCGTGAGCTGCTTTACATGATCGAGATCACCGTTATGTAATTCTACATGTTGTGTTTATTGGGATCCGATGAATATTGGTGTTATGATTGAGTTGATGTGCTAAATATTATCTTATGTTATCTCTATGTTGTTTATGATCTTGCATGCTCTCCGTTGTTAGTAGCTATCTTGGCCGAGTAGATACTAGTGACTCCAAGAGGGGGTATTTATGCTCGATAGTTGGGTTCATGCGTCTATTTAATCTAGGGGAGTGACAGAAACCTCTAAGGTTATAGATGTGCTATTGCCACTAGGGAGAAAACAACATTCTTATGTCCAAGGGCATATGCTTTGTTTACATTACACACTTTGCTTAATGCAGTTATCTGTTGTTCGCAACTTAATACTTGTGGATTTCTCGGATTGATTCCCCACGAGTGGATTATTAGTCATAGATGCAGTTGGATGGCGGTCTATGTATCTTGTTGTAATGCCCAGAGTAAATCTCATAGTGATCCTCTCGACGTATGCACATTATCTTTATTCTATCAATTGCCCAACTGTAATTTGTTTACCCAGCATGTGTTATTTTATCTTATGGAGAGACACCACTAGTGAACTGTGGACCCTGGTCTTATTTCCTTTATATTGCTATCACCTGTTTACTTTACTCGCACTATTTACTTTACTCGCATACTACAATTGTTTTCCACTCGATATGCTCATTCCTTTGTTTACAGCAAACCAGTGAGATTGACAACCTCATCGTAAGTTGGGAACAAAGTATTTGATTGTGTTGTGTGCAGGTTCCGCGTTGCTACTAGTGGAAGGCGTGTCAACAAGTGTCGTAAATGGCGCCCTTGTTGGAGTGTCGCGAAGCTAGCAAGCATCACCTTCTGGAGTTTGGCTTTTTCCTGGATTCGACATACCTTGGTTTTTTACTGAGGGAAAACTGCTACTTTACTCATCATACCTTCCTCTTGGGGTTCCCAACTGGACGGTGATTCACATCAACCGTGCCGCAACAAGCAGGCATGCCAATACCAACAGATACAGGTAAGAATATGTTGTTAGGGTATCATTACGCCTTAAGACAACAATCAAAGGAACTAGCAAAAGAGAGAATTGAAATACAGAAGAGAAGAGATTCAGCCATTGAAGCAAGCGCAGCTTATCACAGAGCACGCAGCGATGCATCATACACAAACATCAGAAGGCATCGTCGACATGGATCAAGGTTTGAAAACCTCGAGTACTCCGAAAGGCAAAGCCTCTCCAAGAACCTCGACTCATCCTTCCTATCGGTCGACGAGCAAGGGAACATTATACCAAAGACACCAGAAGCAGCACTTGTGGCAGCTCAAGCATATTTGCACACAACACGGCCAAATCTAGGAGACCCAAGGGAACACATGCACCGGGCAGCACTGCAAGGATTGAAGATGGTAGGCAACAAATTGTCAGCGAAAGAAGAGGAGGCACACCGCAATAAAGGAACACATAAACCAAGGGCACCACGCCGTCACAATAGTCCTCGGCACAGAAGTGGTAGCCGACGATCTAGAACACCATCACCAAGGCGACACAAAAGCCCAAAGCATGGAGGAACCCGAAGGTCTAGGACTCCCACCAAAGCATATGACTACGAAGACGATGAAAAGGAGATGGGGGCATCGTGCTTTACTCATAGGGTTCACACCACGCCAGTACCCAAGGGTTTCAAACTACCCCATGATCAGCAAAAATACGATGGATCTCAGGAGCCACAGTCATGCCTCTCGGACTATTTACAAGCAATAAAAATATTGGGAGGAACAACGGAAACAGCAATGCAAAGTTTACAATTACACCTCACCGGCGCAGCAAGGTCATGGTTGAGCAAATTAGAAAAAGGAAAAATTGGAAGCTGGGAGGAACTCACAAAGCAGTTCACAAGTAGCTTCAAGTCGACATACAAGTGGCCATCATCGATAGAAGAAGTCAAAGCCTGCGTACAGCAACGCAATGAGACACTAAGGGCGTATATCCAAAGGTGGAGCATTATCAAAAATTCAGCAGTCGAAGTCTCAGACAAAAGAGTAATAGACGCTTTCACGCTCGGGTTGCGACGAGGAGACCTAGTCGAGGAGATGGGCAGAATCAAGCCGAAGACAGTATCCAATCTAATGGATATAGCAAACAGATTTGCAGATGGTGAAGATGCGTGCAACAACAAACGAACACGGTCACCAGAAGACGACAGAGGAAATAAATACGGTGGGCAAAGGAGGAGATCCCGCAACTATGACAACTACGGCTCCCACAGACAAGTAGCCACGGGATACAAAGACAATAGTTATCAAGGAAATGACCGCAGAAACTCGGGATACCGCAGCTATGGAAAAGAAGACTATGGGAGCAGCAAAAGGTTTCAGACAAAATAACCTAGAGAGTCAACCCATCACCAGAGGATATGCTAAACAGACCATGCCATATACACTCCGCCTTCGTTGATGGAAAACGAGTGTCCAGACATGCAATGAAAGATTGCACGACGTTCTTGAAACTACAGGAGGCAGCAATAAGCAAACAAGCTGAAGCAAAGAGACAAGGATACGAAGGGAACACCAACAATGCATCTACAAAAGATCAACAAGCAAACAATGGAGCCTCTCAAGGTCAGGATCAGCCAAATCAGGGACACGACAATGATGGAGGATATGTCCCATCCAAAGGGCACATCACAGCAATGATACAACCAGTGCCAAAGTTGAACAAAGAGGAAAAGAGCATAACTCGCCAAGTCAACCTAGCAGTAACATCGCCTCCAGCAACAACAAAATATTTACACTAGTCGGAACAACCCATAGAATTCAGCAGGGATGATCACCCCATAACAGTACCTCGGTCGGGAAACGCGTCTCTGGTACTCAAAGCTCAAATTGGGACATACGACATCGATAGAGTATTCATGGATGCAGGAAGCGGAATAAATCTTATATACGCAAAGACTCTCCGGGCAATGCACATATCATTAGATTTCCTGAAACCAACCGACTGTTCCTTCCACAGAATCGTCCCAGGGAGTGCTAACTATCCGTTAGGTTGAATAGCAACAACGTTTGCTTTGGGAATCGCCAAAACTACAGAAGAGAGAAGCTCAACTTCGAAGTCATGGACTGGCCATCACAATATCACGCGATCCTCGGGCGACCCACGTTTTCGCGATTCAAGGCAGTGCCTCACTATACTTACCTGGTACTCAAGATGCCAGGACCCAACGGAATTATCACGGTAAAAGGAAGCTTCAAACTCTCGGATTTATGCGACAAGGAATTCCACAAGATGGCCCAAAATTTTGGCATGATGACCAACTACGGAGAACCCAAAGACAAGGCAAAAACCGCGACTATAGGAGCCGCACAACAACTCAAAGGACATCCAGTAGAGCCAGAGGTGAAGAAACTGCGGGTACAGCCGTCAGACCCAGGGGAAGCTACATGAGAAGAGGGAAGGACCTCGGCGACATAGGCAGCAAGTACACACAAGTAAAAGTAGAAAAATAAGGCTATAAAAGCCACAAGCTATCCTAGGACAGTGCCCTCTAGATCCAGAACACGGGTCACTGGCCGGATCTCTTGGGACACCCCATGTATCTTACATTATAAGCATAAATAAAGACAAAGTTTCCTCCTATTCGAGTTTACATGTCTTCAATATCTCAAACGAAATTGCGGTAAATGCACTAAACACAAAACGCCCTGAGAACAAAAAATTCTGGCAAAAGACCCAGAAACGGAAACTCTCGTGTTCTACATACGAAGCATATATACAATAAAAGCATTACAACATTGGTTGGTCCAAATCATCCACTCCAAGGGGATTCAAGTAATGGTACTCATGGAAAAACATGGCATCCTCTCAAAGCAATCTAGCTATGATCCTCCTCGCCGGTTGAAGCGTAGCATCCATATGGACTCGCAGCCTCACGCCCCCTGTGGGATAACTTAGCGACATGGAACTATAATTCAGCCTTGGATGCCACTTGCGTATCCATCCAAGAGCAAAATTGGCACCAGCCACTAAGTTGAGCTCTATCAGCCGATGAATTCGTTGACTAGATTTGAAAACATCGAGTAGCTGCTTAAAGCTTCCTGGCGGAGGATTGCGGGAAGAATAACGGAATACATGGTTGTTAAGGATCTTCGACAACCATCAACAGCCTCCCCAATGTGCTGAGCACGATCCTGTAGAAGAACAACAACACTGCGGCGCCACGGGTCAACCCACAAAGAAGTCGTATCTGTCGATACTTTCTCCAAAGTTGTGATTCGCTCGGCAACTCGACGGTTTTCATCAGCAGGATGTAAGCAAGTATGTGGAAGGTGCAAATTCATCAAAATACAGAGACAAAAGTAGCAGCAATAATTTCGAGAAGGTCTGCGGGAAACCTACACTTCAGCTGCTCACAAGCTGATTCGATGAAGTCAACAATAAAAGAATCACACTCCTTCAGATGTGTAACTTGGGCTACTAGACCCGACACTTTATCTTCTAGAATGGATATCTACTTCATCAAGCCATAAGATTTGTCGGCCTGGTCCATAGCAGTTTTTGCCTGACGCTTCATCAGAGACAAATGACCTTCGAGGTCCGAAATCCTCGACAAGTATTCGGTGCATCGACAAGGAGAACGAGGAGGCGAAGGAATCGCAGAGCGAAACGCATCGGCAGGAGGCGACTCACAACCACGATCCATCGGTCCACCAGTACACCCATGCTGGAAGGCAAGAAGACAAAAGGAAAACAACTCAGAAAAGCAAACAAGCACAACATTTCATAAAGGCGAAGTATTTACAAAGAGTACAGAGTTCCCTGAATGATTTTCAGGCAAAATATGAACGAGTTCGCTACATCAAAAGAAAATAAGACTACAAAGAAAGACTAAATCTATGCCACCTCAGCAGCAGGCTCCGTGGCGGTAGAAGGTGCGGAAGAGGCAGCACCAGCGCTTGGCGGAGGCATCAAAGCACTTGCCACAGGAGTCAAAGAGGTCGGCTTGGAATTCAAAGAAGCCGCTGATGGAGTGATAATTGACACGATGCCTGGTGCATACTTCTTCGCCTTCTCGAAGAAGCCCAGTAGCTCCGAAAGAGGTCGAGCACGAGAAGAGCTAACCTTCTCCCAATCAACCTCCTCGCCGTGCGATTGAGCAAGTGCAATGGCCCCTTCGACACCTTGCTTCACCGAACGGCTCTTCATCGCCAGAATAGGATCTTCGACTGTGTCGAAGGTTGCGGCAAGTTTCTTGAGGTCATCAGCTGGCATATCCACCCTTTTCTTCGGCCACAACCCGACAAACATCCGCGTTAGCATGCGACGAGTCAGCTCGAGAATTTCCCGGACCGATATCCAGTTTAACTCCAGCAAATTCACCGCAGCCATTAGAGGATCTTCATCATTCGGCTGTAAAGGCGCCAAAGATACTCCAGTGCACTCTGCAAAAACACAAAAGACAGAGACAAGAGATAATGAACAAACATCAACAAGTAGAAAATGAGCAAATAGACAAAAAGAGAATAGCACGGTACTTACCACCAGCAAGAGTCGAAATCTGATTGAGGCGTTTGGTTATGGCTTGCTCTCTTTGAACACGCCCCTGATCAGCATCAGCAAGTGCCTTCTCAGCTTTCTTTGCCTTGGCTACTGCTGACTTAGCAGACTTCTCAGCAGCAACCTTGGCAGCAGTAGCAGTGTCCCAAGCCTTTCTGGAGGCATTGAGTTCGGCTTCTAGAGACGCTATGCGAGCATTCGCCACCGTCAAAGCATCTGCAGTATGGAACAGGGAAAGGAAAGGCGAATAAGAAACCATGGAAAGATACATGAGACAAGCAGAAGACACAACATAAAAAAGGGGGCTTACCTCGAGAAGCCTGAGCAGCCTTCAGGAACTCGACGCACTCAGTGCCCAAAGAGACAAAAAATTTCATCAGAACCTGTTAAAGGAAAGCATGAGAAGGAAAATTAGAGCAATAAAAAGAGCAAGCCGCAAGATGCAGTACTTACATCATCAGGAGAACCCACTGGTCGATGGGTGTCAAGGGAAGCGCTCGCCGTCGTCGCCTTCTTCAGACGTTTGGAAGCACGAGAAGAGGTACCCTTCTTAACAGGGGCATCTGGCAACTTCACCACCACAGCAGCCTCTTGAGAAGGCGGCTCATTGGCAGCAAAAGTATCAACAAGGGAAGCAGTGGCAGCATCCCCTTTCGGGTCCTCATCGTCACTAGAAAGAGAACAAAAAGCAAGATAGGTATTTGAATCAGCAAGACTCACGAGTCCAAAAGGTCAAAAATTTCAACTTCAGGAGGATTGGGAGCACAAGGCTCCCTGACCGCAGTTTTGGGAGCAGAGGTACTCAAAGAAAGAAGCTCTTCGACACGTTTCCTCTTCTTATCAAGGCTAGGTTCTTCAGAATGTGCAGGAGGAGGCGATGTAGTTGAACTATTTTCTTCCAGCGAAACTTCGGCATCATCTCCGTCCTGGCTTTCGTCAACATCGGGGGCTTCAGAAGTAGCAGAAACAGGATCAACCTGAATAGGTCCTCCCTCTGGAAGAGGAGGATGGGAAACAAAAGATTGGTGGCCCTGCACAAGAGTAAGTCGCAAAACTGTCAGGAAAGCAGCAACAAAATACAAGAAGGCAAACAAATGAGAAGTTGGTGAATGAAAGAGCACGTACTGCAGGCAAGGGATGCTCGGAGTCGAAGAAATCAGCTGTTAACGCTGGAATCTCATCATCCTTTGTGAGAGTAGTCAAAGCTCTCACTCGTTTGTCGAGATCCTTCTTATCTATGTCCCCTTCGGACACTTGAGAAGAATCCTCCGAGCCAGAGTATGACCACAGCTTGGAAGCACGATGTTGAAGAGGCTGGATTCGCCTATGTAGGAAGAACGCCATGAGCTGCGTCCCCGACAGCGCACCTCCACTCACACTCTTCAGAGCTTGGATGCGGGCCAGCAAAGGCTTGATATTTTCCATCTCAGTTTCCGTAGGAGGAGAATCCCACGATGACAATTTCTTCAGATCTTTATCGGCGTCAAAGGGGGCAATGCCGTATTGGTCAGAGGAAGAATTTTTCTGATCTTTGATATAAAACCACTTCTTCCTCCAACCTTGCATCGAGGCAACCATGTTAAACTCCAAATAATGTGCCTCAGCACGGACAGAAACAACAGCCCCGCCTAGCTCAGGTTTCTTCGATAAAGAGACACTAGGGCAAAGGTGGAAGAGATATTTCTAGAGAGTCCAATGAGGTCCGATCCCCAGGAAAGACTCGCAAAGAGTAACAAAACAAGCGATGTGCAGAATAGAATTTGGCGTAAGCTGGTGAAGCTGCACATCGTAAACGAAGAGAAGCCCACGAAGAAATTCGTGGGCAAGAAAGGATAAACCACGCAAAAGGAAGGCGAGAAATATCACCCGATAGCCGCTCAGGGGATTGGGGATGCGTTCGGTGCTGGGGAAGATGACTTGGTCACCTCCGGCGAGAAATCCATGCTCCTGGGCCTTGGTCAGATCGGATTGCTCGAACTCCGAAGGCACCCAGCTGGTCGACGCATTGGTGATCTTCCTCTTCCCCATCTGGTTCTTGTGAGCGAGACTTTTGACGCACATCTACGGAAGCTACGCTCGGGGGCTGCGAAGGAGCTCAGAAGCGCAAAGGAGGCACAACAATGGTGGCGGCGGAAGGACAAGGAACTGGTAAACAGTAACAGCCCCACTCTCCCCCTTATAAAGCTTCCTGACAAAGGAACGTGGGCTGAGACGTGGCGCAAGAAGCGGAAGCGGTAGCCCACTAACGGGCAGGAACAATTGTAAAATTACTGCGCTGCCCACGAGCAACGGTCAGCACCCAGTCAAATCATAAATAGAGTGATTCTACTAATGACGTCATGAGCGTTCGAGTAAACTGGGAAATAAAAGCAACAAGATACAACGTGACAGCTATGGATACTCATAGAAAAATTCAGCAAAAAGTTTAGCATGCCATTTTGCCTATCAGTGCTGATCAAGAACCCCACGAAATTTGTTATACAAGATAAAGAGGCATCAAGGAAGAAAAACTCCTCTTTGAGTCTATACCCGAATTTTTTTGACTATAGCCTCGGGGGCTACTACTATCGGGAGCGCTGGTCGCCCACCCGACGATATTATCAAATGAGTTGCTATGTGGCGGATGAAGGAGGAAAAATTTACTTGAGCCTATACTCGAAACATGTTTTCGACTATAGCCTCCGGGGCTACTCCCATCGGGAGCGCTGGTCACGCACCCGACGAAGTTCTTAAATTCCTAAGGAAGTAAAAGAAGGCGAAAGAAGACTTGAATAGTGCAATCACTCCAATTGGGAGGGAATTTATATTAGTCAAGGTTAAACAACCCAAAGATTTTCAGAGCTGAAACAGTCAAACAAGGCTGCAACATATGATTCTCGAGTTGCGTCATCGCGACAAAACTCGAATGCCATGATTGAAACATATCGTGAAGGTAAGACCCCAGGATCCGTCCTGTGTGGCTTGGTATACGCACATGGATACGCTCTGCTAGTAATTATCCGTGTCTACGACGCGAAGAAAATCCGGGTGGATGCACTGGGTACCCTGAGAACCACTGGGATTCGTTCTTTGTAAGTCCTAAATGCGGCAAAAGAATGGGTTTGACCAGTTTCCCGGATTCAAGTCCAAGGGGATTGAATTTGAAGTAGGTGACAAGTATCTGCTCCGGTAGTTAACTGGCCTCTTGATCCGTCAGAATTGTCAGACTTGTTCATCAAAACCCCTTGCGAGATAATATAATGGAGGTTAATTATTTTTACAGGAAAAAGAAGAAGTCGAAAGATTGATCAAGTCGAAGATATGAAGATTTGAGATTCAACCCGAATCTGTAATTCTAGTAGAATCTCGAGGGCTACTGACAAGGGTATAGATAATAGAGCCTGTTACTTGAGTACCCCTGAGGACCGTTAAGTTAGGCCCAAGTGTAATCCTAGTCGAAATACGAGTTCATGTCGTATACTGATGTTGTAATATGTATCGGACCCCTCTCGTTCCTTGAGACCTGGCCACCTATATATAGGGGCCAGGAGAGGACGGTGAGGGCCAGATTGAAAGTAAGCCAAGTTCACCGCCAAGTTTACTTTTGATATACACCTTGTTTGACTGATTTACCTTCGAGTTCATCCGACGCCCTATTCCCTCGATCCTAAGTCCTTCATCTAGGACATTTGTCGAGTTAACCCTCGTCACTCATGGAGTAGCGAAACATAAATGCATAGGACACCTTCAAGTTTAAGAGGGCGACTAGATACAAATAATTTGAGAACAAGCAATACCATAATCATGAATCAATCAATAATAAATTTTGGGACTATGCATATTATACTCAGAATGACAACTATGCTCTCTTAGACGGTGCATAAAGGTAGAAGGTGGAGACTAAACATAAAAGTAAAAGATAGGCCCTTCGCAGAGGGAAGCAGGGATTTAACATGTGCTAGAGCTTTTCATTTGTAAAACAGAGATAAAAATTCTTTTGAGAGGTGGTTGTTCTTTGTCAACGACTGGCAATGAGGTTCTTGCTATCTTCCATACTAAACAAGTTGAGAGCGGTTCCGAGTTCTTTGAAAAATTGGCACATACTTGCTCTTTTATAAAGCTTGACACTCCTCCCCACTTTTATTTTCATAAACCATGGCTAACCGAATCATTCGGGTGCCCACCAACTTTCACATACCATGGAGGACTGCCTTTTTTCTTTTTTATTAAGGTTACAATGGTCTGACTAGCTCCCTTGCAAAATTAGTGATGAGCAGATGAAGCATGCAAGTCAAGGGGGTACTTACTACAGTATGGAAGATAACAAACCCGACCACTACGTCCTCATGAGCTGAAAATAGTGTCACAAAATGAGAAGTATTTTGAAGGTTTTTGAAAGGTAGCACATGATTTTTTTACTTGGAATGGCTTGAAAATACCATGCATAGGAACTTATAGTGGACTCTTTGAAATAACTTGGTTTTTGGTAGTTGGATGCACGAGAAGTAATCCCTCTCAGTACAAGTGAAGGCTAGCAAAAGACTGGGAGCGACCAACTAAGAGAGCAATAACGGCCATAATCATGCATAGCGATAAAACATTATTAACCAAAGCATAAAGTGTAAATCACAAGTAAAAAACCAAATGATCATAGAGGCTTGAGGCGACTGATTTATAGTCAAACATGGTGTGAGCATGCGCCAAGTCAACCCAAATAAAGCATCAAAGGAGAATACCACAATAATATGCTCCCATATAATAAAAACAATGCATGATTCTTTCAAAGGCACATTAAGCAATCTCAGTCATTTGAGACAAGTCATGCTACAATAATAACCACTAAGCATATAATCAAAATAAAATCAAGCATGACATGCAAAAGTCTAAGCCACAGTCTAAACAAGCTCCAATTTGTACCACTATAAGCATGAAACTTTTTACTCTTTTCCAACACCAATCAACCTTTTTGAAACAACTCTCAAAGATGAAAATAAACATAGACCAGAGGTCTAAACACACCTAGCTACAAAGAACTAACAAGTTCTGAATAAAAATCAAGACGAAAAACAAAAGCTAAACACAGTACTAGAAAAATAGAACACTCGTTGAACGATAAGAGTGAAAACTAGAGTGTTCTAGGCAATGAAAACGGAGTGTGTCTTATCCAAAAGAAACATGTTGGAGTCCAAACATTTATTGCAGAAAACAAAATAAAAGAAAACTGAAAGCAAAAATAAAGACGCTCCAAGAAAAACACATAGCATATGAAGCAATAAAAATATAGTGTCTTGAAAGATGACCTGATTTTTTTGTTGATGAAGAAGGGATGCCATGGGGCATCCCCAAGCTTTGACGCTTGTACCTCTTGGATATTTCTTGGGGTGGCATGGGCATCCCCAAGCTTGAGCTTTTGTCCATACTTCATCTCATCTTATCATTCTCCTTTCCCTACACTTGAAAACTTCCTTCATACAGAACTCCACACAATTCTTATTAGCAACATTAGTGTATGCAAGATAGTAAATCCACTCTTTGGTTCAGTTTAAACTCAAGTATAACACCCATTAAAACATTAGCTACGGTAGCAACTTCTCTCAAAAGTTCCGTGATCAAAAGAACTAAAAAAGAAAGAGATCAAGAGGCAAATGCAAATAGTGGCAGAAATCTGTCAAAACAGAACAGCGGGTAAAGATCAATTTTTTTGAAAATCTTCTGTTGCTCAAATCGAAAAGTGCAAAACTAATGAAAGTTAGACAATAACCTGGGGCATGTGCACAAGAAATCGCAGATCAAAAAGACATTCTGGGAATTTTCATGAATTTTTACGGTACAGCACATAAATCTGTTTCAGGACAGCAACTTCCCCAAATCTTACCTTCCTCCAATTAGAGGTTCTTCTTGGCATAAAAAACGAAATAAAAATGATAAGGAGAGGTCATTACAGTAGTAATAACTGCCAAGACTCAACAAAAAGAAAAATTACAGAAAAGAAAACATTGGGTTATCTCCCAAGAGTGCTTTTCTTTAACGCCTTTGAGCTAGGCGCAAAAAGTTGAAATCAAGTATTTTCAAATGAAAAAGCATTAAGTTCATAATTTGATCGAAGGATAGAGTCAAAAAGTAACTTCTTTATCTTTCTAGGGAAGTGTTCCATACCTTTCTTGAGTGGGAATTGATATTTAATGGTGCCTTCTTTCATATCAATAATAGCACCAACAGTTCTAAGAAAAGGTATTCCCAAAATAATAGGACAAGAAGCATTGCATTCAATATCCAAAACAAGAAAATCAACGGGAACAAGGTTATTGTTAACCATAATAAGAACATCATTAATCCTTCCCAAAGGTTTCTTCTTAGCAACATTAGCAAGAGGAACATCAAAATAACAATTTTCAAGCGGTGGTAAACCAAGCATATCATAAATTTTTCTAGGCATAATAGAAATGCTTGCACCAAGATCACATAAAGCATTGCAATCAAAATCATTCACATCAATCTCAATGATGGGATCCCAACCATCTTCTAACTTTTTAGAAATATAAACTTTTTGTTTCAACTTATCCTCTCTAATTTGCATGAGAGCATTCGTAATATGCTTTGGAAAAGCCATATTCATAGAACTAGCATTAGGACTTATAGCAAGATTTTGCAAGGAAAAAATTACTTCAGAGATATTACAACCATCAACATCAAAATTGTTAAAGGTAGTAGAACTATCGTCTCCCATACTCCGAAAAATTTCAGCACTTTTATTAGAAAAAGTTTCTGTAGTTTTAGGCAATTTCGCATAAGGAGTAGGAATTTTCTCTACACAAATCATTCTACCATTAAAAGAAGGAGGTTTGCTAGCATTTGAAACAACATCACTAGTGGTGGTAATAGTACAAACCTTCGTATTTCTAGCCATCTCATCTTCTCTTTCCCACCTAGCATGCAATTCTGCTAACATCCTAACATTATCATCAATCCTAACTTGAATGGCATTCAAAGTCTTGCTTTCTTTCACATCATGAGGCAAAACCTTTAGTTTCAGAAGTTCAACATCAAGAGCAAGGCTATCAACTTTAGAAGAAAGAGCATCGATTTTACCAAACTTTTCCTCAACAGACTTATTAAAAGCAGTTTGTTTACTAATGAAGTCCTTGAGCATGACTTCAAGATCAGAGGGCGCGCTCCTATTGTTGCTGTAGGAATTACCATAAGAATTACCATAACCATTACCATTAGTAGAAGGATACGACCTATAATTGTTGCTACCAACATTGTTCCTATACTCACTGTTGCTGAAATTATTATTTCTAATGAAGTTCACTTCAACATGCTCTTCTTGAGCAACCAAAGAGGCTAAAGGAACATTATTAGGATCAACATTAGCTCTATCATTAACAAGCATAGCCATAATGGTATCAATCTTATCACTCAAGGAAGAGGTTTCTTCAATAGAATTTACCTTCTTACCTTGTGGAGCTCTCTCGGTGTGCCACTCAGAATAATTTACCATCATATTATCAAGGAGCTTTGTTGCGGCGCCCAAGGTGATGGACATAAAGGTACCTCCAGCAGCTGAATCCAAGAGATTTCTTGAAGAAAAATTTAGTCCTACATAAAAGGTTTGGATAATCATCCAAGTAGTCAGTCCATGAGTGGGACAATTCTTTATCACAGATTTCATTCTTTCCCAAGCTTGAGCAACATATTCATTATCAAACTGTTTAAACCTCATAATATCACTTCTCAAAGATATAATCTTAGCAGGAGGATAATATTTTCCAATAAAAGCATCTTTGCACTTAACCCAAGAATCAATACTATTTCTAGGCAAAGATAACAACCAATCCTTAGCTCTTCCTCTCAAAGAGAAATGAAACAACTTAAGCTCAATAATATCTCCATCTACATCCTTATACTTTTGCATCTCACATAGCTCAACAAAATTGTTGAGATAAGTTGCATCATCATCAGTACTAACACCAGAAAATTGCCCTTTCATAACAAGATTCAATAGAGCAGGTTTAATTTCATAAAAATTGCCTCAGGAGCAGGTGGCGCAATAGGAGTGCAGATGAAATTATTGTTGTTTGTGCTAGTAAAGTCACACAACTTAGTGTTCTTAGGAGTACTCATTCTAGCAAGACTAAAACAGACAGGCAAAAATAACAACTATAAAGGAACTAAATTTTTTGTATTTTTTATAAAAAGATGCAAACAAAAATAAAGTAAAGAAAATAAGCAAAACAATAACAAAGTAAAAAGATTGAAAGCGAGAGACTCCCCTTGTAGAAATCCTCTTTCTCCCCGGCAACGGCGCCAAAAAAAGCGCTTGATGGCGGTGCTAACAGCCCAGTTGGGAACCCCAAGAGGAAGGTATGATGAGCACAGCGGCAAGTTTTCCCTTAGTATGAAACCAAGGTTTAATTGACCAGTAGGAGAAAGAAACCACTTCTGAAGGTTGATGCTAGCTGGCTTTTGGCAGGGCGCACTACCGGCGTCAGCAGCAACGTGGAACCTGCACACAACACAACCAAAGTACTTTGCCCCAACTTGCAGTGAGGTTGTCAATCTCATCGGTTTGCTGAAAACAAAAGATTAAACGTATCGTGTGGTAATAGATGTTTGTCTGCAAGAAAGTAAATAATGCTTGTAGAAAATAAACGGTAATATGAATGTAAAAGAATGGATCGGGGTCCACAGTTCACTAGAGGTTTCTCTCCATAAAGATAAATAGCATGCTGGGTAAATAAATTATAGTTGGGCAATTGACAAAATAAAGAATGCAAAGCAATGCATGTACATGTCATGAAGATCACTATGAGATTCACTTGGGCATTACAACATAATACATATACCGTAATCCAACTGCATCTATGACTAATAATTCACCCGCCGGATGTCATCCGAGCAACCATTGGGTATTAAGTTGCAAGCAACAGATTATCGCCTTAAGCAAAGTGTGTAATGTAAACAATACAAATGTCCTTGAACATAAGTTTGTTGTTTTCTCCCTCGTAGCAATAACACATCTATAACCTTAGAAGTTATTGTCACTCTCCCAGATTACTAGAGGCATGAACCCACTATCGAGCATAAATACTCGCTCTTGGAGTCACTAGCATCTACTCGGCCAAGATATCTACTAGCAACGGAGAGCATGCAAGATCATTAACAACATAGAGATGATAATTCACAAATCAACTTGACATAGTACTCAATATTCATCAGATCCCAACAAACACAACATGTAGAATTACATAACGATGATCTTGATCATGATAGGCAGCTCACAAGATCTAAACATCAAGCACATGGAGGAGAAGACATCCATCTAGATACTGCTATGGACCCATAGTCCAAGGTAGACTACTCACACATCACTCCGGAGGCAGGCATGGTGATGAAGAAGGCCTCCGGTGGTGATTCCCCTCTCCGGCAGGGTGCCGGAAAGAGCTTCTGGACCCTCCCGATCTCACATCGATGATTGTTGTTTCGCTGGTGTGTAGTTGACACCAAAAAACTTGTTGGAAAACCCCAAGAGAAGGCTATGATGAGCACAACAGCAAGTTTCCCTCAGTTGTGAAACCAAGGTTTATCAAACTAGTAGGAGAAAGAACCAAACTTCCGAAGGTTGATGCCCGCTAGCTTTGCGACACTCCGGACAATGGCGCCAGGAAGCTTGTCGGCGTGTAGCTTTTCACTAGCAGCAACGTGGAACCTGCACACAACACAACCAAGTACTTTGTCCCAACTTAAGTGAGGTTGTCAATCTCACCGGTTTGCTGTGAACAAAGAATTAAGCATATCGAGTGATAAAAGGTAATAGCGTGCAAGAATGTAAATAAAGCGAGTAAAAGTAAAACAGTAATAACATTGTAAAAGGAATTGGACTGGGGTCCATAGTTCACTAGTGGTGTCTCTCCATAAGATAAATAACAACATGCTGGGTAAACAAATTACAGTTGGGCAATTGATATAATAAAGCTAGCATACATATGTCATGAGGATCACTATGAGATTCACTCTGGACATTACGACAAAATACATAGACCGTAATTCAACTGCATCTATGACTAATAATCCACTCTCGAGGTGTCATCCAAGCACCCTTTGAGTATTAAGTTGCGAACAACAGATAACTACATTAAGCAAAGTGCGTAATGTAAACAATGCAAATGTCCTTGAACACAAGAATATTGTTTTCTCCCTAGTGGCAAAAACACATCTACAATCTTAGAGGTTTCTGTCACTCCCCCAGATTACTAGAGGCATGAACCCACTATCGAGCATAAATACCCCCTCTTGGAGTCACTAGCATCTACTCGGTCAAGATATCTACTAGCAACGGAGAGTATGCAAGATCATAAACAACATAGAGATAACATAAAGATAATATTTCAGCACATCAACTTGACATAGTATCAATATCCATCGGATCCCAACAAACACAACATGTAGAATTACACAAAGATGGTCTTGATCATGATAGGCAGCTCACAAGATCTAAACATGAAGCACATGGTGGAGAAGACAACCATCTAGCTACTGCTATGGACCTGTAGTCCAAGGTAGACTACTCACACATCACTCCGGAGGCGACCATGGTGATGAAGAAGGCCTCCGGCGGTGATTCCCCTCTCCGGCAAGGTGCCGGGAAGAGCTTCTGGACCCTCCCGATCTCGCGTCGATGACGGCGGCGGTTGCAGTAGGTTTCGTGGAAAATTAATCGGGCTTTAGGTTTTTCCCATCGAGGGGAATATATAGGCGGAAGGGCGGCGTCAGGAGGTGGACCAGGGGGGCTCACCCCCTGGTGGCGTGGCCAGGGCCTGGCCCACGCCCCCTAGGGTGTGGCTAGCCCCTGGCCCCCCTCCGTCTCATCTTCGGACTTCGTCTCGTGTTTGGAAAAATAGGAGGTTCGGCTTTTGTTTTGTTCAATTCCGAGAATATTTCCTGTGTAGCTTTTCTGAAACACAAAAACAGCAGAAAACAGGGAACTGGCACTGTGACATCTCGTTAGTAGGTTAGTTCTAGAAAATGCATAAAAACGCCACGAAGTGTAACAAAACACAAAGCAAATGGTGTATAAACAAGCATGGAGCATAAAAAATTATAGATACGTTTGAGACGTATCAGTCGACGACAACGACGGCTTGCAGTATGTTTTCTGGAAAAGTGTTCGGGCCCTTAGGGTTTTCTCGACGAAGGGAATAAATAGGCGGAAGAGCGATGTCAGGAGGTGGACCAGGTGGTCACAACACCTGGTGGCGCGGCCTAGGGGTGGCCCGCGCCACCACCTGGTGTGGATGCCCTTGGTCCGCCTCCGGCTCTCCTTTAGACTATGTCTTCGTGTCAGGTAATTAGGAACTTTAGCTTTTGTTTCGTCCAATTTTGATAATATTTCCTGTGTAACTTTTCTAAAACACAAAAACAACAAAAAACAGGAACTGGCATTGTGGCATCTCGTTAATAGGTTAGTTCCAGAAAATGCATAAAAACGCCATGAAGTGTAAACAAAACACAAAGCAAATGGTGTATAAACAAGCATGAAGCATCAAAAATTATAGATACGTTTGAGATGTATCAATGCGCACCGGAAAATAAACCAAAAGTCCAAAACCACACCACAGGTTCTATAAACACATAAATCATGGCATAATACATGACAACGAGCTACATGTGACGAGGTTCTAACTCGGCAATGTCCATGTTTAGGGCTTTCGATTCATGGAGAGAGCGTGGGCGCTGGCGGATTCGACGGCTTCAGACAGAAATGGGAGTACGCAGGAATTTACCCAGGTTCGCTCCCCAGAGGGTAAAGACCTACATCCTGCTTGTCTGATCTTGTATAGTTGGAGTTGTTACAATGGTATGCAGATGAGATCTAGCTATGGTCGAAAAAGAGGCATGTGCTAGCCTATGCGCGTGGGGAGGTAAGACCTATGCGAGATTAGATCGTAGCTCTCCGCTTCTTGGCCGTCCCTCCTCACCCTTATATGGGGGCAAGGTCTCGGGATTCGGTCCAAGTCAGTTACAAGTGATTGCGAACCCTAATTAATCTTGGGCTTCTTAGGCTTCGAGTGACCATCTTGTTCTTGGGCTGCAGCAGGCATGTCAATAATGAAGACCCGATGGGTCATTCCCTCGTCAACATGTATCAACAAGGTTAGATCTCTGTAGTGGAAAACAAGGAAATAAAATTTCACTAATTTTCCAAAATCCAGCGATGCATCAACAAACTGTATGTCACTGATGCGTCATACGTGAGCATGTTGTATCTTCGCACGGGAAAATAAACAAAACCTATAGACAAGTTGTTGAAAAGGGTGAATCTTGACAAAATTCATGACAAATTTTTGTGTGTATTTACAAGTTGCGTTGGCAAGGTTGGATCCTCGTGTTTTGTCAGGCCACAAGATGAGTTGGCAAGTTGTTGATACATGCTCTGCCTCTATGTAAAAAGAGCAAGAAATAACATCTCATGGTATTTCCAAAAGATGTGGCAAAATATATGCCAATGGCATATTATACCGCGGGTGAGTCGCATATGCACACTGAAAAATAAACCAAAACCACAACATGAGTTCATGAGAAAGACGAATCAAGCAATAATCCATGGCAAAAGGCTATATGTATAGGCAGTCCACATGTTATTTAGCCTGCAATATGATTTGGTATAAAGAATCCAAGAACCACACATACCATGTCTATCTATAAAGGAAAATAAGGAAATACTCTTTCAGTAATTTCCCACAAAAGTATGTGATGTCAACAAAATGTATGTCATTGACGCGTCATACCGTGAGCGTGTTGTATTCATGCATAAAAAAGAAATACATATTTTTATTCTAGAAAAGGTTGAATCATGCCATAATCCATGACAAAATGCTACGTGTATCAGCATGATCTATCAACAATGTTGGATCCTCGTGTTATCTCAATCCACGAAATGCCTTGGGATATGTATAATTTTTTTTCCATGAGCCACACATGCTACGACTCTCTGTAAAGGAAATAATAGTTCACAAAATTTCCAAAAACAAGTGACGTATCAGCAAAATGTATGTCACCGACGCGTCATACCGTGAGCGTGCCGTGTTTGTGCATTGAAAAAACCAAAGCTAAACTGCAAGTTCTGAAAAAGAGTGAATCATGACAATAACAAAAAAAAACCTTTATGCACCAATACATCATATCGATAAGGTTGAGTCCACGTGTTATCTCAATCCGACGACATGCTTTGAGATTCGCAGAGCGAAAATCCACACGAGCGCACATGCTATGTCTTCCTACGCATTTCAATTTTAAAAACAGCCACACATGGTCTGTTGTCGATTGTTGAAAGCAGCATGCGAGCATCCCAAATATCCTATCGCCCTGAAGCCACGAAAAATCGAAAGGAAGGAAGAAAAATCACAGGCCAAATAAGCCCCACAGGCCACAGGGCTCCACCATTTCCTCCCTCCCTCCCTCTATTCCAACGGTTCACCAGCCAACCGCCCACCTCTCGTCCCCACCCGGCCACAAGCAGCCGCTAGCCCATGACACGTGGGCCCGGCCGTCCACCTGGTCCCACTGCTCTCCCTTGACAGAAGATCACAGCGGTACGCGTCGCAACTTGCGGGAGCTGGCACCAGCAGCCGACCGCCCGTCCGCACCGCCCAATTGCTTCCAACCCGCTGACATCTGGTCCCACCTCTAGATGACCCCACATCCCAGTGAGATACAAGAGAGAATGCGACGTAGCGTGGGTGCATGTGGCTGATTGGCAAACACCCCCCTCTATATTTTTATATTTTTCCTGGGCCTCGAGGGTATAAAACCGATTCTCTCTCCCCGTGGCGAAACTGCCTCGCTGTATCGCTCACCACTCGCAAACCCATCTAAATCTCACCTCTCCCAGCCACCCACCCACCACCACCGCATGGCTCCGGCGATGGGGCTCAAGCGGCCGGCGGCGGTGACGGCGGCGAGCGCCACGCAGACCATCACGCTGCCCGCGCCGGCCGTCAGGGATGCGGTGCGCGGCGCCGTGCGGGAGGCCGAATTGCCCGCGCCCGACAGGGCGCCGGCGATGTCGGCGCCGGCGGCCGCGGTGGACGGGGTCCTGTGCCTCGAGGAGGTGGACGGGCGGCGGTGGAGCTACGTCGTCGAGGGATCCGCGTCCTCCGCGCAGGCGAAGCCCGCGAGGGTCAGCGCCAGGGCCAGGGCCGCGCCGGTGGGCGCCACCTTCAGGGCCGTGCCGCTCCAGTCCCCGCTCCCGCCCGCCGAGGTGATTCCTAGCGTCTTTTTACGACCTGTTTTGTATTAGAATTTGGCGATTGCCGTGCCCATGCGACATGTGACCGTCGCTGGATGCGTAGATCCGATACGCACGGAAGAGGCGATTTTAGGTATTTAGGTACCTGGTCTTTGGGCAATAGTTTCGTTTCTTCGCCGCGGAATTGGTTGTCTCGGAGGCTTCTACATATCCGGTTTTCCTTGATTTCATGAGATGCAAATTCTGTCGAGGATGTTGGGTCAATCGTACCTGGGTGCCGATGTGATGGTCTTCGTTTATTCGCGGCGTAATTGGTTGTCTCGGAGGCTTCTACGTATACGGGTTTCCTTGATTTGATGAGATGCGAATTCTGTCGAGGATGTTGGTTAATCGTTCTTGGGTGCCATTTTTTAATCTCCAAGTGCTGCTTATTGGATCCGGAATTGTAGGCCGTCCCGTGTTATTCTTGGAAAAACGAACTTTTTTGTGGTCTTTTTGTTGGCTGAGTCTGTCTCAATTTGCCTGTTTTCCTGATTAGTTCAATGGGGAAGTTATGCTGGTGGATTTGGTGATGACTGGTTCAGTAGCTGTTTCACTTGCAATTGCAATGTTTAGCGTTATCCTACATTCGATGGATTTGAGGCTATCTACTCTAGGGCCTTTTCTCAGGAGTCAGGACCAAAAATTGCAATATTCTGGATGCTCATATTTACTTTTTAGATGGTACTAAAACTCCTTGAGGTTTTTTCTGTTGCCGCTAGCTACATCATGACTTTTGAGGTCTTGCTGACTGAACATGATTTAGCATGACGAACTACAATAATGATTCTATTTAACTATGATATTACAGGAAATTATGAACTTCATAAGGTCATATGTTGTACCAGAAGGTTTTCCGGATAGTGTCACTCCTTCGTATGTTCCATACATGACATGGAGAGCACTGAAGGTATGTAGTTCAGATTTGTGCTCAGTTGCATTTACTGGGTTTGCATTACATCTCATTAAATTTTGCTTTCCACTTTTCAGCATTTCTTTGGTGGAGCTATGAGTGTATTTACAACAAGAGCCTTGTTAAACTCCGTGGGAGTCTCACAAAGCAGGGCTACATCTGGTGCGGTGGCTATCAATTGGATACTCAAGGTATAAGGTTTTTCCCATTGTTGGTGTGGTCATCCTGAACTATTTAGTAATTTGATTATTGTCTGACAGTTATATTGTTTTCTGTTACCATAGGATGGCGCTGGGCGTGTTGGAAAAATGCTTTTTGCACGTCAAGGAAAGAAATTTGACTGTGACCTAAAGCAGGTGCAATATTTGAAACCAATAGTTTGCAGCGGCTCTGAATTTGTCTGTTCCAGTAGACTTATTCAATTCTTTTACTACAGCTCCGCTTCTCTGGCGATCTCATGATGGAACTAGGAGCTGGGATAGAGTTAGCTACTGCAGCATTCCCTCAACTTTTCCTGCCGTTGGCTTGCATGGCAAATGTTGTCAAGGTTTGACCTTGTGCCTTACTGCAACAATTTATGGCAGTAATACAGCCTATTATTCCAGTACATGCAAATGGGCTGATAGAATAATTTTTTCTCTTCAGAATGTTGCTGCTGTTACATCAACCTCAACCCGCACACCAATCTACAAGGCTTATGCAAAAGGAGAAAATATTGGAGATGTTACCGCTAAAGGAGAAAGTGTTGGGAACATCGCTGATCTGGTAACCATTTATGTTTTACATTTAGTGCTCCTGTTTTTTCTATTCATACTGTGCTGACTGAATTACTAAACTTTCTGTGCGCTTTTGTATTGTTATGAATTTTATTGATCTAATATGTATAATATGCATATGCTAGTTATCTAATTTTTATCTATCACCTCTTTTGTGAAGTTGGGTACTGGTATGAGCATTCTAATCTCCAAGAGGAATCCATCATTGGTGGCTTCATTTGCAGTCTTGTCTTGTGGATATCTTCTTAGTTCATATCAAGAGGTTTGTTTCTAAATTTCTTTTTGCTTCTGTTATGGTCAAATATTTCTGATAAACCTGTCAGCTAATAAGAGATTTTATTTCTGTTACCAGGTAAGGTCTGTTGTGCTGAACACGCTAAATACGGCAAGATTCACTGTGGCAGTGGATTCCTTCGTAAAGACTGGTAAGTGAGCAGTGTCTTTTAGAAACTCTCCTTGTCAGATTTTTTCATTGCAGTTTTCCTCTAACATAGTGCAAGCATCACATCAAATCAATCTTCTGTGATACCAGATTTTGGATACATTATAGCTTTTAGAAATGCCAAATATTTTCAAAGAAATTTCATTAATACACATACTGAACATTGTTGAGTTCTCCTGGGTAGGATTACAACTGTGGAACTTATTAATAATACAGCATAACGATTATATTTAAATGTGGAACTGTTTTTAAAATCCATGGAAGGTTGGAGTATTCAGTCTAATATTTGAGTCTCTAATTTTCGCAATGCAGGGCATGTTCCTTCATTGAAGGAAGGAAACTCAGAGGAGACCGTATTTAATCCGCCTTGGAGACATCAACCAGTTGCGATAGGTTTGCAACTATGATCATATTTATTTGGGGATGAATTTGGACTTCTGTGACCTTGTAATGACCTGTTTCAATTTTATAGGTTCAAGATTTGGTGAAGCATTTCTGGAACCTGCTTCATTTGTTGCTACGAGGCCTTTGTTCGAGGTACTAGCTTGTTCACTCCGTTGGGAGTGTTGTCCTCCGTCTTGGTGTTTCCATTTTCTTTTATTTTTATCAAAGATTAGTATGTTGAAGTTGTAGTGCATATGATTACAGGATGAGAGGTACATTGTTACATATAACCCTACAAAGGACAGAGTTTATGCTTTGCTCAAGGACCAAGCAAAGCAAGATGACGTCCTCAAAGCTGCCTTCCATGTAAGCAGTGATTGTTAACTACTTCCGTAATATTGCATTGGTTAGGGTTTGTTGCAATTATTTACCCCTCGTTGAATGTGTTTTGGTTTACAGGCACATGTCTTGCTGCATTTTATTACTGCGTCACATGCTAATCTGAAAGCGCGGAAGCACATGAACTCCAACCAAGGGTCACACCAATATGTAAACCCAAACCCACTGAACATGGACTTCCTACCACACATTGAAGAATCTTGCAAGATTGTTTCATCGTCGTATGGAATATTCAAGAGGAAAGCAAGAGAACAGGTGATGTAACTGCCTTCGCTATCAACATTATGCCTCTGATGTGCTCTCGTTGTTCTAGTAATGACCAAATAGCGTGATCAAATCCATCGACTATTGTAATGTTATGTGAACTAACAATATTTTTTTGGTTTCACAGGGATGGATAATGTCGGAATCGCTGCTTAACCCTGGCAAAGCTCGGCTGTGTGTAGTACCACAATGATGTAGTATCATTTGTGGTGATCAACGGGATGAGATAGTTCATTTCATACATTTGAGTTTGGGCCTATGCGAGACAGCAATTTCTTAACAGAAACCAACGTATTTCCACTCAAGTTGGTGAGCCTAGAAGCAATAGTACTCAGCTTGGTACCATCTTAACTCTCAGAGGGGTTTGCTGACTCGTGGAAGGACCCGTGAAGGAACCTGTAACTAACTGAAAAACTGACTAACAAGTTGTATATGCGTCTGGTGTAGACAGATATCCGACCTATTTGTAGCCGGTCTAGGTGTCGGTCTGTTGAGTTCTTGTATCGAGTATGACTAGTTTGTTTCCCAGTAACTCTGTGGTGCTGTGGTTTCTTGTCGTTTCGTTACTCCGGTTGTTGTAAATGCCAGTTTTACCTAAAGAAGAGCTCTGTTGATTTGGCTTTTCCAGTGTCAAAATTTCAAAATTCATATTTACAAGTTTCAGAATATCCTGAAAACAAATTCTGGATGTAGCCAATGATGCATATTACAAATGTGCAAAATGCGAAGTTATACACATTTGAAAAAAAATATATCAAAAAATGATGATGGAGTCATGATTTATCATTGTATTTGATAGATTTGCACCCTCATATAAACAGTGCTATTCATTCTACTTCCTGCTCCAACGCACCGGAAATCATCTAAGAGCGACTCTTATCAGACACTCATCCGCAAATGCGAGTTCAGGCCGGTCTATATCGGTTGTGTGCTATTCATTCTACTTCCTGCTCCAACGCACCGGAAATCATCTAAGAGCAACTCTTATCAGACACTCATCCGCAAATGCGAGTTCAGGCCGGTCTATATCGGTTGTTTGCGGGCTGAAATGCGCGGCACGGAACAGTTGTTGCAAGAAACATCATCACCACCATGCAAAGATCAAGCATCACCACCACCGGCTCCACCACCATGCAAAGATAAGGCATCACCATCGCCGGCTCCACCACCACCGCCGGTACTCGCCGCCGTAGAACCACTATGAGCCAATGCCGCCTCTTCTCGCCTTCAATGAAAGATCTCCATGCGTGTCAAGTTTCACCATTTCTTTGCGGCACAACCAATCAAACTCACTGCAAATCGGACCGGAGAGAAAAAAGAGAAGGTTCTGGCATTTCGACAAAGACCTTGCGGACATGTTCACCGCCGGCATCCGGCACGGCAGCAGCCGCCACATTGATAGCCGCCAACGAGCCCTTCTTCACCGGCCTTTCATCGCCGCAACCTTCGCTGTCGGCTTCTTGACCCGTTGTTTAGGGATGCACGCCATCTTCGCAGCCGGTCGGACCGGCGAGGTTGATGGCGCACCGGCCACCGGACTGAGAGCGGTGCCACCGGTCCTGGGGTAACGACGTGCGTCCCCACTGCTTCCTTTTCGCACCAGTGGCCACGGCGGGAACGGTGCCTCTGGGCGCGGCCGGGGCGCAACCGGCAGCCCGAGATCCGGCGGACGCAGGCCGCTGATTCGGCCGGCGTGGGGCGCGGATCAACCACCGGTGGTTGCGGGGCGACCAAGGGAGCGCGGGAGGCATAGGGCGAGGACGAAGCCGGTGGGGGAGAGGAGATCGACGGCGAGGGCGACACAGAAGCGGGAAAAGCACAGGCTGAAACTTCCGTCCCGCCACAACCTTGCACGCGATGGGGGTTTGGCTCGGTTTCGCCCACAGATCCCTACAAGTTCAGGCCACGAGGCGGAGGATGGCGGAGCCCCCAATTTTGTTTGCCGGTCGCGCGTGGATAGTGTTTCTATCCAGCGCGTTTTTTTGACACAAACCCGCATACTGGCGATTAATTTGCGGGTCGGGGCGAGATGGAGGTTTGCTAGAGTTGCTCTAAGTGCACCACAATCATCTTTACCTATTGAAATAAGAAGTTGAATAATGCTTGTGCATTACTCCCTCTGCCCAATGAATGTGGGGCCTTTCCTTTGTGTGCTTTAGCTTTGACCACTAAGACATTTATCACTTGTTACAAAAATTATGTCATTACAAACTTTAGTCAAATATGAATTCAATATTATAACTTTTATGACATATAATTAATATTTTACTTAAATTAGTGGTCAAACTTAGACCTCGAAAAATATGTGCGCCGCCTGCATGATTCGCGCAATGGCGCGACTCTCACACAGGGAAATTTGCGGAGGGCCTAGCGACTTTACCATGTGGCAACCTTTCTCGCCGGCAACTTTAAAGAATTACCAGGGCCATTTGATCCGTCCGATCTAAAAATCCAACGGCCGTCCTTGCATCATGCCAGCATTTCAAAAGTCTTACTTTCGCACCATAGAAAACTCGATGTTATTTATTGCATGAGATGATTGAAAGCTTGTGTGATCATGATGCACACATAAATGAACTCGAAATATGCATTGATCTAACGAACTGATCAAAAAATTAATATAAATCTATATAGAATGTACGATAATTGCAATAATTATTTTCTAGCAACTTTAGTAGGTAACATTGAGAGTGAAAGGACCGTCACCAACTCAGATCTTTCTAAGAGTAAAGATAAATAATATAATACAGTGATATACTCTTTTTAGCTAGGGCGTGTTAGCAAATACTCCAATCTCGTCGATTTCATATTATTCCACACATAAGGTTTGATCAAAGTTACCTGCTAAATGTTAAATCTCATGACGACATCTCTAAATTCTCTACGAAAAGTTTGTCGGATTAGAGTATCAGGAGGTTCTATGACCACACAAGAGGTGATCACAGAGCTAGAAATTTTAGTTCCTGGTAACAAGCAGTGGGATATTGAAGCAATTGGTAGCGGCATTTTTAAAGTCATTCTTCCAAATCTGACATGGCAAGGCTAAGGAAGGTGAAAGACCTCGAGGTAGATTCAGATAGGAAAATGTTTTCTTAGAAGGAGTGGAATATCACTATTTGATTTAAAGAATTGGATAGAAATTTCTGGTAATACTTCTTTTAGTTCTGATCTTGAACCTAAATAATATACTAAAAAGTTTGATCCAGGACTTTACTTCACATTCTAAATAATATAACTTTTATGGAAATCCAGTATCTCCCTCTTGACTTATTTTTTATGCTAAACTAATTTTACTTGAGAGTGGACAAGAAACTTGTGCAAATTTAAACTATGAATATTTTTATTATTTTAGCATTAAATCTTTGGTCCAGTGATAAATATAAATTATTGTGTCACGGGATGAGGTTACAACATATACATTGCAACTCATCCTATGAGTTATATTTTCTTCATTAGACAATTGATGTAGTCAACGATGAATATATGCGTATATAAAATAAATTGTCGTGGCACATATTTAAAGGGTTGTAAAGTGTGAGCGATGCATTGGTAGCTATTATTTTTGGAATATCAAGGTTTTGGAAGCTTAACATTGTGTACAAGCCCCACATGCTAGAAAATTTGGCTTTGGCCTCTTGATCAAATTAGTACCTTTTGATTTGATTTTCTTAGAAGGAGCGGCATATCACTATTTGATTTAAAGAATTGGATAAAAAATTCTGGTAATACTTCTTCAGTTCTCATCTTGAACCTAAATAATATCCTACAAAGTTTGATCCAGGACTTCACTTCACATTCTAAATAATATAACATTTATGGAAATCCGTTATCTCCCTCTTGACTTATTTTTTATGCTAAACTAATTTTACTTGAGAGTGAGCAAGAAACTTGTGCAAATTTAAACTAGAGAAAAATATAAACATTTTTATTATTTTAGCATTAAATCTTTGATCCAGTGATAAATGGAAATTATTGTGTCACGGGATGAGGTTACAACATATACATTTCAACTGATCCTATGAGTTACATTTTATTCATTAGACAATCGATGTAATCAACGATGAATATATGCGTATATAAAATAAATTGTTGCGGCATATATTTAAAGGGTTGTAAAGTGTGAGTGATGCATTGGTAGCTTTTTTTTTTTGGAATATCAAGGTTTTGGAAGCTTAAAATTGTGTATAAGCAATGATATGGTATCTATTTTTGGAACCTCTTCTATTGCTTAACATATTTAGATTGTAAGTCACTTCTTTCTCTTCTACTACTTTACTTTATTAGATTCTACCAACAAAGTTTTGGAGTCTTGACCATGTGTAAGCAATGTAATGGTAGCTATTTCTGTTGTCACGTTAGCTTTGCAGCCATCATTGTGGGAAGTCCAAAGCTGTTATTTTTAGTTCTTTCTAATTTTATTTTTTATACAACATGTTGGTAAAGTTGCGACATGGCTAACATATCGCCTACTAAAACCTAACAAAAAACCCATGTAAAACCAGTGACATGCAGACCACCCAAAAAGTTAAAGCGACAGTAACATAGAACGGCGTGGCGCGGCAAAGCGCGCTAGATCCATCTAGGCTGTTATGAACTGTACTAATTTTCCCTTATACGGTTGCGTTTTTCATGCATAGCTTCTCAGTCTTTCGATCTTGTCGGCAACCTCCGTCATGGTTGGCCTCTCCTCGCCGGTCAAGCTCAGGCACCGTATAACCAGCTCCGCGGCGTCGTCTAGCACCTCAGCCCCGAGTTCCTCCCTGACAAGTCTATCCATGATCTCCCGGTGTCGTCCCTCCTGCACAGCCGTGACGAAGCAGAAGGCGAGGCTGGTGTCATCCTCTTCAGGGCCGTCCGGGCAGAACGCCTTCCTCCCGGTGAGGAGCTCCAGCATCACCACCGCGAAGCTGTAGACGTCGCTCTTGCAGGTCAGCTGGCACGTCAGCAGATACTCCGGGTCGAGGTACCCGCAGGTTCCCTGAACAAGCGTCGCGATCTGGGCCTCGTCGACGGGCGCGAGCCTCGACGCGCCGAAGTCGGACACCTTGGCCGTGAGCTCGCCGTCGAGCAGGATGTTTGCGGACTTGACGTCGCCGTGCAGGATCGGGGGCGAGGCGGACGAGTGCATGTACGCGAGCGCGTGCGCCGACTCCGCGGCGACGCGGAGGCGCTCCCCCGGCGGCATGGGCGCCTTGCTCTTGCCGTCGCCGTGGATGTAGCGGTGGAGGCTACCGTTGGGAACGTACTCGTAGACGAGCATGGGCACCTCGACCTCGAGGCAGCATCCCAGGAGCTTGACGACGTTCCTGTGGTTGATCTGCGAGAGTATGAGCATCTCCTTGGAGAACTCCTTGAGCTGCTTCTCGTCCACCACCCTGGACTTCTTGATGGCGACGGTGGAGCCGTCGGCGATGACGCCCCTGTAGACGACGCCGTTGCCTCCACGGCCGAGGACCCGCGCCTCGTCGAAGTTGCCGGTGACCTTCTTGATCTCCTCCTCGGAGAAGATCTTGAATGGCACGCCGGAGCTGGCCAGGGAACCCAGCTGCTGCTGAAGGAGGAGGCCGCCGTTCTGCTGGAAGAACCTCTGCTTCGCTCTGAGCATCCTCCGCTTCTGAACACTCAGGTGCGCCGCGAAGCACACCAGGATCACCAGGAACACGCTTATGCTTACACCTGAACACAGGCACAAACGAATACGTTGCATCTTAGAACCTGATTTACATGTATCATTAGCTACTAGTAGTAAGTAGTATTTCCTCCGATCGGAAATAACTGTCAGAGACTTAGTACAAAATTTATACTAAGCTAGTACAAAATTGCCGACACTTATTCCCGATCGGAGGGAGTTACCTGTGACGGCCTTCAACGCTAATGTGAATTTGTCCTTCTGGTGACAGCCATCCAGCACAGTAGCGTTTCCACTCGATCCCTTGGGACATGTGCAGATGTAGCTGCCTGGCGTGTTGATGCACACACCGTAGCACGGGTACAAATCATTGTGCGCGCATTCGTCGACATCTTCCAAAAATCGACAGAGTCAACCACGGAGACGAGAGGTGAAGAGAATTTTTGGTGGGGAGTGGTAGTACCTTTGCAGCCGCCGAGGACATAGGGGTTTCCCTCGTACCCGCTGGTGCAGTTGCAGATGTACCCCGGACCGTTGCTCGAGTCGAGGCAGACGCTCTGCCGGCTCCGGCATGCGTAGGCGGTGGCGTTCTCCCGCGCGGCGGCGCAGGAGCTCCCGGCGGCTCTGATAGCCCAGTCCAGCACGACGGGCACCGCGAAGTCGCCCGTCTTGTTGAAGTGGGAGCCAGCGTACCAGAACCACCACGCGTCCACCATGAACGCGTAGGCGCAGCCCGTGGAGTTAGCCATGAACGTCCCTTGCTGCTGGCGCCGGCCGAAGCTTCGGATGTAGGGCCGGTACGAGTCCAACCCCAGCGGGATGTTGCTCTGGCAGCACCCGTCGTCTCCCCGGCATGACCCGGGAAGCGCGCGAGCGGACGGCCGGCACACCGACATGCACCCCGTGACGTAGTACCCTCCGTCGTCCACGAAGTAGGCCAGGTCCGGGCACCCGATCGCCACGAACTTGCTCTTCATGGAGGAGAAGAGGAAGGCGCTGCCGTTGAGGGCCATGGGGTACTCCTCACGACCGAGAACACGGCCGGAACCGGAGGAGGTGCGGTCGTAGCAGGCGCGGCTGGCGTTGAGCAGCACGGTGGCCTCCGCAGCGGCGAGCGAGATAGACACAACCTGGTGGCCGTAGCCGGCCACCGTCAGACGCGGCGGGTGGCGGGTGTCGTCGCACTCGAGCCGGAATCCACGGTCCTCGCCGTGGTGGCAGCGCGCCCCGATTCCGAAGGGGTAGGGGACGGTCACGTTGCCGCACTGCCGCCGGCAACCCGGCGTTCGCTGCGCTGCTGCAAGTGGTACTGCCGGCCATAGCAGTAGTATTAGGAATACTGCGAGCACTGCCATTTTTTGCTGAAGCAAAGCTAGCGGTGCCTGGATGGACCGTCTCAATTTCTGAGCAGAGTGGTTTGATCGACTGGTGACCGACGGGCGACGGCAGACAGGAAGCGGTCAAGAGATGCAAAGATCTGCAAATGCAAGCACGACACGTACCAGCAGCTTTAGTAACGGCGATTACACGGCGAGACAAGTCTACTGCAGACCCGATTAAACACATTTAATTGCTACAAATTGTCTATCTGACATGACATGTACTGTAGATTTTTTTAAACCTGAAAATGCTAGACTTAGAGCACTAGGAGACCCGACATCTACGTCCGTACTTCAAAGAAAGGCTCCTTTGCGGTTTTGGGCGACAAAAGGACTAACCTTACATGCGCGTTTGACCTGCAAATTTTTTTGAGGGGTCATCAAATTTCGTCTCCCGACCCGCAGATTCGCAGCTTTTGCGGCCGAACTGAGCCTGACCCTCATCCGCGTGAGGCGTTGGCGCGAGAGAAACTCCGCGCAGATTCTCCCCGCCCCCGCACTGTTGCCACTAATCTTCTCCTCCCCGCCCATTTCAGCCTTTTCGCGCCCCTCCATGCGCAGGCATGGCCGCCCCGAGCCCGCCGTCAGTCGCTGCGCATCCCGCGCCAACCAAATCGGCCCCGCCCACCGCTGTTGGATCTCGAGTTGCCGACCCTGCCACGGCCACGAAACCCGTGGCCCTTCCCGCCTCCGTCGCCGGTGGTGTGAAACATAAGCGAATGGGCACGCATGTTGTCCCCGTGGGTGCTGTCGTCCCCGCTCGGGTGGCCGGTGCGCCATCTACCTCGCCCGTGAGGCTGGCGGTCAAGATGTTTGTGCCGAAGCGACAGCCGAAGGAGCCAACGGTGAAGAAGGTGGCGAAGAGAACGACGAAGAAGGCATCTTTGGCAGTAATCAATGCGGTCGCGGCCGTCATGCCGGACGCCGGCGGTGACTCTGCCCACCAAGTTTTCGTTGATTGTTCCAGAAGGTACAAATTTTCCTTTTCTCTCTGTTTCATTTGCGGCGAGTTTGAGTTATTGTTGCACATCACAGCGACGAGCCAAAGTCCTTCATGAGCATGCTCAACGATGTGTCAATTGATATTAAGCAAGAGCCCCTAGAAAAAGGCCTATAGATAGAATCGTATTCGTGGCGTACGCAATTTATATATGCCATGGCTATAAAATGTTTGAACCTATAAAACTTGCCCGTGGCATATAGAATAAGTGTACGCCACAGATACATTCATAGCCATGGCGTACACAATATTCGTACGCCATAGGGAAAACAAGTTCGGCGGGATACCCGTGTAACCTCAGCTTACCCGAGGCGTAAAACTTTTGTCTACTCCACGCCACCTCGTTGCCTCAAAGTTGGTATGCCTCCTACTTCCCTTTCTATCCCATGTACCACTTATTTGATTGATGGATGATTCTTAGTTTGCTAGATTGCAAGCTATTATTGTTGTAACTCAATTTGTGATATTGTGAGACCAACTAAATTTAGTACTGATATTGTTCCCAAATATTTAATTCTTGGAGTTTATTCAGTCACAAGTTTGCAATGCCAATGGCAACAACTAACAAAGGTTTGTGCTATGTGTAGCAGTACTGCGACGAAGTGAGCATGGGTGAAAACAATATATTATTATTTGCAGTGCTCAATTATTTTTTGGTACTGTTGTTATCCTCGACTAATTATTAATTTGATCACCAGGATGAATATAAAAAAAAGAATTATGATGTCAGATGAAGGTAACCTAGACATGTTATGTAACTTTATAATTCCCTCTTTCATTAGAAATTCTTCATAGGACACAAAAAGAAATAGAAAAATGATGAACCAATGTCACCAAACTGTTAACTAGAAAGTTTTAAGACGCTGACTACGATAAAGGATGGCAATTGGTAGGATATGGATAAGGTAGGGTAATATCATACCCATACCCGTATAGTCGATGGATACAATATTCCACCCGTACCGGTACCCACTGGTATAAAACTTTACCCGTACCTGACGGATACCCGTACACATGGGTACCCGGCAGGTAGATCAAATATAATAAGTTATTTACTATTTTACATTCATCGATAACACACTGGGTGGCTTGAATCTTGGATTTCAGTCACCTTAACTTGGCAAGACGAGCAAATTATGCATTGATCGAACGAACTGATAAAAAATTTAATATAAATCTACATAGAATGTACGATAATTGCAATAATTATTTTCTAGCAACTTTACCAGGTTACCTTGAGAGTGAAAGGACCGTCACTAACGCAGATCTTTCTAAGAGTAAAGATAAATATTACAGTGATATACTCTTTTTAGCTAGGGCGTGTTAGCAAATACTCCCGTCGATTTCATATTATTCCACACATAAGGTTTGATCAAAGTTACCTGCTAAATGTTAAATCTCATGACGACATGACGCGAACTATCTGTTATGAACTGTACAAATTTTCCACTATAGGGTTGCGTTTTTCATGCATAGCTTCTCAATCTCTCGATCTTGTCGGCAACCTCCGTCATGGTCGGCCTCTCCTAGCCGGTCAAGCTCAGGCACCGTATAACCAGCTCCGCGGCGTCGTCTAGCAGCTCAGCCCCGAGTTCCTCCCTGACAAGTCCATCCATGATCTCCCGGTGCCGTCCCTCCTGCACAGCCGTGACGAAGCAGAAGGCGAGGCTGGTGTCATCCTCTTCGAGGCCGTCCGGACACTTCTTTTGAGCTTCTAGAAATTTGGTCAGGAGACTGCGGCGGCGACGGCGAGCAAACCCTATCGCTACCGTAATCGCCAGGAGAGGAACAGGAGCTGGTCGGGTGGAGCGATAACGTTTCACTTTTTTTCTTTTTCCTTTATTCCTCACCGCGTCCATCCCCGAGTGGCAGTTTGCAGTAATTCAAAGCAATTGCAGGGCTATAGGCGAGTACCGGTTCGATCCTTCGCGGACAAGCTCGGGAAGCTGGGCAGAATCGGCCCTCGACCAGTTTCTCGCAATAGACAGAAAATGGGCTTAACGGTGGAAATAAGCTGAGAAGAAGCTGGACACTTCTTTTGGGCTTCAGCGGTCCACGACCTCGAAGCCAGTCTAGAAGCCCAAAAGAAGTCCCCCTTACTCCCGATGAGGAGCTCCACCGCGAACGTGTAGACGTCGCTCTTGCAGGTCAGCAGATACTCCGGGTCGAGGTACCCGCAGGTTCCCTGGACAAGCGTCGCGATTTGGGCCTCGTCGACGGGGCGCGAGCCTCGACGCGCCGAAGTTGGACACCTTGGCCGCTGTCAATTTTGTGGAACGATACGTACCCGTAGGGGCATCCACTGGTGGAAAAAGAGGCTTCTATCCGCCACCTTTAGTCCCCAAATTATTTAGGCCGGGACTAAAGGGAGCATTAGTTCTGATTCGTGTCGCTGGGGTACGGTCAACACTTAGTCCCGGTTCGTAATGGACCTTTAGTCCCGGTCGTTAACACGGACCGGGACTAAAGGGGTGGCGGGCGGGAACCCCACTGGCGGCGGCCTTTAGTCCCGGCCCGTGTTAACGACCGGGACTAAAGGGTGATCTTTAATCCCGGCCGTTAACACGGCCCGGGACTAAAGGTCTGCGCCTACAAAATGGAGCTTCTCTTTCCCCGAGCCTGCCAGTATACTAATGGTGGTCGGAAGCTTGGCTTGAGTGGGGAGGTCATGCCCAATTTTTTATCAAAATTATCCAAGATTTTGAGTTATTTCATCTATCCAATTGGTTCAAAAGGTTAGCAACTTCACCCTCTCATCTTTAATTGCTAATTTAGCTCATATAATGCTCTAGATGTGGTGAGATTTGTGACTTTAATTTGGGAGTAATTATGGGAGTTTATTTTATTTATATAGCATTTGAGCTTAAATTAATTCCTTAGTTTGCACATGTATAGAGGTGGTGTACTTGTATGTTGACCAAAATGAGTATGGAGTAGAAATTTGTCATGCACATATATAGCTCTTTTTATGCTAAAAAAATAGAGGGATTTGTGGAGTAATTAATGTTAAAAAGTAATGTGGGAGTAATTGTGAGCTTATGTGATTTACAATAATAACTTTTGAGTAGGATTTGTTTGCAATAATAACTTGTAAGTATGAGGCATTTTCTTGATTGATTTCCATACACATAGCTCTTTTTATGCTCAAAAAAATAGAGGGATTTGTGGAGTAATATTAGAGAGTAATGTGGGAGTATATATGATTTATATGCAATGTGAGTTCATTCCTTGTATTAATTTGGTTTATTATATACTTACATAATAATGCAGATGAACCGGCAATGGATGTACGGTAGCCGAGTCTCAAGCGAGTTCATTAAGGGCTTGCAGGATTTTCTCCGTGTGGCTGATGCGAACAAGCGGAATGGTTTTGTTGTCTGTCTATGTAGTGTGTGTAAGAATCAGAAAAATTACTCTTCCTCAATAACCCTTCACGTGCACCTGCTTCAGCACGGTTTCATGCTCAGCTACAATTGTTGGACCAAGCACGGAGAAAGAGGTGTTACAATGGAAGACAATGAAGAAGAGGATGATGACAACTATCCTGGGTTCCCTGAATACGGTGATACTTTCATGGGAGAAGCTGAAGGGGGAGCTGAAGGGAAAGCTGAAGGAGACACACATGATGAGCCCCCTGATGATCTCGGTCGGACCATTGCCGATGCACGAAGAGATTGCGAAACTAATAAAGAGAGGGAGAAGTTGGATCACATGTTAGAGGATCACAAAAATCCTAATACCCAAACTACCAAAATGGTCTGAAAAAGCTGGGTAGCACACTTGAATTGCTGAAATGGAAGGCAGAGGAAGGTCTATCTGACTCCGGATTTGAAAAGTTGCTGAAAATGATGAGGAATATGCTTCTAAAGGATAACGAATTGCCCACCAGTATATACGAAGCCAAGAAGATTATCTGCCCTCTAGGTTTAGAGGTTCAGAAGATACATGCATGTCCTAATGACTGCATCCTCTATCGTGGTGACTACGAAAATTTGACTGAATGCCCGATATGCACTGCATTGCGGTATAAGATCAGAGGAGATGACTTTGGTGATGTTGAGGGCGAGCCCCCCAGGAAGAGGGTTCCTGCCAAGGTGATGTGGTATGCTCCTATAATACCACGGTTGAAAAGTTTGTTTCGGTGCAAAGAGCATGTCAAGTTAGTGCGATGGCACAAAGAGGACCGTTTGTCAGACGGGATGTTGAGACACCCCGCTGATGGGTCTCAATGGAGAAAGATCGACAATAAGTTTAAAGATTTTGCAGGTGACGCAAGGAACATACGGTTTGGTCTAAATACAGATGGTTTCAATACTTTTGGGGATCAGAGCTCCAGTCATAGCACCTGGCCCGTGACTCTATGCATCTATAACCTTCCTCCTTGGTTGTGCATGAAGCGGAAGTTCATTATGATGCCAGTGCTCATCCAAGGTCCGAAGCAACCCGGCAACGATATTGATGTATACCTAAGGCCATTAGTTGATAAACTTTTATAGCTGTAGGCCAAACCAGGTGTACGTGTGTGGGATGAGCACAAACAAGAGGAATTTGACTTACGAGCGTTGTTGTTCGTTACCATCAATGATTGGCCTGCTCTTAGTAACATTTCAGGACAGACAAACAAGGGATACAAGGCATGCACGCAATGTTTACAAGAGACTGAAAGTATATATTTAGCTAATTGTAAGAAGAATGTGTACCTATCGCACCGTTAATTTCTTAGCAAAACTCATGCCGTAAGAAAAAAAGGCAAGCATTTCAACGGTAAGGCAGATCACCGGGACAAGCCTAAGGAACATACTGGTGATGATGTATTCGATATGGTCAAAGATATAGAAGTAATCTTTGGAAAGGGTCCTGGCGGACAATCTGTTCCGCATGACGCAGACGAACACGCACCCATGTGGAAGAAGAAATCTATATTTTGGGAGCTTGAGTATTGGAAATTCCTAGAAGTCCGCTCTGCAATCGACGTGATGCATGTGACGAAGAATCTTTGCGTGAACCTGCTAGGATTCTTGGGTGTGTATGGGAAGACAAAAGATACAAAGGAAGCTCGACAGGACCTGCAATGTGTGAAAGACCCAGAAGATCGACATCCAGAACTGTTTCAAGGTCGCGCCAACTACGCTCTTACTAAAGAAGAGAAGATCACCTTTTTTGAATGCCTGAACAGTATGAAGGTCCCGGCTGGATTCTCATCGAATATAAAGGGAATAATAAATATGGCAGAGAAAAAGTTCCAAAACCTAAAGTCTCATGACTGTCACATGATTATGACATAATTGCTTCCAGTTGCATTGAGGGGGCTTCTACAGGAAAATGTTCGACTAGCAATTGTGAAGCTATGTGCATTCCTCAATGCAATATCTCAGAAGGTAATCAATACAGAAGATCTACCACGGTTACAGAATGATGTGGCCCAATGTCTTGTCAGCTTCGAGCTGGTGTTCCCACCATCCTTCTTCAATATTATGACGCACCTCCTGGTTCACCTAGTCGAAGAGATTTCCATTCTCGGCCCTGTATTTCTACACAATATGTTCCCCTTTGAGAGGTTCATGGGAGTATTAAAGAAATATGTTCGTAACCGTGCTAGGCCAGAAGGAAGCATCGTCAAAGGATATGGAACAGATGAGGTCATTGAGTTTTGTGCTGACTTTGTTCCCGACCTTAAGCCGATTGGTCTTCCTCAATCGCGTCATGAGGGGAGACTGAGTGGAAAAGGCACGATCGGAAAGAAACCAATGATATGTAGGGATGGTCATTCTTTGACTCAAGCACACTACACAGTTCTACAAAATTCCCTCTTGGTGGCTCCGTATAGTGAGGAATACAAGAATATTGTACGCCAAGCAAACCCAGGGCAGTCTGAGTCCTTTGTTTTACAGCTCCACATGGCGACTTTCGGCGTTTGGTTGCAAAGACGTCTCATGAATGACAATGTTGTTGAAGAGCAGCTGTACTTGCTGGCCAAATTACCATCTTCGACTATATTGACTTTCCAAGGGTACGAGATAAATGCGAATACATTTTACACGGTCGCCCAAGATAAAAAGAGCACCAACCAAAGCAGTGGTGTCCGTTTTGATGCAGTAACCGGCAAAGGGCGAACGGACACATATTATGGTTACATAGAGGAGATATGAGAGCTTGATTATGGACCTAACTTTAAGGTTCCTTTGTTTCGGTGCAAATGGGTGAAGATGACAGGAGGCGGGGTAAAGTTGGACGAACAGTACGGAATGACAACGGTGGATCTCAACAATCTAGGGTACCTTGATGAACCATTCGTCCTAGCCAAAGATGTGGCTCAGGTTTTCTATGTGAAGGACATGACTAGCAAACCAAGAAAAAGAACCAAAGCGAATACATCATGTGATGAACCAAAGCGCCACATAGTTCTTTCAGGGAAAAGAACCATCGTGGGAGTGGAGGACAAGACAGACATGTCACAAGATTATAATCAGTTTGGTGAAATTCCGCCCTTCAGAGTGAACACTGACACAAGCCTCAAGATAAATGATGAAGATTCTCCATGGTTACGCCACAATCGTAAGCAAGGGACACTAGCGAAGAAATGATGTGTAATCATGTATTAAACATTTTATGTAATGTATTGTTCCAATAAGTTAATAATATTTTGATAAGTTAGAATAAGTTAACAAAACTTTAGTCCCGGCTGGTGGGTACAACCGGGACTAAAGGTGGTTTTTATGTCATCTAACAAAACTGTCGGTGGGATAAGGACGTGTGGGTAACCTTTAGTCCCGGCTGGTGGGTGCAACCGAGACTAAAGCTGTCGGCAGGATAAGGATGCGTGGGTGGATGCACTGCTCGATGAGATAAAGCATATAGCGCATGACGCCCCTGTCAGAGGAACAAGACAAAGTAGAAGCGGCGCCGTGCCTATAAAAGGAGCATCGATACGCCATGGCAAGCATCTCAACAAGCCAACCTAGAAGGCAGGGAGAGTTTCATCCCCATGGATGGAGGAAAGGGTTGGAAAATCTACCGTGGCGGAGATTCTCGAAGATGTCGTTGGTGCTCATGCCCTACGGTATCTTCAGAAGCTCCGCCTTGGAAAAATATCCCTCCAAGCCTGTGAAAGACTCCATCTCCTTGATACGTCTCCAACGTATCCATAATTTTTGATGCTCCATGCTTGTTTTTACACCATTTGCTTAGTGTTTCGTTACACTTCGTGGCATTTTTATGCATTTTCCGGAAATAACCTATTAACGAGATGCCACAGTGCTAGTTCCTTGTTTTCTGCTGTTTTTGTGTTTCAGAAAAGTTACACAGGAAATATTCTCAGAATTGGACGAAACCAAAGCCAGACGTCCAGATATTTCACGGAGCTTCCAGAACACCAAAGAGGAGACGGAGTCGGACCAGAGGGTGGCCACACCACCAGGGGGGCCCACCCCTGGCCCGGGCCGGCCTGTGGTGTGGGACCCCTGGTCCACTTCTGACGCCGCCTCTTCGCCTATAAAGACCCTCCCGACGGGAAAAATCAAAAGACCCGATCACTTCTCCAAAACACATCGCGATCCGCCGCCACCGTCGACCCGAAGATTGGGAGGGTCCAGAAGCTCTTCCCGGCACCCTGCCGGAGAGGGGAATCGCCATCGGAGGTCTTCTTCATCGCCATGCTTGCCTCCGGCGCGATGAGTGAGTAGTCTACCTTGGACTATGGGTCCATAGCAGTAGCTAGATGGTTGTCTTCTCCACCATGTACTTCATGTTTAGATCTCGTGAGCTGCCTTACATGATCGAGATCACCGTTATGTAATTCTACATGTTGTGTTTGTTGAGATCCGATGAATATTGGTGTTATGATTGAGTTGATGTAATGAATTTTATATTATGTTATCTCTATGTTGTTTATGATCTTGCATGCTCTCTGTTGTTAGTAGCTATCTTGGCCAAGTAGTTGCTAGTGACTCCAAGAGGGGGTATTTATGCTCGATAGTGGGTTCATGCCTCTATTTAATCTGGGGGAGTGATAGAAACCTCTAAGGTTGTAGATGTGCTGTTGCTACTAGGGAGAAAACAACATTCATGTGCTCAAGGGCATATGCTTTGTTTACATTACACACTTTGCTTAATGCAATTATCTGTTGTTCGCAACTTAATACTTGTGGAGTTCTCGGATTGATTCGCCACAAGTGGATTATTAGTCATAGATGCAGTTGGATGGCGGTCTATGTATCTTGTTGTAATGCCCAGAGTAAATCTCATAGTGATCCTCTCGACGTGCACGTTGTCTTTATTATATCAATTGCCCAACTGTAATTTGTTTACCCAGCATGTATTATTTTTATCTTATGGAGAGACACCGCTAGTGAACTATGGATCCCGGTCCTATTTCCATTATATTGCTATCACTTGTTTACTTTACTCGCACTGTTTACTTTACTCGCATACTATCATCACTTTCCACTCGATACGCTCATACCCTTTGTTTCAAGCAAACCGGTGAGATTGACAACCTCATCGTAAGTTGGGAACAAAGTATTTGGTTGTGTTGTGTGCAGGTTCCACGTTGCCGCTCGCAAAGCAAAGCTTGGACGAGGCGCCCTATAAATTGTCCGGAGCTGTCGCGAAGCTAGCGGGCATCACCTTCAGTCGTATTTGTCCTCCTACTGGATTGAAAACCTTGGTTTCATAACTGAGGGAAAACTTGCTGCTATCTTCATCAAAACCTTCTCTTGGGGTTTTCCAACTGGCCGGTCATCTACTACACATTCCCACGTCAACTTGGCTCTAGAAGTTTCTGTCGCCATTGCCGTGTATTAAAGAAGAAGCTTTCACACCATCATCACCGCGCCATCAACAAGTTTTCTGGCGCCGTTGCTGGGGAGGAAAGAAGACTTCTGCAAGGGGAGTTTCGCACGCACATAGTTTACTTTATTTTAAGTTTTGCTTTTACTTTATTTTTACTTGCATCGTTTTATCAAAAACCCAAAAAATAATTTAGAATCCTTTGTAGTTGTTTTTTCCTTGCTTGCTTTTAGTCTTGTTAGAATGAGTAATCCCGAAGTTGAAGTTCGTACTTTTAAGCAACAAGGGGGAGAGAGCTTGAAATATGCTTGGTACCGTATTAGCAATTCTCATCATAGGTGTACAAAGAAGCATTCTACCATGATCCTCCTTAGAAATTTTTATATTGGTATAACTAGTTGGTATAGGTACGTTATTGATACTCTTGCAGGAGGTAATTTTCTGGGTACTCCCGCTCTTGAAGCATGCACTTTAATTGAAAGTTTAGTGGGAGTACCACCTATTCATGTTGTTAAAACTGAGGTCACTTTGGAGGAAGTTTTAGAAAAGCTTAGCTCTTTAGAAAAAAGTTTGCCAAATATCCTTGATAATGCTAGCCGCGTTAATGAATTGATAGAAAGTATCGGTAAGAGAATCACCGTTTTAGAGGCTAGCACTACTCTTGATAGTCAAAACCTTAGAATTGGGAAACTTGAGGAGTCCATGGAAACTTTAAGTTCAATTTTCTCTTCTCTTAAGTTTAAGAAAGAGAAAGCTTTTGATGGAAAAGAGCAAAAATTTATGTATGTTCCCAAGGTGTCTGTGCCTAAACCGCAGCATGTTTTTAAGATTGGTAAGACTTTTAGTTCGACTAAGAGTGACTTGCAGGTTGAATCATCTTCGGGAACCTCTAAAGTGCCTAGTGTGGTAAGTGGTGATCTTGAGGAAACAATTGATCTTGATGCTTCATCACTTGATATTACTTGATTCGCACTTTCTACGCCTAGCTCAAAGGCGTTAAAGAAAAGCACTCTTTGGAGATAACCCAACGTTTTTACATTCAGTTCTTTTTCTTTTATTTGAGTCTTGGAAGTTATTACTACTGTAATAACCTCTCCTTATCATTTTTATTTCGTTTTTATGCCAAGAGAAGCCTCTAATTTGAGTGAGGTAAGATTTGGGGATGTTGCTGTCCTGAAACTGTTTTCGGTGCTGCACCGTAAAAATTCGTGAAAATTCTCTGTATATCTTTTGGACCTGAGATTTCTTGTGCATATGCCCCAGGTTATATCCAAACTTTCATTAGTTGAACACTTTTTGATTTGAGCAACAAAAAACCCTCTAAAAATTCGACCTTTGTCAGCTATTCTGTTTTGACAGATTTCTGCCAATATTTGTGTTCGCCGCTTTATCGCTTTCTTTTTGAGTTCTTTTGATCACGGAACTTTTGGGGAAGTTGCTACAGTATTATATGATTTATATGTGGTGGTTTTGAGTTGAAACCTGAAGTAAAAAGGGTTGATTCAATGTTATGCTTACACTAATGTTGCTAATAGATTTGTGTTTAGTTTTGTATGAAGGAAGTTTTCAAGTGTAGGGATTGGAGAATGATGAGATGAGTTGAAAAATGGACAAAAGCTCAAGCTTGGGGATTCCCATGTCACCCCAAGAAATATCCAAGAAGTACAAGCGTCAAAGCTTGGGGATGCCCCGAGGCACCCCTTCTTCATCGGCAAAAATCTGGTCACCTTTCAAAACACTATATTTTTATTGCTTCATGCATTATGCACTTTTCTTGGAGCGTCAGTTGTTTTTAGTTTTCAGTTTTGTTTAGTTTTGTTTGCTGCAATAAATGGTTGGACCCCAACAAATTCCTTTTAGAGAAGTTGCCTTGCTTTTCATTTGCCAAGAACACTCCGTTTTTCATTCTTATAATTTTAACGAGTGTTCTCTTTTTCTAGAACTGCGTTTAGCTTTCGATTTTCGCCTTGATTTGTGTTCAGATCTTGTTATATCTTTTCATCAAGGTGTATTTTGACCTCTGGTCCATGTTGGTTTTCATTAAAAGAGTTGTTTATAAAAATTTCGAATGGTGTTGGAAAAGAGAAAAAGCTTTATGCAAAAAAGTGGTACAAGAAGGAGCTTGTGTAGACTGCGGCCTAGGCTTTTGTTTGTCATGCTTGATGTCTTTTTGATAGCATGCTTAGTGGTTTTGTTGTAGCATGACTTGTCTCAAATGACTGATATTGCTTAATGAGCCTTTGAAAAATCATGTGTTATTTTAATTATTTGGAAGCATTATTTTGGTTTTCTCCTTTGATGCTTTATTTGGGTTGACTTGGCGCATGCTCACACATGTTAGACTCATACAAAGTCGTCATTGACTCTATGATCATTTAGTTTTTGACTTTTGATGCCATCTTATGCTTCTTTTAATGTCGCTTTGTCGCTATGCATGATTATGGCCGTTATTGCTCTCTTAGTTGGTCGCTCCCAGTCTTTTGCTAGCCCTCATTTTGTACTGAGTATGAGCTCTACTCGTGCATCCAACTCCTAAAAACCAAGTTGTTCCATTGTGTCCACTATAAATTCCTATTTATAGTATTTGTAAGCCATTCCAAAGTAAATTTTCATGTGCTACCTTTCAAAACTTTCAACTACTTCTCATTTTGTGCCACTGTTTTTAGCTCATGGGGACGTAGTGGTCGGAATTGCTATCTTCCATATTAAATTAAGTACCCCTCGACTAGGCAGCTTCATCTGCTCGTCATTAATTTTGCATGAGAGCTGGTCAGACCATTGCAATCTAATTTTAAAAAGAAAAGAAAAAAGGCACTCCTCCATGGTATGTGAATGTTGGTGGGCACCCGATGGAATCGGTTAGCCATGGTTTGAGAAAGGAAAAAAGGTGGGGAGGAGTGCCAAAGCTTTATAAAAGAGCACGAATGTGCCAAATTTTCAAAGAACTCGGAACTGCTCTCACTTGTTTATTATGGAAGATAGTAAGACCCCATTGCCAGTCGTTGACATGAAACAACCACCTCTCAAAACCCAATTTTTATCTCTTTTTTACAAATGAAAAGCTCTAACACATGTTTAATCACTGCTTCCCTCCGCGAAGGGACTTTCTTTTACTTTTATGTTGAGTCTCCACCTTCTACCTTTATGCACCGTTAAGAGAGCATAGTTATCATTCTGAGTATAATGTGCATTGTCCCAAAGTTTTCATTGATTGATTCATAATGTTGGTTTCACTTGTTCTCAAATTATTTGTATCTAGTCGCCCTCTTAAACTTGAAGGTGTCCTATGCATTTATGTTTTGCTCTCTCATGAAGGACAAGCTGAAAACCATTTGTATGTTTTTAATTATGATTTGAACACACATTTGACTTTCACTGTTTCATTTTCATGACCTTTTGTTTGTGTTCATTTTCATGTTATAACATGGTTGCTAAGTTTCTTCTATCAAGATTATATCTTTCATGCCCATGTTTTAAGTTCTTTTGATCCCAGCGCACAACGCTTACATAGATGATCAAGATTGTGTAGGTGCATGTCACCTCAAAAATTATTTCTTTTGTTATCACTTACCTACTCGAGGACGAGCAGGAGTTAAGCTTGGGGATGCTGATACGTCTCCAACGTATCCATAATTTTTGATACTCCATGCTTGTTTTTACACCATTTGCTTAGTGTTTCGTTACACTTCGTGGCATTTTTATGCATTTTCCGGAACTAACCTATTAACGAGATGCCATAGTGCCAGTTCCCTATTTTCTGCTGTTTTTGTGTTTCAGAAAAGTTACACAGGAAATATTCTCAGAATTGGACGAAACCAAAGCCAGACGTCCAGATATTTCACGGAGCTTCCAGAACACCGAAGAGGAGACGGAGCCGGACCAGAGGGTGGCCACACCACCAGGGGGCGTGGCCCTCCCCTGGCCCGCGCCGACCTGTGGTGTGGGCCCACTGGTCCACTTCTGACGCCGCCTCTTCGCCTATAAAGACCCCCCCGACGGGAAAAACCAAAAGACCCGATCACTTCTCCAGAACACATCGCGATCCGCCGTCGCCGTCGACCCGAAGATTGGGGGGTGCAGAAGCTCTTCCCGACACCCTGCCGAAGAGGGGAATCGCCACCGGAGGTCTTCTTCATCGCCATGCTTGCCTCCGGCGCGATGAGTGAGTAGTCTACCTTGGACTATGGGTTCATAGCAGTAGCTAGATGGTTGTGTTCTCCACCACGTGCTTCATATTTAGATCTCGTGAGCTGCCTTACATGATCGAGATCACCGTTATGTAATTCTACATGTTGTGTTTGTTGGGATCCGATGAATATTGGTGTTATGATTGAGTTGATGTACTGAATTTTATCTTATGTTATCTCTATGTTGTTTATGATCTTGCATGCTCTCCGTTGTTAGTAGATATCTTGGCCAAGTAGTTGCTAGTGACTCCAAGAGGGGGTATTTATGCTCGATAGTGGGTTCATGCCTCTATTTAATCTGGGGGAGTGACAGAAATCTCTAAGGTTGTAGATGTGCTGTTGCTACTAGGGGGAAAACAACATTCATATGCTCAAGGGCATATGCTTTGTTTACATTACACACTTTGCTTAATGCAATTATCTGTTGTTCGCAACTTAATACTTGTGGAGTTCTCGGATTGATTCGCCACAAGTGGATTATAAGTCATAGATGCAGTTGGATGGCGGTCTATGTATCTTGTTGTAATGCCCAGAGTAAATCTCATAGTAATCCTCTCAATGTGCACGTTGTCTTTATTCTATCAATTGCCCAACTGTAATTTGTTTACCCAGCATGTATTATTTTATCTTATGGAGAGACACCGCTAGTGAACTGTGGATCCCGGTCCTATTTCAATTATATTGCTATCACCTGTTTACTTTACTCGCACTGTTTACTTTACTCGCATACTATCATCACTTTCCACTCGATACGCTCATACCCTTTGTTTCAAGCAAACCGGTGAGATTGACAACCTCATCGTAAGTTGGGAACAAAGTATTTGGTTGTGTTGTGTGCAGGTTCCATGTTGCCGCTCGCAAAGCAAAGCTTGGACGAGGCGCCCTATAAATTATCCGGAGCTGTCGCGAAGCTAGCGGGCATCACCTTCAGTCGTATTCGTCCTCCTACTGGATTGATAACCTTGGTTTCATAACTAAGGGAAAACTTGCTGCTATCTTTATCAAAACCTTCTCTTGGGGTTTTCCAACTGGCCGGTCATCTACTACACATTCCCACGTCAACTTGGCTCCAGAAGTTTCTGTCGCCGTTGCCGTGTATTAAAGAAGAAGCTTTCACACCATCATCACCGCGCCATCACTCCTCTAACAGTGTTGGGGAAAGGGTTGGGAAATCTACCGTGGCGGAGCTTCTCGAAGATGTCGTTGGTGCTCACGCCCTACAACATCTTCGGAAGCTCCGCCTCGGAAAAATTTCCCTGCAAGCCCGTGAAAGACTCCATCTCCTTTAACAGTGTTGGATAAAGGGTTGGGAAATCTCAAACTTATTATAATCTTCTGGTTTTGAAAATAGAAAATGGTTTTGAATTAGTTACTCAATTTCAAACACTTTTCATATTCAAAGTTTTATCAGATTCTAAAATATGCAAAAAGAATATTAATCAATATAGTTTTAATACAGTTGGTTTCACTAAATTTAGATTTGTAAATCTTTAGATATGAATTTTCAAAGTTTCTATAAGCATATTTGGAGTATTTTAATTATGTAAAATTATTGGATTATCATACAAATATGGGAACAGTGGCATTTGATAGATATTTAAATTTGTGATTTTTAGGATTTTGAATTACTCGATTTGCAGTTGTAGATTTCTCAGTAATTTAATTCGAATATTCAGTCAAGTTATGAATTGCAATTTGTTAAGTTTATTCAAAACAAACTTTAGTCCCGGTCGGTGAAACGGCTCGGGACTAAAGGTCCCTGCGCGCGCAAACTTTGGAAACCGCCCAAAATGGGCCTTTAGTCCCGGGCCTCCTTACCAACCGGGACTAAAGGTCCTCCTTTAGTCCCGGTTGGTAATACGAACCGGGACTAAAGGGTCTTTAGTCCCGGATCGTATTACTAACCGGGACTAAAGGTCCCGGGCTATATAAACGCACGCGCCGCCCCTGTCTTCTCCATCTCGATCCAGACGAAGAAGACGAAGGCGTGGCGGTTCCAGAGCAAGCTTTGAGCGGAACCGAGGCCCTGCCGCCGTCGCCCACGCCTCCGCCCTCCGACGCCACCACCGCCGCCGGCGCCCTCCGACGCCACCATCACCGTCGGCGCCCTCCGACGCCACCACCACCGCCGGCGCCCTCCGACGCCACTGCACACCGCCGGCGCCCTCCGACAATGGCCCTGCACACCGACGCCACCACCGCCGCCGGCGCCCTCTGACTCCACCACCGCCGCCGGCGCCCTCCGATGCCCCTGCACATCGCCGCCACCACCGCCGCCGGCGCGACGCCCCTGTAGGTACGCCCTCCGACGCCCCCTGCAGAATACATGTTAGAAAAAAGTTAGAAAAAAAGTTAGATGATTAGTTAGAAAAATGTTAGATGAATTAGTTAGAAAAAATGATAAAAAATGGTTAGAAGAATTAGTTAGATGAATTAGTTAGAAAAAATGTTAGATGAATTAGTTAGAAGAAAAAAAGGGGGCGTTGGCCGGACGTCGACGCGGTGAGGGGGTCTTCCCCCACCGCGTCGGCGCCCAGCCAACGCCCCTTTTTTTTTGCTTATTGTTCAAATATATGTATCAAATGGGGGCATTGGCCGGACGCCGACGCGGTGAGGGGGTCTTCCCTCACCGCGTCGGCGCCCGGCCAACGCCCCCTTTTTTTGGGTTATTGATCAAATATGTGTACTAAAAGGGGGCGTTGGCCGGGCGCCGACGCAGTGGGGGGTCCCCCCCACCGCGTCGGCGCCCGGCCAATGCCCCCTTTTTTTTGGTTATTGATCAAATATGTGTACTAAAAGGGGGCGTTGGCCGGGCGCCGACGCGGTGAGAGGGTCTTCCTCCCACCGCGTCGGCGCCCGGACAACGCCCCCTTTTTTTTTGGTTATTGATCAAATATGTGTACTAAAAGGAGGCGTTGGCCGGGCGCCGACGCGGTGAGGGGGTCTTCCCCCCACCGCATCGGCGCTTGGCCAACGCCCCCTCTTTTTGGTTATTGATCAAATATGTGTCACTAACTTGTTTTACCTGTCTTTAGAAGAGACATGGACGGTCAAAATGACCCACGCCACCCTGAAGAATTCTTATTTGGCATGATACGTGAGAATGTATATGTGCATCAAGAAGGTGCTGACCGAGAAGACCCCGGAGTAGCCGGCCGAGAAGGTGTCAGCCGAGAAGGTGCCGGAGAAGCTGAACTTGAAGAAGATGTTTCATCGTTTCTTAACCCTTCCGGTGACGAAATGGAGATAGAAACGTTTGACAATGAAGGGCAAACAAACACCGATGCCGAACGACAATTGCAAACAAATGCCGATGGCGAGGTATATAGATTTAGCTTTTGGTGATACGAAGGGAATATGCATATATGTATTAACAACTCTTTCTTTTTTCAGCCCTCCGGATCGAGCAAATCGTATTCTAAACGAGGTCCGAGCCAAAAGTTGAGTGCGAATCAGAAGCTGAGCATCGATCTAGTATCTCCAGATGGCAAACCATTGGAGCCAAAACAGCACGCAACAAAATTTATAAATCAATGTGGAGTGATTGTTAGGGACATGATCCCGATCACGGTTCAAGAATGGCAGGAGCCAAAGAAGGCACGTCTTGGAGCTACTTTTGTGAACAAAAGATCGAAGAAAGACCTTTGGAGGAAGCTCATATCAAATTTCATTCTACCTCCGGAGTGCTCCAAGATGGATGATGATGGTCATAAAATTCCGGGTGGACGTGAAAGGAGGAGGAAAGTCAAAGAGTACGCTCTCAAGAAGATGGGTGAAGCATTCCGGAGCTTCAAGAAAATGTTATACGTGAAGTATATCGCGAAAGAGAAAACTCCAGTATTCGAAGGAGCATACGAGAAGTTGAGACAACAGTGGCCTGAATTTGTGGCATTCAAGGCTTCTGAGAGAGCCAAGGAAATGTCGGTAAAAAATAAGGCAAATGCTGACAAGAAGGCACATCACCATATTTTGGGGCCAGGCGGCTACAAGGGTGCAATGCCTAGGTGGGAAGCTATGGAGAATGAACTGAGGAATAAAGGAATCACTCTAGGTACAGAGGGATGGCCCGAAAGGGCCAAGCACTGGTGGTACGGACATGGAGGATCGTTAGACCCGGCAACAGGGGAGTGTGTTCATCGGAAATAGACCTTTACTCCCACATCAAAACTTGTTAAGGCAATGGAGGATGCTCAAGCGGGATTGATCTGTGTCGACCGAGAGAACGACGAGCTGACACATGCCCTCGGGAATCCAGAACACACAGGACAAACAAGAGGCAAAGGCGCCGGTGTTCCATGGAAGGAAGGGTTTTCTCAGCACGAAGATCCGTACGGTTACAAAAGCCATGAGAGAAAGAAGGATCGGGAAGCAGATCAGATCGGCAAGGTAGAACGTGAATTAGCCGACATGAAGAGTATGATACATCAACTTAGCCAGAGAGGCGGATCTCGGCTGCAGGAAGATCTAGCATTGGATCTTAATAGTCAGCGAAGAAGCAGCGTGGCTTCCACGGAGGTCCCAGCTGATGAGCATGATGCACGGATTATCGATGATGCACCGGGGTCTCGCTACCCCGTGGATGATGTTAGGGAGATGACAAATTGTGAGCTACATTAGCCAATGAAGAACATGACCTTCAAGGTGGCGAGCGGCAACGCTTTACCTTGTCTACCTGAAGCACTCCACCATGGGAACCCGATACCGGCTGGCTATGCTCGTGTCTCGGTGCTTGACATAGTCTCGGGGTTCGAGGACCTAGATCTTGATTTTGCTACACCTAAAGGGGATCGGAGACTTGGAGATGTCAAGCGCCAAATCATTTTATGGCAAAAGAAATACATCAAGTTTCCAGGCTCAGCGCCAAGGCCACCGACTCCGAGGAATCCAGGTCCACCCTCCCCCGGTGAACATCGTCCACCTATGCCGCCCCCGAGTCCACCTCGGGCGCCGCGTCAGCCGACGCCACCCCCGAGTCCACCTCGGGCGCAGCGTCAGCTGACGCCGCCCCCTAGTGCACCTCCCGTGCGCCAGCCCACGTCGTCCTCCAGTGCACCTCCCGCGCGTCAGCCCACGTCATCCTCCAATGCACCTCCAGCGCGTCAGGCGAAGCCGCCCCCCAATACTACTTAGACGGGGAAAAAGCGGAGCAGGGCCGCTACGGTTAATACTACTGATAAGGTAGTACATAAGTCCACAAAGATACCAGGGCCATCGCTAAAGCCTCTTCCCCAGAGAGCAGGTGAACGGACTTACGAGGAAAACAAAGTGATATCAGACGCCGAAGTGAATGCCTTTTTTGCACCGAAACACCCTGAGTCCAAGCCGACATACACGGAGAAACAGAAGGCGTATGCTATCGATTTTCTTACTACAGATGCCCAATATAAGAGAAGTCTGCCATCAGACTATAAACGCGAAATTGAAAGGCAAAGTGACTTGGCCAAGGCAAAAAGAAGCGGGAAACAAATTCCCCAGCTTGGAGAACAGAAGAATCAATCGGTCCCCCCGCTCATAGTCGGCCCCCCCCCCCCCCGATATCCATACGGCCTTCAAAGCCGATTTGGAAGAGGACCGATTGTTATTGGACCCCAGAGTAGTAGGAGCTGCAAAACTATTGGGTATATCTATAATGCAGGCCAAAGAGACAGCGAACGGATTGAATATGCCTCTTCTGGCTTTGTTAGGCCTTGAAGAAGCGCCAGTGGGAGAGATAGTAGAGCAATATATATTAGGGGGGCCTCTGATCAAGCCTGAGGAGGAGCGCGGTCTATCAACACATATGCGAATTCTGAACGGCTGGTACAAGGAGCACATAAAAAAAAGGACTTCAAACGTTTTATCCTCTTGGACGTTAGAGAGGAGCATTACTTTAAAAGATACCTGTTACATATTACATTGGACGGATTGTTTAACATATTCAATCAGCGCGAACTCGACAAGTCTACCATAAGTTGCTATTGTCTGTAAGTGATTTATATTCAAGTATCTAGCTAAGCTCGTTCATTGCCTATATATCTTAATTAACTATATGATTTTTGTACGCTATTATGCAGATTTAAGATGTTCGAATGCAAACAAAAGGGAATCTATGACGTTGGGTTCATTGACCCATATATCATTAATGAAAGGATGTTACAAGATCACCCCAGAGACATGGAGAATGACCTCTTCAGATTATTTGCCAAGCAAAATATTAAAAGAGAACTTCTATTTCCTTACAACGTCAGGTGAGTGTTTCTATCTTGTACACATTCTTTTTTGCTTACTCGATGTTAAGTGTAATTGATGAGTTATGCATGCGTGTCTGCAGTTTCCACTGGATTCTGCTAAAGATTCAATTTGACGCATCAAGTGTTCAAATCTTGGACTCAATGGATAAGCCCGAAGTCCTGTTTACCGACATGAAAGCAATGCTGCAGAAGTAATTTCAATCATTACCCGACTATATCAGCTCCTTACATTAATTTCCTGATATCAAGTATTTAATAACTCATTTGTTCATTTTCTTTGCCCTGTAGCGTTTGGACACGTTTTAGAAGGTCGGTAGTAGGTGAATTCAAAGAACATCTAACTTTTAAAAAGGTAAAGGGTTTGCAGCAACCACCGGGGACCAATCTCTGTGGATTCTACGTCTGCGAGTTCATCCGGTGGTACACCAGTGAGCAGAGAGCACATTCCACGGACTTTGATGTACGTAAATAATATTCACAGTTTTCTTTTATTATAATCAATTGTGTTGAGTTTCATCCAACTTATATATATCCATATCGATCTTCTTAAAGTTGTATGTGATGCGGGAGAAGCTCCTACCAACCCAGCGCCTAAAAGCAATTCAAGAGGAGCTGGTAAGATTCATAATGAGGGAGGTCCTCTGTGAGAAAGGAGAACACTATGTGGAGGACGACGAACGCTATCTGTAATTTAGTGATCTCCATGTAACTTAGTTTGTTTTGAAACTTGTTTGAAAAATAGTTGTACATAGACTTGTTTGAAATTGTAGTATACACAGTCGCAAGACATCATATAATATTATATATGCATGCACCAAAGTGTAATGTGTATGTACTAGTCATAGAATATAGGTACGGAAACTCGCTTGAAATTAAAATGAACCCTAATTAAGCATAAACCCTAAACCTATAATCTGAAACAGAAATAAAAACAAAAACAAAACACTTTAGTCCCGGTTCTCATTACGAACCGGGACTAAAGGTCCCCGAGCCGGCGCCCCCAGCCGTGCCCACGTGGACGGACTTTAGTCCCGGTTCATTTGCAACCGGGACTAAAGGATGGGGGCCTTTAATCGCGCTTTGCTAGTCCCGGTTGGGCAACCGGGACTAAAGGCTATTACAGACCAGGATTAATGGCCCTTTTTCCACCAGTGATCGGTTACGTGTTTATATAGACGTAGGGAACAACCCCCATACATGGCATACATAGTTTGTATGTGTACGTGTCGGAGTACTACTCCGTACCCATACATATACCGGTACATACTCTAACATCCCCCCTTAATCTAAACCACGCGAGAGGTTTAGATTACGCTTAAACTCTTGGAAAGGTTTTATAGCAAGTGTTTTTGTAAAGCCATCAGCTATCTGATCCTTGGTGGATATAAACTTGATGTCAAAACGGTTGTCAGCAACACGCTCTCGAACAAAGTGATAATCAATCTCAATGTGTTTAGTCCTGGCATGAAACACTGGATTGGCAGACAAGAATGTAGCACCCAGATTATCACACCATAGGCGAGGCTTCTCACGTAGCTTCACGCTAAGTTCTCGAAGAACAGCTTCAACCCAAATCAACTCTGTAGTTGCATTAGCAAGAACTTTATATTCAGCTTCTGTACTAGAATGAGAAATAGTAGCTTGCTTTCTGGTAGCCCAGGACACCAAAGTAGGACCAAAAAAGATAGCAAAACCTCCAGTGGAGCGACGATCCTCAAGATAGCCTGCCCAATTAGCATCAGAAAATGCACTGAGAAGGGTGGAGCAGGACCGCTGAAATGTGATACCAAGTGAAGATGTATCCTTAACATACTGAAGAATGCGTTTGGTAGCAGTCCAATGAGCAGTGGTGGGAGCATGAAGATACTGACAGACTTTATTAACAGAGAACGACAGATCTGGCCGTGTGAGAGTGAGGTACTAAAGCGCACCAACAATGCTGCGATACTGAGAACTATCATCAAGACCAAGAGGAGTACCTTCATGCAGAGACAATGGCTCAGAGGCAGACAACGGAGTGGGAGCAGACTTGCAGTCAAGCATACCAACACAAGTGAGTAGATCATGAGCATATTTTTCTTGAGTAAGAAGCAACCCATCATGGAGACGGCAAACTTCAATACCAAGAAAATAGTGAAGATCACCTAAGTCTTTTATACCAAAATGAGCAGTAAGACTTTTGAGCAAAACTGATATATAGCATCATTGGAGGAGCTGGTCACAATAATATCATCAACATAAGCGAGAACAAAAATTGTAACCCCAGACTTGTTATAGAGAAACAGAGAAGTGTCACCCTTTGAAGGAATGAAGCCAAACTCTTGTAACTTTGCACTTAACCGAGAGTACCATGCTCGAGGAGCCTATTTTAAACCATAAAGAGCTTTATCAAGTCTGCATAGATAACGAGGAGCACATCAGGATGTTCAATACCAGGTGGCTATTTCATATAGACCTCCTCTTCCAGAACACCATGAAGAAACGCGTTCTTGACATCTAGTTGCCAAAGACTCCAACCACGAGAGACAGAAATAGAGAGAACAATTCTGATAGTGGCTATCTTGACAACAGGACTAAAGGTGTCTTCATAATCAATCCCGTATCTTTGTTTGAACCCCTTTGCAACCAACCATGCTTTGTAACGATCAATAATACCATCAGCACGTCTTTTGATATGATAAACCCACTTGCAATCAATGATATTTTTATCGGAGCTGGGAGGAACAAGTGTCTAGGTCTTGTTTAACATGAGAGCATCATACTCATCTTGCATAGCAGCACGCCAATTAGGATCATTAAGAGCATCAGGCAAATTACGGGGTTCACCTGTAGAGGAGAGCATGCCATATCGTACAGTACCATCAGTGTACTTTTTAGGTTGACGAATACCTTGTTGCAAACGAGTGCAAGGTCCTGGTGGCGATGGAGGTGGTGCAGGAGTGGATGCATTGGAAGCAGCCGCAGAAGATCCAGCCGAGGTGGGAGACAGTGCAGGCGATCCAGGGGCGGCAGCGGTGTCGAGAGAGGGAGCCGGGGACCCCACGCCATGCGTCGATGGCGGAGTGGAGGCGGGCGTCGTGACAGGAGACGGACGCGCGGGAGATGCTGGCGGCATCGTGACATGTCACTACATGGGCGCGGAGCACGAGGCAAGACCGTGCAGCGTCCCAGGAGAAGCAACCTCGGGATCGGAGCGAGCAGAGGAATGTTCCTCTGAATCTTCTTCGATTTCAGCACCAGTTTTGTCACTTTGCGTATGAATTTCAGTATATGATTCGGAAGGCATTGGATCACCATTTTGAGCAAAATTTTCACCGGCAGTTGCATCTACCTGTGGAGAAACAATAGGAACACATATAGGCACAATAGTAGGCATAGGGTCATTAGTAGTTTGTGCAATCTCATTTGAAGTGGATGATGGAAGTAAAAGAATTTCCTTTTTGAGAAGAGCACTAGCATTTGGATGAAGTTCTTGGAAAGGAAAAATATTTTCATCGAAGACTACATCACGAGATATATAGACACGGCCTGTGGAAACATTTAGGCATTTGACACCTTTGTGAAGAGGACTATATCCAAGAAAAACACACCGTTTGGAATGAAAAGCAAGCTTTCTAGTGTTGTAAGGACGAAGATTTGGCCAACAAGCACAACCAAAAGTTCGAAGAGCATGATAATTAGGCGTGGTTTTGAGAAGACGCTCAGTATTAGACTCAAGATTGATGACTTTGCTAGGAAGTTGATTTATGAGAAACGTGGCTATGAGAAAAGCTTCATCCCAATATTTGAGAGGCATGGAGGCATTGGCAAGCAAAGCAAGCCCAACTTCAACAATATGGCAATGTTTTCTCCCAGCAGAACCATTTTGTTGGTGGGAATGAGGACATGAAACATGATGGGTAATGCCAGCTTGCTGAAAGAAGGTATTGAGCTTCTCATACTCGCCTCCCCAATCAGTTTGCATAGTGACAACCTTGGAATCAAACTTGCGCTCAACATATTTTTGCCAGTTAAGAAAAGCTTGATAAACATCAGAATGCTTTTTAAGCAAATAGATCCAAACAAACTTGCTATAGTCATCAATAAATCTTACATAATAGGCATGTTTTCCAACAGAAGTAGGTGCAGGAACCCATACATCAGAAAATACTTGCTCAAAATGAACAGTGGATCTACTGGTGGAGATGGGATATGGAAACTGATGACTCTTGGCAAGCTGACAAGAATCACAAACATATGGAGTAATTTTTGGAGTGTAAGCTATCTTATTTCTTCTAAGAACTTGTTGAATGACAAACAAAGAAGGATGTCCTAAACGGCGATGCCATGTAGATGATGATGGCTTTATTGTGATGAAGGCGTGCTTGGAGGACACAGTGGAGATGGGCATCAAGGGATAAAGTCCTCCATAGCAAGGGCCTCTAAACAGGATTTGTCGTGTTGCTTGGTCCTTGATCAAAAAGAAGAAAGGATGGAATTCAATAAAGACATGGTTATCAAGGGTAAATTGATGAACAGATAATAGACCCTTAGAAGCACTAGGAACATGAAGAATATCATGGAGATTGAAAGAGTTATGAGAGGTGAGCAAAACTGAATGACCAATGTTACTAATGTGCATACCTGAGCCTTCAGCAGTGCGAACACGATCTTGTCCATTGTATTTGTCATGGGTGTGGACTGTGGAGCTTATCAAGCTCACTGGTAATGTGGTCGGTGGCGCCAGTGTCATAGTACCAGTTGGAGTCTACACCAGTGAAGTTGGCATCTTTATTTCCACGATCTCCATCACCGCGGGGATCATCACCATAGCGCCACCAACAATCACGAGCGGGATGCCCATGAATGTTGCAAATCTGACAGGTAGTGTTGACATACGGAGTAGGCTGACGATCATGCCATCCACGCCTATCACCATCACGCCTATTATCATCATAACAACGACGAGGACGATCATCATCATATCGACGGGGACGATCATCATCATCATATCTTCTCCCCTGATAGCCACCTCCATCACGATGGCCTTGATCATCACGACGGTCACGATAATCGCGACGGTCACGGTAATCAGGCTGGCGACCACGATCGTCGCCACAAGCCCGATCATCATAGCGTGGATGCTCATCATACTGCTGTTGGGGAGGCCAATCATCCTAGCGCTGGCAATCAGAGCGACGCGGAGGTGCACCACCACGGCGTGCCACATTAGCTGAGGAGGTGAAGCTCTCCTCGGGCTTGTTCATGCGATCATACTCCTGAACTTGTGTAAGGAGATCATCGAGGGTGGTGCCAGGTTTGGCGTTGACAGCGGTACAAAGAGTGTTGTAGTGGCTGCCAAGACCCTTGAGAACGTACCATATCAGCTCATCAGCATCAAGCGGCTTTCCTGCAGTAGTGAGTTCAGAGGCAATAGACTTCATCTTGGAAAAGTACTTGTCAGTAGGGAGATCGTTTTTGCGAGTATCATTGAGGGCAGAACGCAGCTGCTGCACCCTGGTCTTGGACGTGGGATACACATGAGCATTGAGGGCAACCCATGTCTCGGCAGATGTCTCAAGCCCCGCAACGTGTGCAAGCACATCGGGTGACGAGGGTTAACTTGACAAATGTCCAATATGAAGGACTTAGGATCGGGGGAGTAGGGCGTCGGATGAACTCGAAGGTAAAATCAGTCAAACAAGGTGTGTGTCAAAAGTAAATGTAAGAGTAAACTTGGCTTGCTTTCAATCTGTCCCTTACCGTCCTCTCCTGGCCCCTATATATAGGTGGCTAGGTCTCAAGGATCGGGAGGGGTCTGACACAGATTACAATATCGACATACGATATAAACTCATATTTTGACTAGTATTACAATTGGGCCTAGCTTAACGGGCCTCAGGGGTACTCAACTGACGGGCTCTATTATCTATACCCTTGTTAGTAGCCCCCGAGATTCTACCAGAATTGCAGATTCAGGTTGAATCTCAAATCTTCAAATCTTCGACTTGATCAATCTTTGACTTCTTCAGATCTTCAGGTCTTCGACTTGGTCTTTAAAATATCTTTCATTTTATTATCTTGCAAGGGGTTTTGATGAACAAGCCTGACAACTCTGACGGATCAAGATGTCAGTTAACTGCCAGAACAGATACTTGTCACCTACTTCAAATTCAATCCCCTTGGACTAGAATTCGGGAAACCGGTCAAACCCATCCTTTTGCCGCATTTAGGACTTACAAAGAATGAATCCCAGTGGTTCTCAGGGTACCCACTGCGTCCACCAGGATTTTCTTCGCGTCATAGACACGGATAAGTACCAGCAGAGCGCATTCATGTGCGTATACCAGGCAACACAGGACGGATCCTAGGGTCGTACCTTCACGATATACTTCAATCATGGCATTCAAATTTTGTCATGATGACGCAACTCGAGAATCATATGTCACAACCTTGTTTGACTGTTAGAATGTGCAAACTATTCGAGTTTGCTATTTTTTAGATTCTCATAAATAACTCCCGATGGGAGTAATCGATCTTTATTTTGTCGACAATGAAGTCAAATTTCATTGCCGATGAAAAGTAGTCGATTGCACCTGTACTGGTCGACGACCATCTGGCCTTTTATTTTTGAGTGCACCACCAGTGCTCCTGATGTAAGAACGTCCAAATTTATGGGCAGTTATTTGTAACCGATCATAGGCTTCAATCGCTTCGTCTTCTTTCTGTCGACTTCTTTTTATCGGGTGCGCGACCAGCGCTCCCGATGGGAGTAGCCCCCGAGGCTATAGCCGAAAATTTTCGGGTATAGCCTCAAAATATAAAAGTGTTTACCTAGCATATTGTTCTTTTGTGATATCTTCGGCACAACTTATGCTTAATTATTTGTCTCTTTTTCTTCTCATGCCTTGAGCCCCCGAGTCCACGACGAGGTGCATTGTGCTCCTTTGATGTATACTTTCTCACTTTTTACACGTATCTTTATTTTTGATACGCTGTTTCTTCCTTATCGTCTACTCTGGGCAGAATATTAAAGCCCATAGATGTACTTTGGACCTTGTCTCTATGGAGGCCCATTAAGATGTGCTTATAAATAAAGCATGCTTGGCGAGGGTAAAAAACCCTAATTCCTTCATTACTATCTTTCTCCGCCGCATCATCTTCCGTTTCCTCATCTCATCTAGGGCTTTTCCTCCCAGTACATATTTCCATGGCCGATGCAGGTGGATCACAGCTAAACATCGATGCGCCGGTGGAAAAGCGAGGCCGCGGCCGCCCTCGTGGTAGTAAAAATAAATCGAAGGACCCGGCTGTAGCAGCCTCGCCATCTACTCCTGTTAAGCGGCGCCCTGGCCGCCCTCTAGGAAGCAGGAACAAGACCAAGATGTCTACTGCTGCTCCAGGTCCAAGCGCTCCACCACGTAATGCTTCTTCTTCTTCTTCTCCCAGAATATACTCCTTTTTTTGCATCGCCAGCGCTCAATGCCACGAGATTCAGCGGGTCCCGCTGAAGTTTACCAATTTCATGGACGGGCGAGAGCTGCGAGAAGCAGTTCTTCATGAACACTCTGGGGGAGGAACTCCCTATGAAGTAGAGGTCTGGTATAATGGGGACGGCGAGATGTATTTCAAGGGCGACTGGCCTCAGTTTGCAGAAGACCATGACCTCCATGAGGGTTTCTTCATGATCTTCGACTACCATATCGGCACGTCGAAGTTTGACGTGAAGATTTACGATGGTACTCAATGCCAGAAGGAGTACGAAGCTGAAGTGCATTTTCATTAGTCATCTCCTTATGTAATCTCATATTCTGGTTATCCTTTGGTTTGTTTATCTGTAATAAGTAATGAACTTTTATCTTGTGCCTTCCTTATTGATAGACCATGGGAACGAATCGTCGTTCCGAGGTGTGCTTTTGATATACTACCGGGTTACTTGGAACCGTACTTATTTTTTAAATATCGGGTTGCGAAAAACCTAGTAATATGTCTCGAATAATCGCAGATACCGAATCTTCAATAACTTATTTATTTTACTTGGTACGACTCGAGGGTTTGAGCCCCCGAGTGGAAGGAGAAATATTCATACATATTGTCGAGTTGACCCAAAGAACCCAACCTATGGCCTCATGTTCTGGGTTCAGAGGGTCATATCTCGAAAGGTTCTTATCGCCATACTCCTTCTATGCATAGAACCGTCGAAGTTGCTCCGTATTCCACGGGTTACTCTCATCTTTCCCCGTTTTCTTGTCTTGTAGTCGATAAGCTCCTCCTGGTATTATCTCTGTTACGATGTAAGGTCCCACCCATGGGGACTCTAATTTGCCATGACCGTCTTGCTTTAGTCGCAAGACTAAATCTCCCACCACGAAAGATCGTGGACGAACTCGACTACTATGGTAGTTTCATAGATTTTGCTGGTACTATGTTGCTCTGGCAAGTGCTACGTCTCTTGCTTCATCAAGTGCATCGACATCATCTTGAAGTGCTTCAGTGGAGGTTGTCTCGTCATAAGCCGCGATTCTTGGGGCTTCATGAGTGATCTCGACTGGAAGCACGGCTTCTGCACCGTGGACCAGAAAGAAGGGGGTTTCTTGAGTAGCCGCGTTGGGTGTAGTTCTGAGACTCCATAGCACGGAGGGTAGTTCGTCTACCCAAGCGTGTTTGGCTTTTTTGAGAGGTGCTAGTAGCCTCTTTTTTATCCCATTGCATATTAAGCCATTAGCTTTTTCGACTTGTCCGTTTATCTTTGGATGTGCTACGGATGCGAATTTCAGTTTGATTCCCATACTCTCACAGTAGCTCTTGAACTCCTTTGATGTGAAATTTGTCCCATTATCTGTTATGATGCTGTGTGGTACTCCAAAGCGGAAAACTATAGACTTGATGAAGTTGATTGCGGCTGTAGAATCTTGGGTTGTCACGGGGGCTGCCTCTACCCACTTGGTGAATTTGTCGACTGCCACCAACATGTAAACATGCCCTCCTGGCCAAGATTTGTGCAATTTCCCTACCATGTCGAGACCCCATTGCGCGAAGGGCCAAGATAGTGGTATTGGTTGCAATTTTGCTGCTGGCGCGTGTGGTCGAGATGCAAAATGTTGACAAGCCTCGCATTTCCTCACTATATCTTTCGCGTGTTCAATGGCTGTTAACCAGTAAAACCCTGCACGAAAAGCTTTGGCTGTGATGGCTCTGCTACTGGCGTGATGTCCGCATACTCCTGCGTGGATGTCTTTTAGTATCTCCTATCCTTCTTGAGGAGTGACGCATCGTTGCAAAACTCCTATTATACTTTTCTTGTAGAGCTTCCCTTGTAACACGACAAAAACCTTGGATCATCATATTATCCTTTTTTGCTTCTACTGTGTCTTCGGGTAGCATTTTGTTTATCATGTAGGCCAAGTATGGCTGCATCCAAGTTTCTTCGATCATCATAACTTCTTTGGGTTCTGTTGTGCTTCCGTTGCCAGCCCCCGAGCCTGTTGCTTGGTGCTGTGCTTGCTCTTCTGTAGTCAAAGTTTTGTTGTTCTTTATTGATCTCTCTATGATTTCTTCCCAAAAGACTCCTTGCGGTATGGGTAAGCATTGGGACCCGATATTTGCTAAATTGTCGGCTTCCTCATTGCTGGCCCTACTGACGTGCAACACTTCGCACCCATCGAATGTTCCCTCTAGATAATAGTATAAATTTTTGTATGCTGTCATGTTGTCGCTGATGGTGTCACACCTGTTCATCTCTTGTTGCACGACGAGGTTCAAATCCCCGAATATTTTTAGTCGAGTCGCTCCGCATGCTTTGGCCATTTTCATTCCGTGGAGCAGAGCCTCATATTCGGCTTCATTATTAGAAGCTTGAGAAAAACTCATCCTTAAGACATATTTTAACTTGTCGCCTTGTGGTGATATCAGGACTACTCCTGCTCCTGCGCCTTGGACCCTTTTTGATCCATCAAAGTACATTGTCCAGACGCTTAATAAGTCTGGTGGTCCTGTGTTTTGTAGCTCTAGCCACTCTGCTATAAAAATCCGACAGAACTTGTGATTTAATCGCCTTCCGCTTTTCGTACGTGATGTGCAGGGGTGATAACTCGATTCCCCACAAGGAGACACATCCTGTCGCTGAAGGGTTGTCCAATATGTTGGATAGTGGTGCTTCATTAACCACTATAATTGGGTGCACTGATATGTCTCAAACGTATCTATAATTTTTGATGCTCCATGCTTGTTTTTACACCATTTGCCTATTGTTTCGTTACACTTAGTGGCATTTTTATACATTTTCCGGAACTAACCTATTAACGAAGTGCCACAGTGCCAGTTTCCTGTTTTCTGCTGTTTTTGTGTTTCAGAAGTGATACACAGGAAATATTCTCGGAATTGGACGAAACAAGTTCCTGAAGTCATATTTTACCCGGAAGCTTCCAGAGATCTGAAGAAGTGTCGGAGGGGGGCCACCAGGGCCCCACACAAGGGGGCGGCGCCGCCTGGCCCCTGGCCGCGCCACCCCTGTGTGAGAGCCCCTGGCTCCACCTCTGACATCGCCCCTTCGCCTATAAGTACCCCCCGACGAGAAAAACCTAAGGGCCGGATGAGTTTTCCAGAATACATCGCGATCCGCCGCCGCCGTCGACCCGAAGATCGGGAGGGTCCAGAAGCTCTTCCCGGCACCCTGCCGGAGAGGGGAATCGCCACCGGAGGTCTTCTTCATCGCCATGCTTGCCTCCGGAGCGATGAGTGAGTAGTCTACCTTGGACTATGGGTCCATAGCAGTAGCTAGATGGTTGTCTTCTCCACCATGTGCTTCATGTTTAGATCTCATGAGCTGCCCTACATGATTGAGATCACCGTTATGTAATTCTATGATGTTGGTTTGTTGGGATCCGATGAATATTGGTGTTTATGATTAAGTTGCTGTACTGAATTATATCTTTTGTTATCTCTATGTTGTTTATGATCTTGCATGCTCTCCGTTGTTAGTAGCTATCTTGGCCGAGTAGTTGCTAGTGACTCCAAGAGGGGGTATTTATGCTCGATAGTGGGTTCATGTCTCTATTTCACCTGGGGGAGTGACAGAAACCTCTAAGGTGGTAGATGTGCTGTTGCCACTAGGGAGAAAACAACATTCATATGCTCAAGGGCATATGCTTTGTTTACATTACACACTTTGCTTAATGCAATTATCTGTTGTTCGCAACTTAATACTTCTAGGGTGTTCAGATGATATCCCCGGGGGTGGATTATTAGTCATAGATGCAGTTGGATGGCGGTCTATGTATTTTGTTGTAATGCCCAGAGTAAATCTCATAGTGATCTTCTTGACATATCACGTTATCTTTATTCTATCAATTGCCCAACTGTAATTTGTTTACCCAGCATGTTATTTTATCTATGGAGAGACACCACTAGTGAACTGTGGACCCCGGTCCTATTTTAATCATATTGCAATCACCTGTTTACTTTTCCCGCACTGTTTACTTTACTCGCATACTCCACTGTTTTCCACTCGATACACTCATAACCTTTGTTTCAAGCAAACCGGTGAGATTGACAACCTCATCGCAAGTTGGGAACAAAGTATTTGTTTGTGTGTGTGCAGGTTCCGCGTTGCTGCTGGCCGAAGACGAGTCAACAAGTGTCGTAAACGGCGCCCTTGTTGGAGTGTTATTAAGCCAGTCCGCATCACCTTCAGTCGTCACCGTCTCTCTTCTTCAAGATCGACATTAAACCTTGGTTTCTTAACTGAGGGAAAACTTACTGCTACACTCATCATACCTTCCTCTTGGGGTTCCCAACGGGCTGGTTATTCACCACGCACAAGGACAGTTTGCTCCCACATCAACTTGGAGTAGCATGCACCGCGAAGTATTGTCGTAGCTTTCGTGCTGTTGTGAATATACTGTATGCAAGTTTCTGGTAGTGCGGGTACCTTTGTTTTGTTGGAGATAGTACTTCACTGATGAAGTATACTGGCCGTTGAACTCCATGAGCTTTTCCTTCTTCACTTCTTTCGACTACTAATACTGTGCTCACCACTTGATGTGTTGCAATATACAGTAGTAGCGGCTCCTTTTCCTTTGGTGCGACCAGCACCGGCGGTGTGGAAAGCACTTTTTTCAATTGTGCGAAAGCTGTATCCGCTTCTTCTGTCCACTCGAACTTGTCGTCTGATTTTTTCATCAGTGCATAGAAAGGGAGTGCTTTTTCTCCTAACCGTGCAACGAATCGACTTAGTGCTGCGACGTGCCCTGCGAGTTTCTGTACGTCGTGCAGCTTTGTTGGCTTCCCCATCATTAGTATTGCTTGGATCTTCTCTGGGTTTGCTTCTATTCCCCTTGCTGATACCAGGAACCCCAAAGTTGTCCTGCGGATACTCCAAAAGAGCATTTTGTCGGGTTAAGCTTGAGCTTATACCTGTTTAAGTTGTCAAAGGTTTCTGCTAGATCACTAATTAGTGACTCTTCATTTCTTGTGGTGATGACCACGTCGTCGATGTAGACTTGAATGTTACGTCCTATTTGACTTTCGAGGCAATTTTGCATCATCCGCTGGTAGATTGCTCCTGCATTTTTTAGGCCGAAAGGCATGACTTGATAGCAGAACATGCCATATGGTGTGATGAAGGCCGTCTTTTCCTCGTCTTCTTTCTTCAGTTTGATCTGGTTATAACCAGAATATGCATCTAGGAAGGAAAGCCTTGCGCACCCCGCTGTTGAGTCTATTATCTGATCAATGAGAGGTAGAGGGAAGGGATCCTTTGGACAATGCTTGTTGAGAGATGTGTAGTCGACGCACACTCTTTGTACGTCTGTGTTTTTCTTGGGTACAATGACTGGATTAGATACCCAAGTTGATGACTTGATTTCTCGGATGAATCCGGCATTTTCTAGTCTGTGTAGCTCAGATGCTATGGCTTTCCTTTTTGGTTAGTCAAATCATCGCAGTGGTTGCTTGACTGGCTTTACTTTAGGATCCACATTTAGTGCGTGCTCAACGAGTTCCCTAGAAACCCCTAGCATGTCTAAAGGACACCAGGCGAAGATTTCCCAGTGCTCACGGAGGAACTCGACGAGCGCGCTTTCCTATGCGGGATCCAAGTTTACTGCTATGGAGGTGGTTTTGTTTGGGTCCGTGGGGTGGACCTGTATTTTCTTCGAGTCTTGAGTTGCATCAAAAGCCTGATCTTGCAGGGATTGTCCGACGTCGGGTAGCACGTTATGGTCAGTTTCACCTTTCAGTCTTGCGTATTCTGCTGTCATGCCGAAAGTTTGCGCCAGCCTGATGAATTCTTTATCACAAGTGTTGGACACTTCGAAGCTGCCTTTTACCATGATTGTTCCTTTGGGTCCTGGGATTTTGAGCGTGAGATATGTGTAGTGCAGTACTGCCATGAACTTTGCAAATGCTGGACGCCCCAGGATTGCATGATACTGTGAAGGCCAGTCTATGACTTCAAACTCTAGCTTCTCTCTGCGATAATTGTTGCTATTACCGAAGCAAACGTCGAGTTCTATTTTCCCGAGAGGGTAATTTGCGCCTCCTGGTACTATTCCGTGGAAAGAACAATCTATTGGCTTTAGACTTTCCAGTGAGATGCACATTGCCTTCAGAGTTCTTGCATATATTAGGTTTATGTCGCTTCCTGCATCCATGAATACTCGCCCGATATCGTATCCCCCTATTTGCGCTTTTAGCACCATCGGTGAGTGCCACGGCCTGGGAACTTTCCTCGGGTGGTCTGCTCTGCTGAACCTGATTGGTTGATCGGACCACTGTAGGTACTCTGTAGTGGCTGGTGGTGATGATATAGCTAGGTTTACTTGTCTGGATATGCTCTTCCGCTCTTTCTTGGATTTTGGCACCGGTTGGATCATTGCAGATATATATACTTTTGACTCCAGATGTTTTGCTAGTCGCTGTACTCAGGGTTTTCGATGGTCACCTTCTTTTTGTTGATGTCCTCCGTCTCCAGAAACTCCTCCGGTGCCTCGTTCCCTTCAACCAGATCAAGAACACGGGCACCACGAAGAGCCAGGATCACGAGGGCCTTCCAGATCAACATGTTTTCCCGTGTGAGCGGCTGCGAGGGTGGAGACCCAAGCGCCGCAGCGAGAACCATGGTGGATGAAGTTGATGATGAAGACATGGCTATGCTAGGGTTTTTGATGTGCGGCGGCGGCACGAGATGCAAAGATCGGGTGCGGCGGCGGCAATTTTGTCTTGGATCATAGGTCATGGTAGTATCAATGCGGCGGCAGGGTGCAGCGGCAGAGAGGATTTTTTTCTTGGTCGTGTTTGTTCTAAATCGTAATCTTGGCTTGAGGTGGCGGCGATGTGCAGCGGCAAGCTATGGCGACGGCGGGCTTGAGGGTTTTGGATCGTGGTCTTGGCTTGAAGCGGCGGCGATAGCGTGCGGCGGCGGTAGAGGCTATGGCGGCAGCGGGTTTCAGGGTTTCGGTGGCAACTAGAGCGCGGAAGAGGATGGCTCTGAAACCATGTCAATTTTGGTGGAACGATGCATACCCGTAGGGGCATCGGTTACGTGTTTATATAGACGTAGGAAACAACCCTCATACATGGCATACATAGTTTGTACGTGTATGTGTCGGAGTACTACTCCGTACCCGTACACATACCTATACATACTCTAACAGCCGTGAGCTCGGCATCGAGCAGGATGTTTGCGGACTTCACGGCGTCGTGCAGGATCAGGGGCGAGGCGGACGAGTGCATGTACGAGAGCACGTGTGCCGACTCCTCGGCGATGCAAAGGCTCTATAAGGTGTGGTGGTGCACTATTTGGTAAGTGAGTGAGAAGAGGAGTGCTACACGTGCGCTCCTACTCCTCCTCGCTCGTCTCGACTCGTCCCGTCGCGCGCGTCGTGGTTTGCAGAATTGAGCCTCGGGCCGAGTTTATCTTTTTGCTGCATAGGAAAATCGAGCGTTTTACCGAGTCTTTGACGGACGCGTCACAGCTAGCCGGTTCGGGTCGCCTCCGGATCGTGGGACCGACTCAGGCGTGCGACGTGGGTGTGGCCCATGTTGCTAGGATTTTTCCTCTGCGCACCTATATAAACCCTTGCTCGGCTACCGCCGCATACACATGAAACCAATTTATGTTTTGCCTCTCGCTCACTACAAGGAAAATGCTAACTTACGACCCTCCATTTTCGTCACTAGATCGTCATAATAAGTCGTTTATGATGATCTTATGACGAAAATAGGATGGTCAAAAGCTGAGCGTCGCAAATGAACTATAACGACGATTTTGTTGAAATCATCATAACCGACTATGACGATCCTGGATCATCATAACCCTTATGACGATCCAATGTCGTCATTAGGCCTCTGGCTAGGCCACGTCGGATCCTACGTGTCTCATCCTACGTGGCAAAACTATGACGAAACAAAATCGTCGTAATGCAAATTCAGCCCGGTCCATTCTGCTAGTTTGTATGGGCTAAGCCCAATATTTATGGCCTTTTTCTTTCCTAGGCAGTGGCCTTTTACATTCCAGGTTTATTTTGGGCTTTGCATTTTAAAGGACCAGTTCTTTTTCTTTCAACGCCTTCATAAGGTCCATTTATTTCTTATTTCAGCCTTTTTCAATTTCTTGTCTGATATGTTCCTGTTAATATAATTTGGGCCAAGGCCTTTTTAGAGCCCATACAGTATTTCGCCCAGCAGAACTTTTAGCCTTTTTAATTAATTATTTATTCCAAAAATAAAGAATAAACAATCAACCATGCTCAAAGTTCACAGATTTCAATAGTTTACATTTTAACAGGACACAATAAATATTACTATCAGATAGCAGGAAAATATATCAATTACAATGTTTCATAGTTCTTCTCGATCATAGTATTACAAGCCATAAAAATATTATTTAACTGGGGCTTCACGCTTAGAAATTTTTCAGCCTTGACCAAGGCTCCATGTCCATGCGCGCCCAGCACCAACCCAGCAGAGCACCTGCCAGCCTTTCCAGGTCAAGGCGTGCCTTGGACGGCACAGCACATTCTCCGGCACTGCACGACCCCGATCGATGTGCTTCTCCTCTTCTCCTCTAGCCCTGCAAAAATCATTTTTAGCTTCACAAGCATATATTTCATCATAGATCCAATGATATTTTTACAAGATTCAACACCTATCTAAGAAGGGTCATGCCCGCCATTTTGAGCATATTTTGAATACACCATAGTGGCATTCTACTGATTAAATTTTGTTTTATAAAAAAAATTGGGGAGAAAAAGATTTAATGTTATTGTATATATAGTAAACTAAATTTACAAAGTTTATTTGAATTCATTTGGTCTTGTTGTGAATCTTCTTCAAATATTTTTTGTTAAAATCAGAAAATAAATGAAAAGGACAGAGAGGAAAAAACATCACTGATGTCATGGGTAGAAGAGGCCCATGCCTTGTTTATAAGCGGCCTAGGCCCATGACTCATCGAAAGCATCTATTTAAAACCATGTGTGCATCATATATTATCACAAAGAGTGGGCTAGCTTGGTGGTCATGAGGAGGAGTGGACGACGCCCATTGGGGAGGTGGTGAGTTCGACTCCCTCCTCCCGTAGTTTATTTTGCCAGTTTATCTGGCCAGGCTAGAAGGTCCACCATGTCAGGTCCGGGTGGGCCAGGCTTGCAGGTCGGTGTGGGGCCAGTCTGCCAGGGTGGTGGGCCACCTTGTCAGGTCGGGAGGTGGGGCTACCTTGTCAGGTATGTTGTGGGGCCACCTTGTCAGGTCTGGGTGGGGTCAGGGGCCAGTTTGGTGGCCCGTGCTGCATGTCAGGTGACATGTGTGTATAAATATACATATAGAAATAACACATAAGCGATAAATGCCACATAGATATGACATGTAGATGAAGTAGATGACGTGGTGATTAAACATTTCATTATATCTATGTTTAAAATGTTACGACCATTAAAAATGGTCGTAAACGGCTGCAAAAAAAGGTCGTAAGCTGTATCGTTTAGCTTATGACGATTCTATCTAATGAAAGTATGACGTTTCTGGATCAAAACGTCGTAATTTATAAGGCTTTTAGCTTTCCTAATATGCTAACGACCATCTAGTATAGAATCGTCATCAATCTATGACGTTTTTATTCGTGGTCACTACGAGAAGGTCATAAGTTGACATATTTCTTGTAGTGGCTATTTGCGCCGCCACCATAGTCTACCTCATCCCAAGTGTCGACGTACACCGGCGAATGGGGGAGCAGGTCTCTGGAATCACTCGCCTTTACGATCCTATATGGGAGAGGGTGAATTAGGTTTTTGAGAAGCGCTCTGCGCGACTGCTTGTGTTCTTCATCACGAGTCATCTTCCTTTCAAGTCGGGCGGTGCAGCTGATGACACTAAGCAAGGTGCCAACTCGTCGGGACTCTAAGTGCAGAGTGATGTAACAAGAGTAAATTATCTCCACGAGGGAACTCAGGGTTTAATATCAAACTCTCGGAGAACAGTCGAAAAAGCTCTTGTCGTTCTTCTTCAAGCAACCTACAAAACAATTTCTTTGTCTTGTGTCCCCAACTCTACCAAGTGGTTGTCAAGCACGAGGTATGAATGTAAGTAAAATAAATATGATAACAAATGCAATAAAATAAATATGATGCGAGAAAGATAAACTAAGCTAATATACAACTAGAATAAAGCGGTAAAGCTATTTTTTGGGTTTTATATGTGAATGCAATGAAGTAAAGATATTTTTGTATTTTCGGAATAAATTGAAGCTGAAAATAAAAGTACGCGTATGTCGAGGGTTAACTCGGCAAATGTCCTAGATGAAGGACTTATGATCGGGGGAAAGGTGACAACTAGAGATTCCGGGAGCGAGATTGGCACACGACGTACCCAGGTTCACGTCCCCGTGGTGGAGGATCACTACGTCCTACTAGCAATCTAGTATATGATCACAGTGGTGTTTACACGGAGCCGCCGTAGGCGGAGTTGTCTATGTCTAATCTATCTTGTATGCTATGTGTTGATCTATGAGATCTAAGTTGAGTTGTCTCTAGGGGTGTCCCTGCCTGGCTTTATATATGCAACCGGGCTAGGGTTTACAAGAGTCCTAGTCAAATACGTAATGGAACTACCTTTCTTTGTCTCCAAGTCAATCTTTTGAGTCCTTGTGCCGGTCCACCTCCATGATAGGTTGGACCCGGTATACTAATCCATGTGTACCCGAAGGGCATACCCATGTCAGTAGCCCCCGAGACTCTACTCGAGTTGTAGACTTGGGCTGAGTCTCCAAACTTTGACTTCTTCAATCTTTGACTTCTTCAAATTTCGACTTGCATATAATCGTTAACTTCTTCAAAATTCGGTTTCTTCAAATTTCGACTTGCATATAATCTTCAACTTCTTCAAACTTCGACTTCCTGACATCTTTGATTTCTTCAATCGTTGACTTCTTCAAACTTTAACTTGGCTAATGCAGTGGCCAAAATTGTCGGGTTCTTGAATTTTTGTCGGGTGCACAATCCGCTCCCCCGATGGGAGTAAATGTCGAGTCTATGTTTCAGGTGTTTACCACCAATAATGGACTCGAATTTTCTTCCTTGTTCTTCATTGATGATCTTCTCAAAATAATTCTTCATCAGATGCGTAACCAACGCTCCCGATGGGAGTAGCCCCCGAGGCTATGGTCGGGTACTTGTAGGTGATTATTGGCTCCAATTTCTTCTTCTTCATCTCCTTTTGTCGAATGTGCGACCATCGCTCCTGATGGGAGTAGCCTTAGAGTCTATGTTCGGGTACTTGTAGTCGGGCATAGACTCAAGTTGTACCACTCGGAGAAGTTTGGCTCCTGGTGAAGGACTTGATGACTTTGATGAATTTGTCGACTCCTGCTGAAAATATGAAGAGTTGTGAAATACTTTGTCAAAGAAACATTGTGTTTTTCATCTTGTAATGATGATCTAGTATGCCAAATATAACTCGAAGTTTTTTGTATAATTTATTGATCGTACGTAAGACTCTTTTGTTAGCCTGATGCCTTTCTGGCTCGATCAGCTACTCAGGTAAGACGTAATTTGATGCGTTTGCCGCATTTGAATTTCCAAAATGTAGTTTACTTGCTAAGCCTTTTCGTTAGCCTGACACCCAAGGTCTCTGTGCCTTGCCAACCTGTTAATTGAGCTTCTGCAATAGTGTTAGAGTTGTCAAGGATTCGACGCGGATCATCAGCTACTCGGGCTTTCACAGATGCTCAAAGTCAATGATATGCAGGATGATTTTTCATGGCGGAGCCCTCGAGTGTCGGGTGCGGCAAAAGGTAAATAATAATCAACTCTTGAAAGATGAAAACTTAGCTTTCATTGGGTGCAGCGTGGATGCGGCCGTGGTCGAGGTCGATGCAGCGGACCGGAGTCGACGCGATGGGTTGTTATCGTAGAATCGCAGCCACGATCAGAGGCGAAGTTATTGTCGAGCCCCTGAGCATCTGTTGAGATCGCCGTGTCACCTGCGTGGTTGTTGATGTCGACGAAATTGTAGATCTTAAGTGTGAACTTCCGCACACAGAGTCGAGGTGATGTCGAGCCCCCCGAGCGTGATAAGCCGTCATACGTTGAAAACGTATCTATAATTTTTTATGCTCCACGCTTGTTTTACACCAATTGCTATATGTTTTGTCTACACTTTGTGGCACTTTTATGATTTATTTGGACTAACCTACTAATAGTTGCAAAAGTGCACAATGTTCTTGTTTTACACTTTGATGTGTAGGAATTACCAAGAATACAAGTGGAAACCTTGTTGGAGTCAAATTGGGACTTTTCAGAAATCTGTGTCAGAACTCTTTTCGAAGATGGTCACGTTATGGGTCGAAGACGACATTAAACGGAAAACTCTTCAACTACAAAGTTGTAGGGAATTTTACGGCAAACGTTCTGGACATAAAATTCACCTGATTCCGAGTCCGGACAGCCAAGTTAGGCCCGATCTAGTGCAGCCCAAGAGGGGGAGTCGGAAATCCGAGAAGCTATATAAAGGGAGGAACCCTAGCTCGTGGGGGACACCTCCACCCACGAATTTGCAGCCACCAGAGCCACGTTTTTGCCTCCCCCATGGATCCCATCTCCATGGGGGAGGTCTCTCATGAAGCCATGAAGGAAGGGGGCTAAGGGGCGGCATTCCCGCATGATGCCGGCGGCGGGGGAGTCCCCCGCGCCGGCGCCGCCGCCCGAGCCCCTCGCTGCTCATCTCCGCCATCTTCACTGCTATCTCCATCACCAACTCCTCCTATTATGTAGTGGTTCATCCTCCCACACACCTCTGTACCGTCCTATGTAAACATGGTGTTTGATGCTATAATATTTATCCTATGATCTATGTCATGTTTGCATAGTTTATTTGTTCTTAGATTGATTTGTTGAATGTCTTTGGTTCATTAGAGTTGTATGTTGATATGGTACTATCCTTTTGTGTCCATTATATTTATGCGCGCATGGATTAAACATCTTAGGGTTAGTAGTATGTGCAAAAAGAAGGGGGTAGTTCTGCCGAAGTGAAAGAAACCCGAGGACGCGAACCGGAACGTTGCACGTATGGGAGTAAGAGGACCATTAACTTAAGGCTATGGTTGGGGAAACCTTAATGCATTGTTAGTATTTGCGAATGCTTGCTAACAATCCAATCATATAGTACTTGTATTTCCAAGTAGTGAAGTGCTTGTATATTTAGCCTCTCCCACATAGAAAACTGCATCAAAGACAGTGAACCCGATTTATTCACTAATTGAACTTAGACAAAGCCACCACTTTTCCGCACTCATGGTACTGTTAGTTTATGGTTACTTAGTATATTTTATTGCTGCAGCACTAACAATTACTTTCTTGTATTTATTATCTTGCAAAGCTATCTCTCATATCCGTATTGTTGCTCTAGTTTTATTTCCTAGATGATGCAAACGTTTAGTGTGCGTAGAGTTGTATCAGCGGTTGATAGAACTTGAGAGAACATTTATCCTACCTTTAGCTCCTCGTTGGGTTCGACACTCTTACTTATCGAAAAGGCTACACACGATCCTCTATACTTGTGGGATATCAAGACCTTTTCTGGCACCGTTGCCGGGGAGCAATAGCGTGTGGGTGAATATTCTTATGTGCACTTGTTTGCTTTATCTCGAAGTAGTTTTTACTTCCAGTTTTAAATTGTTCTTTATCTTAGTATGGATAGGGAATGCGAATTACAAAAAAAATTAGTTGTACTTGTTACCTAAAAACGTTTTAAAAAGGAAAGTGATTGGAAAGATGAGTAATGGTTAAGTGGGGCTCGACCTTGAACACTTGTATTCATGCCTATGAAACCGAAACAAATCTTGCCATGGAAGCTTTTCAGTTAAAAACTTGTACATATTTTGTATATTGTATATATTATATATATTCCTCTGTACCATAAAAGTAAAGTGATAATTGTAGCTCCTAGTTACTTGGAAGTTGATAGTTTTGCTTTGCTGTCAAAAAACAGATTTTCTATGCTTCACCGTATAAAGTATTTAAAATCACTAGAACGTAATTTTGACCTGAAATTTCTTGAGTGCAAAGTAATGCTTATTATCTTTCTTTCATTAGACTAGCTTTTTCTGATTTGAGTTACTTAGCTGTCTCAAAAAAATCTATTTTCGCCGAGTGTTCTGTTTAGACAGATTTCTGTGCTTCACTATAAAAAAATCGTGAAAAATCTCAGAATAGTGTTTTGATCTGAAATTTTTTGTGCATAAACCTGAGATTATGATCTGTCTTTCCTTAGTTTGGAGTTTTTCGATTTGACCTATCTAACTATCTCGTTGAGTGTCATCTTTACAGACTGTTCAGTTTTGACAGATTTCTTAGTTTATTCAATATTGTACTTGGTGTTATTAGTTTCATTAGTTTTTCGACGGACGACGGAAATCATGAATACCTTAGTATATAAAGTGGCTAATGTTGAGTATAGATTATAAAACTTGTTAATGCTTGAAAATTAGTGGATTTTATTTAATGAGTACTAACCCTACTAATGAGTTTTGTGAAGTTTTATGTGGATGTAGCTTATAAGTTCTAATCAATATGGTGATATGAGATGAACAAGAAGACACAAGAGCTCAAGCTTGGGGATGTTTAGGTGCATCTCAAGAACATGTCCAAGAAGATACAATCATCTAAGCTTGGGGATGCCCAAGTCGTCCCCCTATTCATGAACTAACATGAGGTTGTCTCCTTCATACTCTATATTACGCATCCACATGATATGTATTGTGTTAAATTGTATTATAATTGTTTTTATATGTCTTGGTTTTATCTTCTTTAATTTTATTAGGCTCTTTATTTTGTTTTTATTGATTCTTTACTTTCACTTATAAATTGAAAACAACAAAAATAGTTCCTTTTGTTTTGCTTCTTTGTTTGGTTCTCTATTCTGCGCCTAGCTCAAATGCGTTAAAGAAAATCACTCTTGGGAGATAATCCATATTTTATTTCAGTACTTTTTCTTTTATTTGAGTTTTGGAAGTTATTACTACTGTAATTACCTCTCCTTATCATTTTTTATTTCGTTGTTGTGCCAAGAAGAACCTCTAATTTGAGTGAGGTAAGATTTGGGGAAGTTGCTGTCCTGAAACAGATTTCGGTGCTGCACCGTAAAAATTCGTGAAAATTCTCAGAATATCTTTCTGACCTGATATTTCTTGTGCATATGCCCCAGGTTATATCCAAACTTTCATTTATTTTGTACTTTTCTATTTGAGCAACAGAAGGTCCTCGAAAAAATCGACCTTTGTCAGCTGTTCTGTTTTGACAGATTTCTGCCACTATTTGTGTTTGCCTCTCGATCACTTTCTTTTTTAGTTATTTTGATCACGGAACTTTTGGGGAAGTTGCTACAGTAGTATATGCTTTATATGTGGTGTTTTTGAGTTGAAACCTGAACCAAAAAGGGCTGATCTACTATTATATTTATGCTAACGTTGCTAATAGAATTGTGTTAAGTTTTGTATGAAGGAAGTTTTCAAGTGTAGGGATTGGAGAATGATGAGACGAGATGAAGAATGGAAAAAAGATCAAGCTTGGGGATACCCATGTCACCCCAAGAAATATCCAAGAGGTACAAGCGTCAAAGCTTGGGGATGCCCCCGAGGCACCCCTTCTTCATCGGCAAAAATCTGGTCACCTTTCAAAACACTATATTTTTATTGCTTCATGCACTATGCGTTTTTCTTGGAGCATCTTTACTTTTGCTTTCAGTTTTCTTTTTTTTGTTTGCTGCAATAAATGGTTGGACCCCAACAAATTTCTTTTGGAGGAGATGTACTCGTTTTTCATTTGTCAGGAACACTCCGTTTTTCACTCTTATAGTTCAAAGAGTGTTCTCTTTTTCTAGAACTGCGTTTAGCTTTTGTTTTTCACCTTGATTTTTGTTCAAATCTTGTTATATATTTGCATCAAGGTGTATTTGGACCTCTGGTCTATGTTGGTATTCATCAAAAAAGTTGTTTCAAAAAGGTTCGAATGATGTTGGAAAAGAGAAAAAGTTTCATGCAAAAAAGTGGTATAAAAAGGAGCTTGTTTAGACTGCGGCTTAGACTTTTTCATGTCATGCTTGATGTCGTTTTGATAGTATGCTTAGTGATTTTTGCTGTAGCATAACTTGTCTCAAATGACTGAGATTGGTTAATGAGCCTTTGGAAAAAATTATGCATTGTTTTTATTATGTGGAAGCATTTATTTGGTTTTCTCCTTTGATGCTTTATTTGGGTTGACTTGGCGCATGCTTACAACATGTTTGACTCTTAAAAAGTCACCATAAGCCTCTATAATCATTTAGTTTTTGACTTTTGATGCCATTTTATGCTTCTCTTAATGATGTTTTGTCGCTATGCATGATTATGGCCATTTTTGCTCTCTTAGTTGGTCGCTCCTAGTCTTTTGCTAGCCCTCGTTTTGTACTGAGTATGAGCTCTACCTATGCATCCAACTCCCAAAAACCAAGTTATGCCAATGTGTCCACTATAAATTCCTATGCATGGTATTTGCAAGCCTGTCTTCCATGTGTCTGTTGATTTGTCTGAAAAGTCATCATGGCAGATCATGAGGTCTTCGAGTTGATCCCCTAACTAGAGATTTCTCCATGGTTTCGTCGAGTTCTGCGATTTTTCTCCTGTGATTTCTGTTGTTGCAAAGCTGACCAGCGAGTTTGCCTAGCTGGAAGAGCCCACCGATGATTCAGACATTGCAATAGTATTTGCTTTGCTTGCCGACGGATCCGGTTTCGCCGGATCTGAAAGGCGAATCGAACCTAAAGATCCGACGCGAAAGTTTAGGCTTCCGATCGTCAGGTCCATATCTTGATCCAGGCTCTCGAATGTTGGAGTGAAGTTTTGTGGATGAGGCTGAAAATCGATGGTTCTGAAGGATATGTGGTTTTCGTCGACTTCTAAATTGTTGTTGGCTAAAAGCGAAAAAGCCATCAAATTCATGATTCCAACGCCCAGGATCCCCACGGTCGGCGCCAATTGACTAGGGTTAACTCGACAAATGTCCAAGATGAAGGACTTAGGATCGGGGGAATAGGGCATCGAATGAACTCGAAGGTAAAGATCAGTCAAACAAGGCGTGTATCGAGAATAAACGTGGTGGTCAACTTGGCTTAATCTCAATCTGTCCCTGACCGGCCTCTCCTGGCCCCTATATATAGGTGGCTAGGTCTCAAGGAACCGGTCAGGTCTGATACATATTACAATATCGATATACGACATGGACTCGTACTTCAACTTTGATTACACTTGGGCCTAGCTTAACGGTCCTCAGGGGTACTCAAGTAATGTGCTCTATTATCTATACCCTTGTCAGATACCAATACTAATCAACAAGACTAATCATATAAGAAAGATTGCAAACTAAAATAAAGTGTGCGGAAAGTAAATGATAAGACTTCTCATTAATATTTCATAACCACAACTCACACCAAGGGATACATAGATAACCAACTAAAGGAGGATACTTCCACACTGCAAACTATTCTATAAGATAACTTCTCTATTCATGATATGACTCTACTTGAAAAGTAAATGGGTAAAAGGTAATGATGTGATACCGCGGCACTCCCCCAAGCTTGGAATAAACCAAGGGGATGCCAATACCAATGATGAATTACTCCTTCGGCGGTGGTGGTGAGTCTTTATCATCATCAGACTTCCAAGCAAAGGTTCCCCATCAAGAAAAGATGACTTTGTCTCCAATATCCTGAAACTGGCAGCAACACTCATTTGTTTAAACCTAGCCTCATACTCACAGTTTTGATTTTGCAAGTCGTAGAGTTGTGCTTGTAATTTGTTGGTGGTCCCATGGAGTGACAAGATGTCATCCCAGAGCTCTGCAGTCTCCTTCTTGTGCTTGGTGATGAGTTCTTGATTTATCCTATGGATAATGTCCACCTCGCGTTCCGCCATCTTCTTGTATTTAAAGAATTCTTGATCCAGCGCTTCCAACCTAGCTTCAAGACTTCCTTCTCCTTTAGGGCCCTGAACATCTTCTATCCGTAACTTCCCATCCTTGAGTGACAACTCCTTTGGATGCATCTTCAGCTCCCTCATGTACGGCTTGATGATGTCCGCAAGAGAGTTCTCCTCGGATGAACCAGATGAAGACATGATGGCTCTAAAATTGAGAACAGCTCCTAATAGAAATAGATCAAAAAAAAAACACGATGAGAACACGATATACAGAACTCGGGCAATCTGGGGGGTTATATAGGCGAAAATTAAACATCAAAACAAAGACACAGGAGGAAACCGGGATGGAAACGAGCTCCGAGGAGAACACACCACAGGGTGGCGCGGCCAGCAGGGGGGCCGCGCCACCAGGTGGTGTGGGGCCTCCGGGCTCTGTTTCCAACTCGTTTTCGTCTCGTGATTTTCATATTTAATAAAAACAACAAAAGTATTAACATAAAAGTTTAACGCGAACCTTTTTTGACTAGAACTATTACCTATTCGAAAACGGACTATGCAGTTTCCTGCATATGGTCTTTGATGAATTCTTCTGGAGTCACCACTTGAATAACATCGATATCTTCATTATAAGAATCTCCAAAAATATAGTGCTTAAGTCTATGCCCATTCACCACTTGCGTAGTGTTATCTTTAAGAGAAGCAATCTTTATCGCACCTGAACGATACACCTCTTCAATAATAAAGGGTCCTTCCCATTTCGAGAGTAATTTTCCTGCAAAAAATCTGAGACGAGACCTATACAATAGAACTTTCTCACCAACATGAAATTCTCTCTTAAGAATTCTCCTATCATGCCATTGCTTGACTTTCTGTTTAAAAAGTCTGGCATTCTCATAAGCTTCATTTCTCCACTCATCTAAGGAACTCAAATCAAGCAACCTTTTCTTACCGGCAAGTTTAAAATCCCTATTAAGCTCTTTCACTGCCCAAAAAGCTTTGTGTTCTAATTCTGAAGGTAAGTGACACGCTTTTCTGTAAACCATTTTGTAAGGAGACATGCCCATGGGGTTCTTATAAGCAGTTCTATAAGCCCATAAAGCATCGTTAAACTTGCTAGCCCAGTTTTTCCTAGATCTATTAACAGTCTTCTGCAAGATAGACTTGATCTCTCTATTCGATAGCTCTACTTTCCCACTAGTTTGGGGATGATAAGCAGAAGCAATTCTATGATTAACGTCATATCTAGCAAGAGTCTTCCTAAAACCGCCATGAATAAAATGAGAACCTCCATCAGTCATAAGATATCTAGGCACACCAAACCTAGGAAAAATAATATCCTTAAGCATCTTTAACGAGGTCTCACCATCGGCACTCTTCATAGGTATAGCTTCTACCCACTTAGTAACATAATCAACAGCAACAAGTATATGAGTATAACCTTCTGAAGGAGGAAAAGGACCCATAAAGTCAAATCCCGAACAATCAAATGGTTCAATAACAAGAGAATAATTCATAGGCATTTCATTGCATCTAGAAATATTACCAACTCTTTGGCATTCATCACAAGATAAAATAAACTTTCTAGCATCTTTAAAAAGGGTAGGCCAATAAAACCTGATTGTAGAACCTTTTGTGCAGTTCTATCTCCAGTATGATGTCCTCCATAAGCACTACCATGACATTTCCTCAATATCTCTTGTTGTTCATATTCTGGAACACATCTTCGCATAATACCATCCACTCCTTCTTTATATAAGTGTGGGTCATCCCAAAAATAATGCCTCAAGTCATAAAAGAATTTCCTTCTTTGCTGGGCTGTAAAGGTTGGAGGCAAATACTTGGAAACAATAAAGTTAGCATAATTAGCATACCAAGGACTCTCTCGTGAGGTTACCTTTATTGCAGCCAACTGTTCATTTGGAAAACTATCATTAACAGGAATAGGATCAAAAGAAATGTTTTCCAACCTAGACAAATTATCAGCAACAGGATTTTCAGCACCTTTCCTATCTACAATATGCAAATCAAACTCTTGTAAAAGCAACACCCATCTAATAAGCCTAGGCTTAGCATCCTTCTTTGCCATAAGATACCTAATAGCAGCGTGATCAGTATGAATAGTAACTTTCGAATCAACAATATAAGGTCTAAACTTATCACATGCAAAAACAACAGCAATAAACTCCTTTTGAGCAGCATCAAGAGTCTTACTAGCATAATGAATAACATTCAACTTCTTATCTATGCGCTGTCCAAGAACAGCACCTACAGCAAAATCACTAGCATCACACATAATTTCAAAGGGTAAATTCCAATCAGGTGGTTGGACAATAGGAGCAGTAGTTAAAGCCTTCTTAAGAGTTTCGAAAGCTTCCTTACAATCATCATAAAAAACATATGGTACATCCTTTTGAAGAAGATTAGTAAGAGGCTTTGAAATCTTAGAGAAATCTTTAATAAACCTCCTATAAAAACTAGCATGACCAAGAATACTACGAATACCTTTAACATCCCTAGGACAGGGCATTTTCTCAATTGCCTCAACCTTTGCTCTGTCAACTTCAATACCTCTTTCAGAGATTTTATGTCCAAGAACAATTCCTTCATTCACCATAAAGTGGCATTTCTCCCAATTAAGAACAAGATTAATTTCTTCACATCTCTTCAAAACTTTATCAAGATTGTGCAAACAATTATCAAAAGAAGTTCCATAGACGGAGAAATCGTCCATGAATACCTCCACAATTTCTTCACAAAAACCATGAAAAATAGCAGACATGCATATTTGAAAAGTAGCAGGAGCATTGCACAAACCAAAAGGCATACGTCTATAAGCATAAGTTCCATAGGGACAAGTAAAAGTGGTTTCTCTTGATCTTGCTTTTTAACAGCAATCTAAGAGAAACCAGAATAACCATCAAGGAAACAAAAAAAATGAGTTTTCTTAGATAACCTCTATAACATTTGATCTATAAACGGTAAAGGATAATGATCTTTCTTAGTAACTTTGTTGACCTTTCTAAAATCGATGCACATCCTATAACCAACTACTACCCTCTGAGGAATAAGCTCATTATTCTCATTAGGCACAATAGTAATTCCTCCTTTCTTAGGAACACAATGCATAGGACTAACCCATCTGCTATCAGCAATAGGATAAATAATACCAGCGTCAAGAAGTTTCAATACCTCATTTCTTACCACTTCCTTCATCTTAGGAATTGAACGGCATTGATGCTCAACAACTAGTTTTGCATCTGGCTCCATATTAATAGCATGCTGACATATAGTAGGAGAAATCCATTTTAAATCATCAAGAGTATATCCCATGGCTCCTCGGTGTTTCCTCAATATTTCCAATAACCTTTCTTCTTCCTTCCCTGAAAGTTTAGAACTAATAATAACAAGATATATTTTCTTATCATCAATATAAGCATATTTAAGATCATCAGGTAAAGGCTTTAAATCAAAAATAGGATCTTCCTTAGGTGGCAAAGTGGTACCCAGATCCTCCACGGGTAAATTGTGTTTAAGCAACTCTGGATGACAAAGAAGAATCTCGTCAATCTCATTTCTTTCTTCCCTGAAGATCTCACTTTCATGGTCCTCCATATATTGCTGCAAAGCATCGTGAGGAGCAAGAGCAATAGAGGCAAGCTGTTCAACTCTAAAATCTTCATTAGGCAATTCAGTTTCATAAGGAGCTTTAGTAAACTTAGAAAAATTAAACTCATAAGATTCTCCATCAAACTTAGTCAAATTTTTCTCCTTCTTACAATCTATATTAGCGCCACAAGTATTCAAAAAGGGTCTACCAAAAATAATAGGACAAGTTTTACTAGCAGCTGTACCCAGTACTAGAAAATCAGCAGGATATTTAGTTTTACTGCATAAAACTTCCACATCTCTAACAATACCAATTGGAAAGATAGTCTCTCTGTTAGCAAGCTGAATAACCACATCGATATCTTCCAATTCACAAGAACCAATTTCATGCATGATTTCTTTGTAAAGCTCATACGGAATAGCACTTGAACTTGCACCAATGTCGCATAAACCATAATAGCAATGATCACCGATCCTGACGGAAAGCACAGGAACACTTGTTTTCCTAGATCTACTAGGATGTGAAACAATGTTAGAAGCATCTTCACAAAAGATAATATATCCATCTTCTACATTTTTAGTAACAAGGTCCTTCACTATAGCCACATGAGACTTAACAGTTATTTGCTCATCAGGTTCTAAAGCTTTCTTTGCACTTTTATTAAGCACACTAGTTAACATGGAATGCTCCTTTACCTTAGCAGGGAAAGGCGTTTTCTCAAAATAAGGCTCAGGCAAAATGCGATCAACAGTACAAACTTCAGTAATTCTAGCAGGAACACAACTAGTAATATCTTTATAAGGCGCATGGTACTTGTTCTAATCCTTCTTTGGAATATCAAGATAAGAGGCGGAAGCCTTAAAACAGTTAGCAAGTATTTGAGAATCAAGCCCATAAACAACGCTAACATTATGAAAGTCATCGGTTCCCATAAAAGCTTTAATGCATTCATAATCATAATTTATACCTGACTTTCGACCTTTGTCATCCTCCCATCCTTTAGTATTTTCCTGAATACGGTCAAGAAGATCCCATTTAGCTTCTTCTTTCATACGTGTAAATGATCCAGAGCAGGAAGCATCCAATAAATCTTTGTCGTGAAGAGTAAGCCTTGCATAGAAGTTATTAATAACAATATTACTGGGGAGCTCATGAATGGGGCATTTGAGCATTAGTAACTTCAATCTCCCCCACGCTTGGGCAATACTCTCTCCATCATGAGGCCAAAAATTATATATTTGATTCCGATCTTTATGAATCTCACTTGGAGGATAGAATTTGGAATAAAAGAGAGGTACAATTTCCTCCCAGCCAATAGATGGACCATCCTTTAGCAGCCTATACCATTCCACAGCTCTGTCCTTCAGTGATAAAGAGAATAGCTTTCTCTTAACCTGGCTTGATGAAATACCTGCACACTTGAACAACTCGCATAATTCATGTAAAAAGAGTAAATGATCACCCGGATGGACAGTTCCATCTCCCGAATAGCAGTTATTCATAACACGTTCAACAATTTTTATAGGTATTTTAAAAGGATCTAATTGAGCAGGCGGTGGTTCATCCACTACCATAATTGTAGCAGTAGTGTTCCCAAATAGGGAACCAAATGGAGACTTCTCCATAGCAAACTAAAATAAAAGACATAAATAAAAACAATACTCACAGCGAAACTTACCTTTACCAATTCCACTCTTCAATAGCGCTTCACTCCCCGGCAACGGCGCCAGAAAATAGTATTGATGACCCATAAGTATAGGAGGTGTATCGTAGTACTTTCGATAAATAAGAGTGTCGAACCCAACGAGGAACAGAAGGTGTTGACAAGCAGTTTTGATCAAGGATTCACTGTAAATACTAGCAAACAGGTTTTCAGGGGTATTTGGTAATGCAGATAAATAAAGTACGAGTAAATAAATGATAATAATAATAATTGCTGCAAGTGGCCCAATCCTTTCTAGAGAAAAGGACAAGCCGGTTGTGTAACTTATGATTACCAAACGTTCCTGAGGACACACGGGGGTTTCTGTCGAGTGCTTTCGCTTCATGCAACTAAGTAATCTTTATTGGTTTGATAAGTGTTATGGGGGTGAACCTATGCTAGTGCACTACCCCAACTTGGAATAATACACACTTGTGATTATACCCCTTGCAAGCATCCGCAACTACAAGAAAGTAATTAAGATAAATCTAACCACAGCCTTAAACTCTGAGATCCTACACTCCCTGGTGCAATGGTTTCCTAATGGAGGTTTAGGTTTCTGTCGCTCCAGCAACCCCAAAATTAGTAGCCAAATACACAATGCATTCCACTAGGCCCATAAAGGTGAAGTATCATGTAGTTGACGTTCACATGACACCACTAGTGAAATAGCACCACAACATATAAATATCAAACCATTAAATATTACTCAGCATAGTTTCACTACTAATATCTTGACTTCTCCCATGTCCTCAAGAACTAAATGAACTACTCACAAGACATCATATGGATCATGACCAGAGGTGAAATAATGGTAAATAACAATCTAAACATAAACCTTAATTCAACGGTTCCACTCAGTAGCATCAACTACAAGAGTAATCAACACCGGGAAAGTTTCCCCTAAGAATTGGACAAGATTCAACCCAAGATGTTACAGCGGGATGGCATGGTGATGGTGAAGATGAAGATGCTGGTGGTGATGATGATGATCATCATCATCCTGATGAAGTCCAGCTCGATGACAATGGCGATGGCGATGATCTCCCCTATCCGGGAAGGAATTTCCCCGGCAGATTTTTACCTGCCGGAGAGCTTTCTCTCTCTGTGTGTTTTCCGCCCCGCAGAGGCGGCAGAGTCTATCTCTGATTCCCCCCTTGTCTTAGGTTTTCGGGGACGACAATATACGCGAGGGGGCGCTGGCAGAAGTGGGCCAGGGTGGCCACACCACTGGGTGGTGCGGCCAGGGGCTGGCCCGCGCCACCTGGTGGTGTGGGCCCCCGGCTGCTCCCCTCGCTCTCTCCTTCTGGCTACTTTCGTCTTCTGATAAAATATGAATTTATGGGTATTTTCCTGGAATTGCTGATCTTCAGAAATATGGTGTCTTGACGGTCCTTTTTCCAGCAGAATCCTGACTCCGGCAGCAAGTCCTCCAATAATCATCAAACATGTAAAAACAGAGGAAAAAACATAAGTATCATCTCTAAATATGAAATATATCAATGAATAACAGTAAATTATGATATAAAATAGTAATACAAAATGGACGTATCAATCACTATGAGATTCACTTGGGCATTAGAACATAATACATAGACCGTAATCCAACTGCATCTATGACTAATAATCCACCCACAGGATATCATCCGAACAACCCTTGGGTATTAAGTTGCAAGCAACAGATTATCGCCTTAAGCAAAGTGTGTAATGTAAACAATACAATTATCCTTGAACAAAAGATTGTTGTTTTCTCCCTAGTAGCAACAGCACATCTACAACCTTAGAAGTTATTGTCACTCTCCCAGATTATTAGAGGCATGAACCCACTATCGAGCATAAATACTCCCTCTTGGAGTCACTAGTATCTACTCGGCCAAGATATCTACTAGCAACGGAGAGCATGCAAGATCACAAATAACATAGACATGATAAATCAACAATCAACTTGACATAGTACTCAATATTCATTGAATCTCAATAAACACAACATGTAGAATTACATAAAGATGATCTTGATCATGATAGGCAGCTCACAAGATCTACACAAGAGGCGCATGGAGGAGAAGACAACCATCTATCCACTGCTATGGACCCATGGTCCAGTGGTGGACTACTCATGCATCACTCCGGAGGTTGGCATGCTGATGAAGAAGGCCTCCGGTGATGATTCCCCTCTTCAGCAGGGTGCCGGGAAAAGCTTCTGGATCCTCCCGATCTCGGGTCGACGATGGCGGCGGCTTGCAGTATGTTTTGTGGAAAAGTGATTGGTCTCTTAGGGTTTTCTCGACGAAGGGAATTTATAGGCGGAAGGGCAATGTCAGAGGGTGGACCAGGGGCCCACACCACCTGGTGGTGTGGCCAGGGGGTGGCCCGCGCCACCCTATGGTGCGGCTGCCTCCTGGCTGATCTCCGTCTCTCCTTTGGACTCTGTCTTCGTGTCAGGTAAATAGGAATTTTGGCTTTCATTTTGTCCAATTCTGAGAATATTTCCCGTGTAACTTTTCTGAAACACAAAAACATCAGAAAACAGGAACTGGCACTGTGGCATCTTGTTAATAGGTTAGTTCCGGAAAATGCATAAAAATGCCACGAAGTGTAAACAAAACACAAAGCAATTGGTGTAAAACAAGCATGGATCATCAAAAATTATAGATACGTTTGCAACGTATCAAGCATCCCCAAGCTTAACTCATGCTCGTCCTCGAGTAGGTAAGTGACAACAAAATAATAATTTTTGAGGTGACATGCACCCAACACAATCTTGATCAAATCGATGTAAAGCATTGCATGCTGAGATCAAAGTACTCTAAACATGGGCATAAGAGATATAACTTTAACAATAGAACTTAGCAACCATGTTACAACATAAAAAGCAACACAAACAAAAGATCATGAATAATAATGCATTGAAAGTTATTTGTTTGTTTCAAGCATAGAGAAAACATAGCAAAGTGGTATTCAGCTTGTCCCTCATGGAGTAGCAAAACATAAATGCATAGGACACCTTCAAAGTTCAAGAGGGTGACTAGATACAAATATTTGAGAACAAGCAATACCGTAATCATGAATCAATCAATAATAAATTTTGGGACTATGCACATTATACTCGAAATGACAACTATGCTCTCTTAATTGGTGCATTAAGATAGAAGATAAAGACTCAACATAAAAAAAGATAGGCCCTTCGTAGAGGGAAGTAGTGATTACAAGTTTTATAAACCTTCCAAAAATTATGGTACTTATTAGCTTTGAGCTCTCATTTCCCCTATCATTGGCATCTTGAGTGGTTAAGGTTAATGTGAGTGCAAATATGAGATATATGCTTGACAAGTCATAAGTTGAAAATCTCATGTCCGTTAAATACGAGTACCTAAACCATGCTAATCGACTTAGGTCCCAAGTAAGTTCTTGTCATTGTAAGCATACATGTATCATTGAGAACGCCAACGGGGTACCTCCTGCATGATGATATGGAAACTGTCCCACATCAAAATGACAAGACAAACAGACAATGAACACCTCGACATCTCTTTTATTTACCATTGGGTATAGCTTTTCATTTTAAGATGCGTCATCGAATGTCCACTGTGGCTGGCCATCCGGACACGCTCCGGCGACAGCGTGCGCCATGAAGGAGGCATGGAGCATGGTGGAAAAGGCGTCGAGGCCGGCGAGCAAAATGATCTCGGTCTCGCGGTCACGACTGTCTAGGTGCAACACATTCTGCTCCTCTGCACCGTCGAAGACTCGAAGTGCACCAGATGCTTCATGTTCTGCATCCTGGCTACCGCCGTGAAGTTGTTCAGTGCGTGCGCCGCTCCTGAAGGCAACGACAGGTTTGTCGGTTTCAGACGCAGGACAGGGCGTCCGTGCTCTCCTGCCTGCTCTAGGCGACAGGGTCCGTCCAAGGATGGCGGCGAGCAAAGTTGGCAGAACGGCGACACGGGGGACTCATGGAGAGAGGGCGGCAGATTTGAGCCGGGTTTGCTCCTCGTGCTTCGTGGCGTTTATGTTTTATAGGAGAAGTTTGGCTGATCGACTCCTCGTAAAAGTTGAGTAGGACGCGAGTTCTACTCGGCTGCGTACCACTACCGGTAAGGATTCTACTTGCAATCATGCAATGGCTTTTGGCTTGGGCCGGGCCAACGTGCAGGGGAAAAGAACACGAACGACGTATACACGTACCGATGGACTAAAGGAACGGAGGAAGCAAGCCATACGGACAAAACCAAACCAAGATAGACTAAACGGAAGAACCAAACCATAGAACTCTTACGTACTTTAATATTAGGTATAGATATAGATATATATACACTCCATGACTTGTGAAATCTGACAGGTGACGGATGGATACGTACCTTGACACCATATTTCAAATTGCAATGTCTATGCACACTTAAGCTGTTCAGCCTTAATGCAAGCGGCATGTGCACGTCCTCAGTCTACCTGCAGATTAGTATATGGGTTTTACCTAATTTCACTCAGTGTAAATTAATGAACCACTTTGACTATACTATTTTGAATGTTCGGTTGCTTCTCACATCGCATATAATTTTTCCTCTGCATCTGCGTTTCGCGCATATAGCTGCCCAGCCTTGCATATATTATGTAATCCTTATGCAGCTACCAATTCTATGCCAGACCAATTCTGATAATAATGTCTGATCATCCTTTGGTAGATGTAAGCCATAGTCTCGGTACAATTCATACCATAAGAGCAACAAAGTGGATGTGCGATTTTTTACTCTTGGTCGTCGTTATATTGCAAGAGGGAGCGCAAATAGAGAACCACCACATGGTACTCTCAAAATGTCTTTTCAAGTCTGAACCAAAGAAATTACATCTCCAACATCCAAGGAAGATAAGATTTTCTTCTTATTTGTAGCAGATAATTTCCCTTTCAACTATATATTATTATGGATGGATGCAAACAAAGGTAATCTCTTTTTCCTAAATAAAATATTACTCCCTCCGATCAGAAATAACTGTCGGGGACTTAGTACAAACTTTGTACTAAGCTAGTACAAAATTGTCGACACTTATTTCTGATCGGAGGGAGTATCTCTTTGTTGTAGCAGATAATTTCCCTTTCAGCTGTATAATATTGTGGATGGATGTAAACAAAGGTAATTTATTTTTCCTACAATTACATAGTATTATGTTAGTCACCTATAACCAATCAGGAAATGCATGATGTAAAAAATTGTCTGTGGTGCACTACTTTGCTCTCTTGTGGTAAAAGATTGGATGATTGTTTCCAGTTAAGTAAATCTTTTGCCCCTAAAATCTGCATAACACGGATGTTTATAAGACATATTCCATTTTACTAAGATCATACTTAGGCTGTGGATACAATGTATAATAGTACAAATATCTGTACATGTTTCACTTCACATGGCACATAAGATCTACATACAGACATACTCAGTAGAGGAAAACTGTTAGTTTGTTGAAAAATATTCCTAAATGTATATGCACATTATTACTCTGATAATTTTGTTGTGGGTTGGATAAAATAGTTGTCTTGGAATGTGTGTGATACCGAACGAATAAGTACTTCTACCTCTTGTCAATATTTCTACTTAATGGTTCTCTGCAGGATTTGGGCGACTCTGTGCATATGAGTTAGATCTAATGGATCTTTTCTGATGTATTAAGGATGACTATGCTGCTAAATTTTTGATTTTAGGTAATCAAACAACCTTGGAGAACTGGCATGATCAATACAGTGGTGTTGTAGGTACGAGAGCCTAGGTACCATAGAGTATATGTGTCCATAAGATACAATTTCAGCTTTATTTAAATACATGCAAATCTGATTAAGCGTAAAAGCTACACATGTCTTTAGGTGCATGAGCTCGTGGCTGGTTCTTCACCGTTCAGTACCCCGACAACGTACGCAGTGGCTACCCCCATCATTCCACTTCAATGCCTGAATGTTCAATGCTCAGTTTTGCTGAATCTTCAGGAGCAACAATGTTGGGTATCAGTGAACCACATACTATTTCCAATTTAAAGACAACTGTTTATTTTTTTTCATTGCGCCTAATGTACTGTGGTACTTGCTAGGTTCTTAATTTGGGTTAGTTTGATGGCATGGTGTTGTTGATGAAATGCGGGTTTTTTCCATTAAGTTGTCCTGCTTGGATTATGTTTAATTCGAGCCATGTGTTGCATGAAGCTAGTTTTTCACATTCTGGTCATACTGAATTAAATTATAAACATCAATGTTGGAGCTTACATAATGTTCTGCTCTAAAAAATTAGCTAAATATGTGCGACGCTGTAGCAACACATGGGCATTCAACTAATATTTATTAGGTTCTTCTTTCAGTTTTTCTTATAAAACAAAAAACACAAAAATATTTCTTTTTCTTCTTTGTTTGGTTTCTTTTTGCTTCTTCTTTGCCCTTTCTAGGAAAACAAAAACTACAAAAAGATTTTCTTTCTTCTTTGTATTTTCTTGTTTCTTGTTTGGTTCTTTCTTGCACCCTTTTTGCCTTTTTGCTTTTACAATTTTTGTTCTTTGTTACGTTTAGTTTTGTCTCTTTTAGTCTTAGGTTTTTAAAATAAAATGTCAAGCTTTACCCACTTGGATGCAAAAGATGAAATATTTTTGCGAGTTGTTGTTTTCTGCATCCTGCTGTTTACAAAACAATCCATATAAAAATGTCTGTAGCTCCGAATTGAGTGATTCCAGTTGGGTTGGATTCAGATTTTCATCCTATGTCACGCTGTTCTGGGAAAAAATATTTAAATATTTTAAGAGAGGCATTGGATATTTCAAAGTTGCATCTGTTTTTCTGGATAAATTCAGCCATAGTTTTGTTGAGTGCCTCTTTGAAATTTTAATTTGATTCTTTTTGGGTCTTTTCAGCTTTTTAAGACGTTATGCACTTTTACAACTCTCTGGTTTGGATGAATAATTTTTTTTGGCGTTCTTAAGATGGAAAGAGTTATATCTTTTTGTGCACTAATGATCTAACCCTGCAGAAAAGAGTGGGAGAAATTTTTGTAGTGAAGTTTTCTCACAGGAGGATAAAGGTGTTGGGGTTGGAAGCAGAAAATATTTTATTCTACAAACCTTTCCCCATGATCTATCTATGTAGTTGTAAAGCAATGGAGTAGCGACCGTGTTCATACCTTTGAAGACCGAAAGCGGGGATTATGTTCCCGCACAAATGTTGATGATGAAGACCATCAAAGCCGACCTCAAGGTCGTGTAGTCGTACAGCTTGACGAAGATAAGCATCACAAGTGCAGCGCCTCTGAGGGATTACACACGTTTGGGCTCTGGTCCAGCAAAGCAGTCTAAGAAGATGAACTCATATTCATTTCAAAGTTTCAAGTATTACACTTGAAACTATGAATAAAATAACCGACATGAAGTTACGCTACAAACCAAAATCTCAAAAATTAGTTTTCTCAAAGAATAACCCAGGGATGCAAATTCACAGGATGATCGAGAAGGTACTTTGAGGTATATATCTATGGAGCCCATACCGAGCATCCCAACAAATATAGAAACAAAATGTAGAAAATCATTGCCAGATATCGACAAGTCACACGCAAATGGACATGAAAGGTCGAGGTCTCAACCCCCCCCCCCCCCCCCCCCCTTCTACAGTGACCTCCGGTGTGCAGCTTTGGATGGAGTTCCAGAGTTAATTTAGGGCCGTAAGACCATTTTGCCAATAGGTGAGTGCAATAAAATACAATTTTCTCTTCACATCTCTTTCTTCCTCCATTTTCACTTGTTTGTGGTGGTGTGATTTTTTTTCCTTTTTACCTCTCAAGGTGATAGCTTAGTCATTAAGTATCTTAATCAACGGTTGGTAGGTGCTAGATTTATTAGGCTAATGTTGGGGTGGCAACACATCTTCATGTAAATAGGAGTGGTCCAAACAAACATCCCAACAAATTAATATAGAAACAAGTTGTTGAAAATCATGTAAATATTAATGGACGGTTGACAGTGGCGGTCCCCCTTCCAGTGTGCGGCCCTCGATGGAGTTTAGGGCTGTAAGTTACCATACAGCCAATACGTGAGTGCAGTAGAATACAAATTTTGTCTTCACTGCAGTGCCTTGCTTTTGAAGGAGACCGGTGGATCCATCTCTAGCATGGTAAAGCGTGTCGACGACCTCCAAAAAGTGGAGAAACAAAGAAACTGCCATCCCCTCCACGTCACTAATGCTCTAGGCCCAGCCTGTAGCTCACATGTCGTCATGAGGTATGCGGCCTCTCTCTCCCGCTATATATACACCATGTGGACCGCGCGCGCCTGGCCAGGATATCTTTGGACGCTCTCAACTGTTGCTAGCAGAAGCGCGAGGTGTGTGCATGTGACGTGTGAGTCATGACTCTTGATCGAGAGATGGAGAACACTGCCTTTGCTGCCGGTGCGGAAGGAGAGATGGAGAACGCCCCCTTGGATGTCGGCGCCGCCATGGCCCCTACTCCTGTAGCTTACCCTGGCGTGATCTGCAGGGTCCTCCTCATAGAGGAAGACCCATCCTACCTCGCCACCCTCACGCAGATGCTCCAGCACCGGGGCTACCCAGGTACGCGCGTCGATCCCGTTCGGGCTCCGGCTATCTTCCATCTCCTCGCTGCAGTATGCTTTGTTCCCCTCCCATATGGTTGCATGTATGTGTGCAGTGACGGCCAAGGCGTCGCCGGAAGAAGGACTGAGAGCGCTACGGGACAACCCGGAGGGGTTCGACCTCGTGATGACCGTCGCACACACGCAGGGGACTGGAATCGACGGCTTCGAGCTCCTCAAGAACGCCGGAGAGAGTTACCCTGTCATCCGTAAGTCCCATGTGATTTGCATGTCTGCGTGTCTGTAACTGATAGATCTGGATGCGTTCGTTCCATGGGTGTACTGAAATTATGCATGCAGTGTTCTCCGACCACGCGCCGCCGGAGACGGTGATGAGGGCCATACTTGCAGGAGCGTGCGACTTTCTCACCAAGCCGATGCACGACAACGAAATCCGCGGCATCTGGCAGCACGTCCTCCGCCGGCAGCTCGACCTAGACTCCGGCGCTGCGGCTGCAGCTGACGCTGAAACCAGCGACGTCGTCATTTGTCAGGATGTCAAGGCGAGGAAGAGCGGATCTGGAGAACTGCACGGCTCCGACGATGACGGCTCCGACGGCAGCCAGCAGCAGAAACAGGGCAGGACCACCAAGAAGACCAAGTTCAACTCGTCGCCAGAGCAGCACGTGATGCCCGTCAAGGCGGCCGAACAGCTGAGAGGAACCAAAGGTAATGCATCATCCCGGTACTTGCTTATTAATTTCTTGGTGCTAGCTTACAATCTTGTAGGAGTAACGTATGTCACCGTTTGTTTGCCACTGCACTAGATGATGAAAAGGTACTTCACTAAAATATGTGACGCTCTGGCACACTATAGGTTTGCGGAAACGTCTTATATTAGTGAATGGTGGGAGTACTATATATACATGTTGACAACACGGAAACTCAAGTTACATATAGCCTTTTATTTTTGAACATATAAAATTTGTATTTCAAAGTTTTAAAAAAATTCAAAATAATTTTTTTGAGATAGCCAATGTTGAATGCTACTCCCTCCATACCGGATTATAGGACAATTGCGCACTTCGAGACTAACTTTGACCTTTAGTTTTAGTCCAAAAAAATATAAAATATATTATATAAAATTATACTATTGGATTCATATTCAAAAGAACTTTCCAATGATATAAATTTTATATCAAATATCTCATATTTTCTTGACTAAAATTAATGGTTCAAATTTATCTTAAAATACATATTTGCCCAATAATCTGGTATGGAGGTAGTACAAATCAGTCAAAATCTCAATATTAAATACTTTGTATTATAGTCTACACAAAATCTGGCATTTTATATAGTGATTAGTACACATTTCAACACTATATAATATTGTCAGATTTTATCATTTTTGTGTAGCCTAGAATATAAAGTATTTCATATTGAGATTTCGATCGGTTTGTAGCATTCAACATTGACTACCTTAAGAATTTTGTTTCGAAATTTTTTGAAACTTCGAAATATAAATTTTGTATGTTTGAATATAAAGGGCTACATGTAGCTCGGTCTACATTAGTCCATTCTCTGTGACAACAAAAGTATAAATTTGCATGTTTGTTTGTTTTAGGCTAGACAGCCATTCAAACTTGTTTGGATGGTCGTTCTTTAGTGTTCCTTACATATGTAGTGTTTGATCTTGGGTTCCGTTAGTTAAGTATGTGACACGGCCATGGGCTAGATCTATGGCGGAAGACGGTGCGACCAACACGTCATAGACACGGTGGTCCCTTCCCCTCATTTCCTTGTTGTGATATGCCATTCCAAAATGGGGGGTGGGGAGATCTTCGGTGCTCACGGGGGAGGACAGGGTGCAGCGTAGACTTGGAGGCACATGGCGGAGGGTGAGACCCTTCTTCCCTAGTGCTTGGCGGGGGCTACCTCAGGGAGGTAGCGGGAAGGAGAGTTGTCCTCTCTTGGGAGAAGGCTTACCGTCGCCTACCCTCCTAACACTAGAAGCTTTCGACCGCCATCACCAACCATGACATTTCATCTTCTCGGGCTATCAGACATGGACTTTTGCGTCGAACAGGAGGGGATCCAGATTCTGGCCGTGGCATCTTGGGGATACAATAAGGATGGCACGTCAAGATTGTCTCATCGACATTGGCTATACCAGCCAAGGATCTAAAACCACGATCTCGGGATTGTCCGATCTGGAGCTTTCAAGTGACTCGTCCCCATCATTTTCTTGATTGAAACTTCCCTCGGTGATTGTCCGCTGAGCTAGGCATGTGGATCACCAGCAAGGTAGTGTGCTCCACCACCACCCCCAAACCGGGGGTGGAAATTCTTCAGTCTTCCAGGGTTATGGATGTGTCTATCTGCATAGATGTTGGTTGTTTTGGGTCTCTCCAAAAAGGCAGTTGGGGATAGTTTAAGGATGTCAATGGGGAGAGTATGGGTAGAGTAGAGTAATACCATACACATCCTTACTAGCTCGTGCGTACAAAATTCTATTCATACCCTTACCCATGGGTATAAAAACTTTACCCGCACCCATACCCAGTGGATGTCCTTACTCACTAGGTACATAATAGTTCACAACCACACGTGCACTTCCCCATCATCGCCATGTTTTTATACTCTCTACTAGCCTACTGCCTATCTGTTGAGCTCCTATTTTCCACCCACCCGCGGGGCTAAAGAAACAAAGGATGGACAAGATCTAGAGAGAGGGAAGACAGAGGCTGGTGGCGCTACCGCCACTTCATACGTTGCTCATGTTTATCCTAGTCGTGGATACTCTCGCAGCCATGTTGTAGAGCATTTCATATTTATGGAGTTACCCCTAGCTTTTTTACGGGGAGGGGGCTTACACACATCCAGTACCAACATTAAATCCTTATCCTTATATGCAACAACTTGTGTGTTGTTATGATCCTCAAGTTCATATTGATGTGTTTCAAGTCCATGTCGGACTCAAGATCTATTCACTAAGGTTGGGTGATCATATTTGGGTGTGACGGGAAGTCTCAGCTAGGACACGCCAAGTGATGAACTACACCCTCATATCTCTCCAATCACATACCATCTCATATTACTTTATGGCAAACAATAACCTTGTTTGTGGGCAACTATGTGAGAGACAAAAAGGTGGACCCATGAAAATGGACGAATTATTCTACAAGGTTAAGAAATTCTATTCAATTCCTACCTTTCTAACATGCCTATATACACCATGGGATATATTCAACCTTATTCAAGATGAGACCCATGCCGCCTTCCACAAAATTCATTCTCGATTTGTTTGGCTTTTTGAAAAAAAAGGAAAACAAAGTATTACAAGGTGTGGCCAAACAACATTTGTACCCTTAAGATAGTGGGGTGGCCGTGGGATAGTAACACAAAGCTAACAAACCTATGCTTGATGGAAAAATGGGCATGAAGATCTGCAACACCGAAGGTATATTGCATATAGACACCATAGCAAAGAAATACCTGAACCATGTCAAGTAGGCATGGTTCAACTATCTCCAGGTTCTCTGTTTCTTGAAAGCCATACTTATACTCTTTCACCTTGTTAAGATTTGAGTCATCCATGAAGTGGCCAATGGATGAGATACATGTTTCTTGTTACATCGGTAGTTACCAAACCCAGGTGTCTATCCTTTCCAAAGCCTATCTTGATATGCAATAACATGGAGGCATCTATTGCTAGCTTGGATCTGGGTCCGGATGCTTTAGTTATGTCTCCTTTGGAAACATGGAACTAGCATGGTGGCATCCGCTTGAGGGTTGGTTTGCCTCTTTGTTGCTCACCACCATTGAAGACACTAGATCCTAGGTTCTAGAAAAATCGGCCAAATTTTCCACAATATCCATTTACGCAGCCCTACGGTCTTTGAATGCAAAGATATATGGAAATCTAGGCTCCCACTAAAGGTAAGTATCTTCCTTTGGCAGTTAATTAGTGGTAGGATTACAAGTGACAATTGGTGAAAGAACATCACAACCCTTTATATGGTATTTTCATGATGTGGCGAAAGCTAGAAGACCAGGACCACATAATTTTTTGGATAAGCTACATGGCTCCCGCTGAGCCCACAGGAACATCAAAAATAAAGCTGTGGCTAAAGGGATTTTTATTCAATAAGACGGTGATGGTTAATATATACCCATTATCTAATTGCAGTTGTGGAGGCGGTTGAGCAGAAGGAAGGCTCAGGAGAGCATGTCCCTCCTCCATGTCAAGATGAAAGCACATGTGACCGCACTTAGATTCATGGCTGGAATTCGGTGTGATCATGAATAATATCAGTGGGGTTACTTGTGTTGCTTCCTCCCCCGAGATTTTCTTTATTTTCATCGGATGGACTATTTCAAGTATTGTTTTGTTGTCTTTCCCAATGGATACAAACCTTGTAATGAACTCTACTCTATATGTGAATAATTTATAAAGCCAGATAATAACCCTTTGATGTAAAGAAGCTCTAAAATATGTCAGATAACACTATACTTGCCATGAAGGAAATGGAGTGTCCATGGAGATGCATAGATGTACCTCAAGGGTATTCTATGTGGTTATTCAAGATCTAGAGTTAAACTATCTAAGTTGTGCTGGGATGAAGATAAGTTTGTTCATGATTGGTATGGTGTAAAAAAATCCTACCGTATTTTGGGTGGTATCAAGAGGTGGTATACTCGTACTTCCTCACCTGCAAGATATACCTCTTCAACAAGGGAGGAGCTAAGAATTAGTGTCAATATATGGGTTAGCAGTTATGCTTTGCCTAAAAACACATGCATTGCCAAAAAATGAGCGTGCCCAAGATTGGTGAGTGAGCTACATCCCGACGATCGTAAGAAATTGCATGAACTTAATTGGAGAGTATCCCATCAATAAATGTATTACAAGCAATGCTTGATGAGAAAATCATCATTGCCATAAATAGGCCATGCCCAAGCTTGGTGAGTGAGCTAGATCCGCTACAACTAATCAAGATTCGCCCTTTGTTGGAACAGAGTCCACACTTTGTATGTGCATTGCTCCCACAATTTCATACCTTGTATGATTCCACTTTCGTACCACATCTACACACACAATGCTAGCTTGAAAATATTCGACATCTTTTATTTGACTAGGACATGACAATTCGAGTGTGAGAGGTGGCAGGAGCAATGTGTAGAAGAAAGACCTACACCTAGTGTGGAAGAGTTTTTGTTGGTTCATGCATCATGAAAAACACTCATATTCCATTGGCATGTGCAGTAATATCTGAAAGTTAGGACGACCTGATCTTTGCATAGGTAGAGAATGGCAAGAATTTTAGGGTGGGGTAAGAAGCTGCACTTCTTGTACTTTCCTCAGTGCCATGGGCACCGAGCCTCCAATCACCATCCTCTAAATTTTCAATTGCATGCATTGAGCGGTAAACACAAATCACGAGCCATCCAATATCTTTTCACTTAAAATTTGGGTGGCACCATCAGGAACCATCCAATATCTTCTCACTTGAATTGTGTGCCTATTCAAGATCCATAGTTGATTAAAATATAGGAAGAATTAGTATGAAAAGTATATACTCATCAATTTTGCTTCACACATTTTTAGACCATATTTATACACACTGAGTCTATTCATCTAAAAAGATTCAGTGCGTTGGATCTTGTACGGCCCCAAAGGTTAGGGCATGAAAAGCAGTGGTAGGAGAGGCTGAAGAAAGGCCATATTATGGGATGTCGTGAAATTGTATACTTTCATGAGAAGACACTTGTGTTCCAACCACTACACCAATTCAGTAACCTATAAAAATCTTGGGCTCATATTCATAGTGTAGGTTGACAATCACAATGATACCAATGGCTAAGCTATAACACTAGTTCATCCTACTTCCTAAATTGTTATGTGCATCGATCCTCCATAATTTGTTCTCCGACTTCTTGGCATGCATTGAGTGACAAAGACAATACGGATAGTACTTAATCAAGTAATATATCTAAAATAGATGTCTCTTGATGATATACTTTTATGAGTGTAAACGGTTGAACTTGGTATCACTTCATTGTCCCTATGTCCATATGTTTGGACAATGTAAAACACATGAGTTGTTGAAAAGGATTTATAATATTGCCTTCATGAGGACTCCAACAATTACGTGTCAGTACATCGAAGAGAGCCTAGAGTATTCTCTCTATGGTGGTTCTCATGTCTCAAGTAACTTCTTGTGTTTCTAGGCTTACATAAGTATAAAAAATTAATGATCGCTATGGTTGATGACGGTTATGGTCTCAATAGGAAGATGTCACAGCCATCCCCACTTCGTATGCAAAAATCGAATGCAACTTTTTGAGTAGATGCTTTTTCATATAAAATAATTTTTCATCCGACTTCGTATGCAAAAGTTATGGCCATTTTACCGAGGCATAAAGCTTTTTGTAAAAAAAAAAAATTAAGTTCATTATTTTTTCTAATAACTAGATCACGGAACATAACTACATCTCAAATTTTAAATATTTTTCAAAAAATCATTTTCTTTTATTTTTCGCAAAACTAAAAAGGCGATACCCGTAGCGTATGCAACAAAATACCCATACCGCATGGAACCCGTGTGCGGCGGATAAGTCCCAAAATTTGATTTTTTTTTGAATATTTTCCAGACCGACTTAGCGCACCACCTATGCCGTACGCTACGGGTAGGAAATATAACTGCAGTGCACAGAGTCACGGTGCGCTACAGGTAATGTGAGTTAGGCCAGTGCACCGGAGACCACATTACCTATAGTGCATGGGACAGTGGCGTGCGCTACGGGTAGTGGAATTACCTACAACGCATAATGCAGTGTGCACTATGGGTATTACCCGCAGTGCGATTTCTAAAATGCTCTACGGGTAACCCTTCTACTTATAGTTGTTTTCCTAGTAGTGTGCCACCTAAAATATGGTAGGATTTTTTTACACCATACCAATCATGAACAAACTTATCTTCATCCAACCACAACATAGATAGTTGAACTCTAGATCTTGAATAACCACATCGAATACCCTCGAGGTACATCTATGCATCTCCATGGCCACTCCATTTCATTCATGGCAAGTATAGTGTCATGTGGCATATTTGAGAACTTCTTTACATCAAAGGATCATTATCTTGCTTTATAAACTATTTCCATACAGAGTAGAGTGCATTACAAGGTTTGTATCTATTGGGAAAGACAACAAAACAATACTTGAAATAGTTCATCCGATGAAAATAAAGCAAATCTTGGGGGAGGAAGCAACACAAGTAACCCCCACCGATATTATTCATGATCACACTAAATTCCAGCCATGAATCTAAGTGCAGTCACATGTGCTTTCATCTTGACAGGGAGAAGGGACATGCTCTCCCGAGCCTTCCTTCTGCTCAGCCGTCTCCACAGCTTTAAATAGATAATGGGTTTATATTAACCATCACCGTCTTATTGAATAAAAATCCCGTTAGCCACAGGTTTATTTTTGATGTTCCATTGGGCTCAACAAGACCCGTCTAGCTTATCTAAAAAATTATGTGGTCATGGTATTCTGGCTTTCGCCACATCATAAAAATACCATATAAAGGGTTGTGTTGTTCTTGCACCAATTGTCACTTGTAATCCTACCACTAATAAACTGCCAAAGGAATATATTTACCTTTAGTGGGAGCCTAGATTTCCATATATCTTTGCATTCAAAGACAGTAGGGCTGCATAAATGGATCCTATGGAAATTTTGGCCGATTTTTCTAGAACCTAGGAGCTAGTGTCTTTAGTGGGGTTGAGCAACAAAGAGGCAAGCCAACCCTCAAGCGCATGCGACCATGCTAGTTCCATGTTTCCAAAGGAGATATAACTTAAAGCATATGGACCCAAATCCAAGCTAGCAATAGATGACTCCATGTAATTGCATATCTAGATAGGCTCTGAAAGGATTGAGACCTGGGTATGCTAACTACTGATGTAACAAGAAACATGTATCTCATCCATTGCCCACTTCATGGATGAATCAAATCTTAACAAGGTGAAAGAGTATAATTATGGCTTTCAAGAAACATAACCATGCCTAACTAACATGGTTCACGTATTTCTTTGTTATGGTGTATAAATGCAATATACCTTTGGTGTTGCAGATCTTCATGCCCATTTTTACATCAAGCATAGGTTTTGATAGCTTTGTGTTATTATCCCACGGCCACCCCACTATCTTAAGGATACAAATGTTGTCTGGCCACATCATGTAATACTTTGTTTTCCTTTTTTTCAAAAAGCCAAACAAACTGAGAAGGAAACTTCCAACATATAAGGCAAGCTGTATTATATAGTCTATAGGGGTTTGTAATATTAAGTAAGGAAGAAACAATTCCATAAAACTTATGTAGTTCTAGTGATAGATCTGGAATAAATAAATAAGTATCCGACCTTGGGAGGACTTCCCTTAATAAGTAAACCAATGGTCAATCAAACAACTTTCCTCAGCCTTCTTTTCTGGTTGATTGAGCAAGCCCTGAGACCAAGAGGGATGCACTCCTGCATGCAAAGGAAGAGAGGTGTATAGAATAGAGCCGAGAATATCACCTAGAACGTGCTTTTGGTACCATGGAATGCAGTCCCTGTGACCCTATAACCGGCGGATCGATCCTTGTAGGCAGCCACTCCATTGGTTGAGATGCATCTACTGTGTCATCTTGGCTATCTACTAGCAAACCGCCCACAGGTTCTTGCATAGTATCACGAGTCATTTTAACCTCTCCCTCCTGGTGCTGAAGAATAGAAAGAAGCCAAACCCACCAGGACTTCTCCTCAAATCAGAAACAGATCCACCCACAGATTGGCAAAACCACACCCCCCTATTTCCAGCTTAGTGAGGGGATTCTTTTAATGCTTTCACTTCAAGGGAAAACCTCTGAAAGCCGGTGATCGTGTGAGTAAATCTGCCAGGAAGCTAGTTCTTTAGGGCTTAAATGTGCCGCTTGTCGGTTGTGAAAAGTATACCTTTCCTTTCCCACCTATTTTTTCGGTGCCTTCTTTATGCTCGAGACTAAGGAAGCAAGAGGAAGAGCGAGGGTTGACAAGCAAAGAATGGCTTGAGTGAAAGCTGGAGTGGCACAAGACAGATTGAAAGCAAAGGGAATAGCTCATATGGAAAGACTTTCAAACAACAGCCACGGTGTAGGTTCCTACTCGATTGATCGGCTTCCTTTAGCTTTGTTACGGTATGTGTAGAACCATTCGTAGTAGCATACGTTCCCTACGTTAATTGATAGCGCTAGGTGATCATCGATAGCTTGGGCTAGGCCACGGCTCGTTTTGTGGAAGGTGGCCTGGGTCCCATCTTAAAAAAGGTTGAATACATCCCATGGTGTACCAAGGCATGTTAGAAAGGTATGAATTGAATAGAATTTCTTAACCTTGTAGAAGAATTCATCATGGGTCCACCTTTTTGTCACTCACATAGTTACCCACGAACAAGGTTATTGTTTGCCATAAAGTAGTATGAGAAGGTATGTGATTGGAGAGATATGAGGGTGCAGCTCATCACTTGTCGTGCCCTAGCTCAGACTTCCCGTCACACCCAAATATGATCACCCAACCTTAGTGAATAGATCTTGAGTCCGGAATGGACTTGAAACACATCAATATGAACTTGAGGATCATAACAACACACAAGTTGTTGCATATAAGGATAAGGATTTAATATTTGTGCTGCATGTGTGTAAGCTCCCTCCCCCTAAAAAAGTTAGGGTTAACTCCATGAATATATAATGCTCTACAACATGGTTGCGAGAGTATCCAGAACTAGGATAAACATGAGCAAGGTATGGAGTGGCAGCAGCGCTACCAGCCTCTATCTTCTCCCTCTAGATCTAGTCCTTTGTTTCTTTAGCCCCGTGGGTCGGTATAAAATAGGAGCATAATAGACATGCAGTAGGATAGTGGAGAGTAGAAAAACACGGCGATGATGGGGCAGTGCACGTGAGGCTCTGAACTATTATGTACTAATTTTTTATATACCTAGTGAGTAAGGACATCGATGGGGTATGGGTGCGGGTAAAGTTTTATACCCATGGGTAAGGGTATGAGTAGAATTTTGTACGCACGAGGTAGCAAGGGTATGTGTATTGTATTGCTCTACCATACCCATACACTCCCCCATTGACCTCCTTAAATTAAACCCAACTACCTTTTTGGAGAGACCCAAAACAACCATCATCGATGCAGATAGACCCATCCATAACCCTAGACTGAAGAATTTCCACCCCCGGTTTGGGGGCGGCGAGCACACTACCTTGCTGGTGAGCCACATGCCTAGCTCAGTGGTAATCACTGAGGGAAGTGTCAAACAAGAAAATGATGGGGACGAGACACCTAAAAGCTTCAGATCGGACGATCCCGAGATCATGGTGTTGGATCCCTAGCTGGTATAGCCAATGTCGATGAGACAATCTTGACGTGCCAGCATTGTTGTATCCCCAAGATGCCATGGCCAGAATCTGGATCCCGTCCTGTTCAACGCAAAAGTCCACGTCTGATAGCCCGAGAAGATGAAATGTCACGGTTAGTGATGGCGGTCGAAAGCTTCTAGTGTTAGGAGGGTAGGCGTCGGCAAGCCTTCCCCCGAGAGAGGACAACTCTCCTTCCTGCTACCTCCCTGAGGTAGCCCCCGCCAAGTATTAGGGAACAAGGGTCTCACCCTCCGCCACGTCCCTCCAAGTCTATGTTGCATCCCTATCCTCCCCCATGAGCACTGAAGACCTCCCCACCTCCTATTTTGGAATGGCATGTCGCGACGAGGAAATGAAGGGAAGGGACCACCATGCCTATGATGTGTTGGTGGCACCGTCTTCCGCCAGAGATCTAGCCCGTGGCCGTGTCACATACTTAACTAACGAAACCCAATATTAAACACTACAAATGTAAGGAACACTACAGAACGACCATCCGAACAAGTTTAAATGGCCGTCTAGCCTGAAACAAACAAACCAAATTTATACTTTTGTTATCACATATATATACATAGTACTCCCACCGTTCACTAATATAAGACGTTTCTGCAAACCGATTTAGTGTGCCAGAACGTCACATATTAGTGAAGTATATTTTCATCATCCAGTGCAGTGGCAAACAAACGGTGACATACGTTACTACTACAAGATTGTAAGCTAGCACCAAGAAAGTAATAAGCAAGTACCGGGATGATGCATATTGCATTACCTTTGGTTCCTCTTAGCTGTTTGGCCGCCTTGACGAGCATCACGTGCTGCTCTGCGACGAGTTGAACTTGGTCTTCTTGGTAGTCCTGCCCTGCTTCTGCTGCTGGCTGCCTTCAGAGCCCTCTTCGTGGGAGCCGTCCAGTTCTCCAGATCCTCTCTTCCTCGCCTTGCCATCCTGGCAAATGACGATGTCTCTGGTTTGAGCGTAGCGTCAGCGTCAGCCGCAGCCGTAGCGTCTAGGTCGAGCAGCCAGATGTCGCGGATGTCGTTGTCGTGTATCGGCTTGGTGAGAAAGTCGCACGCGCCTGCAAGCATCACCCTCATCACCGTCTCCACCGACGCGTGGTTGGAGAACACTGCATGCATGATTTCAGTACACCCATGGGATGAACGCATGCAGATCTATCTATCGGTAGTTCAATACATGCACAGACACGCAGACATGCAGATCACATGGGACTTACGGATCATAGGGTAACTCTCCGTGGCGCGTTCTTGAGGAGCTCGAAGCCATTGATTCCAGTCCCCTGCATAGGCGCTCCGTAAAATCTCAGGGGTAAATTCAAAAATCAAATCTTATATTTACTAATTGGAGGCACCGTAGAAGCCTCCATGTTAACTCTCACGCAGCAGATAAAATCGTCCGTACGATCACCTAATGATTTATCTCTAACCGTTAGATTAACAATGTGTTGTCGCGTATGGGCAAAAAACAATAAGTTGTCGCACGCATGGACTCCACCATCATTGCTAAAAAAAATCTTACTCTCCGTCTCCGTCTCATTGCTCTAATCATAAACCGCCAGCCCTTCGAGGGCAGCTTCCTCCGTGGTCGTCAACGCCATTGTTGCAAGCTTTCTCCTTGGCCTTTCCGTGCTTCCGCGCCTACGTCTATGCGTTGTTGTCAGACTTTTCCTCCTGCCATCTCTGTCCCGAGGACGTCTGGCTGAATTCTTCTCGAGCTCCATATGATGCGGCAGCGGAGGCAACAAAGAATATGGTGATGATTCACTTGCGATGGTCGCAGTAAGGTCTAAGGTGCGATTGATGCTCATTCGTGCTACCCAGCATGCTCTCTTGCCTCCTTGCGCTCCACCGTGGATCCGGGGTCCCGGCTAGCTACGCCCCAAAACGGCAGTCTCAGTCTCTCAGAGAGCTAATCGATCTTGCTATGGGTAAGTTTGCACAACAGATTAAATAGCACATCAAGCTTGCTTTTGTATAGAACCATCTGATCGATCAATCAAGTGCTTTGCTGCTACGTTCGTGTTTTGCTTTGGCCAAAAGCACCAGTCCATGGCGAATCGTTCACAAGCTTTGAAGCATCAAGCCAGCTCTCCACCTTGCCAGAAAATAGACGGCGCGTTGCGCACGTACCATTGGAAGATGCATGGGCAAGTATGGCACAACAGGGTATCAGATTGTTTGTTCAAGGTAATATATAGTTTGCATCGTGCTTTATTATTTCGTTTTGCATCTAGCCATTTAATAATTAACCAAGTCGGTGTGTCCTTCACACTACATAGCTGATCAAACCTTTTTTGTTCTTGGGCTAATATATTTACTGCAGATTTACGATTTGAGGGATCGAAAAAAATATACTACGGCATATGCCATGTGCCAACAGAGATGCAGAAGCAAGGATGGCACATCATAGTATCAGACGGTCAGATTCCTTCATAGTTTGCATCCTACTTTATTTTTCTTTTGGTTTGTGTCTAGCCTTAATAGTTGACCAGTTAATTCCCACAACAAAGCTGATCCAAATTGTATAAGTTTGGAGCTAAATATCTACTATATATTTGTATTTGAAGAGTTGAAGTTCATATATTGCGCTATATGACATGGTTGCAAGAACGAATAAGGCAACGTACAACACAAATTCCAAAAGTCTACTCTTATATGCTTTAACATATAGATGTAATTTTCTGTACTCTATAGCCTGTTAATGTCCCCTACTATATTATCACTAGAATAGATGTATGGTCAGTGTTATTATAATCCCTAATTATTATTTGCTTTCTATATTATACAATTTCAGATGGACAAAACAAGTCTAGGACGGTTACCTTTTAAGTTTTTCTCTTGTAGAGATATTTTATACGATAGGTTATTACAGAAGGAAAATTTCTTTTCATCCAAATCATTATGTGTACTTGCTTGCTTTGCCTTTGTAGTACTTACTGATATTTAGTTTAGTGGATTCATTGTCATGAGATTTTCATATTTTTTTTTCATTTTTGTTTAAAATCATCTGGTGTACTTTATAGACAAGGTATCTCTTAGAATGTTTCTTTTTTGCCCAAGAAAACTATTTATGTCTAAACTTGAAAATAGATGGCATGCCTACTGCCATTTACTTCAGACCCAACTTCGGCTGAACTACACAAGGGTTGATCGGGTTGGCTTGGGTTAATGGATTGCAACATATTCCCTCTGTCTCACTCAACATTGTCAAGATTCACATGTATCTACTCAGAAACACGTCTAAACACATGCAAATCTGGACAAAGTTAAGACATCTTTTTAGGACGAAGGGCATAAAAAGGTAATCTGGAATATCTGTTTTGTACTGAATGTTGGGTTTGAAAAAGATACATGTATATTACAATATTGGACCAACAAGTAGGAAATAGAGAACGGTATTTATTATTTTTGGCCATTTTAGTAATACACACTATAAAATAAGTATTTAAATAGTCTTTATCCATCTTTATAGCTCTATTATGTCCAAGATTTCGAAGAAAACAATATTATATTACATTTGTATGTGTAGATAAAGTAGTAGGAAAATTTTGTCACAATGTGAACTCTGAATTTAAAAATTGACTAGACCGTGCAGGGCACGGGTTGATGACTAGTGATGTATAATAAAAGTGGCTTCACCACCAACTCAAAACCAATAGTAAAGATTATAAATTTATTTTCTTCGAGCTCGCTCCCTGCAGGTGTGGCCATGGCTCCGGGCTAGTTTAGGACCAAATGGGCTTGGGCGGGCCTGAGTTTCTGTCCATGGTAGCAGGCGAGGGTGGTGGGGATCCGGGGCGGTGGCCTCGGGCGGCGGTCCTGCGGCGCATCGCTCCTGGTTGCCTTGGCGAGGGCTGCGACGGCCGGGTAATGGCCTGGCTAGGATATTGTTGTTGCAGATGCTGGATGTAATTGGTATCTCCCGATATTAATATATTCTCTGTATTCGAGAAAATCCACTGAACCATGTATATAGCTAGTTGGGCCTAATGTGCCAAACGAGCCATAGTCATGTCGCCACCCTGCTCTCACTCATTCTCTTGGAAATCCTATATACTGCCTTAAGCGAGGAATAAGGTTCCTCGCCTACTGCATGACGCCAACGTGGATGCTCGAGGTGGGGCAGCTCATTTAGCGCGGGTTCGTATTCTCCGCTTGTCCAATTTTTATTTTTCTCTAGTTATTTTCGGTTTTCTTTGGGATCTGATGTTCTTCTTTGTTTTTTGGTTTTTTTTATTTTTACTGAAAATGTTCGATTTTAGATTCGTTCACATTTTAAGAATTGTTCAATTTCAAAAATGTTCAGATTTTGATTTTTTTTTGGATTTTAAAGAATGTTCTGTTTTGAAAAAAGTACCATTCTGAAAAAGCTTGGGTCACCAGTTCGGTTTTGGACAGCAGATACCCAAGTTTTATCGGGCTGTTGGGTCTGGAAATCGATACGACCGAATCACCGAATGGACCTAGCACCGCAGCCCAGTTCTTTGCCTACTCCCCCTTTCTCGTTCGTTTCAACTAGTGACCTAGGCGAGCGACACAGGCGCCGGGCGCCGCCACATCTCATACTCCGGCCGCCGCCACATCTCATACTCCGGCCGCCGGAAGCTCTGCAAGCGACGCCGCCACAGCACCTCGCCGGCTCGCCGCCTCCCACCCTTGTCGAGCCCGCCTGCCTTCCGACCACGGGTGCTAGCTGCCGAGCCCACCCGGCCGACCCCGCCCGCGTCTCTGACCACGGGCGCCGCCAGTCGCCAGCCATCCTTCAGTGCGGAGTCCAGACTCCGACGGCCGGCGCAATCCCGCCACAACACAACTCTCTGCGCGATGGAGGCGATCCGGCAGGCGGAGGCCAAGCTGACGGTGTACGTGCACCCCTCCAACGCCGCCGACGTCCGCCGCGCCGTCGCCCGCCAGCTCAACACCCTCCTCTTCTCGTACGGCACCCTCCCTACCTCTCTTGCTCTCGTTTTTTTTTTTTGCGGAAGACTCTCTTGCTCTCGTTAATGCAACGGCCCGTGCTTGTCTGAGTATAGCGTTGCAATTTGCAAATGTGCGTCTGTGGATTCTGGTTTCAGCAGAAAGGTGTAAGTTTGTGGTGGAACAGATTATGGTGGATTTTTTAATAGCTTCGGTTTAAATTCCTCAAGAGAAATACAGTTTCAGTTTAGGAGGGGAAAATCAAAAGATTCTCTTGCTGTTACGCTTCTTGTGCTCCCAAGCTCTCTATAATCTCGTTTTTCTTGCTTTGTAATGTTCATTACGGAATACATTTGGATGATGGTCATTGATGCTGTACAGGTATGAAGATCGGTTTGATGGCGTGTTGCTAGCTCATGAAGTTCAAGTCGAGGGTGATAAAGCCAAAATCATGGATGGTTTAATACCCTATTTCGGTGTACCGGTACATGCAAACATGCTGCTGTTTTCTCCCCAGCCAGGCATGATCCTGGGTAGGTGGACATATAACTGAACAATGGCACTTCTTCTACGACCTCATATTTGCATGCTATGGATACATCAGCTATATGAAATCATGGGGTCTTTAGGATACTTCATCGTGTGCATAGTATAGTATAGTGTCAGTTCATTTTACTATAGCTGAATTTGTTTTCATCTCTTATGCAATTCAATTCCTTTTGAAGATGTATAACAACGCCACTATTCTCAGCTCAAAGTGTGCTATTTATGAAAATGCCATCTATTGAGTTTGCTTGCATCGTTGCCATGCACACTGTCAAGTCAAACTATTTTGAATGAACTGGCAAGATTTAAAAAAAGTAAAATATGCCCTCACTCACAACTTTTATTTTAATTGATGGATTTGTATTTTGCATAAAATCTGATGGATAGTGTTAGCTCATGTGCTCCTCAAATCTGGATGGATTATCGATGTTGGATGACTGCTTGTGCTTGTCAAAATTTTATTATGTGAACTGGCTACTTATGCTTATTTTGGTGCAAATTGATTGCCTTTGCACCTCATGGCCACACTAAGTCATGTTTTCTTTGGAGATGCAACGTATAAAATCAGGTTCCCTGAGTTGTGTGCTTGCCCATTTTTTCGCCTTTGATGGATTTCAAGTGAACACTTGATGCTTCCGCACCTTAGTGGCCTACAGACTGTAGTAATGGCATAGTATACATTTTCTCTGAAAGAATAGCATAAGTTAGGGGGAAAAAATAAACTGGCCAGAATCAGTTCCTTCAAATAATCATAGAGGTGCCATTATTTTCAGCTGTGACATAGTATGTTGCATTGGAGTTTGCAAAATTTCCATGGTCATCAAGGTTTTCAGAACTTTCAATCTTCTCAGGTCAGCCAAGCTCAATCAAAGTGTTTTGACTTGACAGTAAAGGCCCTACATGGCAAAATCGTAACAAAACTTAGTACTAAAGCCAGTATGATTAAAGTCTGAGCTGTGACTGGTCATATTGTTATAAATTTCCCTTTACAAATATTGCAGCCACAGTTTGAAATATGAATCTGTGGTGCTTTTTTTTTACTTCTTTAGAAATATTGTACCCAAAGTTTGTAATATGAATGTGTGGTGCTTGTTTTTTTTACTTCAGAAGGAAAGGTTGAAATGCTTGGCAAGGAATCGATTCATGCTGTTGTCTTGGGGGTTTTCTCAGCAGCCATTATGTCAGATGATATTACTGAGAGATTCAAATTCAAAAGAGTAAGATCAACTTTTTCTATTGATAGTTAAGGAAATAGCTATTCTGATACTAATATAATGTGTTCAATCTAATATATATTTGGTTTCATGTAACTTTGTAAACGAAACCTCTTTTCTAGTTTCAGTAATCGATTATCAATAGTATTCTTGTATTGTTTGGATTGTTAATAAGTTGATACTCAGCAAAGCTGGTACCGGAACTGAACACTTGAGGAATTGTTCATTTCTACCATTCTCAGATATGAGCATTTGTTTGGATGCATTAAGACACACCTATGGTACCTTATGCACAAAACTATAAGGCTCAAAGTTTACCTCTTCTCTTGTTGTGATCTTTAATAGTTGGAATTTGCAAGTATATAGCTGTTTTTTTGTAGCACAACTCGCAACGTTTTAGGCAAATATTATGACCATTGCTGCTCAAGTTTTGCCATCTGTTGTAAGAATGAGAAGCTAGTTGCTGATTTGTTATTGTGTTGTCAAAAGACCTTTGATCTCTGCAACTCCAGCTACCCTGCTTTTTTATTTTTCCTACATTTTTATGCGCACCAACAATCCTTCAGAATTGTTTTTTGCTTCAGTTCTTTAGTGAACTTCTAAATCACTAGGAAGACTCTAAAAGGAACTAAACACCAAAAAAGTGCAAACATGCCTTTGATTCATTGTATCTTAGAGAAAATTGGCTGATTCTTCCAACTTGAGTGGGTTGGTAAGCACAGCATGTGATGAACAAACTTCTCTATCTTTGAGAATTCCGTATGTACAACAAATCCAACCAATCTCTATAATAAGTAGGTCTCTCTTTTCTCCTCACGAGATTTATATTGTTTTCACAGATGAGAGATGGAGGAAAATTTATAAGCAGGTCGGACAGGCAGCATGAGATTAAAAGGGGAAGCATGATACGGTTTTCTGTTGAAAGGTATTGGCCATCCAGCCCCCTTTTGTCAGGTTGAACTTGACCATTTTATTTTCCAATTTGGGCAGCAGCTTTACACATTTGAAATATTGTGTATGATTTAGTTTGCATGCGTTACATATATTAGCTGCATGTTGCTCATGTAACACTCAACAATAACATACCAGGTAGAGTTTGATGATATGTGCATGAAACTAACGTACAAGCATGTTAATACTAACTAGAGGTATATACACTGAGTTTTACTTTTTACCTTATTTAATCATGTACTGGAAATGAACTGAGCAGAGCTCATCTCCACAATACACCCTCAAGTGATTTTAAGTAGTTCCTATGTTACTCTGTACTCTTGGTCAGCTAATTGGTCATGTGACACACTGTATTTTGGGCAAAGTAAACTGATCGTGTGCGTTTGCTCGAATTCATTTATAGGGTGGACACAGAAATGAATTGTCACATAACTGGATCTTTATTGCCACCTCACACGGGATCCATGCTTTGGCTATCAGTACATGATGCTGAATATGCATCAGAAATCAGTAACAGGTCTGGATACACAGCTTCCATGCTATTTAAACTGACATGTTAATCTGTACAATATTTTCAAGCTTACATAATAAAATGTCTGCGGCTCAAAATTTCCAGTGGCAAAAGGAAATCAAGGGATGCCAACATTAAAATCGAGCAGAACATACAAAATCACACAACTGTGAAAAATGAAGATACTGTGATCAATTTCGAACGGCCACGCAAGTCCCGGAAAAGGAATGATGATGCCATTTAAAGGTTTAAGATTGCCTTTGGTGGAACACAAAGTGTTCAGTTTTCAGTTATAACAGTGATGACAGTCACCAACTTGTTTCTGGTAACATGATTTTACTTGCTCATTAAAGAGGTGATGGTGGTCCTAGTTCTCAAGAAGTGGTGTTTTTTGCTTGGTTCAGAAGTTGCTTCCCTGTCGCACTATTAATTTCTTAGGTAGCATCAGTTGTATGATGATGTAAAATTGAACAAGTAATGAACGTGTAATTGTCTGTTAGGCGGTTGATGGTAATACTAAGGAGAGATATATACCGAGGATTACTTTTTAGCTTATTTAATCATGTACTGGAAATGAACTGATGCTCACCCAGTCATCCCCAAAATACATTGAGCATATGATATAGTGATCAGAATTACTTCGTATGTTACTCTGTATTCTCGGTCAAATAAATTTTCATGTGATGCTGTGTAGGTTGACTCAAATGAACTAATCTTGTGGCTTTGCTTAATATTCGTTTATAGGGTGGACGCAGAGATTGAATTACGACACTGTCACCTCACACATGATCCATGCTTTGGCTATCAGTACATGATGCTGGAATTGCATCAGAAATTAACAGCTCTGGATATGCTAACACATGGTTCTGTGGTATTTAAACTGAGAAATTTATCTGTACATTATTTTTCAAGCTTATGTACTCCCTCCGATCTATATTACTCTTCGCTAGTATGAATGTATCTAGACATATTTTTGTGGTGGATTTTAGTGGTGGATGCATCCATATTAGCGAAGAGTTGAGTCGGAGGGAGTAATAAAATGTGTGCGGCTCAAACCTACCAGTGGTGAAAGAAAATCAAGGGATATGAACATTAAAATCGAGCAGAAGAATACAAAAGCACACAAATATGAACAATGAAGATACTGTGATCAATTCCGAACGGCCACCCAACTCCCAGAAGAGGAATGATGGTGTGATTTAAAGGTTTAAGATCGGGTTTGGTGGCATACAAAATGATCAGTTATAGCATTAATGGTGGTCACCAACTTGTAACTGGAAATACGATTTTCTCCTGCAAAAACTCATTACAGAGGTGATGATGGTCCCAATTCAAAAAGTGTTGGTTTTGCTTAGTTCAGAAGCTGATTCGCTTTTTACTTAGCTAGCATCAGTTGTATGGTGATGATGATGTAAAATAGAGCAAAGTACTGAACGTTTTTTTCTGATCCGGAATTATCTTTTGCTGTAACCTGGATAAAGGGTTCATATCAAAATAACAAGACTGGGGGAGGACTTCACCTCGGCTTTGTCATTAAGGTAGAGATGACGATTTGAACCCAGGTGCTAAGGATTCATTAAATGATAGTCAGGGTTTGTTAGCTCATAATCTATAGAATCAAGATTAAGAGCTAACAGGGGTAAGAGAAGTCTTTCTCATGCACATTCTGAAACCATTATATATATAAACTCAGGATGCATGTTGGAGAAGAGAAAACAAGGGTTCCACTCCACCTCTGTTGGTCAGGCAGATGGGAAATCTTAGATTTCTGTAGAATAAAAATATGTAGCATGAAACTTCCTAATGTTTTCTTCAGGAAGAAAAGAGGTTAGGCATGAGATGCATCGAGAATTAAGTTAGGCTCTGCCTTGTGCTCAGAGCGAATTTTTAGGAAAAGGTGATTGGCCGACAAGAATTCTATGGGGCTGGGCCGAAAAATCTGGCTCGTGAGGCGTCTTCTCAGATTTTGCCACTTCATTCTCTAAGCGGGTCTCAAAGCAGCTTAGTAATCCCTTGAGAATCAATAAGTAGACATTGCCTTGTTTTCCTTATCTTGTTATTACTATGTTTCGTAAAAGAAGGATAACAACGACAGAAACAATGGTCAGCTTTCGGGTCTTTTCAGTTGAAGAACGTCTTTGACATGTCCGCTGAAGAGATCGAAGCTGGTAATTACTACACTGACCAACGGTTTAAACACAACTCAAGAGTCAAGAGCAACATGAACTGCAGGGTCAAGAGTGAATTAACAGTGTTCGATTGAAACGAAAAGCAAGTCTACGAGCTAGAAAGCTAGGCCATATCTGCATGCACTGCCAATCTGGCGTTGACGCTGGTGCTGGTTCCAATTCCGAATCCTGCCGGTGCATGTTGGTGTTACGCCCTCGCCCTCTTATTGCTGCAGTCTGGGCACTTGTAGTGCTTGATATGCTCAGCTCGAGCAGGCGTGATCTTGACGCATTTTCCATGGTACCACCGCTCACAGTTATCACAGCAAATCCAGAACTCATCTTTGCCATCGTTTGTTCCACAAGTCCCGCACAAGGTGTTGTCGCGCTCTTCCTCCTCCTCTTCTCCATACTCCTCGCCACTCTCGTCTTCATCCTTCGGGGGTGCTGCCATCTTTGCGGCCTTTGAATGAGACTCGGGCCTTGATGGCTACAGAACAGAAAATTATTAGTGCCGTCTTATGCTGCAAGGTCGCACAAATAGTGTATCACTTACCATTTTCGTGCTTGGCTTGTTGCTCTTATTCGTACTGTTGGGACCCTTCTCCTTGGTTTGTTTCTTTGCAGCCCCAGTCACAACTTCGAATATTGTAGGCAGGTTATTTATCATGTTGAAAAGTCGTCTCCTGCGTAAGAGATAAAAACAGAAGAGGTTGTCAAACACCCATGAAATCAGGAAACAAGATATGGTCATGGAACATAACTCCAAAGGCAAATTGCAATGAAGCTTCATGTTTCTCTGACAAAGAATTTAGTGTTACCTCACAGAATTGCACAACTAAATGTCAAGATCAATATGCTGATACTCTTAAAAAAACTACTCCCTCCGACCCATAATACTCTTCGCTAATACGAATGTATCTAGATATATTTTAGTGTTTAGATACATCCGTATTGACGAAGAGTAATATGGATCGGAGGGAGTATTTGGACTTCAGTGGTGTTAGTGGGAGAAAAAAAATATCATCTATATTTCACTTTTTTCTTTAAACAAACCGGCAGGAGCACTACCCTTATTAGCAGATAACAGATCTATAGTTCACTCAAGGACCCTTCAGATCATAAATGAGTACTTCTGCAGTATCCCAAACTCCCAGTAAGAGCAAAATAATTGCCACTGTTTTATGCACAGTAATTTGGATAGTTCTTGCACATTTAGTTTCATGACTGATTTTAAAATTTGTTGCATATTATGCATACAGGAATACATTAAAATAACATATTACATGCAACCTAGGCAAAATCAAAAAGAACTTAGGCAACAAACTGAGCTAGCTTAAATAATGGTTTAGTTTCTGATGCAGGGCCAAATCCACTACCATCAAACCTTTCTGGTGTATTGCGATAACGAGACAGTCTGTTGTTTGTTCCTGTCACCTTAACGATTTTGCTTTTCTGTTGTGCATTTTCAGGTTCATGCATTTTCCCAACACTGGACCATCACCTAGATATATTTCAGCGTAATGTGCAAGGAACAACCTCAAGTTCAGTCATCCCTATGAATACCAGTCCCTCTTTAGATCCATGAAACCATCTGATTTAGGAGAATTCCTTATTTGACACTCTTAAAATTGGTTTCCCTATTTGACCCTAAAAAACATTTTCTTCCCTATTTCCTTGTATGCCACTGCCGTCCTCTCTGTTAGCGGTTGCCATTACTTCTATTTTTCTTGGACCAAAGCACCCCTGTCGTCATCGTTATGCCACGATGGGAAAAATGGTGAGGCAACCGACCGAGTCCCAGCCAGACCACCAGCAGCGCCTACCAGCCAGACCACCTGCATCCACTCTGGGCCCGACGTCCCCCTCCCACCCATCTCCCAAACCTTCTCCTTTGCTCCCCTGTCCAACTGCCTTCCAGCAGAACACAGCGACTGGAGGGATTCCGACGGCCCATCGTTGTCAGCTGAGTGGGGCTTCTCGCCACTCGTACCGCAAGATCATGATGAGCTGCACCCCTCCCAGCAGCGAGCGCGGCGGCACCAGTGGTGGTTCTCCGGCCGAGGACGGCGCGGCGGCAGGTGGCGCACGGGACTCCAGCCCAGAGGTGTGAAGGCAGCGGCGGCACGCGACATCAGGGCAAGGGCAACGCGGCACCAGCGACTGGTGTAGGGTGCGCGAGGGAGCAAGTCCGGCGGCGTACGCCGCTCCGGCAACGGCGACGGGGCGCAGTATTTTGTCGCTTGGGGTTAGCAAGAGGTCGGTAGGAGAACGTGGTGGGGGGTTTTCTTCCGGTTTTCTAGCCGATGGTTGTTGCGGTTTTGTCGGTTTTCCTATTTTATGGCATAATATTAATCAGGGGCATAAGAGTCTTTTCACATTCCTATTTAACACCGCAAGTGCTGAAAATGAACTAAAGTGTCATTTTAGAAAGAAAATTAAGTTTAGCTGTCAAAATGGGAAGAAAAAAGTTTTTAGGGCCAAATAGGGAAGCCAATTTTAAGGTAGTGTCAAATAAGGAATTCTCTCTCTGATTAATGGCAGGAAGCGGGAGCCTTAAACAGGACATGATCACATGCGGATGCAGCTAGTTTGTTTATGGCTGAGAGCGAAGAGCATAAGGTGTTCTGTTTGAGGTTGTACTCCCTCTGTTTCAATTTAGTCTGCGCATAAGAGCAGACCCGCATACCAAGGAGAGCTAGTAGAGGCTTGTTTTTTCTTTTGTTTCTTACTAATTTGCCCCTGCCTTTGCATGGAATGAGTGGTCAATATCACTACCCAGTGCATGCATGCGGTACTGGAAGGATATTTCTGTAAAAAAATCTCTAACACGCAGAGTAATATGAAAAAACCACACAAAAATTATGCGCAGAGCAATAAGTAACAGAGGGAGTAATTGCATAGGGTTAGGTGCTAGAGAGATCATACTATTAGATACTACCTCCATTGAAAAATGTAGGCCTTTTTAGAAAGCTCTTACATTTTGGAACGGACGTAATAATTGACAAGGATTTACCTTATATAATAGGAAAAACAACTATGATCGCCACAGACCTATACGATAGCTAGGACCGGTAGAGTAGCCAATTGCTTCTTTCAAAATCAGTTCAGTAGTATGCAAATTACTCCCCTTAAAAGCATTAACATAATAACTACTAGAGCAATTTCAGTTATAAAATAATTAATACTACAGCAAAGGGAATAAGGGATACATGATATTGGCGTAGTTGTGTAGAACAACATAAGGGAAGTCCTAGATAGTCATGCAGTTTAGTAGAAAAAAAACAAAAATGGACAAAATATGCATTACATGATCAATTTAATCAAACTAACATAACCCTCCAAAATTGATATGGTTCATTCAGTTTCTTGGCACCCGATATTTCTTATATTTCCATAAACGACTTTTCCTCATTTCCCAACCCTCAAGGAAAATACAAGCTTGACATCATAAGTAACTAACTACCACCACCAACAACAAAAATAGTTACCATGCACCTAAGGAGGAGCTAGTTCTTGCAACATCCTTATGACATGCAAATTGCAAAAACAGTGACAAGATATCAGGTGGAACAGTGGCAGGGCTTGAGTGAAATATGAGGGGATGAATCACAATTCAAAGTATTGAAATGCTATCAAACTACCCATGGTTTTAAAGGCGTCGCCTAGGCGTCCAGGCGCTGGACCTCCGCCTTGAAAAACTGCCCGCCTTGGGCGCCTAGGCGCCTAAGGCATCCGCCTAGGCGTCAGAGCGCCCCCCCTGGACGCCTTGACGCCTTACCGCCTTTAAAACCATGAAACTACCATAAGTCTATCATTATGGTAGAATTTGTAGTGAGGAATAAAACTTGGTCAAGTTTGGGCTGTTGGACGGTGGGGTTAAGTAAACTGGTGGCTTCTCTGGCTGGTAGGGAAGACGGCAAGTGATAATTCATGGGCTTTTAGACTCTGCAGAGGCTCATTAAGTAATTCTCTGACAAATTGCCCTGCATAGTAGCTGTTGACTAATTATAACTTGTTGGCTGGGGGGCAGGGCCCATGCTGGCCCCAAATAACTCTGCCCATGTGGAACACACCAATGTCAAACATTAGTAGCCCAAATAACAGTTAGGAAATTTACCCGTAATTGCATTCAAATTTTTTTACTCCAACTTTGTCGGCTGAAATGCAGTTCAATCAGCCATGAGATTTGACCAATTTTGCCTTTTGACCATAGTAGCAGGAAACGGGGTCGAGGCCTCGTTCCACGACCCAGGGTCGATCGACCCGGATCGAGGGTCGGGAACGACTGCGGGTCGACGTGGTTCGATGGCCGGGTCCCGATCCTGTTCGCTATCCCGCTGCAGTCTGCAAGCGCGCCGGCGGCGATGTAGCGTACGTCCGCGGCGGCGACGCCAGGAGCTGCGCGTCACCGGCCTGCTGGCACACGAAGAGGAGTTTGACGACGCGGAGCCCAGGGGAGGCGAGCAGGAGCTGGACCTATGCGCAGGAGATTGGGAGCGATGAAGACTTGGCGTTGGTTCTACTGGGGAAGAAGATGAGATGCTGTTGCTTCGTTCACTTCGAGTCAACCACAACCTGATGTGCTACCGTGTTTGTGGGCTTGTGGCCTACTGGGCTAGCACTCACCTATGGGCTCAATATTTTCAACCATTATATTTTACCATATCAGGAAAGAAATACAGTAGAAGATTGGTGTTACCAAAACAAAAGGCGGTATCTTTGCCTCCAATTTCATCGAACCGGGGTCATCGACCCATAATTAAGTGGATCCCGACCCACGTCCCAAATTGTCGTACCGGAGATGTATACCCCTTGTCGAACCTTATTCCTTGGGATGGCAATCCTCGACCCTCGACCCCGTTCCTCGACCCAAACGACCCGGATTTCTGGCAACTATGCTTTTGACACAGGATTCTTGAACTTGAACAAACAATGAAGCCTAAATTCACGCCCACCTAATTTCGTCTGGCAAGCCATCACAAACCACAAAGGTACAAACCTATCTGAACAGTGAACACACTAATCAATGAGGGCCCGTGACTAGTATAGCGGCCCATAATCACCACATTAGGGTTGGGAGATATCTAGGCTTTGATACATTCTTTCACATCCTCATAAAGTCTAGCAGCCACCCAGTCACTGAGTAATACATTTCGTGTTCCTAGCATTGAATATAAAAGTCCTTCTTTAGGTATGTCCTCATGTTAAATTTCATGTTGCGCTATACACTCTAGTTATGCAGTATTAAGCTTTTTGAGCATAAAGTCAACTTCACGAGATAAATGTTCTTGGGATACTTGAATTTATTGCAGCATTTGCTGCTTGTATATCGGATCTTATTAGCTGACAAGAAGTTTTTGTTCTAAAACTCAGATTATAAGTAACTGTGTTTATTTACATCTTAGTTTTTAACAATTCGAACTAAACCTTTTCTAAACTATAAATTTCTAATGTTCTAAAACCATCTTGACACAAATGTATCTCAAGTTCAACTACTGAAAGAAAACAGGGAACTTAATATCCTGTGAAAGATATATCATGGTTCATCTGTGGAATCAAACTATATGATTTAATTTGAAATCATACAATTGGTCTTAAATACTGATAAGAAAAAATTCAAAGTCTATTATTTTTGTTTCACTGAAAAGCCAGTTCATAATTCATCAGGATGCGGAAGTTCATTACATTTTAAGATAGTCAATTAGCACTGAAAAGTCAATTAGCACGTTGCCTAATCATTACATAATCTTGCAAGACTCCAGAATAAATTGCAGGCACTGGAACAAAGTTATTCCCACCTAAATACAAGGAAAGTGGTTACCATACCGAAAGGTGCCCTGGAGCAACTAGTTTGAAGCAGAAGTCAATGTTTTTCAAAGCATCAAGCTACAAGCCCAGTATACGATGTTTCAGGGTGATAATCTTTATCATTTAGACTATCCGATAAACACTTGTGAGGTGGAGCTAACTTCATCTGAATCAGTCCAACCCAGGACAGTATGCCTTATGTATACAGTTGGTGCTAGAATTCAATGACTTAACTTTATTCTGTTTTGAACTTCACTAGCAATAGCAAGTAACAATTAATTCTCAAGTCATTTAGAAAGTGTTACTAATTGCTAGGCAATGAATCAAAATCATCTAGATGGAGCAAAAACTTTTGGCAGCAACTTGTCTCCCGTAGAATCTAGACTGCCACAGAAACAGCATTTTTACTCTCACGACTCTTTAGTATCGCAAAATTCAGTAGTGAATGTACTGCTTTTCCAATGTGCAATACAAAAATTTCCTGGGATTTAATGTGACTGCAACTTCTAGTGTTTTGCCATTTTGACACATATATCAAGTGTTGCAAAGATATATTAAGTGCCTTCCACTACTCAACAATAACAGCTCACTACCGAGAAGTTAATCTGAATATAGATAATATGAAGGTCAAAGCACAGACATAGAGACATAATAAGACCACCTTTTCAATACTTATTAAGTGCCTTCCACTTCTCCAGGGTGTGCATGTGATTGATATTTTCAATACTTATTATTAAGGCTATCTTTCAAAGCAAAGCTGGGTACCATACTACCATCTTTACATGGCTACTCTAGATAGTTCGATGTATAGTAGTGGTCAATGTTTGAGAAAGTTGATTCCTTGCAGACCATAGTGGCATACATTTGTACAAAGAGGGGGTATTAATTGTCAAAGATCATAATTTTTAATGCAACACTGGATGGTAGATAACCTCTAAACACTGGGATTCAATTGTAGTCCTGCACAAGAAAACTTAATGATAAAACTGCTCGTAACTCAGACTGCTATCGTATAAAGTGTTATAGTGTTTCCAGACATTGTGTAATGCTAATAATTCCAAAGGCGTGTTCTGTTTTGATACCATTAAGAGCATCTGGGCATGCACTAAGTCAGATGAGAAAACAAGCACATGGAACCAGTAAACAAAGATCTCCTATCAAAGTTTTTTATGGTGATATTTGGGAGAGGTAGTCTAAACAAGTTAAGGTGAAAATTAATAAAGGATAATAAACAATATTTTAAGAAGAGCAAAAGCTGGCAATGGGGAAAATTGTTTAGCGGGTGTTGCATATCCCTTGATCAAGGACTAACCGAATTGTGTATGAAATCATTATATGAATGATGAATGAAGGACGTGAAGCTATGGGCACATATATTCTTGTTTGAGTTAAGATTCAATGGAATCATTACCTAGACTCTTTGTCAAACCCAAACCGTGCCGCGAAGTAGAACGAAACAGCCAATAACCACGAATCGCTGTGAACAGCAACTAGTGCCAACCAATCCTTCTCGTTCATACCATCCCTCGCAAAATTGATTCCTAGTGCTGGTTCAGGAATCTCTGGGGGAACTTCCTCAGCTGGCAAGGTCACTTCCCATGTTTCATTAGGGAACCCATAAAGACACAAGTTCTCCTTTTCTGTTGAAATAAGCATAATTAGTAGATACATAGAATTCTGTACGAGTAGTACTTGCAGAATTTCCTCAGTCTAGTGCTTGGACCAAGAAGACAGTGTTATTGAAAGCAAGACAGAGAAACGGAGATAACATTGGTTACACTATTAGACAAAACAGATAAAGCAGCCTAACACTTCTCATCCAACCACATGGTGCAATAGCACCTACTCCAGAGATTAATGATTTCACCAAAACATATGAGGAAAAAGCTAGACTGCATATGAGCCCGTGAACCTAGACTGCATTTATGGAGGAAAAAGCTACAAAAAGAGCAAACCGACAAAGAGACAATACACAACACATTCATCACTAATTCAAAACTCCCCAGCACCCAGTTTTTTTTTCAAAATCTTTCACCCCGCAATGATGGCTGGCTAGTGGCTACCGTCTAATTCTGAAAGAGCCAACAACCAAGCAAAAAACCAGAGTCTCACTAATTCGAAGATTCCGAGCAAGATAAGAAACTAGTAAACCATATTTCCTTCCAGCCTACAGTTCCAAACCCACAGTTCATCGCCGCATTTACGAAAGCTACGAGCGTCGCAGAGCTCCAGGCGCGCAAAATTCAACAAAATTAGCCCCGGAATTCCCAGCAGGGCAATAAGACTGCCAAGACCTAGCGACGGCAGCAGCTCGGGCGCCGCGAAACCCTACAGCAGGGGAGATCGAGCGGACTCACCGGGGTCGCAGAGCTGATAGAACTTGTCGACTTCTGCAAAAAAAAAAAACACCAACCAAGCAAACACAAGAGACGCGTCAGCGAAACCGGAGCAGGCGGACGGGAGAATCCGGAAGCGAGAGGGGGACGGGGGCGTCTACCGTGGGTGAGGGCCTTGATCATGCCGGCGCGGCGGCCGCGGAAGTCGCGGAAGACCTCCTCCGCCGTGCGGGAGGCGTAGGGCGCGCCGGCGCCGGCACCGGCACCGGCGTCCATTTAGGGTTCCGGTGAGGAGGGGTAGGGGAGGAGGAGGAGGAGGCGGCGGCGGCGGCGGGAACGAGAGGGCGGAGGCGAGCACGAGGAGGTGGAGAGGACAGAGAGACAGGGTCGCAGGCTAGGCGCAGGAGTGGTGAGGTTTTTATTTTTTTGGGAAAAGGATTTCGTTTCGCGTTCGTTTTCGGGAGGATTTGAGCCCGGGCGCTTTTGGGTTCCGAAGTGGCCTGCTTTTGGGCATGTGTCATCGTATCTTTTGCCTTTATAAGAGATTTATTTATCGTCATCATATCTACTCGTGTTAAGTCAATTTCGGTGGACCTTTTCCTTGCTTCCTACTGAAATATTTGCTGGCAGGGTTTGAGCTAGTGTCAAAATGGGTGGAACTTTTGACTTTTTTATGTTTGACATGTTTCCTTCCATCTTTGCTGTACGGTTGAATGTTGTGATGAGCTTATATTTTCTTTCTTCTTTTGCTACTAGTGTTGTTGGGTTGCAATGTGGTGATTCATAGGCTTTGTTCCCATTTAGAATGTTTCAAAGTCCTAGTCAACCCTAACAAAAAACGTGTTCCTTTTTTTTATGCAGACTTCATAAGCCCTAAGTTGGATTTTTATCTAGATGTTAGTTGAAACATGTTCAGTTTAGAAATTGACAACAAAAAAATTAGGTTGAAATATATTTATTTTCAAAATATGACAACAAAATATCAATAGTACAACTAAAGACTTTCAGCCTAACTACATGGAGTTGGCTTTTTACATGAAGCTTCCACATTAGAATTTTACCAAAAAAGTACAAAGAAAAGAGCAACTAGTATAATTGGAAACTAAAATAAAAACACATGAGAATCATGGCTCAGAAACATAAACACAAAAAAAAACTCATATTTTTTTCTATAAATCTATACATGATGTTAAATACAAAAAAAATCAATGCAAAGATAATGTACAAAAGAAGAGCGAGCAAGACACTAATTGCATATGATTTGGCCAATGTGTAACCATCCAATCGTCGTCCTCAATACATCGAAGAAGACCAGCCCAATTGGACAAATAAGATCATTGTGTATGCCCATCCTAGAGATTGCACAAATTTGAATCGTCTCTAGCAAGCTTTAGTTACCTCATCTTTACACACTGAGGATATCGTGGCAGGACATGCACAAAATTTTTGTACAATACCACGGTCCATGGCGAAGGAAAACTGAGCGAAAAGTCGCAAATCTCACCGCATATACCATCGATGGCGCCAAAAACATACGGGTGCAACCAACCGGTGGCCACTGGGAGGAGACGGGGTCGTTGTGGAAGAGTGAGCTTTGGATAGAGGGGACATGTTCTTTGTCTAATAAGGACAGGAGTCCAATGGCGAAGCACATTGCCTGGCGAGGTTTGCCTCATCAATGCTAGTAGGTCAGTATGTGTGGTGGACTCATCCACCACCAGATCTAAATATTCATGTAACCATATTTGAAGTTTGAATAAAGGGTGTGAGATTCTAAAAAAAAGATCCTTTCACCCCGATCAACGGGCCCGTGGAGAAGTACTTCTCTGGACTCCCCTCCGAGCTCCCAAATGTGAGGCTTCACATGCTGGAGGGAATCGGCCAGTGCTCACAGGACGATCGGCCCGAACTCGTGCACGATAAGCTGCTCCTTGGTTGGCAAATCTCCCGTCCACGGCCCAATCTAGGTGGCGTTAAATTAACCTAATTATTAGTGGATTAACGAGAAGCCAGTGAGATGTGTATATACAAGAATCTGTCTTTCACTTCCCATCGTGAAAATGCTTCTGTAGAGTGAAATTCACTTGTAGCCGTCCAACTTGTGGACGAGGTACTAATCTAGTCCTCAAACTATGAAATTGCTTGATTTTAGTCTCTAAACTCTAAGGGTATGTTGACAGCTCTTTGGATGTTCTCCCGCTGTATCGAGAATTCGAGATGAAGTGGAATAAAATTTCAACGCAGCGTAGGACCTCTATCGTGGTATTTTTAGCTTTGCCGCTGCACATTATCCAACACAAAATCTCTCGAAACATGTTTTTACCCGCTTTCCGCCGTGACACCCACCCCCAAATTAGATCCCCACACACCGCACAAATCTAGCTAACTCACACTTACTCTTCCTATTCCCCTCCACGCTAAAACCCTATCTAGGGTGTGTTTGCCATTAAGGTGGATTATGATAGTATAACTTAACTTTGCTACCCTTTTTTCTATTTACCGGTTTGCCTATCAAACTTTTATGACTACCAAGTTAAGAAAATACAAATAAATGTAAAATGAGCTTTAATAGAACAATTCCCCCTTTTACTCAAAGTGATTATCAAATAACTGAAACCCATAGGACATTACATATTCTTTGCTAACACATAATTGTCCCTCCTTACAAATATATTTTCTTTGTAAACACCTTTGTCTTCCTTTCAATCTTTTGGCAAGGTCAGTATGCTATTTAAAACTATATTGATGTAATAAAAATAATCACAAACTCGAATACTTACATCAATAGTGGGTTCATTTTACATTCAAAGGGTTAAGATGTGTTTTCATGCACTCTTGAAACCTCTGTCTATATATTTCTTAGACCGATATGCTCTAAGGAGACATACCAAGAGATGTGGATATATAAGGATATTACCAACATTAACACAACTAAACTCACTAAATGAACATATTAGTTTGTTGCTGATTTTTTTGGACTTCGCATAGATATGGAGTGCAACTTAGTCTAGTTATATGATAAAATTAAGCAAACTATTGCCATTGAAAAAATAAAAGTAAAAAAATCCAAATGAGATTTATATGCCTTGTTTACTTAGGGACACGATTAAAGGTAATGATGTTAGTTCTTGGTGAAAAAGTAGATTAGTAAGATGGCATAGTGAACAAAATAGCAGGAAAAAGAAATACACATAGAGACATAATGTGTTTAAAAAGTAAAAACATTTAGTATAAAATACCTAAGAGTCATTAATGATTTCTGTTAGCGAAATAAAACTATTGAACTTGATCTGCAAATGAGTCTCATAAATTCTGATTTGTGGTTAGAAAGTTTAGTTCAAAATAGCCTTGAAAACCGTTCAAGTTAACCAACTTAATAGTCACGGGCATTTTAAATAAAGCAACCACACTCTAATTTTAGTATGAGAAAAAATAGAAATCTAGTGGGTAACAATACAAACGTACCCAACTGAAATAAAAAAAATGTAGCAAAAATACACTCAAGGAGAGTAAGTAGCTCAACAGCTAGATGACGAAGCAAACATGACATGTTGCCACTGTAAAATTATCAATCATGTCATTTAGTTGGACTTTCTCCCACTGCATACATAGCGAATGCCATTGCTGTAAGAACATGAATTTAAACATAGAATAGAGACACATCGTAAGGCGACCTGCTCGATAATCATTTTATTTTGAATAGTCCATAGGATCTAAGTTATCGCGTAGTGAAAGTTAACACTACCTGAGATGAAATTGTTATGGTATATCCTGTTTCCCATCGTATGCTCTTTACCTCTTTACTCGTACTGTGTCATTGATATTCTTGTGACTAACTTCTTAGTCACGTATCCGGACAGACGATGACGAATATCACAACACAAAGTCGGCCTAGAGAGTATCTCTCTATCCTTGGAAAAAACTTGAGAGAAAATGTCACGGACACTACATTTTCATTAGGGGATATGTACAAAGTAGAGACCTGCCCTTTACGAGAACAAGCCAGAAACTCAAGAGACTTGGGACTATGTGTTCATGCATTTTTGGGTGTTTTATGTTTGACATGTTTTCTTCCATCTTTTGCTATACAGTTGAGTGTAGTAATGTGCTTATGTTTTCTTTCTTATTTTTCTATGTTGTTGGGTTGCAATGTGGTATTCATAGGCTTTGTTCCCATTTAGAATGTTTCAAAATCCCGGTCAACCCTAACCAAAAACACTTTCATTTCACCTTTTTTACGTAGACTTCATAAATCCTAAGTTGGATTTTTATGCAAATGTTAGTTGAAACATTTTCTTTTTAAAAATATGGCAACAAAATATCAAGTTGAGACGTAAAGACTTTCATCCTAGCTATATGGAGTCAATTTTTAACATGCAGCTTCTACATTAGCAATTTACCACATAATACACAGAAAATAGCAACTACTAATAGAATTGAGAAGTAAAAACAAACATATCAGAATCATGGTTCGGAAACTTAACACTAAAGTCATATTTTTAATAAAATATACATGATGTTAAATATTAAAAAATCAATGCAAAGATAACATACAAAACATTAACTGCATATGATTTGGCCAAATGATGCACCTAAAATGCATCTACTTTTCCAAGTACTTTGCTCTATATTTTGCTCCTGAATCATCCCATACTTGAATAAAACTGCAGAATCTGACGCTGATTTTAGCAAAGTCTCGTTTCTGGCTATTTTTGCAGGAAATAAAATCGGGGAAAAATACTACGCCAATTTTTCTTGTGAAGAAGGAGTTTGAGCACCAGAGGGACCCGAGGGAGTGCTCGAGGCCCAAACGGGCATGGCCCATGCAGCCAGATTCCCTGGCCACGTGGGGCCTGCTCGTTCGGCCCTCGAGCGCCGCCTTGCCTCCAGCTTTCGCGTATACCTTCATATATATCGAAAAGGGGGTGACCTACGGGGAGGAGGCTATTCGCGAAATAGAGCACCGCCAGACCCACGACTATCGATTCCGGGATCAGATTGATCCAAGATTTCTCCCCCAGAGGAGGGGATCGGAGGCCGTCTTCACCGCCATCTTCACCGCCTTCATCTCCATCAACCATGACCTTCATCTCCATCATCATGTGTGAGTAGTCCTCTGTAGGCATGCGAGGTGGATGGGGATTGGATGAGATTGATCATGTAATTGTACCCATTTTCTGAGATTTGAGGGGTTTATCTTGAAGATATTCTTGTATGGTGTTGATGCACTTTAGCTATTCTTAATGCTTGCTACTAGGGCCTGAGTGGCATGATTTTAGTACTGAACTTGTTTTGCTTCATCATATAAATTGAGTTTAGTATCAATCTGCAAAGTGTATTGCCTGCTATCATGTTGAACATGTGAACCCTAACAGTGACAAGTAGGGAAAACAAGGGGGAGATGATTTAGTTTGAGGATTCTATGTGTTCATGAAGTGTTAATACGTTGTTCTGGGCTATTCGAAAGGGTAGACCTTAATTACCTGTAGTTCCAAGTTGGCCCCGGTGAAATGGGCATGTAGGACAATAGATGTTGTGCAAATTCTCTTGGTTAGTATGCACAACTATTTTCGGAGCACATACCTACACACATCGGAATTAGAGTTAAGTCCCAATGTTATTTGTATCTTATTATATGATCAATCTTATTCATGCAACACCCCGCTATCACCTCATGCCTACGTTTTAGCCACTGAAAGTTTCTCACTCGCTATTTCCGGTGAAAACTGGAGAACCGTTACAACTGCTGCTATTTTATTTTCCTTGTTCGAATTATATCATTGCCATCACCGTTTCTTTGTTGATTTTATTGATATACAGGTGTGATTGAGAGTGACGCCTCAACTGCTAAAGTATTATTGGTATTATTGTGTTCTCCTTGAGTCGAACTATACATTTGGGTAATACTTCCCATCAAAGATTTCAACGATCCCCTATACTTGTGGGTGATACAGGCAGATAACCACCCAGTTGAGAACCCCAAGAGGAAGGTATGATGAGCACAGTAGCAAGTCTTCCCTCAGTAAGAAACCGAGGTTTATCGAACCAGTAGGAAAAAGGCAAACTTCAGAAGGTGATGCCTGCTAGCTTTGCGACAGCTCCGGACAATTTATAAGGCGCCTCGTCCAGGGCTTTGCTTTGCACCAGCAGCAATGTGGAACCTGCACACAACACAACCAAGAACTTTGCTCCCAACTTACGATGAGGTTGTCAATCTCACCGATTTGCTGTAAACAAAGGATTAAGTGCATCGAGTGTAAAGCAATAGTAGTATGCGAGAAAGTAAACAGTGCAAGTAAAAGTAAACAGTAATAAAAATATAAAGGAAATTGGACCGGGGTCCACAGTTAACTAGTGGTGTCTCTCCATAAGATAAATAACGACATATTGGGTAAACAGATTACAGTTGGGCAATTGATAGAATAAAGATAACGAGCATATGTCATGAGGATCACTATGAGATTTACTCTGGGTATTACAACAAAATACATAGACCGCCATCCAACTGCACCTATGACTAATAATCCACTCGCGGGGAATCATCCGAGGACCCCTTGAGTATTAAGTTGCGAACAACAGATAAATGCATTAAGCAAAGTGTGTAATGTAAACAAAACAAATGTCCTTGGACACAAGATTGTTGTTTTCTCCCTAGTGGCAATAGCACATCTACAACCTTAGAGGTTTCCATCACTCCCCCAGATTAAATAAAGGCATGAACCCAACTATCGAGCATAAATACCCCCTCTTGGAGTCACTAGTATCTACTTGGCCAAGATAGCTACTAACAACGGAGAGCATGCAAGATCATAAACAATATAGAGATAACATAAGATAAAATTCAGAACATCAACTTAACATAACACCAATATTCATCGGATCCCAACAAACACAACATGTAGAATTACATAAAGATGATCTCAATCATGTAGGGCAGCTCAGAGATCTAAACATGAAGCACATGGTGGAGAAGACAACCATCTAGCTACTGCTATGGACCCATAGTCCAAGGTAGACTACTCACGCATCGCGCCGGAGGCAAGCATGTCGATGAAGAAGACCTCCGGTGGCGATTCCCGTCTCTGGCAGGGTGCCAGGAAGAGCTTCTGGACCCTCCCGATCTCAGGTCAATGACGGCGGCGGATCGCGATGTGTTTCTGGAAAATTGATCGGGTGTTTAGGTTTTTCCCGTCGAGGGGTCTTTATAGGCGAAGGGGCGGCGTCAGGAGTGGGCCAGGGCGGCCTCACCACCAGGGGGCGCAGGCTAGGGGCTGGTCGTGCCGTCCTATGGTGTGGCTGGCCTGTGGCCCCCCTCCATCTCCTCTTCAGTCTTCGCAAAGCTTTGGTAAAAATAGGAGGTTCGGCTTTTGTTTCGTCCAATTCCAAGAATATTTCCCATGTAACTTTTCTGAAACACAAAAATAGCAAAAAACAGGGAACTAGAACTGTGGCATCTTGTTAATAGGTTAGTTCCGGAAAATGCATAAAAATGCCACGAAGTGTAACAAAACACTAAGCAAATAGTGTAAGAACAAGCATGGAGCATCAAAAATTATAGATACGTTTGCAACGTATCAGCATCCCCAAGCTTAACTCCTGCTCGTCCTCGAGTAGGTAAGTGATAACAAAAGAATAATTTTTGAGGTAATATGCACCATCACAATCTTGATTATCTAAGTAAGCATTGAGTGCTGGGATCAAAAGAACTTAAAACATGGGCATGAAAGACATAATTTTGATAGAAGAAACTTAGAAACCATGTTATAACATGAAAATGAACACAAACGAAAGATCATGAAAAATGAAACATTGAAAGTCAAACGTGTGCTCAAATCATATGGAAAAACATAGCAAATGGTTTTCAGCTTGTCCTTCGTGGAAGAGCAAAACATAAATGCATAGGACACCTTCAAGTTTAAGAGGGCGACTAGATACAAATAATTTAAGAACAAGTGAAACCAAAATAAGGAATCAATCAATAATAAACTTTGGGACTATGCACATTAAACTCAGAATGACAACTATGCTCTCTTAGACGGTGCATAAAAGTAGAAGGTGGTGACTCAACATAAAAGTAAAAGAAAGGCCCTTCGCAGAGGGAAGCAGTGATTAAACATGTGCTAGAGCTTTTCATTTGTAAAATAGAGAGATAAAAATTGGGTTTTGAGAGGTGGTTGTCTTTGTCAACAACTGGCAATGGGGTTCTTACTATCTTCCATACAAAAATGAGCAAGTTTTTGAGAGAGATTGGCAATTTTGTGCCCTTTTATAAAGCTTGGCACTCCTTCCCACCTTTTTTTCTTTCTCAAACCATGGCTAACCGACTCCATCGGGTGCCCACCAACATTCACATACCATGGAGGAGTGCATTTTTTCTTTTCTTTTTTCTTTTTTTTCTTTTTTGGAATAAACAATATGGAAGATAGCAAATCCGACCACTACGTCCCCATGAGCTGAAAATAGTGTCACAAAGCGAGAAGTATTTTGAAGGTTTTTGAAAGATAGCACATAAAAATTTACTTGGAATGGCTTACAAATACCATGCATAGGAATATATAGTGGACACATTGGAATAACTTGGTTTTTGGGAGTTGGATGCACAAGTAGAGCTCATACTCAGTACAAAATGAGGGCTAGCAAAAGACTGGGAGCGACCAACTAAGAGAGCAATAACGGCCATAATCATGCATAGCGACAAAATATCATTAAGAGAAGCATAAAATGGCATCAAAAGTCAAAAACTAAATGATCATAGAGGCTTATGGCGACTTTGTATGAGTCAAACATGTTGTAAGCATGCGCCAAGTCAACCCAAATAAAGCATCAAGGAGAAAACCAAATTAATGCTTCCAAATAATAAAAACAACGCATGATTTTTTTCAAAGGCTCATTAAGCAATCTCAGTTATTTGAGATAAGTCATGCTACAACAAAAATCACTAAGCATATTATCAAAACGACATCAAGCACGACATGCAAAAGCCTAAGCCGCAGTCTAAACAAGCTCCTTTTTGTACCACTTTTTTGCATGAAACTTTTTCTCTTTTCCAACACCATTCGAACCTTTTTGAAACAACTCTTTTGATGAAAACCAACATGGACCAGAGGTCAAAATACACCTTGATGCAAAGATAAAACAAGATCTAAACAAAAATCCAGGTGAAAAACGAAAGCTAAACGCAGTTCTAGAAAAAGAGAACACTCGTTGAACGATAAGAGTGAAAAATGGAGTGTTCTTGGCAAATAAAAAGCAAGTAAATCTCCTCCAAAAGAAATTTGTTGGGGTCCAACCATTTATTGCAGCAAACAAAACAAAAGAAAACTAAAAACTAAAGTAAAGACACTCCAAGAAAAACGCACAGTGCATGAAGCAATAAAAATATAGTGTTTTGAAAGGTGACCTGATTTTTGCCGATGAAGAAGGGGTGCCTCGGGGGCATCCCCAAGCTTTGACGCTTGTACCTCTTGGATATTTCTTGGGGTGACATGGGATCCCCAAGCTTGAGCTTTTGTCCATTCTTCATCTCATCTCATCATTCTCTAATCCCTACACTTGAAAACTTCCTTCATACAAAACTCAACACAATTCTATTAGCAACATTAGTGTAAGCATAATAATGAATCAACCCTTTTTGGCTCAGATTTCAACTCAAAACCACCATATGTAAAGGATATACTACTGTAGCAACTTCCCCAAAAGTTCCGTGATCAAAAGAACTAAAAAAAGGCGATCGAGAGGCAAACACAAATAGTGGCAAAAATCTGTCAAAACAGAACAGCTGAGAAAGGTCGATTTTTTTTAGGGTTTTCTGTTGCTCAAATCAAAAAGTGTAAAACTAATGAAAGTTTGGATATAACCCGGGGCATATGCACAAGATATCGCAGGTCAAAAAGATATTCTGAGAATTTTCATGAATTTTTACGGTGCAGCACCGAAATCTGTTTCGGGACAGCAACTTCCCCAAATCTTACCTCCCTCAAATTAGAGGTTCTTCTTGGCACAACAACGAAATAAAAAGGATAAGGAGCGGTTATTACAGTAGTAATAACTTCCAAGACTCAAATAAAATAAAAAGAACTGAAAAGAAAACATTGGGTTATCTCCCAAGAGTGCTTTTCTTTAACGCCTTTGAGCTAGGCGCAGAAAGGTGCAAATCAAGTAATATCGAGTGATGAAGTATCAAGTTCATAATTTGCTTTAAGAATAGAGTAAAAAATTAATTTCTTTCTCTTTCTAGGGAAGTGTTCTATACCTTTCTAGAGTGGGAATTGATATTTGATGGTGCCTTCCCTCATATCAATGATGGCACCTATAGTTCAAAGAAAGGGTCTTCCCAAAATAATAGGACATGAAGCATTGCATTCAACATTCATAACAAGAAAATCAACGGGAACAAGGTTATTGTTAACCATAATAAGAACATCATTAATTCTTCCCAAAGGTTTCTTCTTAGCAACATCAGCAATAGGAACATCATAATAACACTTTTCAAGTGGTGGTAAATCAAGTATGTCATAAATCTTTCTAGGCATAATAGAAATACTAGCACCTAGATCACATAAAGCACGGCAATCAAAACCATTAACATGCATATCAATGATGGGTTTCCAACCATCTTCTAACTTCTTGGGAATAGAAGCTTTTTGCTTCAACTTTTTATCCCTAATTTTCATGAGAGCATTGGTAATATGCTTAGTAAAAGCAACATTTATAGAACTAGCATTGGGACTTAAAGCAAGCTTTTGTAAGAACAAAATAACTTCAGATATATTGCAGCCATCAACATCAAAATCATTAAAAGAAATAGAGCTATCATCTCCCATACTCTGAAAAATTTCAGCACTCTTTTGAGAAAAAGTTTTTGCAGTTTTGGGCTTTTTAACACAAGGAGTGGGAGTTTTCTATACACCAATCAAAGTAAGAGGATTGATAGCATTTGGAACAACATCATTAGAGGTAGTAATAGTACATACCTTCATCTTTCTAGCCATCTCATCTTCTCTTTCCCACCTGGCATGCAATTCTGCTAACATCCTAACATTTTCATCAATTTTAACTTGGATAGCATTAGCAGTGGCAACAGTATTGTTCTCCTTCACATCATTAGGCAACACTTTTAGTTTCAGAAGTTCAACATCAAGAGCAAGGCTATCAACTTTAGAAGCAAGAATATCAATTTTGCCTAACTTTTCCTCAACAGACTTATTAAAAGCAGTTTGCTTACCGATGAATTCCTTGAGCATGACTTCAAGCTCAGAGGGTGCGCCCCTAGTGTTGTTGGAGGAATTACCATAAGAGTTACCATAACCATTATCATTGGTAGAAGGATACAACCTATAATTGTTACTAGCAAAATTGTTTCTATAAGCATTGTTGTTAAAATTATTATTTCTAATGAAGTTTACATCAACATGCTCTTCTTGAGCAACCAAAGAGGCCAAAGGAACATTATTAGGATCAACATGAGTTCTATCATTAGAAAGCATAAGCATAATAGCATCAATCTTATCACTGAAGGAAGAGGTTTCCTCAACAAAATTTACCTTCTTACCTTGTGGAGCTCTCTCGGTGTGCCACACAGAATAATTTACCATCATGTTGTCAAGAAGCTTTGTTGCGGCGTGATACGCCTCAAACGTATCTATAATTTTTGATGCTCCATGCTTGTTTTTACACCATTTGCTTAGTGTTTCGTTACACTTAGTGGCACTTTTATGCATTTTCCGGAACTAACCTATTAACAAGTCGCCACAATGCCAGTTCCCTATTTTCTGTTGTTTTTGTGTTTCAGAAAAGTTACACAGGAAATATTCTTGGAATCGGATGAAACCAAAGCCAGTCGCCCAGAATTTCACCAAAGCTTCCAGAGAACTGAAGAGGAGACGGAGTGGGCCCACGAGGGCCCCACACAACAGGGCGGCGTGGCCAGGGGCCAGGCCGCGCCCCCTATGTGTGAGGTCGCCTCGGTCCACTCCTGACGATGCCCCTTCGCCTATAAAGACCCCCCGACGGAAAAAAACCTAAGTACCCGATCACTTTTCCAGAACACATCGCGATCCGCCGCCGTCGTCGACCCAAGATCGGGACGGTCTAGAAGCTCTTCCTGGCACCCTGCCGGAGAGGGGCATCGCCACCGAAGGTCTTCTTCATCGCCATGCTTGCCTCCGGCGCGATGAGTGAGTAGTCTACCTTGGACTATGGGTCCATAGCAGTAGCTAGATGGTTGTCTTATCCACCATGTGCTTCATGTTTAGATCTCGTGAGCTGCCCTACATGATCGAGATCATCTTTATGTAATTCTACATGTTGTGTTTGTTGGGATCCGATGAATATTGGTGTTATGCTTGAGTTGATGTACTAAAATTTTATCTTATGTTATCTCTATGTTGTTTATGATCTTGCATGCTCTCCGTTGTTAGTAGCTATCTTGGCCAAGTAGTTGCTAGTGACTCCAAGAGGGGGTATTTATGCTCGATAGTGGGTTCATGCCTCTATTTAATCTGGGGGAGTGACAAAAACCTCTAAGGTTGTAGATGTGCTATTGCTACTAGGGGGAAAACAACATTCATATGCTCGAGGGCATATGCTTTGTTTACATTACACACTTTGCTTAAGGCAACTATCTGTTGTTCGCAACTTAATACTTGTGGAATTCTCGGATTGATTCGCCACAAGTGGATTATTAGTCATAGATGCAGTTGGATGGCGGTCTATGTATCTTGTTGTAATGCCCAGAGTAAATCTCATAGTGATCCTCTCATCATATGCATGTTGTCTTTATTCTATCAATTGCCCAACTGTAATTTGTTTACCCAGCATGTATTATTTTATCTTATGGAGAGACACCACTAGTGAACTGTGGACCCCGGTCCTATTTCCATCATATTGCTATCACATGTTTACTTTACTCGCACTGTTTACTTTACTTGCATATTACTACTATTTTCCACTCGATACGCTCATACCCTTTGTTTCAAGCAAACCGGTGAGATTGACAACCTCATCGTAAGTTGGGAACAAAGTATTTGGTTGTGTTGTGTGCAGGTTCCACGTTGCCGCTTGATACGTCTCCAACGTATCTATAATTTTTTATGCTCCATGCTTGTTTTTACACCATTTGTCTATTGTTTCGTTACACTTCGTGGCATTTTTATGCATTTTCTGGAACTAACCTATTAACGAGTTGCCATAGTGCCAGTTTCCTGTTTTCTGCTGTTTTTGTGTTTCAGAAGTGATACACAGGAAATATTCTCGGAATTGGACGAAATAAGTTCCTGAAGTCTTATTTTACCCGGAAGCTTCCAGAGATCTGAAGAAGACTAGGAGGGGGGCCACCAGGGCCCCACATGTAGGGGTGGCGCGGCCAGGGGCCTGGCCGCGCGAGCCTCGCGTGAGGGCCCCTGGCTCCACCTCTGACATCGCCCCTTCGCCTATAAAGACCCCCCGACGGAAAAAACCTAAGGACCTGATCACTTTTCCAGAACACATCGCGATCCGCCGCCGCCGTCGACCCGAAGATCGGGAGGGTCCAGAAGCTCTTCCCGGCACCCTGCCGGAGAGGGGAATCGCCACCGGAGGTCTTCTTCATCGCCATGCTTGCCTCCGGAGCGATGAGTGAGTAGTCTACCTTGGACTATGGGTCCATAGTAGTAGCTAGATGGTTGTCTTCTCCACCATGTGCTTCATGTTTAGATCTAATGAGCTGCCCTACATGATTGAGATCACCGTTATGTAATTCTACATGTTTGGTTTGTTGGGATCCGATGAATATTGGTGTTTATGATTAAGTTGCTGCACTGAATATTATCTTTTGTTATCTCTATGTTGTTTATGATCTTGCATGCTCTCCGTTGTTAGTAGCTATCTTGGCCGAGTAGTTGCTAGTGACTCCAAGAGGGGGTATTTATGCTCGATAGTGGGTTCATGCCTCTATTTAACCTGGGGAAGTGACAGAAACCTCTAAGATTGTAGATGTGCTGTTGCTACTAGGGAGAAAACAACATTCATATGCTCAAGGGCATATGCTTTGTTTACATTACACACTTTGCTTAATGCAATTATCCGTTGTTCGCAACTTAATACTCATGGGGTGTTCGGATTGATATCCCCGGGAGTGGATTATTAGTCATAGATGCAGTTGGATGGCGGTCTATGTATTTTGTTGTAATGCCCAGAGTAAATCTCATAGTGATCTTCTTGACATATCATGTTTATCTTTATTCTATCCATTGCCCAACTGTAATTTGTTTACCCAGCATGTGTTATTTATCTTATGGAGAGACACCACTAGTGAACTGTGGACCCCGGTCCTATTTCCATCGTATTGCTATCACCTGTTTACTTTACTCGCACTGTTTACTTTACTCGCACTGTTTACTTTACTCACATACTTTTACTGTTTTCCACTCGATACACTCATAACCTTTGTTTCAAGCAAACCGGTGAGATTGACAACCTCATCGCAAGTTGGGAGCAAAGTACTTGGTTGTGTGTGTGCAGGTTCTGCGTTGCTACTGGCCGAAGATGAGTCAACAAGTATCGTTAAACGGCGCCCTTGTTGGAGTGTTACTAAGCTAGTCTGCATCACCTTCAGTCGTTTGTCTCTCCTCTCCAAGATCGACATACCTTGGTTTCTTAACTGAGGGAAAATCTTGCTGCTGTATTCATCACACCTTCCTCTTGGGGTTCCCAACGGGCTGGACATTCAACTAGGCACCATCTCTTTTCTGGCGCCATCATCCCAGCAATCAAGCTCTTTTCTGGCGCCGTTGCCGGGGACTAAAGAAGAATACCTCCAAAGAAAGAAGAAGAAGCTCCCACGTCAACTACACGCCAGCAAGTCTTTTCTGGCGCCGTTGCCGGTGAGGAAGTAGAAGACTTCTGCGAGGGGAGTTTTTCGCACACACATCCTTTACTTTGTTTTATTGTTTTGCTTTACTTTATTTATTTTACGTGCATTGCTTTTTATCAAAAACCCAAAAAAATTAGAATCCTTGGTAGTTGTTTTTACTTATCTGCTTTTAGTTTTGTTAAAATGAGTAATCCTAAAGTAGAAGTTCGTAGTTTTAAGCAACAAGGAGGAGAAAGTTTAAAAGATGCTTGGTATCGTATTAACAATGCTCATCATAGGTGTACCAAAAAGCACTCCACCACGATCCTCCTTAGGAATTTTTATGTTGGTATATCTAGTTGGAATAGGTATGTCCTTGATACTCTTACAGGAGGTAATTTTCTGGGTACTCCCGCTGGAGAAGCATGCACTATAATTGAAAGTTTAGTGGGAATACCACCTATTCATGTTGCCAAAACCGAGACCACCTTGAAGGAGGTGGAAGAAAAGCTCAGCTCTTTAGAGAAAAGTTTGCCAAGTATCCTAGAAAATGCTAGCCGCGTTTAGTGAATTAGTAGAAAACATTGGTAAGAGAATTACCATTTTAGAGGCTAGCACTACTCATGACAATCAAAAATTGAGGATTGGTAAACTAGAGGAGTCTATGGAAACTCTTAGCTTAATCTTCTCTTCTCTTAAATTTAAGAAAGAGAAAGTGTTTGTTGGAAAAGAGCAAAAATTTATGTATGTTCCCAAGGTTTCTGCACTTAAATCTCAACATGTTCTTAAAATTGGTAAGACTCTTAGTTCCACTAAGGGTGACTTGCAGGTTGAATCATCTTCGGGAACCTTCAAAGAGCCTACTGAGGTAACTAGTGCTTCATCTCTTGATATTACTTGATTCGCAATTTTCTGCGCCTAGCTCAAAGGCGTTAAAGAAAAGCACTCTTGGGAGATAACCCAATGTTTCTTTTCAGTACTTTTTCTTTTATTTGAGTCTTGGAAGTCATTACTACTGTAATGACCACTCCTTATCTTGTTTATTTCATTTTTGTGCCAAGAGAAGCCTCTAATTTGAGTGAGGTAAAGATTTGGGGATGTTGCTGTCCTGAAACTGTTTTTGGTGCTGCACCGTAAAAATTCGTATAAATTCTCTGTTTATCTTTTGGACCTGCGATTTCTTGTGCATATGCCCCAGGTTATATCCAAACTTTTGTTAGTTGAACACCTTTTGATTTGAGCAACAGAAAATCCCTCAAAAATTCGACCTTTGTCAGCTGTTCAGTTTTGACAGATTTCTGCCAATATTTGTGTTTGCCACTTTATCGCTTTCTTTTAAGTTCTTTTGATCACGGAACTTTTGGGGACGTTGCTACAGTAGTATTTGCTATATATGTGGCGGTTTTGAGTTGAAACCTGAAGCAAAAAGAGGATTGATTATATGTTATGCTTGCACTAATGTTGCTAATAGAATTGTGTTTAGTTTTGTATGAAGGAAGTTTTCAAGTGTAGGGATTGGAGAATGATGAGATGAGTTGAAGAATGGACAAAAGCTCAAGCTTGGGGATGCCCATGCATCACCCCAAGAAATATCCAAGAAGTACAAGCGTCAAAGCTTGGGGATGCCCCCGAGGCACCCCTTCTTCATCGGCAAAAATCAGGTCACCTTTCAAAACACTATATTTTTATTGCTTCATGCACTATGTGTTTTTCTTGGAGCGTCAGTTGTTTTAGTTTTCTTAGTTGGTTTAGTTTGTTTGCTGCAATAAATGGTTGGACCCCAACAAATTTCCTTTGGAGAAGTTGCCTTGCTTTTCATTTGCAAAGAACGCTCTAGTTTTCACTCTTATCGTTCATCGAGTGTTCTTCTTTTTCTGCTACTGCTTTTGGTTTTTGTTTTCGCCTTGATTTGCATTCAGACCTTGTCATATCTTTTCATCAAGGTGTATTTTTACCTCTGATCTTTATTGGTTTTCATCAAAAGAGGTGTTTTAAAAAAAATTCAAATGGTGTTGGAAAAGAGAAAAAGCTTTGTGCAAAATAGTGGTACAAGAAGGAGCTTGTGTAGAATGCGGCTTAGGCTTTTTCATGTCATGCTTGATGTATTTTTGATAGTATGATTAGTGGTTTTGCTGTAGCATGACTTGTCTCAAATAACTGAGATTGCTTAATGAGCCTTTGAAAAAATCATGCGTTGTTTTTATTGTATGGAAGCATTATTTTGGTTTTCTCCTTGATGCTTTATTTGGGTTGACTTGGCGCATGCTCACACATGTTAGACTCTTACAAAGTCGCCAATAGCCTTCATGATCATTTAGTTTTTGACTTTTGATGCCATCTTATGCTTCTTTTAATGTCGCTTTGTCGCTTTGCATGATTATGGCCATTATTGCTCTCTTAGTTGGTCGCTCCCAGTCTTTTGCTAGCCCTCGCCTTGTACTAAGTATGAGCTCTACTCGTGCATCCAACTCCTAAAATCCAAAGTTTTCCAAAGTGTCCACCATACATACCTACTAGCAATTTGCTATTCCAAGTAAATTTGACTTGCTTTTATTTTCTCTTCAAATTAAACTCTTACCAGTGTTATGCGAAATTCGGTCAGTAAAGCTCTCACGAACCGGAAGGCACACTTTACTTTTTCCTGTTCTTAAAAATTTGACATTGTGGTCTCTTATGTTGAGTTGTTATGCTTGCAAGTTGTAAGTTGGATTCTAGCCCAGCCATGCTGTCATGGGGCAAGCTTTCAACATTGCACTTCTTATTTGAGTTGATATCGTGATCTTTTGTTTATGGATGCCCGCGGTGTGAAATGAATTGGGAATCTTGTGGGGATCATGGAGTTTGTATATGTGTTAGGGAAACGCCGGGCCGCCAATCTAAGCCATGCATAATTCATGGTGGAAATTTGCAGCATACCCATGGTGAACATACGACGACGCATCTCACAATAAAAAGCTAAACAAAAGGCAAATAAAAGAGATGTCGAGGTGTTCATTGTCTGCTTGTCTTGTCATTTTGGTGTGAGCTTATTCCATGTCATCGGGCACGGAGGTACCCCATTGGCGGTTCTCAATTATATGCATATACTTACAATGACAAGAGCCTTGCTTGGGACTCTAAGTAAAGTAGCATGAGGTTTGGGTACTCGTATTCACGGGGCACGAGGTTTTCAACTTATGATTTGTCAAGCATATGCATCATAATTGCTCTCGCATTAACTTTAACCATTCAAGATGCTTATGATGGGGGCAATGAGAGCTCAAAGCCGGTAAGTACCATAATTTTTGAAGGTTATAAAACTTGCAATCACTGCTTCCCTCTGCGAAGGGCCTTTCTTCTACTTTTATGTTATGTCACCACCTTCTATCTTTATGCACCATTAAGAGAGCATAGTTGTCATTCTTAGTGTGATATGCATTGTCCCAAAGTTCATTGATTGATTCATACAGTTGGTTTCACTTGTTCTTAAATTATTTGTATCTAGTCGCCCTCTTAAACTTGAAGGTGTCCTATGCATTTATGTTTTGCTCTCTTTGAAGGACAAGCTGAAAATCATTTGTATGTTTTTCCTTATGATTTGAACACACGTTTGACTTTCATTGTTTCATTTACATGATCTTTTGTTTGTGTTCATTTGCATGTTTACAACATGGTTGCTAAGTTCTTATTGTCAAGATTATATCTTCATGCCCATATTTTAAGTTCTTTTGATCCCAGCTCACAAATGCTTACATACATGATCAAGATTGTGTAGGTGCATGTCACCTCAAAAATTATTCTTTGTTATCACTTACTTACTCGAGGATGAGCAGGAGTTAAGCTTGGGGATGCTTGATACGTCTCCAACGTATCTATAATTTTTGATGCTCCATGCTTGTTTTTACACCATTTGCCTATTGTTTCGTTACACTTCGTGGCACTTTTATGCATTTTCCGGAACTAACCTATTAACGAGTTGCCACAGTGCCAGTTTCCTGTTTTCTGCTGTTTTTATGTTTCAGAAGTGATACACAGGAAATATTCTCGGAATTGGATGAAACAAGTTCCTGAAGTCGTATTTTACCCGGAAGCTTTCAGAGATCCGAAGGAGAGTAGGAGGGGGGCCACCAGGGCCCCACACGCAGGGGTGGCGCGGCCAGGGGCTTGGCCACGCGAGCCTCGCGTGAGGGCCCCTGGCTCCACCTCTAACATCGCCCCTTCGCCTATAAAGACCCCCCGACGGAAAAAACCTAAGGACCCGATCACTTTTCCAGAACACATCGCGATCCGCCGCCGCCGTCGACCCAAAGATCGGGAGGGTCCAGAAGCTCTTCCCGGCACCCTGCCGGAGAGGGGAATCGCCACCGGAGGTCTTCTTCATCGCCATGCTTGCCTCCGGAGCGATGAGTGAGTAGTCTACCTTGGACTATGGGTCCATAGCAGTAGCTAGATGGTTGTCTTCTCCACCATGTGCTTCATGTTTAGATCTCATGAGCTGCCCTACATGATTGAGATCACCGTTATGTAATTCTACATGTTTGGTTTGTTGGGATCCAATGAATATTGGTGTTTATGATTAAGTTGCTATACTGAATATTATCTTTTGTTATCTCTATGTTGTTTATGATCTTGCATGCTCTCCGTTGTTAGTAGCTATCTTGGCCGAGTAGTTGCTAGTGACTCCAAGAGGGGGTATTTATGCTCGATAGTGGGTTCATGCCTCTATTTAACCTGGGGGAGTGACAGAAACCTCTAAGGTTGTAGATGTGCTGTTGCTACTAGGGAGAAAACAATATTCATATGCTCAAGGGCATATGCTTTGTTTACATTACACACTTTGCTTAATGCAATTATCCGTTGTTCGCAACTTAATACTCATGGGGTGTTCGGATTGATATCCCCGGGAGTGGATTATTAGTCATAGATGCAGTTGGATGGCGGTCTATGTATTTTGTTGTAATGCCCAGAGTAAATCTCATAGTGATCTTCTTGACATATCACGTTTATCTTTATTCTATCAATTGCCCAACTGTAATTTGTTTACCCAGCATGTGTTATTTATCTTATGGAGAGACACCACTAGTGAACTGTGGACCCCGGTCCTATTTCCATCATATTGCTATCACCTGTTTACTTTACTCGCACTGTTTACTTTACTCGCATACTTTTACTGTTTTCCACTCGATACACTCATAACCTTTGTTTCAAGCAAACCGGTGAGATTGACAACCTCATCGCAAGTTGGGAGCAAAGTACTTGGTTGTGTGTGTGCAGGTTCCGCGTTGCTACTGGCCGAAGACAAGTCAACAAGTATTGTTAAACGGCGCCCTTGTTGGAGTGTTACTAAGCTAGTCCGCATCACCTTCAGTCGTTTGTCTCTCCTCTCCAATATCGACATACCTTGGTTTCTTAACTGAGGGAAAATCTTGCTGCTGTATTCATCACACCTTCCTCTTGGGGTTCCCAACGGGCTGGACATTCAACTAGGCACCATCTCTTTTCTGGCGCCATCATCCCAGCAATCACCGCTCGCAAAGCAAAGCTTGGACGAGGCGCCCTATAAATTGTCTGGAGCTGTCGCAAGCTAGTGGGCATCACCTTCAGTTGTATTTTGGCCTCCTACTGGATTGATAACCTTGGTTTCTTACTGAGGGAAAAACTTGCTGCTATATTCATCACACCTTGCTCTTGGGGTTTTCCAACTGGCCGGTCATTTACTTTATTAATTATACACACCATCACCGCGCCATCAACAAGTTTTTCTGGCGCCGTTGCCGGGGAGGAAGAAGACTTCTGCGAGGGGAGTTTTCGCACGCACATCCTTTACTTTGTTTTAAGTTTTGCTTACTTTAGTTTTACTTGCATCGTTTTATCAAAACCCCCAAAAAAAATAGTATCCTTGATAGTTGTTATTTCTTTACTTTAGTTCATTATGTTGTTTCCTAAGTACGTTTTGGAGGACCTCTCAGTAGGTAGTGGTTCAATTATTGGAAAAATTAACATTGAGGAGTTCTTTAATCATATTAGTATGCATAAAGATGTTGAGAAAAAGTCTTTGGCTGAGCTTGCTCCTAGTTATGAAGTTGCTTCTGCTTATTTAATTCACATGTTAGAAGCTAGGTTTGCTAGCCTTAATCCTTGTATGCAATACATATTTCTTAAGCTTCATGATATTGAGGATCCCGAAAAGAAAGCTTTTATCTTAGAAACTTTGCGCATAGAATTTAGAGATGTGGCCATTGAGGCTAGGGAAGTTTTTAAGAAATTTAATAAGCTTGGCTCGCTTGTTGAAGTTGTTAGTACACCCCAATGAAGATTCTAGAATGCCAATACCTTATAAACTTGTAGGAATTCATGATGCCTTGGAAAATAATTTTAGTTGGATTTGTCCTGAAAATCTTTTTGATGAAAGTAGTATACCAAGGCATGACTACAAGGGGTACTCAAAACCTCATTTGGACAGAATTCATTTCCTTGTTCCTACAATGGATCTTAATGCTTCATCACTTGATATTACTTGATTCGCATTTTCTGCGTCTAGCTCAAAGGCGTTAAAGAAAAGCACTCTTGGGAGATAACACAATGTTTTACTATTCAGTTCTTTTTTTTATTTGAGTCTTGGAAGTTATTACTACTGTAATGACCTCTTCTTATCATTTTTATTTCGTTTTTGTGCCAAGAGAAGCCTCTAATTTGAGCGAGGTAAGATTTGGGGATGTTGCTGTCCTGAAACAGTTTTCGGTGCTGCACCGTAAAAATTCGTGAAAATTCTCTGTATATCTTTTGGACCTGCGATTTCTTGTGCATATGCCCCAGGTTATATCCAAACTTTAATTAGCTGAACACTTTTTGATTTGAGCAACATAAAACCCTCTAAAAATTCGACCTTTGTCAACTGTTTTGTTTTGACAGATTTCTGCCAATATTGGTGTTTGCCGCTTTATCGCTTTCTTTTTGAGTTCTTTTGATCACGGAACTTTTGGGGAAGTTGCTACAGTAGAATATACTCTATATGTGGTAGTTTTGGGTTGAAACCTGAAGCAAAAGGGGTTGATTCATTGTTATGCTTAAACTAATGTTGCTAATAGATTTGTGTTTAGTTTTATATGAAGGAAGTTTTCAAGTGTAGGGATCGGAGAATGATGAGATGAGTTGAAGAATAGACAAAAGCGCAAGCTTGGGGATGCCCATGCATCACCCCAAGAAATATCCAAGAAGTACAAGCGTCAAAGCTTGGGTATGCCCCCGAGGCACCCCTTCTTCATCGGCAAAAATCAGGTCACCTTTCAATACGCTACATTTTTATTGCTTCATGCATTATGTGTTTTTCTTGGAGCGTCAGTTGTTTTTAGTTTTTAGTTTTGTTTAGTTTTGTTTGCTGCAATAAATGGTTGGACCCCAACAAATTTCTTTTGGAGAAGTTGCCTTGCTTTTCATTTGCCAAGAACACTCCGTTTTTCATTCTATTCATTTCAACGAGTGTTCTCTTTTTCTAGAACTGCGTTTAGCTTTCGATTTTTGCCTTGATTTGCATGCAGATCTTCTTATATCTTTATATCAAGGTGTATTTTTGCCTCTGGTTTATATTGGTTTTCATCAAAAGAGGTGTTTACAAAAAGTTTGAATGGTGTTGGAAAAGAGAAAAAGCTTTATGCAAAAAAGTGGTACAAGAAGGAGCTTGTGTAGACTGCGGCCTAGGCTTTTGCATGTCGTGCTTGATGTCTTTTTGATAGTATGCTTAGTGGTTTTACTATAGCATGACTTGTCTCAAATAACTGAGATTGCTTAATGAGCCTTTGAAAAAATCATGCGTTGTTTTTATCGTTTGAAAGCATTATTTTGGTTTTCTCCTTGATGCTTTATTTGGGTTGACTTGGCGCATGCTCACACATGTTAGACTCATACAAAATCGCCAATAGCCTCTATGATCATTTAGTTTTTGACTTTTGATGCCATCTTATGCTTCTTTTAATGTCGCTTTGTCGCTCTGCATGATTATGGCCGTTATTGCTCTCTTAGTTGGTCGCTCCCAGTCTTTTGCTAGCCTTCGTTTTGTACTGAGCATGAGCTCTACTCGTGCATCCAACTCCTAAAAACCAAGTTTTGCCAAAGTGTCCACCATACATACCTATTAGTAATTTGCTATTCCAAAGTACATTTGACTTGCTTTTATCTACTCTTCAAATTAAACTCTTACCAGTGTTATGCGAAAATTGGTCAGTAAAGCTCTCACGAACCGGATGGCACACTTTATTTTTCTCATTCTTAAAAAATTGACATTGTGGTCTCTTATATTGAGTTGTTATGCTTGCAAGTTATAAGTTGGGAATTAGCCCAGCCATGCCGTCATGGGGCAAGCTTTCAACATTGTACTTCTTATTTGAGTTGATATCGTGATCTTTTGTTTATGGATACTCGCGGTGTGAAATGAATTGGGAATCTTGCGGGATCATGGAGTTTGTATATATGTTAGAGAAACGCCTGGGCCGCCAATCTAAGCCATGCATAATTCATGGTGGAAATTTACAGCATGCCCATAGTGGACATTCGACGACGCATCTCAAAATAAAAAGCTATACAAATGGTAAATAAAAGAGATGTCGAGGTGTTCATTGTCTGCTTGTCCTGTCATTTTGATGTGGGCTGGTTCCCTGTCATCGGGCACGGAGGTACCCCGATGGCGGTTCTCGATGATACGTGTATACTTACAACGACAAGAGCTTGCTTGGGACTCTAAGTATAGTAGCATGAGGTTTGGGTACTCGTATTCACGGGACATGAGGTTTTCAACTTATGATTTGTCAAGCATATACAGTATAATTGTTCTCGTATTAACTTTAATCATTCAAGATGCTTATGATGGGGGCAATGAGAGCTCAAAGCCGGTAAGTACCATAATTTTTGAAGGTTTATAAAACTTGCAATCACTGCTTCCCTCCGCGAAGGGCCTTTCTTTTACTTTTATGTTGAGTCTCCACCTTCTATCTTTATGCACCATTAAGAGAGCATAGTTGTCATTCTGAGTATAATGTGCATTGTCCCAAAGTTTTCATTGATTGATTCATGATGTTGGTTTCACTTGTTCTCAAATTATTTGTATCTAGTCGCCCTTTTAAACTTGAAGGTGTCCTATGCATTTATGTTTTGCTCTCCGTGAAGGACAAGCTGAAAACCATTTGCTATGTTTTTCCTTATGATTTGAACACATGTTTGACTTTCATTGTTTCATTTTCATGATCTTTTGTTTGTGTTCATTTCCATGTTATAACATGGTTGCTAAGTTTCTTCTATCAGGATTATGTCTTTCATGCCCATGTTTTAAGTTCTTTTGATCCCAGCGCACAACGCTTACATATATGATCAAGATTGTGTAGGTGCATGTCACCTCAAAAATTATTTCTTTTGTTATCACTTACCTACTCGAGGACGAGCAGGAGTTAAGCTTGGGGATGCTGATACATCTCAAACGTATCTATAATTTTTGATGCTCCATGCTTGTTTTTACACCATTTGCTTAGTGTTTCATTACACTTAGTGGCACTTTTATGCATTTTCCGGAACTAACCTATTAACAAGTCGCCATAGTGTCAGTTCCCTGTTTTTTGCTATTTTTGTGTTTCAGAAAAGTTACACAGGAAATATTCTTAGAATCGGACGAAACCAAAGCCAGTCGCCCAGAATTTCACCAAAGCTTCCAGAGAACCGAAGAGGAGACGGAGTGGGGTCACGAGGGCCCCACACAACAGGGCGGCGCGGCCAGGGGCCAGGCCGCGCCCCCTATGTGTGAGGTCGCCTCGGTCCACTCCGGACGATGCCCCTTCGCCTATAAAGACCCCCCAACAGAAAAAACCTAAGTACCCGATCACTTTTCTAGAACACATCGCGATCCACCGCCGCCGTCGACCCGAAGATTAGGAGGGTCCAGAAGCTCTTCTCGGCACCCTGCCGGAGAGGGGCATCGCCACCAAAGGTCTTCTTCATCGCCATGCTTGCCTCCGGCGCGATGAGTGAGTAGTCTACCTTGGACTATGGGTCCATAGCAGTAGCTAGATGGTTGTCTTCTCCACCATGTGCTTCATGTTTAGATCTCATGAGCTGCCTTACATGATTGAGATCACCGTTATGTAATTCTACATGTTGTGTTTGTCGGGATCCGATGAATATTGGTGTTATGCTTGAGTTGATGTACTGAAATTTTATCTTATGTTATCTCTATGTTGTTTATGATCTTGCATGCTCTCCGTTGTTAGTAGCTATCTTGGCCAAGTAGTTGCTAGTGACTCTAAGAGGGGGTATTTATGCTCGATAGTGGGTTCATGCCTCTATTTAATCTGGGGGAGTGACAGAAACCTCTAAGGTTGTAGATGTGCTGTTGCTACTAGGGGGAAAACAACATTCATATGCTCGAGGGCATATGCTTTGTTTACATTACACACTTTGCTTAATGTAATTATCTATTGTTTGCAACTTAATACTTGTGGAGTTCTCGGATTGATTCGCCACAAGTGGATTATTAGTCATAGATGCAATTGGATGGCGGTCTATGTATCTTGTTGTAATGCCCAGAGTAAATCTCATAGTAATCCTCTCATCATATGCACGTTGTCTTTATTCTATCAATTGTCCAACTGTAATTTGTTTACCCAGCATGTATTATTTTATCTTATGGAGAGACACCACTAGTGAACTATGGACCCCGGTCCTATTTCCATCATATTGCTATCACCTATTTACTTTACTCGCACTGTTTACTTCACTTGCATATTACTACTGTTTTCCACTCGATACGCTCATACCCTTTGTTTCAAGCAAACCGGTGAGATTGACAACCTCATCGTAAGTTGGGAACAAAGTATTTGGTTGTGTTGTGTGCAGGTTCCACATTGCCGCTCGCAAAGCAAAGCTTGGACGAGGCGCCCTATATATTGTCCGGAGCTGTCGCAAGCTAGTGGGCATCACCTTCAGTCGTATTTCGGCCTCCTACTGGATTGATAACCTTGGTTTCTTACTGAGGAAAAAACTTGCTGCTATATTCATCACACCTTGCTCTTGGGGTTTTCCAACTGGCCGGTCATTTACTTCATTAATTATACACACCATCACTGTGCCATCACGGTGCCCAAGGTAAGGGACATAAAAGTGCCTCCAGCAGCTGAATCCAATAGGTTTCTTGAAGAAAAATTCAGTCCTTGCAGAAATCTTCTTTTTCCCCAGCAACGGCGCCAGAAAAAGTGCTTGATGCGTGCAGATAACCACCCAGTTGGGACCCCCAAGAGGAAGGTATGATGAGCACAGTAGCAAGTCTTACCTCAGTAAGAAACCGAGGTTTATCGAACCAGTAGGAAAAAGCCAAACTTCAGAAGGTGGTGCCTGCTAGCTTCGCGACAGCTCCGGACAATTTATAAGGCGCCTCGTCCAGGGCTTTGCTTTGCACCAGCAGCAACGTGGAACCTGCACACAACACAACCAAGAACTTTGCTCCCAACTTACGATGAGGTTGTCAATCTCACCGGTTTGCTGTAAACAAAGGATTGAGCGTATCGAGTGGAAAGTAATAGTAGTATGCGAGAAAGTAAACAGTGTGAGTAAAAGTAAACAATAATAGCAATATAAAGGAAATTGGACCGGGGTCCACAGTTCACTAGTGGTGTCTCTCCATAAGATAAATAACGACATGCTGGGTAAATAAATTACAGTTGGGCAATTGATAGAATAAAGATAGGGATTTCTATTTTCGTGCCCCTGGTTCGTTAGTTGTACTCAGTTTTCCCCAGCCGCTTAACTTTTCCTCAGTTTTCCCCTCGCTCTAGTTTGAAACCCCTCGCAGACGCTCGGACGGGAGGGTTGCGGTCTGGTCAGAGGCCTTAGACCGTTACCGGTGACGGCTAGGGAGCCGCGGTGGTTGTGAATGGACCGTTGCTTTTGAATTGTGTTGACTGTTGACCCAATGAGACACGTCGGACTGGCGGTCTGTCACTCACCCAAAGCTTTCCCCTCCGCCCGAGACTGGAAGAGCTCACACACTGCCCCTCCACCGCCACGCCGTCCTGCCCTCCTACCTTATGGCGTCGTCCGCCACCGAGCCGCCCCCGCCCCCACCACCACCCCCGGGAGGCGGAGAGGGCTCCGCCTCCACTAGATCTAGATCTACCCCTATGGCGGTAGAGTTTGTACATCCGTCTAATGTGCCGATTATGCCCCTCAACAGCGGAGAAGATTGGGAATCGGAGGGATCTAACGCATGGATTCCATCTGGGTAAGCATCGTCTGCCTATGTGAATTAAGAGTACATAGTTTTTGAGCGCGAATCGTTGTTGCTCAACTAACTGTGTTGCTTTTTGAATAGGATTGATCCAGCGCTGGCTTTTCGGCTGGTGGTTAGGCTGGATACTAGCTTTTTGCGTGATTCTGAACGCAATGTGACCGGATTTTACATCCCAGCGGTGGTTGCAACTACCATCTCGTTGAGGGATTTAAAAGATAACATCTGCGCTCGGTACCCCTGGGGCACTGGCGATTCAATTGATTTCCAATATTTCAACAGCACGGAGAGAAGATTTGTTCCACTAATTTCCGACGACGATCTGGGAATTCTTTTTGCTTTAAATGATTCTTGCCGTGTCGGTAAAATTCGAATCCATGTGGACAGGGTCCAGGCATCATCTGGTGTTGGGGCATCATCAGGTGGTCGGGCATCATGTCTCTCTAGTGTTGCTGCCTCTGCTAATCGTGTGCGCCGCCCCGCTCCTTGTAGGTCCACAGCAGCACTATCTGTCCCCAGTGCTAGTGGTAGCCAGATTGTTCCTGCGGTCGATGTGGAGGACAATGCAGAGATTGAGGATCCGTCTCCTCAAGATGATGAGGATGAGTTGATGTTTCCTGAATTGGTAGATCGATGCAGTAAGCAGGCAATGGAGGATCAATACATGGAAGATATTGCACAAGGTGCCAGATTTGATGACACTGATGATGAAGATAAGGATGAGAACAATGACAGCCTTGTTTTAGCCGATTACGAAGACGGTTACTTGCCAACAATTGAGTGGAACAGGGAGGATCCTCAGCTTGCAGAAGGCACCGTATTTCAAACGATGATGGACTGCCGTAATGCAATTACTACATATTGCATTCTCACCAAGAATGATTATGAGGTTATTAAAAGTGAGCCAGGTAGGTTCACAGTTAAGTGCCCATACAAGAGGTGTAGGTGGAGGCTGCATGCATCCACAATGCTCAGAAGCACCGTGGTTCAGGTACTACGCCAACCAGTTGTGTATTTTAGATCACGGTGTAAAATTTGTTAACTGTTACTGACATCCCTTATAATAATGTTTCAGATAAAGAAGAACTCGATCGACCATACTTGTCCACCTTGAGCGGGAGCGCCAGAGGAGAAATCAAAGCTAGCGAAGACTAGGTGGTTGGCATATGCAATCATAGATTGGCTGAGAGAAACTCCAACACTTGGTCCAATAGCACTCATAAAATTGATATCTGATAAGTTTACTATAAACATACCTTACATGAGGATGTTCTATGCAAAGGAAATGGCTCTTGATAGGATAAATGGTCCATGGAATGAAAGCTTTCAGTTGCTTTACACTTTCAAAGCTGAAGTGGAGATGGCTAGTCCAGGCAGTGTTGTAGCGATAGACAAGCATACAGTTCCCTACAAATTGAAAAGTGGGAGGATGATGCAGAAGGAATGTTTTAGAAGGGCTTTTGTTTGTTTCAAAGCTTGCTGGAAAGGCTTTCTGGACGGTTGCAGGCCTTATTTGGCCGTGGATGCAACAGCTCTTCATGGCAGGTTTAAAGGACAGCTAGTTGCTGCTACTGCAATTGATGGACACAATTGGATGTTCCCTGTTGCTTATGGAGTTTTGGAGGTTGAGTCAGAGGAAAGTTGGACTTGGTTTCTGCAGAATTTGCGCGACCTTATAGGTCATCCACCAGGACTTACTATCCACACAGACGCTTGCAAAGGTTTGGAGAGTGCAGTAGAAGCAGTATTCCCTGGAGTGGAGCATAGGGAATGTATGCGACACTTGGTACAGAATTTTACAAAGAAATTCAAGGGTAAAGTTTATACTGACAACCTATGGCCAGCTGCATACACATGCAGCATTAGGAAGCATCTGTTTCATTTGGAAGTGTTGTATAAACAAAAAACTGGGGTGAAGAAGTACTTGGATGAACATCATGGTAGGGTGTGGTCAAGAAGCCAATTCAATGAAATTTTCAAGGTAGACTATGTAACAAGTAACCTTGCGGAGAGTTTCAATGCAAAGGTCAAGTCATTGAAAGGGCTTATGCGGTGGCAAATATTTGATAAGATTAGGCAGATGATCATGATAAAAATCGATCTGCGTCAAAGAATTGCAGCCACAAAATATGTTGGCCATCTCATGCTCCCATCTTTGATTAAGTCTTTGCATGCCAGGGCAAAACAATTGAAGATGAAATGCATCAGAAAAGGAATGGAGGCTGAGGTAACCTACACTGACAGTAAAAACAGGCAGTGGAGGTATCCAGCGAGTTTGGTTGATAGGACATGCCATTGTAGGCGATGGCAGATCCGTGGGATACCCTGCATACACGCATTGTTTTTCATGAGTGTTATAGCGGGTGCAGAAGGTGAAGTTGATCAGTATGTGTCAGAGTATTTCTCTGTTGCCAAATTTAGGGCTGCATATGCTATGAATGTTCCTACCTTGTTGGGAAAAGACCAATGGATGAAAGTCGATCTAGGCTTCAAACTGTACTCTCCAGTTTTGACTAGACTGGCAGGTAGGCCGAGGAAGAATAGGATCAGAGCTAGTGCAGAGGGTGGTCCACCGATTCGACGACGTAAGTGCAAACGTTGTGGAATCCCTGGACACATTGCTAGGCTTTGTAAAAAATCCAGTTGACCCAGCTTTTGGAATGGAAGATCAGGCGGGAGCAGCAAATGCAGAGGAGAATGAAGAAGCAATTCAACATGAGGAGATTGAAGCAATGGATCATGAGGAGATTGAAGCAATGGATCATGAGCTACTTGAACCGATGGATCCAGAGCAGATTGAACTGATGGATCGAGAGCTGGTTGAACCGATGGATCAAGAGCTACTTGAACTGATGGATCGAGAGCAGAGGGAACAGATGGATTGAGAGCTGCTTGAACCGATGGATCGAGAGCAGAGGGAACAGATGGATCGAGAGCTGCTTGAACCGATGGATCAAGAGCAGAGGGAACGGATGGATCGAGAGGCCTTGGAAACAATGGATCGACATCTGCTTGAAGCATTTGAAGAAAATGCATTAGAAGAAAGAGCACAAGCTTTGTATGATATGGTTGTCTCGGTCTTGGCACAACCCGAAGAGAAGAAGAAGAAGAACAAGAAAGATGGCAAAAGGAAGGTAGACACCGGTAATATCCCTGGTAGGGTTACCCGGAGTAAGGTGGTGGACCCAGCGAGTCACACCAGGAGCAAGAGAAAGATTTTATTTTGAACAATTAATTTGAATTTGTATGAACAATTTGTGTTGGGGATCCCTTTGTATTGAATTCGAACTAGTGTGATGTTCCCAAGTTTGTATGTTGAATAATCACAATAATCTAGGGAATATATGTGTTATTTGCTTGAATAAGTTCCTAGTCCATGAGCTACTAGCTATAGTTCATCGCTTGAGGTTTCCTCACTTTTCCCCTTCTTAGTGACTAAACTCAAAAAATGTAGTTTTGGGTTTATTTTAATTCATAATAATTCAAAACATGGTGGAACCTTCCCATGGAGTCTTGTTATGTTACCTACAACCTAGAGAAATAATAATGGAAAAGGATATATAGAGATATGAAGTTTTCCTTTCCCAAAACCACTTCCTAGTCCATGAGCTACTAGCTATGAAGATGCAGGGCTTTCTACTCAACACACCTCCCAAATGCCCACAATGCTTACAAACTTTGTCCAAATGAGTCCAAATTCGTCACACTTGTGTATCTTTGAATTGCAAACAATATCAGGTCGGCCAAAATGTACTATATTGTTCAAATAACACAATCTAACAATTTTTATGCCAAAAGCTTCAATTTCCCTTACTCCCTTTATTATTTGGGTGCCCCTGTTTTACTTAGTTTTACTCAGTTTTCCCCCTCCGGGTCCACTTGTTTTATTCAGTCCTACTCAGTTTTGCCCTTCCGATAAACATTTCCTCACTTTCCCCCCTCTTAGTTCTACTCAGTTTTCCTCCCTTGTACTCACTGGCTGGTCTCTGATTGGTCGAGATATATTTCACACGAATCTTGGTTGGTTGATAGCTCAACGCACGCTTGCACCGTTGGATCATTTATGATCGGACGGCCTGTCAACCCTGGCGGTCGCGGCGGCACGGATCTGCAGAGCACATACCTACCAACCCTGGCAGTCGCATATTCCAGTTGCATCTTCCTCTCTTACTCTGGCGGTCGCGGCGGCGTGGATCTGCAGCGTGCGTGCGTGCGTGCGGTGGCGCGGATCTAACCGTGCGTGCGGCGGAGCGGATCTAACCGTGTGTGCGGCGGCGCGGATCTAACCGTGCGTGCGGCGGCGCGGATCTAACCGTGCGTGCGGCTGCGCGGATCTAACCGTGCGGCGGCGTGGATCTAAGAGTTCCGGCGTGGATCTAAGAGTGCCGGCGCAGATCTAACCGTGCGTGCGGCGGTGCGGATCTAACCGTGCGTGCGGCGGCGTGGATCTAACCGTGCGGCGGCGTGGATCTAAGAGTGCCGGTGAGGATCTAACCCTCAGAAATAGTTGAAATGTCTCTCTCTGTCTCACTTTCGTTTATCTTCTCAGATCTGTTGATGATGAAGAACACCAAGACGGTGGCCGTGTCGACAGTGCTCAGCGATCGTCTTGAAGCCATCGCCTACAACAACGCTGGGACCTACAACATCGCTGTGATGGCGCAGATCCAGCCTTCAATGTCGGAGCCTGCCGATGTCTCACTTCCGTTACCCTCGTCAGATCTGTTGCTGATGGACACCAAGACGGCGGCCGTATCCACAGTGCTCAGCGATCGTCTTGAAGCCATCGCCTACAACATCGCTGCGACCTACAACATCGTTGCAACGGCGCAGATCCAGCCTTCAATGTCGGAGCCTGCCGATGTCTCACTTCCGTTGCCCTCCTCAGATCTATTGCTGATGGACACCAAGACGGCGGCCGTGTCGACAGTGGTCATCGATGACAAGACGATTGAAGCCATCATCCACAACATCGCTGCGACGGCGCAGATCCAGCCCTCAGCCGTGTTCGACGCCGCAAATTGGGATAAATTATGATAAATTTGTATTTTTCAATTTCAATTTGGGATAAAATTGTTCGAACTACTACCTCCGTGTCAAAAAAAGCTTCTCCACTTTCTCGATGTGTCCCTGTACATCTGAATGTATGATTTGAATTCTATCCCAACTTGATTGGGAAGATTGATATGTATTTGATCCGAGAGGCTGGTACATGCTTTCACTTTTGGGATCCCTTCACTTTTATAAGATGTTCATGCATGAAAATTATCGCGCGCATTACTTAGCACAACTAGGAAATTGTACGACAAAATACAGTGGTTAGAGCCACACCAAAATACAGTGGTTAGAGCCATCTACTGAATAACAATTCTATACTATCTAAATCATCTGCCACAACCACATAACTGCTAGGACAGGGATGACACCTAATAAAACTGCCCAGATGAATCTACTTTTTGCCTCTCCTATCACTTGAAGTTCATGTTCTAGATTTTCTACCACTTGATCAAATACGGCAAGATCTGTCTCAAGTATCAACTTCTCCTTGCGAATAAGCTCTGAATTCTTCTTTTCTTCCTCCACAGTACGTTCAGCTCGAATATCATCAGGTTTTTACGGGCCAATTCATCACCTAAATTGGCCACCTTCTCCTCCAAATCCATCCTCTGGCTACACCACTGGGTTGATTCATCTTGGTATGCAATGTACCATGGATCATCGGCTTGCCTGGCGAACTGTAACAATAATGGAAAAAAGAACAACTGAAATCACTCCAACAGGCCGTGGCGGCACTTCAAATTCAACGGTAGTACAGAGCGCAGAAGCTAGATACCTGCACTTCCAATGAGGTAGGAGAAGTAGAACGTGGCCATGACATGATCGAATCCCCACCCTCGCCGATGTACCCGCTACGACCAGACATTGAGGACTATTTCGCACCTGCAAACTCCAAATAAATTACGGGAACCGAATCGATTAGGGGGCAGGGGAGGCGGAAGCGGAGGTCGTCATGGGCGGCGGATCTGCTTGCGGCGGAGCAAATCCCGGTCGTCGTGGGCGGCGGATCTGCTTGCAGCGGACTTTCCTGCGGTGGGTACAATGCGTGCGGACGAAACAAGTGCTGGAGCCGTGGTTGACGTGCAGCGCCGCAGTCCGTCCGACACCGCCGGGGAACAGAGCCGGCGGCGCGACGAGGCGCCGACGATGGCTGCTCCGTCCGAGGGTGGGGAACGAGCTGCCAGCGGTTCTCCGATGACTAATGAGATGCACAACACTAGGTTCCAGCCATGTTTAGCACAAGATTCACTTTAGATTAAGCTGCGAAAATAGTCACCTGCTGGGTCTAGCTTAAGAAAAATTAATTAGCGAACTTGCTGCTTCTCTCTAAATAAAAGCAGGGATATATGCCTTTTCACTAAGGGCGACCCCAGCGGTCATTGGCTGAGGCGGCCCCATAGAGCGGCTCTATATGATTTTCTCTAAATAAATAGATGACCCCAGCGGTCATTGGCTGCAGAGGCCCCACAGAGCAGCAATATATGATTTTCTCTAAATAAATTGACGACCCCACTGGTCATTGGCTGCGGCAGCCCCACAGAGCGGCAATATATGTCTTTTCCTGAAAATTACATGACCCCACTGGTCATTGGCTGCGGCAGCCCTATAGAGCGGCCCCATTTGTCATTGGCAGCACCGCGTATACAATCAGGAAATAAAACGGCCCACACGTCAGCAATAGATGGATAGCTGCTCCGACGTGTCTCCTGACCCTACCCGTCAGCACCATTCAAAAGCATCGGTCAATTCACAACCACCGCGGCTCCCTAGCCGTCACCGCTAACAGTCAAGGCCTCTGACCAGACCGCAACCCTCCCGTCCGAGCGTCTACGAGGGGTTTCAAACTAGAGCGAGGGGAAAACTGAGGAAAAGTTAAGCGGCTGGGGAAAACTGAGTACAACTAACGACCTGAGGGCACGAAAATAGAAATCCCATAAAGATAACGAGCATATGTCACGAGGATCACTATGATATTTATTCTGGGCATTACAACAAAATACATAGACCGCCATCCAACTGCATCTATGACTAATAATCCACTCGCGGGGAATCATCCGAGGACCCCTTGAGTATTAAGTTGCGAACAACAGATAACTGCATTAAGTAAAGTGTGTAATGTAAATAAAACAAATGTCCTTGGACACAAGATTGTTGTTTTCTCCCTAGTGGCAACATCACACCTACAACCTTAGAGGTTTCTGTCACTCCCCCATATTAAATAGAGGCATGAAATCAACTATCGAGCATAAATACCCCCTCTTGGAGTCACTAGTATCTACTTGGCCAAGATAGCTACTAACAACGGAGAGCATGCAAGATCATAAACAACATAGAGATAACATAAGATAAAATTCAGAACATCAACTTAACATAACACCAATATTCATCGGATCCCAACAAACACAACATGTAGAATTACATAAAGATGATCTCGATCATGTAGGGCAGCTCACGAGATCTAAACATGAAGCACATGGTGGATAAGACAACCATCTAGCTACTGCTATGGACCCATAGTCCAAGGTAGACTACTCACTCATCGCACCGGAGGCAAGCATGGCGATGAAGAAGACCTCCGGTGGCGATGCCCCTCTCCGGCAGGGTGCCAGGAAGAGCTTCTGGACCGTCCCGATCTTGGGGCGATGACGGCGGCGGATCACGATGTATTTCTAGAAAATTGATTGGGTGTTTAGGTTTTTCCCGTCGAGGGGTCTTTATAGGCGAAGGGGCGGCGTCAGGAGTGGGCCAGGGCAGCCTCACCTCCAGGAGGCGCGGGCCAGGGGCTGGCCGCGCCACCCTATGGTGTGGCTGGCCCGTGGCCCCCCTCCGTCTCCTCTTCGGTCTTCCTGAAGCTTCGGTAAAAATAGGAGGTTTGGCTTTTGTTTCATCCAATTCCGAGAATATTTTCTGTGTAACCTTTCTGAAACACAAAAACAGCAGAAAACAGGGAACTGGCACTGTGGCATCTTGTTAATACGTTAGTTCTGGAAAATGCATAAAAATGCCACGAAGTGTAACAAAACACTAAGCAAATGGTGTAAGAACAAGCATGGAGCATCAAAAATTATAGATACGTTTGCAACGTATCAGTGGGCATCAAGAACTTTTCTAGCGCCGTTGCGGGGGAACCTAGCTTTATTGGTAAGACCACTTGTTATCATTTATTTGCTGCACTTATTCATTTTCAGTTATGGGAAAGGATAAGAATATCGCTGAGAAGGTAATGATGCCTTCTACTACTCAAGGAGGTAAGGATTTGCCATCCAGGCCTAACTTTTCTCCCAATGATGCATCTGCTGTTTCTTCTAGAAAGAAAAATGCCACTCTATCTGGTTCACCATTGTCTAAGCTATCTGCGCATATTGAGAGTAATTTATCAAGAGTAAGTAGAGACAAGGAAGTGACACGTGATTTATCTAAGTCTCCATCTATTGATAAAGTAGGATCTAAATTGGATGAAATTGAATATTCTGGTGATTGTGAAATTGAATCTGAAGAAGATGTTATCTTTGCTAGAGATTTTTTGTACGAAAGTCTTGAGGATTTAGATAAACTTGATGACTATAAAAATATCTCTCTTGTTGAGTTTTTTCCTGTCGCTAGTAAATCCAATGGATTTGCTATTTATATTAAAGATAAAGGTTATGAATTTAGCGTTGATTCAGAAATAATTAAAAGGCTGAGAGTTTTAAATTTTATGGGAAAAAGAATGAGTTTCCTCTTGAACACATGACTACTTTGCATGAGTTATCTGCCCTGTTTGGTAAAGATGAGATTCAACAATGTTATTACTTTTTGAAATTATTCCCTTTCACTCTAGGAGGAGATGCTAAAATTTGGTACAATAGCTTAGCACCACGTTCTATCACTAGCCAAGAGGAGTGCCTTCGCCAAATCTTTGATAAATATCTTCCTGCTAGTAAAGTACATGCTCTAACTCTTGATATCAGCAATTTTTCACAGAAGGAAGGAGAGGATCTACCTCAAGCTTGGGGGAGATACCATGATATGACTAGGAATTGCCCTGCTCATGGTTTTAAGGCTAATGAATTACTTGACATATTTTATAATGGACTGAGTGAAGGTACCAGATGTTATCTAGATAGCAATGCAGGTAATGTTTTCAGGGAAAGGACCATTCAAGAAGCCACTGAATTATTGGACACAATTTCTCGAAACTATGAAGATTGGAAAATGGAAGAGACGAATAAGGAATAATTATTTTCCAAAAAGAAGCCATGTATTCTTAAATTAACTGATAAAACAATGAAGGAGGCTTCCGAGTCTATTAAAGAGAAGGGAATTAAAACTTTGCATCTCAAGGAATTATCTGAAATGGGTATAAAACTTCCTATTGATCAACCATGCTTTCCTATTCAAGTTAATGTTGTATGCCCTACAAAAGGTAATGAAAAGGTATCGCCCACTACTGAAATATCATATGTCAATGATTTTGTTTATGATAGTAGGCCTAAAGAACATTATATTAGGATGAATCTTATGAAGAACTCTCATAAAATTAAATCTTTTTGTGAAAAATTGAGCATTAAAGTAGAGGCTATTAAGGGACTTGCAATTATATGAAAATTTAATTGGGAAGAAACAAGTTTGCGGAGTTAAAACCAGGGGAGGTGCAAGCACCTAGGATCCTGATTTCCCTGATGACCATCCTAAGAGAAGAAAGCAAGATGCTCTCAAAAAAAAATCTTCTGCAGGACAATCTCCCACTGAGAATGAAGATAATGGGAATTCTGAAGAACAAGATAAGGATACTTCTATTTCTCATGTTGAGACTGAAGATAATAATAATGAGAATGAAGATGAAGATGAGGAATTATTTCCACCTGATAAAGAACAACAGGAAGCCAAAAAGAATGAAGAGTCTATATCTCCTACAAGAAAAGATCCTCAACCTTCTATTGAGAAGAATAAGAAGAAGAAACACCCAAGTCCACAAAAAGGTAAGGATAGGGATCCATGGGTGCATAGACCCATACCCTATCCCCAAGAGGTAATGAAATTTGTGGACAATGCTAGGTTTGAGAAGTTTCTTGAGTTGATTAAAAAATTATACTTACAAATCCCTCTTGTTGATGCTATTAAAATTCCTCCATATTCAAAATACATGAAAGATATTGTTACTAATAATAGAAAAATACCCAATGATGCTATAACGGCTATGCTTGCTAGTTACTCTTTCGAAGGGAAATTGCCTGAAAAGCGTGGAGATCCTGGTATTCCAACTATTCCTTGTACCATTAAAGGAACTTATGTGAAATATGCATTATGTGATTTAGGAGCTGGTGTTAGTGTCATGCCTTTTTCCTTATATAAGACACTTAATCTGAACAAATTGGTTCCAATTAAGGTTTCTTTGCAAATGGCTGACAAATCTACAGCTATTCCTATACACATTTGTGAGGATGTTCCTATCTCTATTGCTAATGTGTTAATCCCTACAGACTTTGTTATATTAGAAATGCCTGAAGATGAGAATTTATCTATTATTCTTAGGAGACCCCTTTTAAATACTGCAGGGGCTGTTATAAATTGCACTAAAAGCAAAGTGACATTCAATGTTAAGGGAAAGGAACATACCATTTATTTTCCAAGGAAGGATCATGTACCAGCTATGAAGAAAAGTGTAAACTCTATTCAAATGAATACTTTTATGATTGGGAGCTTTGAGTTTGCATTGCCACCTCCTGAGCCAAAATATGTCACCTTGATGATTGGAACCATTCCAATCAAATACGAGGTGACTTGAGTTTTTCTTCTCTTTAAATTAGAAAACTGAATCATGTATTTATCTTTGCACATTATTAATAAGACCTGATCAGCCTTATTACTAATGTGGGAATGATGAAAACTTGATTCCCATAAATATAGTAGTTGCTTTTAATTTTATTCATCTTAGATCTATATTTTATTTGCATAGACATAATTATTCCAGGGTTGTGAATTAACAGAATATGAAGTTTGAAAATACTACATATAAAATTTTCTTTAAAAAGTCCAGAAAAATTCAGGGGTTGGTAACTTTACCAGAGGGACCATCGGTCAAAAGGAGGGAACCAAAAGGACACCAGAGGCCAAAAGAGTAGAGCCCATGCGCATGCTCATTGGGCCCACATGGGGTGTTAGGTGAGGGGCAAGTTCCCAGGTTTGTCCTCTCCCCCAAAAACCAGCTCCAGGTATTTTTCAAAAAAATTCCCGTGCTCCATTCCTTCCACTCTTGGATCTCCAAGTTTAGGGCAGATTTTTCAAATCTGTTTGGTGAAATCAATCCTTGGTATGTGACTCCTCCTCCCATCCAATTACTTTTTGTTCTTATGCTTTATATGTTGAGTATATTGCTGCACTTGGTGTCACTTAATATGCTTGAGAAATCCATGGATTTGAGTTTTCTAGTTGGTATTGATGCATAGTATTGATGAGTGAACTCTCCATGGTTGGTTAAGTCCTATTTTGAATGGCTATATCTTAATTTTTAGTGAATGTTATTTTTGTACAGCAAGGTGTTCATCATGTTCAAAGGAGAAGGGCTCTTAAGCAGCATGTCTACTAGAACAAGGAGGGGCACATTAAATGTGTCAACCAACCTCGAGGAAGCACATCAATGGGAAGACGATGCATTATATGCAGCGGAGTCACTTCATGTTCATAGCACGAGGTGGCCAGACCCCAAAGTCATTTAAGCTTGGGGGATGCATGAAGATTTCCAAGCCTTTGCTACCATGATGCGGGCAGATAACCACCAAGTTGGGAACCCCAAGAGGAAGGTATGATGAGCACAGTAGCAAGTCTTCCCTCAGTAAGAAACCGAGGTTTCTCGAACCAGTAGGAAAAAGCCAAACTTCAGAAGGTGATGCATGCTAGCTTTGCGATAGCTCTGGACAATTTATAAGGCGCCTCGTCCAGGGCTTTGCTATGCACCAGGAGCAACGTGGAACCTGCACACGACACAACCAAGAACTTTGCTCCCAAATTACGATGAGGTTGTCAATCTCACCGGTTTGCTGTAAACAAAGGATTGAGCATATCGAGTGGAAAGCAATAGTAGTATGTGAGAAAGTAAATAGTGCGAGTAAAAGTAAACAGTAAGAGCAATATAAAGGAAATTGGACCGGGGTCCACAATTCACTAGTGGTGTCTCTCCATAAGATAAATAACAACATGCTGGGTAAACAAATTACAGTTGGGCAATTGATAGAATAAAGATAACGTGCATATGTCATGAGTATCACTATGAGATTTACTCTGGGCATTACAACAAAATACATAGACCGCCATCCAACTGCATCTATGACTAATAATCCACTCGTGGGGAATCATCCGAGGACCCCTTGAGTATTAAGTTGCGAACAACAGATAACTGCATTAAGCAAAGTGTGTAATGTAAACAAAACAAATGTCCTTGGACACAAGATTGTTGTTTTCTCCCTAGTGGCAACAACACATCTACAACCTTAGAGGTTTCTGTCACTTCCCCAGATTAAATAGAGGCATGAACCCAATTATCGAGCATAAATACCCCCTCTTGGAGTCACTAGTATCTACTTGCCAAGATAGCTACTAACCACGGAGAGCATGCAAGATCATAAACAACATAGAGATAACATAAGATAATATTCAGCACATCAACTTAACATAACACCAATATTCATCGGATCCCAACAAACACAACATGTAGAATTACATAAAGATGATCTCGATCATGTAGGGCAGCTCACGAGATCTAAACATGCAGCACATGGTGGAGAAGACAACCATCTAGCTACTGCTATGGACCCATAGTCCAAGGTAGACTACTCACTCATCGCGCCGGAGGCAAGCATGGCGATGAAGAAGACCTCCGGTGGCGATTCCCCTCTCCGGCAGGGTGCCAGGAAGAGCTTCTGGGCCCTCCCGATCTTGGGTCGATGACGGCGGTGGATCGCGATGTGTTTCTGGAAAATTGATCGGGTCTTTAGGTTTTTCAAGTCGAGGGGTCTTTATAGGCGAAGGGGCGGCGTCAGGAGTGGGCCATGGCAGCCTCACCACCAGGGGGCATGGGCCAGGGGCTGGCCGCGCTGCCCTATGGTGTGGCTGGCCCGTGCCCCCCTCCGTCTCTTCTTCGGTCTTCGCGAAGCTTCGGTAAAAATAGGAGGTTCGGCTTTTGTTTCGTCCAATTCCGAGAATATTTTCTGTGTAACTTTTCTGAAACACAAAAATAGCAGAAAATAGGGAACTGGCACTGTGGCATCTTGTTAATAGGTTAGTTTCGGAAAATGCATAAAAACGCCACGAAGTGTAACAAAACACTAAGCAAATGGTGTAAGAACAAGCATGGAGCATCAAAAATTATAGATACGTTTGCAACGTATCAGCATCCCCAAGCTTAACTCCTACTCGTCCTCGAGTAGGTAAGTGATAACAAAAGAACAATTTTTGAGGTGACATGCACTATCACAATCTTGATCATCTAAGTAAGCATTGAGTGCTGGGATCAAAAGAACTTAAAACATGGGCATGAAAGACATAAATTTGAGAGAAGAAACTTAGCAACCATGTTATAACATAAAAAAGAACACAAACGAAAGATCATGAAAAATGAAACATTGAAAGTCAAACGTGTGCTCAAATCATATGGAAAAACATAGCAAATGATTTTCAGCTTGTCCCTCATGGAATAGCAAAACATAAATGCATAGAACACCTTCAAGTTTAAGAGGGTGACTAGATACAAATAATTTAAGAACAAGTGAAGCCAAAATAATGAATCAATCAATGATAAACTTTGGGACTATGCACATTAAACTCAGAATGAAAACTATGCTCTCTTAGACGGTGCATAAAGGTAGAAGGTGGTGACTCAACATAAAAGTAAAAGAAAGGCCCTTCGCAGAGGGAAGGAGTGATTGCAAGTTTTATAAACCTTCAAAAATTATAGTACTTACTAGCTTTGAGCTCTCATTGCCCCCATGATAGGCATCTTGAATGGTTAAAGTTAATGCGAGTACAATTATGAAGCATATGCTTGACAAATCATAAGTTGAAAACCTCGTGTCCCGTGAAGTACGAATACCCAAACCTCATGCTACTCGACTTAGGGTCCCAAGCAAGCTCTTGTCATTGTAAGTATATGCGTATCATCGAGAACCGCCAACGGCGTACCTCCGTGCCCGATGACATGGAACAAACCCACATCAAAATGACAGGACAAACAGATAATGAACACCTTGGCATCTCTTTTATTTAACATTGATATAGCTTTTTATTTTGAGATGTGTCGTCGAATGTCCACTATGGGCATGCTGTAAATTTCCACCATGAATTATGCATGGCTTAGATTAGCGGCCCAGGCATTTCTCTAACACATATAAAAACTCCATGATCCCGCAAGATTCTCAACTTGTTTCACATCGCGAGTATCCATAAACAAAAGATCACGATATCAACTCAAATAAGAAGTGCAATGTTGAAAGCTTACCCCATGACGACATGGTTTGGCTAATTTCCAACTTACAACTTCCAAGCATAACAACTCAACATAAGAGAGCCACAATGTCAAATTTTTAAAAGCGAGAAAAGTAAAGTGTGCCATCAGGTTCGTGAGAGCTTTACTGACTAATTTTCACATAACACCAAAAGAGTTTAATTTGAAGTATAGATAAAAGCAAGTCAAATCTACTTTGGAATAGCAAATTGCTAATAGGTATGTATGGTGGACACAATGGCATAAGTTGTTTTTTAGGAGTTGGATACACGAGTAGAGCTCATACCCAGTACAAAATGAGGGCTAGCAAAAGACTGGGAGCGACCAACTAAGAGAGCAATAACGGCCATAATCATGCATAGCGACAAAACATCATTGAGAGAAGCATAAAATGGCATCAAAAGTCAAAAACTAAATGATCATAGAGGCTTATGGCAACTTTGTATGAGTCAAACATGTTGTAAGCATGCGCCAAGTCAATCCAAATAAAGCATCAAAGGAGAAAACCAAATTAATGCTTCCGTATAATAAAAACAACGCATGATTTTTTCAAAGGCTCATTAAGCAATCTCAGTCATTTGAGACAAGTCATGCTACAAAAAAAACTACAAAGAATACTATCAAAACGACATCAAGCACGACATGCAAAAGCCTAAGCCACAGTCTAAACAAGCTCCTTTTTGTACCACTTTTTTGCATGAAACTTTTTCTCTTTTCCAACACCATTCGAACCTTTTTGAAACAACTCTTTTGATAAAAAAACAACATGGACCAGAGGTCAAAATACACCTTGATGCAAAGATAAAACAAGATCCGAACAAAAATCAAGGCGAAAAATGAAAGCAAAACGCAGTTCTAGAAAAAGAGAACACTCGTTGAACGATAAGAGTGAAAAACGGAGTGTTCTTGGCAAATGAAAAGCGACTAAATCTACTCCAAAAGAAATTTGTTGGGGTCCAACCATTTATTGCAGCAAACAAAACAAAAGAAAACTAAAAAATAAAGTAAAAACGCTCCAAGAAAAACGCATAGTGCATGAAGCAATAAAAATATAGTGTTTTGAAAGGTGACCTGATTTTTGCCGATGAAGAAGGGGTGCCTCGGGGGCATCCCCAAGCTTTGACGCTTGTACCTCTTGGATATTGCTTAGGGTGCGTGGGCATCCCCAAGCTTGAGCTTTTGTCCATTCTTCAACTCATCTCATCATTCTCCAATCCCTACACGTGAAAACTTCCTTCATACAAAACTCAACACAATTCTATTAGCAACATTAGTGTAAGCGTAATAATGAATCAACCCTTTTCGGTTCAGATTTCAACTCAAAACCACCACATATAAAGCATATACTACTGTAGCAACTTCCTCAAAAGTTTCATGATCAAAAGAACTCAAAAAGAAAGCGATCAAGAGGCAAACACAAATAGTGGCAGAAATCTGTCAAAACAGAACAGCTGACAAAGATGATTTTTTTGAAGGTTTTCTGTTGCTCAAATCAAAAGTGTAAAACAAATGAAAGTTTGGATATATCCTGGGGCATATGCACAAGAAATCGCAGGTCAAAAAGATATTCTGAGAATTTTCACGAATTTTTACGGTGCAGCACCAAAATCTATTTCAGGACAGCAACTTCCCCAAATCTTACCTCACTCAAATTAGAGGTTTCTCTTGGCACAACAACGAAATAAAAAGGATAAGGAGCATTTATTACAGTAGTAATAACTTCCAAGACTCAAATAAAAGAAAAAGAACTGAAAAGAAAACATTGGGTTATCTCCCAAGAGTGCTTTTCTTTAACGCCTTTGAGCTAGGCGCAGAAAGGTGCAAATCAAGTAATATCGAGTGATGAAGCATCAAGTTCATAATTTGCTCTAAGAATAGAGTCAAATAGTAATTTCTTCCTCTTTATAGGGAACTGTTCCATACCTTTCTTGAGTGGGAATTGATATTTGATGGTGCCTTCCCTCATATCAGTGATGGCACCTATAGTTCGAAGAAAAGGTCTTCCCAAAATAATAGGACATGAAGCATTGCATTCAACATCCATAACAATAAAATCAACGGGAACAAGGTTATTGTTAACCATAATAAGAACATCATGAATTCTTCCCAAAGGTTTCTTCTTAGCAACATCAGCAATAGGAACATCATAATAACACTTTTCAAGTGGTGGTAAATCAAGTATGTCATAAATCTTTCTAGGCATAATAGAAATACTAGCACCTAGATCACATAAAGCACGGCAATCAAAACCATTAACATGCATATCAATGATAGGTTTCCAACCATCTTCTAACTTCTTGGGAATAGAAGCTTCTTGCTTCAACTTTTCATCCCTAATTTTCATGAGAGCATTGGTAATATGCTTAGTAAAAGCAACATTTATAGAACTAGCATTGGGACTCAAAGCAAGCTTTTGCAAGAACAAAATAACTTCAGATATATTGCAGCCATCAACATCAAAATCATTAAAAGAAATAGAGCTATCACCTCCCACACTCCAAAAAATTTCAGCACTCTTTTGAGAAAAAGTTTTTGCAGTTTTGGGCTTTTTAACACAAGGAGTGGGAGTTTTCTCTACACCAATCAAAGTAAGAGGATTGCTAACATTTGGAACAACATCATTAGAGGTAGTAATAGTACATACCTTCATCTTTCTAGCCATCTCATCTTCTCTTTCCCACCTGGCATGCAATTCTGCTAACATCCTAACATTTTCACCAATTTTAACTTGGATAGCATTAGCAGCGGCAAAAGGATCAGGCTTAGCGGACATTCTGTTAATCAAAGAAGATTGCACATCAGAAAAAGATGAAATATTGGTTTCAGCTTTGGAAACCTTAGCTTGCAACTCAGGAATAGCCTATCTAAATTTTCAAGTTGATGACTAATAGTCCTCAACAGAGCTGATTGCTCCTCCATGGTCTTGGTGAAAGCCCTGTTCTGCTCATATTGCATCTGCATAAAATTCTTGGTAGCCTTTTCAAGTTCTAAAATCCTTTCTTTACTAGGCATTTTAGGACTACCAAGATAGCTATTATCACCATTAGAAGGAAACGACCTATAATTGTTACTAGCAAAATTGTTCCTATAAGCATTGTTGTTAAAATTATTATTTCTAATGAAGTTTACATCAACATGCTCTTCTTGAGCAACCAAAGAGGCCAAAGGAACATTATTAGGATCAACATGAGTTCTATCATTAGAAAGCATAAGCATAATAGCATCAATCTTATCACTCAAGGAAGAGGTTTCCTCAACAGAATTTACCTTCTTACCTTGTGGAGCTCTCTCGGTGTGCCACTCAGAATAATTTACCATCATGTTGTCAAGAAGCTTTGTTGCGGCGCCCAAGGTAAGGGACATAAAAGTGCCTCCAGCAGCTGAATCCAATAGGTTTCTTGAAGAAAAATTTAGTCCTACATAAAAAGTTTGGACAATCATCCAAGTAGTCAGTCCATGAGTGGGACAATTCTTTATCATAGATTTCATTCTTTCCCAAGCTTGTGCAACATGTTCATTATCAAACTGTCTAAACTTCATAATGTCACTACACAAAGCTATAATCTTAGCAGGAGGATAGTATTTTCCAATGAAAGCATCCTTACACTTAGCCCAAGAATCAATACTATTTCTAGGCAAAGATAGCAACCAATCCTTAGCTTTTCCTCTTAAAGAAAAAGGAAACAACTTAAGCTTAATAATATCACCTTCTACATCCTTATATTTTTGCATCTCACATAGCTCAACAAAATTATTGAGATGAGCTGCAATCATCAGTACTAGCACTAGAAAATTGCTCTTTCATAACAAGGTTCAATAAAGCAGGTTTAATCTCATAAAAGTTTGCAGCAGGAGCATGTGGCACAATAGGAGTGCAGATAAAATCACTATTATTAGTGCTAGTAAAATCACACAACTTGGTGTTCTCATGAGTACCCATTCTAGCAAAGCTAAAAGCAGACAAGTAAAAATAACAACTAATAGGAAACTAATTTTTTTTGTATTTTTTGATAAAACGATGCAAGCAAAAATAAAGTAAAGCAAAACAATAAACAAAGTAAAGGATGTGCATGCAAAACTCCCCTTGCAGAATTCTTATTTTTCCCTGGCAACAGAGCCAGAAAAAATGCTTGATGCGGACAGATAACCACCCAGTTGGGAACCCCAAGAGGAAGGTATAATGAGCACAGTAGCAAGTCTTCCCTTAGTAAGAAACCGAGGTTTATCAAACAGTTAGGAAAAAGCCAAACTTCAGAAGGTGATGCCTGCTAGCTTTGCGACAGCTCCAGACAATTTATAAGGCGCCTCGTCCAGGGCTTTGCTTTGCACCAGCAGCAACGTGGAACCTGCACACAACACAACCAAGAACTTTGCTCCCAACTTACGATGAGGTTGTCAATCTCACCGGTTTGCTGTAAACAAAGGATTGAGCGTATCGAGTGGAAAGCAATAGTAGTATGCAAGAAAGTAAACACTGCGAGTAAAAGTAAACAGTAATAGCAATATAAAGGAAATTGGATTGGGGTCCACAGTTCACTAGTGGTGTCTCTCTATAAGATAAATAACAACATGCTGGGTAAACAAATTACAGTTGGGCAATTGATAGAATAAAGATAACGTGCATATGTCACGAGGATCACTATGAGATTTACTCTGGGCATTACAACAAAATACATAGACCGCTATCTAACTGCATCTATGACTAATAATCCACTCGCGGGGAATCATCCGAGGACCCCTTGAGTATTAAGTTGCGAACAACAGATAACTGCATTAAGCAAAGTGTGTAATGTAAACAAAACAAATGTCCTTGGACACAAGATTGTTGTTTTCTCTCTAGTGGCAACAGCACATCTACAACCTTAGAGGTTTCTGTCACTCCCCCAGATTAAATAGAGGCATGAACCTAACTATCGAGCATAAATACCCCCTCTTGGAGTCACTAGTATCTACTTGTCCAAGATAGCTACTAACAACGGAGAGCATGCAAGATCATAAACAACATAGAGATAACATAAGATAATATTCAGCACATTAACTTAACATAACACCAATATTCATCGGATCCCAACAAACACAACATGTAGAATTACATAAAGATGATCTCGATCATGTAGGGCAGCTCACGAGATCTAAACATGAAGCACATGGTGGAGAAGACAACCATCTAGCTACTGCTATGGACCCATAGTCCAAGGTAGACTACTCACTCATCGCGCCGGAGGCAAGCACGACGATGAAGAAGACCTCCGATGGCGATGCCCCTCTCCGGCAGGGTGCCGGGAAGAGCTTCTGGACCCTCCCAATCTCGGTTCGACGACGGCGGCGGATCACGATGTGTTTCTAGAAAATTGATCGGGTCTTTAGGTTTTTCCTGTCGAGGGGTCTTTATAGGCGAAGGGGCGGCGTCAGGAGTGGGCCAGGGCAGCCTCACCACCAGTGGGCACAGGCCAGGGGCTGGCCGCGCCGCCCTATGGTGTGGCTGGCCCATGGCCCCCCTCCGTCTCCTCTTCGGTCTTCGCGAAGCTTCGGTAAAAATAGGAGGTTCGGCTTTTGTTTCGTCCAATTTCGAGAATATTTCTTGTGTAACTTTTCTGAAACACAAAAACAGCAGAAAACAGGGAACTGGCACTGTGGCATCTTGTTAATAGGTTAGTTCCGGAAAATGCATAAAAACGCCATGAAGTGTAACAAAACACTAAGCAAATGGTGTAAGAACAAGCATGGAGCATAAAAAATTATAGATACGTTTGCAACGTATCATACCACTACAGGGTTGCTTGAGTTCTCGAAGCACCCGAAGAAGACATATAAGGAAATCAGCCGTGGGTTCATTGCCACCTTTTAGTTTGAGCACATCAAAAGCTACAAAGAGAGTAAGAGAGGTAAGGAGGTCGCACCAACTTTTACCATTATTAAGTTTAGTATAATGAATCAACGCTTTGTCATGTCTCTTGAGGAGTTTTGCAATGCGGTACATGTTGAGAATACTGGTAGTTGGAATGTAATTCTTGGTGACTCCGATCCAGAACTTGTCTCTTTTTGGCGGAGTATTAGTGTGAATGTGCCTCCTAGATTAAATAGGGGAAAGCTTACTCATATTCAACATCCTGCACTTAGGTACTTTGTTTAGTTCCTTGCTAGAGGCTTTCTTGCTAGAGATAACTCTTCAGCTTGCACTTCACCCATTGTTTATTTGCTAAAATGTGCAAAAGAAGGTAGAAAATGTGAGTATAATCTAGGAGTTATTCTTAATAGGAGTTTGCATTTTGCTATGAGGAATAATGAACATGGAACTCCTATATTTGCTGGTGCTATTGCTACTTTGGTTTATGAGCATATTAATACTGAGAGGCATTTCCCAAAAGACATGGGAACCGTTGTTGAGGAATCAAATCTACTTAACACTGATTTATTGCAACGCATGGATATGATGATATGGCATCATAACGATTTCCTGTATCAATATATGGGTGTTGATGAACAAATGGTGTCCATCATGCCCCCTCATACTGACCTTTTTGACAAGACCACCGATAAATGGGTTGTCCATGAAGTGCAACAACAGGAAGAGCCCCAGGAGCAAGGGGTATCGCAGCATCCATGGGGCGACCAGTCGCCGCATGTGGGAGAGTCATGATGAGAAGGTGCTCCTTCCTTTAGTGGAGATTCATCCTGGAGCGCACCACCCACCTATGGCCAAGGTGCAAGTGGTTGGGGTGACTACCATCCAGGATACTAGCTTCGCTTCAAGTTTGGGAGAGTATTTCTTCCCTTTCACCCATTGTTTAATATCATGTTTCCCTCATTATGTTTTAGTTTTCTTTGTTCTGAGAATTATGAAAATAAAGAATGATTTTATTTGTTTCTCTTGCTTATTTGCTTCTAGATATTTACCTTGATCATTTTAAAACCAAAAAGAACAAAAAGATTTTCGTTTTCTTGGATACAACACAAAAATGGAGTTGCAGGAATTTGCTGAAAACTGTTCACTATTTTATTTTTCATTTCTTCTTTGTAACTCTGAATGAGCTAAAAAAAATTACCAGTGCTGCAACTTTTCATGCTCTACACACTTGTATTTTTTGAGATTTTTCTGAGGTGTTTAAGCTGGGCAAAAGCAGTGCTGAACTGCAGCGACATTTTCTAGCAGAATTGAACTTTTATTGTGCAGATCAAGTTAGATGAGGGAAACAACTATGATAAATTAACGTGCATGAATCAGGAAAAGAGGTATGATACCTTTGCTGTGCTTATGAGTATATTTTTAATAACAGCAAGTGCGCATATCATTGTTTCTTTACCATTCGAGGAAGTAGTAGAAAATGTCTATCTTTTCCATGTTCTTCCATGTTATATGATGATGCAATGGAAATTCTATTAAGTGATAGTGCTTAGTGGTGGTTGAACAACCGTGGTTTTGAACAAAGGTCTATGCATCCCATTGTGCTTGTTGAACTTACACAAAAATGCAAAAAGTCCTTTAATATAACATTATGAGATCATGTGCTTGACAGACTATGGGTTGGGAGCTAGCAGAGTCGTGCTGTCATGATATACGCTTTCAACTTCGCATTAGTTTGTATCTTAAGTTGATATCATGTTTCTTTGTTATGGATGTCTATCTATGTGAAATAGAAGTGGAAACATCTTAAGTTCACAGAGTTTGCATATATGTTAAAAGAGTCGCCTGGGTCGCTAATCTAAACCATGCATCATTCATGGTGGAAATTTACAGCATTCCATAGTGAGCATTCGAGGACGCAAATAAAAAAGTTGTCGAGGTGCTCATTGTCTATGAGTCTTGTCATTTTGGTATGGGAAAGCTCCCATACCATGGGGCAAGAGGTACCCCAGTTGACGCTCTTGATGATGCTATATGCTTACGATGACAAGAATTTATTTTGGGACTTAAGTTGTAGCATGAGGTGTAGGCACTCATATTCAAGGGGAATGAGGAATTTAACTTATAGTTGGTCAAGCATATGAGCCATATTAACCCTCACAGTTACTCTTAAAGTAAGGTTGCAAAGCACAATGAATTTCTCTGTTAACAGCTAAAAGAATCAAAGATCTCAAAAATCTTGTATATGATTCAATCGAAAGCGATACGAGAACCTTTGCTTTTTTCTACTGTTAGTCAAACTCGACTAAGTAGTGACACTTCATGTTATTTCCCTTGCAACAGATATAACTGCTGAACATTGTTTAGATGCACCTTTACTACTACTTTGTTGTCTGTTATAGGAACTATGTTATGGATATTTGTTGATATTATAAATTGATGCATATGAAATGAAAAGTTCTTGTCAAAGTCTTTTATCGCTTCTGCACTATGTTTGAGTTGTTCAAGGACAAACAAAGAGCTAAGCTTGGAGGAGCTGATGCACCTAAAATGCATATACTTTTCCAAGTACTTTGCTTCATAGTTTGCTCCGGAATCATCCCATACTTGAATAAAATTGCAGAATCTGACGTTGTTTTTAACAAAGTCTCGTTTCTGGCTATTTTTGCAGGAAATAGGGGAAAATACTATGCCAATTTTTCATGTGAAGAAGGAGTTTGAGCACCGGAGGGACACGAGGGAGTGCTCGAGGCACAAACGGGCATGGCCCACGCGGCCAGATTCCCAGGCCACATGGGGCCTGCTCGTTCGGCCCTCGAGCGCCGCCTCGCCTCCAACTTTCATGTATGCCTTCATATATATCGAAAAGGGGGTGACCTACGGGGAGGAGGATATTCGCGAAACAGAGTGCCGCCAGAGCCACAATCATCGATTCCAGGATCAGATTGATCCAGGATTTCTCCCCTGGAGGAGGGGATCGGAGGCCGTCTTCACCGCCATCTTCACCCCCTTCATCTCCATCAACCATGACCTTCATCTCCATCATCATGTGTGAGTAGTCCTTTGTAGGCATGTGAGGTGGATGCGGATTGGATGAGATTGATCATGTAATTATACCCGTTGTCTGAGATTTGAGGGGTTTATCTTGAAGATATTCTTGTATGGTGTTGATGCACTTTAGCTATTCTTAATGCTTGCTACTAGGGCCCGAGTGGCATGATTTCAGAACTGAACTTGTTTTGCTTTATCATATAAATTGAGTTTGGTATCAATCTGCAAAGTGTATTGCCTGCTATCATGTTGAACCTGCGAACCCTAACAGTGAAAAGTAGGGAAAACAAGGGGGGAGATGTTTTAGTTTGAGGATTCTATGTGTTTATGAAGTGTTAGTGCGTTGTTCCAGGCTATTCGAAAGGGTAGACCTTAATTACCTGTAGTTCCAAGTTGGCCCCAGTGAAATGGGCAGGTAGGATGATACGTCTCCAACGTATATATAATTTTTGATGCCCCATGCTTGTTTTTACACCATTTGCCTATTGTTTCGTTACACTACGTGGCACTTTTATGCATTTTTCGGAACTAACCTATTAACGAGTTGCCACAGTGCCAGTTCCCTGTTTTCTGCTGTTTTTGTGTTTCAGAGTGATACACAGGAAATATTCTCGGAATTGGACGAAACAAGTTCCTAAAGTCTTATTTTACCCGGAAGCTTCCAGAGATCCGAAGGAGAGTAGGAGGGGGGCCACCAGGGCCCCACACGCCAGGGCGGCGCGGCCAGGGCCCTGGCCGCGCGAGCCTGGCGTGAGGGCACCTGGCTCCTCCTCTGACATCGCCCCTTCGCCTATAAAGACCCCCCGACGGAAAAAACCTAAGTACCTGATCACTTTTCCAGAACACATCGCGATCCGCCGCCGCCGTCGACCCGAAGATCGGGAGGGTCTAGAAGCTCTTCCCGGCACCCTGTCGAAGAGGGGAATCGCTACCAGAGGTCTTCTTCATCGCCATGCTTGCCTCCGGAGCGATGAGTGAGTAGTCTACCTTGGACTATGGGTCCATAGCAGTAGCTAGATGGTTGTCTCCTCCACCATGTGCTTCATGTTTAGATCTCATGAGCTGCCCTACATGATTGAGATCACTGTTATGTAATTCTACATGTTTGATTTGTTGGGATCCGATGAATATTGGTGTTTATGATTGAGTTGCTGTACTGAATATTATCTTTTGTTATCTCTATGTTGTTTATGATCTTGCATGCTCTCCGTTGTTAGTAGCTATCTTGGCCAAGTAGTTGCTAGTGACTCCAAGAGGGGGTATTTATGCTCGATAGTGGGTTCATGCCTCTATTTAATCTGGGGGAGTGACAGAAACCTCTAAGGTTGCAGATGTGCTATTGCTACTAGGGAGAAAACAACATTCATATGCTCAAGGGCATATGCTTTGTTTACATTACACACTTTGCTTAATGCAATTATCTATTGTTCGCAACTTAATACTCATGGGGTGTTCGGATTGATATCCCCGGGAGTGGATTATTAGTCATAGATGCAGTTGGATGGCGGTCTATGTATTTTGTTGTAATGCCCAAAGTAAATCTCATAGTGATCTTCTTGACATATCACGTTTATCTCTATTCTATCAATTGCCCAACTGTAATTTGTTTACCCAGCATGTGTTATTTATCTTATGGAGAGACAGCACTAGTGAACTGTGGATCCCGGTCCTATTTCCATCATATTGCTATCACCTGTTTACTTTACTCGCACTGTTTACTTTACTCGCATACCTTTACTATTTTCCACTCGATACACTCATAACCTTTGTTTCAAGCAAACCGGTGACATTGACAACCTCATCGTAAGTCGGGAGCAAAGTACTTGGCTGTGTGTGTGCAGGTTCCGCGTTGCAGCTAGCAAGCAAAGCTTTGACGAGGCGCCATATATAAATTATCTGAAGCTGTCGCAAGCTAGCAAGCATCACCTTCAGTCGTTTGTCTCTCCTCTCCAAGAATGATAAACCTTGGTTTCTTAACTGAGGGAAAACCAGCTGCTATACTCATCACACCTTCCTCTTGGGGTTCCCAACGGGCTGGTCATTCACCACGCATCAAGCTGTTTTTCTGGCGCCGTTGCCGGGAAGGAAGTAGAAGACTTCTGCGAGGGGAGTTTTCGCACACACATCCTTTACTTTGTTTTATTGTTTTGCTTTACTTTATTTATTTTACCTGCATCGTTTTATATCAAAAACCCAAAAAAATTAGAATCCTTGGTAGTTGTTATTTCTTTACTTTTAGTTTATCATGCTGTTCCCTAAGTTCGTTATGGAGGACCTCTCAGTAGGTAGTGGTTCGATTATTGGCAAAAGTAACATTGAGGAGTTCTTTAATCACATTAGTATGCATAAGGAAGTAGAGGAAAAGTCTTTGGTTGAGCTAGCTCCTAGTTATGAAGTTGCTTCTGCTCATTTAGTTCACATGTTAGAAGCTAGGTTTGCTAGTCTTAATCCTTTTATGCAATACATGTTCCTTAAGCTCCATGAAATTGAGGATCCCGAAAAGAAAGCTTTTATCTTAGAAACTTTGCGCATAGAATTTAAGGATGTCGTTATTGAAGCTAGGAAAGTTCTTAAACATTTTAATAAACTCGGTTCACCTATAAAGGTTATTAGTACAAACGATAAAGGGGCCGAAATACCTATACCTTGCAAGCTTTTGGGATTGTGTGAAGCTTTCGAAAATAATTCTGATTGGATCTGTCATGAAAATCTTTTTGATGAAAATAGTGTACCAAAGCATGATCAAAAAGGGTCTCTAAAACTTATGTGGATGAAATACAATGCCTTATTGACAAGACCTCTTCAGTTGATCTTAATGCTTCTTCTGAAAATACTTGATTCGCAATTTTCTGCGCCTAGCTCAAAGGCGTTAAAGAAAAGCACTCTTGGGAGATAACCCAATGTTAATTTTCAGTACTTTTTCTTTATTTGAGTCTTGGAAGTCATTACTACTGTAATGACCGCTCCTTATCCTTTTTATTTTGTTTTTGTGCCAAGAGAAGCCTCTAATTCGAGTGAGGTAAAGATTTGGGGATGTTGCTGTCCTGAAACTGTTTTCGGTGCTGCACCGTAAAAATTCATATAAATTCTCTGTATATCTTTTGGACCTGCGATTTCTTGTGCATATGCCCCAGGTTATATACAAACTTTTGTTAGTTGAACACTTTTTCATTTGAGCAACAGAAAACACCTCAAAAATTCGACCTTTGTCAGCTGTTCAGTTTTGACAGATTTCTGCCAATATTTGTGTTTGCCACTTTATCGCTTTCTTTTGAGTTCTTTTGATCATGGAACTTTTGGGGAGGTTGCTACAGTAGTATTTGCTATATATGTGGTGGTTTTGAGTTGAAACCTGAAGCAAAAAGAGGATTGATTATATGTTATGCTTACACTAATGTTGCTAATAGAATTGTGTTTAGTTTTGTATGAAGGAAGTTTTCAAGTGTAGGGATTGGAGAATGATGAGATGAGTTGAAGAATGGACAAAAGCTCAAGCTTGGGGATGCCCATGCATCACCCCAAGAAATATCCAAGAAGTACAAGCGTCAAAGCTTGGGGATGCCCCCGAGGCACCCCTTCTTCATCGGCAAAAATCAGGTCACCTTTCAAAACACTATATTTTTATTGCTTCATGCACTATGTGTTTTTCTTGGAGCGTCAGTTGTTTTAGTTTTCTTAGTTGGTTTAGTTTGTTTGTTTGCTGCAATAAATGGTTGGACCCCAACAAATTTCCTCTGGAGAAGTTGCCTTGTTTTTCATTTGCCAAGAATACTCCGTTTTTCATTCTTACAATTTCACCGGGTGTTCTTCTTTTTCTGCTACTGCTTTTGGTTTTCATTTTCGCCTTGATTTGCGTTCAGACCTTGTCATATCTCTTCATCAAGGTGTATTTTTGCCTCTAATCTTTATTGGTTTTCATCAAAAGAGGTGTTTATAAAAATTTTAAATGGTGTTGGAAAAGAGAAAAAGCTTTGTGCAAAATAGTGGTACAAGAAGGAGCTTGTGTAGACTGCGGCTTAGGCTTTTTCATGTCATGCTTGATGTCTTTTTGATAGTATGCTTAGTGATTTTTCTGTAGCATGACTTGTCTCAAATAACTGAGATTGCTTAATGAGCCTTTGAAAAAATCATGCGTTGTTTTTATTGTATGGAAGCATTATTTTGGTTTTCTCCTTGATGCTTTATTTGGGTTGACTTGGCGCATGCTCACACATGTTAGACTCTTACAAAGTCGCCAATAGCCTCTATGATCATTTAGTTTTTGACTTTTGATGCCATCTTATGCTTCTTTTAATGTCGCTTTGTCGCTTTGCATGATTATGGCCATTATTGCTCTCTTAGTTGGTCGCTCCTAGTCTTTTGCTAGCCCTCGCCTTGTACTAAGTATGAGCTCTACTCGTGCATCCAACTCCTAAAAGCCAAAGTTTTCCAAAGTGTCCACCATACATACCTACTAGCAATTTGCTATTCCAAGTAAATTTGACTTGCTTTTATTTTCTCTTCAAATTAAACTCTTACCAGTGTTATGCGAAATTCGGTCAGTAAAGCTCTCACGAATTGGAAGGCACACTTTACTTTTTCCTGTTCTTAAAAAATTGACATTGTGGTCTCTTATGTTGAGTTGTTATGCTTGCAAGTTGTAAGTTGGATTCTAGCCCAGCCATGCCGTCATGGGGCAAGCTTTCAACATTGCACTTCTTATTTGAGTTGATATCGTGATCTTTTGTTTATGGATGCCCGCGGTGTGAAATGAATTGGGAATCTTGTGGGAATCATGGAGTTTGTATATGTGTTAGGGAAACGCCGGGCCGCCAATCTAAGCCATGCATAATTCATGGTGGAAATTTGTAGCATACCCATGGTGAACATTCGACGACGCATCTCACAATAAAAAGCTAAACAAAAGGCAAATAAAAGAGATGTCGAGGTGTTCATTGTCTGCTTGTCCTGTCATTTTGGTGTGGGCTTGTTCCATGTCATCAGGCACGGAGGTACCCCATTGGCGGTTCTCAATGATATGCATATACTTACAATGACAAGAGCCTTGCTTGGGACTCTAAGTAAAGTAGCATGAGGTTTGGGTACTCGTATTCTCGGGGCACGAGGTTTTCAACTTATGATTTGTCAAGCATATGCATCATAATTGTTCTTGCATTAACTTTAACCATTCAAGATGCTTATGATGGGGGCAATGAGAGCTCAAAGCTGGTAAGTACCATAATTTTTGAAGGTTATAAAACTTGCAATCACTGCTTCCCTCTGCGAAGGGCCTTTCTTCTACTTTTATGTTGAGTCACCACCTTCTATCTTTATGCACCATAAGAGAGCATAGTTGTCATTCTTAGTGTGATATGCATTGTCCCAAAGTTCATTGATTGATTCATATTGTTGGTTTCAGTTGTTCTTAAATTATTTGTATCTAGTCGCCCTCTTAAACTTGAAGGTGTCCTATGCATTTATGTTTTGCTCTCTTTGAAGGACAAGCTGAAAAACATGTGTATGTTTTTTCTTATGATTTGAACACACGTTTGACTTTCATTGTTTCATTTTCATGATCTTTTGTTTGTGTTCATTTGCATGTTTACAACATGGTTGCTAAGTTTTTATTGTCAAGATTATATCTTCATGCCCATGTTTTAAGTTCTTATGATCCCAGCTCACAAATGCTTACATACATGATCAAGATTGTGTAGGTGCATGTCACCTCAAAAATTATTCTTTTGTTATCACTTACCTACTCGAGGACGAGCAGGAGTTAAGCTTGGGGATGCTTGATACGTCTCCAACGTATCTATAATTTTTGATGCTCCATGCTTGTTTTTACACCATTTGCCTATTGTTTCGTTGCACTTCGTGGCACTTTTATGCATTTTCCGAACCTAACCTATTAACGAGTTGTCACAGTGCCCGTTCCCTGTTTTCTGCTGTTTTTGTGTTTCAGAGTGATACACAGGAAATATTCTCGGAATTGGACGAAATAAGTTCCTGAAGTCTTATTTTACCTGGAAGCTTCCAGAGATCCGAAGGAGAGTAGGAGGGGGGCCACCAGGGCCCCACACGCCAGGGCGGCGCGGCCAGGGCCCTGGCCGCGCGAGCCTGGCGTGAGGGCGCCTGGCTCCTCCTCTGACATCGCCCCTTCGCCTATAAAGACCCCCCGACAGAAAAAACCTAAGTACCCGATCACTTTTCCAGAACGCATCGCAATCCGCCGCCGCCGTCGACCCGAAGATCGGGAGGGTCCAGAAGCTCTTCCCGGCACCCTGCCGGAGAGGGGAATCGCCACCGGAGTTCTTCTTCATCGCCATGCTTGCCTCCGGAGCGATGAGTGAGTAGTCTACCTTGGACTATGGGTCCATAGCAGTAGCTAGATGGTTGTCTCCTCCACCATGTGCTTCATGTTTAGATCTCATGAGCTGCCCTACATGATTGAGATCACCGTTATGTAATTCTACATGTTTGGTTTGTTGGGATCCGATGAATATTGGTGTTTATGATTGAGTTGTTGTACTGAATATTATCTTTTGTTATCTCTATGTTGTTTATGATCTTGCATGCTCTCCGTTGTTAGTAGCTATCTTGGCCGAGTAGTTGCTAGTGACTCCAAGAGGGGGTATTTATGCTCGATAGTGGGTTCATGCCTCTATTTAACCTGGGGGAGTGACAGAAACCACTAAGGTTGTAGATGTGCTGTTGCTACTAGGGAGAAAACAACATTCATATGCTCAAGGGCATATGCTTTGTTTACATTACACGCTTTGCTTAATGCAATTATCTGTTGTTCGCAACTTAATACTCATGGGGTGTTCAGATTGATATCCCCGGGAGTGGATTATTAGTCATAGATGCAGTTGGATGGCGGTCTATGTATTTTTTTGTAATGCCCAGAGTAAATCTCATAGTGATCTTCTTGACATATCACGTTTATCTCTATTCTATCAATTGCCCAACTGTAATTTGTTTACCCAGCATGTGTTATTTAACTTATGGAGAGACACCACTAGTGAACTGTGGATCCCGGTCCTATTTCCATCATATTGCTATCACCTGTTTACTTTACTCGCACTGTTTACTTTACTCGCATACCTTTACTGTTTTCCACTAGATACACTCATAACCTTTGTTTCAAGCAAACCGGTGAGATTGACAACCTCATCGTAAGTTGGGAGCAAAGTACTTGGCTGTGTGTGTGCAGGTTCCGCGTTGCAGCTAGCAAGCAAAGCTTTGACGAGGCGCCATATATAAATTGTCCGAAGCTGTCGCAAGCTAGCAAGCATCACCTTCAGTCGTTTGTCTCTCCTCTCCAAGAACGATAAACCTTGGTTTCTTAACTGAGGGAAAACCAGCTGCTATACTCATCACACCTTCCTCTTGGGGTTCCCAACGGGCTGGTCATTCACCACGCATCATAGGACAATAGATGTTGTGCAAATTCTCTTGGTTAGTACGCACAACTATTTTTGGAGCACATACCTACACACATCGGAATTAGAGTTAAGTCCCAGTGTTATTTGTATCTTATTATATGATCAATCTTATTCATGGAACACCCCGCTATCACCTCATGCCTATGTTTTAGCCACTGAAAGTTTCTTGTTCACTATTTCTGGTGAAAACTGGAAAACCATTACAACTGTTACTATTTTAGTTTCCTTGTTTGAATTATATCATTGCCACTACTGTTTCTTTGTTGAGTTTATTGATATACATGTGTGATTGAGAGTGACGCTTCAATTGCTAAAGTCTTATTGGTATTCTTGTGTTCCCCTTGAGTCGAACTATAAATTTGGGTAATACTTCCCATCGAAGATTTCAACGATCCCTTATACTTGTGGGCATCACCAAAGCATAATCATCCAATCGTCATCCTCAAGACCAACCGAATTGGAAAAATAAGATAATTGAATAGATCTATCCTTTTTTTCTTAAAATGGAGGATGAGACCTCTATCTCTGCATCGAAGAGATGCATACATCTTCTTCATTAATCTATTACTCCTCCGTTCCTTAATATAAGGTGTATAGTTTTCTTGCATGGATATTAACGCGTAGGCTAAAATGGCAAATTTTGATACTTTTAGACGTTCATACATGTAGGTGATCGATGTGAGAATAGAAGAAAAATAAGGAAATCTGGTTATCTTATCTCTCCTAATTAGATTGACTCCTAAATTGTGTAAAAGACCCCAAAATCTCGCCATACACCTTATATTCTGTAATTTTTCACAGAAAACTATACATCTTATATCAAGGAACGGAGTGAGTATTAATTTATTCAACAAAGACAGACAAAGAACATACATCAAAACCCGAAGCTTGCATACAACACCTACATACGTGACAATGGTTGAAGATCATGTTCACAAAGCCTTATGCCTGGAAAACAACGAAATACCTCCACCAGTTAGGAACCCAAAACATATTGCATACCAAGAGATGCCCTCTAGGCGAAAGAAGAGCGCTCATCAAGTTTAGCAGACCCTTAGCGAGCACCTTATATTTTTTCGATAAAATGAATATATTAATATCGGGATATACCAATTACATCCAGCCTCTTCAACAACGCAGGATGAACACAACAAAAAAAAAACTAAGAAAATAAAAGACCCGCTATAGTATTCCAGCCCTAGCAGCAACAATACATCCACCACCAAGACAAAACCTAAACTCCAGGGTCTCCAAAAGCGACACCTCCAAGAAGGAAATAGTGCACAAGCGCCGTTGTTGCCCCATCAAAGATTTTAGGTTTTCACCCTAAAATGCCTTCAACAAGGCCATTGCCAGGCACAACCAATTAAGGCTGGATCTTAGATTTTCATCCTGAAAAGTAAGACTTTGAACTTCACCTGCGTTGCCGCCCTCACTTCCATACAGCTGCTGCAAAACCCGGAACACCAAGCAAGTCCCTCAATAGTGCAGAGACTCGAACATCCATTTCAAGTCCTCCAATTCGTCCTTCATGATATTCTCCGCCTGTGACTTCATCATAGACCAAATGTCACCTGATGGCAACAAAGAACGAAGCTTCGTGCCGCACGACCGAATACCACCCGATCCAGCAAACTACATGCATAGGTGCACTGTTATATTTGCCGGCGGAGCCTTCCGGAACTCCCCACTCTAGCCAGATCAAGTAGGGCCGGCCTTAGGAAGGTCTCCGTATTTACACAAGAGAAACCCTAGGTCAGCCACGTTTAGTAGGCACATCCGTAGGCCCCCATGTCGCCGCCCGCCGATCGTCCTTATCGGCGGAAGACAAGGCCGCCATCGACCACACCTAGGCCTCCACCCCAGGTGTCCTCATGATGCGGAGCAAGGCCCACAGATCATCGCGCGACGCCACTAGCCGACAACAAGGTGTAGATCGGGATGGCCGCATCGCTGGACCCAAAGGGTCCCAGATCCAGTGCATCATCGCCACCTCCTGCCCTAGCCGCCTGCAGCGACGCCCCTTGACGTTCCTCGGCCGCCGCTGCCCGCCAACACCGCCTGAGATTGGAGATCAGGGTCCGCCGCTGCCTCCAGTATTCTGGCCAGCCGAGGAGATCCACCGCCGTCGCGCCGCTGGGGCATTGCTCGACAATGTTGCTGTCGGCGGCGGCGAAGGGAGGAGGATGCACGGGGAGAGTCTCGGAGGCCTGGAGGATACCGCCCGGTGCAGCCCGACAACGGCCACAAGGGGTCGGGATCGGAAGCAGTTTTTTAGATTATTCTTTCCGCGAGCATCTCATATACACGCTATAAGCCACCGTCGACATCAAACTGCCGAACAGCCTTTATAGTTAAGATCTGTATAAAGTTCGCAGGTCCTTCCGTTGACACTGCCATGGTGCCACTCGACGCCACAAGACACTGCACAATTTTGTTATAACAAGACACATTTGAATTCGTCTCTAGCAAGCTTTACTCACTACACACCGAGGATATCGTGGCAGGACGTGCACCAAAATTCTGTACCACGGCGCCGGAGGGTATCATCCAGGTTAACGTTGATGCTGCAATCTTTGCCTCTTCCTGCCGATCAGGTTTAGGAGTGGTTGCTCGTGATCATTTGGGGGGCTTTGTCTCGGCCTTTGCAGATAGTTCAGCAGAGGTTACTGATCCTGAACTCGCTGAAGCTCTCGCAGTCAGAGCTGCTCTTTCTTTCGCCAGGTTTGAAGGCTGGGATGGGATCATTATTGCGTCTGATTGCAAGTCGGTTGTGCAAAGAATAGAGACCAGAGGGATGGACCGTTCGCAGAGTGGTGCTGTGATCCAAGACATTAAATCTCTGGCTCATTCTTTTTAGTCTATCTCATTTAAACATGTGTATCGCGGGCAAAATGTTGCTGCGCATATTTTAGCTCGTTCTTCAGAGTTTGGTAGTGTGTCCGTGTGGCGTGGTGTGCCCCCGATGTGTATTCGGGAAACTATTTATACTGACGGTATGTTTTCGTGATTAATAAAGCACACACGTTCAAAAAAAAAAAAAATCTGTACCACGGCGAAGGAAAACCGAGCGAAAAGTCGCAAATCTCAGCGCATATACCATCGACGGCTCCAAAAACATACGGGTACAACCAACCGGTGGCCACTGGGAGGAGACGAGGCCGCGGTGGATATGGCCGCACTCGCCGCCCACCACCACCGTGTCTTCTCCTCCGCCTCCTCTGGTACTCCAGGGACTCGCCACCACCGCCGTTCCTCCTCGCTCCCCTTCCCGTCCTCCTCGTCGCCTCCTGCACATGGCCGCCCCAGAGGCGCCCGTGTTCTCCGGCACGCCTCGGCCGGTGGCAGCAGCGCAGCCCCGGCCGCAAGCTCGTCGTCGCTAGAGGAGCTGTCTCGAAGCTGCACCACATGGACATGGAGAGGGATGCGCGTGAACTACCTGGTCAGAGGGGAAGGCCCACCCGTGCTGCTCGTCCACGGCTTCGGCGCCTCCGTCGCGCACTGGCGCAGGTGAGCAAGAGCCGATCAAGCCCGAGCAGGGCCGGCCATTTTTGCGCTGCGTGGAAAACGGGCACTGCTCCTGTGTAATTTGCCGTGCACGCAGCGTGCTCGATCGATGAACTAGCGGAGGTTCTACAAATGTTAATGTTCACTGAACATTTCCTTTCAGGAACATCGGTGTGTTATCTGAATCCAACACCGTTTACGCGATCGACCTGCTCGGGTTTGGGGCGTCAGACAAGCCTGCCGGGTTCTCTTACACGATGGAAACGTGGGCTGAGGTCAGTCCTGGGGTTTGCTACTAGCGAACTGCAGATCATGGCGTATTAACTGAGCAATTTAGTCGTGAAGTTTTCCTAAGAAATTGGGTGTCGTTCTTGTGCCAAGCAGTTGATCCTGGAGTTCTTGGACGAGGTCGTCAAGAGGCCCACTGTGCTCGTTGGCAACTCTGTGGGAAGCCTTGCGTGTGTCATTGCTGCCTCAGGTTAGACACATCCTGCCCAGAAGTGTGCTAGCTCTTCTTACCGCGTTTTGTCATAGCTTACGGTTCTGGCATGAGTAGCTCTTATGATCTTCGTGTTGAAGATGGAGTGGTTGCTGAATTAAAGAAATTTACTTACTACTTTATCTATGTAGCTGTTTTTGAAGAATGATTTGCTGTTGGCAATTATTTGCTTTTATGATAGAGTAGTTGCAAGAGTACCTGCTTCCAAATCTTCAGATGGGGCCCTTTATAACCACACAGATGTTAACTTTTATCATTTCAATCCACTCGCTGCTCCAGAGGCAAGTTCAGAAACGGTGACATTGTTTGTCGATGCTGAAAAACAGATTCTACCAGAGATCTTGTACGGGGTCTTGTCCTACTGAACTGCTCAGGTGGGATGAACAACAAGGCAATAGTCGATGACTGGAGGATCAAGTTGCTCTTGCCTCTGCTTTGGCTGATTGATTTCCTGCTGAAACAGAGGAGCATAGCATCAGCACTATTCGGGCGTGTAAAAGAAAGGCATGTCTCACTACATTGTTTCAGTTACCCAGTCTAATCGATTGAAATGTTGATATGTACTCACTGTCTCACTTGTAAGCTGAAACAGGCAGAATCTCAAGGACATCTTACTGTCTGTCTATGGAAACAAAGACGCCGTGGATGATGAACTAGTCGAGGTAATATGCTTATGTATATCTTAAACCATCAGCTACTTCTCAAGTATAGTTTAGCAGAAATAAAATACAAACACTAGATTTCTTTCTTCGAGAATCCGACACATTTCAGATTTGTGAGTAGCAAACGAATAGCTGATGTTTCTTGTCAAATTCTTGTGCAGATCATAAGAGGACCAGCTGACACTGAAGGTGCTCTGGACGCGTTCGTTTCGACGGTGACAGGCCCGCCAGGCCCTAGCCCGATCGCACTGATGCCCGATATCAAAATTCCGGTTTTGGTTTTATGGGGAGACCAGGATCCTTTCACCCCGATCGACGGGCCCGTGGGGAAGTACTTCTCTGGACTCCCCTCCGAGCTTCCGAACGTGAGGCTTCACATGCTGGAGGGAGTCGGCCACTGCCCGCACGATGATCGGCCGGACCTCGTGCACGAGAAGCTGCTCCCTTGGTTGGCAGATCTCCCATCCACGGCCGAACCTGAGGTGGCGTTAACTTAACCTAATTATTAGTGGACTAACGAGAAGCCAATGAGATGTGTGTATATAAAAGAATCTGTCTTTCACTTGCCACCTTGAAAACGCTCCCGTTGAGCGAAATTCACCTCCAACCGTCGAACTTGTGGATGAGGTGCTATCTAGTCCTCACACTCTCAAATTGCTCCATTTTAGTACTCAAAACTCTAAAGGGTCTATTTACGGCCCTCTGGATGTTTCCCCGATATATCTAGAGTTAGAGATGAAGTGGAATACGGTTTCAAAGCACCGTAAGACATGTTTTTTTTTTGCCGCTGCACATTCACTAGCACAAAGTAGACATACAAAGTCGTATGTGGAGACGGTTTTAAGTGATACTTGCTAATAATGTCTTTTTTGCGACGGTTTCACAAACACCTCAAAAGTTTTTATTTAAAACCGTCTCTAACAATTGATTTTTTGGAGTTGGGTGTAATAAGGACTCGTCCGTGATCTCAGAGTCGGTCAAATATATGAACCACGTCCGCACCTCTGGACCAGCCAGATTTATACAGAGGTCTCTTAATACATCTTGGTCGATTTTACAAACCAATATCCTATAAAGGGCAGCACCGGCCAAATAATCAATTGGCTCTACTAAACAGGGGCTGTTCGAATTTTGTCTGATTTGTCTACATTTCCGCTTGTGTTATCTGTAGGTGCCAGGTCGTTCAGATATTACCAGAGCACTCAGGGGAAAAACCAGAGCATCTGGTTTTTTTCTCCGGTCACAAGATTGACCAAATATTCTAACTAAACAGGGAATTGTAGTTAAGTAGACTTTTAGTGTCGTGCAACGTGTAATATCAAAAGACATGACATACTAGTTGTCGACTTTGAAGCATGCTTAAAGGTGTCATATATCACTAGTAGAAAAAAGGGCTTCCGTTCGACCCCTTTAGTCCCTAAACAATTTGGTCCATGACTAATATGATCATTAATCTCGGTTCAAATAAAAATGTGGGCCAGTAAGCATTAGTCCCGATTCAAATGGAGGCTTTAGTCCCGGTTTGAGCCACCAATCGGGACTAAAGTAGGGTTTAGGGTTTGAGCCACCAACCGAGACTAAAGGTCCCTACCCTTTAGTCCCGGTTGGTGGCTCAAACCGGGACTAAAGCCTACCCTTTAATCCCATTTTTCCTCTCATTCCTAACACCCACACCCCCCGCGCAGAAAAAACATCTAAAACAAATAAACGAAAATGATAAAAACTTCATATTTCAAAATCCTTTGACATGCATGTACCTCACGCAACCAACTTTTATGGAAAATTTGAACTTTGATATTTTTTGCAAAAAAGGTTGTTCCAAATTAAAACGGCTATAACTTTTCGTACAGACTCGAAAAAAAACGTATAATATATGAAAAACTATCTACACAAAATTTTACATCCGATTTCAAAATTCCAAAGGGAAATATGAAAGCAGGAAGATTTTAGATTTTATCAGAAAAATGAGAAAAAATGATTTTTTTGGATTTTTTTATTTCTTTTGTTGTTTCTTCTACTTTTTGGTCATTTTGAAGTTTTTTTATTAATTTTAGAATTTTGGAATTTTTTAAGTTTTTTATTATTTTTTGAATATTTTGAGTTTAAAAATTAATAATTAAATTATGCATAAAGATTATTTGGAATTCATTGATGCTTATTATTATTTAATCATTGTTGCTTATTTTGTGAATTATTTGGAATTCAAAAAAGTAAATAAAATTATATGTTACCAAAGTGTATGGGTTAATAGAATTGATAGCATAGCATTATCAAAAAGTCGTGAGCTCAGTGTTGAAAGGTAGTAGGGAAGGAATGGAGAAGTTAAGCGTGCTAAGGGTAGAGTAGTGTGAGGATGGGTGACCGACCGGGAAGTGAGGACCACAAGTATGTAATTTGACATGAGAATAGAGGTGATTAGAGATTAAGTGCAGAGTGGAGAGTGAAAACTGTTAAACAATTCAAATATTCAAAAATATGGAAATTTAAAAAAATCCGAAAAAATTTTGGGCTTTTTTTCAATAATTCTACCAGAAATTTTATCGGACCCCTTTAGTCCCGATTGGAGACCAACCGGGACTAAATGGTCCTCCAGCTTTCTGCACATGACTCGGACCACGTGGAGGACCTTTAGTCCCGGTTTGTGAGCAACCGAAACTAAAGAGGAGGGACTTTAGTCCCGGTTGGACAACCGGGACTAAAGCCCCTTACCAACCGGGACTAAAGCCCTTTTTTCTACCAGTGTATCTACAAAAACTAGTAGTTGTCATACTCGTTCAAAGTGCATAGAGATGTAATCATGGAAATTTTGTGAAACAGAACTTGATAACTGATCCGATCATAAAACCCTCTCGGGAAGCAAATAAGTTACAGGTCTCTTGCTCCATGACAAGTCTACCTTTTCATCTTCAAACCATTCTGAAATGACTAGCATAACTGGTGGCCAGCACAACCATATTTTACCTAACGAGTGGATGTCTAACTCTGTCATAAAACCACTGCAAAACATCAGTGAATTTAATGAAAACTGAAAATTGTACTAGTGTTGCATATGCTATTAATACTAGTACTACATTTAACTAGAAAATGCACATACAAAAAATATGTCAAGTATGAATGAATTTGTTTTTGTTACGTGCACACTCAAGCTTGTCATCTCTTATGCATAGAGGATTGAACTTTCTCTGAAAGAGAGGTTACCTGTTATCTTTTATTTACTTTTATTTACTTGTTTGCTTTCTTGCAGTTTGCAATCAAAAACACCAAAGCTGTTATTGTTATTGTGCCAACTCATGAATCAATTTCTTCAGCTTCTCGTGGATTCGACAACCTTTTCATATCGAAAGGTACTACAATTAATCCTCTACACTTGTGGGATATCACTCGTGGGTAGCCAACGTCGTCTCCTCCCTCTCGATGATTATCAACCAGTATGAGCTGGACGACTTGGTTGTGGACTATGAGCAATTCGGCAACACGAACATGAACACGTTCGTGGAGTGCACCGTTCGCCTTATCACCTAGCTCAAGGCGTGGTTCCCCCAACATCACGACCTCCATCACGCCCTTCGAGGATGATGTGGTCGAGAAGTACTACTAGGCCCTATGGATGAAGTAATCGTGTTTGGTTCTTCTTTTTCAACCTGCTTCTACTATACAAAAGTTAAAAGCTAACCAAAAGAGTTTTTGTTCATAGCAGGTTTTAGGAAGCTAGGTTTCTTGTAGTGTATTTTCTATAATAACTGCCCACTTTTGCTGCATTGAGAATCAAAATTATGTGAAATTACCACCACTGCCACCCATAATACCCACTACTGCGAAAAGGCTTATAGTCGCGATGTCACTGGTAATGAAAAATGCAAGATAGTCACCGGTAATGGGTATAGATGACGGACCCAAAAAAATGTGTCACGTGTGGGTCACGATCTGGTTTCCATCGCACCTAACGATGACGTACGAAATAAAAATGCGTCGGTGGTAGTCCTGGGCTCGGGAAAAGGGTCATGGCAACGGTCGATTTGCACCCGTCATGGGTTTAGGGTACGACAGTGACATAAAGTTTAAACCGCGGGTCGCTGGTTCTTTCCTAAAATTAGTGACACAACTAATTAGGCAATCGTCGGAGCTTGCAGACATACATGTGATGAGGCTTGTGACGTTCGTATTATAGACATACCAAAGAGGTGCATACATCGGTTTGTGTCTGAGGATCGATTCACCTCGCGAGAAGAGAGATCTAGAGGACTTCTCCGATGATGATGAAGAATATATAAGTTTATTAGTTAGATTTATGTTTAAACTTCCATTCATATTCTGTTATTTTATTTCATAATTATCTTATTGAAGTTCTAGATAACTTTTATCCATATATGCATGTATAATTATTATTTTTGTTAATAATAGTCCATACCGATCTCACTACGATCAACTAAAATTGATACCATATAGATGATCTGGGACATCGAGACCAATACCAATAACAACAAGAGAGTCCAAACAATTCAAAGTCTAAATAAATATGGAAGTTTCTAAAGCAAAGGTACATACATAGGGAAAATTCGGTTTGGCTCCCGGTGCAGATACACCCGGTAAATGGACCAACCGTTGAATGTCGCGTAAGCTGCAACTGGGTTCGAATCGCCGGTCCAGTCCCGTCCCATTCGCTCCGCCCCGCACCTTCCAGATCCCATCACGCGGAGCTCGAGCCCATGGGCCATGGCATTCTTGGATTCTCCCCTCCTCCTCCTCAACACCCCGACCCTATGGGCATCTCCAGTGGGCCGACCTATTTTGATGTCCAAATTGGTCCGAATTTATCTGTTTGGGTCGGCCCGCGGACACACTTTAAGTCGTTGTCCGTTTAGGTAGAGTACTGATACGTCTCAAACGTATCTATAATTTTTGATGCTCCATGCTTGTTCTTACACCATTTGCTTTGTGTTTTGTTACACTTCGTGGCGTTTTTATGCATTTTCTGGAACTAACCTATTAACAAGATGCCACAGTGCCAGTTCCCTGTTTTCTGCTGTTTTTATGTTTCAGAAAAGTTACACAGGAAATATTCTCGGAATTGGACGAAACAAAAGCTGAACCTACTATTTTTACCGAAGCTTCGCGAAGACCGAAGATGAGACGGAGGGGGGCCAGGGGCCAGCCACACCACAGGGGGGCGTGGCCCAGCCCCTAGCCAGCCCACCCATGGTGAGGGCGCCTGGTCCACCTCCTGACGATGCCCCTTCGCCTATAAAGTCCCCTCGACGGGAAAAACCTAGGGGACGGATCTCTTTTCCACGAAACATACTGCAAACCGCCGCCGTCGTCGTGGCGAGATCGGGAGGATCCAGGAGCTCTTCTCGGCACCCTACCGGAGGCCTTCTACACCACCATGGTCGCCTCCGGAGTGATGTGTGAGTAGTCTACCTTGGACTATGGGTCCATAGCAGTAGTGAAAGGATCGTATGAGCGACTAGAGGGGGGGGGTGAATAGGAGCTACCCAAATTTTTACTTCTTTTCAAGTTAAGGCTAGACAAGAAGGTAAATTCTCTAGATGTGCTACTAAGTGAATTTACCTAGAGTGACAAGCAAGCTAGCAATAACAATATAAGTAAAGGTACGAGTAAAGGATAGAGGTAACCGCAATGGAGACACGAAGACACAAGGATGTATTCCCGTAGTTCCTTCCTTGTTACAGGAAGTACGTCTACGTTGGAGGGGTGTGGTGCCACAAAGGCCACCAACGCCACAAAGGCTCACCCTATTCTCCGGTGAACAAGCCACAAAGGCGAGTTCACGCTCCACTAAGCGATGCCCTTGAAGGCGGCACGACACCTTTACACAAAGTATTGGGGCAAGCTCCACAACTCAATTGGAGGCTCCCAATAGGCCCACCAAGCTCTTACACACAAAGTTAAGCTTGGAGGATGGCTCCTTCCGGCTTGGAATCCGATGAACACACAAGTTACAAGCCCCTCAACAAAGAGAGGGGGGAAATCAAATCGCCTTGGTGGAAGTGTAGATCTAGGTCTTCTCCCTCAAATCCCAAAAGGGCTTTGAGTTCTATTGGCTAGGGAGAGAGATCTAGAGCTTTGAAGCTTTGGAACAATGGAGGTGAGAGAGTGTGAGCCGCAGCCTTGACTTGAGGTGGAAGAAGGCTTTATATAGTCCAAGACAAGGACTAGCCGTTGCTGTCCTTTTAGGCCGGAGTCTCCGGGGTCCAGAGCCCGGAGTCTCCGGGGTTAGTCGCCAAGGCCGGAGTCTCCGGGCCGGAGACAAGCTTCTGCCAAAGCTTCCGCCTAGAGTCTCCGCCCCCATATCTGGGGCGAGCGACACCCGACGAAAAACGACCCCGGAGGCTTGGGCCGGAGTCTCCGGACCCTGACCAAAGATTTCGGCGTGTGAACACCGGAGTCTCCGGGCAGGAGACTCGGAGTCTCCGGCGCTGAAAAGCCAGCAACAAGTAATCTTCAGATTTCCACCTACAATGAAGATTAGACTGAGACAAAAGGTTAGATACCTGAGTATTGACAACAAACACCCAAAAATGCATTTTGCTAGAAAGTGCTCTTTCAAGTAGCTAGATGGTTTTCTTCTCCATCATGCGCTTCATGTTTAGATCTTGTGAGCTGCCCTACAAGATCAAGATCATCTTTATATAATCATACATGTTGTGTTTGTTGGGATCCGATGAGTATTGGTACTATGTTAAGTTGATGTGCTGAATTATATCTTATGTTATCTCTATGTTGTTTATGATCTTACATGCTTTCCGTTGCTAGTATCTATCTTAGCCGAGTAGATGCTAGTAACTCCAAGAGGGAATATTTATGCTCGATAGTTGGGTTAATGCCTCTATTTAATCTGGGGGAGTGACAAAAACCTCTAAGGTTGTAGATGTGTTGTTGCCACTAGGGAGAAAACTACATTCTTGTGTCCAAGAACATTTGCTTTGTTTACATTACGCACTTTGCTTAATGCAATTATCTGTTGTTCTCAACTTAATACTCAAGGGGTCCTCGGACGATTCCCCACGAGTGGATTATTAGTCATAGATGCAGTTGGATGACGGTCTATGTATTTTGTCATAATGCCCAGAGTAAGCCTCATAGTGATCCTCGTGATGTATGTACATTATCTTTACTCTATCAATTGCCCAACTGTAATTTGTTTACCCAGCATGCTTTATTTATCTTATGGAGAGACACCACTAGTGAACTGTGGACCCCGGTCCAATTTCCTTTACATAGCTTTACCGTTTTACTATCACTCGCTCTGTTTACTTTCTTGCATACTATTATCCAATTACCACTCGATACGCTCAATCCTTTGTTTACAGCAAACCGGTGAGATTGACAACCTCATCGTAAGTTGGGAGCAAAGTACTTGTTTGTGTTGTGCAGGTTTCACGTTGCTGCTGGGGGAAGACATGCCGTCAACAAGTTTCCTGGCGCCATTGTCCGGAGTGTCACGAAGCTAGCAAGCATCACCTTCTGAAGTTTGGCTTTCTCCTACTGGTCGATTAAACCTTGGTTTCACAACTGAGGGAAGACTTTCTACTGTGCTCATCATACCTTCCTCTTGGGGTTCCCAACAGGCTGTACTTACAAGCCATCAGGTACTACCCCCAGGGGCAAATAAATGGGTCTGCACGTGTCCACCCCGGACCCCACCTATCATAGTGATACTCCTTCAAGCAAGAGCCTGTGAATCACGCCAGAGCGCATCGATGAACGCGAGCTCGCCCAGGGAAGCCGCCGCTCATATGGCAGCCACTTTTCCTCTTTGCTCTCTCTCAAAAATCCCAAGGGCGGCGGTGGTGGCATTGGTGGTCCCGCTCGGCGGTGGTGGTGTTGGTGGTCGCGCCCGACGGAGCTCCTGCCGGTGACAGCGGCTCGAGGCGGACTTCCCCTCCTTTTCTTTTTTCCTTCTCATTCTTCTTCCGATGCGAGCTCGCCGACGGAGCTCCTCGTCTCCTCGCAACCACGTGCACACAGACACGAGGCGCATGTGCTGACCGGCGAGGCGAGCAAAGAGGAACATGGTGGCGCTAGCAGGCGAGGCCACTGATGGCGCTGTGATGATGATGCTAGGAAACTTGATTGCGTTTGTTGATGAAGTAAAATAACCGGCCAGTTGGAAACCCCAAGAGAAGGTTTGATGAATATAGCAGCAAGTTTTCCCTCAGTTATGAAACCAAGGTTATCAATCCAGTAGGAAAAAGACAATACTCCAGAAGGTGATGCCCACTAGCTGCGTGACACTCCAACAAGGGCGCCGTTAACGATTTCTTGTTAGCGCGTCTTCAACTAGTAGCAACGTGGAACCTGCACACAACACAACCAAATACTTTGTTCCCAACTTACGATGAGGTTGTCAATCTCACCGGTTTGCTTGAGACAAAGGGTATGAGCGTATCGAGTGGAAAGTGATAGTAGTATGCGAGTAAAATAAACAGTGCGAGTAAAGTAAACAAGTGATAGCAATATATGGAAATAGGACCGGGGTCCACAGTTCACTAGTGGTGTCTCTCCATAAGATAAAATAACACATGCTGGGTAAACAAATTACAGTTGGGTAATTGATAGAATAAAGATAACGTGCATATGTCGAGAGGATCACTATGAGATTTACTCTGGGCATTACAACAAGATACATAGACCGCCATCCAACTGCATCTATGACTAATAATCCACTTGTGGTGAATCAATCCAAGAACTCTACAAGTATTAAGTTGCGAACAACAGATAACTGTATTAAGCAAAGTGTGTAATATAAACAAAGCATATGCCCTTGAGCATATGAATGTTGTTTTCTCCCTAGTGGCAACAGCACATCTACAACCTTAGAGGTTTCTGTAACTCCCCGAGATTAAATAGAGGCATGAACCCAACTATCGAGCATAAATACCCCCTCTTGGAGTCACTAGCAACTACTCGGCCAAGATAGCTACTAACAACGGAGAGCATGCAAGATCATAAACAACATAGAGATAATATAAGATAATATTAAGCTCATCAACTCAATCATAACACGAATATTCATCGGATCCCAACAAACACAATATGTAGAATTACATAACGGTAGTCTCGATCATGTAAGGCAGCTCACGAGATCTAAACATGAAGCACATGGTGGAGAAGACAACCAACTAGCTACTGCTATGGACCCACAGTCCAAGGTAGACTACTCACTCATCGCGCCAGAGGCAAGCATGGCGATGAAGAAGACCTCAAGTGGCGATTTCCCTCTCCGGCAGGGTGCCAGGAAGAGCTTCTGGACCCTCCCGATCTCGGGTCGACAACGGTGACGGATCGCGATGTGTTTCTAGAAAAGTGATCGGGTATTTAGATTTTTTCCGTTGGGGGGTCTTTATAGGCGAAGGGGCATCGTCAGAAGTGGACCAGGGGGGCCTCACCACAGGTGGGCGCGGGCCAGGGGCAGGCCTCGCCCCCTGGTGGTGTGGCCGCCCTGTGGCCGTTCTCCATCACCTCTTCGGTTCTCTGGAAGCTTTGGTAAATTTCCAGATGTTCGACTTTTGTTTCGTCCAATTCCGAGAATATTTCCTGTGTAACTTTTCTGAAACACAAAAATAGCAGAAAACAGGGAACTGACACTGTGGCATCTCGTTAATAGGTTAGTTCCGGAAAATGCATAAAAATGCCACGAAGTGCAACGAAACACTAAGAAAATGGTGTAAAAACAAGCATGGTGCATCAAAAATTATAGATACGTTTGAGACGTATCAGCATCCCCAAGCTTAACTCCTGCTCGTCCTCGAGTAGGTAAGTGATAACAAAAGAAATAATTTTTGAGGTGACATGCACCTATATAATCTTGATAGAAGAAACTTAGCAACCATGTTATAACATGAAAAAGAACACAAATAAAAGATCATGGAAATGAAACAATGAAAGTCAAACATGTGTTCAAATCATATAGAAAAACATACAAATGGTTTTCAGCTTGTCCTTCATGAGAGAGCAAAACATAAATGCATAGGACACCTTCAAGTTTAAGAGGGCAACTAGATACAAGTAATTTGAGAACAAGTGAAACCAACATCATGAATCAATCAATGAAAACTTTGGGATAATGCACATTATACTCAGAATGACAACTATGCTCTCTTAGACGGTGCATAAAGGTAGAAGGTGGTGACTCAACATAAAAAATAAAAGAAAGGCCCTTCGCGGAGGGAAGTAGTGATTAAACATGTGCTAGAGTTTTTCATTTGTAAAACAGATATAAAAAATTGGGTTTTGAGAGGTGGTTGTTTCATGTCAACGACTGGCAATGGGGTCTTACTATCTTCCATAATAAACAAGTGAGAGCGGTTCTGAGTTATTTGAAAATTTGGCACATTGGTGCTCTTTTATAAAGCTTTGGCACTCCTCCCCACCTTTTTTCCTTTCTCAAACCATGGCTAACGATTCCATCGGTGCCCACCAACATTCACAAACCATGGAGGAGTGCCTTTTTTTCTTTTTTAGAATTAGATTGCAATGGTCTGACCAGCTCTCATGCAAAATTAATGACGAGCAGATGAAGCTGCCTAGTCGAGGGGTACTTAATTTAATATGGAAGATAGCAATTCTGACCACTACATCCCCATGAGCTAAAACAGTGGCACAAAACGAGGAGTAGTTGAAAGTTTTAAAAGGTAGCACATGAAAATTTACTTGGAATGGCTTACAAATACCATGCATAGGAATTTATAGTGAACACAATGGCAAACTTGGTTTTTAGGAGTTGGATGCACGAGTAGAGCTCATACTCAGTACAAAATGAGGGCTAGCAAAAGACTGGGAGCGACCAACTAAGAGAGCAATAACGGCCATAATCATGCATAGCGACAAAGCGACATTAAAAGAAGCATAAGATGGCATCAAAAGTCAAAAACTAAATGATCATAGAGGCTTATGGCGACTTTATATGAGTCTAACATGTGTGAGCATGCGCCAAGTCAACCCAAATAAAGCATCAAAGGAGAAAACCAATATAATGCTTCCAAATAATTAAAACAACGCATGATTTTTTCAAAGGCTCATTAAGAAATCTCAGTCATTTGAGACAAGTCATGCTACAGAAAAATCACTAAGCATACTATCCAAAAGACATCAAGCACGACATGCAAAAGCCTATGCCGCAGTCTACACAAGCTCCTTCTTGTACCACTTTTTTGCATAAAGCTTTTTCTCTTTTTCAACACCATTCAAACTTTTTTGAAACAACTCTCTTGATGAAAACCAACATGGACCAGAGGTCAAAATGCACCTTGATGAAAAGATATAACAAGGTCTCAACACAAATCAAGGCAAAAATTGAAAGCTAAACGCAGTTCTAGAAAAAGAGAACACTCGTTGAAACGATAAGAGTGAAAAACGGAGTATTCTTGGCAAATGAAAAGCAAGGCAACTTCTTCAAAAGGAATTTGTTAGGGTCCAACCATTTATTGCAGCAAACAAAACTTAACAAAATGAAAACTAAAAACAACTGACGCTCCAAGAAAAACGCATAACGCATGAAGAATAAAAATATAGTGTGTTGAAAGGTGACCTGATTTTTGCCGATGAAGAAGGGGTGCCTCGGGGGCATCCCCAAGCATTGATGCTTGTACCTCTTGGATATTTCTTGGGGTGACATGGGCATCCCCAAGCTTGAGCTTTTGTCCATTCTTCAACTCATCTCATCATTCTCCAATCCCTACACTTGAAAACTTCATTCATACAAAACTAAACACAATTCTATTAGCAACATTAGTGTAAGCATAACATTGAATCAACCCTTTTTGCTTCAGGTTTCAACTCAAAACCATGACATATAAAGCATATACTACTGTAGCAACTTCCCCAAAAGTTCCGTGATCAAAAGAACTCAAAAAGAAAGCGATAAAGCGGCAAACACAAATATTGGCAGAAATCTGTCAAAACAGAACAGCTGACAAAGGTCGATTTTTAAGAGGGTTTTGTGTTGCTCAAATCAAAAAGTGTTCAACTAATGAAAGTTTGGATATAACCTAGGGCATATTCACAAGAAATCGCAGGTCCAAAAGAAATTCCGAGAATTTTCATGAATTTTTACGGTGCAACACCGAAAAAACATCCCCAAATCTTACCTCACTCAAACTAGAGGCTTCTCTTGGCACAAAAATGAAACAAAAAGGATAAGGAGTGGTTATTACAGTAGTAATAACTTCCAAGACTCAAATAAAAGAAAAATTACTGAAAGTAAAAACATTGGGTTATCTCCCAAGAGTGCTTTTCTTTAACGCCTTTGAGCTAGGCGCAGAAAGTGCGAATCAAGTAATATCAAGTGATGAAGCATCAAGCTCATAATTTGCTCTAAGAATAGAGTCAAAAAACAATTTCTTTCTCTTTCTAGGGAAGTGTTCCATACCTTTCTTGAGTGGGAATTGATATTTGATGGTGCCTTCCCTCATATCAATGATGGCACCTACAGTTCGAAGAAAATGTCTTTCCAAAATAATAGGACATGAAGCATTGCATTCAACATCCATGACAAGAAAATCAACGGGAACAAGGTTATTGTTAACCATAATAAGAACATCATTAATACTTCCCAAAGGTTTCTTCTTAGCAACATCAGCAATAGGAACATCATAATAATACTTTTCAAGCGGTGGTAAATCAAGCATATCATAAATTTTTCTAGGCATGATAGAAATACTAGCACCTAGATCACATAAAGCATGGCAATCAAAACCATTAACATGCATATCAATGATGGGTTCCCAACCATCTTCTAACTTCTTGGGAATAGAAGCTTTTTGCTTCAACTTTTCATCCCAAATTTTCATGAGAGCATTGATAATATGCTTAGTAAAAGCAACATTTAAAGAACTAGCATTGGGAGTTAAAGCAATCTTTTGCAAGAACAAAATAACTTCAGATATATTGCAGCCATCAACATAAAAATCATTAAAGGAAATAGAGCTATCATCTCCTACACTCCGAAAAATTTTAGCACTCTTTTGAGAAAAAGTTTTAGCAGTTTTAGGCTTTTTAACACTAGGAGTAGGAGTTTTCTCTACACCAATCAAAGTAAGAGGATTGCTAGCATTAGGAATAATATCATTAGAGGTAGTAATGGTACATACCTTCATCTTTCTAGCCATATCATCTTCTCTTTCCCACCTGGCATGGAATTCTGCTAGCATCCTATCATTTTCATCAATTCTAACTTGGATAGCATTAGCAGTGGCAAAAGGATTGTTCTCTTTCACACCATTAGGCAACACTTTTAATTTCAGAAGTTCAACATCATGAGCAAGGCTATCAACTTTAGAAGCAAGAATATCAATTTTGCCTAACTTTTCCTCAACAGACTTGTTAAAAGCATTTTGCTTACCAATGAAGTCCTTGAGCATAACCTCAAGCTCGGAGGGCGCGGACCTAGTGTTGTTGGAGGAATTACCATAAGAGTTACCATAACCATTACCATTGGTAGAATGATACGACCTATAATTGTTACTAGCAAAATTGTTCCTATAAGCATTGTTGTTAAAATTATTATTTCTAATGAAGTTTACATCAACATGCCCTTCTTGAGCAACCAGAGAGGCCAAAGGAATATTATTAGGATCTACATGAGTCCTATCATTAGAAAGCATAAGCATAATAGCATCAATCTTATCACTCAAGGAAGAGGTTTCCTCAACAGAATTTACCTTCTTACCTTGTGGAGCTCTCTCGGTGTGCCATTCAGAGTAATTTACCATCATATTGTTGAGAAGCTTAGTTGCGACGCCTAAGGTAAGGGACATAAAAGTGCCTCCAGTAGCTGAATCCAATAGGTTCCTTGAAGAAAAATTCAGTCATGCATAAAAAGTTTGGACAATCATCCAAGTAGTCAGTCCATGAGTGGGACAATTCTTTATCATAGATTTCATTCTTTCCTAAGCTTGAGCAACATGTTCATTACCAAACTGAGTAAACTTCATAATATTGATACGCAAAGCTATAATCTTAGCAGGAGGATAGTATCTACCAATAAAAGCATCCTTACACTTAGCTCATGAATCAATACTATTTTTAGGCAAAGACAGCAACCAATTCTTAGCTTTTCCTCTCAAAGAAAAAGGAAACAACTTAAGCTTAATAATATCACTTTCTACATCCTTATATTTCTACATCTCACATAGCTCAACAAAATTGTTGAGATGAGCTGCAGCATCATCAGTACTAGCACCAGAAAATTGCTCTTTCATAACAAGGTTCAACAAAGCAGGCTTAATCTCATAAAAATTTGCAGCAGGAGCAGGTGGCGCAATAGGAGTGCAGATAAAATCACTATTATTCGTGCTAGTAAAATCACACAACTTGGTGTTCTCATGAGTAGCCATTCTAGCAAAGCTAAAAGCAGACAAGTAAAAACAACTATAAAGGATACTAATTTTTTTGTGCTTTTGATAAAACGAAACAAGTAAAGCAAAACTTAAAACAAAGTAAAGGATGTGCGTGTGAAACTCCCCTTGCAGAAGTCTTCTTTTTCCCCGGCAACGGCGCTGGAAAACTTGTTGATGGCGTGGTGATGATGATGCTAGGAAACTTGATTGCGTTTGTTGATGAAGTAAAATAATCGGCCAGTTGGAAACCCCAAGAGAAGGTTTGATGAATATAGCAGCAAGTTTTCCCTCAGTTATGAAACCAAGGTTATCAATCCAGTAGGAAAAAGACAATACTCCAGAAGGTGATGCCCACTAGCCGCGTGACACTCCAACAAGGGCGCCGTTAACGATTTCTTGTTAGCGCGTCTTCAACTAGTAGCAACGTGGAACCTGCACACAACACAACCAAATACTTTGTTCCCAACTTACGATGAGGTTGTCAATCTCACCGGTTTGCTTGAAACAAAGGGTATGAACGTATCGAGTGGAAAGTGATAGTAGTATGCGAGTAAAATAAACAGTGCGAGTAAAGTAAACAGGTGATAGCAATATATGGAAATAGGACCGGGGTCCACAGTTCACTAGTGGTGTCTCTCCATAAGATAAAATAACACATGCTGGGTAAACAAATTACAGTTGGGCAATTGATAGAATAAAGATAACGTGCATATATCGAGAGTATCACTATGAGATTTACTCTGGGCATTACAACAAGATACATAGACCGCCATCCAACTGCATCTATGACTAATAATCCACTTGCGGCGAATCAATCTGAGAACTCCACAAGTATTAAGTTGCGAACAACAGATAACTGCATTAAGCAAATTGTGTAATGTAAATAAAGCATATGCCCTTGAGCATATGAATGTTATTTTCTCCCTAGTGGCAACAGCACATCTACAATCTTAGAGGTTTCTGTCACTCCCCCAGATTAAATAGAGGCATGAACCCAACTATCGAGCATAAATACCCACTCTTGGAGTCACTAGCAACTACTCAGCCAAGATAGCTACTAACAACGGAGAGCATGCAAGATAATAAACAACATAGAGATAACATAAGATAATATTCAGCACATCAACTCAATCATAACACCAATATTCATCGGATCCCAACAAACACAACATGTAGAATTACATAACGGTAGTCTCGATCATGTAAGGCAGCTCACGAGATCTAAACATGAAGCACATGGTGGAGAAGACAACCAACTAGCTACTGCTATGGACCCATTGTCCAAGGTAGACTACTCACTCATCGCGCCGGAGGCAAGCATGGCGATGAAGAAGACCTCCGGTGGTAATTCCCCTCTCCGGCAGGGTACCGGGAAGAGCTTCTAGACCCTCCCGATCTCGGATCGACGACGGCGGCGGATCGCGATGTGTTTTTGGAAAAGTGATCGGGTATTTAGGTTTTTCCCGTCGGGGGGTCTTTATAGGCGAAGGGGCGGCGTCAGAAGTGGACCAGGGGGCCCTCACCACAGGTGGGCGCGGGCCAGGGGCAGGCCGCGCTCCCTGGTGGTGTGGCCGCCCTGTGGCCCTTCTCCGTCTCCTCTTCGGTTCTCTGAAAGCTTCGGTAAATTTCTGGATGTTCGGCTTTTGTTTCATCCAATTCCGAGAATATTTCATGTGTAACTTTTCTGAAACACAAAAACAGCAGAAAACAGGGAACTGGCACTATGGCATCTCGTTAATAGGTTAGTTCTGGAAAATGCATAAAAATGCCACGAAGTGCAACGAAACACTAAGCAAATGGTGTAAAAACAAGCATGGAGCATAAAAAATTATAGATATGTTTGAGACGTATCAGCCACCGATACTACTCCTACCTACAACCACCGATCTGAACTTGAGCCATGCGTCCGTTGCAACCTGCGTGCTCTGCGAGGAGTGAGGAGGGGCGGGTGGGCGGCGCCGGGAAGGGAAGGAGGAGGGGCGGGTGGGCAGTGGCACCGAGGAAGGAGAGGAGGAGGGGCGGGCGGGCGGCGCCTGGGGAGTGAGGTCGCCGGCGGCGTCTGGGGAGTGAGGTCGCCGGCGGCGGGGGATTGGGCATCGAGCATGTCAGGGCCATTCGAGAAAAAAAACGATCAGAGGCTGACAGGTGGGTCGGGAAGGCTCTAGGCCGGACGCGCGGACGCTGGGTGCGTGTCCGTGTGTGTCCGGAACGACCCAAACCTGCCCCAAATTTGATGGACAAATAGGTCTGTCCGACCCAAAACACGGACAAAAATCAAAATGAGCCTCCCCGTTCGCCTCATGTTTGGCCCACCCGCTTTTCTCCACGACACCGCGGATTGGGGAAAATATCCTATGATCCCACCCATCTCATGCTCCCATGCTACCATTTCAAAAAACTTCAAACTGTAAGTAACAAAAAATGTTGAAAAAAATTTGTAGGTGTTGAGAAGATATATCTTTACCATTTATACAATTTTCAAAACCAAATCTGAAATGCGTAAAGAGAAACAAAAAAGATAAACTTCTATGTGAATAGTGCCACTTTCTCATTTTGTCCTTTTGTGGTACTATTCATGTTCATTTTATTTTATTTCTCTTAGTGTATTTCGAATTTGGTTCTCAAACTTCTAGGAACTGTAAAGACATATCTTGTGAACATACACAATTTTGTTCCAAATTTTTTTACCACTTAAATTTTGAGATTCTAAAATTGGTATCATAATAACATTTTAGGTATAGGATCACTTGATATCTACCCACGGATTGGACTGGGTGCCCCGCGGATCTTTTCTCTATCCAGATCACTAGATGTGCCCGCATCCATAGTTTTCCTCAGTCTACGGCGGCTGGAGCGGACAGATCGGTCGTGTCCCATCAACTCTGGTGACCAGAGGCCGCGGATCCGACGAGGCAATCTTCTACAGCAGGCGGAGTTCATAGATGCGGTCTATCCCTCGACTTTAGCCATATTCTTGGCAAAATCAGATCCTTCAATGTTGATTCGAGTGCGTTTGCAGCCGGCCTAGATCCTGCCTGCATGTGGATTCTCGTTGTTCCTCTGCGTGCGGTTCTTGCTACTTCTCCTTTTTTTTTAGTTTGGTCTTCTTGTTCAATCTGTGACGAAGCAATTGATTTGGTGTTGCATGTTTGCAGCTTTTAGTAGATCCAGTAGCTAGATGGACCATTTTTTTATTGATAGGAAATTTATTCATGAATGATGAGTAAGGATGACAATGGGCAGGGTATGGACAGGGTAGAGCAATACAATACCTATACCCATATAGTTGATGGATATAAAATTCTATCCATATCCATGGGTATAAAGCTCTACCAATACCCATACCTGGTGGGTATCCATACCCATTGGGTACCTAACGGATAGATCAAATACTATACACGTTACTCACCTTTTTTACTTTCATTGATAAGTATATTTGGAGCTAGAACATGAGATTTTGGTCTCCTCGAGACAGTGGATTATGGCCAATGCTTAATTACTAGAGTAATTGAGGTGTGGGAGGTCGAGCTCCTTTGAACGCTATCGACCAATATGCTATTGGGATATTCTAGATCCCCAAGTTGGTATAATGGGTAGGTTATGAGTATACCGCGGGTGGAAAGCTATATCCGTGTCCTACCCATGACTAAATAAGTAGGGTATAGGTAGTACCTATGGGTATAAAAATATGCCCATACCATGTCCCTGCGGGTATGCCCGAACTATTTGTGTTTTAATAATTTCTTTTTGATTTTTTTGCTATAGTTGATCTGAATAAAGTGTGGCAAGATATGTCCAACATGTTTTGTTTTATAAAATAACATATACTGATGGAACACTGGAGATCATACAAAGGCCACCTTTTATGGACTATCGAGCCACCGAACTCGACCGTTAAATTCGTCGCAATGGACTCATACAAAGGCCAGAAATACATTGTTATCTGGGGACTGTACCTGCAGCAAAAAAAGGCCTTGGTACACATCTCAACACACCTTTTATTGGTACAGATTTTGAGAACATTTGAGCTCGGGAGCCAAATCGCTGCCCCCCATAGATAATAATTGTACCAAAATCGCTGCCCCCCATATATTATCAATGTACAAGAGGATATACGAAAGGTTTGTACTCATAACTATGTAGGATGCAGTTGCTTTCTCTCCTATTCTTGGATAGATGTTATATTTTATGAATACTTGGAATATAGGAATCTATCTGTTAAGTACTTGGTTTAACTCTTTAGAGTTTAGGTAAAGGTTCCTCTGAAGAAGAATATTTGGTTAAGGTTGCTAAGAGTAGTAATTGGCTTTGTAATAAAGTTTACTCCTAGTAAGATGTAGTTCTTGGATCTCACAACAATGATCAAAGGATGTGTAATTTCCCATGAGCGCGTCGCAACAGGAGATCCGGTGAGTCAGGGATGTGGAGCCGACGGCTATGTCAATGACGTGGAGAAATCAGGATGTATTTTTCTTGGGAAAAGATACTCTAAGGGTGTGTTTGGTAGCCTGTGGCATTTGGAATTCACTCTCCCACTTGAGATATCCCACCTCATACAAGCTAGCCTGAGATTTTGTGGGGTGTTTGTTAGCCTGTATGTGTTGAGAGATGCTGCCACTGATACTTTGTTTGGTAGCTTGTATGACTTGAGGAAAAGCAATCGGGTCCTGGGACCGTCCTGCTCGGCCTCTCGAGCCGCTGCCGGCGAGAATAGGGGCGGCTGCCGGCGAGAATAGGGGCGGCTGCCGGCGAGAATAGGGGCGGCCGCCGGTGAGAGGAGCCGCCACGCGCCGCGAGCTACCTCCACCCGCCGCCGCCAAGAGCCGCGAGCCGCCGCCAGCTCGCGCGCCGCCGCCAGGAGGTCGAGCTCCGCCGGCCGAGCAACTACCGCCAGGAGGACGTCCGCGGCGAGCAACTGCAGCCAGGAGGTCGTCCGCGCGAGGAGGCCGCGCCTCTACCGCTCCGCCCGCCGTGGACGACGCCGGGAGAGGCCTGTCCGTGGTCGGAGACCGGCGGGGAGCTGGGGCGAGCGCGTTGGCGGGGCTGAGAGAAGAGGTAGGAGGACGAGCGGCCGAAGGCAGAGAGAAGAAATGACGGGGCCGGGTCGGGGTCTGGGGGTCGCGCGGGCGATGTGAACAGTGCTTTGCGGGATGAGCTCAGCTCGGTCGGGTTGTGAAGCTCGATTTGAGCTTCGCAACTCGGCCTGGCTGAGGGCTGTTTTTCGCATGAGTTCGGCAGTGCCGAGTTGGACCGACCCGGGCTAACAAACAACAAATACTGGGGTGGGATGGGTTGAGATGAGAATATCCCTGTTGGACCGGGCTACCAAACACACCCTAAGGCGCCGCACGGAAACATCCGCGTGCGGCGCTTGTTGGAGATTCGCGTCCCTTCGTCTAAGGGAGAGAGGAGCACCGCGCCGTGCAGGTGTTAATCTCCACGTCCACTTGCTTTGACCTCACCCTTATCCTCTCATCTGCCCCGTCTGCACCAGCCACACATTCTCCTTAATTTTTCTCGTTGATTCCATGGATCTCTCCTCCTTCCTTCTTGGTTCGGATCTCTCGATTCACACGCATGGAGGACGGAGCAGAGCGCTCTGCTCCAGGAGCTGTGGTCGAACGAGCAGGCGGTGGCCGGAGGAGGAGGCTAGGCGGCGACCATTGGGGGCGGGGAGGGACAGCGGCGGTCAGGTCCGGCGGGAGGGCATGACTAGCGCGAGCTCGCAGACCCACCTCTGAGGAGCCACACGAGTGCCGCTTCTACCAGGCCTCGGCCACGACCAGGGCGAGCAGCGAAGCGGATAAGTCCCCCAATCCCTCCGTCATGCAGCTGGACTAGGTGGACGCGCGCGAGGCCCTTCGCCATGATGCAGATGAGGAACTGGCGGACCCGGGCACGCCATGGCCGTCTTCGCGTGCAGCGCCGGCGCGGAGACGCGCTGGCGGCCGGTTGACTTGTGGCTGAGGCAGCTGGCCACGGCTGAGGATAACGCCGCCAGGACGTGCTCGTCGACACGGCGTCCGAGGCCTCCCTAGAGGTCCTGGCAAGGGAGATGGACGATGGTGGGGTCTGAGGCGTACGCGGCCAGGGCCGACGCCATCCACGCGTTGACGACGACGAGGACGCAACATAGTCGCGCGATTCGCGGCGAGTTCGTGAGGCGGCTGGTGGACAGGTCGTACGAGGGATGGAGGTGGAGGTCCTGTGTGCCTACCTGATGTCACTCGTGTCGCGGTGGCAAGCGTTCTGGTGGTGGAGGAGCTCCCCTGCCAGCGCACGCAAGGTGTTCGACATACTGTTTGCTAGAGTTGACGAACTCCATGCGTGCACTCTGAACGCACATCCATCGGGAGGGAGACGACGCCCATGGGAGCTCACAGCTAAGGGATCTGGAGGCGCGGCTCCTCGGCATGGCAGGGGTAGCCGTGGCTCCTCCAGGAGGCCATGCTCTAGGCCGTCTTTGCCAGCCACCATCGAGCGTTGGCAATGCTCACGCGGGTGCAAATCCAACAAGTATGATATCCGGTAATTATGCCTGATGATTAAGCTGTTAACTGTGACTAATAAATCTGGTAATTGCCTTAAAAACATGTTTTAATTGTGCCTGATTTAATCTGGAAATTGTGCCTGATTTAATCTGGTAGTGGTGACTGATCCATCTGATAATTATCTTGCAAAAGTGTCAATAGCTACATAGATAATCAGGGCAATTTTGTGCCTGATTAATCTGGTAATTGTGCGTGTTTAATCTGGTAGCTGTGAATGATCAATCTGCTAATTGCTTGACAAATATTTCAATTGCTACATAGATAATCTGCATGATTAATCTGATAATTGTGAATAATTAATTTGGTAGTTGTGACTGATTAATCTGGTATTTGCTTGACAAACATATTACTCCTACTTAGATAATTCAGTAACTGTGATTACTTAATCTACTAACCAACTACTGAGATAATGTGGTGGTAAATGTTACATATAAGTGATGGTTGTGACTAATTTATCTTGTAACCCCAACTCAGATAATCAGATAGTTTTACTTTAACTACAAAAAGGTAATCCTGATTATTGTGAATAATTTATTAGGCAATTGCTTTTCTGGAATAACTTGTGAGTGTATGTAATATTATAATTCACAGTGTGGTGATCATGACTAAATTAATCTAACTAGGGGGCTAACTGCTGACAAGATAATCGGTGGTGATTATAACTAATTAATCTAGCTAGTGGTTAATGGCTGCCAAGATAATCTGAATAGTGTCGAATGGTGTACAAGGAGTGATAAGTCAATGTATTGCAAGCAATGATTTTCCTGTTTGCTATCTGCCGGCAGATTTTCATGTGGCTGAGGTTGTACCAGTCATGTGGCGGAGGTTGTGCCAGCCGCCGCATTCAATTATTACACGTCTGGTTAGTGGGCTGTTTTGGGTTAGTAGGATGGTCCCAGGTGCTATACAAAAGTCACGCGCAATTCACTTAAAAAAGGTCCGGTGTGTTTCTGTCAGCCGCCGCACGGGGGCTATCTGGTGCGGCGCCGCCAGGTAGTCCCGTCCATTTTTCTTTACAGCGTGACCTACTTAGCAGCTACGACGTGGGTCCAAGTGTTGATTGAGGCTTTTTTGATTGACAAAAACGGAGCGCCATAGTAACAAACAGTACTGTTAACCAGTCTCGATGGACGATTCGGAAGGCTTCTAGGTATGAATCCAACAGATGGTATAACAACTCGCGGTAGAAATGCCTAAGTGGGCGGGTATGCCATCAAGCTTACAGTTTAGTTTAATTCATTGAGCTAACTCCGAGAATTATGGGATGACTCGTGTTCCCCGCAAATAATTATTAGGATTAGGAAGCCAATCAAGAAACTAAATACCACTAGGTTGGTGTATGTTTCTATGCTAAAGCAAATATAATAGACCCTAGTCAGCAAGCTATAAAAAAGAGAGAAAAAAAGAAGGAAGTAGGTTTTTATTCTACAACACATGCGAAAATACATAGGAGTGTTAGATGTATATTTGTATATGTGTATTTCCCCACCTGTTAGGGGGTTTTCCTGCATATTATCACCTGTACATGTAACTATATATTGTGGCCTTTGGCCCCCAGGGAATACAACTTGTCTATTCCTAACATGGTATCAGAGCGCTAGGTTTCGCTCCTCTCCTCTCCTCGCCGCAGCCGCCGCCCGCCCCGGCTCTCTGCCGCCGCGTCCGGCCGCCGCCGCCTCCATCCGCCCCCGTCCGACCTCGTGCGGCTCGCCAACACTCCCGTCTACGCCCGCTCGCTCGTTTTCGATCCCCTGTCCGTCTTCAAGTGCCCGTCCTCGGTACCGTCTCTCGTCCTCGATCCCGGTGCAAGTTCTGGTTCCGCCCGTCGCCACCTGCCGCTTCTGGATCGCTCCGCCCGCCACGCGAGCTAGCAGCCAGCACCGCCCCCGGACGCCCACGTCCACGTCCCGCCAGCACGGGCCGCTCGCCCAGCACGGGCCGCTCGCCCAGCACGGGTCGCTCGCCCACGTGATCCGGTTCCGCCGGTCCCGCCGCTCGCCCACGTGCAGCTGCCCGGATCGGATCAGCAGATATCTTCGCCGCCGGTCAACGCCGTGATTTGCCTCCTGTGAGCTGCCCTGCTGCCTCGCGCCCACGTGCTGCTGCCCAGCTGCTTGCCCACCGCCGCTCGTCCACTCCTGCTGGCCTCGTTCCCCGTGCTGCCTGGATCGGTCCTGGCTGCTTCCGCCGTGCTGCTCCCGCCCGTCACCTGCCTCGTCTGCTCGGATCCTCGGAACGGCCGCCGGACGCCCTGAATAGGTCCGGCCAGACTGGATCTTGCTGGTTGTCAGCTTGATTGCGTCGGATTTGATCTGATCAGTGCGAATTTCGCCGGATTTCATCTGCCTGTGAGCTTTCTGTAAAAAAAAAAAATTGCTGCTCTTATTGTCGGGCGTTTCTTTCTCTCACCCGATGACGCCTTTCGCTGCTCCCGTCTTGCACTCGCGCCTTTCCTCGGTCCTTGGTGCTTGTCCATCGACTCCGTCTACGTCGGCTCGCCGCTCTTCGTCGACCTTCGCGGCCTCTTCCCGCTGTTATGGCCACGCTTCGCCGACCCCGTCTACGTCGGCCTGTCGCTCTACATCGACTTTTGCAGCCTCTTCACGTGGTTATGGCCGCGCTTTGCCGACTCCGTCTCCGTCGGTTTGCCGCTCTACACCGACTTTCGCGGCCTCTTCACGCGGCTATGGCCGCCCTTCGCCGACTTCGTCTACGTTGGTCTGCCGCTCTACATCGTTTTTCGCGGCCTCTTCACGTGGTTATGGCCGCGCTTCGCCGACCCCGTCTATATCGGCTCGCCGCTCGACATTGACTCTTGCGGCTTCTTCAGGCGGCTGTGACCGTCCTTTGTCGACTCCGTCTTCATCGGCGTGTTGCTCTCCGTCGTCACCTTTGGCAGCCTCTGTGTGTGTGGGTGACAGCTCCTCGTCGGCACCTGATTGTACCTCGACCTCTTCAGTCATGCCCCTTTCTGCGCATGAGATAGCGCAGCTTCGATGCCTGCTTGATGCTTGGGATTCTTCACCGACAGGTTCTGCTGGTTCTGCGACTGAGTTTTCTGGCATTGAGCGACCACCACCTCCTTCTCCAGGTACATCCCCATGGCTCCTTGATACTGGAGCTTCTTTTCATATGACTCCTGATTCTTCCTTGTTGCATTCTGTTCGACCTGTCGACCCTCCTGTTTGTGTTCTTACTGCCGATGGTACCCCTCACCCAGTCATTAGTCGAGGCATTCTTAGTACTTCCTCGTTTCATGTTCCTTCTGTTGCGCATGTTCCTCAACTTAACATGCAACTCTTTTCTGGTAGTCAGATCGTCGACTCCCGTTGTAGCATCACTCTCGACTTTGATTCCTGTTCTGTTCAGGATCGTCGCACCGGCACTATACTTGGTGCTGGCCCCCGCCGCCATGATGGCCTCTGGGAGCTTCACTGGCTTCGTCTTCCTTCTGATGCCACCGTCGCCAGTTCCTCGGCATCTGTAGCCGTTGCTACTAGCTCTTTTCAGCAGTGGCATCATCGAATTGGACATTTATGTGGTTCTCGACTCTCGTCTTTAGTTCATCGAGGTGTTCTGGGGTCTGTCTCTGGAAACGCTTCTTTGGATTGTCAGGGCTGTCGCCTTGGTAAGCAGATTCAGCTACCGTATCCTCACAGTGAGTCTATGTCCGAGCGTCCTTTTGATCTTGTTCACTCTGATGTTTGGGGTCCAGCTCCCTTCCCGTCGAAAGGAGGTCATCGCTACTATATTCTCTTTATAGATGATTTTTCTCGTCACACTTGGATATATTTTATGCGCTCTCGCAGTGAGGTGCTTTCCATTTATCAGCGCTTTGCGGCCATGGTCCGCACTCAGTATTCCTCACCCATTCGTGTGTTCCGTGCTGATTCTGCTGGTGAGTATATCTCTCAGCACCTGCGTGGTGTTTTTGCTGAGCAGGGCACCCTTGCTCAGTTTTCTTGTCCCAGTGCGCATGCTCAAAATGGTGTCGCCGAGCGTAAGTATCGTCATATTCTTGAGACCACCCGTGCTATGATGATTGCTTCTTCTCTTCCGCCGCATTTCTGGGCTGAGGCTGTCGCTACATCGACTTACCTCATTAACATCCAGCCTTCTGCTGCCCTCCAGGGTGGCATCCCTCTCGAGCGTCTCTCTGGTGGTTCTCCAGACTACTCGACTCTTCGTTCATTTGGTTGCGTTTGCTATGTTCTTCTCCCTCCTCGTGAACGCACCAAACTGACCGCTCAGTCTGTTGAGTGTGTCTTTCTCGGCTACAGTGATGAGCATAAGGGCTATCGCTGTTGGGACCCTGTTGGTCGTCAGATGCGCATCTCTCGTGACGTCACGTTTGATGAGACGCGTCCCTTCTACCCTCGGCCCACCTCTGGTACCTACCCGGTGGATGATATCTCCTTTCTTCTGTTTCCTGATGCACCTCCTTCTGTCCCTATTGTTCCTCCTCCTGAACCTCGTTCTAATGCGCCCTCTTCGTCCCCGGCGCCATCCTCTTCGACTCCGTTGTCCTCCTCCCCACCTAGTTCTCCTCTTTCTTCTTCTGATCCTCCGCCCACCTCACCGTTGTCTCCTTTTCCCTTTCATTATTCTCGTCGCACTCATGTTCCAGATCCTCCTCCTGATGTCCCTTCTTCTTCTTCTTCTTCTGATATGTCTTCTTCTTCTGACGAGCTTCTCTCTCCTCTTCCGGCGACTCGTCCACGTCGTGCTCCAGACCGTTACTCTCCCAGTCAGTACGGTCTTTCTGTTGCCTCTGAGCCGACTTCTTATCGGGATGCTGAGCGTCATCCTGAATGGCAGCTTGCTATGGCTGAGGAGATTGCTGCGCTTGAGCGCACTGGCACCTGGGATCTTGTCTCTCCCCCTCCCGGTGTTCGTCCTATCACGTGTAAGTGGGTCTATAAAATTAAGACCCGCTCTGATGGATCTCTTGAGCGCTACAAAGCGCGTCTTGTGGCTCGTGGCTTTCAGCAGGAGCACGGCCGTGACTATGATGAGACTTTTGCCCCTGTGGCTCATATGACCACTGTGCGTACTCTTCTTGCTGTCGCTTCTGTTCGACACTGGTCTGTGTCTCAGCTTGATGTTCAGAACGCTTTTCTTAATGGCGAGTTGAGTGAGGAGGTTTACATGCAGCCTCCTCCCGGGTATTCTGTCCCTGATGGGATGGTCTGTCGCCTTTGGCGTTCTCTTTATGGCCTGAAACAGGCCCCTCGTGCCTGGTTTGAGCGTTTTGCCTCTGTGGTGACTGCTGCTGGTTTCTCTCCCAGCGCTCATGATCCAGCGCTGTTTGTCCACATTTCTCCTCGTGGACGCACTCTTCTCCTTCTCTATGTTGATGATATGATCATTACTGGTGATGATCCTGAGTATATTGCCTTTGTTAAGGCTCGTCTTCGTGAGCAGTTTCTTATGACCGATCTTGGTCCTCTCCGCTATTTTCTTGGGATCGAGATCTCTTCCACTTCTGATGGCTTTTCTATCTCTCAGGAAAAGTATATTCAGGATCTTCTTGCTCGTGCTGCTCTTGGGGATGAGCGCACCGTTGAGACTCCTATGGAGCTTAATGTTAAGCTTCGTCCTACTGATGGTGATCCTCTTCCTGATCCGACGTGTTATCGCCATCTTGTTGGGAGTCTTGTTTATCTTGCTGTCACTCGTCCTGATATATCTTATTCTGTTCATATTCTGAGTCAGTTTGTCTCAGCTCCTACCACTGTCCACTATAGTCATCTCCTCCGTGTTCTTCGTTATCTTCGTGGCACGATTACTCGTCGCCTTTTCTTTCCTCGTTCCAGCTCTCTCCAGCTCCAGTGCTACTCGGATGCTACTTGGGCGAGTGATCCTTTGGATCGTCGTTCCCTTTCTGCTTACTGTGTGTTTCTTGGTGGTTCGCTTGTTGCTTGGAAGACGAAGAAACAGGTTGCAGTTTCCCGTTCGAGTGTAGAGGCTGAGTTGCGAGCTATGGCCTTGTTGATTGCTGAGGTGACATGGTTACGGTGGTTGCTTGCAGATTTTGGGGTCTCTGTTACGACACCCACTCCACTTTTGTCTGACAGTACAGGTGCTATCAGTATTGCACGTGATCCGATCAAGCATGAGCTTACCAAGCATATTGGTGTTGATGCTTTTTATACACGTGCTCAGGTGCAGGCTCAGGTTGTTGCGCTTCAGTATGTGCCTTCAGATTTGCAGTTGGCGGACTTCTTTACAAAGGCACAAACTAGAGCGCAACATGACTTCTTACTCTCCAAACTTAGTGTTGTGGATCCACCATGAGTTTGAGGGGGGGTGTTAGATGTATATTTGTATATGTGTATTTCCCCACCTGTTAGGGGGTTTTCCTGCATATTATCACCTGTACATGTAACTATATATTGTGGCCTTTGGCCCCCAGGGAATACAACTTGTCTATTCCTAACAAGGAGAACCTGCTAACGCCCCTCCCCTAAATCTCACCCTCCGCTCATCATCAAGAGCCGTTCGTTATTAGTACTCCTGCTGCAGTTAATGCATTGAATTAGAGGTAGAAAGTTGTATTTGCAGCCGTATTATATTGTTTTCTAAATACATGGGCCCACAGAGTGACATCAGAGAGAGAAGGATCTGGTCTGCATTAACTCACTCCATGTGCGCCTGGTCACTGCTCTTCTTCCCCCCTCCGCCAGTTCATTCTTTTTTTCCGATAAAGTTCACAGAATTTATATGTTCTTGCTCCGCTGCCATGAAGTACAAGGGGCATGTCGTTGTCTTCATCCCCTCCGGTAGCGGCGACGCCGCCCAGTCCACCGGCGAAGTTATGGCCAGACCCGGCCTCCTCATGCCCCGCCTACGCCTACCCGGAGTTCTTGGAAGGAATCGATGCCAACTAATTGTTTTTGTTCTTTATTCTCTCTCATGTCTACAGATCTTCCTTCAAAGCTTAGTTGAGATTGGTTTGAAATGTTTTGATTTGTTAAGATTGCACATTCGAAATTTTATTTTCATTCCTTTGTCTTCGATCTGTTTCTTTGTTCTTTACAATGGCTTCTAGATTCTGTTATATCCTTTTTTTGTTGCTGCCGTGTTAAGAGACCTTGGGTTCATAAAAAAATCTGTTTTGATTCTTTCATGATATGAAGATTTTATTCACGAACATGTGACTATAAGACACGATGATAGTTGATGCAGTTTTTTTATTGCGGGTACTTGATGCAATTTTATGACTTGATGAAAAGGGATCCATTTGGTCCTTTGTCCTATTTTTTTTACTTCATGTTGCAGAAATTATTGTTCATCTAGTCAATTTATTTCTTGAACCAATCGATCTATTTTGTTTAGGGGAATTTCAACAATACATGTTTCAAATTCAAATGTTTATGGATAGCATGTTCTCAATAATTTTATCTGGCAATATGTATGTGTAGTTCATGTAAGAAATCTGTACGTGTAAATCATGTAAATCAAATAAGAATTTCTGTTAATATCAGAAATTGATTTCTAGATGTTATAAAGAAATTTATTTATATCAAAACAAATTTCTAAGTCATGTGAAACAATCTGTAGTGGCATGAAATGGTACAATTTCTGTACAAATTTCTACAGCTATTTCCGGTTATAATTTATCTATTTCAAGATGCGTTTGTTCATGTCATATTAATTGCCCAAGCTATGGAATCTGTACCGAGTAGTGAGATCCTGTTCGGGGCTGTACATATGACGTACGAACTAGAATATTCAATGCGTATCTGGGATGTATTCTTCTTTTTTTAGACAATACAACCACATTACTTTAATGACACATCTGCCTCTCCCATGGACCAGGATGAAAGTAATGGACGCACGGATTTGGGGGAGCGGCGTGATTGAGAGCCAAAAGTCCGCGTTCACAACACATGAGACTATATAGCTACATATAGCTATGCACGAACTTTAACCCGACTCTTCTCCTTACCTGCAAGTAGTAATTGCATGAATATGTAGATATTAAATATTTAATAAAATCAAATTATATAGCCTATTAATTTTACTTGTATTTATTGTATATTGGTTTTAAATGACATAAGATATACTCCATCCGTCATAAACTTAAAATATCTTATATTTTAAAACAGAGGGAGTATGTACTTATCGCCAGTAGCCGGCTATAGATGAGGGACGGATCTAGACTCAAATCGACCAGGTGTCACTGTACAAGTCACACAAAATCTTACCTTGATTTTAGGAGTATCACACACTAAAACTGACTAAATTTTAGCAAATAAATCAACTTTTACCCGGTGTCCTGTGACACCTGGTACTACAACTTAGGTCCGCCCCTATATAGATCAGACGCTGCATCTAATCATTGTAGCCTAGGGTCTGATTCTGATGGAACACTGGAGATCAGCATCCGACTAGAAGGACCCTGCGCGCTCTGCTGCGCACGCTTTTTTTTAATCGTCAGTTTTTTCCTTCGTGTTTAGCTACGAAAATTAACTTTGATGGGTAGCAATAGCATGCCCCGCTAACAACTGAACCCAACCACATGAGATGATCCTTACTCCCTCCGTCTAGAAATATAAGATGTTTTAGCTTTGTGAAGTGAGTGTATCTAGACATCATTTAGTGTATAGATTCAAGCGAATCTATACACTAAAAGATGTCTAGATACACTTACTTCACAAAACTAAAACATCTTATATTCCCGAACGGAGGGAGTACTTACTAATCTCCATGGATACCCACCACAAAGCAGAGGTAGCAAGCACAGTCCACAGTACTCCGTCTTTGGAAAATATCATTTTATTGCTCCATCAGATGGCATTATACGCATCTGGTGGCTTCTGGTTTGTTCTTTTTCAATCACTTAAAATGAATCCTAGAAGATTTATACGGAAAGAACAACACAAATTTGTGCCGAATATCAGAAAAATGTAAAACTTCACACAACCCTCATGTGCAAGCCAGTATAGGTTACATGAGCCACCCATACGTAGAGAGTTAAAAGAATAAAAGTGAATAGTGATAATTTTATATTCAAAATTCAATAGATATTATTTAAAAAAAAAACCAATAGATACTTTAAATAGGATTTAGATAGCAAGCTCACAAATTACCTTGACACGAATTCCATGAGCAGAAACCAGAGTCAGGAGCAATTCCTCAAGCACCCCACATGAACCTCACATTTGAATTTGTCTTATCTGCGTACAGCACTTTTGTAAAATTAAACTCATTCTAATTACCTAAAAAAATGAGGTTGATAAAGTAATATTTGTCGCACACCAGAGTTGATTGGATGAATAGCACAAGCAATTGAACAACTCAAAGGATAAAATGAACATTCAAAAAAAATAACCTGGATTTCGTTTTCCTTATGGCTCATTAGATTCTAAGCAAACAAAAATGATCTTACATTGTCTTGTTATGCATATAAAAACCAGAGCTACCTGGCATATTTGGTGCAAATAACAGGACGCCAAAATAGTTCTGTGAGAAGGACTTTCCTAAATCCCGTGCAATCTCTGCGAGAAGGATTCAACCAATATGACAAAACAATTTGTTATATCTCCCAGGACAACACCAAGCAAGTCAGTCCTGCGCCATTCCTTGATGTCCTTAAAAAGATGTACATGGCAGATAAAATAAGGAACTGCTACATGCAGAACATGACGTTAAAAAGTGTCATGGACAATAGACTATCCTTCATATATAACTTGATTCATTGCCATATTGATCCAATCTTTTATAGGCGTGCATACAGCTACTCTCTTCCAATATTTGAAGTCGTCCATATAAAATACTCTAGACTGAGAATTTGTTCAATAGGATTGGGGAAGTTCAAAATAAATTCCTAGGCCAATATTATGTGTAGCTGCCACCTAGGAAATACTATCATGCGTCCTTTTTCAATATGATTTAGCTATCTACGTCATGATTAATAAGTTCCTAGTCATGCCTACCAGACTGTTTTATGCCACTTAGCTGTTTGTTATGTTCCCATTTATGTACTTAAGTTGGTTCACTGCTACCCTTTTTAGGGATGCATATAGATTATTACTCTAAACTGAATTTTCTTTATGCTGGTACTTAATTCTCTTGATTTTGTTAGTCTGGATGAATATTATATATGACAGCGTACTTTTTAATATAAGATTTGGGAAGTTAAAAAAGGCCAGCTAGTACTGGAAATTCAGAAATCAGAATCAAAATTTGGGCTTTTGCAACATCAAAATTCAGAATAGAAGCTGAAGCAGTTATCAACCATGCAAATCCCCACATGTTTACTTCAAGAACCTCATTGACCAGATAGAATAAGCGATTGATGAATGTATACATGGAATAACTAAAGTGTCATACTTTTAGAGCATCAATAGGTGAACAACATGCAAGAGAAAATGCAAGAGAACTTGGATCAAAATTTCACAATATGAACAAAATGAGCATTTTTGGCATTTGTAGATTCTATTACCTGACAGCTAAAACCAACTTGATCTTAGTAGATGGATGTCTTATCACTCCGCTTTCTTGCCTCAACGTTGAACACATTACATCTTAGATCAGTTAACAAATTGGAAGCAATACTAAACTTAAAACAAAGTATCCATATTCCATAATTTCGCATATTGATGAAAATTTTAGCTAACAATCACACAACGAATTAGAAGAGAACACAGCTATCCATGTATACTCTTTTGCTCATACTGATTCATGTATGCTAGAAAAGCTAAGAATCCTGAACATATGAAAATTTATTCCAAATCTAGCACAACCTTTGTAGCTGCACCATACGGTGAAAACTCTAAAGAGAGCCCGGCTAGCTTACGGATATGGTCGTCCAGTCTCATTATTGCATCATGTATTTACTACTATGCATAATAGAAATAGTTCATAGGCTAAAATACAAAAAGGATGTACAGGAATTTGTTGCAACAATTAAATGAACCGCACCTCTGAGATCAAACAATAAACAAAGTGGATTGCGAGTTCTAGAATGACTCCATGACTAAACATCACACAATTACCCACTACAAACTGACATGTAGAAATTTCAGTGGTTCAAATCAATTTTAATAGTTCAAATAATGCACAAGCGAATAGGCATGCGTAGTGCTTCATGCGGCAGCACTGATCAGGAGCATCAGCTGAACTGCACGAGTGCGCAGGCGTAGAACGGCCAGCCGGCACTTCTACTAATTTCACATTGAATAACTTTGCAATCCTCAAACTCTTATATCCACGTGCTAATTAAATAAACATAGCTCAGTAAATCCAAACTAAACAAATACGTGATGAATTATAACCGAACTGTGGACATAATTAACGAAAAACACTATTAGGTTCTCTTCATGATTTTCAGTTACATGCATCAAACTGAATTAGCTTTGGCGAAAAATTGCTGAAAAAACTGAATCTAAACAGAAGAACACACATGCCCACATAGAATCCGATTGAAAAAATTGCCCATGTAGAATACACGATGAGGCAGGGGGCTCGTTGGTGGAGCTGCTACAGGGCGGCAACCAGTCAATGAAGGATTGTGCTCCCCTGTTGGGCGTCGAGCAAGAGGATAGGAGGAGCGCCACTGCGGCTTGATCCAGGTGATGGGAAAAGCAGGACTCGAGGGGGTGACCGCGTCACCAAGACCGCCACGAACCCCCATATGACGAATTAGAGGTGGCTCACCTCGGATTGAATCCCCCACCTTTCTCTTGTGTGGCCTGGGCCTCGCCCTCTCGCGTGGTATGGAGGTGGATGTCCTCCTGTTGCCGACCATCATGGAGGAGGAGGAAATCGGTGATGGGCAACGCATAGCAGGAGCTGGTGGTGGAGTAGTATGCCGGCGGCTGGCGGGCGGCTGGTGGGCGGCAGTCACCAACGGGGGAGCTGGAAGCAGATACCCAGGGAACAAGGAAGTACCGACCTGCTGCTCAAAGACACAAGCGAACCGACCGTCAAAGCCCAGACCGATACATGCCACCAGGCCCACGGCCGAATGAATTACCGCCTTTTTTTTTTGAGAAAAAACACGGCACTTTATTGATTATAATAAATCATTACACAAAGTCTTCCGGATACAATCCGGGACAAAGTTTCTAAATGTAGAAGAAATAAAACGCTTCGCAGAGCGTGCTAAAATGTGTGCTGATTCATTTAGATGACGACGAACATGACTAAACGAGATCTCCTCGAAGTTGCAAGATGAATGCTTGATGTCCTGCACGATCACACCAACCATACTTCGATCGATCACCGTAGAATTGATCCGTTGGATCACCGATAAGCAGTCCGAGACCACTAGCACTTTGCCAAAACCCTCCTCGCCTGCCAGGGAGATAGCGCGGCGCACCGCCAACGCTTCAGCAAGTTCGGGAGACGTAACCGCATCAACAAGCTCGCTGCAAGCAGCAATGCATTCACCATTGTGGTTTCTGATCACGATCCCTACTCCCATCTGACGAGAGGACGAAAATATAGCTGCATCTGTATTAATCATTACCGTACCTTCAGGCGGTGGAGACCAACGTGGAGAAGATAAACTGGTATCACACCTGGGAGAAGAGACCGGTCTGAAGAGATGCTCTTCAATCATTTCGGCATATGCAAGAGCCTGGGCAGCAACTGAATGTGGACCTCTCATTGTTTCACCATTCTTAATTCCATTCCGATTAATCCAAAGATGCCAAGCAACAACAGCAAAGATCATTCGTTCTCTATCAGATGAACGTAGCATGAAATCATGGAGCCAAGTTTTTGTGTTAGAGAACGACTTCCTATAAAGCTGAACATTGTACCTCATTTTTATCACTTGCCATACCTCACGTGAGAAGTGGCAGAATAAAAAAACATGCTCAATTGATTCCTCCCGATTGCAATAGCTGCAACTAGCCGAGACTGGAATGTGCCTTCTGCACAATTGGACACCCGACGGCAGACAATCATGGGCAAATCTCCAGAGATTTATTTTCATCTTTCCCGGAGCCTTAATCGACCAGAGTTTCTTCCAAAAAATACTGTCTGCCTCGGTGCCAGAGTTTGCGCCTCCACCTTGTTTACTTCGGTCGAGGAAAAACTTATCTTTGCGAGCTAAATTATAAGCCGAAGAAACTGTGTAATCGCTGAAACGAGTAAAAGGCCAGGAGACAAAATCTTCACCGCCTCGTCGACTGATCGGAATCTGTAAAACCTGATCCGCAATATCTTCCTCAAAAACAGAACGCACAACGTGTGCATCCCATGAACAATGGTCCTCGTCGAGCAAAAAATCCACTGTCGCGCCATTAGGAATTGGCGTCAGAAGTTTGAAAGAACCAGGTCTGTAGCCAGGGATCCAGTTATCTGTCAACAACTTAATTTTCTTCCCATCTCCCACGCTCCATCGTATGCCTTTTTTGACAAGCATCATGCCAAAACAAATACTGCGCCACGTAAAAGAAGATGATCGAGGTTGTGGTGCATCCCAGAAGTCGCAATCCGGGAAGTATCGCCCTTTGAGCACTCTAGCACAAAGAGAGGAAGGATCCGTGAGAAGTCTCCAGCATTGGCGTCCCAACATGGCTTGGTTGAAAAGGACTAAGTCGCGAAAGCCCATTCCACCAAGTTGTTTTGGTGTAGACAGCCATTCCCAACTGCGCCAATGCATTTTCTTTTTCCCTGCCTCAACACCCCACCAATGATCAGCAATAGCTTTGCGGAGTGCATCACATATGGAAATTGGAATTTGGAAACAACTCATGATATAGGTGGGAATGGCTTGAATAACAGCCTTTAATAGCGCTTCTTTACCAGACCGAGACATTGGCCTATCGGACCACCCATTCATGTGTTTCCAAGCTCTGCCAACAATTGACTGAAAAGATACCGATGGGGAGCGACCAATACCTGTAGGCATACCCAAGTAAGTTTCCTGAAGGGTCTCGTTGATCACTCCCATCCTATCCATAACATCAAGTTTCACCTGATCATCACAATGGATTCCAAAAAAGATTGAAGATTTATCCATATTGATCTTTTGACCAGAACCTTGACAATAAAGAGACAAAGTTTCTTTCAGCGCCTCTACACTCTTAGGATCACTTCGTGCAAAGAATATGCTATCATCTGCAAATAGGAGATGGGAAATAGGTGGGCCTAAGCGACCGTTACGTACTCCTTGTAGTACCCCCATACGCTCCTTCTGAAACAGCAGACTAGACAAACCCTCCGTACAGAGTAAAAAGAGGTAGGGGCTGATCGGGTCCCCTTGTCTGATTCCTCTAGTTGGAACCACAGGTGCAGTGAGTTCCCCATTAATTCGGACTGCATACCGGACATTGGTAACACATCTCATAACAGTTGCTATCCAGTCCGAGGAGAAGCCCAACTTGCAAAGACAGTCGTGCAAATATCCCCATTCCACACGGTCGTAAGCCTTCATCATATCTATCTTGAGAGCAAAGAAAGGTTTCTTAGTACGTTGCCTTCTGATAGTATGCAGGCATTCATATGCAATCAGAGCATTGTCTGTAATCAAACGGCCAGGAACAAAGGCACTTTGGTGTTCAGAGATAACCTCAGGTAAAAATAATTTAAGCCGATTGGCAAGTACCTTCGAAGCAATTTTATACAGAACGTTACAAAGGCTGATGGGCCTGAAGTTCTTGAGATGTTCCAGGTTATTCATCTTCGGAATGAGCACAATAACGGAATCACAAAAACCTTCTGGGATACCATCACCCAAGAGAAAGTTCCTAACAGCGGAACAAATTTTTTTTTTCAGAATGTCCCAATGAGTTTGGTAGAATAAGGCCGGAAACCCATCCGGACCCGGTGCCTTAGTGGGTCCCATCTGAAAAAGTGCTGCTTTGATCTCCTCGTCTAAGTATGGTTTGGTGAGCTCTAAATTCATATCAGCCGAGACTTTAGGAGTAATAGCATCAACAACAGCAGTATCATCAAAGGATTCCGAAGAGAATAGATCACCATAAAAACTCTCAGCCATACCTTTGATACCAGGAAGGTCCTCGCAGCGAGAACCATCTTCTCTGATAAGAGCTCGGATTTTATTTGTCCGTCGTCTCGCCGATGCTCTAGCGTGAAAAAAAGCCGTGTTCCGATCACCCTCTTTAAGCCATTCAATCCTAGAACGTTGACGTGCAATAATTTCCTCTCGTTCAAACAGTTCACAAAGTCTACGTTCGGCCTTACCAGCAGCCAGAACATTAGCCGCAGAATGATTTTGGAGGCGGAGTGCTTTGAGCTTGCGTTCAAGATATTTAATCTCTTTCCTCACCGAGCCAAAACTCTCAATACCCCACTTCTGTAAGCTAGTAGCCACAAGTTGTAGACTGTCCCAGGTTGACTGAAGACTGCCAGCTCCCGTATTCGCAGCATTCCAAGCAGACTCCACAGTTTCTTTGTAATCAGGAGCGCGGATCCACGCTGCTTCGAAGCGAAAACCTGACTGGACAGGGCGCCTCTCTGTAGGTCTGTCGAAGTGCTGGAGCCGGATAAGAATTGCGAAATGATCTGTGGTGGTGGTGATGATATTCTCCACGTTGACATCATCAAAAATATCACAGAAAACTCCATTAGCCACCGCCCGATCTAACCGCACTCGCACCTGAGCCTCTCCAGCTTGCCTATTCGACCAAGTGAAAGTTGGACCGGAATAGCCCAAATCAGTAAGACCGCAATCATCAAGGCAACTTCTGAATAAGTTCATTTGTGCATCAGAGCGAAGGGAAGGGCCTGCGTGTTCCTCCTGACAGAGAGCTTCATTAAAATCACCGCAAGCTAGCCAGGGTCCCTCCCTCTGAGATCGAAGTCGACGAAGCAAGCTCCAAAATTCGTGTCGTTTATCTCTACATGGCTCCCCATAGACGAAGGAAACCCGCCATGGAGCCACATTAGAAGTTGACACAATAATATCAATACAATGTTGATTGAAGCCCTTCAGGTCGACATTGAAATCTTTTAACCAAAACAGTGCAAGGCCGCCACTGCGGCCTTCACAACTAACCGCGAAACTGCCCGTATAACCAAAACTCCACATAAAATTTTGGGCTCGCTTGTCCTTCATCTTAGTCTCCGAGAGAAAGAGGAAGGAGGGTCTGTACGTTGAAATTAGCCAACGTATCTCGCCTACTGTCGCGTCAGACCCTAAACCGCGACAGTTGAGGCCCATAATACTCATCGCGTGGGGCGGGGCTACAACGCAACCACCGCCGGATCCGCCGATCGAGAGTCAATCTTCTGTTTCTTGTGTGAATCAGTAAGAGCCGGATCACCCTCAGGAGATGTGGAGATACCACCCACCAACAAATTCCCAGAAGTAATAGTCAGGATTCCTGTATTTTCCACGTTGGGGGTCACCACAGCAGGAACTTTGACTCTATAAACCGTTTTTGTTTGTTTTCTTTTCTGACCCACCAAACGATTCTTATCAGATACCTCTCCAACCATACCAGCATCATTAACCAAATCAGCCTGAGCACCCTTACAAACAGTAGGAGCTCTACGAGCTCGAGGAGCCGTCTTCATCAGAGGTGTCTCCTCACCTTTGCCATTGTCCTTCTTTTTACGGCCATCGGGAGCCGAGGTAAAAGACCCCGAGCCACGATCAGTGCCACTCCAAGATCCACGACTAGACTGAGAATGATTCGAAGATGCACCCCTCTCTTTTTTCTTGGGATCTGGAACGCACAACCTTTCACCATTATAAGGCAGTTTCCCATCTGCATCTCTAGCCGCTGGTGTTGGGCAAAGCAGCGAAGAATGACCCAGCAATCCACATGAGAAGCAGAAAATAGGAAGCTTTTCATACATAACATCATATTGCACAGTTTGATTTTTCTTCTTAGAGTAGGCAGAGATGCAACGCATAATTGGCTGCGAGGCATCAATTGAAACACGAACTCGGAGATATGATCCCCACGCTCTGCCATTCTCATCAACATCAACCGTATCCACCGTGCCCAGACGGGATGCCAGAGGCTTGCCCCGTTCTGAATTCATCAGCTCATAACCCAGGTTCATGATACGAGCCCACACCATCAGCTCATCGAACACAACCTCTTCCGGCTTGATCCGAGGATCAAATTCCTTTAGGAGGATAGCATGCTTCCCAATGCACCATGGTCCTCCCTTCATCACACGAGATCTATCCCCTTCCGATCCAAATTCAGCCAGAAACAAATTGGGGCCCATTGGCCGTACCATGAGCCCTTTAGGGTTTCCCCAGGCCGGACGAACCACCGAGGTGATCGTATTGATATGTAAAGTATTGGGCGTAAGGATTTTACCAACCAGAGCCCAATCTGGGCAGGGGAGATCATCGTCTCCCTCATCTTCCAAGATGAAGGGGGTGGCTTCCTGTTGAGTAAGATTCAGTTTCTGCATCAATTCCGTCACAGACTCATCCGCTGCCATGGACTTGCCTTCCGGAATTCCAGCCGTCGCCCTACCCTTCTCCAGAACAGTCGTTGCTACTGAACTCGATCCAAGACCGGATCCATCAGCAGCCTTCAAGGGATCCGCCACCACCAGTGCACCCTTGCCAGCCATCTCCGACACAGAACCAAGCCGATCACCAGTGCAGACCAAGGGTGGGTAGAAAACCTAAATTTTCCCCTTGATTTCACCCCGAGTCTGTAAAGAGATCCGAACTTGAGGCCGCGACACAGAGAGGTGGGAGAGGGGTGCGAGAGAGGGAGTGGGGAAGACACAGGTGATCGCTAGAAAGATCTGGAACACCAGACGGAGTCAACGTGGGTTTAGGTTACCGCCTTTGACTTCATCGGTAGCCAATCGCTAACTCAGTTATAGGTAGGCCCCACAATCGCTACGTTCGGATCAACCAGAGGCGCTTACAACCCAGGGAGCTTAGAGCTCTTTCAAGATTCCTACTGGTGCACTGTCCCCGAATATTTTTCCCAAAATCAGCCGCACTCACTCTGCTTCACTCTCCACCTCTCTCCCCCGTGCGACAGTGCGAGGAGATCCAGAGGAAGTCTACATCCCCGCGCCGCATGCCACCTTCGCCACAGCGCAGCCGCCGCGACGCCGTCCACTTCCCACCTTCGCCACCGCAGCGCCTCGACGCCATCCACCTCCTTCTTCTAGCCAGAGGTCGATATCCATGAAGATCGAGCCCCATCAAGATCGCCGTCGAGGTCGCCGCCGGTCAGAGCCCCTCCCCCCTCTTCCTCCATCATCTGCTTCTCCTCCTCCTCTTGCTAGATCCTACGTCGGCAGGGTAAAAGCGTCGGCCCCTAAGACTTCCGTTTCTCAAGCTTTACCAGAGAGTTTGACTAGTTTACCTAGCATCCCGACCAACTAATCATGCTGCAATTCTTTAGGTGCTGTAGTACAAGACGACGCTGAGGAACCGCTGCTTCCACGCAGTCACCATCTTCCCCCGCTGCTTTCTTAAACTCCTGCTGGGAGGCCGATCATGGCCGAGGTTGTGACCGGAGCGATGGGCACACTCCTGCCCAAGCTGGCTGACCTGCTCACGGAAGAGTACAATCTTCAGAGGGGTCTGAGGGGAGAGATCATGTTTCTCAAAGCCGAGATGGAGAGCATGGAGACGGCTCTCCTCAAGATTTCTGAGGCGCCAATCGACGAGCCACCTGACATCCAAGTCAAGCTCTGGGCTGTCAGCGACCCTGACGCTGTCACGATGGATCAAGGCTCGGCAACAGGCGATCGATGCAGCGTTGACGTCGACACGGAGGAAGGCACGCGAGCCACATCAACAAGGCCACATCGATCCCCAAGGCCCAACCCACGATACTCTGGCCCAGAGTGGTCCAAGCGCTAGCTACTTAGCTGTAACCAGTACTACGATGCAAACCATCCAGTTGGATCAGAACGATTGAGTCTGAATCTGTATCTCCTTCCTCTCGTCCTCACCCTTTCCTGAACCTGTATCGAACTCGAGAGAGAGAATCCCTGTAACTATGCTGTAGATCTGAGAAAGGGGTTAACACCTGGTATCAGAGCCATCCCTCCACCCTTCCACCCAATTTTTTCCCGTCGAGATCTGGCGTCGTTAGTCGAGACCAGGAACCAGAAGCGCATCCGGGAGATGGCTGAAGCGGGCAAGGAGATGACGAGCGCGGAGATGCTGCAGCACATCCAGGCGATGCTGCGGGTGACGGAGAGCAAACTCTCCTCGCGCTCCGACGACGTCGAGCGCTCCGTGGTCAACGTCGAGCGCTCGGTGACTGCTCTTGCCACGGACATCAATTCGTGGCGCCCTCAACTCGAGCACCGCGTCGACCAGCTTCAGCAAGCCGTCGCCGCGCTCCAACAGTGGGTGGCGCACCCCGTCCCTTCGGGTGATGCGGCCATCGCTCCTTTGGGGGTTCCGGCCCCGGCCCATCTCGCCGATGGCCAAGGAGCAGGCCTAGCGTCTCTCCTTGGACCACGGCCGGCTGGATCGGAACCTGGGCAAGGCCTCGGCGATGTTCATCTACACCGGGGGCTGGCGCCTGGAACCGTGGCGGTTCCGGCGTCGATCCCGGGCACTGGTACGAATAACTTCCAGACTCCACTAAATCTGCGATCTCCTGCATCTGAAACTGAATTTTCCGCGAGTCAGTTGTTTCAACAGTTGGGCCAAAACAACCCTGCTCTTCAGTTCCCAGTGTTTGATGGAGAGAACCCCCAGATGTGGCAGACATTAGCTGAACAATATTTTGCTATGTTCTCAGTTCATGAGTCTTATTGGGTATCCATGGCGATTCTGAATTTTTCGGGTTCACCTAAGATTTGGCTTCACTCTGTTCGTAAAAAGTTAGCAGGATTTACTTGGGACTCGTTTTGTACACTGCTATGTACTCGTTTTGGACGCGATCGGCATCAGTTGCTGATCCGTCAGTTTTACACTCTCAAGCAATTAGACACAGTAGCTGATTATATTGAGCGCTTTGAAAATTTGATGAACAATCTCATTGCTTACTCTGACGCCATTCATCCTTTGTACTTTCTCACACGTTTCATCGAGGGATTGCGCGATGACATCAGGGCGGTGGTGATGGTGCAGCGACCGTCTGATCTGGACTCGGCCTGCGCCCTTGCACTGCTTCAAGAGGAAGTGGCCAATTCTGCTCGTACTGTACCACATTATTATGGGGAGCAGTTCACTCGCTCAAGGCCATCACCTCTACCTCCTCCGACATCTCGTCCTGCGGTTCCGTCGGCTTCCTTCGCCATGGACAAGCGTGGGCAGGAGAGTGCTCGTCCTGCTACTAACAGTGCGGCTAAGCTGTCTGCACTCAGGGCATATAGGAAAGCGAAGGGGCTGTGCTTCAAATGTGGAGAGAGTTGGGGGCATAACCACACTTGCCCTGCTACAATCCAACTGCATATCATTGATGAATTGTTTGAATTCCTTGGTGCTGATATTATGGGTGTTTCTGAAGCAGAGATGTTCACTGCTCCGGAGGATGAAACTGTTTGTGCAATATCGGTTCAGGCTCTATCTGATAAAGTGGATGATCAAGAGAGGTCCCCTACGGTTTTGCAGCTGCGTGGTTGTCTCAATGGGCAAGAAGTTCTCCTGTTGGTTGATTCAGGTAGTACAGCTTCTTTTGTGAACAAGCGTCTGCAACCGCTCTTATCTGACTTGACTGATCTGTCTCGGCCTGTTCGCGTCAAAGTGGCCGACGATAGGGAGCTCAGCTGTACTGAGGTCGCTCTGAACTGCCGCTGGGAAACACAAGGGCATGAGTTCTTTACTGATTTCAAAATCCTCCAACTGGGCGCCTTTGATATCATACTTGGACAAGATTGGCTGTATGCTCATAGTCCGATGAACATTGATTGGCCAACGAAGAGGCTGCGGATCACTGATGGTCCACACACAGTGTTCCTGCAAGGGACTGGAGTTGCTTCAGTTATCTGCAATTATATTTCGGTCGAACAGCTGCAAGGCATTGAACGCCGTGATGAGATTGAGCAAGTGTTGCTTATTCGTGCTGTTTCCCCTGACAGTGAGCAACAAGCTTCAGTGGATGACTTGTCACCAGATATTCAGTCAATTGTTTCACAATATCCTGATGTTTTCTCTGAACCTACTGGTCTTCCGCCTATAAGAGCATGTGATCATCAGATACCGTTGATTGATGGGGCTCAGCCAGTGCACATTAGACCCTACCGTCACACTCCTGCACTTAAGGATGAAATCGAGCGACAAGTGGCAGAGTTACTGAAGAGTGGTGTAATTCAGGAAAGTACCAGCGCTTTTGCTTCGCCGGCAATTCTGGTTCAGAAGAAGGACCTCACTTGGCGGCTGTGCATCGACTATCGCCGGCTCAATGCCATGACAGTGCCGCGCAAGTTTCCTCTTCCGGTGATTGATGAGCTAATTGATGAGCTCACGGGGGCGCGTTGGTTCTCTAAACTGGATCTTCGCGCCGGTTATCATCAAATTCGATTGGCGCCAGGAGAAGAGCACAAGACTGCATTCCAGACGCACTCCGGGCAGTACGAGTACAAGGTGATGTCTTTTGGCTTGTCTGGAGCGCCCGCTACGTTTCAAGGGGCGATGAATGCCACCCTACAGCCAGTTCTCCGCAAATTTGCCTTGGTGTTTTTCGACGACATACTCGTTTACAGCAAGACGGCTGCTGAACATGCTGAACATCTAGCAACTGTACTACAACTGTTGCGCAAGGATCACTGGCAGGTCAAACTTTCTAAGTGTTCTTTTGGCCAACGCAGTCTAGCGTATCTTGGCCATGTCATCAGTGGTGATGGCGTGGCGACTGACCCGTCTAAGATCAGTGAGGTACAGAACTGGCCAACTCCTGAAAATGCAAAGGAATTGAGACGTTTCTTGGGGCTGGCGGGCTATTATAGGAAATTTGTTCGCCATTATGGTGTAATTGCTCGTCCTCTGACGCAGCTATTGAAGAAGTACACGGTTTTCACTTGGTCATCTGTCGCTGACACTGCTTTCAACTTGCTCAAGAACGCTTTGGTTACAGCCCCAGTTTTGGCAATACCGGATTTCACCAAGCAATTTGTCGTCGACACTGACGCAAGTGACACTGGTATTGGTGCAGTGCTTCAGCAGCAAGGACACCCGCTAGCATTTCTCAGTAAGCCTTTGGGACCAAAAAGCAGTGGTCTATCAGCATACGAGAAGGAATATCTTGCTATCCTTCTCGCCGTCGATCACTGGCGCCCCTATCTGCAACATGCTGAGTTCTTGATTCGAACTGATCAGCGCAGTCTCGTCCACCTCGAGGAGCAACGATTGAATACAATATGGCAGAAGAAAGCTTTCTCTAAATTGCTTGGTCTTCGTTATCAGCTAGTCTATCGCCAGGGCAGTGAAAATTCCGCAGCTGATGCACTGTCCCGTAAGCATCATGACCTCACACTTCATGTGGCAGCCTTGTCTACCTGTCAACCAGCGTGGTACTCGGAAATCGCAGCTAGTTACTCATCTGATACTGCTGCCTTGAAGCTCAAGTCTGCATTAGCCAAGGATCCCCAGTCCAAGCCAGATTTTTCTTTGGAGAATGATCTGATCCTCCACAACAAGAGAATTTGGTTGGGCACTAATGTTTCTTTGCATCGCAAGATTTTTGAGGCCTTCCATAGCAGTTCTTTAGGAGGTCACTCAGGAGCACCGGTGACCTACAAACGTCTTCGGCAGCTCTTCTCGTGGCCGGGTATGAAGGCAACTGTCAAGCAGTGGGTGCAGTCTTGTACAGTTTGTCAACAAGCCAAACCTGAGCGTGTCAAGTACCCAGGCCTATTGCAGCCACTTCCAGTACCACATCGGCCATGGCAACATATTGCAATGGACTTCGTTGAAGGGCTTCCTTAGTCAGGTGTGTACAATTGTCTGCTTGTGGTGGTAGACCGTTTTTCTCGTTATGCCCATTTTATTCCCCTAGCACATCCTTACACGGCGGCTAAGGTGGCCAATCTGTTTGTCAGTAATGTCTACAAACTCCATGGTTTACCAGAATCGATCGTTTCTGACCGCGACCCAGTGTTTACCAGTCATTTTTGTCGTGAACTTTTCAAAGCTATCGGTACTGAACTGAAACTGAGTTCAGCTTATCATCCTGCTACTGATGGGCAGTCTGAACGGGTAAACCAGTGCGTCGAAACATATTTGCGCCGTTTCATGCACTCGTGTCCTCGTAAGTGGAGCCAGTGGATTCATTTCGCAGAATACTGGTACAACACAAGCTATCACTCGACACTCAAGTCTTCGCCATTTGTGGTCCTCTATGGACATGAGCCAAGACACTGGGGAATCGAACCACCTGGTGAATGCAGTGTCGTCCATCTGCAGTCGTGGTTAGCTGAGCGAAGGCTGATGCAAGACCTGCTGCGCCAACATCTGTTGCGTGCTCAACAACTGATGAAAAAGTATGCCGACAAGAATCGTTCCTTCCGTGAGTTCTCCGTGGGTGATATGGTTTTTCTGAAGCTCCAACCATACATTCAGTCCTCTATTGCTCCTCGTGCAAACCATAAGCTGCTATTCAAGTTTTATGGCCCTTTCCAAGTGATCAAGCGCATCAGTGAAGTGGCATATGAACTGAAGCTTCCAACCGGCTCAACCGTGCACCCAGTTTTCCATGTGTCGCAGCTTCGCCAGGCTCTCTCCCCCGGTATGACTGTCAATACTGTTTTTCCCTCTGCTACTGATGAGTTCGCGATTCCTGTTGAAGTGCTTTCCGTTCGCTGGCGTAAGAAGGCGAATCGTACTGTGGAGCAAGCCTTGATCCGCTGGTCTGTGGGCGATGCGTCGTCCGCGACTTGGGAGGATCGCGAAGAACTCCAGGCTCGTTTTCCTGAAGCTCCAGCTTGGGGACAAGCTGTTGCTCAAGGTGGGAGGGGTGTCAGCGACCCTGACGCTGTCACGATGGATCAAGGCTCGGCAACAGGCGATCGATGCAGCGTTGACGTCGACACGGAGGAAGGCACGCGAGCCACATCAACAAGGCCACATCGATCCCCAAGGCCCAACCCACGATACTCTGGCCCAGAGTGGTCCAAGCGCTAGCTACTTAGCTGTAACCAGTACTACGATGCAAACCATCTAGTTGGATCAGAACGATTGAGTCTGAATCTGTATCTCCTTCCTCTCGTCCTCACCCTTTCTTGAACCTGTATCGAACTCGAGAGAGAGAATCCCTGTAACTATGCTGTAGATCTGAGAAAGGGGTTAACATGGGCCAAGGCTGTGAGGGAGCTATCATATGATCTGGAAGATTGCATCGACAAATTCATAGTGCACATAGAAATCCATGGCCGACCAGAGAAGTCCCATAGCTTCATGGGCTTCATCCATAAGAGTATCAGGCTGCTGACTAAGGGCAAGATTCGCCACAAGATCGGCGTCGATATCAAGGACATCAAGATCCGCATCAGGGATGTCAGTGAGCGCCGTGATAGGTACAAGATCGACAGTGTGGCAACTGCCAAGCCAATTGGTCTAACTGTTGATACCCTTCGTCAGTCAGCCTTATATAAAAAAGTAACAGAGCTTGTTGGCATGGACCAGAAGATCCTTGAGGTAGTCAAGATGCTGACCAAGGGAGATGAAGTTTTCAAGAAAAATCTGAAGGTGGTCTCTATTGTTGGATTGGGAGGATTAGGCAAGACAACGCTTGCTAATGCAGTGTATGGGAAGCTTAAAGTCTTGTTTGATATTCATAAAAAGAAACTACAATTCGACTGTACAGCTTTTGTTTCGGTGTCTCTTAATCCTAACATGGAGAAGATTTTCAAGAGCTTGCTCCATCAACTTGACAAGCAGAAGTACCAGAATATCAATGAGACAACATGGGGCGAAGCACAACTCATCGCTGAGATAAGAAATTTTCTTGAAAACAGGAGGTATGTGCGCTTTCCTCCCTCAATGTTTGGTATATGAAGATCACAAGGAAATTTGCAATTGCGCAGGCTCTCAACATTTTAATTCATCTTGTCATTTCAGTTGTTAAACTTGATTACACATCTCAATTCTGTTCTAAGTATGAGAACTTAAATAGCTTTGTAATATTATAATTTTTATATTAATTGAAGGTACTTGATTGTTATTGATGACATATGGGATAGATGTGTATGGGAAAACATCAAGTATGCTTTGACTGAGAATGAACAGGGAAGTATAGTAATCACAACAACTCGCATTCTTGATGTTGCCCAGCAAGCTGGTGGTGTTTATCGGCTAAAACCTCTCTCTGTCGTTGACTCAAGAAAGTTGTTCTACCAAAGGATATATGAGATCGAGAACAAATCACCACCTCGTCAGTTGGTTGAAGTATCTGAGAACATTTTAAAAAGATGTGGTGGAGTGCCGTTAGCTATCATTACAATAGGTAGCTTGCTGTCCAGTAAAAAGGGGAGATCACATACATATGACTATTGGTCCAAGGTGTACAAATCTATGGGCTCGGGGCTAGATAATAATCATGATGGCGTGAAGAACATGAGAAAGATACTATCAGTCAGTTACTCTGACCTACCTCCACACCTAAAGACTTGTTTACTCCATCTCAGCTGGTATCCAGAGGATTATACGATTGAACAATTGATATGGAAATGGGTGGGTGAAGGTTTTGTGAAGAAATACCATGGGAGGAGCTTATATGAAGTAGGAGAGGGTTACTTGGACGAACTCATTAATAAAAGCTTGGTCGAACCCGTAAAATTTGACGGCGCGAATAAAGTGTGCTCTTGTCGTGTACACGATATGGTCCACGACCTCATCACTTCCTTGTCAAATGAGGAGAATTTCCTAACAACTGTTTGCTGTCAGCAGCCAATGGATCTACCAAGTAAGATCCGCCGACTGTCCATCCAGACCAACATCAAAGAAGTTGCTAATCAGTTGCCACCCATCATCAAAGAAGTTGCTAATCAGCTGGCAACCATGAGCTTGTCCCATGTGAGGTCACTTACTGTGTCTAATCCAGCCTTCAGTTGGTTACCAGCACTTTCGAGTTTTCTAGTTCTACGTGTATTGGATTTAACTGACTGTGAGCAAGTGGATAATAGTCATTGGAAAGATATATGTAGTTTCTTTCACTTAAGATATTTGAGTTTAAAGGGCACATCTATCACTAAGATTCCCAAAGAGATCAGGAATCTGCAATTTCTACAAGTGCTGGACATAAGGTGCACCAAAATAGAAGAAGAGCTGCCGTCAACCTTTATTCAAATAAAACAACTGGTGTTACTTCACATGATCAATAGCATCGTTGGTGCAGTACCAAGGTGGATGTGCTCCATGTATTTTCTCTTCTCCCTAAGTCTCACTCTGGAGACACTAGGAGAGGTGGACCTTCAAGTCCTTGGGAGTATTCCATCTCTGACTGAACTGTACATAGAAGTGAAGAAACCTACGCAAGGCAGAGACAAACGGCTGGTCATTTGCAGTGGTTATCCATATCAGTGCCTAACGAGGTTCAGTATCACGAGTGACATGCTGGAATTAAGGTTTGCAGGAGGAGCCATGCAAAGTCTCCAAACCATTGGGTTAACTTTTAATGATGTGCCAGACAGATTATTTCAAGTTGATGATTTCATATTGGGCTTAGAGAACCTCTCTTCGCTTGAGAATGTCAATGTTGATTTCTTCAACTTCGATACAAAGAAGACGAGGCTTGTTGAATATGCAATTAAGAAAGAGATCGACCTGCATCGAAAGAAGCCCAAACTGATATGGGTAACTACTAATTCACACTTTTTTGGCAACATGTACATTTTTTTTACCTTGTGTATATTTTATTAGCTTTTGTACAATTAATAAAAATATTTTCTTAATTCCGTCCTTGCCACAATAGTATATATAATTTTTTGAAAAGTCAAACATCATCAACTTATGTATATCTACAATATCTAATGTATACCGTTACGAAAATATGCGTCATGATGAATCCAATGGTGTTGATTTGGTATTCTAGATGTTTATATTTTCTCCTACATACTTAGTCAAACTTTACGTTGGTTGACTTCTCAAAAATCTTATATGCACTACATTTTGGCAAGAAGGGAGTACAGTTTAATCCTATTTTGTACTTCACTTGTTTATGCATTTTATAAAACTGATCTTGTTTATGCATTTTAATTAGTAGTCATCTCGTGATTTCTAAGTTTTCTAGTTGTAATTTATTTTGAAATTAGATATGTATTTTTTTGAAAAGGGGCATGCCCAGCCTCTGCATTGCACTGATGCATATGGCTCTTTAATAACTTATTCAGTAGCAGTATCCTCCACAACTTGTACTTCTCGTTAAAATATAATACATTCTAGTAATATAACAGACTTACCAGACCAAGTGGTTTACACCATGGGTACTGAACTTACCAGACCGAATTCAGAGATCCTTCTCAAGTACTCCCTCCGATTGGAAATAACTGTCGGCGATTTTGTACTAGCTTAGTACAAAGTTTGTACTAAGTTCACAACACTTATTTCCAATCGGAGAGAGTATGTGTGGTGGGGAGTACCCACCACAACATGTTCAATGATAAGTTAATTTAATATGACCTCCTAGTGGGTAAGAGACTACTTTACATCGCCCAAAAGAAGTAAATACCCCATAAGGGAGATGATCCGTTACTGTAGTCTGATCATAGTATTTTAGGACTTATTTCCATTGTACTGAAAAACTATTCTATCAAACAAAGAAACAGCTCTATCCCATGAGTTTTTTTCATAGTAACAATTAAGAAAACAATGCTCCTATCATACATTTTATGATGCATATTAACAAAAAACATAATTATGTTTCACAATTTTTTTTATCTTTTTGGATATAACGTCTGCACCTCATAAATAGTAGCAACTTGGTAAATCATTAATATACCACAACTAGATGATAATTCAATATGCTTACATTCTTTTTAAATATTGCCATGTGTAACATGCTTCATGGCCAAATTGTCCTGGATCAATGAAATTGTAAGTTCTTAGTCCTTTCAAAAAGGTTGACTCACATTTCCTGATCAGGTATACATGTATAACAAAATTGTCACGATCTATTCATTGCTTGCAGAAATGTTTTCTGTTGATCACAGTAAAACATAGACACTGCAACACAGTAATAATTCTTTCGATTGTTATTTCCTAACAGGACGAAAGGCCAGCTCCTAGGTTCATGATACGAGCCGCAGATGCCATAAGAAAAGGTAAAGTTCGACGCCTCTCAAACTATTGCATTCAAATTAGGCCAGCTAAAATATTCAAACGACAAAGAGGCGTTTTCTATTCAAATGAAAAACTAGAGCATAACGAGGCGATGGAGTGCATGCATGAGCATGTGGATCTATTTTCTCATTCTACAAGGAGTTGAGCATACCACATTATATGTTGGTGTCCCCCTGCCATAGAGATTAAACTCTTTCCGCCATGGTCAAATAGGCCTTTGGATGTTTCCTGGATCTTATTTAATTAAATGGGCTGAGGCGTATAAAATCCAAGGAAACTTGGAAGATGAAACATGAGACACCGAACTACTAATTCAATAATTCGAACACTGAATTTTCACATCCTGATGAACCCTGTCTCTTTGCGCTTCAATTATGTTTGTTCACCAGGTTTTCTAACGTGGCATTGGGAAAGAGGATACTCCCTTATTTCCAAAATAATTTAAATTTTCAGTTTGTCCTAGACCGGCTTTATACAAAAGTATGTTTTTTTAGCAATCAGGAGGGGATGCCTCTTTTCGATAAAGAGCGCTTTATTACTTAAGAGTTTTAAGCTTATACTTGGCCTTTGTATATCTGAGATCACACAGCCATAATCAAGTCGAGACAAAGCAAAAGGGCGAAATTAAATATCATAGCGTGCAATTGTAAAATCTCCTAAACAGGAGGTCCAAGGCGTAGACTATGCGGCCACCCATGTTGGGAAAAAGTATCCCTCACCGTAGCCTCCAGTCATGCAGAGACCTCCATAAACAGGTCTCAATTCTCCACCTGCTGTAGGGATGACCATGAACAGAGAGTATTGGTGCACCGGTAGATAACTTGCAAAATAGAAGATTTTTTGTCGTTGAACACTTTGTTATTTCTAAATAGCCAAAGCGACAAAATAAAAGCAATCGCTCCCAACCTAATATGCTTTTTAAACCTATGATCGATACCATTTAGCCAATTCCCAAAAATATTGGTAACGCTACACGGCGGATACAAGGTCAAAGCTACTTGGATGACTGAATAAGAAATGTTTTATTGTTTCATCTTGGTGACAAAAAACACATTTCTTACTACCATGCCAGTTCCGCTTTGCAAGATTATCTTTGGTGAGAATGACTCCTTTGCGGAGGTACCATCCGAATATCTTTATCCGTAAAGGAACCTTCAGCTTCCAAAGTTATTATTAATTTTTTTTATCAATTGGCACATCTTGAAGGATTAACGCATTGTACATGGAGTGTACCAAAAATTTCCCATTTTCATGAAGATTCCAACGAAACTCGTCATGACCAGTTTGTAGCTAGGCATTTGCCAAATTTTGTAGCAAGGCGTTCCAGTTTGTAACTAGACATTTGCCAAATGTTGTAGCAAAGCGTTCCAAGATACAAGTCTGCCCGAGAAGTCCCTTCTGAACGTCATATTTGGCGGAGAAGTCTCCAGTACCTTGCGATAGTATCGTTTTTGTGATGAACAATATGATACAATGTCAGATTGTTCGCAAAGGGTGGTATTTCCAAGCCACCTATCTTCCCAGAACCGAATCTCCAAACCGTCCTTAATGGAAAAGGAACCGAGGCGATTTTTTTCTTTGTTGCCATCAGTCTGGCCTAAAAGTGTGAATCACCTGGTTTCTAAAAAACCTGTGATAATGCTTTGGAGCCGACATATTTCCTTTTTAGGATGCTTTGCCAAGTCCCGTCTCCAGTTAGTAACTTGAATAGCCACTTACCCAGTAGAGTCGTATTCTTAACCTCAAGGTCTTGAATACCAAGCCCACCCTGGTCTTTCGGGAAACAACGACACTCCATTTTGTCAATCGATATTTCTTTTTTGTCACTATCCCCTTGCCAAAAGAATCTAGACCGGCAGTAGTCCAGTTTATGTAAGACTCCTTTTGGCAATAAGAAGAATAAAATCATATGCAACACCATGTTGGATAGCACCTAATTTTTGAGTATCAGTCTCCCTCCGATGGACAAGTCTCTCTCCGATGGACAGTAATTTACCTTTCCAACTACTAATGCACTTTTGTAGTCTTTCCTCAACAAGCTTCCATTCGGCAATAGTGAGCCTCCGATAATGAATCGGAATGCCCAAATACCTCAATAGGAAACTAGCCCTGCCCACATCCAAACAAGTCGGCGTAAGCATTGACTCTTTTTTGGCCTCACCAAAACAAAACACCTCACTCTTGGATCAGATAATTGCTCAAATGCTGAAAGTATCAATTTTTCAGATTTCTTGCTTTCTCAAGGTCGTGTTCCATAAAAAAGATTGTATCGTGGGCATATTGGAGGATAGATACCCCTATCCATGAGATGAGGGATGACCCCTTCAATGAGACCATCCACTTTTGTGCGTTCGATCATTATGACAAGCATAGGAGCCACTATATTAAATAGCATTGGTGATAGAGGATCGCCCTGTCGAAGACCTTTCAATGTCTGGAAGTATCGGCCAACATCATCATTGACTTTGATGGCCACAATACCTCCAGACACAAAAGAATTAATCAAAGCACGCCACTCATTAGAAAAACCTTTCATTCTAAGCGTTTGTTGGAGAAAAGACCATTTCACTTTGTCATAAGCCTTCTCAAAGTCCAATTTTAAAATTACCCCATTCAACTTTTTAGAATGTAGTTTGTGGACTGTTTCATGCAAGGTAACAACTCCATCTAGGATATTGCTTCCTTGCATGAACATAGTCTGAGATGGACGAACTACATGATCAGCAACAGTGTTCAGGTTTATGGTGGCCACTTTCAAGAATTCTCTGAAACTAACGTTTAGAAGACAAATAGGTCTATACTGCTGGATCCTTTCTGCCTCATTAACTTTAGGTAACAAAATTATCTCACCAAAATTTAGACAAAACAATTTTAGTTGTCTAGCATGAAGACAACTAAACAAATCTAGAAGATCCGATTTGATAGTCTCCCAAAAGGTTTGATAAAACTCAGCTAGGAAACCATCCGGACCTGGTGCTTTGTTGTGTGCCATTTGAAAAATAGCCTTTCTTAATTCCTCTTCCGAGTATACAGTAGTAAGAAGATCATTTTTCCTCAATGGAAACTTGGGGAATGTCATCTATTCAGGTCTCATCCATGAAGAAGTTTTCATCCTCTAGTGCCCTAAACAGATTTTTGTAGTAATTAGTAATATAAGCCTTGAGGTTGTCATGCCCCTCAATTGGATCTTCATCCTGAACCAGAGAATGAATACATTTCTTCCTATGCTTGCCATTGGCGACACTATGGAAGTATCTAGTATTTGAATCTCCCTCAAGAATAAACCGGCTCTTGGAGCACCGGTACCATTTAAGTTCCTCCTCATGGAATATGCCTTCTATCGCTGCATTGGATTGACTTTTCAGTTCAATCTCTTGCGTAGATAATGGACGAACCTGAACCAAAGCCTCCAGATCATCAATGATTGAAGAAAGCCTTAGCTTTTCTTTCGTGAGAATTCCTGTTACATGCCTTACCCAACCACTAGTAAGGTGACTATGTAAAGAATGCAGTTTATTATTCCACATCTGTATTGGAGAACTAGCAGCTATAGGTCTATCCCATGCACTCTTGACCATATCATGAAAACCTTCACGTTGTAACCATCCGAGTTCAAATTTGAACCGGTGGTTGCTTGGAGGCTTAGGTGTTCCAGTAGTCAAGAGAATAGGAGCATGATCAGAAAGACCCTCAATCCGCTCTAGGGCCCGGACGGATAACATAGGGAATTTATTCCCAATCGGCATCCATCAGAACCCTATCAAGCTTTTCATATGTGGGATCAGATAGGCTATTTGTCCATGTGAAATTGTCTTCCAATCATTGATACCTCTCTCAAATCCAAACTGTCTATAACAACATTGAATAGAAAAGGCCAATGATCATCAAACCGGCCTTTGCTTTTCTCATGACGGAACCTGAGTAAATTGAAGTCCCCCCAATTAAAATCTGGTACGGATTATCCTTCACCAAGTTGACCAACTCACGGAGAAAATCATCCTTCAATTCATCGTCTGCAGCCCCATATACCGCAACCAAACTCCAGGTGAAATTATTAGCCCTTGCGGATATGGAGTTTAATATGATAATCTCCACCCGAACTGGCTAACACTTCCATAGTGTCTGTCTGTACTCCAAGTAGAATGCCCCTGATCTACCACGAGGTGGCCGAGAACTCTACTCGAAGTCTGCACCGCTGGAGAGGCGGTTAAGTAAACTTTGAGAGAAATCTCTTCTACCTGTTTTGAAAAATAGCAACAAAATCTAAACCGTAATCACTAATACAATGAGCAATATGAAGTGTTTAGCCAAGTCACCTAGACCTATGCTATTTTTAAACAAGCCATTCATTTAGACATAGTTGGAGATTTTGAAACTCTGACCCTTTTCTTGGGCTTCTTACTAGAGGATGATTTTGATTTTCGGCCAGATGCTTGCAGTTCGTACAAAGAATCTAGCATTGTCTCATTCAAATCAACCTCAGAAGCAACACCAACCAGACTAGAGAGAAGCTGACCATCCATTGTGGCAATCGCTTCCTCTTCATCCGGTTCAGTGTTATCCACTATATCCTGAAGCTTAGGAGTAACCTTCAAGCGGTCATACTCCATATGCCTCAAAATGTTGGCGGATACATTAACTTCATTAAAATTCTTACCAAGTTTAATGCCAGCACTACTAAGCCTGGAAGACAAAACTGGTGTGGAAAACGAAATAAAAGAAGAAGAAGAAGAAGTCATACCGCTGGCCCCTACCTTGGAATTAATATGGTTCCTCTGTTAGAAACCAGAGGACTCTCTTATAGAGTACTGTGGCAGAGATATATGAGATGAGGAGGGTGGATACACAGGAGAGAGACCCAGAACAACACACAACACATGCAATATAGCTTATCCAGGATTGGAGAGCTCCTCTTTCCATTGAGTAATGGCAGATCCTTCTTCGTTCTTTGTTCCGCGAGACCACAATGTAGCCATATCCAAGCATTGTTCTGTAACCGTAGCAGCAGGGATCACCATGTCGTCAAACACTTTTCTGTTTTGAGCTCACTATACTCTCTATAAACAGGCCGTGATGATCAACACCCAATCCAGTTGCCTAGCCACCAACAGTCGTCCTTTTGTGTCGCCTAGAATATCAGCTACCCCTTGCAGGTCATGCAGATCAAAACCCAGCTGCTGTAATATTAGCTTCATTCGACTACATAGTACGTAAGGTAGTTCGACTTGTGACAAACATAGAACTTTAGTTATTTTGGGACAGAGATTGTACAAAATATTCTTCATGCCATGGAGGGCATGTTAAGTGCCTCACTCCACAACTTTTCGTCCCCACCACACCCTTTGTCCTCACCTCTTCTGTGACTCCTCATCTATCCCATTTCTCGGGATGGCAATGGCAAGTGCACCAGAGTATGGACAATAATAAACAAATCCTATCTCCTAATTTTTTCCATAACTGAAATAAACTCTACGCGGCGTGTTCTCAGACTCAGCCATGCTTGAGAACCTCATCAATGGCGAGTGCACCAGAGTGTACAACGTCATGGACTAATGGTCTCCCTCAAGTTCACGTAACACTGGAGTTGTATTTCAAGCAGACCGACCTATGCCTAGTTCTTTTGGTAGCTTAAAAAATAAGCTGCTCCCTCCCCGGCTTCTCCAGCTTCTCCCATAAACTGTCCAGCTTATTACTTGGGGGTTCTAAATTATTATAAGATGATTAATTTGGCCGACTAATCCTGCCGATCTTGAGGAGTCCCGTGACCGTGGCTACTGGTTCGCATCCAGAACTCGTCTGGCTACGGCTGGAAATATGGTTACAAATCAAGACCAAATCCAACCAAAACTGTACGAATCCAAACCAACTAAAAGTTGCACTAGATCTTAACCAAACCAAACCGTAATAATTATTCAACCAAATTCATCCAAACTATTTCCCAGCTATGGGTTGAATCCACACTTTTGAACTGATGTGCATGCAGTCTCTATCTGGCTGCCACGCCTGCTGGCTCAGGCTGACCTCTATGGAGGGGTGAGCAGGTGGACGACCTGCAGTGGGTCTCTCTATCTTATACTGTGGCTTCGAGGCGCTCAGTCTGACGAGTTCCACCAGTCGTTTGCCAGGGTGCTGTCTCGCAGCCCTGCCGTTGAGGACGACACGCAGAACACTGGTGCTTTCTCCATTGCGGCTGTACTGACGAGGACATGTGCAAAGTTCTCAAAGGCTCGGGCAGGTCAACCTTATTGCCGACTTGCAGCGTTGAGGACCTGTGGATCCGTCTTGACTATGGTGGCGGTAGGCGAAACAAGCACAAGGCAGCCGTGCGGACATGCTCTTCATGCTTTTTCCGCCTCTTCTTTGTACACCCTCAGTCCAGCGACCCCGGCCTTGGCCTGCATCCAAACCCAGTGCCCAAACGAGCTTTTGTGAACAATTACTAGAGTTTAGGGACATGGTTTGAGCTTCAGGTGTTAGGGAGTTCAGGGGTTAGCTCAGATTTCTAGTGTGATCGGATATCTGACCCATAAATGTTTGCGAGCGCTGCCTCATGCAGAAATAATAAACAAACATATGTGAATATAAACATGGAATCTCACGAGTCCCAGAGGTGTATAAAGAATAATATGCATATTTTACGATTAAATTTTAAGTATTTTTTCACCTGTGACACCAAAGAGTGACAATGTCTAATACCAGATCCTTTACTGAACACCTGCACTTCTGGATTCAAAGGTTGAAGCTAAAGCAAATCGTGAACTAAATTTGCAATCATCTTTTTGTCCAATTCAGCTACCTAATGTATCGTCTTGTGAATGTAGCTTTTAAAAGGTATTTGCGGAAGAAGAAGATGCGGGAGCTCCACGGAGGCCATCATTGCAGGACAATCCAGAGTTGAGATATCTGCAGGCTTGACCTATCTTGCCAATGGAGCTACCACCTGGAAATGAAGCCACCAGCTGCGAAGATTCAGCTGAAGGAGTCTACGTGCGGATTGTGTAATTATTATTTTCCACATTCAAATTGTTTTCTTTGTGGTTGTTGATGTTGGTGATATGGGATATGCCCTAGATAATTACATAGTACCAGGTTTGTAAATTATTGGATCATATGTAGAAATCGATGGGTTCGGTGCTAGATGATAGTCCTGATGTGAATAACACGAGAATGATATTTTTGGTCAGTTACTAACCTACCAAGAAGTCCGAAAAGACTTGTGTACTACATCTTAGTTTGTATCCAGAAATTAGTGAAAGTATTTCAAAAAAAATCGCATCAAGTCATCCTATATAACTAAGAAGTTCACCCCACTAACCATTTTCTCTTAACATGCAGCCTATCCACTTCAGCGGTCTCACCACAACTACATCAGCAAACTTCTAGGCATTAATTGTGTCCACCCATCATCAAAGTCGAGTATCTAGCAGCCACCGACGTCTCCTCTTCTCACACAATTTCCCTGAGAAACAATTTTACTACCCGTTCTTCTCCGATCAGAAAATAAACAGTCGCGTGTCTTCTCCAATCCCTTGCCATTAATTCCCCTGCCCATCTTGCCTCTCACTTCGCAAGCACCACCTGAGCTAGCATATTCTGATCATCGGCTGCACGCTAGCCTCGGCACTGCATCTCCATCTACTGATTTACCAAATCAGGCACCATGCGCTGCGTCTGAAGCGTCGTCATGGTTATTAGGATGAGCAACACTGTAGCTTCGACGGATTTCTCGGCATCTAAATCGTGGACTGCTTTGAACAAGAAGAGACACCGCGATCCAGATGAAAAATCTTTCTGCTGTGAGATTAAATTGATGAGTCATGTTTGCTCCATTCATTTTAGTTAACTACTTGAGTGATTACTGAATGGCGTATAGGTGGGTATGTGTTCTGGTTTATGTAAATTACAAGCCTAGTTTCTCCTAGCATAACTGTTTACCAATCTATTCTAGCTCCACATACAATATTTCTTTTTAATATATGCAAAATAGCCTGCTACCACCGGTGGTAGCTATGCATCCATATCTAACCATTGGATCTAGCATAGAGAGCATGGAATCCTATTGCAAGAGCACAAGTTTTTAACGGAAGCAGCAAACGCCGGTTATTAGTTACCACCCGATTCAACCTGCCAACATGACCATGCAAGCGCACCATAACACCCATCCATGCAGCTGACCATCACACTCATCCGTCGCACAACACCTGCTCCATCTACCAGCTCCCACAACCAACCCATGGTCACCATCTTCTTGCTTGATTCTTCATGCCCAACTTTAACAGAATTCAAAATCTGTTTCTAGCATTCCCCATAAGAACACAGACCCAAATCGACACTAGCAATTATTCACGATTCAAGTCCCCCGTGACAAAACAAACCCCCAAACCAGGCGAGAACCATCTGGTGAGCGCCTCTGACGCCCGTAGAATTAAGCATATTTTTTTCATGCCTAGTTTGTTCTCTTGCAGATCCTTTTGCAGATCGCCGGCGGTGAGGTGCCTCCTCGAGCTCCTGATCTGATCCTTCTCGGGCTCCTCCACAAGCTGCTGTTGTGGCTCCTCCAGAGATCCTCAAACTGCCGCTACTGGGGCTCCTCTCCAAGCTGCTGCCCAGGTGCACCTGCGTGCTTGCTAGACAGCTGCGCTTGCTGTCGAGTTGGGAAAGCAGGGACGTGAGGAATCACTTCCGGCCACGCCCGCGGGTGGGTGCTAGCTGGGGCAGAGGTGCTCGCCGGGATCGGGGTCGGGAGTACAGGATACTTTCGTTTTTACAGGAGTTACATTCTTTGATCGCTTCCCGATCAGATTGTACATACATAGCATTCTATGCAATTCGATCTAAACTCATGTTCTTAGCTTTCTATTATCTTACACCATAGAATTTATCAAATTACCCCAAGCATTCTCACCACCGCCTCCATTGTTTTGTTCTTTTGAGGATCGCCACACCTGCATTCAGGCTCCCACCCAAGAATAAGAAGATCTGGCCGACCGCGCAAACTCGGCCACTCGCCCAGTCCACCCAAGGTACAGATGCGCACACCGACTCGCAGCTGCCCGTTCGAGAGGACGACAACAACGACAAATCCCCAGCCAAGGAAAGAGAAGGTGTCGAGGTTCCTGCTACTTCGGATGATGAGGACTACAACATACCAGATGAGGAGGGAGAGGTCAATGAACTCGACTCTGCTCACCCTACCTCGCCTGCCTCAGACAACGTTGAGTCCTCTCTCGACGGGCTATCTGAATCGGATGGCGTATCACAAGACCAAGAAGGATAAAGACCTCGGGGAACCATCCCTAGCCTGCATTGAGAATGCAGACATAGTAGTGTTATCCGACGGCGAAGACGACTGAGCTAGTTTGGAACAACTGCAGCAATCGAGGCTGCCCTTTACTGTTTTTCAGTTATTTGCACCCCCACTTAGCGTAATGTTTTTAGTTCAAACCCACATCAATCAGTGTAACATGCGCCCCTCGACGGGGAGCCCATCATCATGTTTCCCGCTTCCAAAGTTTTAAATTAAATGTTGCTATCCATATACTAGTTTCAACATCGCCCCGTTTTCTTTTTAATGGAAAGAAAAATGTGAAAACAGACACGGCGATAGCTATATATGCAAAAATTAATGCAATGCAGACAACTAACATACGCCACAGAGAAAGCAGCCAAAATGCGTAAAAAGATAAAATAGAAATCTACATGTAAACCTCTCACCACAGGTACTTTAACCCTTACAAATTTAAAGAAGCCATAACTCGCACGAGTCGTGAAATGGCCAGGGTATACACACGGTCAATGGCTCACACACTTGCAAAATGCCCTTTTTTGTTTTGCCGACGCTTGTTTATGCAATTCAACATCTTTTTGTTTGGTATTCTAAACAAAAATGCACTTCAACAGGAACAATACAGAAGCTGTGACCTTCTTCTACAGCATCCCAAAGGAGAGCCAGTACATGGTATGGTTGCTAATGAAAAACTTTATAGCATTGTGTTAGTCCTTTGGCGTCCCCATCAAAATAGAAATCTAATAATGTTCTCCTATCAAATTCCCAGATCGTTAGTGGATTGACGATTGATAACACCAAGCAGACATTCGTCCATGAACTGGTGAAGATGTGTAACCACGTGACTGGGAAGAAGGTTCAGAGGATTTTATTGCCACCGGCTTACCAACATGGTGACTGTGTGAGGCGTGTCTAGCAGGTCAGTTCGTTAGGTTGGTATACATGGTCATCCAACGCACCACCACACGCTCTAGCCTCTCCAAGTTGCCTGCCAAAGTAGCCTAGTAGAAGAACCACATCATTGCAACAAACGGAGCTTCTTCATCCGTTAGAACCAGACTAATGCATGCTCCCTACATTACACGCGGTACAAAATGCATGATCCTATAATCCAAAGACGATGCATGCATGCATAGCTACCACCGGTGGTAGCAAATCTGCGTTGTTTAATATATATATATATAAACTATAGGTGCTTTATAAATACTAATGTATATAATTGGCTTTTACCAAGCAAATACAAGATACATGAATAAGGCCAACAAGGCAAGAAGTTACAAGCGCAGGGTCTCGAACATGAGAACACAGTCTGATATTTGTGCATCTTCAAGTTGATATTCAGAATTTTTTGCACAACATGCTCATATTTTTTTTCAAGAAAACTAGCTAAGCTTCCTGGATTCGACAATGCCAGTCAAGAGCTTCTTGGCGACCTTGCCAAGGTCGAACTTAGTCGCCTTGGAGTTCATGTCGGTGAAGATGGGTTCCTACCTAGCTGCCATAAGGTGTCTGCGACGAATTTTTATGGTAGAGTCCTTGACCCTCCTGGTGTGCCCACGGAGCTTGCGCAGATCGTACTCATCCATGTAAGTGTAGGCAAAGTTGTGGTCATCTTCAAGTTGTTGTAGTTCTAGTTCTGTTCTAGCTATGTTTTCCCTAGCTATGTTTTCCATGCCTACAAGCAAAAGAAAACCAGTTGAATCAATACAACAACAACATCATCATTCATCAAAATCTTTCCCAAGCAAGTTGAGGTAGGCCAGATATGAAACCCAACAGAAATATAACAAAGCCAAAAAGGGGGAAGGGGAGAGCGAAAGCTCTCAGCAGTGCTCCCTATATTTTCAATTTTTTTTTAAAAAAAACACATTTCTAGGACTCCAAAAAATATGCAATAAATACACACATACATATACATATTCTGAAGGCACGCTAGAAATTTGAAGGAAAAATAAGTTGTATTTTGGGCCACAAATAAGAGAAAAATTTCTGACAGAAAATTGAGTTTTATAGTCCTATATACAACTAAAATTATGTTTTTTCCTGTAGCTCAAAATATAACGAAATTTCTACAGAAAATTCACAATGACATCTAGGACACGTGTATGTATCCACATAATAAATTTTATGAATTTTTGAAACTCAAAACCACAAATTTCAAAATTTTCAAATACAAGGAGCAATAGAGCTTGGATGCTGCAAATCCGTTCTTCAGATAGATGGAAAGAAGTAAACAATGAACAAGTAAACTAAGATTCTAGCACATGGATCGCTATTTGCCATGCAGTCCTATCAAGAGCCAAATCTCTAGGTATAAAACAATTGAATCAATGCAAAGGCAAGACATGTTGTGCAAATAGTGATCTGTTCATGTAACTTGAGAGGGGTAATAGCTCTTGTGACAAGGATAGTTAATAAACACACATCTATTGCCCGGTCGAAGGAAGAACGATGGTATACCTTTGCCAAGACATGTTCAGACTGTTGCATTTAATCAGAATTGTTCACGACAACTTTTATCAGTTATATATGTCCAATGGGCCTAAATAAAATATGGATATACTAAGAAAATTTGATGACAAAATAAGCATTACGTAGCACAATTCTAATTTGATAAACTAATATTATCATTTGATAAAAACTACATGCTATTTTCCCTAATGGTTAACATCATGATCGACTTTTGCCCGATGAATATAGTATTGCAACAAAGAAAACTGAATGAGAAAACTAAACAAGCCAGTTTTCAATTATATACGTATCATATCATTTCAACACACACTTCTTAGTGGAGATGTGGCTGAGTTCCAGTTGTTTGAAAACTCATGATCGAAAGATAAATGGCCATATATCAACAACTATAGCTGTATGCTTGTTCTAGCTTAAATGTAGCCAAGTAATAATGTAAGAAATTACATCACCACTCTAACTAAGAAACACACAACCAATTTATTCTTAAGAGATCTATAGTCCATTCCTAATCAAGCAACAAGTACCAAAAGTAACTGGAACGGATGTCAGCAAGGAGAAGCTAATTGGATTTTTGCTGTGTGTGGACTGTAGGGTACGAGGTATTACCTGCGGAATAGAAATTTCTGTATGGAAAAAAGACCATGCGAGAGTTGTCATTTGCTTCAGAAATCTTGGTGATCTTCATGGAGTCAAGTTGTAGCATGAAGTTGCCAATACATGTGGACAGAACAATCACATTTGCGTCCTCATCACAACCCGCCATAAACATCCGGTTGTCATTGCTAGGCAAACCCCGTGGAAGCATCTCTTGAAGCTGAATGAATTTCTGCTGCAGCACCCATCCGACAACACCATGAGAATTCATCTTCCTCTCCCAGAAATGAATGCGCAGTGATTCTGACAGAAGCGCAAAGACAAGGCCACTCCCATCATCTGTCCGTAAAAGCTGAAAGGATCTGATCATATGAGTTTGCAACTGCGCCGGCTTCTCGATCACACCAAGGGTTTGCCTTTCAATATCAAATACAAGGGTGTCGCCCGTATGAAACAGCCAGTAAACAGCATTGCTGACGAGGATGCCGGGCCATGAATCAAGAGGCCCATGATAAGTTGTCATTGAGGCAATATTTCCCCATGAATCAGAGGCGGATTCGTAGAGGCAAGCGAACGCCTTCTCGCATCCGTCCGAGACCAACACCATTTGGAACGGGCTGAATAAGCAGTCGCCGTGCACATGCCCATCTTGGACATGGGCGCATACGAGAGCCGCGTGACAGCCCCACCTTGGTTCGCAGCGGAGCCCCGGCGGAAAAGACATGTGGCGGTGCCGGCCGGTGAGGGGATCCCACACGAGAACCTTACGCTTATGGTCGTTGACCAGGACGGCGAGGCCATGGCGGCAGCCTGTGAAGCGCCAATCCCCGTCGGAGCGGTGGATCCGCGGCAGCGAGAAGCGGGCGGGCGGGATGCGGTTGGGCGGGTCGAGGACGGGCGTGAAGACGACCGGGTTCATGCCGAAATCCCCAACGAAGAAGCCGAGCAGCGGAGGCTTCCCGTTGCGCTTGCGGAAACGGGTGAAGAACTGGGGGCTGGAGAGGACGCTTCGCCAGCGCTTGCGGACGAGGGAGGCGCGGGGGAGGGACGACGGCTGCGGAGGGAGGCGGAGGAGGATCTCCTCTAGGAGGTCCTCGTCTTCCAGCGGAGGCACAACCGAGGAACGGAGGTGGCTCATGGCGAGGGTTCAAGTTTACCTCAGCGCAGGCCCAACAGTCCACCCTTCAGAGTCCTCTAAGGACCTCCCGGAGCTCCACCGGCGAGGGCACCGTCACAACTTGGGGCGACGTCGCGGGAACGGGCAACGCCGGGGCTAGAGAACTGGGCGAAAGGCGCGGTAGGCCAGCAGCGGCGGATGCGTGAAGGAGGTCGGAGGAAGGCGGCGGAGAGCGGCTCTGGCGTCTGGATCTGTGTCGAGGACGACGGGCAAGAGCAGGCTATTAATTTCCGATTCCTTAGTGAGGAAGGTTTGCACCGTAAGCCTCGATCGGCACAATGAATCGAACGTTAGGTAGGCGCATGCACCGTTGTTCGCGTGCACGTACGTATCACCCGAAGCTGTTTCATGTGGTCGGTGTCTCCACCGTGACCGTGCCACTCACAACAACGAACCTAGGATGTTGACACTTCTCACCCACATAAAAATAAAAGATACTCCCTCCGTTTCAAAATATAAGATGTTTTAGATTTGTGAAGCAAACGTATCTAGACATCTTTTAGTGTGTATATTCGAGTGAACCTATACACTAAAAGATGTCTAAATACATTTACTTCATAAAGCTAAAATATCTTATATTTTAAAACGGAGGGAGTAGATGTTTGTGCAAAATTGGTTTAGCTATTCAGCCCAAGCCACTCACACATTCATGCAAATGCAAGGCACAACGCCAACGGAAAATATGATCAGATGTAGTTGTTGTAAAGAAAGAATGACGGTCAAGTGCCTCGACAAACTTAGGAAACATGAAAGCAATGGAAATCGAGGCATTATGATCTTTCTTGTGCAAAGATAAAGGGTTTTTCATGAGAACTCCGAAATGCATGCTTTTGGACACTAGTAGAATAACGAGTATTAGAGACCCTAGTCGGCCGATTTTAAAAGGCAGAGACCGACGAAAGTAAGGCCCGGTTCAAAAAATAAATTATTTGGCGATGCCTTTTTTTAAAAACCGACTAAGGGACAATTTTGAAACTAGCACGAGGACCCTGTATCCGCCAGGTTCAAAAAAAGGCACCGTTGTGGCAAAGTATTTTTGATATTTTGAAAAACAATCATCACAAGCTGAGACATAGCCTAGTGGTTGGGAGTGTTGATTTTTACCAGCCCACCCAAGTTCAAGTCTTAGTACTTGCAGTTTGTGAAAACTTATTTTAAATTAAAAGAGAACAATGTTATTATTGTTTTGTAATGATTGGAATCAAGCCTTTTTTAAAAAATAAGTGACGTCTCATTTTGTCAAGATATGGATGCACATATCCGTATTTCCAGTCTGTGAGTTCAAGTCTTAGTACTTGTAGTTTGTGTAAACTTTGAAAACTTATTATTAATTAATTTATGTGATCATGTGTGATAAATTTTTTGAATTAAAAGAGAGCAATGTTATTATTATTTTTGTAACGATTTGAATCAAGCCTTTTTTAGAAAATAAGTGACGTCTCATTTTGTCAAGATATGGACGCACATATCCGTATTTCCAGTCTGTGTAAGCATGTTGATGATACAACAATAGTTTGAACCACTATACTTATTTAATAATATCAAAAATGAAAAATGTCAGGCTACACAAATGGATATGATAGGAATCACCTACATTGTACAATTTGAATTTCGAACGGTCTAGTTGTAGCCTACAACAACTAGTTCAGAATTCGGAGGGTCCAAAAATTGATGGGTCTCCAGAAACCAATGACTATTTGGATAGGAATCACCGCCGGTGTAAAAACCCCGGTTGGGATATAAATTCGCAAATGTACTGTCCAAATCCTAATCCCACTTCACAGATCCCTTTCTCACTTCTCTTCCAAAAAACCCCCCACTCGGAGATGGCACGGAGTTGGGAATCGTAGCAGCCCACCCCATCGTCCAATGGCGGCAACGGCGACGACGATGGAGGCAGCGAGGACTCTATCGGATTCCCCGAATCTCCGGTGGTGAGCCAATCCAATGATCCTGACTTCCTCGCCATTATGGAGCACACGGAGGAGCCGATTCTGGGCGACTCCGACGAGGAGGACGCCTCCGGCGAGGAGGCGCCGGAGGAGGAGGACGACGACAATGAGGAGGAATTTTATGAATTTTTGAAACTCAAAACCACAAATTTCAAAATTTTCAAATACAGGGAGCAATATAGCTTGGATGCTGCAAATCCGTTCTTGAGATAGATGGAAAGAAGTAAACAATGAACGAGTAAACTAAGATTCTAGCACATGGATCGCTATTTTCCATACAGTCCTATCAAGAGCCAAATTTCTAGGTACAAAACAATTGAATCAATGCAAAGGCAAGACATGTTGTGCAAATAGTGATCTGTTCATGCAACTTGAGAGGGGTAATAGCTCTTGTAACAAGGGTAGTTAATGAACACACATCTATTGCCCGGTCGAAGAAGAACGATGGTATACCTTTGCCAAGACATGTTCAGACTGTTGCATTTAGTCAGAATTGTTCACGCCAACTTTTATCGGTTATATATATGCCCAATGGGCCTAAACAAAATATGGATATACTAAGAAAATTTGATGACAAAATAAGCATCACGTAGCACAATTCTAATTTGATAAACTAATATTATCATTTGATAAAAACTACATGCTATTTTCCCTAATGGTTAACATCAGGATCGACTTTTGCCCGACGAATACAATATTTCAATAAAGAAATCTGAATGAGAAAACTAAAAAGCCAGTTTTCAATTATAAACGTATCAAATCATTTCAGTACATGCTTCTTAGTGGAGATGTGGCTGAGTTCCAGTTGTTTGAAAACTCTTGATTGAAAGATAAATGGCCCACTAGTGGAAAACGGGCCTTTGGCCGGGACTAAAGGCCCGATCACGTCGCCCCAAAATGGCCTAGCCGCCCAGGAGGCTTTGGTCCTGGCCCGTAACGACCCTTTAGTCCCGGTTTGAGACACAAACCGGGACTAAAGGGCTATGCGGTGTGCAGCCCGCATGTGCGCCTTCTAAAACCGGGACTAAAGTCCTCTGCCTATATATATTGGCCACAGCCCCCCTCTCCCCTCTTCCTTGCATTTTTCTTGGATGGAAGAGTGTGAGTGTGTGCTAGCTCTCTATTTTTCTTGGATGCACTAGAGGTGTTTGTTGAAATGTGTGTTAGAGCGATGCCGCTTCAGTTCACCGAACACAACTACGATATGAGATGCCCGAGCCACGCTTAAACCTCTTCCTCTTTATTTCCACTTATTCTAAAAGGTTAGCAACTATATTTCCTCTTTTAGACCGTGCGATACTAATTTTTAGGATCGTGATTGTGTTTGATATACTGTCGTATAACACAGATGAGCCATCCATGGATGTACGGTGATCGACGCACAGCCGCTTACAGAGAAGGCGTGCATTCTTTTCGAGATGCGGCCGATGCGAACAAGCATGGTGGTGGCTATATGTTTTGTCCATGTGTTGAATGTCGGAATGAGAAGGATTACACTTCCTCAAGAGTCATTCAGAGCCACCTGCTTCAGTCCGGTTTTATGTCGGGCTATAATGTTTGGACCAAGCACGGAGAAAGAGGGGTTTTGATGGAAGACGACGATGAAGAAGAAGAGAACGATAATGACAACTACCGATCTATGTTCCCTGAGTATGCTGATACCGCAATGGAAGACAATAAAGAAGAAGATCAGGGTGAAGAACGGGAACCAGATGAGCCCACTGATGATCTTGGCCGGGTCATTTCTGATGCACGGCGAGGCTGCGACACAGAAAAGGAGAGGTTGCAGTTCGAGCAGATGTTACAGGACCACAACAAATTGTTGTACCCAACTTGTGAAGATGGCCAGAAGAAGCTGGGTAGCACACTGGAATTGCTGAAGTGGAAGGCAGAGACCGGTGTGACTGACTCGTCACTTGAAAAGTTGCTGGTACTGATGAAGAAGATGCTTCCAAGAAAGAACGAATTGCCCGCCAGCACGTACGAAGCAAAGAAGCTTGTCTGCCCTCTAGGATTAGACGTGCAGAAGATACATGCATGCCCTAATGACTGCATCCTCTACCGCGGTGAGAAGTACGAGAATATGGATAAATGCCCGGTATGCACTGCATTGCGGTATAAGATCAGAAAAGATGACCCTGGTGATATTGAGGGCGAGCCACCCAGGAAGAGGGTTCCTGCCAAGGTGATGTGGTATGCTCCTATAATACCACGGTTGAAACGTCTGTTCAGAAATAAAGATCATGTGAAGTTGTTGCGATGGCACATGGAAGATCGTATGAAAGATGATAAGTTGAGGCACCCCGCTGATGGTCGGCAGTGGAGAAAAATCGAGAGAGAGTTCCCGAGATTTGGAGGTGACGCAAGGAACTTATGGTTTGGTCTGAGTACAGATGGCATGAATCCTTTTGGGGAGCAGAGTTGCAGTCACAGCACCTGGCCCGTTACTCTATGTATCTATAACCTTCCTCCTTGGTTGTGCATGAAGCGGAAGTTCATTATGATGCCAGTGCTTATCCAAGGTCCAAAGCAACCCGGCAACGACATTGATGTGTACCTAAGGCCATTAGTTGATGAACTTTTACAGCTGTGGGCCGAACCAGGTGTACGTGTGTGGGACGAGCACAAACAAGAGGAATTTGACCTTCGAGCGTTGCTTTTCGTAACCATCAATGATTGGCCTGCTCTTAGTAACATTTCAGGACAGTCAAACAATGGATACAATGCATGCACGCACGGTTTGGATCAGACAGAAAGTATATATCTGGACAAATGTAGGAAGAATGTGTACCCGTACAATCGTCATTTTCTTCCGCCCAAGCATCCCTTAAAGAAAAAAGGCAAGCATTTCAATGGCAAGGCAGAACCCCGGGGGAAGCCTGTGACCCGTACTGGTGCTGAAGTATTTGATATGGTCAAAGATTTAAAAGTAATCTTTGGAAAGGGTCCTGGCAGCCAACCTGTTCCTAACGGCCCTGATAAGCGCGCACCCATGTGGAAGAAGAAATCTATATTTTGGGAGCTACCCTATTGGGAAGTCCATGAGGTCCGCTCCGCAATCGACGTGATGCACCTGACGAAGAATCTCTGCGTGAATATTCTAGGCTTCCTGGGCTTGTATGGGAAGTCAAAAGATACACCGGAAGCACGGGAGGACCAGGAATGTCATAAAGGAAGAGATGGCATGCATCGAGGGCAGTTTCAAGGACGTGCCAGCTACGCTCTTACCAAGGAAGAGAAGGAAATCTTCTTTGAAGTCCTTTTCAGTATCAAGGTCCCGACTGGCTTCTCGTCGAATATAAAGGGAATCGTAAATATGAAAGACAAAAAATTCCAAAACCTAAAGTCTCATGACTGCCACGTGCTTATGACGCAATTGCTTCCGGTTGCATTGAGGGGAATTCTACCGGAAAATGTTCGCCTGGCAATTGTGAAGGTATGTGCATTCCTCAATGCAATTTCTCAGAAGGTAATCGATCGAGAAAGTCTATCAGGGTTATAGATTGATGTGGTCCAATGTTTGGTCAGCTTCGAGTTGTTGTTCCCGCCATCCTTTTTCAATATAATGACACACCTCCTAGTTCACCTAGTCGAAGAGATTAGAATTCTCGGTCCTGTGTTTCTACATAATATGTTCCCCTTCGAGAGGTTCATGGGAGTCTTAAAAAAATATGTTCGTAACCATGCTAGGCCAGAAGGAAGCATCTCCAAGGGCTATGGAACAGAGGAGGTCATTGAGTTTTGTGTGGACTTTCTTCCTGACCTTAAGCCGATTGGTGTTCCTGAATCTCGGTATGAGGGTAGGCTGACAGGAAAAGGCACACTAGGAAGGAAAGCAAAAGTATGTATGGACGAGTATTCTTTCTCTCAAGCACACTACACAGTTCTACACAATTCCACCGTGGTGGCTCCGTATATCGTGAGACACAAGAATATTCTACGCTCCGAAAACCCGGGGAAGACTGACTCATGGATTAAAGGGGAACACGAGAAGACTTTCAGCAGTTGGTTGCAGACACATCTCATGAATGACGACACCGTTGGAGATCAGCTGTACTGTTTGGCCAGGCCACCATCTTCGACTATATGTACTTTCCAAGGGTACGAGATAAATGGGAATACATTTTACACGGTTGCCCAAGATAAAAAGAGCACCAACCAAAACAGTGGTGTCCGCTTTGATGCAACAGACGAGAATGGGCACTGTTTGGAAACATATTACGGGTACATAGAGGAGATATGGGAACTTGACTATGGACCTACTTTTAAGATCCCTTTGTTTTGGTGCAAATGGGTGAAGCTGACAGGAGGCGGGGTAGTTGTAGACCAAAAGTACGGCATGACAACAGTGGATCTCAACAATCTTGCGTACATAGACGAACCATTCGTCCTAGCCAACGATGTCGCTCAGGTTTTCTATGTGAAGGACATGTCTACAAAAACGAGAAAAAGAAATCAGCAAAAGAAGACATCATCCGATGAGCCAAAGCGCCACATAGTTCTTTCAGGGAAAAGAAACATCGTGGGAGTAGATGACAAGACAGACATGTCAGTAGATTATAATAAGTTTCATGAAATTCCGCCCTTCAAAGTGAAAACTGACCCAAGCATCCTACTGAATGATGAAGATTCTCCATGGCTACGACCCAGAAGAAAACAGAAATAATAGATAGGAATGTTGGTGCAATAATGTAATAATGTATTAAACCTTTTATGTAATGCATGATGAAGATTCTCCATGGCTACGACAGACACGGTTACATGGATGGCTGGATGTGAAGAATGGTATGGATCGGTCATCACCGCTCTTTAGAAAAAAAGCCGGCTCACTAGTTCTTTTCCCGTCCTGCTCTTTATACACACCGTGCTGCGTCTTCCTAAAGCGCCTCCCCTCAATGCCAAAATGAAAACAATGGCCGCCGTCTCCCGCCTCAACCCCGTTGCCTCGCCTTTCGTTCCGATGGCACTCCTCCCGGCGGGCTACTACCTCTCCCCTAACCCTGTCGCCGCTATACCCAGTCCTGATGGTTTTGAATTAGTTAATCAATTTCAAACACTTTTCATATTAATAGTTTTATCAGATTCTAAAATATAGAAAAATAATATTAATCAATATAGTTTTAATTAAAAATGGCAAAATAGTTAATAGTTTGGATAGTTAAAATAATTAATTTTGAAAATAGAAAATAGTTTTGAATTAGTTATTAAATTTCAAACACTTTTCATAGTAATAGTTTTGTCAAATTCTAAAATATACAAAAAGAATATTAATCAATATAGTTTTAATTGAAAATGGCAAAATAGTTAATAGTTTGGATAGTTAAAATAATTAATTTTGAAAATAGAAAATAGTTTTGAATTAGTTATTAAATTTCAAACACTTTTCATATTAATAGTTTTGTCAAATTCTAAAATATATAAAAAGAATATTAATCAATATAGTTTTAATTGAAAATGGCAAAATAGTTAATAGTTTGGATAGTTAAAATAATTAATTTTGAAAATAGAAAATAGTTTTGAATTAGTTATTAAATTTCAAACACTTTTCATATTAATAGTTTTGTCAAATTCTAAAATATACAAAAAGAATATTAATCAATATAGTTTTAATTGAAAATGGCAAAATAGTTAATAGTTTGGATAGTTAAAATAATTAATTTTGAAAATAGAAAATGGTTTTGAATTAGTTATTAAATTTCAAACACTTTTCATATTAATAGTTTTGTCAAATTCTAAAATATACAAAAAGAATATTAATCAATATAGTTTTAATTGAAAATGGCAAAATAGTTAATAGTTTGGATAGTTAAAATAATTAATTTTGAAAATAGAAAATGGTTTTGAATTAGTTATTAAATTTTAAACACTTTTCATATTGAAAGTTTTATCAGATTCTAAAATATACAGAAGTTATTCAATTCAAAATTACAAATTCATATTTGAAATGAAAAACTGAAAAAATTTCAGCATTGTCGCGCATTTATTGCACCTTTAGTCCCGGTTGGATCCACCAACCGGGACTAAAGGGGGGCTCGGGGGGCTCGGGCGGTTACCGCCCCCACCACCCTTTAGTCCCGGCTGGGGGTTCAAACCGGGACTAAAGACCCTCTTTAGTCCCGGTTTGAGCCCCCAGCCGGGACTAAGTGGGGGGGGTATATAACGCCTGCGCCCCACTTCCTCTTCTTCCCCACTGCACACTTAGCGAAAAACCATCGACGACGACGCGCGCGCGAGGAGCTTCCCGCCGGCAACGTTGCGGTCGGCCGGATATTTGATGGCGCCGTCGAGCCCCGCCGCGCCGCGCCGTCCTCCCGCGCCGCCCGCCACCGAGCCCCGTGCGCCGCGCCGCCCTCCCGCGCCGCCCGCCGCCACCGAGCCCCGCGTCACGCCACCGCCCTCCCGCCGCGCCGTCCGGCCCCGACCCTCCCAAGCCGACGCCTCGGTGAGACCGCCGGCCACTGTCCCTCCCTTTTTTTTTGGTTAGGGTTAGAAAATTAATTTTAGGGTTAAAATTTTATTATGTTAGGGTTAAAATTTTATTATGTTAGTGTTAAAATTTTATTATGTTATGTTAAAATTTTATTATGTTAGTGTTAAATTTTTATTATGTTAGGGTTAACATTTTATTATGTTAGTGTTAAAATTTTATTATGTTATGTTAAAATTTTATTATGTTAGGGTTAAAATTTTATTATGTTATGTTAAAATTTTATGTTAGATAGAATTTGTTAGATACAATAGAAATAGAAATTTTATGTTAAAACTTTATGTTAGATAGAAATTGTTAGATAGAATAGAAATAGAAATTGTTAGATAGAATAGAAAATTGTTAGATAGAATAGAAATAGAAATTGTTAGCAAAATAATTGTTAGATATAATAGAAATAGAAATTGTTAGATAGAATAGAAAATTGTTAGAAAAAATAGAAATAGAAAATTGTTAGATACAATAGAAATTGTTAGATAGAATAGAAATTGTTAGGGTAGTAGTTAGAAAATTGTTAGGGTTAGTAGTAATTTGTTTTGTTATTAGTTAGGGTTAGTCGTTAGATACTAAGTAAGATTCTTTGTTAGTTATTATTCCATATAGCGTTCATAATTGAAATATAAATGTCGGTTTTTTGCAGAAACTATGGATCCACATAGCAGGAACCTCGAAGAGGAAGAACTTCTCGAAGATATAATCAAAGACGCCCCCAACGTTGAACCAGCTGAATCTCCGTCGTCGTTTCTGAACCCCTCCGGAGATGGAATGGAGGTCGACCGACACGAAGATGAAGCCGACGGGGCAGGAGATAGCTCCAATGACGGAGAAGGGGATAGCTCCACTGATGGAGAAGCCGGTGGAGAAATAACAAAGTCCGGCGAGGTATTCAGATGAAGTTCGGCAATCATTTGTAATATGTGAAAAATATTGGAGATAGCTCTATATTGTATACATATACATTAATTTGACGAATGTTTCTCCCTCTTAGGCCTCCACATCGAGCAAAGCTACGAAACGAGGCCCGACTAAAAAGTTGGATGCACGGACGCATTACACCTTTGAGGTGATATTGCCTACGGGCGAACCCAAGCTTCCTAAGAATGCTGCTGACACATTCAAGAAGCAATGCGGAGTTCTCGTTAGGGATCACGCCCCGATCAGCGTTCGGGAGTGGAACAAGCGCAAAGGGGCAGCCGATAGTGACTATGTCGCCGAAAGGTACAAAGATAATCTTTGGAATGATATCATGTCACATTTCAACCTACCAGAATGTGAGAATGAAGACGCCGCAAATAAACTGAGGGCCAAAGTCAAGCAGTGGACTCTAAAGAAGATGGCCGAACTATTCCGTAGCTGGAAGAAGAAGCTATGGAAAAACTATCTGAAGACAAAGAAAGTGCCAGTATTCGAGGGGTATCTAGCCAAGCAGGCAAATCACTGGAAGGTATTTCAGGAGTACAAGCAGTCAGAAGATGCCAAGGCATTATCACAAAAGAACAAGAAAAATGCCGACAAGAAGAAATATCACCACACGCTGGGGCCAGGGGGCTATGAGACTGCCATCCCAAAGTGGGATAAGAAAGAGCAAGATATGCTAGCTAAAGGCATCATACCTGAACCCATCCGTGATGAGTGGGAATTGAGAGCAAGGAATTGGTTCCTTGCGCATGGTGGTTCGTACGACGAAGAAACAGGGGACCTTATCTGCAGTGACGGTCTTAGGATACCCAGGGAGAATTGGAAAAAGATAGTGAAAGAAATTAAAGAGGGAAAAAGACAGTTCACTGCAGATAGAGAGAAAGATTTGCTCACACTGGTCCTCGGCAATGACGAACATGGAGGACGAACGCGAGGCTTCGGTCCTTCTTACCCGTGGTGGCTTGGGTTTGCCAGAGACCAAGACACTTACAGAAGCCGAGCGAGAGCAAAGAAGCGACAGCAGGATGATGAGAATGACAAGTTCAACCAGTTGCTTGCCAGGCTTAACGAGCAACAGAAGCAGATTGACGAGCTTAGAGGAGTAGCGCGCCAGGAAGATCCTGCACTCGATATTACCGGCGCCCCATCTAAGCGGAAAAGCAGCGTGGCTGAATCTGAGGCCCCGCCCGACGATGCACGAAGAATGATAGAGGGCGGTCCCGGCTACCCCGTGGATGGAATCAAGGAGTCAATATCATGTGAACTCCATCAGAGATTCAAGAACATATCCATGAAGGTGGCCGTCGGACAAGCTTTACCTTCTGGCCCTGATGTACGCTGGCATGGCCGTGAGATTCCAGCTGGCTTTGCTAAAGTCGGGGTGGATGAAATCGTGGCGGGGTTTCATGATATGGAGCTCGACATAGCTGGACCCGAAGATGAGAGGACACTCGGAGAAGTACTGGGTGGAGTCATCCTATGGGACAAGAACTACATCAAGCTTCCAGGCTCGGCCCCAAGGACAACACCGCCTCCGAGTCGTCGCAGGTCACCTACACCTCCATCACCTCCAAGCCCTCCACATGACGACGGCCACCACAACACGAGTCCATCTCGATCACCGCCGCCGGACTTGGGTCGGCCGTCTCCGCCGCCGCCCGCTAAGGATACTAAGCGGAAGCGTGCCAGCAAGAACGCTCCGTCGATGAGTTCTAAGCGACGGAGCTCCCCAAAGCGCAAACTATCGCCCCTCCCAAAGGTACCTCATGCTAATCTTCCTATCAGACCTTATGATCGTACCGACGAGGAAAACGCCAGGATAGCAAAGGAACATTATGATGCGCAGATGAAAAAAAGGAACCCGAGCCCCGCCCGGAATACACCGAGAAGCAAATAGCATATGCAAAATACTTCACGACCCTTCCATCACAGTATGACTTACACGATAAGCCTGACGACTATACACGCACATTGCAGAAGGAAGGTAAAAAGAGCAGATCACGTGCAAGTGCAAGTGGGAGCAAATCAAGTTCAACTACAAGCAAAAAAAGATCAGACGTTCCTCAGCTTGGACAACAGGCCAAACAGTCGATCCCACCCCTCAGGGTGTTACCCGAGAATGTTCCCTCTCTGGCGCAGGGGCAAGATTTGGAATTAGCAAAGAAGTGGGCGGATGAATGGGGTATCCCGGTTGAAGACGTTCTGGCTTCCCAAGACGACAGGTTACCCAAGGCTGTGGTAGCCCCTAAGCCACAGTTTGTCATGGGAGCGCCTTTGGTCAGCAAAGATAAGTTTGATGATCTCCCAACAAATATGCGTTACTTGCATACATGGTACTTAAGTGAATCAAAGAATGGGAGAACGATGATCGTGGCGCGTGTCCCATGGGAGTACTACGGCCGCCCCGAAGACATCCATATCGACTTTGATGAACTCTTCCAGATGTACAATGCCGACGCCCTCGACAAATCGCTTATGAGTTGCTATTGTCTGTAAGTTTTTCAATTCGTTGTCTACATATAACTTGTTCAGTTATTTCAATTCATTGTCTACATATAACTTGTTCCGTTCTGACTTGTACTCTATTATGCAGAATGAAGATTCTGGAATGTAAAAGTAGGAACATCCTAAATATTGGGTTTATTGACCCAGATAAAATACATATAACAACGCTAACTGATAACCCCAAGGAGACGGAGGAAAACCTTCTAAGGTTTCTAACAGATCAAAATTTCTGTGACCACATACTGTTTCCATACAACTTCAGGTGAGGGTCTTACTCTGTTGTGTCCATTCACTTATAAGTGTAATTGATAAGTTACTGACACATATATATATATATACATGTGCAGCTACCACTGGATTCTGTTGGATATTCAAATTGATAAGGGAAGAGTTGATGCCTTCGACCCATTATCGAGACCCTTGGAACAATTCTAAAGCCTGCAGGACATGCTCCAAGGGTAATTTCAATCATTCTTGCGCTCTATCGGTCTCTTTCGATAATTTTCTGATATATCAATTAATGAAAAACTTAGCAAATCATTTTCCTTGTCGGGCAGGGTTTGGAAGCGGTTCAAGTGCGTGACTGACGGTATCCAGCATGAGAAGCTGACCTTTAGAGCAGCTCAGGTAAGTAGTAGTATGATATACTTCTATTTTCAATACATTTGTGATGCTAGATTATTATTTTGATTATATATATTCTATTCTCGTAAAGTGCGACCAGCAGCCACGGGGGACGCATCTACGTGGATACTACGTTTGCGAGACCATTCGCACGTTTACCTCTGAGCACAAGGATTACAGATACGACGTAAGCAATAAACATTCACACCTCTATTTTTACCCGTCATTCTTTGTTATCATGATTGATATTCATATTCATCTCCTCTTCTTATATAGTACACGGCCATGCGGGAGAAGTACCTACCAGAGCAACGCGCGATTGCTGTTGCAGAGGAGCTAGCGACCTTTCTGAGGACAGAAGCTATAGACGACAAAGGACGATTTAGTGTAGCTAGAGGCCATTACTGATGTTGGTCCATGTAATCAAATAGACGGGCTCTAGTCCCGATAATTCTGATCTCCATATAATTGTATATATATATGCTCGCTTGTAAGATAAGTTAATCTTATATATATGCATAAACTAATTCCCGAACACCAAACAAGACACCAAACGAGGCATCACGTTAATCCCCCGAACACCTAAACCCTAAAACCCCTAAACCCTAAAGCAAAAAACAAAATTTGTAGATGCCCTTTAGTCCCGGTCCGTCTTACAAACCGGGACTAAAGGTCCTAGCCCTGGATGCGCTCCGAGACGCCCACGTGGACACCCTCCAGTCCCGGCTGGTAACCGGGCCGGGACTAAAGGTTGAACCTTTAGTCCCGCTTCTGTAGTCCCAGTTTGCAAACCGGGACTAAAGGCCCTTACGGACCGGGACTGGAGGCCCTGTCCCCACTAGTGGCCATATGCCAACAACTATAGTTGTATTCTTGTTATAGCTTAAATGTAACCCGGTACTAATGTAAGAAATTACATCACCATAATATCGCCAATCTAACTAAGAAACACACAACCAATTTATTCTTAAGCGATCTATAGTCCATTCCTAATCAAGCAACAAGTACCGAAAGTAACTGGAACGGATGTCAGCAAGGAGAAGCTAATTGGATTTTTGCTGTGTGTGGACTGTAGGGTACGAGGTATTACCTGCGGAATAGAAATTTCTGTATGGAAAAAAGACCATGCGAGAGTTGTCATTTGCTTCAGAAATCTTGGTGATCTTCATCGAGTCGAGTTGGAGCATGAAGTTGCCAATACATGTGGACAAAACAATCACATTTTTTTCCTCATCACACCCCGCCATAAACATCCAGTTGTCATTGCTACGCAAACCCCGTGGAAGCATCTCTTGAAGCTGAATGAATCTCTGCTGCAGCACCCATCCGACAACACCATGAGAATTCATCTTCCTCTCCCAGAAATGAATGCGCAGTGATTCTGATAGAAGCGCAAAGACAAGGCCACTCCCATCATCTGTCCGTAAGAGCTGGAAACGCCAGGATCTGATGATATCGTGCGATGAGAAAGATGCGGCTGAGCACGGTTGTAGTTACACTCGCTTTGCTACAGTACACTGGCTAGGCTTTTGACCTCATCCGGTGATTGGAGAGATGCGTTTGTCGGCATGTGTGAATCACATGCTAGTGCAGATATAGACAAAACAACTACTCCCTCCGATCGGAAATAAGTGTCGGGATTTCCGATCGGAGGGAGTACTATTCTGGGGTAGAGAAGTCAAAGTTATCTCAACCATTTGAGTTACGGTGTCTAAGCGTACAAGACGCGTGCTCTCGCGACCATGGCGAGAGGTGGTCTGGCGCCGCCGCCGGCCTGATCTCCTCGCTCCGGGCTCTTCTCCCACCGCCGCGACCGGATCCGTCTTCCCCTCCGCGTGTCCTCTCCGTCCCCTCCGATTTTCAGTGCTCCTGTGCAGGTTCGCAGTGACCGTCACCAGTTTCGTCCCGACGCTACTCCTGAAGCTCAGGCCCGTGGCCGTGGGTCGCGCCGCCTACTTCCGGTCCCCGTCCCCGACTCTGTCCGCCGGTCCGCCGCCTCCGCCCGCCGGTCCGGCCTTGCACGCCCCATCTGGGGGCTCGGCTGGAGGAAGGACGCTGCTCCGCGTCCATGGCTGGAAGGGGTGGCCGGCCACTGTGACCTGTTGAAGCTTGCTCATCGCCACGGCCATGGTTCAAGCCAGGATGTGCCCTTGCGTCCCTTCGGCCTCCCTCCCGCCATCAGCAGCAGCAGCTACCCCAGCTTCCCTTCCCGGACGCTCCTTGTTGGAGATTGGTGGTGTTGAAGATGACAAGGACGAGGAGGAGGAGCTGGCCCCGCAGATGCCGCCGGCTGCGCCGGCTGCTTCGACTCCACCAGCTCCCTCCACCGCGTCGCAACCTGCTTTGTGGGTCTCCATTGTTGACTCCGACAAGGAGGAGGGGGAAGAGGAGATAGCCCCAGCGACTCCTCGGGTTGCTGTCGCCAATTCCTTCAACGCTGCAGCCGAAGTTGACAAGGACGAAGATATGGAGATGGAGTTGGCCCCGGAGATATTGCTGGCTGCATCCAATGGCCGTGGCCATAGCTCCGGTGATCCTGTGGCCACAACCCCAAGTCCTCATGTGCAGTGTGGTGAGGCCATGTGCCTGGCTTCAACAGCTTGTCCGATTGTGCAAAGTGAGGCATGTTGGTGTGCGGGAAGGCAGAAGGTGTTGCCGCAGGGTGAGCGCAGGGAATCCATGGAGGAGTGCAGGGAGTCCGTGAAGGAGCATTGTGGTGGCCATGCTCGCCGGCCACCTATTTCAGCGCACAGCTTGGCCTTCAAGCGGTGGGCGAAGGGAAGATGCTACCGGTGCCTTGCTCGAGACCATGTCGTGCGTGAATGCTGTGAGCCCTTCAGGTGTCTTGGCTGCCTGCGTCCAGGCCACCGAGAGCGGGACTGCAAGCGTTGTCCGGCAACGGTCTTGCCGGAGACTCCCTCGTCTGGTCTCCGTAGCCCGCCTCTTGGTTCACCTCATCGTCGCTCATGGGCTGAGGTTGCGGCGCTGCCGCTCGTAGGAGGAGATTGCTCTATGTTTCGTCATGTTGATGAGTACCACGACACCACTGATGCTCATCGTGTGGATGTTGTTGTCCGTGAGGGAATCGATAAGGGTGCCTTGGATGAGTTGTTGCAGGCAGCTTTCACAGCTCAGTTGGAGCTGTTTCGCTCGCAGATCCAGGAAATGGTGGCAGAGGCGATTCGTCCTTTGTGTGAGGCCTCAATCGACGTGGGGCTAGGTGGCTTCTTCGGACCTTGCTCCCCCGTGCTTCGCACCTCGTCACCGTCTTCGATGGTGACGTCACTTGCGGCCTATCGTGCGGCTTATGAGGATAAGGGAGGCTTGTCTATCCGAGTGCACTTCGAGAAGATGCATGCTGTTGCTTCACCTGAGGATGGTGTCGAGGGCGCCCTTTTGGAACACCAGTCCGAAGCTTGGGTCGAGCAGGGTAGTGCTTCATCAGCGGAAGTGGTGGATGTGATGACCGACATGGGCATGGGTCCCTAGGAGGGAAGTCATCACCGAGGTCGTTGCACCAGTTTTGCATATTATGCCTGAGCTGCAGGAGCTATGTGGGGAATCATCAGTGGTGCCCCCATTGGAGTTGGGCTCATTGGAGTCCTTAGTGGTGACCTCGGCACCCTCACCACCGCTGTCGGGTCCTTGTCAGTCCGTCGCCACCCTCTCATCTGAGGCAGCAGTGTTGGCATCTAACTCTGAGGCTCTCTTTGGAAAAGAGTTGTGCGACTTGCTTGTCCGTTTAGAGGCGGCTAGTCCTAGATATGGCATGGAGATTGCTTCTGTCTTGACGGGAAATGCTTCAGAGGATGTAATTAAGAAGGTGGAAAAGTCTCTCAGAATCAAGAGAAAGAACAGAGTCGTCACATGGAAATTTTCCGCATCAACTTGATTGATGGACCTGATTCGGTTTGTCGGGTACATTTAGTGTGTTTTCTTTGTGGCGTGGTGCTCTAGTTTGCTGTTGTGGTAGGCCGAGCGAGCTTGTTGGTTGTCTTATTTGTTGAGGTTGTCCGCTTGTGGTTTGTTGTATCGGTTTTCGCTCAGTTTTCCGTTAATTAACTAGGCAATTATCTTCTTAATTAATAGATTGGAGCAAAGTTTTTGCTCCCATTTCAAAAAAAAAAGTTATCTCAACCATCGGTCAGCTAACGTATGATGGAGATAAGGGGCATAGCTAAGACGGTGCTTAGAAAATCCTCTCTCATCGTGCGATTGCGCCGGCTTCTTGATCACACCAAGGGTTTGCCTCTCAATATCAAACACAAAGGTGTCACCCTCACCAAACAGCCAGTAAAGTGCATTCCCGACGAGGATGCCAGGCCATGAAGCAAGAGTCCCATAATCAGTTGCCATTGAGACAATATTTCCCCATGAATGAGAGGCCGATTCATAGAGGCAAGCGAACGTCGTCTGCTCGCGATGCTCGCTTTCGTCTGAGACCTCGTCCGAGACCAACACCAGTTTGAACAGGCTGAAGAAGCAGTCGCCGTGCACATGGCCATCTTGGACATCGGCGCATACCAGAGCCGCGTGACAGCCCCCTCTTAGATAACAGCGAAATCTCGGCGGAAAAGTGATGTGGCGGTGCCGGCCGGTGAGGGGATCCCACACGAGAACCTTACGCTTATGGTCGTTGACAAGGACGGCGAGGCCATGGCGGCAGCCCGTGAAGCACCAATCCCCGTCAGAGCGGTGGATGCGCGGCAGCGAGAAGCGGGCGGGCGAGATGCGGTTGGGCTGGTCCAGGCAAGGATTTTTTTCTCGGTACAATTTTTTTACCGGAGGGCACCGGAAAATCCGGTTACCACGAAATCTCGGAGATTTTTCGATCAAGATTTTTCAAACGAAATTTGAATTCAAAATATTTTGGGCGCAAACAAATAAAGTTCGACCGAAATTTGATATTAAGTTCTTTGCGGCGTAGTGGTAACAACTTGTTGGGATCAACGCTCTGGTCTCGGGCTCGAATCACGCTGTGAGCACATTTTTGTATTTTTGCACCAAAAAACAGAAAAAGTGAACAAAATATTCATGCGGCACGGGAATTCGAACACACGTCCAAGAGCTGAATAAGACCTTTTCGCATCCGAACCACCACGCCACAGAATTCTATACAATAATAGCCGCATACGTTCCTTATTTGTCTCTGGATTGGAGTTCAAATTCAAATCGACCGAAAGTTTTTGACCGGTACTATAATTTCTCGGGGGGTAACGGAATTTGCGGTTACCGCCGAGATTTCGGAAATCTCGTCCGAGAAAAAAATCCTTGGGTCCAGGACGGGCGTGAAGACGACGGGGTTCATGCCGAAATCCCCGACGAAGAAGCCGAGCAGCGGAGGCTTCCCGTTGCGCTTGCGAAAACGGGTGAAGAACTGGGGGCTGGAGAGGATGGTTCGCCAACGCTTGCGGACGAGGGAGGCGCGGGGGAGGGATGACGGCTGCGAAGGGAGGCGGAGGAGGATCTCCTCCTCGTCTTCCAACGGAGGCACGACCGGGGAAGAGAAACAGGGGTGGCTCATCTGGGCTTTAGGGTTCAAGTGTTTCCTCCAATGGCTATGGTGGCAGGGGCTAGGGAAGAGGGCGGAGAGCCTGTGGGTGTGGCCTCCTGTGGGACTGGGAGGGATGCCATGGCATGTAAAATTCTCTACGATCAGGGCGCGAATTCGTGTACGTGCCGGCCGGTGCCGGTTGGTTCGGTTCGGTCGTTGCCATTCTTTCTTGACTCGTTTCGTGCTTCCTTGGATTCGTGTACGTGACGGAAGCAACGTACAACGTACGGGCGCAGATCGATCAGGGCGACGTGCACGTCCTTTGTTTCGATCAGAGCGCGTTTCACCTGCTGCATGCACATACACGTTTGATGGATGGGTGTGGGGTCCAGCCGTTTCTTCACAAACGAAAAAAATAATGGAAGAAAATCCTCGATTGGATGCCCACGTTTGATTTTGTTTCGCAACAGACAAAGACCCGATAGCTAGCTGCCTGATTCTGAATTACGTCGTCTTTGATCTTAGGCAGATTTCTTGACGCCAATTAACTGGATATATACGATCCTTCCATCTTCTGCCTTGTACCACACCTGATGAATGAATAAATAAAGGTAAACACTAATCCGTTTAATTAGAAACAAGTGTTAGTGACTTACTTCCTCCGTCCCGGTATTTAGGTCCTGCATGTACTCCTAGATCGTCATTTCCACAAATATAATGTAAATTTCACAACATAAAAATTATATCATTAGAAAGTACATAATCTGAAGTTTCCAGTGATATATATTTTTGTAGTATATATATTATATTACGTTGGTAAAAATAACGAGCTAGGGATACGCACAGGACTTATACACCGGGACGGTGGGAGTAGTATAAATTTTATACTAAGTTACTATAAAATCATCAACATTTATTTTCCATTATATCCTAGCCCGATAATAAGACGGCAAGGCGTGTGGTCATGCGCTTGCTATGTCATCTCGCTGGCAAGAGGGCTGGTGCTAATCGAGTATAACTGTGGGCTTTGATTATCCTTTCGACAGCCTTTCTTCTGGGCCTAAAATCACATAGGCCAAAGATGAGAACCCGATAGGTCATTCCTTCGTCAGTTGTCCCCTGCCACCCCCTTCCTCTGGGGTGGGCGCCTCCACCCACCTACACCATTGTCCCGTTTTCTGTAACTTGCCTCTTTCCTGCTCGCGACCTCTCACCCCCACAAAATCACCGCAAGCACTCAATGAGTTAACATGTCTTTCATGTACTCTAAAAGTTGTTATCCAGATACTTGATAGTCTGCTACTCTCTAAAGTGTTCTACCAAGATATTAGATATATATAAGAACATAACTAATGTGTGGATTAATTTTTTTCTTTGCCTAGATGTTTAGTGCAATTTAGTCTAACGGAAGATAGGAAAAATTACTATAAATTATCATTGAAAAAAATTATAATAGTTCAAATTATGCTAATATGTGTGCTACTTTAGTTATAGGCATATCTACAAGTAAATGTACAAATTGGTGACCCCTAGGGTGCTTTCCCACCTTCTTAGTCCACACAAGTGAAATACTTTTCCTAAACTGATGTAAATTTTGGAAATCTTAGCTCATTTGATTGAATTAAAGAGTGTTGGAGGTATACCTACAGTGTAAAGTATGTTAGACATTAGTGAAAAGGCATAATAGTTCAAATGTCATAGTGAAAAAGTTTATCAAAGTACATACATTTAGAGCCAACGGAGTTACGAGGAAGTAAAATAAATCAGTATAAAATACCTAAGAATAACTATTCATGTTTGTGAGCACATAAGGAAAGATGGTATGTCATGCTTCAACGAGGTTCCTAGCAACTCCATTGCATATCATACGTCCAATGTTTCTAATTGATTTGAGAAGATACGAGATTAAATGGTAGTCATTGAGGACGGTACATCACGGTGTGCGGAACCGAGTGAGATATGGACGAGAGAATACGAAGATAGTTATGACAATTTGTGTCAAAGGATGCAAGGGATAGAGAAGGAAACAAGAAAATGCTACCAAAAATTATCTTAACATAAAACGCTTCTTATCTATAATCCCACATTGGGTAATGTCAGGTTGTGAAGAGTAAATAATAGTTTCCATCATAGTTTGTATAGGAGCACAAAAATATATATGTCAAATGTGAGAACCCAAAATTTTGAGTTATCAAACTAATGTCAACTGATAGTTAGCTTCTAATTATTTTATTTTTGGCTAATATCAAGTGTTTAGTTTTGATGCTAATATTTTCTTACAAAATGAATTAGAAGAATTATTAATCTAGTAGAGTTAGCTGAGACCTTGTGCACGTCAAGTAGTACTACCGATGCATCAGAGTGAGAGATCGAGTTGTGTCTATGGTTCGAACTACAAGTTGATGCTACAGAGCATATGGTGCTGCTCAACCATCCTTCAAAATATTGCCGTCAGGAACCCCGTGCTCTCAGACGAAGTGCGTTTTCTACCGTTGGATGAGCTGCTTGAGTCGATCATGGCCGTTCATGTAGACCACTGTGGAGCTCTGAGGTTCTACCCGACCTATGTAGTCAGCCAGCCACGGTCACTGATTTGTGGGGCCAGCGTCGAGTGTGTCCCGCTTGTCGGTGAAGGTATCCAGTTGGCATCGTGTGTATCTGACATAGGGGAGGAGAGAGACGCGGTGACGCCGCATGTGATTCCGCATTCTGCCCGAGGGTAAAATCGTAACTACATATCTCATTCTGTTCCCCCTCCTGTGGATAGGACGGGCGTGGCGGCGTGCCTACCGTCGCCGGATACGGGAGTCTCTGGCCATGGCGGATTGGAGGGACCCCGCCTTGTCCATGGGAGAGAAGGGCAGCATCCCGTCCTCACCTTCTCCTCACTTTCTCCTCTTCCCCTTGCCCAAAACCTGCCCCGTTTCTCTCCTTAGAACCCTAGCCACCGACGACAATTTTCTCGAGATCCTGGTCGATTCCGGTCACCTTTTCCGCCGCCAGCTACCAGGGCGAGCTCGCCTCGTCCTCCTGTACATTGTTGGCCCATAAGGCGACCACGGCGGGCTCGTTGTCTATCCAGACCTCGACCCTGACCCGGATGCGCAGCGGCGGCAGCGACGCTTGTCCGCTCGTCGTAAGCGACGGCGGTGACCAGGTCCGCCCGCGAGGAGCATCCAGGAGGGTCACGCAGCGTCCAGGCTCGTATGCCTTGTCGGCAGCAGTCCCACAAAAGAAAATTATAGAAGAGAGGAGCCGCTGATTGGTGCTTGTACTGTTATTGGATTTTTTTGGATCTCTATGGAATATTATTTGACACGGATGTTTATATCTAGAGAAGGATTATCTCTATTTAAGGCAAGCATGCGTTCTACCTTGATCTCTATAGCCTGCCTAGTTCTTTGTTCAGTACTACTGTCGTAATTCTATTAGTGTTGCCATATGATTCTTGCTCTTGATCTCCATATATCTAACACCTTATTATTTAAGTTGTGCATTATTCTTTGACTTCCTTGATTCATGCGTGCCATCTCATTGATATTTGATTCTGATGCTTTTTTTGATACTAGCTGATTATGTACACTATGTGGTACTGCCCATGTCTATGCTAGCACTTGGATTCGGTGCACATGTATGAGTTTGAAAGGGATCAGGGACACCATTCTTGATGATCTAGTTGATCAATTTCTTATTCATATTATTGTCATGTAATCTTTGTGAAACTCTTTGATAAATCTCTGGTATCATGACGGCAAATGTATTGTACTGGTCACAGTTCAGATATGGGACAGTCTGTGTTCTCCGCTAGAGATGGCCCTGTTTGGGAATGTGTCGATGATGGATCCGTAGGAGCGATCAACATCAGTAGGTTCAGGTGTTTGGATTCTAGTGGGTAAAAGGGCACTGCTCGGCTAACGCCTGTGTGGAGTTAGACGAGACTGTCGATATCGAAGTACCTCTCTGAGAGTGTAAAAGCGTGAATATTCACCCCTGTGACTTCCGGGTAGGAAATGCTTGCTGTCATGTGTGATGCCGGATATTTTCCTTTCCATTCTGTCTTAACTATTTTATCCTTTGATTCAGCTAATCCTAATCCTCTTGTCATTGTGGTTCCGGTGCCATATATATTTTTACCTTTGATCGTATGCTTGCTGAGTTTGTTTTCATACTCACCCTTACCATCTTCCTTCTTTTACAGAAATTAACATGGTTGGAGGTGATGGCAAAGCGTAGGAGTAGTACCACGGATGGGATAGGATTAAATACGAACTTGCTTGTAACTTGACTCATGTATTAGCAAAGTAAATGAATAGAGTATTTCACCTGTATAATTTTTGTAAATCTATATTATTTCTGCCTTATATGTTTATAATCGCAAGATTATAAATATGTGGCGGTTGTCGCGACTAGGTCCGATTTCGGGGCGTGACAACTTTAGTGGTATCAGAGCTTAGGCTAAAGAAAAAACTAAAATTTTGCTACCAATGTGAGATAACGGGATAGTTTAGTGCGTAAGTTAGAAACGATTTGGTCTAAATTTTTGTTCTGCTGAATTCTTTCATAGGATTGCAGCACCTAGTGTATTGTGTTATGATTTTTATTGCCCTGCTGGAATCATATACTAGTGAAGTGATATGCAGTTGCTTGCACTTTGTTCTTCAACCGCTGCATGTTCTCTTGTTCACCACTGCTAGTAAATATTTAGATATAGATCTTAGCATTTTCATTTGCTTGCATGGCAATTTTCTTGTACTAATGTTTGAGCAAGCAAAATCTTGCATGTTAATTTAAATGAGAAGATAGTTATGCTTTGTGAATTTCGGGGGCAAAATTCTAATAAGGTGGGGAGGATGTGAGAACTCAAAATTTTGAGTTACCAATTAACTAATGTCAACTGATAGTTAGCTTCTAATTATTTTATTTTTGGCTAATATCAAGTGTTTAATTTTGATACTAATATTTTCTTACAAAATGAATTAAAAGAATTATTAATCTAGTAGAGTTAGCTGAGACCTTGTGCACATCAAGTAGTACTACCGATGCAACTCTTGCCCAATCACTACTAGTCAGCACTAGCTGGTAGTGCAAGAGGAGTGAAACTTAATGGGGAAAGAATTAGTAGACGTGGCCATGTCATGGAAGTATACAGGTTGTGCTGGCAGTAGCAAATTCCCTAGACATCAAGCACTAGCTACGTGGAGTCTTGCATGCACGCCAAAGGATGGATAGTGTCCTAGTTGATCTTTGCCCACTTGAAGAACAGGTCGGCCAACACTTATTTATCCAGCTCCAAGGAACAAGTCGGCAAGCGGCAAGGGTAGCTTAGAGATTTTAGCTAAACGTTTAGACGGTGCTCTCTGCTGTATATAGCTGTGTTCTGCTGGTTCTTTGGTTCACTCATCAGCGAGCTAGAGTGTTAGAGACCCCCGCTGTCGCCTTGAGAGAAACATTAGAAGAGAGAGTGAGAGATCGAGTTGTGTCTATGGTTTGAACTACAAGTTGGTGCTACAGAGCATATGGTGCTGCTCAACCATCATAGAAGAGAGGAGCCGCTGATTGGTGCTTGTACTGTTATTGGATTTCTTTGGATCTCTATGGAATATTATTTGACACGGATGTTTATATCTAGAGAAGGATTATCTCTATTTAAGGCAAGCATGCGTCCTACCTTGATCTCCATAGCCTGCCTAGTTCTTTGTTCAGTACTACTGTCGTAATTCTAGTAGTGCTGCCATATGATTCTTGCTCTTGATCTCCATATATCTAACACCTTATTATTTAAGTTGTGCACTATTCTTTGACTTCCTTGATTCATGCGTGCCATCTCATTGCTATTTGATCCTGATGCTCTATTTAACACTAGCTGATTCTGTACACTATGTGGTACTGCCCATGTCTATGGTAGCACTTGGATTCGGTGCACATGTATGAGTTTGAAAGGGATCTGGGACATCATTCTTGTCATGTAATTTTTGTGTTCTTGTCATGTAATCTTTGTGAAACTCTTTGATAAATCTCTGGTATCACCACGGCAAACGTATTGTACCGGTCACAATTCAGATATGGAACAGGATGCGTTCTCTGCTAGAGACGGCCCTGTTTGGGAACGTGTCGATGATGGATCCGTAGGAGCGATCGACATCAGTAGGTTCAGGTGTTCGGATTCTAGTGGGTAAAAGGGCACTGTTCGGCTAATGTCTGTGTGGAGTTAGTCGAGACTATCGATGTCGAAGTATCCCTCTGCAAAGTGTAAAAGCGTGAGTATTCACCTTGTGACTCTCGGGTAGGGAATGCTTGCTGTCATGTGTAATGCCGGATATTTTCTTTTCCATTCTGTCTTAACTATTTTATCCTTCGATTTAGCTAATCCTAATTCTCTTGTCATTGTGGTTCCGGTGCCATATATATTTTATCTTTGATCGTATGCTTGCTGAGTATGCCTTCATACTCACCATTGCCATCTTCCTTCTTTTACAGAAATTAACATGGTTAGAGGAGGTGATGGCAAAGTGTAGGAGTAGTACCACGGGATGGGATAGGATTAAATATGAACTTGCTTGTAACTTGACTCGTATTAGCAAAGTAAATGAATAGAGTATTTTATCTATATAATTTTTGTAAATCTGTATTATTTTTGCCTTACATGTTTATAAATATGTGGCGATTATCGCGACTAGGCCCAATTTTGGGGCGTGACATCAAATTTTCACAAGAGTTGTTAGTGGAAGCCACATATATACATCCAACCATCTTTCCTGAAGCCTCATTCCCTTTCCTTTGTGCTTGCGGCGAAATCCATGGGGAATGCCTTAAAGCCAAAGCTTAAAGTATATAATTATCAAGTTTTATATTTATATTTAGAATATAAAATTATATGAAAATATTTCCTGAAGCCTCATTCCCTCTCCTTTATGAAAATATTTAAATCATAAAAACCTTTCCTGAAGCCTCATTCCCTCTCCTTTGTGCTTGCGGAGAAATCCATGGGGGATGCTTTAAAGCCAAAGCCTCAAGTATATAATTATCAAATTTTATATTTATATATACAACATAAAATTATATGAAAATATTTTAGTGAAAGACGTACAAAAATATGTTTTAAATATTTTTGTATTCGGAACTTTTTATATTTTGTTCATATATATTACAAAAACAATTCTTGTGTATTGATAAAGTTGACATTCATTTAATTAATATTCATACAAATTAAGGTTTATCTATTCCTAAGTAATGTCCTTATACATAAAGATGATTTTATTTACTTCTAAAATAATATTCATACTAATCAAAAATATGTTCATTCACATCATTTTTTTTTGCGGAATACATCAAAATTATATTATATGTTCATATATATTTGTTAAAACAAATCCATGCATCTTCTAAAAAGTAAAAAATAAAAATAAATAAAGTCAAAAATATTACTGAGGAAAAATAATTATGTAATAAATAAAAATGAATTAAAAGAAATAAAATCAAGCATACCTTGTTGGGCCAGTCAACACTGCTCGGCCGCGCCTGGAGCCCTTATTCGACGTAAGGAGCATTAACAGGGAAATCCTATACCCCGCTTGACGAGGGGTTAACTCGACAAATGTCCTAGATGAAGGACTTAGGATCGGGGAGATAGGGCGTCGGATGAACTCGAAGGTAAAGTTAGTCGAAATAGGTATGCGTCGAAAGTAAACTTGGGTGTTTAACCTGGCTTGCTTTCAATCTGGCCTACACCGTCCCCTCCTGGCCCCTTTATATAGGTGGCCAGGTCTTGAGGATCGGGTAGGGTTCGATACAAACTACAATATCGACATACGGTAGGAACTCATATTCGACTATCATTACAATTGGGCCTGGTTATACGGGCCTTAGGGGTACTCAACTAACGGGCTCTATTAACTATACCCTTGTCAGTAGCCCCTGAGATTCTACCAGAATTGCAGATTCGGGTTGAATCTCTAATCTTTAAATCTTTGACTTGATCATTTCTTCGACTTCTTATCTTCAAATCTTCGGCTTGGTCTTTCGACTTATTTTCATGATATTCTTTCTCAAGGGGTTTTGATGAACAAGCCTGACAACTCTGACAGATCAAGAGGTCAGTTAACTGCCGGAACAGATACTTGTCACCTACTTCAAATTCAATCCCCTTGGACTTGAATTCGGGATACCGGTCAAACCCACTCTTTTGCCGCATTTAGGACTTACAAAGAATGAATCCCAGTGATTCTCAGGGTACCCAGTGCGTCCACCAGGATTTTCTTCGCGTCGTAGACACGGATACATACCAGCAAAGCGCATCCATGTGTGTATACCAGGCCACACAGGACGGATCCCGGGGTCTTACCTTCGTGACAAGTCACGGCATTCGAGTTGCGTTGCGATAACGCAACTCGAGAATTTTATGTCGCAGTCAAATTTTGACTAAAAATATTCGGGTTTCTACAACCATAAAACTCGCTCCCGATGGGAGTAACACTCCTGCACTCCTCCAACTCTAATGCTTTATCAAGAAATATCGTCGGGTGCGCGCTCAGCGCTCCCGATGGGAGTAGCCCCCGAGGCTATAGTCGAAAAAGACTTTTTCGAGTATATGCTCAAAATATAGTGTAGTCCATCATACTTCAACTCGAGATACTTCAACTTTGAGATACTTCAACTGGAGATACTTTTAAGAACATCTTGTCGTCGAATACTAATCCACCACTTCAGAGAAAAGTTGAATTCACCACTCTTGAAAATAGTAGCCCCCATGGCTATAATCGAAACTCCTTCGTATACAGTCTTGTGCACCTATTTTGCACTTGTCGGCGCCATCTTTCTTCTTTCTTATATTATCTTCTTTATGACATCAATGAGTACGTCACTCTGTACCATTGCAAACCGTTGCGTGGGCAGTACTGCAAATTTCTTAATTTTTGACCGTTAGTGGGCTTACCGTTTCCGATCTTTGCGCCACGTCTCAGCCCACGATCCTTCTCTCAAAAGATATATAAGGGGGATCGTGGGGAATTTTACTGTTTACCAGCTCTTTCTCTCCACCACCGCCGCCATTGTCGATCTTGCCTCCTTCTCCTTTCGTGCATAGCCCCCACGCACAGATTTGATAGATGTGCGTGAAGCACCTAGTGAGCAAGAACGCCATGGCCAAGGGAAAATCGAACGCTGCGACCAGCTGGGTGACCTCTGCCATCACGAAGAAGGAGGTGGAGAAGGCCCGGACGGACGGCCTCATCTCCGCCCAAGATTCAATCAAGTTTCCAAGCACGGAGCGGATCCCGGAGCCCCCGAGTGGTTATCGGGTAATGTTCCTTGCTTTCCTCCTCCGTGGTCTTTCTCTTCCTGCCCACGAGTTCCTTCGTGGGCTTCTCTTTGTTTACGGTGTGCAGCTTCACCAACTCACACCGAACTCTCTTCTGCACATTGCGTGTTTCGTGACTCTTTGCGAGTCATTCTTGGGCATTGAGCCCCACTTTCTTCTCTGGAGGTCAATCTTTCGGCTCCGCCCCAATGTTGCGTTGGCTAGAAAACCCGAACTGGGCGGAGCCGTCGTTTCTGTGCGCCCTGAAGCACAATACCTTGAATTTTCCATGGCCGCATCTGTCCAAGGGTGGAGGACAAAGTGGTTCTATATCAAGGACCGCAAATCCTCTCCTGAAGATGAATACGGCCTACCTCCTTTTGATGCTTCCCAGGAGGTAAAGAAATTGGCGTCGTGGGATACGCTCCCCGCAGATGCGGAAGTCGAACAAATTCTTCCTCTTCTGTCTCGCATCAAGGCTTTAAAAGGAGGTCAAGGAGGTGCTTTGTCGGGTATTCAACTCATGGCGTTTTTCATTCAACGTCGAGTTCAACCCCTACAACACCGCCTTACCAAATTTTGGAGTTACTCCGGCTTGGAAGATCCTACCCGCGTCTCTGAAGATCTGATATCGAAAGAAGATGTCGACAAGCGGGTCAGGAGTCTCACCAAGCTCACCAAGGATCATGCAGTTGCTGATTTGACCGCTGATTTCTTTGACTCCGTGCACCCTCTTCCTGAGGTATATATCTGCTTACTTCTTGGCTTCTTGTTGTCGATTTTCGTGTTTCTCAAACTATGTTTTCCTTTTCCTTACTTACTCTAGTAACGCATTCGCGTGCAGGGACACCAATTTCTCCTCTCGCGCCCCCCTCTTCCAAAGGAAGGGCCCCTTCCGGCTGATCTGGCCATGTCTGTATCTGAAGCCCCCGAGGCTGATGATAATCAGGACGGAGATGATGCCGAAGAATCAGAAGAGGATACTAGTTCGTCGACATCGTCTCCTCCTGTGCGGCCTGAAGACACTGGCTTGGACAAGAAGAGGAAACGAGTCGACGAATTTGCTTCTTCGAGTTCCTCTTTGCAACAAGCAGTTGCGGAGAAATCTCCTGTCTTGACAGAAGATATGGAATTCTTCGACCTCCTGGCGTCGTAAGTGTTTTATTTGAGTTCTTCATTTGCACCATTCTTGTCTTGTTTCTGCAGTATGGCATATAACGTATTTTCTTCGAAGAGCCGCCAAAAGATGATTCAACTGCTCCTTTGATGTCGCCAATGACCGCTGCCGAGCCCCCTGAGCCAGTTGCCGCACCGAGGGTCACCAGGGCTTCTGTCAAGAAGGTTCCGGAAACTCGAAGCAACAAACGCTCAAAGAAGGCCAAAGAACCCGACGTTTCTCTTGAGGCCCATGTATCGACGGGTTCTCCCGACGATGTGAGCGACTCCTTTTGCTTTTCCTTTTCTTGTCTTTCCTTTGCATATACTTGTGCTCTTACACGTCCTTTCTCTTAGGCATTATTGAAGAGATTTGTCGCCTTAGGCACGGAATGTGCTGGATACCTGAGGGTTGCGAAAGCGTCCGAAGGTGCACTTTTGACGTCCAGTCACAACTTTTTCCTTGTACTTATCCTTTGCTGCTTATCTGACACGCTTGCCTCTTCTTCTGTAGTTGCTCTGGCGACGGCCAACGCTCGGATTGCGTCGCTGGAGGCGGAGCTCCGTGCTTCACAGAAAGCTTATGATGCTGCAGCCACTGCCAAGGAAAACGCTGAGAAGTCGCAGAAATCTACGCTTGGTAAGGCGAAGAAAGCTGAAAAAGCTTTAGCTGATGCCAACAAGGATCATGCCCAGCGAGAGCAAGCCGTGGCGGAGCGTCTCCACACAATGTCCACTGCTGCTGAAAGTGAGTGTTTCGCCTTGTCTTCTATTTTCGACTTCTGTTGCACTGTTGTACGTGCTGACATCTTCCTCCTTCTTTTCTTTTCTATCTACTTTGTATCGTGCAGGATTTACCGGGGTATCTCCGTTGGCCCTGCAACCGGACGATGACCCTCTGATGACTGCGGTTAACCTACTCGAGGAAAACTGGATATCTATCCAGGAAACTTTCGAGTTAGTTAACCGCGTTCTATCACGACTGTTTGTCGGGTTGTGGCCGAAGAAAAGGGCAGCAGTTCCGAAGGACGACTTGAGTAATCTTGCCAAGTCCTTCGATACAACTGAAGACCCCATCCTCCAGCTGAAAGGGCTTTCTATTAAGCGTGGCGCCGAGGGTGCTATCGCACTGTCCCTTGCGCACGGTACGGACTTTGACCGGGAGAGGGTGAGCTCTCCCCTTGGCCGCACCCGCGACAAGATGAAGGCTTTTTTCGAGAAGGCGAAGAAGTTGGCGCCTGCATTGGTGACACTTATTTCCCCTTCGGCATCCTCTGCGGCATCTGCTGCACCACCTCCAGCGCTGGAAGATCCAGTGCTGCCGTCGACTTTTGGCGAGGAATCTGCTGTGCCCTCTTCTGCCACGGAGCAAAATGCCGAGGTGGCGTAGACTCGGCTCTTTTGTAGCTTCAAGTTTCTCCTTTTGAATGTAAAAACTTTTAGTTGCGTGCCACCCGAGAACTTTAGTCATAGGGTTGTGGTCTTATGTAAATATATCTTCTTGTGAAGTCCTATGCTGCCTTTCTGAAATGTTTCTTCTTCCTCTTCTTTCGTTTTCAGTTGACGCATGTCGATGACCCTTTGACTTGCGGGCCTGCTCCTTTCTCTGCCAATACGTTCAATTCGAGGATTCCGTCGCCTCCTAGTCGATGCGATCAATGCGCAGAATATTCTTCAAGGATTTCTGACCTTGAGGTTCGCTTGACTTCAGCCAAACGCCAAGCTCAGATGGCGTTTGATAAAGCTAGCAAAACTTCTGCCCTAACGAAGCAGGTATTGATTCTTGGTGATGAAGTGTCCAGCTTGACGGCAAAGATTTTGCATCACGAAGAATGCAATTCTTTTATTCTTGGTATCGTCGAATCCGCCTGTGAAATGTTGCGATGTAAGTTTCCTCTCGACTTATTTTCTTCGCTTTTTGCTCCACTGCTACTTTTATGATATCCTTTGCCCTTATAGGCACTTGCTTGGATTTCGCTGCTGAAGATCATCGGGTTACTGAGCGAAGTGCGGCTCTGGAAAAAATGTCCGCAGGTGTTGAGAATTTATGGTCTGATCCTCAACGCCGGAGCGCTATTGTATTGCTTCAGGACCGTGCCCAGCATATTGGCGAGGCAGTGGATGGCTGTAGGAGAGCTCTCGTAACTATGCACTCGGTCATGCTTCCTCGCAATCCTCTGCCTGCTACTTTTCCATTGCTTCTTGATGTTTTTAGATCCAGCCAGCGAGTCCATCGGTTGATAGAACTGAACTTAGTGGCAGATGCCAATTTTGCTCTTGGGTGGATACGCAAGTGGTAGCCAAGACTCAATTATAGTTCTATGTCACTGAGCTATCCTCCTGGTGGGGCAAGCCTTCGAGTACACTTAGAGAGTACCTTGCAGCCTGCCCGACGAATTATAGCCAGGCTGTTGCAAGAAGACTCCGCGTTTTCCCGCGAGTTTCACTACTTAGACCCTTTAGGTGTAGATGATTCTGACAACCCGATGTTGTAAGGTGTATGTGGAACGCGAGAGTTTATTTATTTCGCGACTGTATGTCTGAAACTTATTCTCAGAGCATTATTGTATGATTCGTGCGTTTGCCGTATTTTCTCTTTGAAAGACTCGTAAACTCGAATATGAGGAACGTTTCGTCTTTATTATACTTGTAATGTAAGATACATGGGGTGACCCAAGAGATCCGGCCTGTGACCTGTGTTCTGGATCTAGAGGGCATTGCCCCTGGTATAACTCGTGGCTTTTGCAGCCTTACTGTTCTACTCTACTTTATTGTGTTTTGATGCTTATGCCGCCATGGCTTTCCCTTTTTCCCCTGCGTCCGTGTCTTCTCCTGATGCTCCTACTCGTGGTTTCTTCGTTTCGGGCTCCGCGACGCGTCCTTCGAGTAGCTTGACGCCCTCTGTAGTTGCGCTTTTTGCCTTCTCTGTATGGTTGGCTATTACGCCAAAATTTTGCGCCATCTGGTGGAACTCCCTGTCGCAGAGATCTAAGACTTCAAAACTCCCTTTGACTGTAATTATTCCTCTTGGTCATGGCATTTTAAGTACCAAATATGTATAGTGAGGCACTGCCATGAATCGCGAAAACGCGGGTCGTCCGAGGATCGCATGATATTGAGATGGCCAGTCCATAACTTCGAAGTCTAGCTTTTCTCTTCTGTAGTTTTGTCGGTTGCCGAAGCAAACATTGAGTGCTATCCGACCCAGTGGGTAATTGGCACTTCCTGGCACGATCCCGTGGAAGGAACAATCTGTTGGTTTCAGGAATTCTAGCGATATGCGCATTGCCCTGAGTGTTTTTGCGTATATCAGGTTAATTCCACTTCCTGCGTCCATGAATATTCTGTCGACATCATACACGCCGATTTGAGCTTTGAGTACCAAAGGCGCATTTCCTGGCCGAGATACTGTTATAGGGTGGTCTTCTCTGTTGAACTCGATTGGTTGTTCTGACCAGTGCAGATACTCCGTTGCGGCTGGAGGTGAGATGACTGCTAGATTGACTTGTCGAGTTATACTCTTCTCTTCTTTGTTCGACTTGGGCACATGTTGTATCATTGCTGTGATGTGTCCTTTTGATGGAACGTACCCTTCGTCGTCGTCGTGTCCCTGGTTTTGCTGGTCTTGTCCTTGAGGAGCTCCGTTGTTTCCTTGCTGTTTTGCCGGAGGATTGTTGCTTCCTTCAAATCCTTGTCGCCTTGCTTCGGTTTGCTTGTTTAGCGATGCCTCTTGTAGTTTTAAGAATGTTGTACAGTCTTTCATTGCGTGTCTTGATACTCGCTTCCCATCGACGAACGCTGAGTGTATATGACAGGGTCCGTTGAGCATATCTTCTGCCGACGGGTTGTACTCTCTGGGTTCACTTGCGGGAAACTTTTTATAATCCTCCTTTCCATAGCTTTGGTATCCCGAACTTCTGCGCTCGCCTCCTTGATAACTGTTGTCTTTGTATCCTGCGGCGACTTGGCTATGGGAGCCGTAGTTGTCGCAATTTCGAGACCGTCTCCTTTGACTTTCATATTTATTTCTTCTATCGTCCTCTGGGGATCGCGTTCGCTTGTTATTGCATGCGTCTTCTCCATCTGCGAATCTGTTTGCTACGTCCATGAGGTCTGACACAGTTTTTGGCTTGATTCTACCCATCTCTTCGACTAGGTCTCTTCGCCTTAATCCAATGATGAATGCATCTATTGCTCTTTCGTCTGAAACTTCGACTGCCGAATTTTTGATAAGGCTCCATCTTTGGATGTATGCCCGCAGTGTTTCGTCGCGTTGCTGCACGCACGCTTTGACTTCTTCTATTGATGCTGGCCGCTTATATGTCGACCTGAAGTTGCCTGTAAATTGCTTTGCGAGGTCTTCCCAGCTTCCAATAGTTTCTTTCTCTAGCTTGCTCAACCATGACCTTGCTGCTCCGGTGAGGTGTAGTTGCAAACTTTGCATTGCTGTTTCTTTGGTTCCTCCTAATATTTGCACTGCTTGTAGATAACCTGACAGCCATGATTGTGGTTCCTGTGATCCGTCGTATTTTTGCTGATCATGAGGTAACTTGAATCCCTTGGGAACTGGAGTGGTGCGAACCCTGCGGGTAAAGCACGATGCCCCCATCTCTTTTTCGTCGTCTTCATAGTCGTGTCTTTCATTTGGGGATCGCGATCTTCGGGTTCCACCGTGCTGTTTTGGTGATGGTGATCGAGATCATTGCTTGCTGCTTCTGCGCCGAGGACTGTTGTGACGGCGAGGTGACCTTGCTTTGTGCACTTCCTTGTGGTGATATGCTTCTTCTCCTTTTGCTGATAGCTTGTGGCCCACCATGTTGAGTCCGTTCAATGCTGCTCTATGCATATGCTCTCTAGGATCTCCTGGACTTGGTCGAGTTGTAAGTAGATATGCTTGCGCTGCTACTAGTGCTGCTTCAGGGGTTTTCGGTAGGATGTTCCCCTGCTCGTCGACCGATAGGAAGGACGAGTCGAGGTTTTTAGAAATACTTTGCCTGTCGGAGTACTCGAGGTTGTCGTACCTTGAACCGTGTCGACGATTTTTCCTTGCGTTACTATATGATGCGTCGCTTTGTACTTTACGAGCAGCTTCGCTAGCTGCAATGGCTGAATCTTTTCTTCTTTGTATCTCTATTTTCTCCTTTGCTAATTGCTTTGCCTGCTGCCTTAGGGCGTAATGATACCCCAAAAGCATGTCTTTGCTGGAATTTGATGGTATTGGCGTGCCGTGTTCTACGGCTTCTCTTATTACCCTCCACTCGTCGACTGATAGTCGAATTTTTTCCCTGGCTGTGAGGGATTCTGCTGTTTGCCCTTCTGCTAGGTGATTTGCTCCTCTATCGATATTTGCTGGATTTAGCACTGGGTTGTTATTTTCATCGAATTCTTCTGAGTTGTCTGCCACAATGGCGAGCACCTGGCATTGTTTGCCGATGTTACTATTGAAGCTTGAGAAGATCGAGTCGCCATCTTCAGAAAGCTCTAACCCTGTCTTCCATGTGTCTGTTGATTTGTCTGAGATATCGTCGAGGCAAATCATGAGATCGTTGAGTTGGACTCCTGCGTCGAGTTTTTCCTTTGCTTTACTGTCTTCTTCAATTTCTTTTAGCACTTCTTCTAGGCTGACCGGCGAGTTTACCTCGCTGGATGAGCCATCGGAATACTCCATCATTGCTACTGTTTCGGTCTCACTTGCCGACGGATCTTGTTTCGTCGGATCTGAAAGGCGAGATGAACCCGATGGCCCGATGAGGATGCTCAAACTTCCAATTGTCAACTCCATCTCTTGATTTTTGTCGACTTCTGTATTGCTGTTGGCTAAAAGCGAAAAAGCTGTCGAATTCATGATTCCAACGCCCAAGTCCCCACGGTCGGCGCCAATTGACGAGGGGTTAACTCGACAAATGTCCTAGATGAAGGACTTAGGATCGGGGAGATAGGGCGTCGGATGAACTCGAAGGTAAAGTTAGTCGAAATAGGTATGCATCGAAAGTAAACTTGGGTGTTTAACCTGGCTTGCTTTCAATCTGGCCTACACCGTCCCCTCCTGGTCCCTTTATATAGGTGGCCAGGTCTCGAGGATCGGGTAGGGTTCGATACAAATTACAATATCGACATACGGTAGGAACTCGTATTCGACTATCATTACAATTGGGTCTGGCTATACGGGCCTTAGGGGTACTCAACTAACGGGCTCTATTAACTATACCCTTGTCACCGCTTAAGCGGGGCTTCGTGCTTGCGCCGCACACCCCTCGGGACGTAGGTGTCGTGGTGGGCCAGGCCCTTTTAGCGAGGAGACGGTGCGGTGGTGGCCGTCTTCCTCGACACCGGCGATGGAGGCGGATGCCGCGGTGGTGCCACGAAGCCGCCGACACCGCGGCTGGCCGCGGTGGAGGCGGCGGAGCAAGCACCGGCGCGCCACGAAGCCGCCGACGCCGCGGCTGGCCGCGGTGGAGGCGGCGGAGCAAGCTCTAATTCTTAGGGTTTGGGGGTGGGGTGGGGGTCGCCGGCGCTGGACAAGAAGAGGCTGCCATTAGAGGGGCCTAGAGGGATGGCCGGAACCTCGCCGGAGACGGCGGTGGAGGCGAGGCCAAGATCTCAAGATTTCGAGTGGGGAGTGGGTAGGGGGCGGTGGTGGACCGGCGGTGGCGCGGACTTAGAAGGGCGCGGTGGCGAGGCGGCGAGGTGGGTCGAGGGCGGCGGCGGCTCTTCTCGCTGCAGAGTATGTCGAGGAAGAAGGAGAAAGAAGAAAGGAGTGTGCGGCGCGTGCGTGTCTTACCGCTTAAGCGGTATACAGGAGGACCCGCATTAACATCCATATTTCTCGAGTATGAGTTGAGGACTGCGTTATCAACATATCACATGGGCTTTTAGCAGCCCAAGGCGCCACCCACCGAGCTTAACGGGCCATCGATATTGACCATCAGTCGTGCACAAAACACCTGAACATGTTTTGCAAAGATCTAAAAAAACATGATTACGTTTACAGGACGCGCTAGCGTCGGTCGCCTGATACAGGGACGAAAATCGGTTACGCTCTGTGCTGTTAGATCGCGATCTGACGACTGTAATAAACGCGTGACATAGTTTTGTATTTTAGCCCTCCACTTTTCATAAAAACAATTCGCGGTTCTAGGAGCTGATTTGTGTTAAAACTTATATTTAGCCTCTTACTTTTTGTAAAAACGAACCCACAGTCCTAACCCTATCCATTCAACGGATAGATTTGTGTTATCCCAGTATTTCAGTAAAATATTGTAACCCCGCATACACAAAAATATATACTATTACAACAAATATGTGCCAACATTTTGAAAAAGGTAAATATTACAAAACAAACCTGTTACAACAAAAATCATACATTTATAGCAATGAAAAGTGATTAGCAACATTGTTTCCTACCAAAACGATTGTGAACAAAAATTACTAACTATTTGAACAAAAGACAAAAATAATTGTAATTTTTTAAAAGCTATTTCTACATCTTAGAACATTCAAAAAAAAAATATGAGAACACATATTTTATAGCAAAATCTTTGCAATATCTCGAGTCCGCTTTTCAAACAAAATTAGTACAAGTTTGTGACATTTTAAAATATATTATACATAGCGGACCAGATCTAGTTAAAAACATTGTAACATCTGTATGAGCTTTTGCTACAAAAATTATACACGTTTGTTAAAAAAACTAGCATATACAACATCGAATAAAAAACAAGGGAGAACTTGTCTATGACGGACCAGATCTCGCCAATTTAGCGTCGTCGACCACGAATCTGGCTCGATGGAGCCTACCGACGCTGGAGAAGACGGCAACGAACCCATCCTCGTCGGTCTCTCATCTTCCCGTGCTTAAAAAGGCCTCAAATCTAAAACTCCTCCATGGCCATGTCTATGACCATGGTTGTGCTTGAGATGTGCGGGAGCTGTAAAAGGAGAAGAGCAGGGGAGTGGCGGAGCAGCATTAGAGCGATCGTGCTCTCACTCTAGCCAACCGCGTCGTCAGCGTCGGGGAAGGCCGAATTGCCCCGCACGTCGCTTCCACCGCTTCCGGTTGCTCAACGATCGATCCAAGATCTGAAATGTTGTGTTACAACAATTTTGAACAGATAACGTGGCGCCACGATAACCGTTGAATATCCAACCAATCGCACCGCGCGGAAGGCAACCAATCGCGGAGCGATTGTTGGACCGATCGCAAGCGTTTCCCTTTTGCAGAGATCTAAAAAAACATGAGTAGACTTTGCAACACGGGTTACGGGGAAGCGAATTTTATAGTGCATTACTATTCCGTCATTTACCGTTCAAAAAAAATTCGTCATTTGTCTTCCGCATATTAAAACTGAACACGTTTAGCGTCTAATCTAATCACACCAGGACGTACGTCTGCAAGGCTGGTAGTAAAGCGAGCGAGGCTGGACGTGGGGCGAACGAACAACCTTGCCGCCGGTTTTAAGGCTGTCAAGAGTTGGACACATTTTGTGTTGTGGTCCGATCCGTTTGGCCGGCGCGCCCAGCGGGCTGACGCATCCTATCCGGCGCATGTTTTATTAATTGTTTGAAATTTAAAATAGAATTAAAATAGGCGCAAATTTAAATAAACTGGCATTGATAGAAACGAAATTTACAAAAGAAAATAAAAAACCCTAAAAACTAATCCACCCGCAACTGCGCCGCCGCCAGCTACTCCTCATCATCAGAGACGAGGTCGATGAAAACCTCCTGCTGGGGCTACATCAGCGGGTTGATGACCACCCCCTGCGGGTGGTCAGCGCGAAACTCCATGCGGCGGTGGCACCTCCTGCCCCTCATAGTCGGCAAACGGCCGCACATGCGTCGAGAGTGGTGGTGGTGGTGGCAGCGAGGCCAGGTGGTTGGCCACCAGGCCCGTGAGCTCGATGGCCTCGCTGTATCCGGGGCAGACCTCGTCTTCGTCTGCCTTGGACGCCTCCAAGTCCTGCAGGAGGAGGGCCTCCTCGTCGTAGCTGCCGGCCATGAGTGCCTGGTACTCCGGGGGCAGGTACCCGGCGCCCGGCGGCACATCGTCCATGGCCTCCTCCTTGACGACATGGTAGTTCTCATCGTCCTCGTCTTCCTCATCGGGGGGGGGGGGGACTCGGCGACCACATGCGCCTCCCATAGCTGGATGTCCTCGTGGCGGGTGGTGCGGCGGCGCGTCGTGCGCTCCCAGTTGAGGAAGTCGCACCAGAACCGCCTGTTCCGGTACTTGCGATCCTCCCGCACCGACTGGGGGAGGTTGCAGATGCAACAACGGATCTCCGCATCCAGCCTCGGCCCCAGCGGCGGCGGTGGCGGCGGAACCGTCACCCTGGCAGGGTTGAGGTGCCAGCCGTGGGGGTGGGAGACGTCGGGGTGGTCGACGCTCTGGTTCGCCGCCCATAGTGCCTCGTACTCCTCGAGGCGCACGTAGCGGTGATCTCGCTGCCGTGGTGGGGACTGGTCGATGGTCGGCCCTCGCCCCACGTAATCCTCCAGCCGAGGCGCTGGAGGTAGCTGGCGAAGAAGAGCTGCCAGCGTTGGTGGGGAGGGGGCCCTGCCGCTCCAACGCGGGCCGCGACTGGACGATGCCTCGCGGTCGTTCTTCGTCTTTCTCGTCCAGGACGGCATCTTCATGGGCTCCGGCGCGTGCTTGCTCTGCGGGTGGGTATGGGTTGTTCTGGTGGTGTGTGCAGGAGCGACGCCAGAGTGCGCCTGCGCAGCGCCTAGAGGCTTCGCCATCAATGCCGGCGCAGGCGCGCAGCGCAGGCGCCAGCGTCAAGTCACATCTTTTTCGCTTCCATGTGGGCCCGCGGCGTTTGCAGGAGGACACACGCGTCGTCCGGCAGCGTCCAGGTCGACGCAAACCTACTGCAAATTTGGACCAGAGATGGGTCAGGCCGGATGCGTCGGTCGGGTTGCGTCGCACCGCTGGAGCATGCGCAACTGACGCCCCGGTCCGGTCGGACGCGTTCGAACGCCCGCGGACACGATGCGTCGGCCCGCTTGAGATACCCTAAGTGCCAACTGTTCAAGGGAGGAGGCATATGGTGTGTACTAGGCCAAACAGATGTACTAATGCACTAAGAAACCTGCTGCTCATCCGATCCTGTACGGAGCATCCCGATTGATGCGGAAGCATAGGCCAGACATTTTTGCAAAAACACCCTGCGACTTACCGTGCACCCTAGAAAATCCTGTCCCATTTTAAAATCCCCAGAGCCTTGTATTCCTCTCGAGGCGGCTGTGATCTGCTCCATGCCGCTGGACCAAAAGTAAACTCGTACAGGAGGTTGTGGAGGTTGTGCAGTGTATCAGATCGTGTTCCAATGATTATGTGTGCAGCTCAGTTATTTGCTCGATCTGCACCTTTCACGCAAGCGCCACCTTCAGCTAGCTCGAGACGACCACCGGCAGCCCAGGCATGTCACCACTGACGATGGCTTGGCCCGATCTGTGGGGATTTGGGTTGGAATGCTGGGTGGCGGCCGCCGTTGGGGAGAAGGGCAGTGGGGCTCGCTCTATTTTAAGATCTGGAGTGGATCTTGCAGGGACAGAGGAGCTCCGCCGTCTCGAGATAGAAATTTGGGAGTTGCATATCTGTTGGGGTTGTCCAGGATTGTACAGCAAAATGAGGACCTTCATGTAAAATTTATTTGCAATAGAGTACTTGCCCGTACGACTTCGATTTGAAGGCTCAGTTCTACATCCGACGGTCCAGGTTGATTAGTACATTAGTATACCTGTTTGGCCCAGTACACACCATATGCCCCCGGATCAACGCTACGTACTTGGGTACATGCCTCGTCGATCCGCACACGGGAAGAGCTGTGTATGTAATCCATCCATCTCGCCGCAGAAATTGAATGCCTGTCTAGTCCTTTTTCCTTTTGTAATGATGCTTTGGTTTCGCCATGACTTAATTAGTACTAATGCATGCTTTCGTCGGCGATAGTTTAGAATTTGGTTTGGGTATTTCTAAATGTCAAAAGATTGAATAAAGTTGCATTTTTTAGATTCAAATGTAACTAGATGTGTTTTAGTGTTAGGTACATGCGAATTTAGATAAAATTGAGTCAAAAATTAAAGAACACAGTGAGTACTTCTTGCGTTTCAATTAATCACATGTTTCTAGATTTTCTCAAAGCCAAATTTCCTAAAGATATATAGATGTCTTTTAATAATTACTCTCTCCGTTTCAAAATATAAGATATTTTAGCTTTGTGAAGCAAATATATTTAGATATCTTTTAGTGTGTAGGTTCACTCGAATATACATACTAAAAAGTGTCTAGATACATTTGCTTCATAAATCTAAAACATCTTATATTTTGAAACGGAGGGAGTACATGTTTCTAGATTTTCTCAAAGATAGGCAATAGTATATAGATGTCTTCTAATAATATTATTAACATTATGGTTGTTGTTATTTTTTCCTAGAAGACGTTCACTAACCTAAGACGCGGGTAATTGAAAAAGGATGGAATAGCTAGCGCTGCTCCTTGACCGTGAGAGAATTGCCAAAACATTCACCGAGAAGATCCAAATAAGGTCAACCTCGATTTGTCACGATTGTTGGATCCCATCTGTGAACCCTGGACCACACGCAATGAGACAGATGAAGGGGGGGCGGGGCAGAAGTCAACCGATCGACCAGAGGCCAGCTAATTCGATGTAATCTCTATGTCCATGTAAAGCTAGTACAAGTTTATTTCGTAGTTATCAAATCGCCCAAAATACGTAGGTTCCCACACCACATACATACATACATCTGCGCCCAAGAAAACAAACAGCTACACTGTACATCTGTACGAGTGTACCCCGTATATACACGATACATGCACGCATAGGCGAACGATTGCACGGGCATTATCCTTGGAGTGATGCGGCTGCATGCATCCATGTATGCGCATGATACGATGACCCGCGCAGGAATGCGTACAAGGAAATTAATTAGTGCTGAGTCGCTAGATTTGTGGTAGACGAAGTCACCACCACAGGCATCTCGCTGTTAACATGTACGTCACGTCGCTTATTACTAAAAGAATAATATCGAAAATTCTAAAATAAATTTATATTAATACAAACACTCATACTAAATCTAGGATTTGGATGACCTGGTTCCACCATAGGAACCCAACCACCAGAGTCAAGCTCCGTTTGTGTGTTTCGGTGGACTTATCTTCTTGGGTGACTGGCCTTGGTCTAGATGCGGCCTTGAGGCTTGATTTGGGCGAATTTTTGACAGATAAGACCACTTGCTCAGTGTAATTATTAAAAAAAAACCACCTGCCAACATCTACTATATACTAAAAGCACAATACGGGGTCTTAAAATAGAGCCACCACGTTAAACCACATCACCCAATTTATTTTGATACTTAGATCTAAAATATATGGCTAGGATTTATTAGAAGATTAATAGTTACGTAACTGTGTACGTAGTCCAGTTTAATTTATTTGACACGCTCATGGTTGTTAAAAACAAAACAAAAATAGTCTGGACTTATCTCTATCTTTGTCACCTCAAGAAAAAAATTACGCGCTAGCTAGCTATAGACGGTAAGATGTTCCGTTTAAAAAAAGTTGGTTCAAAGAAACAACAATACTAGACTCTAGGTAGGCATTGGCCCTGTGCCCGTTTAAAAAAAATATCAATCCATACACAGTGTCCGTTTAAAAGTGTAAAATCAGTCTATACGCATATTGATCTAAACGAGTTGTGTCCGCTAAAAGAATGTACATGCGTATAAGTATATGAACCAATATGTACCTATGTTTTAAATATTTATTATATACCAATATGATATTTCTTTTACGAAGGTGAGGGCGTCTAATTATCTACAAGACATGAATCATAAGATTATACTGAGAAAAACACATACATAATAGATTTCATAATAGACTGACAGTAGTACATAAAATTATTTAAATTTAAACTGGTCAAACAAAAAATAGTACTCCCTCCAATCCATAATAAGTGTCGAGTGATTTAGTGCAACTTAGTGTAAATTTGTACTAAGCAACCGACACTTTTATGGATAGGAGCGAGTATCATATTATTTTTGCTGAATTTTCTTAGTGCTATGATTTATTTTTACACTAGCATAATCATCTGAGAATTAGTATCAAAAAGTACATAATAGAGAAATTATATTTTTTTGCAATATATAACGGTACATGCTAGCGGCGCAAATGCGCATCATACTTAGTAAGCTAGAAGACAAATAGCTCGCGCATGTGTTATAATATTCTTACTTCTTAATTATATTTAAATTTTCATATATTTACATGTCAATGGTTGATCATTGAGATTGTGCCCATGTCTGAAATGTCATGCATTTTACAATGTAGCGGGTAAATGAGAGGAAGAAAAACCAAGAGAGGGTAGAAAAATAGAAATAGTCGATGCTTATTTCCATATGTATTACTATCAATAAGGATAGATGTGCTTGCAATTCATCAAGAGTTATACTTCTATTTCATCGATATAACCTACAACATCGAATAGATTTTGGTATGGCATACCCACATTGATATAGTATTGACAAATAATAATATAAATAAATATTTTAACCTCACATACATTTGTTCAACTGACATAACACTAAAACAACACATACAAATGTTTTCAGAAATGACAAACTAATCATTTGCCCACAAACTAAAGATGTAACCCACATAAGTTATATTTTATTTACCATACCATTTATAGTGGTTGTAGATCCATATTAGTCCATATCGCATAACGTGATTTCTGTGAAACAATCATTTGATTCTGAGACACTCTCAACAAAGTAAAAAACGATGCCCTCATATTTGCGAGGGCAACCTTGCTAGTTATTATTAAAAAGGACCACAACTTGCCGCCACTGCCGGTGGCGGCAAGCCATGTGTCGCCTGGCCACGCTTGCCGGTGCAGGGAGGTGGTCCTTTTTTTAAAAAAAATCGCAGGTGGTCTTTTTAACAATTTTACTAGGCAAGTGGTCTTATTTGTAAAAAAAATCGATTTTGGGCAAGACGTGGCCTCTCTGTTGCGTTTGTAGCATGTGTGGTGTATCGTCTTCGGGTTGACGTTGTAAGTCGAAAGGCGTCCTTCTAACCGCCTGACTACTTCTGCAAAAATAATACAGTACACCTCTCCACGGTGCATTCTTATACAAAAAACTGGAGAAACAATTTCACCGACAGCGTATTAACACCCGTACTGGTCGATTCCATACATTGAGATCCCGGTCGTTGCGCGCTGCACGTGTGATCGAGTCCATAACTCCGTATGTACGTGACATGGATGCTCACAGCCTGGATGGAGCGCCGTACGTTGTACTACGAGAACACTACTGTCAGAGTGTCAGCAGAGTCCGTCACTCGCCGACGCGTTCTTTACTAGACTTGCTTGTCCATATATTCTTCACTTGGTTGTCGTATATATGTGCGTAGTTAGTCAAGTAGCTCCATAGTTATCGTACTTGACTTGACATCGGAATCGTCAGTGGGACATTTCTCTTGGTTGTCTGGAAACTAGCTACTCCATGTAGCTAACAGCATTTGCTCCCTTTCACGTGGAAGTGGACCTAGCTAGCTAAGCATGGAAGTGAACGTACTGTACGGTCCCCAATTACACATAGTCCAAGCAGAGTAGCAGACGCTGTCAGACATTGGGATATAAAGCTAGACTCATATACTCCCACTGTTTCACTTGGATCACTAATACAGGATATTATAGATTTTTGTAAATTCACTTATTTTGGTATGTATCTAAATTATTTTTATTATGTTGATTCACTCACTTTGATTGCTATCCAGTCACTTGGCTTAGCATTGTGGACCAGTTGTTAATTAAAGATTATGAAAATCATATTTGTCTAAGTACTAAATTTAACTTATTTTCCCAACTGAGCATGAAACAAATAAATACTCCCTTAGCTCCCTGTTCATGAGAACGCACATGAGTCCAAGAGCATACTAGCTACTATTATAAATCTTTGATGCATGATGTGTGAGTTATTGGAAGTCACGGGCTTCACTTGACTTGCTACAGTCCATATTGTAGGTGCTGACATATATACTTTGTAGGCACATGATCACATCAATCCTAGCTGCCAGCAACCTTCTTGAGAATATGTCTCTCTATTTATGCCTCCCTCTGAGTAGTTTTCTCGGCAGGAGTACCCTACACACTCATTCCTTCAAAGATTTTTGGCGTGCCAAGGATTTGAAAGAAATATATCTACACATTGTAATACAAAACTTACAATGACATTTAGAGTTCAAGGTAAATATGTTATCCTATTTGAGATATACAAAAAAAATCAATAAATTTATATTCACACACATTCCTCGCAAAAAAAAAATCACACACATTGTCTGCCACTTGTTATTTTTGTATAGGTCACATAGTATAAGTTTCCAATTTGAGTATTTTTTTTGGTGACATAGTACGGTGTTGTACTACACTTATGTTTTTTCTTAGATTTTTTTGTACTAATTTAGGATTGAAAAATCCCAGATTTTGTGGATGTGTGTAGGTGCACCCATGCTCACCTACAATTTTTTTATGCATTTTTCTGTGTTCTCTATGACAGGGATAATGAAATATTTCATAGTACTATAGGAAGCAAAGAGATAAATAATCGAGATCGGACTGGCACTAACTTCCCTATCCATTGCTACATCTACGTGCTTAATCAAGACTCTATGAAGACATCAAGACGTTGAGGCGTAAACTGGCAGGTTCCATGAAGACATCAAGACGTTGAGGCGTAAACTCCCTAGTTGCATTATCTCCAAAATTGGGAGGGTTTGTAATGGTGTGGCACATGATTTAGCGTGCTTAGCTAGACATTCTGGGAACAGCAATGTGTGGCTGCAACACATCCCTGACGACATCAGGAAACTTTGTAATCAAGACTCTGTGCCTGCTACTCTGAGAGCTGATTAATGTTTTTCTCCTCAAAAAAAAAATCTACGTGCTTAATCAAATCATATCTTATATTTGCTTTGTCATTATTTTCAAAATTTGAAATATTTAAAGGAATGTTCTTGTCGTGAAATCTGGAGATGTTCAAAATGTTCGAGCGTACTTATATAAGGAGCCTGATGACTTCAACTAGAAGTTTACTAGTTCTGGTTCCATATGGCCGAATCTATGTATGTGGACCTACTAGATGACAATACTAGATTCTTTTCAGAAATACTATATTTTGAAACTAATGATACAACTAAAATTAGAATTGTTGTGTGGCTTTTATATGAAATGGTTATTTTAACAACTGGTAACCTTGCAAAATGCTATTGGAGGGGTATAAGAAGGTTCGCTTTTGTGACGCGGAGTAAACAATTCAACGTTGTCTCATGTCCCCTTGCTTGTCTAGTGTGGCAAATAGTTCATGTTACTTTCAACTTACCCCCTCCGACTAACATAACGAATATGTTTGGAAATTGATTGAATGGGGCTAGTAAAAAGCTAAGGCTCTTGTGCTTCGAGTTGGGTTTGTCTAAAACTGTCACAATGGCATTACCTTTAGCAAGACAAAAATTTCCATGTTTTTAGGTTGTTCTCAAGATTACTCATTGGATTCGTATGTGGTTCTATCATATCCTCGTGGAGGAGCAGGAGTCCATGAACTTGGGGTGCAACAAATTGGTAACGACCAACAGAACAATGTTCAATGAATACCAATGGCGGTCTGACAATAGAGTTCATGATGCATATGTGCTACATATATTTTTTATTGTGAGTGTTCAAATTTGTATCCATTTTGTGCACTTCGTAAGACTCTAGAATGACAACTTTGCAAGAAATACGGATGTGTGCATCGATTGATGTAGAAGTCGGGATATTACCTTTCCCAAAAGATAGAAATAAACCCACCACCACACATGTACCCAACACAAAATATCCACATGAACGTATCAATTTTTAGTCATGTGTTATAATTAGTAAGATAAAATCAAAATTCATGATCACTAGATGTGGTAAATTTAGTACTCACATTTTTTACTAAAACGTGGATGCATAGTTTTTTTAAAAAATAATTGCATAATACAATTACAACAAGAGCTAGGGTTCCTCATAGCCACCACATCATTATCATTTTTAGGAAAACCACCAATATTCGGGCGCACTATTGTACATAAGCAAAACAGACGCTTCTAATATGGTTTAGCTATTAGGAAAAATTTGAAAGGTGATTTTGACTACTTAGAAATCATTTCTAAGTTCGGGCTGGAATGTTATTGGTCCACTTATAGATCATTTCTGATTTTCTAAGTTTTTTGCAGACTTTTCTAGGCAGTTGAAATTTTCTGCCAAATTTGAACCTTTAAACATGAAAAATAATTTTTTTAGGCGCATTAAAGGATGTCCGAGAGAGAGAGATCTAAGTGTACGTGTTTTTGTTTTTTTGAGGTAATCTAAACCCAAAAAAAAGTGTTAGTTAGATCCAAAACAGATGCCTGAGAGAGAGAGAGAGAGAGAGAGAGAGAGAGAGATCTGTACTTATTTAGATATTGACTTCACCCAATGCAAAAGGCAAAGCATAGAAAAGAAAAGGGAGCCTCTAGCTAGCTCATGATTCACAGAATTTATTTCACATCGATGGATCAAGCGATCGATTACCAATCGCACCGCTAAATCATGAACTCCGGCCGCGCTCCCATGCATGCATGGACCACCCTGCAGTGCCCACAATGAGCTGCGCCTCTCCACGCGTGCATGCAATGCATGCCTGAATCACTGCGTTGGAATGTCACAAAGCTCTACAAAGATTCACAGTGCAGGCTACTACTCCAGAAAGATATACATGTGTAATAATCCAGATATATTCTGTCTGAAAGGAAAGTAAGTATTTATGTTTTTCTTCTAACGGGAACACCAAAGATAAAAATTGAGAAAAAGACCTGATCGAGAAAACAGGATTGAGAAAAAGACCTGATCGAGATAAAAATTGGAGTGTCTAGCCAGGATGTACAAAGCAGAGACGAGAAACGCAAGTATCCGTCTCAATCACAGGCTGGGAAGGGGCAGCCGCCCAAAGTTGTTCTCATCTTGGCTGGTCTTTTTCCCCTCTTTAACTCCCTTTGTTGGTGACCACTTCTTCCCAAAAGGTCACTGGTGCCGTTTCTCGACTGCCGATCGAATGGCTCCAGACCCCTGTCCAAGTGTCTATCCGAAAAATCAACCAGTATAGTTGCCTTTGTCGCAACCCGGCCGGCCTGGCCTACCTACCTAGCTAGTTGGATCCATGTTGTATGTATCTACATTTTTCCCAAAATTTATTTGAAAATCCTTTATTTCAGGATTAAAAGTGCATAAGAAGTGGTAGCAACTAGTAACCAAGTTGATTTGCTCAAGTTCAGCGTGATGGGTGACGGCTCTGGTTTAATTGTCTAATGATTTTGGATCTTGCAAGGAATTCCAGCTCATGACCAACAAGTTTGTCGAGCTAGCTAAAGCAACAAATGCGTATATCACATCGGTAGGAACACATGCACCTAGTCTAGTATGTTCTCTCTCTACCATCTTCAGTAAATTCAATTACGAAAAGGTACTCCTTCCGATTATATTAGTTATGGCTAAAACAAGTTGACATATATACTAAAATGTGTCTAGATACATGCTAATCTGCAACAACTAATAGATCGGAAGGAGTAATAATTTTTTACAAGTTATATCTGTAAAATGTTGCACATTAATTCCTCTGGAATGTTATTTTTCTGAAATGGACCTCCTGAATAATATGGCTTTTGTTTTAGATAATTCTACTACTTTCTTCATTCCATATTTCTTGATGCGACTATAGTTAAAATTTAAACTACAGCCACGTCAAGAATTATAGTAGAAGGAAGGGATAGTACATACTAGACGCACTACCGGAAACGTCAATAATATTATGCTGGCATGATTTGAACAATTACTGTTCAAACAAAGCATGCCACTAGAAAAGGTTCCATCATTAATTAACTTTCTATGTATATACCAAAATTAAAAATTGCAACCTACCTGAGTACACTAGATGCCATTGCCAAGTGAATCAAAATGGTTCAATCTAACTCCGGTATCATCATTAACCAAAGCCTCCACTCCAGTATATATCGATGGTGCAAACACCACTCTTATCGTCTCTCTCTCCTCCCCACCTACTTGCGCATCCCCAAATTCTTTGCCTTTCCCCAGCTATCTTTGCTAGCCCTAGCTTCCAAGCCGGCCAGCCGCCGCCGTGTCGTGTTCAGGCACGCTATGCAGGCAATTGGCACGGCGAGGGAGAGCCGGCAGCCATGAGCAGAGACATCGACGAAGGAAGCGTTTCGGCAGCGGCTGTTGGAGAAGGAGTAGGGGGAGTGCGCGACGAGGCAGCCGTCGACTCCCACGAGAACGACCTGGTGATGCCAGGGTTCCGGTTCCACCCGACGGAGGAGGAGCTGATCGAGTTCTACCTCCGGCGCAAGGTGGAGGGCCGGCGCTTCAACGTCGAGCTCATCACCTTCCTCGACCTCTACCGCTTCGACCCGTGGGAGCTCCCTGGTACACACTAACTCACACACATACACATCGCCCCTCAGCTCAAATTCATGTTATCCGGCAATTAATCTTGGCTAATTGGGGCTTGATTAATTTCTTGGTGTTGGTAGCAATGGCGGTCATTGGAGAGAAGGAGTGGTTCTTCTACGTGCCTCGGGACCGCAAGTACCGGAACGGCGACCGGCCGAACCGGGTGACGGCGTCCGGCTACTGGAAGGCGACGGGGGCCGACAGGATGATCCGCGGCGAGAACAGCCGGCCGATCGGGCTCAAGAAGACCCTCGTCTTCTACTCCGGCAAGGCCCCCAAGGGCGTCCGCAGCAGCTGGATCATGAACGAGTACCGACTCCCGCCACCCACCACGGACGTGGATCTATTCTACAAGGTAATTTGTGTGGGATCTCGAGGAAATTAGCGAGCTTATTAGACTAGGGTTTTTTGGTGGCCAGACATTAGGAAATTACTAATCGTCGCTTTTGATTGGTTGTTTTTTGTCACACAAAATTCATGCCAAGCTAGCTAGCTATATATTTGCTGGTATTCATGTTATTAATCATTAATTTGGTCTGCTATTTGTTCACTGCTAGCTTTTTGTTTGCTGCCATGATATACATCAACATGTGACATGCTTTCTTTCTCTTGCTTTTCAGATCTAGGAGCTTAGGGTTTGCTTTTAGTTCCTTCCTTTTTGGCATACATATGGGCATGTACAAAAGCTACCCTGCTGAATTCGGAATTCCTCTTACTATATAGCTAGCATGATACCACTTGCATGTCCTGCAGATTCTGCAAATTACCTATTTGTATGTGGAAGTTAAATAGGAGTCATTTTAGTCTCCCTTTGCCTAAATATTCTATCCAGACCCGACAGTAAAGGAAGCATTTAATTTCCCACCTCAGTTCATATGAAAAGCATGCATCCTATTCATTGGTCCTCACTCAATTTACTGCACCCTTCATCGAAGATGCCTGAGACTAGTCATAGTGGGAGTAACTTGAGTGGTAACATCACACTTTTCAAGATAAAATGGTGACATGGCAGGTTATTAATTGAAGAAAGAGATGCTTGTGGTAACTAGCTATGTTATCATAACATCACACATCCCAAAGCTAAATGAGTCTATAACCTAATAAATAACATCTTACATGACACTACACATAAGTTACTACTCCCTCCGTTCCTAAGAACAAGGCGTAAAAAAACTGGCTCGACGATTAAGGAGGGGTAGGCAGTATGTTTAGTTTCCAAACTTACCCCTCTTAAATAGCTAATAACTCTCCTAATTTTTCTCCCTTCCTCTCTCACCCGTGAGCTGTTTCCAAGTTTATCTGCTGCATGCAACACACAGTAATTACTCGCATGCACATGCATGGCCTATGGCTGCGGCACAATAACTATCATCTTCTAATTTTCTTGGTAATTTCTCCGCATGCGTGGTGGAAGGCCAATAACAGCGCTACAATTAACTGCCCCCACTCCCGATGATTTAGGTAGATTAAATGGTTTGGAGGGGTAATTTTGGAAGGAAACGAGTAAGCCACACCCTGCGCCTTATTCAATGGCGAAATTTTGAAAAAAATTATACGCCCTCTTCACATGAACGGAGGGAGTACCCACTATGAAGGTAGTAACATATACTAGTAACATGTACATGACACTACTCTAAGTTACTCTCCACTATGAGCAGCCTGAGTAATTTCTTTAGATTTGACAAGTCACCAATGTTGAATTCTGTAGTGTCTCAGTCATGCATTCGTGCTTGCTTAAATTTGTTAATCCGATTTAAGTTTGAGAAAATGTCTCATGCATGCAGTCGGAGATCTCGCTCTGCCGCGTGTACAAGCGCTCCGGCATCGACGACGGTCACGGACGGCCCTCCTCCAGCAACGCCCAAGCGGCCTCGGCAAGGCCGGGCACCTCACGCGCCATTATGGAGCCGGCTGGCCGGCTCGTGTCATCACCTTCGTCCACGCCGCTGTCACCCACGCAGCAATCGGGCTTCCACGGCTTACTCGGCCAGGGCGACTGCTCGTCGACGCCGCTGCCACCCATCATGGATCAGGCCGCCGGGCGCAATGCTCATCAGTTGCATCCACCGCCCCTGCCGCCGCCTCCTCCTCCGAGGCCGTGTGGCTACGCGACGGCGACGAGCTCGACAGCTGTGGTTACGCCGGCCCAGAACGCGTGCACGTACTCGCTCATATCCATGGCAGACGCAACCATGATGGGCAGCAGCTCCACGCCCGGAGACGAGCTTAGCAGGCTGGTAGGACACAGCCAGGCCTACGCTAACCACCCGGACCCTGGCGGCCACTTCCTCCCGACGCCGCCGCAGCCTCAGCCGCAGATGGCGACCCTCGGCGAGCTTCCATTGTCACCCGCCACCGTCTCCGACAAGCTCTGGGATTGGATCCACCCTGACACCAGCGCCAACAGGGACTACGACAGTTCTAGTTTTAAGTGACTCAACTCCAAACAAGTTAATGCAGGCTTGGGAGGAGGTTGCATATGCCAGTGGGCAGTGCCACTGTGCATAGTTCGTAGGTTCTCACAGCTGCCTATGTTAATTGATCAACAGTTAACTCTGGAAACCATCAACCCTAGACTTTATAAGTTTATATTACACAATTTCATCCCTCCTCCACAATTATATGTCAAGTGGTATATATGATCAAGAATTACAAATATATAGCACTGAGTTCAGTTTAGGGTCTTCATGTCTTAATGTTCAGGAATATATACTCAATTCTGATGTGTTCAACAACTAGTGCAGTTAGTGCACTTTGGTAATTACTACTCAAAATCCAAGCCTTCGGTAGTTACTTTTAACAGTTAATCTGCATGGCACATGAAATAATAATGTCTGCATGATTGGAGGGAGACCGTTGCAGCAGGGGTTGTTTCTATCTGCATGCATGCATCAGTGGAGGGAAGACTTGCAGGTGCGGTAGGTGTCAGATAAGGTAAGGATTAACTGGCTTGTGTATGGAATGATTCATGAGATTATTGCAGCAGCTTTTGTTCTTGCCCTTTTGCTTAGTGTTTTGCTAGCTCATTGTTGTAAGCCACTGGCTGCAAAAGATGAGGGTATATGCCATGAATGGTTAAGAGTAGTTTGTTGTGCTGGAACTGCAATGGCATTATATATGTTCCCCAAAAAAATGACAGGGTGAGATGGCTGTTTATTTTTATATATACGCTATATCCTACTTCTTTTGACTGGAAATAAGTGTCGATTATTTTATACTAACTTAGTACAAAATTTGTACTAACTCATTGATATTTATTTACGGTCGTAGGGAGTATTTGATTGATGGAGATGACAACCCATTGGCAAATAAGGTAAAGACTAATGAGTAATTTGTTCTATTTGGAGTGGATCATGCATCATACATGCATGCTGGGTGCCATAGGTTTTAGTTGGTCGATATCTCTATCTGTAGTATACGTTGTAGTCCCTCCATATATACCGGATTATTGGACAAATATATATTTTAAGACAAACTTTAACCATTAATTTTAGTCAAAAAAATATAAGATATTTGACATAAAAATTATACCATTGGAAAGTTTTTTTGAATATGAATCCAATGGTATAATTTTTATATAATATATCTTATATTTTCTTGACTAAAATTAAAGGTCAAAGTTTGTCTCAAAGTGCGTAATTGCCCTATAATCCGGCATGGAGGGAGTACTGATGATGTGAGGGGCATCTACAGTTGAGTCTTCTACTACATACTTAATTATACCGAGTAATTATTGGTCGTCTAGATGACACAATATTACCTGCAGAACTGCAAGTTCTAGCTAGCTAGTTCGCCTGAGGTGACTGTGGCGAAGGAAATGATGTCCTTCTCAAAAAAGAAAATTGGTGCCTACGTGCTATATTTATATCATTGCAGAAGGATTCTTTTGTTTTTGTATGTCATGCCCCTCCGAACAAGTGCTGTTAAGATTTTTTTCGACAAAGAGCATTATATTAATATCGCGAAGATACCAGTTACACCTAGCCTCTCCAACAACGCATTGTTAAGATATAATATTCATATTATCATTTCTAATTCTAAAGTTGTTATTAACTTTAGCTAGTCAATAGTTCACACTCCTATATAAGATATTGTTAGTACAAAAACCCCAAATGGAGTCCTTTTTCAGAATTTGAACAAATATTTTAAAGTTTTAAAAAATCCTATATCTAGAAAATGTTGTACTTTACCAATGTGCAAAATCTCAACTTAGATATACCTTATATTTGGGTTTACAAAAAAATTACAAAGTTTGACAGGTTTGAATTTTGCACTATTCACTACTTTAGATGTCATATTTTGTCATTTTTTGTAGCCCAAATATAAGATTATTTGAGTTAATATTTTGCGTCTTCAGAAAGTACAAGATTTTCTACATCTAGGTATTTTTCAGATTTTTTAAATCTTTTAAATGTTGTTTTTTTATAAATGGCTCCATGGAGCCCAAACTCCATTTGTCCATACCTGTTGTTGTCAGTATTACATTTATTTGAAGTCTAAAGAAAATAGCAATGCACAATGTATATTTGTCAAACATGTTATAACATAATGTCTAGGAAAAGGGCGCCCTCGCTTTTTTAGCCCCTCCCACGTAGCAAGTGACACATTGTGGAAGGTTCTCCCACCCGCAGGTGAACCACAACATGGTACTTGGCACACCATGGGTAATCCCGCGCGGTAGAGAGGGCAGTGTGGGGTTTTCCCTTTTTTTGTAGATCCGTGTGTACAAATTATGATCCATTTTCACAGTTGTGCTAGTCGCGTTGATATCTTCAAAACTAGATTTAATGTGTTGATATATTTTTTGTGATGCTTGAGTACCTAGATTACACATCCTTCGGTTCTACAGTGCATTTGTCCTTGATCCTGCTATCCACTAGCCTCGGTTATGTTGTGCACTAGCTTCCGTGCCTAGGTTGCCCTCTCTTCGATTTTCACAGTGCACTACCTTCATTTTTTTCAGTGCACAACCTTCGGTTTTTGTAGTACACTGCCTCTATTTATTGAAGTGCACTGCATTCATTTTCAGTGTACACTACCTTCGTTTGCACAGTGCACTACCTTTGTTTTATGTCCTTCCCTTAGTGGATGTTGTGTACTATGTTTTGTTGTATAAATGGCTCGCTCTCCGATGGGTTGCAGTTCATAGCATGCAATTAGGCGCAATGACCAATACACCCCCTTCAATATTTATATGAATGCATAATGTGCTAAAGGCGTCGTGACGGATCATAGCTAGTAGACACATGCTACGATAAAATGTACCAACAAAATATAAAAAAATGTCATGTTTCATTGGTAGTGCAATGTACTTTTTTGTACTATACTAGGTTTATTTTATGATGTACTAATAGGTTAAATACAAGAAAAAAGAAAATACCATAGTGTGCACATACACCTAGCACCTCAGGCACATCCCACCCAGTGTACTAAATAAGTATTTAAACTTTAATGACATGGTAAATATATCTTAAGTGTATGTTCTTTCAATATTTTCTACCTAGTATTGCTATCTAGTTTTCAATGGAAGCATGATAGGACAATAAGGGACATGAGAAGAGGCCTACTGAGCGATTAAAGGGAGAGAATTAATTTCTATTGGTATATAGAATATCAATGCAAAATTGTTTACAATATCTATTTGACATTATTTTTTCGTTCTATGTGATACGACACAAGATCTAGCTATGATACAAGCTGTGATCTCTCTTATCATTAATGATACGACACATTAGTTTTTTGCATGCATGGAATGCATGATATTGTCTATGATACCTCCACTATGGGTAGTCTAAGACACAACTCTTCAACATGGTCATAGCCAAAAACAATTGCTAGACCAATTCTACCTATGCATGAGACCAAAATCATTAAATTTAGATACAACCCTTAAGAGATAATGCATTGGGTTAGTTCTCTAATCTATGAAAACATGCTGAGAAATATGCAAAAATGCCTAAATATATTTATGTATCAATGTATGGTAAACTAAGGCCTACTACAATGTAAATTTCTTAGCATGATATCATAGGCAAAGTGCGAATGTGGCATTGCTGTTTCGCTGGTGTGTAGTTGACACCAGAAAAATTGTTGGAAAACCCCAAGAGCAAGGTTATGATGAGCACAGTAGCAAGTTTCCCTCAGTTGTGAAACCAAGGTTTATCGAACCAGTAGGAGAAAGAACCAAACTTCTGAAGGGTGATGCCCGCTAGCTTTGCGACACTCCGGATAATGGCGCCAGAGAGCTTGTAGGCGTGTAGCTTTTCACCAGCAGCAACGTGGAACCTGCACACAACACAACCAAGTACTTTGTCCCAACTAACAGTGAGGTTGTCAATCTCAGCGGTTTGCTGTGAACAAAGGATTAAGCGTATTGAGTGGTAAAAGGTAATAGTTTGCAAGAATGTAAATAAAACAAGTAAATGTAAAACGGTAATAGCAATGTAAAGGAAATTGGACCGGGTTCCACAGTTCACTAGTGGTGTCTCTCCATAAGATAAATAACAATATGCTGGGTAAACAAATTACAGTTGGGCAATTGATAGAATAAAGCTAGCATACATATGTTATGAGGATCACTATGAGATTCACTCTGGGCATTATGACAAAATACATAGACCGTAATCCAACTGCATCTATGACTAATAATCCACCCATCGGATATCATCCGAGCAACCATTGGGTATTAAGTTGCGAACAACAAATAACTGAATTAAGCAAAGTGCGTAATGTAAATAATGCAAATGTCCTTGGACACAAGAATGTTGTTTTCTCCCTAGTGGCAATAACACATCTACAACCTTAGAGGTTTCTGTCACTCCCCCAGATTACTAGAGGCATGAACCCACTATCGAGCATAAATACCCCCTCTTGGAGTCACTAGCATCTATTCGGCCAAGATATCTACTAGCAACGGAGAGCATGCAAGATCATAAACAACATATAGATAACATAAAGATAATATTTCAGCACATCAACTTGACATAGTATTAATATCCATCGGATCCCAACAAACACTGCATGTAGAATTACACAAAGATGATCTTGATCATGATAGGCAGTTCACAAGATCTAAACATGAAGCACATGGTGGAGAAGACAACCATATAGCTACTTCTATGGACCCATAGTCCAAGGTAAACTACTCACAAATCACTCCGGAGGCGAATATGGTGATGAAGAAGGCCTCCGGCGGTGATTCCCCTCTCCGGCAGGGTGCCGGGAAGAGCTTCTGGATCCTCCCGATCTCGCGTCGATGATGGCAGTGGCTTGCAGTATGTTTCGAGGAAAATTGATCGGGGCTTTAGATTTTTCCCGTCGAGAGGAATATATAGGCGGAAGGGCGGCGTCAGGAGGTGGACCAGGGCGGCTCACCCCCTAGTGGCACGGCCAGGGCCTGACTCACGCCGCCCTAGGGTGTGGCCGGCCCCTTGCCCCCCTCCGTCTCATCTTCGGACTTTGAGTCGTGTCTGGAAAAATAGGAGGTTCGGCTTTTGTTTCGTCCAATTCCGAGAATATTTCCTGTGTAGCTTTTCTGAAACACAAAAACAGCAGAAAACAGGGAACTCGCACTGTGGCGTCTCGTTAGTAGGTTAGTTCCAGAAAATGCATAAAAATGCCATGAAGTGTAACAAAACATAAAGCAAATGGTGTATAAACAAGCATGTAGCAAAAAAAATTATAGATACGTTTGGGACGTATCAAGCATCCCCAAGCTTAACTCCTGCTCGTCCTCGAGTAGGTAAGTGACAACAAAACAATAATTTTTGAGGTGACATGCACCATCACAATCTTGATCAACGAGGTAAAGCATTGACTGCTGAGATCAAAGTACTTAAAATATGGACATAAGAGACATAATCTTGACTATAAAACTTAGCAACCATGTTATAACATGAAAAGTAACACAAACGAAAGATCATGAGTAATGAAACATTGAAAGTCAAGTGTGTGTTCAAATCATATAGAAAAACATAGCAAAGTGGTTTTCAGCTTATCCTTCATGGAATAGCAAAACATAAATGCATAGGACACCTTCAAGTTTAAGAGGGCGACTAGATACAAATAATTTAAGAACAAGCAAAACCATAATCATGAATCAATCAATGATAAACTTTGGGACTATGCACATTAAACTTAGAATGAAAACTATGCTCTCTTAGACGGTGCATAAAGGTAGAAGGTGGAGACTCAACATAAAAGTAAAAGAAAGGCCCTTCGCAGAGGGAAGCAGGGATTAAACATGTGCTAGAGCTTTTCATTTGTAAACAGAGAGATAAAAATTTGTTTTGAGAGGTGGTTGTTCTTGTCAACGATTGTCAATGGGGTTCTTACTATTTTCCATAAAAAGCAAGTTTTTGAGAGAGAGATTGGCACTTTGGTGCTCTTTTATAAAGCTTGACACTCCTCCCCACTTTTCCTTTCACAAACCATGGCTAACCGATTCCATCGGGTGCCCACCAACTTTCACATACCATGGAGGAGTGCCTTGATGTCTACACACGCTTCTGTTCTTGTAGACAGTGTTGGGCCTCCAAGTGCAGAGGTTTGTAGAGCAGCAACAAGTTTCCCTTAAGTGGATCACCCAAGGTTTATCGAACTCAGGGAGGAAGAGGTCAAAGCTATCCCTCTCAAGCAACCCTGCAGTTATGATACAGAAAGTCTCTTATGTCCCCAACACACCCAATACACTTGTCAGATGTATAGGTGCACTAGTTCGGCGAAGAGATAGTGAAATACAAGTAGTAGTGATGATTATAAGTAGTAAATGTAATCTGAAATAAATATCGCTGCAAGCAAACATGTAGCAGAACTGAAAGGAAATGGTGTGCAATGCTTGGAAACAAGGCCTAGGGATCATACTTTCACTAGTGGACACACTCCCAACAAATATAACATAATTGAACCAATAGATACTATCATCAATATGCAACTCAAAACAATTCCCCAATGGATAACAAACACTAATCATGCGTAGGGCTATGAAGCACTCCTCAAAGTTTATATTTCCCCAAACTAGATTGTCCCACACCGTCACCGTGAACGCACTAGATGGTTCCAACAAACACCAACAATTCATAGAGACATTAACCAAAAGAGACACACATAATACGCACACTGTCACCTTCACATCATGATACAAGGTGTCTCCGGAGTTTATAAATATAAAGCACGGGAGTAGCATAATATCTAAATAATAGCATCTACCAATTCAACTAGATACAAAGCTCACGATCACATAAACATCAGATCATGGGAGAGAGAGGTGAACCACATAGCTACCGGTAGAGCCCTCAGCCCCGGGGGAGAACTACTCCCTCCTCATCATAGGACACAGCAAGGTTGATGGAGATGGTGGTGAGGTCGATGGAGACGGCGGAGACGGCGACGGAGACCGATGGAGCTGGCTCCGGGGGCACTTCCCCGTCCCGGCAGGTTGCCGGAATAGAGACTTCTATCCCTCGAAATTTGTCGGTGGCGGCGGCGGAGCTATGGAACTTTTCTGTAAATTTTGCCGATTCTTTTAGGGTTTTCCGTCGAGAGGCTTTTTATAGGCGAAGGGGCATCGTCAGGAGGCGACCAGGGGGGTCTCACCACAGGGGGGCGCGGCCAGGGGCTGGCCCGCGCCCCCTCATGGTGAGGCTAGCCCCTGGCCTCTGTTCGGCTCCCGTTTGGTCCTCGTCCTTCGTCCGGGTAAAATAGGAGTTTCCAAACTTGTTTCGTCCAATTCCGAGAATATTTCCTGTGTAGCTTTTCTGAAACACAAAAACAGCAGAAAAGAGGGAACTGGCACTGTGGCATCTTGTTAGTAGGTTAGTTCCGGAAATCGCATAAAAACGCCACGAAGTGTAACGAAACACAAGGCAAATGGTATAAAAACAAGCATGGAGCATCAAAAATTATAGATACGTTTGAGACGTATCAAGCATCGCCAAGCTTAACTCCTGCTCGTCCTCGAGTAGGTAAGTGATAACAAAAGAATAATTTTTGAGGTGACATGCACCAACACAATCTTGATCATCTATGTAAGCATTGAGTGCAGAGATCAAAGAACTTAAAACATGGGCATGAAAGACATAATCTTGATAATAGAAACTTAGCAACCATGTTATAGCATGAAAAGAAACACAAAGGAAAGATCATGAAAATGAAACAATAAAAGTCACGTGTGTGTTTCAACCATATGGAAAACATAGCAGATGGTTTTCAGCTTGTCCCTCATGGAGTAGCAACACATAAATGTATAGGACACCTTCAAGTTTAAGAGGGCGACTAGATACAAATAATTTAAGAACAAGTGAAACTATAATCATGAATCAATCAATGATAACTTTGGGACAATGCACATTAAACTCAGAATGACAACTATGCTCTCTTAGACGGTGCATAAAGGTAGAAGGTGGAGACTCAACATAAAAGTAAAAGAAAGGCCCTTCGCAGAGGGAAGCAGTGATTAAGAATGTGCTAGAGCTTTTCATTTGTAAAACAGAGAGATAAAAATTGGTTTTTGAGAGGTGGTTGTCTTTGTCAATGACTATCAATGGGGTTCTTACTATCTTCCATACAAAAAATGAAGCAAGTTTTTGAGAGAGAGATTGGCACTTTGGTGCTCTTTTATAAAGCTTGGCACTCCTCCCCACCTTTTTTTCCTTTCTCAAACCATGGCTAACCGATTCCATCGGGTGCCCACCAACATTCACATACCATGGAGGAGTGCCTTTTTTTTCTTTCCTTTTTTCATTTTTTTCTTTTTGGAATAAGACAATATAGAAGATAGCAATTCCGACCACTATGTTTCCATGAGCTAAAAACAGTGTCACAAAATGAGAAGTGTTTTGAAGGTTTTTTTGAAAGGTAGCACATGAAAATTTACTTGGAATGGCTTGCAAATACCATGCATAGGAATTTATAGTGGACACAATGGCAAACTTGGTTTTTGGAAGTTGGATGCACGAGTAGAGCTCATACTCAGTACAAAATGAGGGCTAGCAAAAGACTGGGAGCGACCAACTAAGAGAGCAATACGGCCATAATCATGCATAGCGACAAAACATCATTGAAAGAAGCATAAAGTGGTATCACAAGTCAAAAACCAAATGATCATAGAGGCTATAGGCGACTTATTTTATAGTCAACATGTGTAAGCATGTGCCAAGTCAACCCAAATAAAGCATCAAAGGAGAAAACCAAATTAATGCTTCCAAATAATAAAAACAACACATGATTTTTTCAAAGGCTCATTAAGCAATCTCAGTCATTTGAGACAAGTCATGCTACAGCAAAACCACTAAGCATACTATCAAAATTAAATCAAGCATGACATGCAAAAGCCTAAGCCGCAGTCTAAACAAGCTCCTTTTTATACCACTTTTTTGCATGAAACTTTTTCTCTTTTCCAACACCATTCGAACCTTTTTGAAATAACTCTTTTGATGAAAATCAACATGGACCAGAGGTCAAAATACACCTTGATGCAAAGATATAACAAGATCTGAACAAAAATCAAGGCGAAAAATGAAAACTAAACGCAGTAGCAGAAAAAGAGAACACTCGTTAAACGATAAGAGTGAAAAACGGAGTGTTCTTGGCAAATTAAAAGCTAGGCAACTTCTCCAAAAGGAATTTGTTGGGGTCTAACCATTTATTGCAGCAAACAAAACTAAACAAAACTGAAAACTAAAATAACTGACGCTCCAAGAAAAACGCATAGTGCATGAAGCAATAAAAATATAGTGTGTTGAAAGGTGACCTGATTTTTGCCGATGAAGAAGGGGTGCCTCGGGGGCATCCCCAAGCTTTGACGCTTGTACCTCTTGGATATTTCTTGGGGTGCGTGGGCATCCCCAAGCTTGAGCTTTTTACCATTCTTCAACTCATCTCACCATTCTCCAATCCCTACACTTGAAAACTTCCTTCATATAAAACTCAACACAATTCTATTAGCAACATTAGTGTAAGAATAATAATGAAATAACCCCTTTTTGCTTCAGGTTTCAACTCAAAAGCACCACATATAAAGTATATACTACTGTAGCAACTTCCCCAAAAGTTCTGTGATCAAAAGAACTCAAAAAGAAAGCGATCGAGTGGCAAACACAAATAATGGCAGAAATCTGTCAAAACAGAACAGCTGACAAAGGTCGAATTTTTAGAGGGTTTTATGTTGCTCAAATCAAAAAGTGTTAAACTAATGAAAGTTTGTATATAACCTGGGGCATATGCACAAGAAATCACAGGTCCAAAAGATATTCTGAGAATTTTCACGATTTTTTACGGTGCAGCACCGAAATCTGTTTCAGGACAGCAACATCCCTAAATCTTACCTCACTCAAATTAGAGGCTTCTCTTGGCACAACAACGAAATAAAAATGATAAGGAGCGGTTATTACAGTAGTAATAACTTCCAAGACTCAAATAAAATAAAAAGAACTGAAATTAAAATAATGGGTTATCTCCCAAGAGTGCTTTTCTTTAACGTCTTTGAGCTAGGCGCAGTAATTTCAGAAAATGCTCATATAGGCGCCCGAAAAGAACTTAAGGCAAAGGTGCCATAAAGGAACTTGAAGCAAGAGAGAGCATTAAACAGCAAATATGAAACATATTTAAATCTAAACCACTTCCTATGCATAGGAATCTTGTAAGAAAATAAATCAACGAGGCACATGGTAGCAAACATGGATAGATAAAACAAGTGCCACTTCAAGATTTGCAACATAAAGAGGGGAAACTCAATATTGTTGAGATCCATAATAAGGAGCAGTTATTACAGTAGTAATAACTTCCAAGACTCAAATAAAAGAAAAAGAACTAAAATTAAAATAATGGGTTATCTCCCAAGAGTGCTTTTCTTTAACATCTTTGAGCTAGGCGCAGTAATTTCAGAAAATGCTCATATAGGCGCCCGAAAAGAACTTAAGGCAAAGGTGCCATAAAGGAACTTGAAGCAAGAGAGAGCATTAAAAAGCAAATATGAAACACATTTAAATCTAAACCACTTCCTATGCATAGGAATCTTGTAAGAAAATAAATCAACGAGGCACATAGTAGCAAACATGGATAGATAAAACAAGTGCCACTTCAAGATTTGCAACATAAAGAGGGGAAACTCAATATTGTTGAGATCCATCAAACCATGTTTCCCTCTCTCATAATAACTTTCAGTAGCATCATGAATAGAACTAACAATATAACTATCACATAAAGCATCCCTATAATGAGCCACATGCATAAAAGAATTAATACTCCCCACATGAACAATCATAGTAGTAGCAGATTCAACAGAATAATTATTCTCATCACCATAATCATCAAAAACAGGAGGCATATTGTAATCATAACTAATTTTCTCCTCAAAAGTAGGTGAACTGAAAATATTATACTCATCATTGTAACCATCATAAACTAGAGGTTTAGTATCATCATAAGCTATAGAATAGCTATCTCGCAAAGCATATTCATCAAACATATCATCATAGGAAGGAACATGGATAGTACTAATGGTACAACAATTATTAACCTTAGAATTGGTACCAAAAAGATTTTCAATATCAAAAGTAGAGTGCTTTTCCCAATCATGATCACTAACATAGGTAATAGGCATAGGAACATCATGAAGATCAGAATTATCATAATCTATAATAGGAGCAACATGCTTAGGGGAAGATACCATTTCCTCTCGCCTTTTACTTCTCTTCTTCTTCTTCTTACTCTTCTTACTCTCTCCTTCAGGAGGGAGAGGCTTGAAAGGCATCTTCTCCACATAATCTGGTTTACTGACAGAAACAACAGAAGAAACTTTGGAGGATTCCTCCTCTCTATTAATAAGATAGAAACATCTATCAGTCCTGTCATAGCTTGGCAAAACATCATGTTTTGTAATATTTTGTATGTAAGTATTTGCGAGGCAATCTTTAACACAATAGAGACGACAACCACGAAGGGTGCTATTAATATCAAAAACAGTCATATCTACCAAAGAAGTCTTTCTAGATATCTCTTCACATCCCAAAAACAAAGTAAGCTCATCATACTGATTGAGAGTAATCTTGTCATCACAATACAAACTTGCGGTACTCATTCGATTAGAAAGGTGACTATTAGGGCCTGAGCATTGAAAGTTAAAATGACCCGTGTCATCACAAAACTCACAAAGAAAAGGATAAAGCTCGCAAACCTTTTCTCCAAGCTCATCTAGAGCCTTGAGCCACATTCGGGTTTCTTCATTCCCGTGGTGGATACAATAATCTTCCTTGTTGTGACTCTGTTCACAAGGTCTATGTACTCCACAAAAATTAACATGCTTATAAGAAATAGTACTTTCAGAGGTTTAAGCATGTTTATTGCAATCATCAATAACAATATCACTTTCTATGCAAGTGTCTTTAAAAGGTTCATGATACACGTCCCCATTTCCTTTAGGAACATTAATATGGGAAGCAAAGGCTCTAAAACAATCAACCATAATTTGAGGATCAAGACCATATTTAGCACTAAGCTCTTGAAAATCAGCAGTTTCAGCAAAAGACTTAATGCAATCATACTCATAATTTTTACCTGATCCTTTACCGTTGTTGCTATCCCAATCTTCAATATTGCTTTGAATTGTTTCAAGCAGATCCCACTTGAAATCCACATCCTTGCTCGTGAAAGAGCCATCAAAGTATGCATCTAGATAGTCCTTATGATATCCTGAAAGCCTTGCATAAAAATTATTAATAACAATATTACGGGGAAGATCATGAATAGGACATTTGAGCATGACTGACTTCAATCTTCCCCACGCTTGGGCAATGCTTTCTCCCTCATGCGGATGAAAATTATAAATGTAATTCCTATCTTTATAAACCTCACTAGAAGGATAGAATTTAGAATAAAAGAGAGGTACAATTTCCTCCCAATCAATAGGTCGGCCATCCTTCAGTGTTTTATACCATTCCGCAGCTCTGCCCTTCAGTGATAAAGAGAATAGCTTCCTCCTAACTTGGTTCGTTGAAATACCTGCACACTTGAACAACTCGCATAATTCATGTATAAAAAGCAAATGATCACCAGGATGGACAGTTCCATCTCCTAAATAGCAGTTATCCATAGCACGTTCAACAATCTTCATAGGTATTTTAAAAGGATGAGGAGCACAAGCATCATTAGAATCATCACATATGGGAGATAAAATATCATCAGAGCAAATTTTCTCCATAAAAGCTGGGGAACTAAAAATATCATGCTTAACAAAACCAGCTTCCCCAAGCTTAGACTTTTCTATAGCATTAGCAATAACGTTGTTCAAAGCATTCATACTAACAATACTATTAGCATGCAAATTAAGCTCCAAAGGTTTTTCAATTTTCTCTTCAAACACTCCACATCCTAACTCAGGAAAAATACTAAAGAACTCTTTGTTTTCCATTAAGCCTAACTAGTGAAAATAAAAACAAGAAACAAAAAGATATAATTGCAGAATCTAAAGGAAATAACTCCGAGCACTCACACAGGAGGATGCGAGTACCTTTTACCTTACCTCCCGGCAACGGCGCCAGAAAAGAGCTTGATGTCTACACACGCTTATGTTCTTGTAGACAGTGTTGGGCCTCCAAGTGCAGAGGTTTGTAGAGCAGCAGCAAGTTTCCCTTAAGTGGATCACCCAAGGTTTATCGAACTCAGGGAGGAAGAGGTCAAAGCTATCCCTCTCAAGCAACCCTACAATTACGATACAGAAAGTCTCTTGTGTCCCCAACACACCCAATACACTTGTCAGATGTATAGGTGCACTAGTTCGGCGAAGAGATAGTGAAGTACAAGTAGTAGTGATGATTATAAGTAGTAAATATAATCTGAAATAAATATCGCTGCAAGCAAACATGTAACAGAACTGAAAGGAAACGGTGTGCAATGCTTGGAAACAAGGCCTAGGGATCATACTTTCACTAGTGGACACACTCCCAACAAATATAACATAATTGAACCAATAGATACTATCATCAATATGCAACTCAAAACAATTCCCCAATGGATAACAAACACTAATCATGTGTAGGGCTACGAAGCACTCCTCAAAGTTCATATGTCCCCAAACTAGATTGTCCCACACTGTCACCATGAACGCACTAGATGGTTCCAACAAACACCAACAATTCATAGAGACATTAACCAAAAGAGACACACATAATGCGCACACTGTCACCTTCACATCATGATACAAGGTGTCTCCGGAGTTTATAAATATAAAGCACGGGAGTAGCATAATATCTGAATAATAGCATCTACCAATTCAACTAGATACAGAGCTCACGATCACATAAAGATCACATCATGGGAGAGAGAGGTGAACCACATAGCTACCGGTAGAGCCCTTAGCCCTGGGAAGAACTACTTGAAGGGTTTCGCAGCATAGTAAATCAAAAATTTCCTACGGATGCGAACAAGAAAGCCAAGATCTAATCTAGGAGATGTAATCAACGAGAGAGGTAGATGAGATCTTCATACCCTTGAAGATTCGCACAGCGGAAACGTTCAATAGAACGTGGTTGACGTTGTCGTACTTGCCGTCTCCTCCTCGCGATCCGATCCGATCCTACGCCGCAAGTGGCGGCGCCTCCGAGAGTTGCACACGTGCGGTGCAGCGACGTCTCCTCCTTCCTTGGTCCAGCAAGTATGGTGGAGAGATAGATTGGATCAGCAGCACAACGGCGTGGTGCTTATGGTGGAGAGTTTCTGCGGCAGGGCTTCGCCTACACGCAGTCACGAGAGAGAGAGAGAGGGAGGGCAGCAGTTGGCGGCTAGGGTTTGGGTTAGGGGGTAGAGAGGGCTGCGCCCTTGCCCCCCTATATATAGATGGGTGGCCGGCCAGCTTGGCCTCTCCCCAAACCCTAGGGCGCCGACTTGGAGTAGGAAGAGTGGGGGGCAAGTTTCCCCCCTTCCTTCTTTGAAGACTCCCTTAGGGTTTCCCCTTGGGCTGGCCGGCTGGGCCTTAGGGGCCTTGTGCGCCTGGCCCAGGGCGGCCAGGGCACTTCCCCTTAGGCCCACGCAGGCCTCCGTCAAGTGGGCCCACGTTGGTCCCACTCCGGAACCTTCTAGAACCTTCCGGTACAATACCGATAAACTCCGAAACCTTTCCGGAATCCAAAAACTGCTTTCCTTTATATGAATCTTATTCTCCGGACCATTCCGGAACCTCTCGTGATGTCCTGGATCTCATCCGAGACTCCGAACTAAAACTCATAAACCAATTATCCATTCTATCCTAGCATCGATACACGTTAAGTGTGTGACCCTACGGGTTCGAGAATATGTAGACATGATCTTCTATCAATAATCAACAGCGGGATCGGGAAACCCATATTGACTCCCACATATTCATCGATGATCATATCGAATGAACCACGATGTCAGAATTCAATTAATCCCGTATATGTATTCCCTTCGTCACACGATATTTTACTCGCCCGAGATTTGATCGTCGGTATCGCCATACCTAGTTCAATCTCGTTCACAGCAAGTACTTTACTCGTTCCGTAATCCGATATCACTTTGTGATTAACTCATTAACCACATGCTTGCAAGCGGTGTTTGCAAAATGATGAAGTATAATTTAGTAAAAGAACATATGCTCATATTGTATGACTATATGCGAAGATTGAAGATGCTAGGCATCTCGATCACCCAAAAGTTTGGGAAACTAATATTATACTTGCATTTGTCCTTAAGAGCTATAGTAGTTTCATCATGAAAGATGTCATGATAGGACGAATGAAAAAGGTATCGGCTAAATTGTTTTGCTATACCAAAAGAATACTAAAGAATGGAATCTGGAAGAATACCAATCATATGATGATGGCGATCCACTTCAAAGTGCAAAATCCAAGGCTATTAGTATTTGACTAACATCCTTTGGACTATGTGTCAAATGATTGATGCCACTATTGATGTTGATAGATTCTTCTAAAAGGAAAGGAAATGCTAAATAGGATCTGCAAAATTATTTGGTAGAAAAAGGAAAAGACTGGAATTGTCCAGCTCAGGTATATAAATGATATACATGTTATAGATGAATTCTTTTGCTCATTAACAATGTAATTCTTGGGTATTCGATACTGATTTGTTGGTATGAAATGTCATACAAAGCAACACAATACAAGAAGTACAATGGCCTAAGTAACTAGTAAAAGAATATGGTAATGATGCATGTCGAGATACAAATAAAAGTGTTATTGTGCTTCTCGTCGACATCAAAGCTAGCCTTCAAGATATTTCATGAACTTAATAATTGTTATTTTGTTCTGGTATTATGAGAGCAATGGTTGTTCAAATTATTACCGTCTTCCATAATCGATGGATAGATTATTATTATCTTGTTGGTGAAATAGACATTTATAACACTGATGCTAAAGGTCGCAAGACAAAACAAATTTCACTTATATGTGACACCGCCGTTTAAGTCATATTGGAAACAAAAACATGAAAGAAATTCTATATTGATAGATTTTCGAGTCATTTGATTTTGAATTAATTGACGCTTGTGAGATTTTTCCTAAAGATGATTAAACTCCGTTCTTAGGCCATAGAAAGAACAAGCGACTAACTACATGGAGATCGTACATGTTGATGTATGTAGTTTATGTGTGAAGTCGAGCGTGGTGTATTTTCTATTTTATCAATGACTCGAATAGATGTATGGTATATCTACTTGATGAGATAGAAGTATGAAACAATTGAAATTGTTCAATTTATGAAGTGAAAATTATTGTAACAAGAAAAATTCAAGTTTTTATGATTGGATCATAAAGAAGAATATTTGAGTTACAAGTTTAGCAAACATCTAAGAGTTAGAGGAATAGTTCCACAAACTTGCATCATGATAAACACCATAGGAGTATGGAGTTTTCGATGGATGTAATCAAACCTTGTTTGACATGGTTAGATCAATGATGAAATAAAACTACCAATATAATTTGTGGATTATGCTTTAGAGACTACCGCTTTTCACTGAATAGAGTGCCATCATAATCTGCCGAAATGACACCATACAAGTTATAGTTGTCTTTTCTTGAATTTTGGTATGCAAGGCATATGTGTAAAATGTTTACAACCAAAATTGGATTAGTAAGTCTTTGTAGGTTATCCCAAAGAATGTCGATGGGTGTTTCTTCTGCCATAAACCCAATTAAAGGTGATAGTCACTGAAAGAAGTGAACTTCTTATGAAGGAGTTTTTCGCGAAAGGTTTAAGTGGGAGGAAGATAGAACTTGATGAGGTTATTGAATCTGAGCAAGATGATTGGAGTAGCGCAGCACCAGAATATGTTCTGGAAGCGGCAACTGTATTCATAGCTCACGCGTCTACAATATGTTGTAGTCATGGCATCGAAGTTGCTATTTAACCAAGTTGGTCGTAATCAAATAGCAAGATTTGAGGACGAGATATTATTAGATAATAGTAACCAACAATATACAAAGAAGCGGTGATGGGCCCTGACTTCGTCATATGAATTATTCTAGCAACAATTACATATAGAGATATGTTCGTTGAATAAACGAAACAACGTTCCTCTACCGGAATGCACACCAAGGACGTGTACCTGACACGAACCAATGGGTTTTGTTAATTCAAAGGTTGCTAGATATGTATGCAAACTTCTATGGTAGAAGTAAGCATAGCGAAGTTGGAATCTTCAATGATGAAAATGTTAAAGTGTTAATTTCATCAAGATATTTGAAGATGCTTGTATTACAAGAAAGTAAGTGGGAGCGCTAAGACATATTTCTAATGCTTTATGTAGATGACATATTGTTCATTGGAAATTATGTATTTTTCTTGATATTTGTGAAGTTTTCATTAAAATTAGATTTTTGATGAAAGACTTAGGTAAAACCAGAATATTAAGCATCAATGTCTATGCAGATAGATTGAGGCACTAATATAGTTTTACCAGATTACATAGATGAAATATTGAATTTGTTCAATATGGAAACAATAAGAATGGTTCTTGTTGCATGGAAGAGGTTGGAGCAAGAATCAATTGTTTTGACACTTGATGAGTGAAACCACAAGAATGATTTTATCAATCTTGTATGCCATGATATGTAGATCCAGATGTGTCCAATGCTCTAAAGGTTATAGCATTCATATGATGATCGTTGGACAATAGTAAAGATATTCTTATGCACTTTCGAAGAAGTAAGAATATGTTCTGTATGCAGAAGTGACAAATGGTTCATTGCAATGTGTTACATTGGCTTTGTCACATATACAGTTAAAATTTTATCTCAATTTTAAAGCTATTTGTTTTGAGTAAGAAGGTGGCACAATAAGATGGAAGAAAGTTCCATGATAACTTGGATGAGTTCCAATGTTAACATTGTGGCGGACACTGCAACGAGGGCTAAGTATATAATTGCTTTAGAAGCGGCATAAAAGATGCAAAGTAGATAGTGATAATCCAACTTCTTTGTGGCACTGTCGTCTAGGTCATATTGGCATAAAATGCATGAGGAAACTCCATTCTGATGGACTTTTGGAGTCTTTTGATTTTGAATCATTTGACACGTGCAAGCCATGCCTCTTGGGCAAGATGATCAAAACCCGTTCTCCGGAATAATGGAGCGAGCAACGGACTTATTGGAAATCATACATGTCGATGTGTGCGGACCAATGAGTATTTCGACGCACGGTGGATATCGCTATTTTTCTAAAGTGTGCTAGTACTATGTAGTTCTATTGTATGACAATAGTGACAACATAGTCTCGGCTAAGATACAAAGGTCTCACCAGAAGACCAAGTTTATACGATGCCATCTCATAGAAGATGAGTAATGCGTGATGACGCAAAAGATATGCAAATACAAACGGACCTGAAAGTTTCAGACCCGTAGATAAGGTTTACCACGTGCAATGCGTATGAATAACACCGGAATGCCATAGGTGTTAAAGGCGCAAGTATTGACTAGATTATTGACTCTAGTGCAAGTGGGAGACTGAAGGAAATATGCCCTAGAGGCAATAATAATATTGTTATTATCATATTTCTTGTTCATGATAATGTTTATATTCCATGCTAGAATTGTATTAAGCGGAAACTTTAATACTTGTGTGGTTTATGAACAACACCGTGTCCCTAGTATGCCTCTATGGACTAGCTCATTGATTAATGATGGTTAAGGTTTCCTAACCATAGACATGTGTTGTCAATTAATAATGAGATCATATCATTAGGAGAATGATATGATGGACAGACCCAAATAAAGCAGAGCAATTAGATCGTGTCATCGTGTTCATCTTTGCGAAGCTTTTCCTATGTCATGTATTGTATTCCTTAGACCATGAGATAATACAACTCCCTAGTATCGGAAGAAAGCTTTGAAGTCATCAAACGTCATCCTATGTGAGGGTGATAATAAAGGTGTCTCTCAGGTGATCAGAAAGTACTTGTTGAGTTGTATGTATCGAGATGGAATTTGTCCCTCCCAAGTCGGAGAGATATACTTCGGGCCCACTCGGTAATCGATATCAACACCGCTTGCAAGCATGTGGTTAAGGAGTTAATCACGAAGTGATATCGGATTACGGAACGAGTAAAGTACTTGCTGTGAACGAGATTGAACTAGGTATGGTGATACCGACGATCAAATCTCGGGCGAGTAAAATATCGTGTGACGAAGGGAATACATATACGGGATTAATTGAATCCTGACATCGTGGTTCATCCGATATGATCATCGATGAATATGTGGGAGTCAATATGGGTTTCCAGATCCCGCTATTGATTATTGATAGAAGATCATGTCTGCATATTCTCGAACCCGTAGGGTCACACACTTAACGTGCATCGACGCTAGGATAGAATGGATAATTGGTTTATGAGTTTTAGTTCGGAGTCTCGGATGAGATCCATGACGTCACGAGAGGTTCCGGAATGGTCCGGAGAATAAGATTCATATAAAGGAAAGCAGTTTTTGGATTCCGGAAAGGTTTCGGAGTTTATCGGTATTGTACCGGAAGGTTCTAGAAGGTTCCGGAGTGGGACCAACGTGAGCCCACTTGACGGAGGCCTGCGTGGGCCTAAGGGGAAGTGCCCTGGCCGCCCTGGGCCAGGCGCACAAGGCCCCTAAGGCCCAGCCGGCCAGCCCAAGGGGAAACCCTAAGGGAGTCTTCAAAGAAGGAAGGGGGGGAATCTTGCCCCCCACTCTTCCTACTCCAAGTCGGCTAGGGTTTGGGGAGAGGCCAAGCTGGCCTTGGCCGGTCACCCCTCTATATATAAGGGGGGCAAGGGCGCAGCCCTCTCTCACCTCAACCCAAACCCTAGCCGCCAACTGCTGCCCTCCCTCTCTCTCTCTCTCGCGACTGCGCGTAGGCGAAGCCCTGCCGCAGAAACTCTCCACCATAAGCACCACGCCGTCGTGCTGCTGATCCAATCTATCTCTCCACCATACTTGCTGGACCAAGGAAGGAGGAGACGTCGCTGCACCGCACGTGTGCAACTCTCGGAGGCGCCGCCACTTGCGGCGTAGGATCGGATCGGATCGCGAGGAGGAGACGGCAAGTACGACTACGTCAACCACGTTCTATTGAACGTTTCCGCTGTGCGAATCTTCAAGGGTATGAAGATCTCATCTACCTCTCTCGTTGATTACATCTCCTAGATTAGATCTTGGCTTTCTTGTTCGCATCCGTAGGAAAATTTTTGATTTACTATGCTGCGAAACCCTTCAGTGGTATCAGAGCTAGATCTATGCGTAGATGTGTTTCACGAGTAGAACGCAACATGCTTGTTGCGGGCGTTGATGTTTTCTGTTGCAAACTTCTTGTTGTGTATTTCTTATGGCGCGGTATAGTGAGATCGAAGCGGTCCAGGCCAACTTTACGCGACCGCGTTCGCGAGACCGGCTCCGCACTTGACGTGTGGCTTGTTCCACACATGCGGCTGGTGGATGCCAGTTTCTCTCACTATAGTAGTCATGGGACTTACATCGGATGTTAGCAACCATAATATCACCGTTGTGGCTTTTCGTAGGTAAGAATCGTTCTTAGCTTGCTACTCCCATAAGCCACGTAAAACATGCAACAACAAAGTAGAGGCGTCTAACTTGTTTTTGCAGGGAGTGTTTTGTGATATGGTATGGCCCAAGACATGATGAGTATGAATTGAGTTGTATGCAATGATCATGTTTTGTAATCTTTCACGACTTGCATGTTGATGAGTTCACAACCGGCAGGAGCCATATGGTTGTCTTTATAATTGTGTATGACCTGCGTGTCAACTTCTTATACGCCATGTAATAGCTTTACTTTATCGCTAAGTAGTTAGCAATAGTTGTAGTTGCTATTCATGGTGGAGGCAATCATGGTGGAGTGATGGAGATCATGCCGGCGCGCACAAGATGGAGATCATGGCGCGAGATTGGCTATACCATGTCACATAAAATTATATGCATGTGATGTTTATTTTTTTATGTATCTTATTTTGCTTAGATCGCGACGGTAGCATTATAAGATGATTCCTCACTTAAAGATCAAGATAAAATTGTGTTCTCCCCTCGTATGCGCCGTTGCGAAAGTTCGTCGTGTTCAAGCATCTCGTGATGATCGGGTGCTATAAACTCTACGTTCACATACAACGGGTGCAAGCCAGTTTTGCACATGCGGAAATACTTGGGTTTAACTTGACGAGCCTAGCATGTACAGACATGGCCTCGGAACACACGGACCGAAAGGTCAAGCATGAGTCATATGGATGATATGATCAACATGTTGATGTTCACCATTAAAGCTACATCATTCACGTGATGATCGGTCTCGGTGTAGTGAATTTGGATCATGCTTCACTAAACAACTTGAGGGATATTGAATTTAGTGGGAGTTCATTAATAATTTGATTAACTTGAACTAATTATCATGAACTAAATCTTAGTGTATTTGCATAAGTCGTTGTAGTTTTTGGCAACCGTTTCCCACCGACACTTAGCTTAATTGAGTTAAAAGAACTATAGAATTCTGGATAATCACTTTTCGGTCTAGTGCCGTTTAGTTAGAATGTCAAGACTAAAGTTTAAGTCCTATTGCAAACTTTAGCAAACCTTGCTTGCTCCATACGATTTAATTGTATTAATCTAAGAGCAATGATTCAAGTTTAGTATCTAAAGATTATATGTTTGCCTTCATGATAAATTGATCTTCAAAATTGTTTGAGAATCAAAGTGATCATCAAGCTGAAAGAATTGTTTCAGAAACAAATAAGAAGTAAAAGATATTTGATATCTAAGACTTTGATTGTTTGCAAAATGATGAAGTATAATTTAGTAAAAGAACATATGCTCATATTGTATGACTATATGCGAAGATTGAAGATGCTAGGCATCTCGATCACCCAAAAGTTTGGGAAACTAATATTATACTTGCATTTGTCCTTAAGAGCTATAGTAGTTTCATCATGAAAGATGTCATGATAGGACGAATGAAAAAGGTATCGGCTAAATTGTTTTGCTATACCAAAAGAATACTAAAGAATGGAATCTGGAAGAATACCAATCATATGATGATGGCGATCCACTTCAAAGTGCAAAATCCAAGGCTATTAGTATTTGACTAACATCCTTTGGACTATGTGTCAAATGATTGATGCCACTATTGATGTTGATAGATTCTTCTAAAAGGAAAGGAAATGCTAAATAGGATCTGCAAAATTATTTGGTAGAAAAAGGAAAAGACTGGAATTGTCCAGCTCAGGTATATAAATGATATACATGTTATAGATGAATTCTTTTGCTCATTAACAATGTAATTCTTGGGTATTCGATACTGATTTGTTGGTATGAAATGTCATACAAAGCAACACAATACAAGAAGTACAATGGCCTAAGTAACTAGTAAAAGAATATGGTAATGATGCATGTCGAGATACAAATAAAAGTGTTATTGTGCTTCTCGTCGACATCAAAGCTAGCCTTCAAGATATTTCATGAACTTAATAATTGTTATTTTGTTCTGGTATTATGAGAGCAATGGTTGTTCAAATTATTACCGTCTTCCATAATCGATGGATAGATTATTATTATCTTGTTGGTGAAATAGACATTTATAACACTGATGCTAAAGGTCGCAAGACAAAACAAATTTCACTTATATGTGACACCGCCGTTTAAGTCATATTGGAAACAAAAACATGAAAGAAATTCTATATTGATAGATTTTCGAGTCATTTGATTTTGAATTAATTGACGCTTGTGAGATTTTTCCTAAAGATGATTAAACTCCGTTCTTAGGCCATAGAAAGAACAAGCGACTAACTACATGGAGATCGTACATGTTGATGTATGTAGTTTATGTGTGAAGTCGAGCGTGGTGTATTTTCTATTTTATCAATGACTCGAATAGATGTATGGTATATCTACTTGATGAGATAGAAGTATGAAACAATTGAAATTGTTCAATTTATGAAGTGAAAATTATTGTAACAAGAAAAATTCAAGTTTTTATGATTGGATCATAAAGAAGAATATTTGAGTTACAAGTTTAGCAAACATCTAAGAGTTAGAGGAATAGTTCCACAAACTTGCATCATGATAAACACCATAGGAGTATGGAGTTTTCGATGGATGTAATCAAACCTTGTTTGACATGGTTAGATCAATGATGAAATAAAACTACCAATATAATTTGTGGATTATGCTTTAGAGACTACCGCTTTTCACTGAATAGAGTGCCATCATAATCTGCCGAAATGACACCATACAAGTTATAGTTGTCTTTTCTTGAATTTTGGTATGCAAGGCATATGTGTAAAATGTTTACAACCAAAATTGGATTAGTAAGTCTTTGTAGGTTATCCCAAAGAATGTCGATGGGTGTTTCTTCTGCCATAAACCCAATTAAAGGTGATAGTCACTGAAAGAAGTGAACTTCTTATGAAGGAGTTTTTCGCGAAAGGTTTAAGTGGGAGGAAGATAGAACTTGATGAGGTTATTGAATCTGAGCAAGATGATTGGAGTAGCGCAGCACCAGAATATGTTCTGGAAGCGGCAACTGTATTCATAGCTCACGCGTCTACAATATGTTGTAGTCATGGCATCGAAGTTGCTATTTAACCAAGTTGGTCGTAATCAAATAGCAAGATTTGAGGACGAGATATTATTAGATAATAGTAACCAACAATATACAAAGAAGCGGTGATGGGCCCTGACTTCGTCATATGAATTATTCTAGCAACAATTACATATAGAGATATGTTCGTTGAATAAACGAAACAACGTTCCTCTACCGGAATGCACACCAAGGACGTGTACCTGACACGAACCAATGGGTTTTGTTAATTCAAAGGTTGCTAGATATGTATGCAAACTTCTATGGTAGAAGTAAGCATAGCGAAGTTGGAATCTTCAATGATGAAAATGTTAAAGTGTTAATTTCATCAAGATATTTGAAGATGCTTGTATTACAAGAAAGTAAGTGGGAGCGCTAAGACATATTTCTAATGCTTTATGTAGATGACATATTGTTCATTGGAAATTATGTATTTTTCTTGATATTTGTGAAGTTTTCATTAAAATTAGATTTTTGATGAAAGACTTAGGTAAAACCAGAATATTAAGCATCAATGTCTATGCAGATAGATTGAGGCACTAATATAGTTTTACCAGATTACATAGATGAAATATTGAATTTGTTCAATATGGAAACAATAAGAATGGTTCTTGTTGCATGGAAGAGGTTGGAGCAAGAATCAATTGTTTTGACACTTGATGAGTGAAACCACAAGAATGATTTTATCAATCTTGTATGCCATGATATGTAGATCCAGATGTGTCCAATGCTCTAAAGGTTATAGCATTCATATGATGATCGTTGGACAATAGTAAAGATATTCTTATGCACTTTCGAAGAAGTAAGAATATGTTCTGTATGCAGAAGTGACAAATGGTTCATTGCAATGTGTTACATTGGCTTTGTCACATATACAGTTAAAATTTTATCTCAATTTTAAAGCTATTTGTTTTGAGTAAGAAGGTGGCACAATAAGATGGAAGAAAGTTCCATGATAACTTGGATGAGTTCCAATGTTAACATTGTGGCGGACACTGCAACGAGGGCTAAGTATATAATTGCTTTAGAAGCGGCATAAAAGATGCAAAGTAGATAGTGATAATCCAACTTCTTTGTGGCACTGTCGTCTAGGTCATATTGGCATAAAATGCATGAGGAAACTCCATTCTGATGGACTTTTGGAGTCTTTTGATTTTGAATCATTTGACACGTGCAAGCCATGCCTCTTGGGCAAGATGATCAAAACCCATTCTCCGGAATAATGGAGCGAGCAACGGACTTATTGGAAATCATACATGCCGATGTGTGCGGACCAATGAGTATTTCGACGCACGGTGGATATCGCTATTTTTCTAAAGTGTGCTAGTACTATGTAGTTCTATTGTATGACAATAGTGACAACATAGTCTCGGCTAAGATACAAAGGTCTCACCAGAAGACCAAGTTTATACGATGCCATCTCATAGAAGATGAGTAATGCGTGATGACGCAAAAGATATGCAAATACAAACGGACCTGAAAGTTTCAGACCCGTAGATAAGGTTTACCACGTGCAATGCGTATGAATAACACCGGAATGCCATAGGTGTTAAAGGCGCAAGTATTGACTAGATTATTGACTCTAGTGCAAGTGGGAGACTGAAGGAAATATGCCCTAGAGGCAATAATAATATTGTTATTATCATATTTCTTGTTCATGATAATGTTTATATTCCATGCTAGAATTGTATTAAGCGGAAACTTTAATACTTGTGTGGTTTATGAACAACACCGTGTCCCTAGTATGCCTCTATGGACTAGCTCATTGATTAATGATGGTTAAGGTTTCCTAACCATAGACATGTGTTGTCAATTAATAATGAGATCATATCATTAGGAGAATGATATGATGGACAGACCCAAATAAAGCAGAGCAATTAGATCGTGTCATCGTGTTCATCTTTGCGAAGCTTTTCCTATGTCATGTATTGTATTCCTTAGACCATGAGATAATACAACTCCCTAGTATCGGAAGAAAGCTTTGAAGTCATCAAACGTCATCCTATGTGAGGGTGATAATAAAGGTGTCTCTCAGGTGATCAGAAAGTACTTGTTGAGTTGTATGTATCGAGATGGAATTTGTCCCTCCCAAGTCGGAGAGATATACTTCGGGCCCACTCGGTAATCGATATCAACACCGCTTGCAAGCATGTGGTTAAGGAGTTAATCACGAAGTGATATCGGATTACGGAACGAGTAAAGTACTTGCTGTGAACGAGATTGAACTAGGTATGGTGATACCGACGATCAAATCTCGGGCGAGTAAAATATCGTGTGACGAAGGGAATACATATACGGGATTAATTGAATCCTGACATCGTGGTTCATCCGATATGATCATCGATGAATATGTGGGAGTCAATATGGGTTTCCAGATCCCGCTATTGATTATTGATAGAAGATCATGTCTGCATATTCTCGAACCCGTAGGGTCACACACTTAACGTGCATCGACGCTAGGATAGAATGGATAATTGGTTTATGAGTTTTAGTTCGGAGTCTCGGATGAGATCCATGACGTCACGAGAGGTTCCGGAATGGTCCGGAGAATAAGATTCATATAAAGGAAAGCAGTTTTTGGATTCCGGAAAGGTTTCGGAGTTTATCGGTATTGTACCGGAAGGTTCTAGAAGGTTCCGGAGTGGGACCAACGTGGGCCCACTTGACGGAGGCCTGCGTGGGCCTAAGGGGAAGTGCCCTGGCCGCCCTGGGCCAGGCGCACAAGGCCCCTAAGGCCCAGCCGGCCAGCCCAAGGGGAAACCCTAAGGGAGTCTTCAAAGAAGGAAGGGGGGGAATCTTGCCCCCCACTCTTCCTACTCCAAGTCGGCTAGGGTTTGGGGAGAGGCCAAGCTGGCCTTGGCCGGTCACCCCTCTATATATAAGGGGGGCAAGGGCGCAGCCCTCTCTCACCTCAACCCAAACCCTAGCCGCCAACTGCTGCCCTCCCTCTCTCTCTCTCGCGACTGCGCGTAGGCGAAGCCCTGCCGCAGAAACTCTCCACCATAAGCACCACGCCGTCGTGCTGCTGATCCAATCTATCTCTCCACCATACTTGCTGGACCAAGGAAGGAGGAGACGTCGCTGCACCGCACGTGTGCAACTCTCGGAGGCGCCGCCACTTGCGGCGTAGGATCGGATCGGATCGCGAGGAGGAGACGGCAAGTACGACTACGTCAACCACGTTCTATTGAACGTTTCCGCTGTGCGAATCTTCAAGGGTATGAAGATCTCATCTACCTCTCTCGTTGATTACATCTCCTAGATTAGATCTTGGCTTTCTTGTTCGCATCCGTAGGAAAATTTTTGATTTACTATGCTGCGAAACCCTTCAGTGGTATCAGAGCTAGATCTATGCGTAGATGTGTTTCACGAGTAGAACGCAACATGCTTGTTGCGGGCGTTGATGTTTTCTGTTGCAAACTTCTTGTTGTGTATTTCTTATGGCGCGGTATAGTGAGATCGAAGCGGTCCAGGCCAACTTTACGCGACCGCGTTCGCGAGACCGGCTCCGCACTTGACGTGTGGCTTGTTCCACACATGCGGCTGGTGGATGCCAGTTTCTCTCACTATAGTAGTCATGGGACTTACATCGGATGTTAGCAACCATAATATCACCGTTGTGGCTTTTCGTAGGTAAGAATCGTTCTTAGCTTGCTACTCCCATAAGCCACGTAAAACATGCAACAACAAAGTAGAGGCGTCTAACTTGTTTTTGCAGGGAGTGTTTTGTGATATGGTATGGCCCAAGACATGATGAGTATGAATTGAGTTGTATGCAATGATCATGTTTTGTAATCTTTCACGACTTGCATGTTGATGAGTTCACAACCGGCAGGAGCCATATGGTTGTCTTTATAATTGTGTATGACCTGCGTGTCAACTTCTTATACGCCATGTAATAGCTTTACTTTATCGCTAAGTAGTTAGCAATAGTTGTAGTTGCTATTCATGGTGGAGGCAATCATGGTGGAGTGATGGAGATCATACCGGCGCGCACAAGATGGAGATCATGGCGCGAGATTGGCTATACCATGTCACATAAAATTATATGCTTGTGATGTTTTTTTTTATGTATCTTATTTTGCTTAGATCGCGACGGTAGCATTATAAGATGATTCCTCACTTAAAGATCAAGATAAAATTGTGTTCTCCCCTCGTATGCGCCGTTGCGAAAGTTCGTCGTGTTCAAGCATCTCGTGATGATCGGGTGCTATAAACTCTACGTTCACATACAACGGGTGCAAGCCAGTTTTGCACATGCGGAAATACTTGGGTTTAACTTGACGAGCCTAGCATGTACAGACATGGCCTCGGAACACACGGACCGAAAGGTCAAGCATGAGTCATATGGATGATATGATCAACATGTTGATGTTCACCATTAAAGCTACATCATTCACGTGATGATCGGTCTCGGTGTAGTGAATTTGTATCATGCTTCACTAAACAACTTGAGGGATATTGAATTTAGTGGGAGTTCATTAATAATTTGATTAACTTGAACTAATTATCATGAACTAAATCTTAGTGTATTTGCATAAGTCGTTGTAGTTTTTGGCAACCGTTTCCCACCGACACTTAGCTTAATTGAGTTAAAAGAACTATAGAATTCTGGATAATCACTTTTCGGTCTAGTGCCGTTTAGTTAGAATGTCAAGACTAAAGTTTAAGTCCTATTGCAAACTTTAGCAAACCTTGCTTGCTCCATACGATTTAATTGTATTAATCTAAGAGCAATGATTCAAGTTTAGTATCTAAAGATTATATGTTTGCCTTCATGATAAATTGATCTTCAAAATTGTTTGAGAATCAAAGTGATCATCAAGCTGAAAGAATTGTTTCAGAAACAAATAAGAAGTAAAAGATATTTGATATCTAAGACTTTGATTGTTTGCAAAATGATGAAGTATAATTTAGTAAAAGAACATATGCTCATATTGTATGACTATATGCGAAGATTGAAGATGCTAGGCATCTCGATCACCCAAAAGTTTGGGAAACTAATATTATACTTGCATTTGTCCTTAAGAGCTATAGTAGTTTCATCATGAAAGATGTCATGATAGGACGAATGAAAAAGGTATCGGCTAAATTGTTTTGCTATACCAAAAGAATACTAAAGAATGGAATCTGGAAGAATACCAATCATATGATGATGGCGATCCACTTCAAAGTGCAAAATCCAAGGCTATTAGTATTTGACTAACATCCTTTGGACTATGTGTCAAATGATTGATGCCACTATTGATGTTGATAGATTCTTCTAAAAGGAAAGGAAATGCTAAATAGGATCTGCAAAATTATTTGGTAGAAAAAGGAAAAGACTGGAATTGTCCAGCTCAGGTATATAAATGATATACATGTTATAGATGAATTCTTTTGCTCATTAACAATGTAATTCTTGGGTATTCGATACTGATTTGTTGGTATGAAATGTCATACAAAGCAACACAATACAAGAAGTACAATGGCCTAAGTAACTAGTAAAAGAATATGGTAATGATGCATGTCGAGATACAAATAAAAGTGTTATTGTGCTTCTCGTCGACATCAAAGCTAGCCTTCAAGATATTTCATGAACTTAATAATTGTTATTTTGTTCGGGTATTATGAGAGCAATGGTTGTTCAAATTATTACCGTCTTCCATAATCGATGGATAGATTATTATTATCTTGTTGGTGAAATAGACATTTATAACACTGATGCTAAAGGTCGCAAGACAAAACAAATTTCACTTATATGTGACACCGCCGTTTAAGTCATATTGGAAACAAAAACATGAAAGAAATTCTATATTGATAGATTTTCGAGTCATTTGATTTTGAATTAATTGACGCTTGTGAGATTTTTCCTAAAGATGATTAAACTCCGTTCTTAGGCCATAGAAAGAACAAGCGACTAACTACATGGAGATCGTACATGTTGATGTATGTAGTTTATGTGTGAAGTCGAGCGTGGTGTATTTTCTATTTTATCAATGACTCGAATAGATGTATGGTATATCTACTTGATGAGATAGAAGTATGAAACAATTGAAATTGTTCAATTTATGAAGTGAAAATTATTGTAACAAGAAAAATTCAAGTTTTTATGATTGGATCATAAAGAAGAATATTTTAGGTAGATGGCATCGTATATGAAGGATTTCGCAGCATAGTAAATCAAAAAATTTCCTACGGATGCGAACAAGAAAGCCAAGATCTAATCTAGGAGATGTAATCAACGAGAGAGGTAGATGAGATCTTCATACCCTTGAAGATTCGCACAGCGGAAACGTTCAATAGAACGTGGTTGACGTAGTCGTACTTGCCGTCTCCTCCTCGCGATCCGATCCGATCCTACGCCGCAAGTGGCGGCGCCTCCGAGAGTTGCACACGTGCGGTGCAGCGACGTCTCCTCCTTCCTTGGTCCAGCAAGTATGGTGGAGAGATAGATTGGATCAGCAGCACGACGGCGTGGTGCTTATGGTGGAGAGTTTCTGCGGCAGGGCTTCGCCTACGCGCAGTCGCGAGAGAGAGAGAGGGAGGGCAGCAGTTGGCGGCTAGGGTTTGGGTTGAGGTGAGAGAGGGCTGCGCCCTTGCCCCCCTTATATATAGAGGGGTGACCGGCCAAGGCCAGCTTGGCCTCTCCCCAAACCCTAGCCGACTTGGAGTAGGAAGAGTGGGGGGCAAGATTCCCCCCCTTCCTTCTTTGAAGACTCCCTTAGGGTTTCCCCTTGGGCTGGCCGGCTGGGCCTTAGGGGCCTTGTGCGCCTGGCCCAGGGCGGCCAGGGAACTTCCCCTTAGGCCCACGCAGGCCTCCGTCAAGTGGGCCCATGTTGGTCCCACTCCGGAACCTTCTAGAACCTTCCGGTACAATACCGATAAACTCCGAAACCTTTCCAGAATCCAAAAACTGCTTTCCTTTATATGAATCTTATTCTCCGGACCATTCCGGAACCTCTCGTGACGTCATGGATCTCATCCGAGACTCCGAACTAAAACTCATAAACCAATTATCCATTCTATCCTAGCGTCGATGCACGTTAAGTGTGTGACCCTACGGGTTCGAGAATATGCAGACATGATCTTCTATCAATAATCAATAGCGGGATCTGGAAACCCATATTGACTCCCACATATTCATCGATGATCATATCGGATGAACCACGATGTCAGGATTCAATTAATCCCGTATATGTATTCCCTTCGTCACACGATATTTTACTCGCCCGAGATTTGATCGTCGGTATCACCATACCTAGTTCAATCTCGTTCACAGCAAGTACTTTACTCGTTCCGTAATCCGATATCACTTCGTGATTAACTCCTTAACCACATGCTTGCAAGCGGTGTTGATATCGATTACCGAGTGGGCCCGAAGTATATCTCTCCGACTTGGGAGGGACAAATTCCATCTCGATACATACAACTCAACAAGTACTTTCTGATCACCTGAGAGACACCTTTATTATCACCCTCACATAGGATGACGTTTGATGACTTCAAAGCTTTCTTCCGATACTAGGGAGTTGTATTATCTCATGGTCTAAGGAATACAATACATGACATAGGAAAAGCTTCGCAAAGATGAACACGATGACACGATCTAATTGCTCTGCTTTATTTGGGTCTGTCCATCATATCATTCTCCTAATGATATGATCTCATTATTAATTGACAACACATGTCTATGGTTAGGAAACCTTAACCATCATTAATCAATGAGCTAGTCCATAGAGGCATACTAGGGACACGGTGTTGTTCATAAACCACACAAGTATTAAAGTTTCCGCTTAATACAATTCTAGCATGGAATATAAACATTATCATGAACAAGAAATATGATAATAACAATATTATTATTGCCTCTAGGGCATATTTCCTTCAGTCTCCCACTTGCACTAGAGTCAATAATCTAGTCAATACTTGCGCCTTTAACACCTATGGCATTCCGGTGTTATTCATACGCATTGCACGTGGTAAACCTTATCTACGGGTCTGAAACTTTCAGGTCCGTTTGTATTTGCATATCTTTTGCGTCATCACGCATTACTCATCTTCTATGAGATGGCATCGTATAAACTTGGTCTTCTGGTGAGACCTTTGTATCTTAGCCGAGACTATGTTGTCACTATTGTCATACAATAGAACTACATAGTACTAGCACACTTTAGAAAAATAGCGATATCCACCGTGCGTCGAAATACTCATTGGTCCGCACACATCGGCATGTATGATTTCCAATAAGTCCGTTGCTCGCTCCATTATTCCGGAGAATGGGTTTTGATCATCTTGCCCAAGAGGCATGGCTTGCACGTGTCAAATGATTCAAAATCAAAAGACTCCAAAAGTCCATCAGAATGGAGTTTCCTCATGCATTTTATGCCAATATGACCTAGACGACAGTGCCACAAAGAAGTTGGATTATCACTATCTACTTTGCATCTTTTATGCCGCTTCTAAAGCAATTATATACTTAGCCCTCGTTGCAGTGTCCGCCACAATGTTAACATTGGAACTCATCCAAGTTATCATGGAACTTTCTTCCATCTTATTGTGCCACCTTCTTACTCAAAACAAATAGCTTTAAAATTGAGATAAAATTTTAACTGTATATGTGACAAAGCCAATGTAACACATTGCAATGAACCATTTGTCACTTCTGCATACAGAACATATTCTTACTTCTTCGAAAGTGCATAAGAATATCTTTACTATTGTCCAACGATCATCATATGAATGCTATAACCTTTAGAGCATTGGACACATCTGGATCTACATATCATGGCATACAAGATTGATAAAATCATTCTTGTGGTTTCACTCATCAAGTGTCAAAACAATTGATTCTTGCTCCAACCTCTTCCATGCAACAAGAACCATTCTTATTGTTTCCATATTGAACAAATTCAATATTTCATCTATGTAATCTGGTAAAACTATATTAGTGCCTCAATCTATCTGCATAGACATTGATGCTTAATATTCTGGTTTTACCTAAGTCTTTCATCAAAAATCTAATTTTAATGAAAACTTCACAAATATCAAGAAAAATACATAATTTCCAATGAACAATATGTCATCTACATAAAGCATTAGAAATATGTCTTAGCGCTCCCACTTACTTTCTTGTAATACAAGCATCTTCAAATATCTTGATGAAATTAACACTTTAACATTTTCATCATTGAAGATTCCAACTTCGCTATGCTTACTTCTACCATAGAAGTTTGCATACATATCTAGCAACCTTTGAATTAACAAAACCCATTGGTTCGTGTCAGGTACACGTCCTTGGTGTGCATTCCGGTAGAGGAACGTTGTTTCGTTTATTCAACGAACATATCTCTATATGTAATTGTTGCTAGAATAATTCATATGACGAAGTCAGGGCCCATCACCGCTTCTTTGTATATTGTTGGTTACTATTATCTAATAATATCTCGTCCTCAAATCTTGCTATTTGATTACGACCAACTTGGTTAAATAGCAACTTCGATGCCATGACTACAACATATTGTAGACGCGTGAGCTATGAATACAGTTGCCGCTTCCAGAACATATTCTGGTGCTGCGCTACTCCAATCATCTTGCTCAGATTCAATAACCTCATCAAGTTCTATCTTCCTCCCACTTAAACCTTTCGCGAAAAACTCCTTCATAAGAAGTTCACTTCTTTCAGTGACTATCACCTTTAATTGGGTTTATGGCAGAAGAAACACCCATCGACATTCTTTGGGATAACCTACAAAGACTTACTAATCCAATTTTGGTTGTAAACATTTTACACATATGCCTTGCATACCAAAATTCAAGAAAAGACAACTATAACTTGTATGGTGTCATTTCGGCAGATTATGATGGCACTCTATTCAGTGAAAAGCGGTAGTCTCTAAAGCATAATCCACAAATTATATTGGTAGTTTTATTTCATCATTGATCTAACCATGTCAAACAAGGTTTGATTACATCCATCGAAAACTCCATACTCCTATGGTGTTTATCATGATGCAAGTTTGTGGAACTATTCCTCTAACTCTTAGATGTTTGCTAAACTTGTAACTCAAATATTCTTCTTTATGATCCAATCATAAAAACTTGAATTTTTCTTGTTACAATAATTTTCACTTCATAAATTGAACAATTTCAATTGTTTCATACTTCTATCTCATCAAGTAGATATACCATACATCTATTCGAGTCATTGATAAAATAGAAAATACACCACGCTCGACTTCACACATAAACTACATACATCAACATGTACGATCTCCATGTAGTTAGTCGCTTGTTCTTTCTATGGCCTAAGAACGGAGTTTAATCATCTTTAGGAAAAATCTCACAAGCGTCAATTAATTCAAAATCAAATGACTCGAAAATCTATCAATATAGAATTTCTTTCATGTTTTTGTTTCCAATATGACTTAAACGGCGGTGTCACATATAAGTGAAATTTGTTTTGTCTTGCGACCTTTAGCATCAGTGTTATAAATGTCTATTTCACCAACAAGATAATAATAATCTATCCATCGATTATGGAAGACGGTAATAATTTGAACAACCATTGCTCTCATAATACCAGAACAAAATAACAATTATTAAGTTCATGAAATATCTTGAAGGCTAGCTTTGATGTCGACGAGAAGCACAATAACACTTTTATTTGTATCTCGACATGCATCATTACCATATTCTTTTACTAGTTACTTAGGCCATTGTACTTCTTGTATTGTGTTGCTTTGTATGACATTTCATACCAACAAATCAGTATCGAATACCCAAGAATTACATTGTTAATGAGCAAAAGAATTCATCTATAACATGTATATCATTTATATACCTGAGCTGGACAATTCCAGTCTTTTCCTTTTTCTACCAAATAATTTTGCAGATCCTATTTAGCATTTCCTTTCCTTTTAGAAGAATCTATCAACATCAATAGTGGCATCAATCATTTGACACATAGTCCAAAGGATGTTAGTCAAATACTAATAGCCTTGGATTTTGCACTTTGAAGTGGATCGCCATCATCATATGATTGGTATTCTTCCAGATTCCATTCTTTAGTATTCTTTTGGTATAGCAAAACAATTTAGCCGATACCTTTTTCATTCGTCCTATCATGACATCTTTCATGATGAAACTACTATAGCTCTTAAGGACAAATGCAAGTATAATATTAGTTTCCCAAACTTTTGGGTGATCGAGATGCCTAGCATCTTCAATCTTCGCATATAGTCATACAATATGAGCATATGTTCTTTTACTAAATTATACTTCATCATTTTGCAAACAATCAAAGTCTTAGATATCAAATATCTTTTACTTCTTATTTGTTTCTGAAACAATTCTTTCAGCTTGATGATCACTTTGATTCTCAAACAATTTTGAAGATCAATTTATCATGAAGGCAAACATATAATCTTTAGATACTAAACTTGAATCATTGCTCTTAGATTAATACAATTAAATCGTATGGAGCAAGCAAGGTTTGCTAAAGTTTGCAATAGGACTTAAACTTTAGTCTTGACATTCTAACTAAACGGCACTAGACCGAAAAGTGATTATCCAGAATTCTATAGTTCTTTTAACTCAATTAAGCTAAGTGTCGGTGGGAAACGGTTGCCAAAAACTACAACGACTTATGCAAATACACTAAGATTTAGTTCATGATAATTAGTTCAAGTTAATCAAATTATTAATGAACTCCCACTAAATTCAATATCCCTCAAGTTGTTTAGTGAAGCATGATCCAAATTCACTACACCGAGACCGATCATCACGTGAATGATGTAGCTTTAATGGTGAACATCAACATGTTGATCATATCATCCATATGACTCATGCTTGACCTTTCGGTCCGTGTGTTCCGAGGCCATGTCTGTACATGCTAGGCTCGTCAAGTTAAACCCAAGTATTTCCGCATGTGCAAAACTGGCTTGCACCCGTTGTATGTGAACGTAGAGTTTATAGCACCCGATCATCACGAGATGCTTGAACACGACGAACTTTCGCAACGGCGCATACGAGGGGAGAACACAATTTTATCTTGATCTTTAAGTGAGGAATCATCTTATAATGCTACCGTCGCGATCTAAGCAAAATAAGATACATAAAAAAATAAACATCACATGCATATAATTTTATGTGACATGGTATAGCCAATCTCGCGCCATGATCTCCATCTTGTGCGCGCCGGCATGATCTCCATCACTCCACCATGATTGCCTCCACCATGAATAGCAACTACAACTATTGCTAACTACTTAGCGATAAAGTAAAGCTATTACATGGCGTATAAGAAGTTGACACGCAGGTCATACACAATTATAAAGACAACCATATGGCTCCTGCCGGTTGTGAACTCATCAACATGCAAGTCGTGAAAGATTACAAAACATGATCATTGCATACAACTCAATTCATACTCATCATGTCTTGGGCCATACCATATCACAAAACACTCCCTGCAAAAACAAGTTAGACGCCTCTACTTTGTTGTTGCATGTTTTACGTGGCTTATGGGAGTAGCAAGCTAAGAACGATTCTTACCTACGAAAAGCCACAACGGTGATATTATGGTTGCTAACATCCGATGTAAGTCCCATGACTACTATAGTGAGAGAAACTGGCATCCACCAGCCGCATGTGTGGAACAAGCCACACGTCAAGTGCGGAGCCGGTCTCGCGAACGCGGTCGCGTAAAGTTGGCCTGGACCGCTTCGATCTCACTATACCGCGCCATAAGAAATACACAACAAGAAGTTTGCAACAGAAAACATCAACGCCCGCAACAAGCATGTTGCGTTCTACTCGTGAAACACATCTACGCATAGATCTAGCTCTGATACCACTGAAGGGTTTCGCAGCATAGTAAATCAAAAATTTCCTACGGATGCGAACAAGAAAGCCAAGATCTAATCTAGGAGATGTAATCAACGAGAGAGGTAGATGAGATCTTCATACCCTTGAAGATTCGCACAGCGGAAACGTTCAATAGAACGTGGTTGACGTAGTCGTACTTGCCGTCTCCTCCTCGCGATCCGATCCGATCCTACGCCGCAAGTGGCGGCGCCTCCGAGAGTTGCACACGTGCGGTGCAGCGACGTCTCCTCCTTCCTTGGTCCAGCAAGTATGGTGGAGAGATAGATTGGATCAGCAGCACGACGGCGTGGTGCTTATGGTGGAGAGTTTCTGCGGCAGGGCTTCGCCTACGCGCAGTCGCGAGAGAGAGAGAGGGAGGGCAGCAGTTGGCGGCTAGGGTTTGGGTTGAGGTGAGAGAGGGCTGCGCCCTTGCCCCCCTTATATATAGAGGGGTGACCGGCCAAGGCCAGCTTGGCCTCTCCCCAAACCCTAGCCGACTTGGAGTAGGAAGAGTGGGGGGCAAGATTCCCCCCCTTCCTTCTTTGAAGACTCCCTTAGGGTTTCCCCTTGGGCTGGCCGGCTGGGCCTTAGGGGCCTTGTGCGCCTGGCCCAGGGCGGCCAGGGCACTTCCCCTTAGGCCCACGCAGGCCTCCGTCAAGTGGGCCCACGTTGGTCCCACTCCGGAACCTTCTAGAACCTTCCGGTACAATACCGATAAACTCCGAAACCTTTCCGGAATCCAAAAACTGCTTTCCTTTATATGAATCTTATTCTCCGGACCATTCCGGAACCTCTCGTGACGTCATGGATCTCATCCGAGACTCCGAACTAAAACTCATAAACCAATTATCCATTCTATCCTAGCGTCGATGCACGTTAAGTGTGTGACCCTACGGGTTCGAGAATATGCAGACATGATCTTCTATCAATAATCAATAGCGGGATCTGGAAACCCATATTGACTCCCACATATTCATCGATGATCATATCGGATGAACCACGATGTCAGGATTCAATTAATCCCGTATATGTATTCCCTTCGTCACACGATATTTTACTCGCCCGAGATTTGATCGTCGGTATCACCATACCTAGTTCAATCTCGTTCACAGCAAGTACTTTACTCGTTCCGTAATCCGATATCACTTCGTGATTAACTCCTTAACCACATGCTTGCAAGCGGTGTTGATATCGATTACCGAGTGGGCCCGAAGTATATCTCTCCGACTTGGGAGGGACAAATTCCATCTCGATACATACAACTCAACAAGTACTTTCTGATCACCTGAGAGACACCTTTATTATCACCCTCACATAGGATGACGTTTGATGACTTCAAAGCTTTCTTCCGATACTAGGGAGTTGTATTATCTCATGGTCTAAGGAATACAATACATGACATAGGAAAAGCTTCGCAAAGATGAACACGATGACACGATCTAATTGCTCTGCTTTATTTGGGTCTGTCCATCATATCATTCTCCTAATGATATGATCTCATTATTAATTGACAACACATGTCTATGGTTAGGAAACCTTAACCATCATTAATCAATGAGCTAGTCCATAGAGGCATACTAGGGACACGGTGTTGTTCATAAACCACACAAGTATTAAAGTTTCCGCTTAATACAATTCTAGCATGGAATATAAACATTATCATGAACAAGAAATATGATAATAACAATATTATTATTGCCTCTAGGGCATATTTCCTTCAGTCTCCCACTTGCACTAGAGTCAATAATCTAGTCAATACTTGCGCCTTTAACACCTATGGCATTCCGGTGTTATTCATACGCATTGCACGTGGTAAACCTTATCTACGGGTCTGAAACTTTCAGGTCCGTTTGTATTTGCATATCTTTTGCGTCATCACGCATTACTCATCTTCTATGAGATGGCATCGTATAAACTTGGTCTTCTGGTGAGACCTTTGTATCTTAGCCGAGACTATGTTGTCACTATTGTCATACAATAGAACTACATAGTACTAGCACACTTTAGAAAAATAGCGATATCCACCGTGCGTCGAAATACTCATTGGTCCGCACACATCGGCATGTATGATTTCCAATAAGTCCGTTGCTCGCTCCATTATTCCGGAGAACGGGTTTTGATCATCTTGCCCAAGAGGCATGGCTTGCACGTGTCAAATGATTCAAAATCAAAAGACTCCAAAAGTCCATCAGAATGGAGTTTCCTCATGCATTTTATGCCAATATGACCTAGATGACAGTGCCACAAAGAAGTTGGATTATCACTATCTACTTTGCATCTTTTATGCCGCTTCTAAAGCAATTATATACTTAGCCCTCGTTGCAGTGTCCGCCACAATGTTAACATTGGAACTCATCCAAGTTATCATGGAACTTTCTTCCATCTTATTGTGCCACCTTCTTACTCAAAACAAATAGCTTTAAAATTGAGATAAAATTTTAACTGTATATGTGACAAAGCCAATGTAACAAATTGCAATGAACCATTTGTCACTTCTGCATACAGAACATATTCTTACTTCTTCGAAAGTGCATAAGAATATCTTTACTATTGTCCAACGATCATCATATGAATGCTATAACCTTTAGAGCATTGGACACATCTGGATCTACATATCATGGCATACAAGATTGATAAAATCATTCTTGTGGTTTCACTCATCAAGTGTCAAAACAATTGATTCTTGCTCCAACCTCTTCCATGCAACAAGAACCATTCTTATTGTTTCCATATTGAACAAATTCAATATTTCATCTATGTAATCTGGTAAAACTATATTAGTGCCTCAATCTATCTGCATAGACATTGATGCTTAATATTCTGGTTTTACCTAAGTCTTTCATCAAAAATCTAATTTTAATGAAAACTTCACAAATATCAAGAAAAATACATAATTTCCAATGAACAATATGTCATCTACATAAAGCATTAGAAATATGTCTTAGCGCTCCCACTTACTTTCTTGTAATACAAGCATCTTCAAATATCTTGATGAAATTAACACTTTAACATTTTCATCATTGAAGATTCCAACTTCGCTATGCTTACTTCTACCATAGAAGTTTGCATACATATCTAGCAACCTTTGAATTAACAAAACCCATTGGTTCGTGTCAGGTACACGTCCTTGGTGTGCATTCCGGTAGAGGAACGTTGTTTCGTTTATTCAACGAACATATCTCTATATGTAATTGTTGCTAGAATAATTCATATGACGAAGTCAGGGCCCATCACCGCTTCTTTGTATATTGTTGGTTACTATTATCTAATAATATCTCGTCCTCAAATCTTGCTATTTGATTACGACCAACTTGGTTAAATAGCAACTTCGATGCCATGACTACAACATATTGTAGACGCGTGAGCTATGAATACAGTTGCCGCTTCCAGAACATATTCTGGTGCTGCGCTACTCCAATCATCTTGCTCAGATTCAATAACCTCATCAAGTTCTATCTTCCTCCCACTTAAACCTTTCGCGAAAAACTCCTTCATAAGAAGTTCACTTCTTTCAGTGACTATCACCTTTAATTGGGTTTATGGCAGAAGAAACACCCATCGACATTCTTTGGGATAACCTACAAAGACTTACTAATCCAATTTTGGTTGTAAACATTTTACACATATGCCTTGCATACCAAAATTCAAGAAAAGACAACTATAACTTGTATGGTGTCATTTCGGCAGATTATGATGGCACTCTATTCAGTGAAAAGCGGTAGTCTCTAAAGCATAATCCACAAATTATATTGGTAGTTTTATTTCATCATTGATCTAACCATGTCAAACAAGGTTTGATTACATCCATCGAAAACTCCATACTCCTATGGTGTTTATCATGATGCAAGTTTGTGGAACTATTCCTCTAACTCTTAGATGTTTGCTAAACTTGTAACTCAAATATTCTTCTTTATGATCCAATCATAAAAACTTGAATTTTTCTTGTTACAATAATTTTCACTTCATAAATTGAACAATTTCAATTGTTTCATACTTCTATCTCATCAAGTAGATATACCATACATCTATTCGAGTCATTGATAAAATAGAAAATACACCACGCTCGACTTCACACATAAACTACATACATCAACATGTACGATCTCCATGTAGTTAGTCGCTTGTTCTTTCTATGGCCTAAGAACGGAGTTTAATCATCTTTAGGAAAAATCTCACAAGCGTCAATTAATTCAAAATCAAATGACTCGAAAATCTATCAATATAGAATTTCTTTCATGTTTTTGTTTCCAATATGACTTAAACGGCGGTGTCACATATAAGTGAAATTTGTTTTGTCTTGCGACCTTTAGCATCAGTGTTATAAATGTCTATTTCACCAACAAGATAATAATAATCTATCCATCGATTATGGAAGACGGTAATAATTTGAACAACCATTGCTCTCATAATACCAGAACAAAATAACAATTATTAAGTTCATGAAATATCTTGAAGGCTAGCTTTGATGTCGACGAGAAGCACAATAACACTTTTATTTGTATCTCGACATGCATCATTACCATATTCTTTTACTAGTTACTTAGGCCATTGTACTTCTTGTATTGTGTTGCTTTGTATGACATTTCATACCAACAAATCAGTATCGAATACCCAAGAATTACATTGTTAATGAGCAAAAGAATTCATCTATAACATGTATATCATTTATATACCTGAGCTGGACAATTCCAGTCTTTTCCTTTTTCTACCAAATAATTTTGCAGATCCTATTTAGCATTTCCTTTCCTTTTAGAAGAATCTATCAACATCAATAGTGGCATCAATCATTTGACACATAGTCCAAAGGATGTTAGTCAAATACTAATAGCCTTGGATTTTGCAATTTGAAGTGGATCGCCATCATCATATGATTGGTATTCTTCCAGATTCCATTCTTTAGTATTCTTTTGGTATAGCAAAACAATTTAGCCGATACCTTTTTCATTCGTCCTATCATGACATCTTTCATGATGAAACTACTATAGCTCTTAAGGACAAATGCAAGTATAATATTAGTTTCCCAAACTTTTGGGTGATCGAGATGCCTAGCATCTTCAATCTTCGCATATAGTCATACAATATGAGCATATGTTCTTTTACTAAATTATACTTCATCATTTTGCAAACAATCAAAGTCTTAGATATCAAATATCTTTTACTTCTTATTTGTTTCTGAAACAATTCTTTCAGCTTGATGATCACTTTGATTCTCAAACAATTTTGAAGATCAATTTATCATGAAGGCAAACATATAATCTTTAGATACTAAACTTGAATCATTGCTCTTAGATTAATACAATTAAATCGTATGGAGCAAGCAAGGTTTGCTAAAGTTTGCAATAGGACTTAAACTTTAGTCTTGACATTCTAACTAAACGGCACTAGACCGAAAAGTGATTATCCAGAATTCTATAGTTCTTTTAACTCAATTAAGCTAAGTGTCGGTGGGAAACGGTTGCCAAAAACTACAACGACTTATGCAAATACACTAAGATTTAGTTCATGATAATTAGTTCAAGTTAATCAAATTATTAATGAACTCCCACTAAATTCAATATCCCTCAAGTTGTTTAGTGAAGCATGATCCAAATTCACTACACCGAGACCGATCATCACGTGAATGATGTAGCTTTAATGGTGAACATCAACATGTTGATCATATCATCCATATGACTCATGCTTGACCTTTCGGTCCGTGTGTTCCGAGGCCATGTCTGTACATGCTAGGCTCGTCAAGTTAAACCCAAGTATTTCCGCATGTGCAAAACTGGCTTGCACCCGTTGTATGTGAACGTAGAGTTTATAGCACCCGATCATCACGAGATGCTTGAACACGACGAACTTTCGCAACGGCGCATACGAGGGGAGAACACAATTTTATCTTGATCTTTAAGTGAGGAATCATCTTATAATGCTACCGTCGCGATCTAAGCAAAATAAGATACATAAAAAAATAAACATCACATGCATATAATTTTATGTGACATGGTATAGCCAATCTCGCGCCATGATCTCCATCTTGTGCGCGCCGGCATGATCTCCATCACTCCACCATGATTGCCTCCACCATGAATAGCAACTACAACTATTGCTAACTACTTAGCGATAAAGTAAAGCTATTACATGGCGTATAAGAAGTTGACACGCAGGTCATACACAATTATAAAGACAACCATATGGCTCCTGCCGGTTGTGAACTCATCAACATGCAAGTCGTGAAAGATTACAAAACATGATCATTGCATACAACTCAATTCATACTCATCATGTCTTGGGCCATACCATATCACAAAACACTCCCTGCAAAAACAAGTTAGACGCCTCTACTTTGTTGTTGCATGTTTTACGTGGCTTATGGGAGTAGCAAGCTAAGAACGATTCTTACCTACGAAAAGCCACAACGGTGATATTATGGTTGCTAACATCCGATGTAAGTCCCATGACTACTATAGTGAGAGAAACTGGCATCCACCAGCCGCATGTGTGGAACAAGCCACACGTCAAGTGCGGAGCCGGTCTCGCGAACGCGGTCGCGTAAAGTTGGCCTGGACCGCTTCGATCTCACTATACCGCGCCATAAGAAATACACAACAAGAAGTTTGCAACAGAAAACATCAACGCCCGCAACAAGCATGTTGCGTTCTACTCGTGAAACACATCTACGCATAGATCTAGCTCTGATACCACTGAAGGGTTTCGCAGCATAGTAAATAAAAAAATTCCTACGGATGCGAACAAGAAAGCCAAGATCTAATCTAGGAGATGTAATCAACGAGAGAGGTAGATGAGATCTTCATACCCTTGAAGATTCGCACAGCGGAAACGTTCAATAGAACGTGGTTGACGTAGTCGTACTTGCCGTCTCCTCCTCGCGATCCGATCCGATCCTACGCCGCAAGTGGCGGCGCCTCCGAGAGTTGCACACGTGCGGTGCAGCGACGTCTCCTCCTTCCTTGGTCCAGCAAGTATGGTGGAGAGATAGATTGGATCAGCAGCACGACGGCGTGGTGCTTATGGTGGAGAGTTTCTGCGGCAGGGCTTCGCCTACACGCAGTCACGAGAGAGAGAGAGGGAGGGCAGCAGTTGGCGGCTAGGGTTTGGGTTAGGGGGTAGAGAGGGCTGCGCCCTTGCCCCCCTATATATAGATGGGTGGCCGGCCAGCTTGGCCTCTCCCCAAACCCTAGGGCGCCGACTTGGAGTAGGAAGAGTGGGGGGCAAGTTTCCCCCCTTCCTTCTTTGAAGACTCCCTTAGGGTTTCCCCTTGGGCTGGCCGGCTGGGCCTTAGGGGCCTTGTGCGCCTGGCCCAGGGCGGCCAGGGCACTTCCCCTTAGGCCCACGCAGGCCTCCGTCAAGTGGGCCCACGTTGGTCCCACTCCGGAACCTTCTAGAACCTTCCGGTACAATACCGATAAACTCCGAAACCTTTCCGGAATCCAAAAACTGCTTTCCTTTATATGAATCTTATTCTCCGGACCATTCCGGAACCTCTCGTGATGTCCTGGATCTCATCCGAGACTCCGAACTAAAACTCATAAACCAATTATCCATTCTATCCTAGCATCGATACACGTTAAGTGTGTGACCCTACGGGTTCGAGAATATGTAGACATGATCTTCTATCAATAATCAACAGCGGGATCTGGAAACCCATATTGACTCCCACATATTCATCGATGATCATATCGAATGAACCACGATGTCAGGATTCAATTAATCCCATATATGTATTCCCTTCGTCACACGATATTTTACTCGCCCGAGATTTGATCGTCGGTATCGCCATACCTAGTTCAATCTCGTTCACAGCAAGTACTTTACTCGTTCCGTAATCCGATATCACTTTGTGATTAACTCATTAACCACATGCTTGCAAGCGGTGTTGATATCGATTACCGAGTGGGCCCGAAGTATATCTCTCCGACTTGGGAGGGACAAATTCCATCTCGATACATACAACCCAACAAGTACTTTCCAATCACCTGAGAGACACCTTTATTATCATCCTCACATAGGATGACGTTTGATGACTTCAAAGCTTTCTTCCGATACTAGGGAGTTGTATTATCTCATGGTCTAAGGAATACAATACATGACATAGGAAAAGCTTCGCAAAGATGAACACGATGACACGATCTAATTGCTCTGCTTTATTTGGGTCTGTCCATCATATCATTCTCCTAATGATATGATCTCATTATTAATTGACAACTCATGTCTATGGTTAGGAAACCTTAACCATCATTAATCAATGAGCTAGTCCATAGAGGCGTACTAGGGACACGGTGTTGTTCATAAACCACACAAGTATTAAAGTTTCCGCTTAATACAATTCTAGCATGGAATATAAACATTATCATGAACAAGAATTATAATAATAACATCTTTATTATTGCCTCTAGGGCATAATTCCAACAGTCTCCCACTTGCACTAGAGTCAATAATCTAGTTTACATCTGGCAACAATCTAACACCCATGGCATTAAGGTGCTGATCATGTTTTGCTCGTGGAAGAGGTTTAGTCAATGGATCTGCGACATTCAGATCTGTATGTACTTTGCTAATCTTCAGATCTCCATCTGCTATATAATCTCGAATTATATGGAAACGGCGGTTGATGTGCTTGGTTTTTGGATGATATCTTGGTTCCTTAGCCAGTGCTATGGCGCCAGTGTTGTCGCACAATATCTCCAGTGGGTCCAAGGCATTTGGAACCACACCAAGCTCAGTGATGAAGTTTCTGATCCAAACTCCTTCACTTGATGCTTCTGAAGCAGCCATGTATTCCGCTTCTGTTGTAGATCCCGCGATCACGCTTTGCTTGCAGCTTCTCCAGCTCACAGCTCCACCATTCAAAATATAAACGTATCCTGTCTGAGATTTAGAATCATCCGGGTCGGTGTCGAAGCTAGCGTCGATGTAACCTTTTACGACGAGCTCCTCATCACCTCCATAGACCAAGAACATTTCTTTAGTCCTATTTAAATACTTTAGGATGTTCTTTACGGCTGTCCAGTGTTCCACTCCTAGATCACTTTGGTATCTGCTCGTCAAACTAAGAGCATTGGACACATCCGGTCTAGTACACAGCATGGCATACATGATAGAACCTATGGCCGAGGCATATGGCACTTTGCTCATAGTATCTCTATCTTTTACCGTAGCTGGACACTGAGCCTTGCTCAATATCTTACCTGACAACATGGGCAATGAACCTTTCTTTGCTTTATCCATTCTGAACCTCTTCAGAACTTTGTCCAGGTATGTACTTTGGCTTAAAGCTATTAGGCGTCTTTCTCTATCTCTATAGATTTTGATGCCTAATATATAAGCAGCTTCCCCTAGGTCTTTCATTGAAAAACATTTATTCAAATAACTCTTCACATCGTTAAGCATACCGATGTCATTTCCAATAATCAATATGTCATCCACATATAGTACTAAAAATGTCACCGAGCTCCCACTCACTTTCTTGTAAATACAAGCTTCGTAGCAATTTGGTACAAATCCAAAACTCTTGATCACTTGATCAAAACGAAGGTTCCAACTCCGAGATGCTTGCTTCAGTCCATAAATGGAACGCTGAAGTTTGCACACCTTATTAGCATCCTTAGGATCGACAAAACCTTCGGGCTGCATCATATACAACTCTTCATCAATGTTGCCATTGAGGAACGCAGTCTTGACATCCATCTGCCATATTTCATAATCATGAAATGCAGCAATTGCTAATAAAATCCGAATGGACTTGAACATCGCTACGGGAGAGAAAGTCTCATCGTAGTCAACACCTTGAACTTGCCGAAAACCTTTTGCGACAAGCCGAGCTTTATAGACAGTAACATTACCATCCGCGTCCGTTTTCTTCTTGAAAATCCATTTGCACTCAACGGCCTTACGGTCGCTAGGAGGGTCCACCAAAGTCCACACTTGGTTTTCGCTCATGGATCCCAATTCGGATTTCATGGCTTCTAGCCATTTCTCAGAGTCTGGGCTCATCATTGCTTCCTCATAGTTCGCAGGTTCGCTGTTGTCTAACAACAAGACGGTTAAGACAGGGTTGCCATACCATTCAGGAGTGGCACGTGACCTTGTCGACCTGCGAAGTTCAGTAGTAGCATCGTTCGAAGTTTCATGATCTTTATCATTAGCTTCCTCTCTTATTGGTGCAGGCGGCGCCGGAACAATTTCTGGTGCTGCGCTACTCTCCAACTCGAGAGAAGGTTCAATAACCTCGTCTAGCTCTACCTTCCTCCCACTCACTTCTTTCGAGAGAAACTCCTTCTCAAGAAATGATCCGTTCTTAGCAACAAACACTTTGCCTTCGGATCTGTGGTAGAAGGTATACCCAATCGTTTCCTTAGGGTATCCTATGAAGACGCATTTCTCCGCTTTGGGTTCGAGCTTGTCCGGCATCAACTTCTTGACGTAAGCTTCGCATCCCCAAACTTTAAGAAACGACAATTTAGGTTTAGCACCAAACCATAGTTCATACGGTGTCGTCTCAACGGATTTAGATGGTGCCCTATTTAAAGTGAATGCAGCGGTTTCTAATGCATAACCCCAAAATGATAACGGCAAATCTGTAAGAGACATCATTGATCGCACCATATCTAATAGAGTTCGATTCCGGCGTTCAGACACACCATTGCGCTGTGGTGTTCCGGGTGGCGTGAGTTGCGAAACAATTCCACTTGCTTTAAGATGCGTGAGAAAATCATAACTCAAATACTCACCTCCACGATCGGATCGCAGAAATTTAATTTTCCTGTTACGATGGTTTTCCACTTCGTTCTGAAATTCTTTGAACTTTTCAAATGTTTCAGATTTATGTTTCATTAAATAGATATACCCATATCTACTTAAGTCATCAGTAAAAGTGAGAAAATAGCGATATCCACCGCGCGTCAAAATACTCATTGGTCCGCACACATCGGTATGTATGATTTCCAATAAGTCCGTTGCTCGCTCCATTATACCGGAGAACGGGGTTTTGATCATCTTGCCCATGAGGCATGGTTCGCACGTGTCAAATGATTCAAAATCAAGAGACTCTAAAAGTCCATCAGAATGGAGTTTCTTCATGCGTTTTACACCAATATGACCTAGACGGCAGTGCCACAAATAAGTTGGATTATCACTATCTACTTTGCATCTTTTAGTCTCAATGTTATGGATGTGTGTTTCATTGCTTTCGAGATTCAGAAGAAATAAACCATTCACAACAGGTGCATGACCATAAAAGATGTTATTCATATAAATAGAACAACCATTATTCTCAGATTTAAATGAATAACCGTCTTGCAATAAACACGATCCAGATATAATGTTCATGCTCAACGCAGGCACATAATAACACTTATTAAGGTTTAAAACTAATCCCGAAGGTAAAACTAAGGAGAGCGTGCCGACGGCCATCACATCAACTTTTGATCCATTGCCAACGCGCATCGTCACCTCATCCCTTGCTAGCCGCCGTCTATTCCGTAGCTCCTGTTTCGAGTTACAAATATTAGCAACTGAACCAGTATCATATACCCAGGCACTACAACGAGCGCTAGTAAGGTAGACATCAATAACATGTATATCAAATATACCTTTGATGGTGCCAGCCTTCTTGTCCGCTAAGTACTTCGGACAGTTTCGCTTCCAGTGACCCTTGACCTTGCAATAGAAGCACTCAGTGTCCGGCTTAGGTCCAGACTTGAGCTTCTTCTCAACAGGAGCAACACGCTTGCCGCTGCCTTTCTTGAAGGATTTCTTTGCACCCTTAGCTTTCTTGAAGCTAGTGGTCTTGTTGACCATCAACACATGATTATCTTTCTTGATATCCACCTCCGCAGCTTTCAGCTTTGCGAAGAGCTCAGTGATCGTATCAGTGGAACCAATTTGATTATGAGTAACTACAAAACCTTTGTAGCTAGGAGGGAGTGATTGCAGAACTCTGTCAATCTTGAGCTCCTCTGGAATCTTGCAGTCCAGTTGCTCAAGACGTTGAGTGTAGCCCGACATCTTAATGGCGTGCTCACTAACGGAACTCCCTTCCTCCATCTTGCAGTTAAAGAACTTCTCAGAGATCTCATATCTCTCAGAACAGGCTTGAGTCTGAAACATGGTTTTCAGTTCCTCAAGTATCTCATAAGGCCCGCGGTACTTCTCAAAACGATTTTGAAGTTCCGGTTCCATAGAAAACAGCATGGTACTCATAATCACATCACAATCATCTCTACGAGCATTGAAGTCAGCAAGTTCTTCAGTTTTCGCAGTTGCAGCAGGGGTGTCACCTAGCGCTTTGTCAAGTACATAGGCTTTTTGTCCGCCAGCGAGTATGATTCTCAGATTGCGGAACCAGTTGGTGAAGTTAGACCCATTGTTCTTAAGCTTTTCTTTCTCAGCAAACACGTTGAAGTTGAAGTTGGACTTAGCCATTTGATCTACAACATTGCAAGTACAATTTAGACTATGTTCATGATAACTAGTTCAACTTAATCAAATTACTAGATGAACTCCCACTAAATTCAACATCCCTCAAGTTGTTTAGTGAACACGATCCAAATTCACCACACCTAATCCGATCTTCACGAGAAGAGATGTGGTTTCAATGGTGGACAACTCAGTGTCGATCATATCATTCATATGACTCATGATTAACCTTTCGGTTCATGTGTTCCGAGGCCATGTCTGTACATGCTAGGCTCGTCAAGTCAAACCCAAGTATTTTCCGCGTGTGCAAAACTGGCTTGCACCCGTTGTATGTGAACGTAGAGTTTATAGCACCCGATCATCACGAGGTGCTTGAAAACGACGATCTTTCGCAACGGCGCATACGAGGGGAGAACACAATTTTATCTTGATCTTTAAGTGAGGAATCATCTTATAATGCTACCGTCGCGATCTAAGCATAATAAGATACATAAAAGGATAAACATCACATGCATATAATTTTATGTGACATGGTATAGCCAATCACCGCGCCATGATCTCCATCTTGTGCGCGCCGGCATGATCTCCATCACTCCACCATGATTGCCTCCACCACGAATAGCAACTACAATTATTGCTAACTACTTAGCGATAAAGTAAAGCTATTACATGGCGTATAAGAAGTTGACACGCAGGTCATACATAATTATAAAGACAACCATATGGCTCCTGCCGGTTGTGAACTCATCGACATGCAAGTCGTGAAAGATTACAAAACATGATCATTGCATACAATTCAATTCATACTCATCATGTCTTGGGCCATACCATATCACAAAACACTCCCTGCAAAAACAAGTTAGACGCCTCTACTTTGTTGTTGCAAGTTTTACGTGGCTTATGGGAGTAGCAAGCTAAGAACGATTCTTACCTACGAAAAGCCACAACGGTGATATTATGGTTGCTAACATCCGATGTAAGTCCCATGACTACTATAGTGAGAGAAACTGGCATCCACCAGCCGCATGTGTGGAACAAGCCACACGTCAAGTGCGGAGCCGGTCTCGCGAACGCGGTCGCGTAAAGTTGGCCTGGACCGCTTCGATCTCACTATACCGCGCCATAAGAAATACACAACAAGAGGTTTGCAACAGAAAACATCAACGCCCGCAACAAGCATGTTGCGTTCTACTCGTGAAACACATCTACGCATAGATCTATCTCTGATACCACTGAAGGGTTTCGCAGCATAGTAAATCAAAAATTTCCTACGGATGCGAACAAGAAAGCCAAGATCTAATCTAGGAGATGTAATCAACGAGAGAGGTAGATGAGATCTTCATACCCTTGAAGATTCGCACAGCGGAAACGTTCAATAGAACGTGCTTGACGTAGTTGTACTTGCCGTCTCCTCCTCGCGATCCGATCCGATCCTACGCCGCAAGTGGCGGCGCCTCCGAGAGTTGCACACGTGCGGTGCAGCGACGTCTCCTCCTTCCTTGGTCCAGCAAGTATGGTAGAGAGATAGATTGGATCAGCAGCACGACGGCGTGGTGCTTATGGTGGAGAGTTTCTGCGGCAGGGCTTCGCCTACACGCAGTCACGAGAGAGAGAGAGAGGGAGGGCAGCAGTTGGCGGCTAGGGTTTGGGTTAGGGGGTAGAGAGGGCTGCGCCCTTGCCCCCCTATATATAGATGGGTGGCCGGCCAGCTTGGCCTCTCCCCAAACCCTAGGGCGCCGACTTGGAGTAGGAAGAGTGGGGGGCATTTTTCCCCCCTTCCTTCTTTGAAGACTCCCTTAGGGTTTCCCCTTGGGCTGGCCGGCTGGGCCTTAGGGGCCTTGTGCGCCTGGCCCAGGGCGGCCAGGGCACTTCCCCTTAGGCCCACGCAGGCCTCCGTCAAGTGGGCCCACGTTGGTCCCACTCCGGAACCTTCTAGAACCTTCCGGTACAATACCGATAAACTCCGAAACCTTTCCGGAATCCAAAAACTGCTTTCCTTTATATGAATCTTATTCTCCGGAACCTCTCGTGATGTCCTGGATCTCATCCGAGACTCCGAACTAAAACTCATAAACCAATTATCCATTCTATCCTAGCATCGATACACGTTAAGTGTGTGACCCTACGGGTTCGAGAATATGTAGACATGATCTTCTATCAATAATCAACAGCGGGATCTGGAAACCCATATTGACTCCCACATATTCATCGATGATCATATCGAATGAACCACGATGTCAGAATTCAATTAATCTCGTATATGTATTCCCTTCGTCACACGATATTTTACTCGCCCGAGATTTGATCGTCGGTATCGCCATACCTAGTTCAATCTCGTTCACAGCAAGTACTTTACTCGTTCCGTAATCCGATATCACTTTGTGATTAACTCATTAACCACATGCTTGCAAGCGGTGTTGATATCGATTACCGAGTGGGCCCGAAGTATATCTCTCCGACTTGGGAGGGACAAATTCCATCTCGATACATACAACCCAACAAGTACTTTCCAATCACCTGAGAGACACCTTTATTATCATCCTCACATAGGATGACGTTTGATGACTTCAAAGCTTTCTTCCGATACTAGGGAGTTGTATTATCTCATGGTCTAAGGAATACAATACATGACATAGGAAAAGCTTCGCAAAGATGAACACGATGACACGATCTAATTGCTCTGCTTTATTTGGGTCTGTCCATCATATCATTCTCCTAATGATATGATCTCATTATTAATTGACAACTCATGTCTATGGTTAGGAAACCTTAACCATCATTAATCAATGAGCTAGTCCATAGAGGCGTACTAGGGACACGGTGTTGTTCATAAACCACACAAGTATTAAAGTTTCCGCTTAATACAATTCTAGCATGGAATATAAACATTATCATGAACAAGAATTATAATAATAACATCTTTATTATTGCCTCTAGGGCATAATTCCAACACTACTCCCTCCTCATCATAGGAGACAACAAGGTTGATGGAGATGGCGGTGATGTCGATGGAGACAGCAGAGATGGCGAGGGAGACTGATGGAGATGGCTCCGGGGGCACTTCCCCGTCCCGGCAGGGTGCCGGAATAGAGACTTCTGTCCCTCGAAATTCATCGGTGGCGGTGGCGGTGGCGGAGCTACGGAACTCTTCTGGAAATTTCGCCGATTCTTTTAGGGTTTTCCGTCGGGAGGCTTTTTATAGGCGAAGGGGCGTCGTCAGGAGGCGACCAGGGGGGTCACACCACAAGGGGGTGCGGCCAGGGGCTAGGCCGCGCCCCCTCATGGTGAGGCTGGCCCCTGGCCCCTCTCCGGCTCCCGTTTGGTCCTCGTCCTTCATCCGGGTAAAATAGTAGTTTCCAAACTTGTTTCGTCCAATTTCAAGAATATTTCATGTGTAGCTTTTCTGAAACACAAAAACAGCAGAAAACAGGGAACTGGCACTGTGGCATCTTGTTAGTAGGTTAGTTCCGGAAATCGCATAAAAACGCCACGAAGTGTAACGAAACACAAGGCAAATGGTGTAAAAACAAGCATGGAGCATCAAAAATTATAGATACGTTTGAGACGTATCATGCCTTTTTTCTTTTCTTTCTTTTCCTTTTTTTCTTTTTGGAATAAAACAATATGGAAGATAGCAAATCCGACCACTACGTCCCCATGAGCTGAAAACAGTGTCACAAAATGAGAAGTATTTTGAAGGTTTTTTGAAATGTAGCACATGAAAATTTACTTGGAATGGCTTGCAAATACCATGCATAGGAATTTATAGTGGACACATTGGAAAACTTGGTTTTTGGGAGTTGGATGCACGAGTAGAGCTCATACTCAGTACAAAATGAAGGCTAGCAAAAGACTGGGAGCGACCAACTAAGAGAGCAATAACAGTCATAATCATGCATAGCGACAAAAACATCATTAACCGAAGCATAAAGTGGTATCACAAGTCAAAAACCAAATGATCATAGAGGCTATATGGTGACTTGTTAGAGTCAAACATGTTGTAAGCATGCGCCAAGTCAACCCAAATAAAGCATCAAAGGAGAAACCCACAATAACATGCTCCCATATAATAAAAACAACGCATGATTTTTTCAAAGGCTCATTAAGCAATCTCAGTCATTTGAGACAAGTCATGCTACAGCAAAAACTACTAAGCATACTATCAAAACGGCATCAAGCATGACATGCAAAAGTCTAAGCCGCAGTCTAAACAAGCTCCCATTTGTACCACTTTTGGCATGAAACTTTTTTCTCTTTTCCAACACCATTCAAACCTTTTTGAAACAACTCTTTTGATGAAAACCAACATAGACCAGTGGTTTAAATACACCTTGATGCAAAGATATAACAAGATCTGAACAAAAATCAAGGCGAAAAATGAAAGCTAAACGCAGTTCTAGAAAAAGAGAACACTCGTTGAACGATAAGAATGAAAAATAGAGTGTTCTTGGCAATGAAAAACAGAGTGTGTCATCTCCAAAAGAATTTTATTGGGGTCCAACCATTTATTGCAGCAAACAAAACAAAATAAAAATGAAAGCAAAAGTAAAGACGCTCCAAAAAAAACGCATAGAATATGAAGCAATAAAAATATAGTGTGTTGAAAGGTGACCTGATTTTTGCCGATGAAGAAGGGGTGCCTCGAGGGCATCCCCAAGCTTTGACGCTTATACCTCTTGGATATTTCTTGGGGTGACATGGGCATCCCCAAGATTGAGCTTTTGTCCATACTTCATCTCATCTCATCACTCTCCATTCTCTACACTTGAAAACTTCCTTCATGCAAAACTTCACACAATTCTATTAGCAACATTAGTATAAGCATGATAGTAAATCTACCCTTTTAGTTCAGTTTCAAACTCAAATATACCAACCATTAAGGCATAAGCTTCTGTAGCAACTTCCTCAAAAGTTCCGTGATCAAAAGAACTCAAAAAGAAAGCGACCGAGAGGCAAACACAAATAGTGGCAGAATCTGTCAAAACAGAACAGCTGACAGAGATCGATTTTTTGGAGGACCTTCTGTTGCTCAAATCAAAAAGTGCAGAACTAATAAAAGTTTGGAAATAACCTGGGGCATATGCACAAGAAATCATAGATCAAAAAGATATTCTGAGAATTTTCACGAATGTTTACGGTGCAGCGCAGAAATCTGTTTCAGGACAGCAACTTCCCCAGATCTTACCTCGCTCAAATTAGAGGTTCTTCTTGACACAAAAACGAAATAAAAATGATAAGGAGACGTCATTACAGTAATAATAACTTCCAAGACTCGAATAAAAGAAAAAGTACTGAAAATAAATTTTTTGTTTTTTTGAAACAAAGGCAAAAGCTTTGCCTTTTCATTAATTAAGAAGAAGGTGCCCAGTTAATTAGGGAAAACCGGGCGAAAACCATACAACAAGAACAACACGGGGCAACGCCCACCCACCACAGGACCAAGCCCACCCAAGACCACAGAACAACCCAAGCTCAGAACACCACTCGTCGAGACCAATTGGCCTATCACCATCGCCGAAGAGAAAACGCCGTTACTGCTATGAGAGGAGCAGGCACGGGACGCTCGAGCGTAGATGAAGAAGCCAACCCTCCGAAGAGCTGCATCAAAGCGACCCCGGTGACCAGCATCGAAGGCGGCCTCGTCGTCCGCACGACTCAAAGACAATGCCCTCAATACGGCCAAAGCTTCGGGGCCGCTGCCCCGACATCCAACTGTTCTGCCACACCCGGCAGACCACCAACACCTCCTTCCGGGACCGCCATCCCGACATACCACCGCTCGCACTCGAGCCACGACGCCGCACGACTCAGCCACCCGTAGCCCGAGCTGCATAGGGCCAACCGCTAGCAGACCTCGGCCGCCGCGCCAAGATCCGGGGTCGTCGCCCCGGCCTAAAAGTCAACCGTCTCCACTGAGACGCATCAACCGAGCCGACAACCTCGCCGCACTAGTGACACAAGTTTGCCACCCTAATCCATGCCAGCCGCAGAACCACCCCATTGAGCCACAGCCACATCGCTTTCCGAGGCCGCCGCCTCGACATCCAACGATCGTCCGGGGCCGCTGCCCCGGCATACACCAACCCTGACGGAAGAGAAGCGCAACACAATAGCCACACAACGACTCTCCAAGGTGACGCCCCCAAGAGGGAAGTGACATAGACGCCACCGTCACCCGCTCCAGAGATCGGAGCTTGGGTTTTCACCCGGATAGCCAAGCCATTGTCGTTGGGAAGAGGACCTCCTCGACGATGCCTCCAAGAAGGGGAGCGACGTCAAAAAACGCCACCATCATCGGCTCCGACCCAAGGTTGGAGCTAGGTTTTCACCCGGAACTCCTACTCGCCCGCAGAAACGCGCTTGCAAGCATGACTAGTTGCGCCACAAGCCTCTGCCGTCGACCACCAACCAGCACCGGTGTAGTCCCAGCACAGCGCCTCATGCTGCGCGAGGACCACCACCACAGCAGCCTGAACTGATCCAGGACACAGCAACGATCTTCAGCATCGTCGCCCTCGATCCGGGGCCGCCGCCCCGGCATCCATCCTGCACAGCGCAGCACCGTTCCGGAGAAGAAGCCCGCCGATGCAGATCCACCCCGCGTCGGCCACCCAGCCTCCGGAGTCACAGGCAGGTCCTGACCCGGCGCCTGGAAAGCCCCGCGCGCCACATGCACTCCCCCGGCCTCCTGCCGGAGGCAACGGCGCCGCCGGCCACGGGAACACGCGCGCAGCCGCCCAGGATCCGACCAGCCTCACCGCCTCCTCCTGCTGCGCCCAGCCACACACCGCCGACGCCACCACCAGCCCGCTTGCTCCGGGAATGCGCCGCCCTCGCGACCGCACAGACAAGCACCGCCGCCACCAGCCCGAGGCCGCCGCCCCGGCGTCCAGGCTCCGCCGCGCTCTGCGACCGGAGGACCCCCGCCCCTCTTTGGAGACTGGGCCCGCCGCCACCGCGGCAAGGGCCGGCGGCAGCGGCGGCGGGGAGGATGAGCAGGGGAGGGCTTTTCTTTAACGCCTTTGAGCTAGGCGCAGAAAGTGGAAATCAAGTATTTTCAAATGAGGCATTAAGATCAATTGTTTCCTCAAGAGCACCACTTACCACACTAGGCACTTTAGAAGTTCCCGGAGATGATTCAACCTGCAAGTCACTCTTAGTTGAACTAAAAGTCTTACCAATCTTGAAAACATGCTACGGTTTTGGCGTAGACACCTTTGGAACATACATAAATTTTTGCTCTTTTCTAATAAAAGCTTTCTCCTTCTTAAATTTAAGAGAAGAGAAAATTGAACTTAAAGTTTCCATAGACTCCTCTAGTTTACCAATCCTAAGGTTTTGACTATCATGAGTAGTGCTAGCCTCTAAAACAGTGAGTCTCTTACCGATACTTTCTATCGATTCATTGACTTGGCTAGCGTTATCAAGGATATTCGGCAAACTTTTTTCTAAAAAGCTAAGTTTTTCTACAACTTTCTCCAAAGTGACCTCAGTTTTAGGAACATGAATAGGTGGTACTCCCACTAAACTTTCAATTAAAGTGAATGCTTCCAAAGCGGGAGTACCCAGAAAATTACCTCCTGCAAGAGTACCAAGAACGTACCTATTCCAACTAGATATACCAACATAAAAATTTCTAAGGAGGATCATGGTAGAATGCTTCTTTGTACACCTATGATGAGCATTGCTAATTCGGTACCAAGCATCTTTCAAACTCTCTCCCCCTTGTTGCTTAAAAGTATGAACCTCAACTTCAGGATTACTCATTCTAGCAAGACTAAAAAGCAGACAAGTAAAAATAACAAATATAAAGGAACTAATTTTTTGTGTGTTTTTAATAAAATGATGCAAGCAAAAATTAAATAAAGCAAAACAATAACAAAGTAAAAGATTGGAAGTGAGAGACTCCCCTTGTAGAAATCTTCTTTCTCCCCGGCAACGGAGCCAAAAAGCTTGATTGTTGTTTCGCTAGTGTGTAGTTGACACCAGAAAACTTGTTGGAAAACCCCAAGAGCAAGGTTATGATGAGCACAGTAGCAAGTTTCCCTCAGTTGTGAAACTAAGGTTTATCGAACCAGTAGGAGAAAGAATCAAACTTCCGAAGGTTGATGCCCGCTAGCTTTGCGACACTCCAGACAATGGCGCTAGAGAGCTTGTCGGCGTGTAGCTTTTCACCAGCAGCAACGTGGAACCTGCACACAACACAACCAAGTACTTTGTCCCAACTAACAGTGAGGTTGTCAATCTCACCGGTTTGCTGTGAACAAAGGATTAAGCGTATCGAGTGGTAAAAGGTAATAGTTTGCAAGAATGTAAATAAAGCAAGTAAATGTAAAACGGTAATAGCATTGTAAAGGAAATTGGACCGGGGTCCACAGTTCACTAGTGGTGTCTCTCCATAAGATAAATAACAACATGCTGGGAAAACAAATTACAGTTGGGTAATTGATAGAATAACGCTAGCATACATATGTCATGAGGATCACTATGAGATTCACTCTGGGCATTACGTCAAAATACATAGACCATAATCCAACTGCATCTATGACTAATAATCCACCCGCCGGATGTCATCCGAGCAACCGTTGGGTATTAAGTTGCGAACAATAGATAACTGCATTAAACAAAGTGCGTAATGTAAATAATGCAAATGTCCTTGGACACAAGAATGTTGTTTTCTCCCTAGTGGCAACAACACATCTACAACCTTAGAGGTTTCTGTCACTCCCCCAGATTACTAGAGGCATGAACCCACTATCGAGAAGAAATACCCCCTCTTGGAGTCACTAGCATCTACTCGGACAAGATATGTACTAGCAACGGAGAGCATGCAAGATCATAAACAACATAAAGATAACATAAAGATAATATTTCAGCACATCAACTTGACATAGTATCAATATCCATCGGATCCCAACAAACACAACATGTAGAATTACACAAAGATGATGTTGATCATGATAGGCAGCTCACAAGATCTAAACATGAAGCACATGGTGGAGAAGACAACTATCTAGCTACTGCTATGGACCCGTAGTCCAAGGTAGACTACTCACAAATGACTCTGGAGGCGACCATGGTGATGAAGAAGGCCTCCGGCGGTGATTCCCCTCTCCGGCAGGGTGCCGGGAAGAGCTTCTAGACCTTCCCGATCTCGCGTCGACGACGGCGATGGCTTGCAGTATGTTTCGAGGAAAATTGATCGGGGCCTTAGGTTTTTCCCTTCGAGGGGAATATATAGGTGGAAGGGCATCATTAGGAGGTTGACTAGGGCGGCTTACCCCCTGGTGGCGTGGCCAGGGCCTGGCCCGCGCCGCCCTAGGGTGTGGCCGGCCCCTGGCCCCCCCTCCATCTCATCTTTGAACTTTGACTTGTGTCTGGAAAAATAGGAGGTTCGGCTTTTGTTTCGTCCAATTCCGAGAATATTTCCTGTGTAACTTTTCTAAAACACAAAAAACATTAGAAAATATGGAACTGGCACTGTGGTGTCTCGTTAGTAGGTTAGTTCTAGAAAATACATAAAAACGCCACGAAGTGTAACAAAACACAAAGCAAATGGTGTATAAATAAGGATGGAGCATCAAAAATTATAGATACGTTTGGGACGTATCAGGCACCCTATTAATTCATAAAATAGAGTGATGTTGTATCAGCTAAGCTACAACCTGTGCACAAAGTCATAGACAAAAAATATTGGTAGCCCAATCATATGCATGCATGAGGCTAAAATCATTAAAGTTAGATACAACCTTAAGATACAATGCATTATGGTGGTTGTCTCATAAAATAAACATCTACCTAGGATAACATGCTAAGAGCCAATGTATTGTGAAAGGCTTAAGCTCAAAGGCTTTCTCCAAGAAAAATTTACGCTCTCCAAAGAAATGTGACTAATATAACTAATGCTTCTATTGATAATATTTCCTTCTCTTCTGACCTTGCAAGTTTTTTGTAATTTACTATGTGAGAATTGTGCAAGCATCCATAATAATGAAGTGAGACTGCATGGTGGTATTGATGTTTTTATGATTTTTATAATGATCTTCATCACATTTTCACAAAACCATTGGTGTGCTAGCCATTGATCTTGTCTCTATAGTCTCCATATCCAGCTTCATAAGGGAGATGCTTCAAGTGGCTCTAATGTTCCATGATCAGATGAGCATCTCATGTTCATCTCTTTTATGGTGTTGACGCTTTCTTAATTACCATAATTAGCCACATAAAAATGTTATAAACATGATGATAATAAATTGTTTGTTATATCAAATGTTTATGACTAAAAATTCAATTGCGCTGACTTTAAATCATAGTTTGCAACAAAATGTATTTACTCCTTACATTCTAAACTAATTGACTTGGCTTTATCTAGATTCATTTGTATCTAACACTAAAATATGTCTAGATACATGCAAATCTAGAAAACATTGAGTCAATTAAGTTGAAACTGAGGGAGTAGTTAATTTGACATATTTTCCTTTAAAGAATCTTTAGTTAACAAAATATCTTTGAATGTGGAAGTGATAAAAATAAAAATATTTAGCTAAATAAACTAAATTATGAAAACTACATGAATTCAGGGTGTGTATATGTATATTTTTATCTTTTAGTATGTTTGTTTGTCTCTCTGTATGTGTGTGACTATGTGTGTGATACGTCTCAAATGTATCTATAATTTTTGATGCTCCATGCTTGTTTATACACCATTTGCTTTGTGTTTTGTTACACTTCATGGTGTTTTTATGCATTTTCCAGAACTAACCTACTAACGAGATGCCACAGTGTCAGTTCCCTGTTTCTACTATTTTTGTGTTTTAGAAAAGCTACACAGGAAATATTCTCGGAATTGGACAAAACAAAAGCCAAAGTTCCTATTTCTCCCGAAGCGTGACAGAGTCCAAAGTAGAGACGGGGGGGGTGCCAGAGGGCGGCCGCACCACCCCATGGCGCGGGCCACCCCTTGGCCGTGTTGGGGCCTGCTGTGGGCCCCTGGTCCACTTCCTGACGCTGCCCTTCCGCCTATAAATTCCCCTCGATGGGAAAACCTAAAAGACCCTATCAATTTTTCTCAAAACATACTGCAAGCCGCCGCCGTCGTCGACGCGAGATCGGGAGGGTCCAGAAGCTCTTCCCAGCACCCTGCCGGAGAGGGGAATCACCGCCGGAGGCCTTCTTCATCACCATGCCTGCCTCCGGAGTGATGTGTGAGTAGTCTAACTTGGACTACGGGTCCATAGCAGTAGATAGATGGTTGTCATCTCCTCCATGTACTACATGTTTAGATCTTCTGAGCTGCCTATCATCATCAAGATCATCGTTGTGTAATTCTACATGTTGTGTTTGTTGGGATCCGATGAATATTGAGAGTATGTCAAGTTGATTTGCTGAATTATTATCATTATGTTATCTCTATGTTGTTTATGATCTTGTATGCTCTTCGTTGCTAGTAGATATCTTGGCCGAGTAGATACTAGTGACTCCAAGAGGGAGTATTTATGCTCGATAGTGGGTTCATGCCTCTAGTAATCTGGGGGAGTGACAGAAACCTCTAAGGTTGTAGATGTGCTATTGCTACTAGGGAGAAAACAATAATCTTGTATTCAAGGACATTTGTTTTGTTTACATTACGCACTTTGCTTAAGGCGATAATCTGTTGCTTGCAACTTAATACCCAATGGTTGCTCGAACTTCATCCGGAGGGTGGATTATTAGTCATAGATGCAGTTGGATTACGGTATATGTATTATGTTGTAATGCCTAAGTGAATCTCATAGTGATCCTCATGACATTTGTATGCTTGCTTTATTCTATCAATTGCCCAACTGTAATTTGTTGACCCAGCATGTTATTTATCTTATGGAGAGACACCACTAGTGAACTGTGGACCTCGGTCCATTCTTTTACATTGCTATTACCGTTTACAATTTACTCGCTTTATTTACATTATTGCAAACTACTATCTTTTACCACTCGATACGCTTAATCCTTTGTTTACAGCAAACCGGTGAGATTGACAACCTCACTGTGAGTTGGGACAAAGTACTTGGTTGTGTTGTGTGCAGGTTCCATGTTGCTGCTGGTGCAAAGCTATGCCCTGGACAAGGCGCCATACATACATTGTCCGAAGCTGTCGCGAAGCTAGCGAGCATCAACCTTCGGAAGTTGGTTCTTTCTCCTACTGGATCGATAAACCTTGGTTTCACACTAAGGGAAGACTTGCTGTTGTGCTCATCATAACCTTCTCTTGGGGTTTCCAACTGGGCGGTCATCTACAAAACTCCTACATCAACACCGCACCATCAACAAGTTTTCTGGCGCCGTTGCCGGGGAGAAAGAGAATTTCGTCAAGGGGAGTCTCTCGCTTCCAATCTTTTACTTTGTTATTGTTTTGCTTTATTTTATTTTTGCTTGCATCTTTTTATCAAAAATACAAAAAAATTAGTTCCTATTTCAAGTTGCTTTTTATGTCTAGCTTAGTTTCTGTTACTATGTCGCCTGAGGAAATGATCTTCACTTTCAAACAAAAGAGTGAAGAGAGTTTCAAAGAAGCTTGGTCTAGAATTTGTGATTGCCATGGAAAAACTGAACCAAAATGACTTTGAGCTTGCTTCTTAGTAGCTTTTACTTTGGTCTTGCTCTTCATTATAGATATGCTTTGGATGCCACAGCAGGAGGAGATTTCCTTCATTGTGATGGAGATCAAGCTTTCAATATTATAAAAAAGTTGATTGCAATTTATAGCTTACCAAGTGATTTTGATTCTTCTATTGTGAGCATTTTTGCTAGACTTAATACTCTTGAGACTCAAACTGCTTGTTTAAAAGATTGTTATGGTACATTGCGCGAGCATCATGATTATGTGCCAATAAACTCTGAACCCTCAAGTTGGTTCCCTATGGTGAAAATCACTATCAATGGTGAAACTTTTCATGCTCATTGTGATATTATGTCTAAATTTTGTCTTATGCCCAAGGATGTTTATGAATCTTTGAATCTTTGGAAACTTTCTGAGGGAGGAGAAGAAATATCTCTTACCAATAATTCTACTTTATTTCCCATTGGAATAGCTGAAGGAGTGTTTACAAAAATCCTAGGGAAAATGGTATCTACTGATTATCTTGTTATTGAATGTGTAGGAAATGGGCACATCACACTTGGAAGATCACTGCTAAAACTTATGGGAGCAGTAATAGATGTGGGAAAAGGCACCATGAGGTTCACTTCCCCATCAGGTAATCAACATGTCTTTCCTATAGGTAAGAGCAAAGGTAAGAGAGGAAGACATAAGGAATTTGGTGATCTTAATGCTTCATTTGAAAATACTTGATTTCCACTTTCTGCACATAGCTCAAAGGCGTTAAAGAAAAGCACTCTTGGGAGATAACCCAATGTTTTCTTTTCATTACTTTTTCTTTTATTTGAGTCTTGGAAGTTATTACTACTGTATCAAGCCGGCAATCGGGTCGGGTTTGGTCGGGTCGACCTCTCCCAAACCCATGCCCGATTAACAAATGGGCGGATAGTTGTGCCCATGACCCGACCCATGGGTTAGATCACAGACCCACGCTCGAACCCGTCGGGTGACCCGACTGACCAGGCACCCATCGGGTCTGAGAATAAAATATTTTTAATTATTATTTTGGCTTAGCGTTGCACGGAGGCAGCAACAAGTAAGCTCAAAGGACTCATCGCAGCATTATTTATAGAGTCTGTACGCCTGGTGCCTTTGTAGCTAGCCGAGGTGGGACTAATATATCAGTGTTTGTTGTGGGCGATGGAGGCACCAATGCCTTGTGCGGTGCCTGGCTAGCTGGCTGGGCCGATTGATAGCTAGTTCTGGTTCTGGCCCATATGAAATGTAAAAGATAGTTGTTAATGGACGTTCTTCAGACTGCTACTTGAGGTGTACTAGGTGTCGTGCGAGCCTCCAAGTATTTTTTTTATGGGAGCTGCTAGGTGTTAGATTTACATATGTTAGGAGTCAACTATTCACATAAAAAAGCATCAAATAAAATGTTAATAAATAATTGTTTAATCAATACTATTAATCGGGCAACCCGCGGGCATGAGCTTATACCCGTACCCTACCCACGACTAATCGGGTCACCCATGGGTAAGACCCATGGGCGAAGTCGGTGACCCAAACCCTACCCATTAGGGTTGGGTGCCCATGGGCAGAAGTACCCATGGGTCGAATTGCCAGGCTTACTACTGTAATGACCTCTTCTTATCATTTTTTATTTTGTTTTTGTGCCAAGAAGAACCTCTAATTTGAGGAAGGTAAGATTTGGGGAAGTTGATGTCCTGAAATAGATTTCTGCGCTGCACCGTAAAAAATCGTGACAATTTTCAGAATATATTTTTGATCTGCGATTTCTTGTGCGCATGCCCCAGGTTATTTCAAAACTTTTATTAGTTTTGCACTTTTCAATTTGAGCAATAGAAGGTCCTCCGAAAAATCGATCTTTTTCAGCTGTTCTGTTTTGATAGATTTCTGCCACTATTTGTGTTTGCCTCTCGATCGCTTTCTTTTTTAGTTCTTTTGATCATGGAACTTTTGAGGAAGTTGCTACAGTATATTATGCTTTAATGGATGGTATATTTGAGTTTGAAACTGAACCAAAAGAGTAGATTTATTATCATGCTTACACTAATGTTGCTAATAGAATTGTGTGAAGTTTTGTATGAAGGAAGTTTTCAAGTGTAGGGAAAGGAGAGTGATGAGATGAGATTAAGTATGGACAAAAGCTCAAGCTTGGGGATTCCCATGTCAACCCAAGAAATATCCAAGAGGTACAAGCGTCAAAGCTTGGGGATGCCCCCGAGGCACCCCTTCTTCATCGGCAAAAATCAGGTCACCTTTCAAGACACTATATTTTTATTGCTTCATGTTCTATGCATTTTTCTTGGAGTGTCTTTACTTTCACTTTCAGTTTTCTTTTGTTTTGTTTTCTGCAATAAATGGTTGGACCCCAACAAATTTCTTTTGGAGAAGACACACTCCGTTTTTCATTGCCAAGAACACTCTAGTTTTCACTCTTATTGTCCAACGAGTGTTCTCTTTTTCTAGTACTGCATTTAGCTTTCGTTATTCACCTTGAATTTTGTTCAGATCTTGTTTTATCTTTGTATCAAGGTGCATTTATACCACTGGTCTATGTTGGTTTTCATCAAAAGAGTTGTTTCAAAAAGGTTTGAATGGTGTTGGAAAAGAGAAAAAGTTTCATGACTATAGTGGTACAAATGGGAGCTTGTTTAGACTGTGGCTTAGACTTTTGCATGTCATGGTTGATGTCGTTTTGATAGTATGCTTAGTAGTTTTTGTTGTAGCATGACTTGTCTCAAATGACTGAGATTGCTTAATGTGCCTTTGAAAAAAATCATGCGTTGTTTTTATTATATGGGAGCATGTTATTGTGGTTTTCTCCTTTGATGCTTTATTTAGGTTGACTTGGCGCATGCTTACAACATGTTTGATTCTAATAAGTTGCATAAGCCTCTATGATCATTTGGTTTTTGACTCGTGATACCACTTTATGCTTTGGTTAATGATGTTTTGTCACTATGCATGATTATGGCCGTTATTGCTCTCTTAGTTGGTCGCTCCCAGTCTTTTGCTAGCCTTCATTTTGTACTGAGAGGGAATACTTCTTGTGCATCCAACTCCCAAAAACAAAGTTTTCCAATGTGTCTACTATAAATTCCTATGCATGGTATTTGCAAGCCATTCCAAGTAAATTTTCATGTGCTACCTTTCAAAAAACCTTCAAAATACTTCTCATTTTGTGACACTGTTTTCAGCTCATGGGGACGTAGTGGTCGGATTTGCTATCTTCCATATTGTTTTATTCCAAAAAAGAAAAAAAGAAAAGAAAAAAGGCACTCCTCCATGATATGTGAAAGTTGGTGGGCACCCGATGGAATCGGTTAGCCATGGTTTGTGAAAGGAAAAAGTGGGGAGGAGTGCCAGACTTTATAAAAGAGCACAAAAGTGCCAATCTCTCTCTCAAAAACTTGCTTAGTATGGAAGATCGTAAGAACCCCATTGCCAGTCGTTGACAAGAACAACCACCTCTCAAAACAAATTTTTATATCTCTGTTTTACAAATGAAAAGCTCTAGCACATGTTTAATCACTGCTTCCCTCTGTGAAGGGCCTTTCTTTTACTGTTATGTTGAGTCTCCACCTTCTACCTTTATGCACCGTCTAAGAGAGCATAGTTGTCATTATGAGTTTAATGTGCATAGTCCCAAAATTTATTATTGATTAATTCATGATTATGGTTTTGCTTGTTCTTAAATTATTTGTATCTAGTCACCCTCTTAAACTTGAAGGTGTCCTATGCATTTATGTTTTGCTACTCCATGAAGGACAAGCTGAAAACCACTTTGCTATGTTTTTCTATATGGTTGAAACACACACTTGACTTTCAATGCTTCATTACTCATGATCTTTTGTTTGTGTTACTTTTCATGTTATAACATGGTTGCTAAGTTTTATTGTGAAGATTATGTCTTTTATGACCATGCTTAGAGTACTTTGATCTCAGCACTCAATGCTTTACATCGTTGATTAAGATTGTGATGGTGCATGTCATCTCAAAAATTATTGTTTTGTTATCACTTACCTACTCGAGGACGAGCAGGAGTTAAGCTTGGGGATGCTTGATACGTATCAAACGTATCTATAATTTTTTATGCTCCATGCTTGTTTATACACAATTTGCTTTGTGTTTTGTTACACTTTGTGGCATTTTTATGCATTTTCTAGAACTAACCTACTAACGAGATGCCACAGTGTCAGTTCCCTGTTTCTGCTGTTTTTGTATTTCAGAAAAGCTACACACGAAATATTCTCGGAATTGGACGAAACAAAAGCCAAAGTTCATATTTTCCCAAAGCGTGACGGAGTCCAAAGCGGAGACAGAGGGGTGCCAGAGGGCGGCCGCACCACCCCATGGCCGCGCCGGGGCCTGGTGTGGGCCCCTGGTCCACTTCCTGACGCCGCCCTTCCGCCTATATATTCCTCTTGACGGGAAAACGTAAAAGACCCGATCAGTTTTCCTCGAAACATACTGCAAGCCGCCGCCGTCATTGACGCAAGATCGGGAGGGTCCAGAAGCTCTTCCCGGCACCCTGCCGGAGAGGGGAATCACCGCCGGAGGCCTTCTTCATCACCATGCCTGCCTCCGGAGTGATGTGTGAGTAGTCTACCTTGGACTACGGGTCCATAGCAGTAGCTAGATGGTTGTCATCTCCTCCATGTGCTTCATGTTTAGATCTTGTGAGCTGTCTATCATGATCAAGATCATCATTTTGTAATTCTACATGTTGTGTTTGTTGGGATCCAATGAATATTGATACTATGTCAAGTTGATTTGCTGAATTATTATCTTTATGTTATCTCTATGTTGTTTATGATCTTGCATGCTCTCTGTTGCTAGTAGATATCTTGGCCGAGTAGATGCTAGTGACTCCAATAGGGAGTATTTATGCTCGATAGTGGGTTCATGCCTCTAGTAATCTGGGAGAGTGACAGAAACCTCTAAGGTGGTAGATATGCTGTTGCTACTAGGGAGAAAACAACAATCTTGTGTTCAAGGACATTTGTATTGTTTACATTATGCACTTTGCTTAAGGCGATAATCTATTGCTTGCAACTTAATACCCAATGGTTGCTCGGACGACATCCGGAGGGTGGATTATTAGTCATAGATGCAGTTGGATTACGGTCTATGTATTATGTTGTAATGCCCAAGTGAATCTCATTGTGATCCTCATGACATTTGTATGCTTGCTTTATTCTATCAATTGCCCACCTGTAATTTGTTTACCCAGCATGTTATTTATCTTATGGAGAGACACCACTAGTGAGCTGTGGACCCCGGTCCATTCTTTTACATTGCTATTACCGTTTACCATTTACTCGCTTTATTTACATTCTTGTAAACTACTATCTTTTACCACTCGATACGCTGAATCCTTTGCTTACAGCAAACCGGTGAGATTGATAACCTCACTGTGAGTTGGGACTAAGTACTTGGTTGTGTTGTGTGCAGGTTCCACGTTGCTGCTGGTGCAAAGCTATGCCTTGGACAAGGCGCCATACATATATTGTCCAGAGCTGTCGCGAAGCTAGCGAGCATCAACCTTCGGAAGTTGGTTCTTTCTCCTACTGGTTTGAGAAACCTTGGTTTCACACTGAGGGAAGACTTGCTGCTGTGCTCATCATAACCTTCTCTTGGGGTTTCCAACTGGGCGGTCATCTACAAAACTCCTACATCAACACCGCACCATCAGTGTGTTCGCATGTATTTTGTTATACTAAAATACCTTGGCAACAACTATAACATCTACTTTCAATATCTTGATAGAGGTTTCGAGTGTATGCTTGGTGCTAAAAACAAGTAGAAATTCTAGAGTATATTAGGTTTTAGCGAGGATCTCATGATAGGATCATTGGAAATGTTGATTTTTTTCCTTTTCAAGGTAAAATAGTGTCTCTGATAAGCTCTCCTAGGTTGAATATCACTTGGAAGTTAATCGCCTGTTTTGTACTTAATATTGAAAAAATATCATTTATAATAAATACAAACAAAAAAGTAGTGTCATATGAAATCTGCATGAAAGGTGTAATTTATTATTGAATGTATGTGACTAACATGCCCCATCCTCTCAAACCAACCCATTAAATCACAATTATATGCATCCAAGGACTAGAAATGTCACCTAAAAGGCCATTGATGAACATTATTTCATACTTAGTTTGGTATCTAAATTCAGCTCATCCTTTGACTTTCTGATTTGATGTGTAATTAGTATATGTATCACAAAACTTGCATTGAATTTACAACCTTTCACTCCCTTGTTCACTGAACTAGTGAAAAAAGCGTTTCACCATGTCAGCAAACTCTTGACAATTTCATTTTAGATTCATTGTAGAATAGCACACTTCATCGTATCAATGGATTCTAAATAACATTGTTTCACTATTATCTATTGACAAAATAGAGCTGATAGCATCCCCAATAAAAAATATGATAGAAAACCTAACTAAAACCATAAACAGCCATTGTTTACGCGTACCTGGTAACCCCAAGTGTAGGGGATAGTTGTAGCACCTCTCAATGTGGAAGTATAGGGTATGAAGAAGCAAGAGCAAGTAGGTAAAGCTATTTTTCTCTCCAACTAGAGTGTCAAAATTCTAGTAATCTAGTAGAAGAGATGATTGGTCGCTTTAAAATAAAATGCATAAAACAATAAACATAAAGAAGCTTAAAATGGCCCAGTCCTCTAGAATGCAAGAGCACAAGGACAAGATTTACTCGAAAGGCATTGATAGATCTTGATTTGTGGGGTCACTTGATCTCTATCTCTATTACAAATGATAATGCACACAAAATTGTCATGCTTTCATGGTTAACATCTTTTTGAGTAAAATGTCCTAAAAACACAAAATTGAGAAGTAATGTACCCATAATTTCTACTAGTTTTCACTTAGTGACTGATACCTTCGATCGGGGATATCTGATGTAGTATAGCTTTCTTTTTCCCTGGTAGACATAGGTTTATATCGAATCCTTGGGAAGCAAATTTTGTGGTGATTTACTCAAGTAAGACCTTGGTGAGTAGTAGTATCTTCGTCTCACCGGATCTTTGTGATTACTATTGGGTTGTGTGTCGATGATGGAAATAGGCCAGGGCTAAGCATCTACGTGCAGTTGTTCATTACAAAATGGGATGCAAGATATAGATAAGCTCAAATGTGTTAATTCAATAAGGATAAGAATCTTGTGGGCGATGTGTCCTCAAACACTATAGCTTCCGCAACATTTATGGCTATAGTACTTTTGGTCCAACCATGGCGCTCTAGTCTAGCTGGCTATGCCAGAGTTATTAAGTAGCATGTGCATAGACCAAAGCTTTAGGATGACATCACCATTTACTCCCTAGTGGATCTCGATTTGACTACTGTACTCCCCCTGCTGTCACTAGGTTTCACTTGAAGAAGATGTTCTCCACTGATCTCACCTCACTACCGATTCGATCATCGGGGTCTTAGGTACCTGAGAAGTCCTAGATTGAGGTAGGAGACAAGGATACAATCATACAAATCATAAATGATAAATTAAACACAATACCCATATGAATAACATGCACATCTAGCTGCGAGGCTAGCTAGGTGACGAGGGTTAACTAGACAAATGTCCTAGATGAAGGACTTAGGATCGGGGGAGTAGGCCGTCGGATGAACTCGAAGGTGAAATCAGTCAAACAAGGTGTATATCGAAAGTAGACATAGGGTGAACTTTGGCTTACTCTCAATCTGTCCCTCTCCGTCCTCTCCTGGCCCCTATATATAGGTGGCCAGGTCTCAAGGATCGGGAGGGATCCGACACAGATTACAATATCGACATACGACATGAACTCATATTTCGACTAGTTTTACAATTGGGCCTAGCTTAACGGGCCTCAAGGGTACTCAACTGACGGGCTCTATTATCTATACCCTTGTCAGTAGCCCCCGAGATTCTACCAGAATTGCGGATTCGGGTTGAATCTCAGATCTTCAAATCTTCGACTTGATTAATCTTTCGACTTCTTCTGATCTTCAAACTTTTCGAAAATATCTGTCATTATACTGTCTCGCAAGGGGTTTTGATGAGCAAGCCTAACAACTCTAACGGATCAAGAGGCCAGTTAACTACCAGAACAGATACTTGTGACCTACTTCAAATTCAATCCCCTGGACTTGAATTCGGGAAACTGGTCAACCCCATTCTTTTGCCGCATTTAGGACTTACAAAGAATGAATCTCAGTGGTTCTCAGGGTACCCATTGCGTCCACCAGGATTTTCTTCGCGTCGTAGACATGGATAAGTACCAGCAGAGCGCATTCATGTGCGTATACCATGCCACACAGGACGGATCCTGGGGTCTTACCTTCATGGTATATTTTAACCACGGCATTCAAGTTTTGTCGCGATGACGCAACTCGAAAATTATACGTTGCAGCCTTGTTTTGACTGTTGGAATATACGAAATATTTGAGTTATTCTTTTTAACTCTCATAAATAGCTCCCGATGGGAGTAATCGATCTTTATTTTGTCGACAATGTAGTCAAAGTTCGTTGTTGACGAAATGTAGCCGATTGCGCCTAAACCACCTATCTACCAGTTGGTTCTTTATCATTGGCTTTAGTTTCCCAGCTTTCTTCTGTCGACTTTTTTCTAGCGGGTGCGCGACCAGCGCTCCCGATGGGAGTAGCCCCCGAGGCTACAACCGAATTTGTTTGGGTATATGCTCAAAAATGTAAACATATCTGCCGCATATACTGTCCCTTGCTATATTGTTTGGTATGATTTGTTCTTAATAACTCTTCTCTTCTTTCCTCATGACGTGAGCCCCCGAGTCCATGATGAGGTGCGTTCTACTTATTGACAGATACTTTCCTCTCTTTTTTGCACGTATCTTTTCTCTTGATATGTTGATGCTTATTTATCGTCTACTCTGGGCAGAATGTAAAAGCCCGTAGATATACTTTGGACCTTGCCTCTGCGGAAGCCCATTAGTGTGTACTTATAAATAAAGCACATTTGGCGAGGGAAAAACCCTAATCCATTCATTAGTTTCTTCCTCCGCCGCATCATCTTCCTCTTCCTCATCTCATCTAGGGTTTTTTCTTCCCGATTTTTGTCTCCATGGCCGATGTAGGTGGATCGCGTCTGAATATCGGCGCTGATGCTTGCAGTGGTGTTATCTTTTCATCATCCAGTTGGGAACCCCAAGAGGAAGGTATGATGAGTATAGCAGCAAGGTTTTTCCCTCAGTTAAGAAACCAAGGTTTATCGTTCAGGAGAGGAGCAGACAAACAACTGAAGGTGATGCTTGCTAGCTTGCGATAGCTCAGGACAATTTATAGGGTGCCTTGTCCAAGCTTTGCTTTGCGAGCGGCAACGTGGAACCTGCACACAACACAACCAAGTACTTTGTTCCCAACTTACGATGAGGTTATCAATCTCACCGGTTTGCTTGAAACAAAGGAATGAGCGTATCGAGTGGAAAATAGTAATAGTATGCGAGTAAAGTAAACAGTGCGAGTAAAGTAAACAGGTGATAGCAATATAATGGAAATAGGACCGGGGTCCATAGTTCACTAGCGGTGTCTCTCCATAAAATAATACATGCTGGGTAAACAAATTACAGTTGGGCAATTGATAGAATAAAGACAACGTGCATATGATGAGAGGATCACTATGAGATTTACTCTGGGCATTACAACAAGATACATAGACCGCCATCCAACTGCATCTATGACTAATAATCTACTCACGGGGATATCGTTCGAACACCCCATGAGTATTAAGTTGCGAACAATAGATAACTACATTAAACAAAGTGTGTAATGTAAGCAAAGCATATGCCCTCGAGCATATGAATGTTGTTTTCCCCTAGTAGCAACAACACATCTACAACCTTAGAGGTTTCTGTCACTCCCCCAGATTAAATAGAGGCATGAACCCACTATCGAACATAAATACCCCCTCTTGGAGTCACTAGCAACTACTCGGTCAAGATAGCTACTAACAACGGAGAGCATGCAAGATCATAAACAACATACAGATAACATAAGATAAATTTCAGTACTTCAACTCAAGCATAACACCAATATTCATCAGATCCCAACATACCAAACATGTAGAATTACATAACGATGATCTCAATCATGTAGGGCAGCTCATGAGATCTAAACATGAAGCACATGGTGGAGAAGACAACCATCTAGCTACTGCTATGGACCCATAGACCAAGGTAGACTACTCACTCATCGCTCCGGAGGCAAGCATGACGATGAAGAAGACCTCCGGTGGCGATTCCCCTCTCCGGCAGGGTGCTGGGAAGAGCTTCTGGATCCTCCCGATCTTCGGGTCGACGGCGGTGGCGGATCGCGATGTGTTCTGGAAAATTGATCGGGTCCTTAGGTTTTTCCTGTCGGGGGGTCTTTATAGGCGAAGGGGCATCGTCAGAAGTGGACCGAGGTGGTCTCACACATAGGAGGCGCGGCCCAGCCCCTGGCCGCGCCGCCCTGGTGTGTGGGCCCCTCGTGGCCCCACTCCAACTCCTCTTCGGTTCTCTGGAAGCTTCGGTAAAATTCTGGGCGACTGGCTTTGGTTTCGTCCAATTCCAAGAATATTTCATGTGTAACTTTTCTGAAATACAAAAACAGCAGAAAACAGGGAACTGGCACTGTGGCGAGTTGTTAATAGGTTAGTTCCGGAAAATGCATAAAAGTGCCACGAAGTGTAACGAAACACTAAGCAAATGGTGTAAAAACAAGCATGGAACATCAAAAATTATGGATATGTTTGAGATGTATCAGCATCCCCAAGCTTAACTCCTGCTCGTCCTCGAGTAGGTAAGTGATAACAAAAGAAATAATTTTTGAGGTGACATGCACCTACACAATCTTGATCATCTATGTAAGCGTTGTGAGCTGGGATCAAAAGAACTTAAAACATGGGCACGAAAGACATATTTTTGATAGAAGAAACTTAGCAACCATGTTATAACATGAAAATGAACACAAACAAAAGATCATGAAAATAAAACAATGAAAGTCAAACGTGTGTTCAAATCATAAGGAAAAACATACAAATGGTTTTCAGCTTGTCCTTCATGAGAGAGCAAAACATAAATGCATAGGACACCTTCAAGTTTAAGAGGGCGACTAGATACAAATAATTTAAGAACAAGTGAAACCAACAATATGAATCAATCAATGAAAACTTTGGGACAATGCACATTATACTAAGAATGACAACTATGCTCTCTTAATGGTTCATAAAGATAGAAGGTGGTGACTCAACATAAAAGTAAAAGAAAGGCCCTTCGCGGAGGGAAGCAGTGATTGCAAGTTTTATAACCTTCAAAAATTATGGTACTTACCGGCTTTGAGCTCTCATTGCCCCCATCGTAAGCATCTTGAATGGTTAAAGTTAATGCGAGAACACTTATGCTGCATATGCTTGACAAATCATAAGTTGAAAACCTCGTGTCCCATGAATACGAGTACCCAAACCTCATGCTACTTTACTTAGAGTCCCAAGCAAGCTCTTGTCATTGTAAGTATATACGTATCATCGAGAACCGCCAACGGGGTACCTCCGTGCCCGATGACATGGAACAAGCCCACATCAAAATGACAAGACAAGCAGACAATGAATACCTCGACATCTCTTTTATTTACCATTTGTATAGCTTTTTATTTTGAGATGCGTCATCGAATGTCCACTATGGGCATGCTACAAATTTCCACCATGAATTATGCATGGCTTAGATTGGCGGCCCAGGCGTTTCTCTAACACATATACAAACTCCATGATCCCGCAAGATTCCCAATTCATTTCACACCGCGAGTATCCATAAACAAAAGATCACAATATCAACTCAAATAAGAAGTGCAATGTTGAAAGCTTGCCCCATTACGGCATGGTTGGGCTAGTTTCCAACTTACAACTTGCAAGCATAACAACTCAATATAAGAGACCACAATGTCAAATTTTTAAGAAGGAGAAAAAGTAAAATGTGCCTTCCGGTTCGTGAGAGCTTTACTGACCAATTTTCGCATAACACTGGTAAGAGTTTAATTTGAAGAGTAAATAAAAGCAAGTCAAATTTACTTGGAATAGCAAATTGATAATAGGTATATATGGTGGACACTTTGGCAAAACTTGGTTTTCAGGAGTTGGATGCACGAGTAGAGCTCATACTCAGTACAAGGCGAGGGCTAGCAAAAGACTGGGTGTCGTCGTGGTGAAACAACATATGCCATAGGATGGCTTAAATGGGGGCCGACTGTACGCTGGTGGATCCGGGAGAGGGAAGGCTCGGTAGAGACCGAGCACAGAAGTCACTGCTAACACATCGAGCTACCCAGGTTCGGGGCCCTCGTGAGGAGGTAACACCCCTACTCCTGCATGTCTGATCTATATGAGCTTCACATGAGAGCTACAATGGTGCTCCTTGAGCTGTTCATCTGCCTATCTGAGGCTGCACTGGGCAGGAGCTAAAGAGCTAGTGCTAGAGAGCTCCCATGGAGCGAGAGAGAATGAGCCTCCTCCGGAGGCTGGGGTGATCGATCCCCCTGGTGCCCTTTATATAGGGAGCCCAGGGGACAAGGGATGCCCCACAATACACTATGCACACACTGTAGCTGAGATGACTACTGGGGTCTTGTCATACTGTGGCCTGCATCAGCACGGTATCGTCCTTGATACTGTGCTGTGCGTCACGGTCATGGGCTAGTCCCATCGATGTCTGTACTTGGAGTCCTTGCCTTCGTCTTCTAGCGTCTGTCTTCAGGATCACCATGTCATCAGTCTTATCCTCCTCCTGAGGATAAGACTGACTAGGAGAGGATGGATATGCTGGTCTGAGCCAAGGGGCATCCCAAGACCAGCATACGACGGAGGAGAATGTGCCAGTCCGAGCCTAGAGGCGTCCCAGGACTGGCACAAGGCGCTGGAGGCGATGCTGGACGAGGAATATGTCCCGGAGGGAGTAAATCCCGGCCCTGGAGGGTAGTAATCCGGCCTGGGCCAGGGAATCCTGGCCTGGCCCGGCCAGAACAGTAGACAAAAGCCAGCCCAGCCGGTATAAGAAATCCCGGCCTGGGCTGGGAATGTCGGCCTGGCTAAGCCGGCCTGGAGGGCGCGCAGCGGCCCAGCCGGGGGCTGGAGGAAGAGGCCCAGCCGGGGCAGCCGGCCTGGCAGCCCAGCCGGGGCAGCCAGCCCAGCCGGGGCAGCCGGCCACGCGGCCCAGCCGGGGAACGGGTACCGGCCCAGCCGGGGAAGGAGCTAGGAGGCCCGGGAGCGCGGCGGAGCCGGGATGGGCCGGCCTGGCTGGGGAAGGCGCCGGCCCACCCGGGCGGAAGCGGGAGCGGGGCGCCGGAGTCCTTGGCCACGGCCCACGCCGGGGGAGGAGGCAGGCCGGGATGCGGGGGCACGGCCCAGCCGGGGAAAGGAGCTGCTGGCCCACGCCGGGACCTGGCTGCCTCGGCCCACCCGGAGAATTGCTGTCCCGGCCCAGGGGAGGAAGTGCTGCGCCGGCCCAGCCGGGTTATGCCTTTATCCCGGCCAGTGCTTATATATCCCGGCCCAGCTATGAATATTCCGGCCTGGGCTTCTTATATGCCGGCCTGGAAAGCTCTATTCCGGCCCAGGCTACTGTTTACTCGCTTTTTAATATCCTGCATATATAACTCATCATATATAACATATATTAGACATAATATAAAGGGGTACTTTGGTATATCCGGGTTTATATCCCCGACATTAGCCCCCGAGGCTGTGGAGGACTCGCAGAGTCGTGCACAGGCTTCAACAAGAAATATACCAAAGTCCCAAACTCATACTCACGAAGCTGATACGTTGGCCTGCACTGACCAAATTCTATCTCATGCCATCATAGACAATGTCCTGTTTGACATATACTCATATACGTGATATGCTAGCCTTCACGGGCTATCTCAAAATACTATTATGCCTTCTTTGGCTATATCGACACTTTGCCTCTTGTGCTACGTCTCATCGACATCGTCTGCTTCGACAATGCCGGAATGCCGCTTTGCCCTCTTTGGCTATATCGATACTTTACCTCTTGAGCTATTTGCCTCTTGGGCTGCTCGGCCTCTTGGGCTACTTTGCCTCTTGGGCTTTATATCGACACTTTGTCTCTCAGGCTGTGTCTCATCGACATTGTCTACTTTGACAATGTCGGTATACTGCTATGCCTCTTGGGCTACTTTGCCTCTTGGGCTGCTTTGCCTCTTGGGCACTATATCGACACTTTGCCTCTCGGGCTATGTCTCATCGACATTGTCTGCTTTGACAATGCCGGTATACTGCTATGCCTCTTGGGCTACTTTGCCTCTTGGGCTGCTTTGCCTCTTGGGCACTATATCGACACTTTGCCTCTCGGGCTATGTCTCATCGACATTGTCTGCTTTGACAATGCCGGTATACTGCTATGCCTCTTGGGCTGCTTTGCCTCTTAGGCACTATATCGACACTTTGCCTCTCGGGCTATGTCTCATCGACATTGTCTGCTTTGACAATGCCGGTATACTGATATGCCTCTTGGGCTGTGCCATCACTGGGCACTTGTTAGTATGCAAAAATGATAAGACAGGTTAATATGCTAAACCGGGATACTCTGTGAAACCGGATATGATAAGAGATATGATGCTTGTTAGCTTTGAGATCGATGTCTCAATATGTTACTGAGCCAGAATTGGCGATAACTGAAAGGATTATAGAATGCCGTGATATGCTGGCATGCCGAAATAAACGGCGATATGAGTTATGGATAGATGCCTTCATATGCTGGCGAACCGAAATAAACGGTGATTGGGAGATTTAGGTTGATGCCATGATATGCTGGCATACTGAAATTTGGCTCTTGCCATGATATGCTGGCACACTGAAACTTTGCTCATGCCATGATATGCCGGCATACTGAAACTTTGCTCATGCCATGATATACTGGCATACTACAACTTTGCTCATGCCATGATATGCCGGCATACTAAAACCTTGCTCATGCCAGGATATACCGGCATACTGAAACTTTGCTCATGCCAGGATATACCGGCATACTAAAACTTTGCTCATGCATGATATGCCGGCATACTGAAATACCTGCGACTCAAGATATCACTTAGTAACCTGATGTGCTAACAAACTGACATACCTGAGACCTGAGACTTTGAGATATGCTGGCCAGGATGTAAAGATATGCTGGCTGGGACATAAAATATGCCGGCCAGGATACAAAATATAACATATGCCGGTATACTGAAATCTTGCTCTTGCCATCATATGCCGGCATACTGAAAATACCTGAGACCCTAAGATATAAACTGAATCCCTGGTGGTATAATAGCAATTTCTTCTTGTAACGGCAATATGGAGAGTCATAGCCGGGTAATAGACATATATATGATGAAATATCCAACCTGTTCTGTAGTCATACTAAAAGACATAGGAATGGTCACAGCATTTGGCATATAGCAATCTAGCATATGGATTTTGGCATATAGCCCATTGCACTCGGCATATAGACTCTTGAAATAAAGCACTTGGCATATAGACTAAGATATAGCAATTTTGACATATATGCTAACTTGGCAATTCACAAGGAAGAACTAGGCACTCATGTGCCGGCATATAAATGTAGACATACTGCAACTGGCATATAAGCAAACTTGGCATCTCACAACAGATATTCGGCACTCATGTGCCGGCATATAAATGCAAGTATACTATAACTGGCATATAAGCAAACTTGGCATATCACAACAGATATTTGGCACTCATGTGCCGGCATATAAATGCAAGTATACTATAACTGGCATATGAGATCTGACTTATGTAGAAACTGGTACTGAGATAGGCATATAACTGATCTGACTGTAAACTTGTAACAACTAGCACATGGCATTCAACATATATAAACCGGCATACGAGCCTTGGCATACGACAGCCGGCATATAACACATAGCATATGGGATAAAGCACTTGGCATATAAGTAGATACTAAACTTGACATGTTAACTAGCATACTGAATCTAGCACTGTTGCAGATATACTGGTTGACACATGCAAAGACATATAACTTGACATAATATCTTGTTGTTGGCATATAAAACCGGCATATAACATGCCCAGATGAAACTTTACATAAGACTGTAGACATACAAACTGATACTAAGGATATTATCTGTAGCAGGCATATAAACAGACATACAGGAGGGAACTGGAAAGCTGATATGCTAGCATGCAAACTAATATATACTGAAACAGTACTCAAGAGGCAACTTCCTAGGCTTTAGCCTAGCCCCCGAGCTATCTTTTCTATCAAGGAGACACTGATTTTCAGATAAGCTGACCAGGATATGGAGTAAACCAGCATAAATACTTACTTGCACCGTTGAAGAAGTTTGAAGTACCAGCAGATGCTCGAGGCGAAGGCGGAACAGTCCCTGGTACGGCAAACACCAAATATGTCGGCCGGGACATAAGATATGCTGGCCAGAACGCAGGATATGCTGGCCAGGACACAGAATATGCTGGCCAGGACACAGAATATGCTGGTCGGGACATAAAATATGCTGGCCAGGACACAGGATATGCTGGCCAGAACGCAGGATATGCTGGCCAGGACGCAGGATATGCTGGCCAGGACACAGGATATGCTGGCCGGGACACAGGATATGCTGGCCGGGACACAGGATATGCTGGCCGGGACTCAGGATATGCTGGCCGGGACACAGGATATGCTGGCCGGGACTCAGGATATGCTGGCCGGGACACAGGATATGCTGGCCGGGACACAGGATATGCTGGCCGAGACACAGGATATGCTGGCCGAGACACAGGATATGCTGGCCGGGACTCAGGATATGCTGGCCGAGACACAGGATATGCTGGCCGGGACGCAGGATATGCTGGCCAGGACATAAAATATGCCGGCCAGAGGAAGCCGAGTGCCGGCCCGGAGATGCCGATGTAGATCCGGGACAGCCGTATGCTGGCCCGGGCGAGTTGAGGTCAGCCCGGGAGTTGAAGAAGACCTGCTGTGCTCGGAGGCGTTGCTGATGTCGAGCCCCCGAGCAGATGAAGAAGATCTCGTCCGGATGTACTCCTACCAGCGCTTGATCTGCCCCACGGTGGGCGCCAAATGTCGTCGTGGTGAAACAACATATGCCATAGGATGGCTTAAATGGGGGCCGACTGTACGCTGGTGGATCCGGGAGAGGGAAGGCTCGGTAGAGACCGAGCACAGAAGTCACTGCTAACACATCGAGCTACCCAGGTTCGGGGCCCTCGTGAGGAGGTAACACCCCTACTCCTGCATGTCTGATCTATATGAGCTTCACATGAGAGCTACAATGGTGCTCCTTGAGCTGTTCATCTGCCTATCTGAGGCTGCACTGGGCAGGAGCTAAAGAGCTAGTGCTAGAGAGCTCCCATGGAGCGAGAGAGAATGAGCCTCCTCCGGAGGCTGGGGTGATCGATCCCCCTGGTGCCCTTTATATAGGGAGCCCAGGGGACAAGGGATGCCCCACAATACACTATGCACACACTGTAGCTGAGATGACTACTGGGGTCTTGTCATACTGTGGCCTGCATCAGCACGGTATCGTCCTTGATACTGTGCTGTGCGTCACGGTCATGGGCTAGTCCCATCGATGTCTATACTTGGAGTCCTTGCCTTCGTCTTCTAGCGTCTGTCTTCAGGATCACCATGTCATCAGTCTTATCCTCCTCCTGAGGATAAGACTGACTAGGAGAGGATGGATATGCTGGTCTGAGCCAAGGGGCATCCCAAGACCAGCATACGACGGAGGAGAATGTGCCAGTCCGAGCCTAGAGGCGTCCCAGGACTGGCACAAGGCGCTGGAGGCGATGCTGGACGAGGAATATGTCCCGGAGGGAGTAAATCCCGGCCCTGGAGGGTAGTAATCCGGCCTGGGCCAGGGAATCCCGGCCTGGCCCGGCCGGAACAGTAGACAAAAGCCAGCCCAGCCAGTATAAGAAATCCCGGCCTGGGCTGGGAATGTCGGCCTGGCTAAGCCGGCCTGGAGGGCGCGCAGCGGCCCAGCCGGGGGCTGGAGGAAGAGGCCCAGCCGGGGCAGCCGGCCTGGCAGCCCAGCCGGGGCAGCCAGCCCAGCCGGGGCAGCCGGCCACGCGGCCCAGCCGGGGAACGGGTACCGGCCCAGCCGGGGAAGGAGCTAGGAGGCCCGGGAGCGCGGCGGAGCCGGGATGGGCCGGCCTGGCTGGGGAAGGCGCCGGCCCACCCGGGCGGAAGCGGGAGCGGGGCGCCGGAGTCCTTGGCCGTGGCCCACGCCGGGGGAGGAGGTAGGCCGGGATGCGGGGGCACGGCCCAGCCGGGGAAAGGAGCTGCTGGCCCACGCCGGGACCTGGCTGCCTCGGCCCACCCGGAGAATTGCTGTCCCGGCCCAGGGGAGGAAGTGCTGCGCCGGCCCAGTCGGGTTATGCCTTTATCCCGGCCAGTGCTTATATATCCCGGCCCAGCTATGAATATTCCGGCCTGGGCTTCTTATATGCCGGCCTGGAAAGCTCTATTCCGGCCCAGGCTACTGTTTACTCGCTTTTTAATATCCTGCATATATAACTCATCATATATAACATATATTAGACATAATATAAAGGGGTACTTTGGTATATCCGGGTTTATATCCCCGACACTGGGAGCGACCAACTAAGAGAGCAATAACGGCCATAATCATGCAAAGCGACATTAAAAGAAGCATAAGATGGCATGAAAAGTCAAAAACTAAATGATCATAGAGGCTATTGGCGACTTTGTAAGAGTCTAACATGTGTGAGCATGCGCCAAGTCAACCCATATAAAGCATCAAGGAGAAAACCAAAATAATGCTTCCAAATGATTAAAACAATGCATGATTTTTTCAAATGCTCACTAAGCAATCTCAGTTATTTGAGACAAGTCATGCTACAGCAAAACCACTAAGCATACTATCAAAAAGACATCAAGCACGACATGCAATAGCCTAAGCCGCAGTTTACACAAGCTCCTTCTTGTGCCACTTTTTTGCATAAAGCTTTTTCTCTTTTCCAACACCATTCAAACTTTTTATAAATACCTCTTTTGATGAAAACCAATAAAGATCAGAGGCAAAAATACACCTTGATGAAAAGATATAACAAGATCTGAACACATATCAAGGCGAAAATCGAAAGCTAAACACAGTTCTAGAAAAAGAGAACACTCGTTGAAACGAATAGAGTGAAAAACGGAGTGTTCTTGGCAAATGAAAAGCAAGTCAACTTCTCCAAAAGAAATTTGTTGGGGTCCAACCATTTATTGCATCAAAATAAACTAAACTAAACTAAAAACTAAAAACAACTGACGCTCCAAGAAAAACGCATAATGCATGAAGCAATAAAAATATAGTGTCTTGAAAGGTGACCTGATTTTTGCCGATGAAGAAGGGGTGCCTCGGGGGCATTCCCAAGCTTTGACGCTGATACGTCTCCAACGTATCTATAATTTTTGATGCTCCATGCTTGTTTTTACACCATTTGCCTACTGTTTCGTTACACTTAGTGGCACTTTTATGCATTTTCCGGAACTAACCTATTAACGAGTTGCCACAGTGCCAGTTCCCTGTTTTCTGCTGTTTTTGTGTTTCAGAAGTGATACACAGGAAATATTCTCGGAATTGGACGAAACAAGTTCCTGAAGTCTTATTTTACCCGGAAGCTTCTAGAGATCCAAAGAGGAGTAGGAGGGGGGCCACCAGGGGTCCACACACAGGGGTGGCGCGGCCAGCCCCTGGCCCGCGCCACCATGGTGTGAGGCCGCCTGGCTCCACCTCTCACATCGCCCCTTCGCCTATAAAGACCCCCCGACGGAAAAAACCTAAGTACCCGATCACTTTTCCAGAACACATCGCGATCCGCCGCCGCCGTCGACCCGAAGATCGGGAGGGTCCAGAAGCTCTTCCCGGCCTGCCTCCTCCCCCGGCGTGGGCCATCGCCACCGGAGGTCTTCTTCATCGCCATGCTTGCCTCTGGAGCGATGAGTGAGTAGTCTACCTTGGACTATGGGTCCATAGTAGTAGCTAGATGGTTGTCTTCTCCACCATGTGCTTCATGTTTAGATCTCATGAGCTGCCCTACATGATTGAGATCACTGTTATGTAATTCTACATGTTTGGTTTGTTGGGATCTGATGAATATTGGTGTTTACGATTGAGTTGCTGTACTGAATATTATCTTTTGTTATCTCTATGTTGTTTATGATCTTGCATGCTCTCCGTTGTTAGTAGCTATCTTGGCCGAGTAGTTGCTAGTGACTCCAAGAGGGGGTATTTATGCTCGATAGTGGGTTCATGCCTCTATTTAACCTGGGGGAGTGACAGAAACCTCTAAGGTTGTAGATGTGATATTGCTACTAGGGAGAAAACAACATTCATATGCTCAAGGGCATATGCTTTGTTTACATTACACACTTTGCTTAATGCAATTATCTGTTGTTCGCAACTTAATACTTGTGGAGTTCTCGGATTGATTCGCCACAAGTGGATTATTAGTCATAGATGCAGTTGGATGGCGGTCTATGTATCTTGTTGTAATGCCCAGAGTAAATCTCATAGTGATCTTCTTGACATATCACGTTTATCTTTATTCTATCAATTGCCCAACTGTAATTTGTTTACCCAGCATGTGTTATTTATCTTATGGAGAGACACCACTAGTGAACTGTGGACCCGGTCCTATTTCCACCATATTGCTATCACCTGTTTACTTTACTCGCACTGTTTACTTTACTCGCATACTTTTATTGTTTTCCACTCGATACACTCATAACCTTTGTTTCAAGCAAACCGGTGAGATTGACAACCTCATCGTAAGTTGGGAACAAAGTATTTGGTTGTGTGTGTGCAGGTTCCGCGTTGCAGCTAGCAAGCAAAGATTGGACGAGGCGCCATATATAAATTGTCCGAAGCTGTCGCAAACTAGCAAGCATCACCTTCAGTCGTTTGTCTCTCCTCTCCAAGAACGATAAACCTTGGTTTCTTAACTGAGGGAAAACCAGCTGCTATACTCATCACACCTTCCTCTTGGGGTTCCCAACGGGCTGGTCATTCACCAAGCATCAAGCTATTTTTCTGGCGCCGTTGCCGGGGAGGAAGTAGAAGACTTCTGCGAGGGGAGTTTTTCGCACGCACATCCTTTACTTTGTTATTGTTTAGCTTTACTTTATTTATTTTACCTGCATCGTTTTATATCAAAAACCCAAAAAAATTAGAATCCTTGGTAGTTGTTTTTACTTGTTTACTTTCGTTTTGCTGAAATGGCCAATCCTGAAAACACCAAGCTATGTGACTTTACTAGCACAAACAATAGTGATTTTATCTGCACTCCTATTGCACCACCTGCTCCTGCTGCAAACTTTTATGAGATTAAGCCTGCTTTGTTGAACCTTGTTATGAAAGAGCAATTCTCTGGTGCTAGTACTGAAGATGTTGCAGCTCATCTCAACAATTTTGTTGAGCTATGTGAGATGCAGAAATATAAGGATGTTGATAGTGATATTATTAAGCTCAAGTTGTTTCCTTTTTCTTTGAGAGGAAAAGCTAAAGATTGGTTGCTGTCTTTGACTAAGAATAGTATTGATTCATGGGCTAAGTGTAAGGATGCTTTTATTGGTAGATACTATCCTCCTGCTAAGATTATATCCTTGCGTAGCAATATTATGAAGTTTGCTCAGTTTGATAATGAACATATTGTTTATGATCTTGCATGCTCTCCGTTGTTAGTAGCTATCTTGGCCGAGTAGTTGCTAGTGACTCCAAGAGGGGGTATTTATGCTCGATAGTGGGTTCATGCCTCTATTTAACCTGGGGGAGTGACAGAAACCTCTAAGGTTGTAGATGTGCTATTGCTACTAGGGAGAAAACAACATTCATATGCTCAAGGGCATATGCTTTGTTTACATTACACACTTTGCTTAATGCAATTATCTGTTGTTCGCAACTTAATACTTGTGGAGTTCTCGGATTGATTCGCCACAAGTGGATTATTAGTCATAGATGCAGTTGGATGGCGGTCTATGTATCTTGTTGTAATGCCCAGAGTAAATCTCATAGTGATCTTCTTGACATATCACGTTTATCTTTATTCTATCAATTGCCCAACTGTAATTTGTTTACCCAGCATGTGTTATTTATCTTATGGAGAGACACCACTAGTGAACTGTGGACCCCGGTCCTATTTCCACCATATTGCTATCACCTGTTTACTTTACTCGCATACTTTTATTGTTTTCCACTCGATACACTCATAACCTTTGTTTCAAGCAAACCGGTGAGATTGACAACCTCATCGTAAGTTGGGAACAAAGTATTTGGTTGTGTGTGTGCAGGTTCCGCGTTGCAGCTAGCAAGCAAAGCTTGGACGAGGCGCCATATATAAATTGTCCGAAGCTGTCGCAAACTAGCAAGCATTACCTTCAGTCGTTTGTCTCTCCTCTCCAAGAACGATAAACCTTGGTTTCTTAACTGAGGGAAAACCAGCTGGTATACTCATCACACCTTCCTCTTGGGGTTCCCAACGGGCTGGTCATTCACCACGCATCAGACACTTGTACTTCTTGGATATTTCTTGGGGTGATGCATGGGCATCCCCAAGCTTGAGCTTTTGTCCATTCTTCAACTCATCTCATCAGTCTCCGATCCCTACACTTGAAAACTTCCTTCATACAAAACTAAACACAAATCTATTAGCAACATTAGTGTAAGCATAACATTGAATCAACCCTTTTTTGCTTCAGGTTTCAACCTAAAACCACCACATATTAAGCATATACTACTGTAGCAACTTCCCCAAAAGTTCCATGATCAAAAGAACTCAAAAAGAAAGCGATAAAGCGGCAAACACAAATATTCGCAGAAATCTGTCAAAACAGAACAGCTGATAAAGGTCAAATTTTTGAGGGGTTTTCTGTTGCTCAAATCAAAAGTATTCAACTAATGAAAGTTTGGATATAACCTGGGGCATATGCACAAGAATTTGCAGGTCCAAAAGATATACAGATAATTTTCACGAATTTTTACGGTGCAGCACCGAAAACAGTTTCAGGACAGCAATATCCCCAAATCTTACCTCGCTCAATTTAGAGGCTTCTCTTGGCACAAAAACGAAATAAAAAAAGGATAAGGAGAGGTCATTACAGTAATAATAACTTCCAAGACTCAAATAAAAGATAAAGAACTGAATATAAAAACATTGGGTTATCTCCCAAGAGTGCTTTTCTTTAACGCCTTTGAGCTAGGCGCAGAAAATTGCGAATCAAGTAATATCAAGTGATGAAGCATCAAGCTCATAATTTGCTCTAAGAATAGAGTCAAAAACTAATTTCTTTCTCTTCCTAGGGAAGTGTTCCATACCTTTCTTAAGTGGAAATTGATATTTGATGGTGCCTTCCCTCATATCAATGATGGCACCTACAGTTCGAAGAAAGGGTCTTCCCAAAATGATAGGACATGAAGCATTGCATTCAACATCCATGACAAGAAAATCAACGGGAACAAGGTTATTGTTAACCACAATAATAACATCATTTATCCTTCCCAAAGGTTTCTTCTTAGCAACATCAGCAATAGGAACATCATAATAACACTTTTCAAGCGGTGGTAAATCAAGCATATCATAAATTTTTCTAGGCATAATAGAAATACTAGCACCTAGATCACATAAAGCATGGCAATCAAAACCATTAACATGCATATCAATGATGGGTTCCCAACCATCTTCTAACTTCTTGGGAACAGAAGCTTTTTGCTTCAACTTTTCATCCCTAATTTTCATAAGAGCATTGGTAATATGCTTAGTAAAAGCAACATTTAAAGAACTAGCATTGGGAGTCAAAGCAAGTTTTTGCAAGAACAAAATAACTTCAGATATATTGCAGCCATCAACATCAAAATCATTAAAGGAAGTAGAGCTATCATCTCCTACACTCCAAAAAAATTCAGCACTCTTTTGAGAAAAAGTTTTGGCAGTTTTAGGCTTTTTAACACAAGGAGTGGGAGTTTTCTCTACACCAATCAAAGTAAGAGGATTGCTAGCATTAGGAAAAACATCATTAGAGGTAGTAATAGTACAAACTTTCATATTCCTAGCAATCTCATCCTCTCTCTCCCATCTAGCATGCAATTCTGCTAACAATCTAACATTTTCATCAATTCTAACTTGAATAGCATTAGCAGTAGCAAAAACATTGTTCTCTTTCACATCATTAGGCAACACTTTTAATTTCAGAAGTTCAACATCATGAGCAAGGCTATCAACTTTAGAAGCAAGAATATCAATTTTGCCTAACTTTTCCTCAACAGACTTGTTAAAAGCATTTTGCTTACCGATGAAGTCCTTGAGCATTACCTCAAGCTCGGAGGGCGCGGCCCTAGTGTTGTTGGAGGAATTACCATAAGAGTTACCATAACCATTACCATTGGTAGAAGGATACGGCCTATAATTGTTACTAGCAAAATTGTTCCTATAAGCATTGTTGTTAAAATTATTGTTTCTAATGAAGTTTACATCAACATGCTCTTCTTGAGCAACCAAAGAGGCTAAAGGAACATTATTAGGATCTACATGAGTCCTATCATTTGAAAGCATAATAGCATCAATCTTATCACTCAAGGAAGAGGTTTCCTCAACAGAATTTACCTTCTTACCTTTTGGAGCTCTCTCAGTCTGCCATTCGGAGTAATTTACCATCATATTGTCGAGAAGCTTTGTTGCGGCGCCCAAGGTAAGGGACATAAAAGTGCCTCCAGCAGCGGAATCAAGTAGGTTCCTTGAAGAAAAATTCAGTCCTGCATAAAAAGTTTGAACAATCATCCAAGTAGTCAGTCCATGAGTGGGACAATTCTTTATCATAGATTTCATTCTTTCCCAAGCTTGAGCAACATGTTCATTATCAAACTGACTAAACTTCATAATATTGCTACGCAAAGCTATAATTTTAGCAGGAGGATAGTATCTACCAATAAAAGCATCCTTACACTTAGCCCATGAATCAATACTATTTTTAGGCAAAGACAGCAACCAATCCTTAGCTTTTCCTCTCCAAGAAAAAGGAAACAACTTAAGCTTAATAATATCACTTTCAACATCCTTATATTTCTGCATCTCACATAGCTCAACAAAATGATGGGTTCGTAGCATAGAAAACAAAAATTTTCCTACGCTAGAACGCATAAACTGGCCAAGATACTCTACGAGATGGTAGCAACGGAAACTAACCCTCGACGACCGTAAGCGGGGATTACGTTCCCGCACAAACGTTGACGATGGATAGTTGGTGAAGACACACGTAGTCGACGTAGTTGTTCACTTGACGTAATCGACGTCGTGGTTCACTTGACGATCACAAGATCGTGTACCCGGCGCCACAAGCGGCAGCGCCCCCGTGCTCGGTCACACGTGCAGCTCGACGTCAACCATACCTAGTTCGATCTCGTTCCCGACAAGTCTCTTTACTCGTTCCGTGATAATGCATTCCTGTGACCTAGTCACATGCTTGCAAGCGATTCCAATGCAATATCACCGAGAAGGGCCCAGAGAATATCTTTCCGTCATCCGATGGACAAATCCCACTCTTGATCCATGAGCCTCAACTAATACTTTCAGAGTACCCAAATCAACCTTTATAATCACCCTATTACGGTGTGACATTTGATATCATCAAAGTACCCTTCCGGTATCAGTGATTAACATGATCTCATGGTCTAAGGATTAGAACTACTTCGCATGAGTTTGATATAGCAATGAACTTGATGACTTGATCGTTTTGCTATTCATACTATGGGTGTGAGTGTTCATCATATCATTCTTCTAATGATATGACCCCGTTATTAACAACATCCAATGTTCATGATCAGGAAACCTTGATCATCAGTTAATCAACGAGCTAGTATAAAAGAGAGGCTTTACTAGGAACCTTTTAGTTTATTAATCACACAAGTATTAATGTTTCCAATTAATACAATTCTAGCATGAGAAATAAACATTTATCATAAACATGGAATATGATAATAACCACTTTATTATTGCCTCTCGGGCATATTCCCTTCAGTCTCCCACTTGCACTAGAGTCAATAATCTAGTTGATACTTGCGTATATAACACTTATGGCTTTCATGTGTTATCCGAACGCGTTGCAGTGGTTAATCTGATCTCCAGATCTGACACTTTCAGTTCTGTGTGTATTTGCATGTCTTTGCGTCTCTACGCATCACTCATTCTCAAATGAGATAGTTGGGTATAAATTTGGTCCTTTGGTGAGACCTTAGTTCCTTTAGCTAAAATCATGTTGTCACTATTGTCGCACAATAGATCTTCACAGTAATAGCCAGCTTGGAACTACACCTAGTTTGATAACAAACTTCTTGACACAAATGCCCTCTTTTGCTACTTCTAAAGTAGCCATATACTCAACCTTTGTTGTAGAATCCATCACAATGTCTTAACTTTGGAACTCATCCAAATCCATCATGGAACTTCCTTCCATTACATTGTGCCACCTAAACATACAGCTAAAATTGAGATAAACTTAATTTGTATCTTGTGACAAACCTAGTATCAATGTAACACTTTACAATGAATTATGTGTCACTTTGTCATACATAATATATATCCTTAGTCCTTCTAAAGCACATAAAGATATCTCTACTATTGTCCAGTGATCATCTTATGACTTTTATCACTCTGGTATATGCTCATAACATTTAGAGCATAGGACATATCTGGATATGTACATATCATGGTATACATGATCGATCAAATCATTCATGTGGCTTCACTCATCAAGTGTCAAAAACACCTGAATCTTGTTTCAACCTCTTCCATGCGACAAGAACTTTTCTTGTTGTTTCCATATTGAACTTCATTCAATATTTCATCTATGTACTTTGGCACAACCATATTGGTACCTCGATCTATCTATATAGACATCGAGACCCAATATTTTGGTTTTGCCTAAGTCTTTCATTGAAATCTAATTTTAATGAAATTCTTAACCTATGCCAATAAAAGATACATTATTTCCAATTAACAATATGTCTTCTACATAATGTACTAGAAATATGTCTCAGCGCTCCCACTTAATTTCTTGCAAATGCAAGCATATTCATCGTATCTGATGAAACTAAACCTTTTAATTATTTCATCACGGTGAATATTCCAACTCCGCGATGCTTACTTCAACCATTGAAGTTTGCATGCCTTTTTAGCATCCTTTGAATTTACAAAACCCATTGGACCATGTCATGTACATGTCCTAGGTAACCATTCTATTAGAAGAATGTTGTCTTGTTTGTTCAACTAACATATACCAAACTTGGCATATGTAGTGGTTGCTACAGTAATCCGTCCAGACAAAATATCACTATGAAAGATCAAATCTTGTCACAGTCAACTCCTTGAACACAATCGTAAACTCTTTTAACGATGTGTCGACTATTTCATAGATGTTAAACATCCATGTCTGTCTTTATAGATCCTAACACGTTCATTAGGCTTCATGCCTTTTGAGGGTCTTCCAAGTTCATAAACTTAGTTTCTCGTGTATGGAACTATCACGGATTTTATGGCTTCTAGCCATTTGACGGAGTCAGGGCCCATCATTGCTTCTTTGCATGCAGTCGGTTCATCATTGTCAAACAATAATGATTCATTCTCAAATCTAACTATTTGATTGTTACCCGACTCACGCGGTTCAATAGGAACTTTGATCTATGTGACCACAACCTTTGAGGTACGACAACCATGCGCATTGTGGCCGCCTCCTTCCCAGCGCTGCGCTACTCAGCACATATAGCTTAGGTTCAATAACCCAATCAAAGTTCTATTGTCCTCCCACTTGACTTTTTGCAAAAAATTCCTTCTCAAGAAACTTGACGTTTTCAGCGACAAACACTTTTGTCTTCAGTGTTCTGGAGGAATACCCAACAGTTACTTTGGGATAACCTACAAAGACGTATTTATCCGACTTTGGTTGTAAACATTTTACATATGCCTAGCATACCAAAATTTTAGAAAAAACAACTTGGGTTTTATCCCATGCCATAACTCATATGGTATCATTTCAACGGATCATGATGGCGCTCTTTTCAGTGTAAAAGCGGTAGTCTCTAAAGCTTTATCCTTAAAATATAATGGCAGTTTTATATACGACACCTTTGATCCAACGATGTCAAACAAAGTTTGATTTCATCTCTCGAACACTCCATACTTCTATGGTGTTTCGGGAAATACAAGTCTATGGAACGATTCCTCAACTTTTAGGTGTTTGCTAAACTTGTAACTCAAATATCTTCCTTTATGATCAAATCATAAATTCTTTATTCTCTTGTTACAATGATTTTCAACTTCAACTAGAAATACTTTGAACAATATTCAAATATTTCATGCTTCTTCCTTATCAAGTAAATATACACATATATCTACTCAAATCATTGGTTAAAGTAAATGAAGTTCAAGAATTCACCATACACGGCTACACATAATGGACTATATACATCAACATGTACAATATCCAATAAGTTAGTCGTCCGTTCTTCTTTGGCCTACAAACGGAGTTTTAATCATCTCTAGGAAATTTTCACAAGCGTCAATTGATTCAAAATCAAAAGACTCCAAAATCCCATCAACATGGAGTTTCTTCATGTTCACTTTCCAATATGATTTAAACGGCGGTGTCACTCATAAGTGATCTTCTAATCATTTGTCTTAAGACATTTTTAGCATCAGTGTTATGGATGTGATTTCTCCAACAAGATAAGCGTTCATTCATCTTTTATGAATGCGGTAATAATTTGAACAACCATTGTTCTCATAATACCAGAACAAAATAACAATTATTCAAATAAATCTTGAAGGCTAGGTTTAATTCCAACGAAACACAATAACACTTTATTTGTTTTCGATGAGAATCATCCGATATTCATTTGCTAGTTAATTAGGCCATTGTAGTTCTTGTATTGCGTTGTATGACAGTTCATACCAACCAATTTAGTATCAAATACCCAAGAACCACATTGTTTTAACAAGCAACGAATACAACCATAACATATATATCTTCTATATACCTGAGCTGGACATTTCCAGTCTTTTCTTTTCCGCCAGAATAAATTTTGGATTCTCTTTTAGCAATTCTTTTTCGTCTAGAAGAATCTATCAACATCAATGGTGGCGCCATACACATGGCACATAGTTCAAGGTATGATTAGTCAAACACTAATACCCTTGGACTCACACTTTGAAGTAGATCACCATTATCAAATATTTGGCGTTCTTCCAAATTCCATTCTTTAGTAATCTTTTAGTGCAGTAAACATTTTACCTACATCTTCCATTCATCCTATCATGACAACTTTCATGATCAAGCTACTATAGCTTATGAGGACGAATTGTGAGTATAATATTAGTTCCTAAACCTTTTAGGAGATCTGGACGCCTGGCGTCTCTAATCTGCGCAAATTCTCATACAATACGAGAACATGTGTCTTACTAAATTATACTCTATCACTTTGCAACCAAACATTGTTTTAGATATCACAATATCTTCCACACATGATAGTTTATGAAACAATTCTTTCAACTCCTAGATAACCTTGATACAAAAAACAACTTTTGAATATCAAGGATGATGGAGGCAAGTGTGATACTTAGATACTAACACTGGAATTGTTACTCTTGATTTAATACTACTTATTAAATTTTATCGAGTAACAAGGGTTTGCTAAAAGTTTGCAATAGGACTTTAAACTTTAGATTGACATTCAAACAATACGATACCAGTTCGTAAAGTTAACATCCAGAATTCTATAGTTCTATTATCTCAATTATAGCTAATCGCAAGGTAGTAAACGGATGCCAATAACTACAACAAACTATGCAAATTCACTTTGATTTAGTTCATGATAAATTGAGTTCTATAATTCAAAATTACTAAAAGAACTCCCACTTAAAAACAACATCCCTCTTAGTTTTCTTAAGTGATTACACGAACCAAATTCACTATACCGCAACCGATCATCACGTGCAACGGCATAGTTTCAAAGGCGAACATCACCATGTTCATCATATCAACCATATGACTCATGCTTAACCTTTTGGTTCGTGTTCCGAGGCCATGTCTGTACATGCTAGGCTCGCCAAGTAGAACCATAGCACTCGCGTGTGTAAAACTGTCTTACATCCGTCGTATGTGAACGTAGAGTCTGTCACACCCGATCATCACGTGGTGTCTCGAAACGACGAACTTTCTTGACGGTGCATGCTATGGAAGAACACATTTTTATCTTGATATTTATGTGAGAGGGATCATCTTATAATGCTACCACGCGATCAAATCTAAGCAAAATAAGATGCATAAAAGGATAAACATCACATGCATATATAATGTGATATGATATGGTCCTTCACGCATTCGATCTCCATCTTGTGCGTCATGGCATGATCTCCATCATTCCACCGGCGTAGCACCAAGGTCCATGGCGCGCCAACTTGGTTGTCTTCCTCCATTACAATATATCACTTGGATATATATATACGGCATGCAGGCCATTTAAATGTAAAGACAACCATATGGCTCCTGCCGGTTGTTTATAACTTTACAAAAAGGATCATCGCATACAATTTGTAACATAAACAATTTGACCATATCACATCACATGCCCCTGCAAAAACAAGTTAGACGTTTCTAATTTGTCTTGCATATTTTACGTGGTTTGGGGCTTTCTAGGAAGAACCGTTCTTAACTACGAACAAGAACCACAACGGTGATAAAAATATTATTAACAACTCTTTGTAAAATAGATCATAACTATAGTGGGAGAAACGTGCACCCGCAAAGCCACATATGCCGAAGCATGTCAAGTGTGGGACAAGTCTCGTGAACGTGGTCACGTAAGGTTAGTCTCGGGCAGCTTCAATCCCACTATGCCACTATGATCCAAAATACCAAAAAAATTGCAATAACATGATCATCAACGCCCACATCCACATGTGTTCTAACCGTGCATACCAACTACGCATAGAGATGGCTCTGATACCACTGATGGGTTCGTAGCATAGAAAACAAAAAAATTCCTACGCAAGAACGCATAAACTGGCCAAGGTACTCTACGAGATGGTAGCAACGGAAACTAACCCTCGACGACCGTAAGCGGGGATTACGTTCCCGCACAAATGTTGACGATGGAGAGTTGGTGAAGACACACGTAGTCGACGTAGTTGTTCACTTGACGTAGTCGACGTCGTGGTTCACTTGACGATCACAAGATCGTGTACCCGGCGCCACAAGCGGCAGCGCCCCCGTGCTCGGTCACACGTACAGCTCGACGTCGACTCCTCCACGCCCTCGGTCCAGCGGGGCAGCGGAAGAAGGGATCCGCCGGACACTCCTCCACACACTTCACCAAGTGTATGAACTATGAACTACAATTCCGGCAGAGCTTCGCTAAGCCAGGACGGCAAGTGGGCAGCAACTATGCAAGGGAGGGGAGGATCAAGAAGTGTGTGTCAAGGGAGAGAGGGAGGGGTTTATATAGAGGAGGAGGGGCAGCCAAGGGGTGGCCGGCCAAGGGGTCTCCTCCTCTTCATTGTCCCCTCTTCATTCCCATTATGGTGATAACTCCCTCATCAACATGAGGTAACCCCCATTTTAATGCATGACATTCATGCTAATTAAAATTCACACTTATTGATTTAATAAAACATTTTATTTCTTTAATATTTGTTAATTCATTCAATTAACAAACATTAACAAATACACCCTCGAGTTATTTCGATATCCGAAACAGTTTCGGTGCTTTTCTGAAATAACCCTCATGCTGTCCTGTAATTCAATCGGAGTATCGTATCCACTCAAAAACGACGGCGAACCTTAAGTGTGTCACCCTACGGTTCGTGAATAACGTGGACATGATCGAGACTCCTCTCCGATCAATAATCAACAGCGGGATCTGGAAATCCATGATGACTCCCACTTACTCAACGATGAACTAGTGATCGTGTGAACCAGTAACGAACATAGTTAATTCCTTTTGTCTCGCGATATTATTACTTGTCCGAGATCCGATCATTTGGTAACAACCATACCTAGTTCGATCTCGTTCCCGACAAGTCTCTTTACTCGTTCCGTGATAATGCATTCCTGTGACCTAGTCACATGCTTGCAAGCGATTCCAATGCAATATCACCGAGAAGGGCCCAGAGAATATCTTTCCGTCATCCGATGGACAAATCCCACTCTTGATCCATGAGCCTCAACTAATACTTTCAGAGTACCCAAATCAACCTTTATAATCACCCTATTACGGTGTGACATTTGATATCATCAAAGTACCCTTCCGGTATCAGTGATTAACATGATCTCATGGTCTAAGGATTAGAACTACTTCGCATGAGTTTGATATAGCAATGAACTTGATGACTTGATCGTTTTGCTATTCATACTATGGGTGTGAGTGTTCATCATATCATTCTTCTAATGATATGACCCCGTTATTAACAACATCCAATGTTCATGATCAGGAAACCTTGATCATCAGTTAATCAACGAGCTAGTATAAAAGAGAGGCTTTACTAGGAACCTTTTAGTTTATTAATCACACAAGTATTAATGTTTCCAATTAATACAATTCTAGCATGAGAAATAAACATTTATCATAAACATGGAATATGATAATAACCACTTTATTATTGCCTCTCAGGCATATTCCCTTCAGTCTCCCACTTGCACTAGAGTCAATAATCTAGTTGATACTTGCGTATATAACACTTATGGCTTTCATGTGTTATCCGAACGCGTTGCAGTGGTTAATCTGATCTCCAGATCTGACACTTTCAGTTCTGTGTGTATTTGCATGTCTTTGCGTCTCTACGCATCACTCATTCTCAAATGAGATAGTTGGGTATAAATTTGGTCCTTTGGTGAGACCTTAGTTCCTTTAGCTAAAATCATGTTGTCACTATTGTCGCACAATAGATCTTCACAGTAATAGCCAGCTTGGAACTACACCTAGTTTGATAACAAACTTCTTGACACAAATGCCCTCTTTTGCTACTTCTAAAGTAGCCATATACTCAACCTTTGTTGTAGAATCCATCACAATGTCTTAACTTTGGAACTCATCCAAATCCATCATGGAACTTCCTTCCATTACATTGTGCCACCTAAACATACAGCTAAAATTGAGATAAACTTAATTTGTATCTTGTGACAAACCTAGTATCAATGTAACACTTTACAATGAATTATGTGTCACTTTGTCATACATAATATATATCCTTAGTCCTTCCAAAGCACATAAGGATATCTCTACTATTGACCAGTGATCATCTTATGACTTTTATCACTCTGGTATATGCTCATAACATTTAGAGCATAGGACATATCTGGATATGTACATATCATGGTATACATGATCGATCAAATCATTCATGTGGCTTCACTCATCAAGTGTCAAAAACACCTGAATCTTGTTTCAACCTCTTCCATGCGACAAGAACTTTTCTTGTTGTTTCCATATTGAACTTCATTCAATATTTCATCTATGTACTTTGGCACAACCATATTGGTACCTCGATCTATCTATATAGACATCGAGACCCAATATTTTGGTTTTGCCTAAGTCTTTCATTGAAATCTAATTTTAATGAAATTCTTAACCTATGCCAATAAAAGATACATTATTTCCAATTAAAAATATGTCTTCTACATAATGTACTAGAAATATGTCTCAGCGCTCCCACTTAATTTCTTGCAAATGCAAGCATATTCATCGTATCTGATGAAACTAAACCTTTTAATTATTTCATCACGGTGAATATTCCAACTCCGCGATGCTTACTTCAACCATTGAAGTTTGCATGCCTTTTTAGCATCCTTTGAATTTACAAAACCCATTGGACCATGTCATGTACATGTCCTAGGTAACCATTCTATTAGAAGAATGTTGTCTTGTTTGTTCAACTAACATATACCAAACTTGGCATATGTAGTGGTTGCTACAGTAATCCGTCCAGACAAAATATCACTATGAAAGATCAAATCTTGTCACAGTCAACTCCTTGAACACAATCGTAAACTCTTTTAACGATGTGTCGACTATTTCATAGATGTTAAACATCCATGTCTGTCTTTATAGATCCTAACACGTTCATTAGGCTTCATGCCTTTTGAGGGTCTTCCAAGTTCATAAACTTAGTTTCTCGTGTATGGAACTATCACGGATTTTATGGCTTCTAGCCATTTGACGGAGTCAGGGCCCATCATTGCTTCTTTGCATGCAGTCGGTTCATCATTGTCAAACAATAACGATTCATTCTCAAATCTAACTATTTGATTGTTACCCGACTCACGCGGTTCAATAGGAACTTTGATCTATGTGACCACAACCTTTGAGGTACGACAGCCATGCGCATTGTGGCCGCCTCCTTCCCAGCGCTGCGCTACTCAGCACATATAGCTTAGGTTCAATAACCCAATCAAAGTTCTATTGTCCTCCCACTTGACTTTTTGCAAAAAATTCCTTCTCAAGAAACTTGACGTTTTCAGCGACAAACACTTTTGTCTTCAGTGTTCTGGAGGAATACCCAACAGTTACTTTGGGATAACCTACAAAGACGTATTTATCCGACTTTGGTTGTAAACATTTTACATATGCCTAGCATACCAAAATTTTAGAAAAAACAACTTGGGTTTTATCCCATGCCATAACTCATATGGTATCATTTCAACGGATCATGATGGCGCTCTTTTCAGTGTAAAAGCGGTAGTCTCTAAAGCTTTATCCTTAAAATATAATGGCAGTTTTATATACGACACCTTTGATCCAACGATGTCAAACAAAGTTTGATTTCATCTCTTGAACACTCCATACTCCTATGGTGTTTCGGGAAATACAAGTCTATGGAACGATTCCTCAACTTTTAGGTGTTTGCTAAACTTGTAACTCAAATATCTTCCTTTATGATCAAATCATAAATTCTTTATTCTCTTGTTACAATGATTTTCAACTTCAACTAGAAATACTTTGAACAATATTCAAATATTTCATGCTTCTTCCTTATCAAGTAAATATACACATATATCTACTCAAATCATTGGTTAAAGTAAATGAAGTTCAAGAATTCACCATATACGGCTACACATAATGGACTATATACATCAACATGTACAATATCCAATAAGTTAGTCGTCCGTTCTTCTTTGGCCTACAAACGGAGTTTTAATCATCTCTAGGAAATTTTCACAAGCGTCAATTGATTCAAAATCAAAAGACTCCAAAATCCCATCAACATGGAGTTTCTTCATGTTCACTTTCCAATATGATTTAAACGGTGGTGTCACTCATAAGTGATCTTCTAATCATTTGTCTTAAGACATTTTTAGCATCAGTGTTATGGATGTGATTTCTCCAACAAGATAAGCGTTCATTCATCTTTTATGAATGCGGTAATAATTTGAACAACCATTGTTCTCATAATACCAGAACAAAATAACAATTATTCAAATAAATCTTGAAGGCTAGGTTTAATTCCAACGATGTCGGGGGGATGACCCCCGGTAGGGTCAAGAGAGTAGAAAGACACAAGGCTATGATTGACTTTATGCCGGGTTATCAAGGAAGGGCCTGGCCGGAATATAAGAGCATCGGCCAGGCCGGCATATAATGTGTATCCCGGCTGATACTTGGATATGCCGGCATAGCCGGAATACTTATAAAAGTGTGCCGGCATATACTTAGATATGCCGGCCTAACCGTTTGGTGTGTTGTGCAGGAGCAGGGGAGGCCGGATTACCCGACCCTCGTAGGTCGTTGGTCCGGCATATAAGTCCTGGGTATGGCCAACGGTCATATCCGGGATACTTAAGTCAACCAAGGTGTCACATCCCTACAATCAAGGAAGAAAACATCCAAGCATGGTAGCAGAGTAAGATGGCAGGGTGCACAGTGGAGGTTACCTACCCTCACTGTGCACAAGTACGAGCTTACCGCACAGAGGTAAGGCCACAGTTCAAGAGGTACAAGGTACAGGGATATGGCGTCCCATCGAGAGCAATCAGGGGCGAAGTCAAGGGTCTCTGCCATCGCCACCAGCTCCTGTTTGGAGTGTAGCCCTTGTCTTGTGGTCTTGTATGACCGTTGTAACCCTGGCCACCACTATATAAGGTGGCATAGGGAGCCCTGGTAAAGGGTGGAACGTTGGTTGAAAGGTAGAAGGTTGATAGCTGGAAGAAGGTTAGAAGGTTGAAGGTTTCTACACTTAGCAGTTCATCTTCCTTCTCTAGCAGAGAGCTTGGAAGCACCATTGTGGTGTACTACATCGATCCATATATACAATCAGTAGAGCAGGAGTAGGGGTGTTATCTCCTTACGAGAGCCCCGAACCTGGGTAGATCAGTGTCTCTTTTCTGTCGTGCTCTTTAGCTCGTTCCCCTCTCCCGAATCCTCCAGCATCTAGTCGGCCCCCATTTAAGCCATCCTATGGCATATGTTGTTTCACCACGACGACATTTGGCGCCCACCGTGGGGCATCAGATCGATATGCTGGGCGGAGTGTTCATTCGGACGGGGTCTGTGATAGCAGCTTCGGGAGTGCGCGTGGTCTCTGGCCTCGTCCAGAGGCTAGGCTCGCTCAGTTTCGTCAGTGACAACGCCGGTTGTCTCGGTGGCCGGCCGTTCCCCAGGGATGGCCGGATTATGTCTTTCGGTTCCCACGAGGTGTACGTGGGAACTGAGAGAATTTGCAGGAAGGAGGTGCTGGTGGCGTCGGATCCTCCGTCACATCGGCTGGCTCACGCTGGGCGTAGCGCTCGCTCAGTAGAGTCGGCTGAGGTGATGATGGCCGGCACATCCGTGCCGCCGGCGGAGGATGCCGGCAAAGCAGCAGCGGTCGGAGCTTCTCCTCCGGAGCCGCCGAAGGTCAAGAGGTCGGCGCGTCCTCCGTTGGAGCGTGCGGAGAACCTGGCCGGCACTTCCGGTGTGCCGGCTAGGGGCGAGGTTCTTCTTCCCATCATCGACCGGCTTCTCGAGCCGGTGCGATCCGGCGTTGATCTGGAGCAGGCAAGGGAGGTCCTGGAGGGATCTCGTCAGGCCCTCGTCGACGAGGCCCTGGCCATGAACCAGGAGCGCGAACGGTTTAACCGGCAACTCCGTGAGTATGAAGCAGCCCATGGTTTTACTCCTGTAGTAATGCGGCCTAGCCGGATAGAAGAGGTTAGAACTAGAGGCAGAAATCTTAATGCTGAGATAGGAAAAGATGCTAGAGATAAGAGTCATACTGCAACCGCTGCTATAGGAAAAGATGCTAGAGAAGATGCTAGAGAAGAGGTTAGAACTAGTACTGTGCCTAAGGTAGTCTATAGTTCGCCAGTAAAGAACCTTAGAGCAGCGGCCGAGGTAGCTAAGGATTTATCTTGTTTATCCGGCGAAGCACTGCGTGAGCAGCAAGCCCGGCTTAACCAACTTTTGTCTGAAGCTACAAAGCAGCAGGAGGCCTTTAAGAAGGCAAACCCAGGTGCCGGGGCATCCCAGTTCATTGTGTCGGCAGGAGGTGCCGGCGCGAGGTCGAGGGGCCAAGCCTCGTCCCCGCATCCTAGCGCCCGGCGTGCCGGAAGTGTGACCTCTGGCCGCCGGGACAAGCAGATCCAGGTGTACGATCCGGCTGCCGCCGGAAAGCAGGCGGTGGTGCAGAAGAATGTCGGCCAAGCTGACAAGTATGTCGGCAGCAAGAAGCCCGGCCAGAGTATGCCGGCCGGGCATGAAGCAGCAGCGGCCGGTGGTGGCCGGAGTAACAGTGCAGTCCGGCGTCAGCAACAGGGCGCCGGAGGTGCAGCGCAGCAGCAGGGTGCAGGCCATCCGGGACATCGAGAGGATGACGGCAATTCCGCCCTTGCCAGGGCGGGATATCAGCAGCAGCATCAGCAAGGCCGGCATAGTGAGCAGCATCAGCCGGAGCAGCAGCAGCAGATGATCGCAGGCCCAATAGCATCCCGGCTTGGACCTCGGTCCTTGGAAGCCAATGATGCACGTTTCAAGCTGGACAAGCTCCACCAATCAGAGTTGGTGGAGAGACAAGGAGCTCCGGGCCCTATGTGTTTCGGACCCCGGATTATGGGGGAGCCGGTGCCTTACTTCTTCCAGCCCGCGCGTGGCGCGAGGACATATAATGGCAGTACGAAGCCGGAAGATTGGTTGGAGGATTACTCCACAGCGGTGAACATCGCTGGAGGAAACCTCAGATGGGCGGTACGATATGTGCCGCAGATGTTGGAAGGTCCAGCCAGGATATGGCTGAATAATTTGCCGGCCGGGAGTATCAACGGCTGGATTGATTTCGAAGAGCAGTTTGTGTCGAACTTTACCAGTACATACAAGAGGCCCAACCGTCCGCAGCAGCTGGCTAACTGCCGGCAAGGAGTGAATGAGACTGACCGTGACTATCTGACCAGGTGGTGCACGTTGCGCAATTCCTGCGAAGGAATCAATGAGCAGCAGGCCATCATGTGGTTCGCTCATGGGTGCCAGCATGGCACCATGCTGTGGCAAAAGCTTCAGAGGCAAATGCCGGCCACGCTGGCCGAAACAATCAAGATCGCTGATAGTTATGCTCTGGGAGATCCCAAGCAGCCCAGTCTCGATTCACAAGGACAGGGGCAAACCTAGGGGAACACCAGCAATGCCGGGAGACCAGGGCAATACTATCGCCCGGATAACCGGAATAAGAGGAGAGATGAGCGGCCGGATTATCGGTACGGAGCAGCACAAGTTGCAGCTGTGGAGGAAGAGCAAGGGGGCGCCGGCAGTAGCCAGCGTCCGAGATATGAGAACTATCAGCAGCCTCAGCAGCAGCCGCAGCAGCAAGCACAGATGTTCCAGAAGAAGAATGTCTGGACCAACAAGAATGCCGGCGGAGCCGCCGGCCAGAAGAAGCAGTGGCCGAAGTATACAGTGGGTCTTGCCATGGACAAGCCTTGTGTGTTTTACACATTCCAGCCGGGAAAGCCGGCAAGGAATTTGACAAGGAACTGTTCATGGCTGGACGACATATTAGCAGGTCGTGCAGGTCCCTGGGGACCGGCTAGAACCTCTGTCCCGGCAGCTCCATCGCCGTTGACAGGTGCTAATACAATTGTAGTCCCACCTAGGCCGGTTAATCCTGGGAATCAGAGCAACGCCGGAAATGCCGGCGTAAATCAAGTTGACCAGAGCTATAATCCGGAATATAACGCCGGAGGCCCAGGAGCGGGCCGGAATGAGTACAAGGAGTATGATCAGAGCTATATGGTCTTTGAGACCGAGAGAACAGACAAGCAGAGCTTGTACCGCCGGAGTCTGGAGGTGAATGCCGTTATGTCGGCTGTGCCAAAGCTGATGTACTGGTCTGACCAGGCTGTTGGTTGGGACAGGGCAGATCATCCCCGGGTCATGCCAAATCCCGGCGGATATGCTCTGGTGATGGATCCGACATTCGTCGGGCCGGCTAATAACGTGAGATTCAGCAAGGTCCTCATTGATAATGGAAGCAGCATCAACATCATGTATCGAGATACGATGGAGAAGCTGGGAATCAAGGAAAATATGCTGGAACCAAGCAAGACCACGTTCCACGGCATTGTGCCGGGACTTTCGTGTGCGCCGATGGGCAAGATCCGGATGGATGTCATGTTTGGCAGTCGGGATAACTGCAGGGTGGAAAACCTCATGTTCGAGGTGGTTGATCTGGAGAGCCCCTACCATGCTTTGCTGGGTAGACCGGCACTGGCAAAATTCATGGCCTCTACGCATGTGGCGTATCTGAAGATGAAGATGCCGGGACCCAAAGGAGTGATCACCATCATTGGTGATTACAAGCGTTCGATGGCATGTGCCACCGCCGGATCCAATCTGGCCGAGACTCTGATCATTGCAGAGGAAAGGAAGAGGCTCAAGCGAGTAGTGGAGATTGCTGAGACGGTCGTGGCCGGCAAATATATGCCGGGCCTGACAAATCCCGGCGGCAGTGCTTCTTTTCAAGTAGGCAAGGAAGTCAAAAAGGTGCCTCTGGATGAAGCTTTCCCGGAGCGCCATGCCCTGGTTGGGGCAAGTCTGGATCCCAAATAGGAAAGCGAGCTCATCAGCTTCCTCCGTGAGAATCGGGATATCTTTGCATGGTCTACTTCGGACCTGCAAGGTGTGCCGAGGGAGCTGGCTGAGCACGCATTGCATGTGAGGCCCGATGCTAAGCCAGTGAAGCAGCCGCTCCGGCGGAATGCCGGCGATAGAAGGAAAGCCATATGGGAGGAAGTGGCCAGGCTCTTAGCCTCTGGCTTTATCAAGGAAGTACTTCATCCGGATTGGGTGTCTAATCCGGTTTTGGTGGAAAAGAAGAAAGACGAGCCCGCCATAGTGAAAGTATGGCGGATGTGTGTTGATTACACCAACTTGAACAAGGCATGTCCTAAAGATCCATTCCCGCTGCCTCGGATCGATCAAGTGATTGATTCCACAGCCGGATGTGAACTGTTATCATTTGTAGACGCCTATTCTGGTTTCCACCAGATCCCCTTGTTTGAGCCAGATCAAATAAAGACATCCTTTATTACCCCGTACGGGGCTTATTGCTATCTCACTATGCCGTTCGGTTTAAGAAATGCCGGCGCAACTTACCAAAGGTGTATGCAAAAGTGTTTGCACGATCAGATAGATAAAAATGTGCAGGTATATGTCGATGATATCGTCATAAAAACCAAGGAGAGCAAGACTCTCATAGATGATCTCCGGGAAACCTTTGGGAACCTGAGGAGATTCCGGATGAAGTTGAATCCGGCTAAGTGCACCTTTGGTGTGCCGGCGGGCAAGTTGCTCGGGTTCCTTGTTTCCAGCCGGGGTATTGAGGTGAATCCCGGCAAGATTCGTGCCATAGAAAGGATGAAGCCGCCGACAGATTTGAGGGAAGTACAGAAGTTCACTGGGTGCCTCGCATCCCTGAGCCGTTTCATAAGCCGGCTGGGAGAGAAAGCCCTGCCGTTATATCAGTTGATGAAAAAGTCCGACACATTTGTCTGGACAACGCAAGCAGATGCAGCTTTCAAGGAATTGAAACAGTTGTTGTCAACAGCGCCGGTATTAGCGTCTCCGATGCCCCGGGAGCCAATGTTGCTCTATATAGCGGCAACCAACCGAGTTGTCAGTGCTGTGGTGGTAGTAGAGCGAGAGGAAGGAGGCAAAACCGTGCAGCGGCCGGTATATTATCTGAGTGAAGTCCTCTCCACCTCAAAGCAAAATTACCCCCACTATCAGAAGATGACCTATGGTGTCTATATGGCGGCTAAGAAGCTCAAGCATTACTTCCAAGAGCATCCAATCCGGGTAGTGGCTGAGGCCCCTATCTCGGAAATTATAGGCAACAAAGATGCCAGCGGCCGGATAGCAAAATGGGCAATAGAGCTTTCACCATATACACCGCAGTACGATAAGAGGGATACAATCAAGTCCCAGGTCTTGGCTGATTTCTTTATTGACTGGGCCGAGATACAGTATGAGCCACCATTGCCAGATGCCAATTATTGGAGGATGCATTTCGATGGGTCCAAGACAATCCATGGCTTGGGTGCCGGCATAGTTCTCAGTTCACCAAAGAATGACCAGCTGAGATACGTCCTGCAGATTCACTTTGCAGCATCAAATAATGTGGCGGAATATGAGGCACTTGTGCATGGCCTGAAGGTGTCTAAGGACATAGGAATTCGCCGGATTATGTGCTTCGGGGATTCTGACTTAGTGATTCAGCAGTGTTCCGGCATATGGGACGCGCATGATGCTAACATGGCATCATACCGTTTCCTGGTGCAGCAGTTAAGTGGTTACTTTGAAGGTTGTGAGTTCCGGCACGTTCTCCGGGCTCAGAACGATGCAGCCGATGCATTATCCAAGCTGGGGTCTTCCCGAGATTCAATCCCACCCGGCATTTCGCTGGAGCATCTGAGGAAGCCATCGATCAAACCCTCGCCGGAGTCATCCTCCATTTATGTCCCGCCAGGTCCAGACGAAGCAGTTCCAATGGAGATAGATGCCGGAGCCAAGACGGATAACCCGGGGACTGTTTCCTCAGTCCCGGGGACTGGGCCGGCATATGCTGTTAATACAGTATTCCGGAGCAAAACTAAAGGCAAGGGTAACATGTGCCAAGAGGTTGTGCCGGTATACCCGGGGACTGCTCCGGCATACCCGGGGACTGATTCTTCAGTCCCGGGGACTTCGCAGCCCATGGAGATCGATTATGTGTCGGTCGAAATGATGGAAATAGATCAGGCAGTGTTCACTGTCAGGGAAGTGCCCTCATGGGCACGTCCTATCATGAACTTCATGGTGGATGGTCAAGTGCCGGCGGATGAAACCGAGGCCCGCCGGGTTATAAGGAGATCCAAAGCGTATACCATCATCAACAAAGAAATATACAAGAGAAGTACCACCGGAGTATTGCAGAGATGTGTCGAATCTGCGGAGGGTCTGGAGATGCTCCGGGAAATTCACCAGGGGGAGTGTGGTCACCATGCTTCGTCCAGGGCATTGGTGGCAAAGGTATTCCGGCATGGCTTCTATTGGCCAACGGCACTGCAAGAGGCAGAAAACTTCGTCCGGAAATGTAATGGGTGTCAAAGATATGCCCACCAGATTCATCAGCCGGCATCTGCCCTGAAAACTATCCCAATAACCTGGCCCTTTGCTGTTTGGGGCCTGGATATGGTCGGGGCTTTTAAGCCGGCCAGAGGGAAAATGACCCATATCCTGGTCATGGTGGACAAGTTCACCAAGTGGATTGAAGTGAAGCCCATAAGCAAGTGTGATGGTCACACAGCAGTGAAATTCTTAAAGGATATAATCTTGAGATATGGTGTTCCTCATAGCATCATCACTGACAATGGGTCAAACTTTGCCCAAGGGCCATTTGCCAGATTTTGTGAGGAGGTGGGAATCCGGCTGGACGTTGCGTCGGTTGCCCACCCTTGTGCCAATGGCCAAGTAGAGAGATCGAATGGGCTAGTATTATCCGGCATAAAACCCCGGCTGATAGAGCCCCTGGAGAAAACTCCGGGATGTTGGCTAGATGAGCTGCCAGCAGTGCTGTGGAGTTTAAGAACTACTCCGAATAGATCAACAGGCTACACACCATTTTTCCTGGTGTATGGAGCAGAAGCTGTGCTTCCAACAGATGTAATACATGATGCACCAAGAATAGTGCTATATACTGAGGAAGAGGCTAAAGAAGCCAGAGAAAATGATGTTGATCTGCTAGAGGAAGCAAGGGAAATAACTCTGTCAAGAACAGCAGTATATCAGCAGAACCTCAGACGCTATCATGCGCAGAAGGTAAATCCAAGGAGATTTCAAGAGGGAGATCTAGTACTCCGGCTAAAGCAAGGAACAGAAGGCCGGCATAAGTTAACTCCTCCATGGGAGGGGCCATTCATTGTGAGCAGAGCTCTGCACAATGATGCCTATTATCTTATAGATGCGCAGGACCCCAAGAAGAATAAGGTGGACAGGTCCGGAGAAGAAACCAAGAGGCCATGGAACATAGCTCTACTGCGCCCCTTTTACTCCTGAGCAACACAATGTATGTATTTCCATATTTTCCTTTGTATGCCGGCGTGTTGTGCCGGCACAAGACTAATGAATGAAATACCGGCATCCCGAAGAAGCCGGGTAACTAGCTCCGAGGTATATTTGTTGTTTATTTACAGTTTTTTGTTATATGCCGGCTGGCTTTATTTGAATGTTTCCTATGTCGGCCTAGTAATGTGTCGGCATCAAAGGCCACTCTTCGACTCAGCTGCTGTCCGAAACCCGGCTTCATGGCTAGCAAGAGTAGATGCCGGAGATTGTCTACACATGGAAAACGGCTAAGGAAATACAAAGCAAGCGAACCGACATTTTCGTTAAAGCTAAAGTTAAAATTTAAAGTGTCGGATGATTTGAAGTCTAAGTCTCAAAGTTAAAGTACTGTATGTTCGAGGAAGCAACCTTGAGACTCATACGTCGAAAGCCAATTAAGGTAGACAAGTGGCCAAGGTTGTGAAATTGAGGAAACAGGAAAACAACTCGGTGACTTAGCCAAAAGATGATCCGGCATTAGTAACAAGCAAACCAAGATAAAACTTGTTCAGGTAGCAAACCAAAGGAAATTAAACGTGTATATTACATCTGCACCCGGCATACCGGGGATCTGATAAAGCTTAAAGTGTTTTTGGTGCAAAGATTCAAGGGGCAGGCGCGGGGCCGCCAGCAGGTGGAGCAGTAGCAGTCGAGATGTCGGCCTTAGGTGTGCCGGACGCAGCAGATGGAATGGAGCCATCGCCTCCGCCCGGGGCAGATGCCTGTTCCGGGGCTTCAGTGTCGGCTTCCTCAGCTTCATCTTCATCTTGGCTGGAGTCGGAACCCTCAGCAGCGGCAGATGTCCCGGCATCGTCATTCTTCTCCGGCTCGCGGATGTCCCAGACGAATTTGTCGGTGTCGGCATAGTCCACATAGCTGTGGGCCAACTCCTTGCGGCGCCGGATATGTTCCGGATCCGTGGTCCAGATGGATCCTTCGCGCACGGTGCGCAAAGTCTCCAAGTCTGCCTTTTCATACCAAGACAAGAAGTAGCTGAGGGCTTCGTCAGCTCCAACCCTCGCGCCGGAATCTCGCCACTCCCGGAGGCGAACCTTGGCAAGCTGCAGGTCGTTGCCGAGGTCAACCGGATCAGTGGGAGTCCTTTGTCCCGGCCAGAGGGCAGAGAATGCCTCCTGGGCGCCGTAGAAGAGCTCTTCAGTGTAAAGGGTCATGGCCTCCTTCCGGGACTGCAGGGCCAGCAGCTGCTCCGACATGTCCCAGTTGGGCGAGTCAACCGGAACACCCCGGTTTTCTCGGTCCAACTGCAAAGCCCTCTCAACGTCAGCGACGGAAGCGGGAAACATGCCTGCAGAATAGAAACAATGTTAGCAAAAGGAAAATATGTCGGCATAGATGCTATGCCGAAAAAGATTACACTATGTCGGAAAGGATAAAAGGGGAAGGATTTGAAGCTTACGGGCAAGGTCGGCATTCAGCTGCGCAACTGTAACCTCCCATTTGGTGGCCTGCTCCTTCAGGCTATCCAGTTCAGCGTGGGCGTTGGTAGGCATCAGTCTCGAGGTAACAAGCAGGGTCTGGGTTTTCTTCAGTAGGCCCTCCCTCTGTTCCTTTTCGTCCAGCAGCTCGGTGATCCGGCCCTTCAACTGCTCAACCTCGGCCTTGTGACCGGCATCCCGGTCGTCCAGTTGCTTGGCCACATCCACCGAGGACACACAATCCTGGTGGCGTGCCTCCAGTGCAGCCTTCTCATCTGCAAAGATTTCAGGTTAAAAGGATTTGAAGAAAGAAAACAGTGACAAAGAGTAAAGGATTTGAAGTATAAAGTAGCTATCCGGGTAACAGCAGGATCCGGCATACCAGTAAGCTCTTTCACCCTCTTGAGAAGCTCGGTGACTTGCGCTTTGGCACCAGCTGAAGAATGTCGGCACAAGGTTACGTGTCGGCAAGAGTAAGCATTGCAAAGTAAAGAGAGGAAAGATATCCGGCATACAGCAGTATGTCGGCAAAGATTACATTTCAGGGACAGCTCCAGCTGAAGCTTGCTGTGTGCGTCGGAAAGCTTCCGATGCTCGCACACCAAGTCATGGAACATGTTGGCCCGGGTGTTGTTCATGAGCTGCAAAAATGCCGGGATTTGAAATGTCAGCAGAGAAATTTGACATGATAATTAAAGTGAAGATTTTGTCAAGTGATCATTCTTTTAAAAGACCCGGCACAGGTGCTGCGCACCTATCCCGGCCCTCGGTGACTAGGATTTGAAGCTCGAATCGAGCTTATATCCTGGTCAAGAGGATTTGAAAGATAAATAGAGATGTGAAATTGTTAAAGACCCGGCACAGGTGCTGCGCACCTATCCCGGCCCTCGGTGACTAGGATTTGAAGCTCGAATCGAGCTTATATCCCGGTCAAGAGGATTTGAAAGATAATAGAGATGTGAAATTGTTAAAGACCCGGCACAGGTGCTGCGCACCTATCCCGGCCCTCGGTGACTAGGATTTGAAGCTCGGATCGAGCTCATATGTCGGCAGTTAATTCAAAAGAAGCTAGCTAAAGGACTATGAGAAAATCCCGGATGTCCATATCCCGGACAGCCGACATTTTCGGGGACTGGGGATATGTGTGTAAATAGAGAGGACTTACGTTGGTGGCAGAGGCCAACTTGTGAAGTCTTTGCTGGATGCTGAGGAGCTCGCTGGCGATCGGTATGGGCTTCGCTGCCAAGAAGTCGCTTGGGTCGCCACTGGTCTTGGCTTCGGCCAGCTTCTTGCTCCTTGAGTCCGCAGTGTCCATGTTGCTAGCGTCGTTCCACTTGATGCACTGCTCCTTAAGAGAGCCGAGGCTCTCATCACTTTTCGTCGCAAGAGGGACGAGGCCCTCGAGTTCTGGGGTGTCGAAGAAGCTTTTCCGGTACCCCGGCCGGGCTGCTGCCCTGCCAAGATGCAGGGCCAGAGCAGAGCTGGTCTGGGACGCTGCCTTGGGAGGAGCAGTTGCGGCAGATTGTGTGCCGGACTTGGCCGGCTGAATCTTCAACGTGCCGGTCCGGGCCGGGGCAGTGGACTTGGCCGGTGCAGTGGTCTTGGCCGGTGCAGTGGTCTTGGCCGGTGCTGGGGTCTTGTCAGCTGAAGGAGTCTCAGGTGCGGGCTGTTCCGGCGCGGCCGGTGCTTCTTGGCCAGCAGGAGCGGGATCCGGAATAGTCTGGACCTCTGGCACTAAAGGGCCTTTGCCCTTGATGTCTGTGCCGGCGCTCTTGTCGCTTGCGCCGGCGTCGTGAGTTGTGCCGGCGTCGCTGGTGGGCGCGCCGGAGTCTGGGGCTTCTTGGTGGGCTCCTGTGTCCATGTGGACATCAGGAGCCGGAGGTTCCTGTTGAGCCCCCGAGTCCATGTGGACGTCGGGGGCAGAGGTATCTTGTTCCGGCGGAGGAACGTCCTTCGCCGGGGAGGTGGTCTTGTCGGGCGCAGGCGAAGATGCCGGCGCCGGTGAGGTCGTGTGACTGGCAGAGGGAATGTCGGAGGTAGCAGGGGCAGCGGGCTTGGTAACCTTCGGGTCGCCACTCAAGCCAGAAGCTTGTTCCGGCTCAAGAGGAGCACTGAAAGAGAGAAAACACCAAGTCAGTAATACAAACAAGAGATATGTCGGAGGAAATGCAAAGAAAAGGAAATTTACCCCGAGGCAACAGGCCTCTGTTTCTTCTGTTTGGGCACGCAGACCTTCTGCCTTTTCGACCTCTGAGGTATGTCGGACTGGGGCTTCACCCCTCGCTTCCGGCCGGCACGTCCGCCGGTGGAAGGAGGTCCCTGGTTCAGAGGGGCGGCGTCGATAACCACATCGTCCGGGATAGCTGAGGACGGCATTGGAAACTCGTAAGCAATAGGTGTTTCTGGAAAGGCGTACGCAAGTGGCATCGGGTCATAGTACAGCAGGACCTCCTCGTCAGAATCAATCTCACTCCGGTCTTGAGTATAATGCCGGGATGAAGAGCCCTTACCCATGGCAGCTGCAGCACGGGTGCTCCTGGGAAGCTTATCCCAATGATCCGGATCTTCAACATCCGCAACGGTGCGGTCCGCCGCGATCTTGATCCGGGAGTTCTCCATGGTTTGGAAGCTGAATTTCTGTATAAACAGCAAAGTCAAGTATTCAGACGAGGAAATATGCCGGTGGAAGAGGTATGTCGGATCAACATGATATGTGTCGGCAAACAGGCATGTGTCGGCTTAAGTATCTATGTGCCGGACATGGACTTTATGTATCGGATAAGATGGTTTACCGTTGGGGCGGGCCTATCCCGGCTGTATGGTTCTAGCCCCCAGGCAAAAGTGGCCTGAGAGGACTTGCAGACATCCTTAATCCGGCGCAGAATGTCGGCCGGAGTCAGCTCGTGTGTGGAGTGCCGGGTGGGGTCCATTGGCCCGCTCATCTGGCAGATCTTGTGCGACCGGCGCTGCAGAGGGGAGACGCGCCGGCTTATATAGCAGGCCACCAGGTCTTGAGGAGTAAGACCGGCATCCAGGAGCTCGCCCTTAACCCGGTGAAGCGCATTCACCGGCATCACCGAGTTCTTCGGGTTGTAGGTCCAGTTCGTCATAGCCAAGGGTGGCTCGTCCACAAATGGCGGCAGGTTGAGCAGATCCTCGTCGGTGGTGTTCTTGACGTAGAAGAAGCTTTTCTGCCACTTCTTGCAAGATTCCAGGAGCTCCACCTTGGGGAAGTCCGAGCCCTTTCGGGACATGATGGTGGCCGCGCCGCAGAGGGTCATGGGGCGGTCCTTCTTTTCCTGGGCCGTCTCCGGCGGGTCGTCCTTGCTCCGGGGCGGCTCTTGGACGACTTGCTTCCGCAGTTGGAAGTACTTCGCCCAGCCTTGAGTAAGGGCCTCTATGCCGGCATAGCCCTCGCAAAAAGCAGCGAAGGCGGAGAGGATCATCACGGCATTTGCCGGGATATGATGAGGTTGCAGGTCGTAGGTGTTGAGGAAGTCCCGGAAGAAGTCCGATGCCGGCAGACCAAAGCCCCGCTCGAAGTGGGCGATGAAGACGACGCGTTCGCCAGGTTCAGGTGCCGGCACAGTCTCTCCTGCTGGTAGCCGGCATGCTACGCCCTCCGGGACTCTCCTGGTGGAGGTGACCCAGGATATGTCGGCCGGAGTAACCTCCGACCCCTCCCATCCGGAGCGTCCTTGAGCTCGGGCCGAGGTATCTTCCTCAGAGGCCGAGGTAGCCGTCATGCTTGAAGATGCCATCTTAGTGGCCGGGATAAGGCGTGAGAGCCGGAGTCCCGTGATGTTATTCCTATCAAGGCCGGAGAAAAGAGGGAGGTTAGTCTCTCCGGCATACCACTCTCTCAGATGTTAGCAGGAATAGAAGATCTACCGAGGCAGTTAAAATAGGAAGCAAATAAGGGTAAAACTCCTAAAGATGAACACCTGCGAGCGTTGCCTAGCAATGCTAGTCGAATCAAAGGGAAAACTAGCTCTGAGACCGAGGCAGATCTGTGCAAGCGGGGCTACCGTTGCGAAGTTGTAAAAGGCGTGAAAGAGGAAGAACAGAGGGAGGTCTCACCGGAGCTTGGCCGGCGACGATGGAGCGGCGGCGAGCGTGCAGGAAGATCCAATCTCCCTGCAATGCTGCAGAGAGAAGAGGCGGCGGCGGCGGCGTCGTCAAAGGTGATGCCGTGCGTCGTCGGGCGTCGGCGTCGGCGGGGAGCAGGTCGGCTGCGACGGCGATGCTGCTCTTCGGACCGGCGGTGGAGCGCAGGAGGCAGAGTAGCAGGCGAGGAAGGCGAGGAAGACGACGATGGTGGGTGTAAAAAGATAAGTTTACCCCCGCCGCCCTGTTTATAGCGAAGAGGCAGGGTCGTAGGGATCGTGGGAGTGTTCCACTCCCACGACCGTTTCTGCGGCGAGGCGCCACGTGGCGGCACGGAGTGGGGCGGCGGTTCCTTTAACCGTGCCATGACGCAATGATGGCGAGAAGTAACTGCTGCACTGTGAACCGTCACATCGTGGGTGATCGTTCGAGATGGCAGGCCAGTTACAAGTTTCGATGCAAAGCTGTCGGACATGGCTTCTCGAGGAAGACTCGTCTATATGTCGGATTAATTGCCCGATGTATATGTTCCGTCCGGAATACCCTCGGGACCGGCCGGAATAAGTTTTGGAACAGGAACAGAGGCCGGGATATGTGCAGATGTGCCGGCATATAATATGATCGCCGGGGCATAATGAAGAAAGGTATGTTGAACCTGTCAAGGCTCCACAGTTATGACTGGGGAACCTCGGCAGCTTCGGGGACTAGTGTCGGGGGGATGACCCCCGGTAGGGTCAAGAGAGTAGAAAGACACAAGGCTATGATTGACTTTATGCCGGGTTATCAAGGAAGGGCCTGGCCGGAATATAAGAGCATCGGCCAGGCCGGCATATAATGTGTATCCCGGCTGATACTTGGATATGCCGGCATAGCCGGAATACTTATAAAAGTGTGCCGGCATATACTTAGATATGCCGGCCTAACCGTTTGGTGTGTTGTGCAGGAGCAGGGGAGGCCGGATTACCCGACCCTCGTAGGTCGTTGGTCCGGCATATAAGTCCTGGGTATGGCCAACGGTCATATCCGGGATACTTAAGTCAACCAAGGTGTCACATCCCTACAATCAAGGAAGAAAACATCCAAGCATGGTAGCAGAGTAAGATGGCAGGGTGCACAGTGGAGGTTACCTACCCTCACTGTGCACAAGTACGAGCTTACCGCACAGAGGTAAGGCCACAGTTCAAGAGGTACAAGGTACAGGGATATGGCGTCCCATCGAGAGCAATCAGGGGCGAAGTCAAGGGTCTCTGCCATCGCCACCAGCTCCTGTTTGGAGTGTAGCCCTTGTCTTGTGGTCTTGTATGACCGTTGTAACCCTGGCCACCACTATATAAGGTGGCATAGGGAGCCCTGGTAAAGGGTGGAACGTTGGTTGAAAGGTAGAAGGTTGATAGCTGGAAGAAGGTTAGAAGGTTGAAGGTTTCTACACTTAGCAGTTCATCTTCCTTCTCTAGCAGAGAGCTTGGAAGCACCATTGTGGTGTACTACATCGATCCATATATACAATCAGTAGAGCAGGAGTAGGGGTGTTATCTCCTTACGAGAGCCCCGAACCTGGGTAGATCAGTGTCTCTTTTCTGTCGTGCTCTTTAGCTCGTTCCCCTCTCCCGAATCCTCCAGCATCTAGTCGGCCCCCATTTAAGCCATCCTATGGCATATGTTGTTTCACCACGACGACAAACGAAACACAATAACACTTTATTTGTTTTCGATGAGAATCATCCGATATTCATTTGCTAGTTAATTAGGCCATTGTAGTTCTTGTATTGCGTTGTATGACAGTTCATACCAACCAATTTAGTATCAAATACCCAAGAACCACATTGTTTTAACAAGCAACGAATACAACCATAACATATATATCTTCTATATACCTGAGCTGGACATTTCCAGTCTTTTCTTTTCCGCCAGAATAAATTTTGGATTCTCTTTTAGCAATTCTTTTTCGTCTAGAAGAATCTATCAACATCAATAGTGGCGCCATACACATGGCACATAGTTCAAGGTATGATTAGTCAAACACTAATACCCCTGGACTCACACTTTGAAGTAGATCACCATTATCAAATATTTGGCGTTCTTCCAAATTCCATTCTTTAGTAATCTTTTAGTGTAGTAAACATTTTACCTACATCTTCCATTCATCCTATCATGACAACTTTCATGATCAAGCTACTATAGCTTATGAGGATGAATTGTGAGTATAATATTAGTTCCTAAACCTTTTAGGAGATCTGGACGCCTGGCGTCTCTAATCTGCGCAAATTCTCATACAATACGAGAACATGTGTCTTACTAAATTATACTCTATCACTTTGCAACCAAACATTGTTTTAGATATCACAATATCTTCCACACATGATAGTTTATGAAACAATTCTTTCAAATCCTAGATAACCTTGATACAAAAAACAACTTTTGAATATCAAGGATGATGGAGGCAAGTGTGATACTTAGATACTAACACTGGAATTGTTACTCTTGATTTAATACTACTTATTAAATTTTATCGAGTAACAAGGGTTTGCTAAAAGTTTGCAATAGGACTTTAAACTTTAGATTGACATTCAAACAATACGATACCAGTTCGTAAAGTTAACATCCAGAATTCTATAGTTCTATTATCTCAATTATAGCTAATCGCAAGGTAGTAAACGGATGCCAATAACTACAACAAACTATGCAAATTCACTTTGATTTAGTTCATGATAAATTGAGTTCTATAATTCAAAATTACTAAAAGAACTCCCACTTAAAAACAACATCCCTCTTAGTTTTCTTAAGTGATTACACGAACCAAATTCACTATACCGCAACCGATCATCACGTGCAACGGCATAGTTTCAAAGGCGAACATCACCATGTTCATCATATCAACCATATGACTCATGCTTAACCTTTCGGTTCGTGTTCCGAGGCCATGTCTGTACATGCTAGGCTCGCCAAGTAGAACCATAGCACTCGCGTGTGTAAAACTGTCTTACACCCGTCGTATGTGAACGTAGAGTCTGTCACACCCGATCATCACGTGGTGTCTCGAAACGACGAACTTTCTTGACGGTGCATGCTATGGAAGAACACATTTTTATCTTGATATTTATGTGAGAGGGATCATCTTATAATGCTACCGCGCGATCAAATCTAAGCAAAGTAAGATGCATAAAAGGATAAACATCACATGCATATATAATGTGATATGATATGGTCCTTCACGCATTCGATCTCCATCTTGTGCGTCATGGCATGATCTCCATCATTCCACCGGCGTAGCACCAAGGTCCATGGCGCGCCAACTTGGTTGTCTTCCTCCATTACAATATATCACTTGGATATATATATACGGCACGCAGGCCATTTAAATGTAAAGACAACCATATGGCTCCTGCCGGTTGTTTATAACTTTACAAAAAGGATCATCGCATACAATTTGTAACATAAACAATTTGACCATATCACATCACATGCCCCTGCAAAAACAAGTTAGACGTTTCTAATTTGTCTTGCATATTTTACGTGGTTTGGGGCTTTCTAGGAAGAACCGTTCTTACCTACGAACAAGAACCACAACGGTGATAAAAATATTATTAACAACTCTTTGTAAAATAGATCATAACTATAGTGGGAGAAACGTGCACCCGCAAAGCCACATATGCCGAAGCATGTCAAGTGTGGGACAAGTCTCGTGAACGTGGTCATGTAAGGTTAGTCTCGGGCAGCTTCAATCCCACTATGCCACTATGATCCAAAATACCAAAAAAATTGCAATAACATGATCATCAACGCCCACATCCACATGTGTTCTAACCGTGCATACCAACTACGCATAGAGATGGCTCTGATACCACTGATGGGTTCGTAGCATAGAAAACAAAAAAATTTCTACGCAAGAACGCATAAACTGGCCAAGATACACTACGAGATGGTAGCAACGGAAACTAACCCTCGACGACCGTAAGCGGGGATTACGTTCCCGCACAAACGTTGACGATGGAGAGTTGGTGAAGACACACGTAGTCGACGTAGTTGTTCACTTGACGTAGTCGACGTCGTGGTTCACTTGACGATCACAAGATCGTGTACCCGGCGCCACAAGCGGCAGCGCCCCCATCCTCGGTCACACGTACAGCTCGACGTCGACTCCTCCACGCCCTCGGTCTAGCGGGGCAGCGGAAGAAGGGATCCGCCGGACACTCCTCCACACACTTCACCAAGTGTATGAACTATGAACTACAATTTCGGCAGAGCTTCGCTAAGCCAGGACGGAAAGTGGGCAGCAACTATGCAAGGGAGGGGAGGATCAAGAAGTGTGTGTCAAGGGAGAGAGGGAGGGGTTTATATAGAGGAGGAGGGGCAGCCAAGGGGTGGCCGGCCAAGGGGTCTCCTCCTCTTCATTGTCCCCTCTTCATTCCCATTATGGTGATAACTCCCTCATCAACATGAGGTAACCCCCATTTTAATGCATGACATTCATGCTAATTAAAATTCACACTTATTGATTTAATAAAACATTTTTATTTCTTTAATATTTGTTAATTCATTCAATTAACAAACATTAACAAATACACCCTCAAGTTATTTCGATATCTGAAACAGTTTTGGTGCTTTTCTGAAATAACCCTCATGCTGTCCTGTAATTCAATCGGAGTATCGTATCCACTCAAAAACGACGGCGAACCTTAAGTGTGTCACCCTACGGTTCGTGAATAACGTGGACATGATCGAGACTCCTCTCCGATCAATAATCAACAGCGGGATCTGGAAATCCATGATGACTCCCACTTACTCAACGATGAACTAGTGATCGTGTGAACCAGTAACGAACATAGTTAATTCCTTTTGTCTCGCGATATTATTACTTGTCCGAGATCCGATCATTTGGTAACAACCATACCTAGTTCGATCTCGTTCCCGACAAGTCTCTTTACTCGTTCCGTGATAATGCATTCCTGTGACCTAGTCACATGCTTGCAACCGATTCCAATGCAATATCACCGACAAGGGCCCAGAGAATATCTTTCCGTCATCCGGATGGACAAATCCCACTCTTGATCCATGAGCCTCAACTAATACTTTCAGAGTACCCAAATCAACCTTTATAATCACCCTATTATGGTGTGACGTTTGATATCATCAAAGTACCCTTCCGGTATCAGTGATTAACATGATCTCATGGTCTAAGGATTAGAACTACTTCGCATGAGTTTGATATAGCAATGAACTTGATGACTTGATCGTTTTGCTATTCATACTATGGGTGTGAGTGTTCATCATATCATTATTCTAATGATATGACCCCGTTATTAACAACATCCAATGTTCATGATCAGGAAACCTTGATCATCAGTTAATCAACGAGCTAGTATAAAAGAGAGGCTTTACTAGGAACCTTTTACTTTATTAATCACACAAGTATTAATGTTTCCAATTAATACAATTCTAGCATGAGAAATAAACATTTATCATAAACATGGAATATGATAATAACCACTTTATTATTGCCTCTCGGGCATATTCCCTTCACAAAATTGTTGAGATGAGCTGCAGCATCTTCAGTACTAGCACCAGAAAATTGCTCTTTCATAACAAGATTCAATAAAGCAGGCTTAATCTCATAAAAATTTGCAGCAGGAGCAGGTGGCGCAATAGGAGTGCAGATAAAATCACTATTGTTCGTGCTAGTAAAGTCACACAACTTGGTGTTTTCAGGAGTAGCCATTCTAGCAAACTAAAAGCAGACAAGTAAAAACAACTACAAAGGATTCTAATTTTTTTGGGTTTTTGATAAAACGATGCAAGTAAAAGTAAAAATAAATAAAGTAAAGCAAAACTTAAAACAAAGTAGAGGATGTGCGTGTGAAAACTCCCCTCGCAGAAGTCTTCTTCTTCCTCCCCAGCAACGGCGCCAGAAAAAGTTCTTGATGCTTGCGGTGGTGTTATCTTTTCACCGTCCAGTTGGGAACCCCAAGAGGAAGGTATGATGAGTATAGCAGCAAGGTTTTTCCCTTAGTTAAGAAACCAAGGTTTATCGTTCAGGAGAGGAGCAGACAAACGACTGAAGGTGATGCTTGCTAGCTTGTGATAGCTCAGGACAATTTATAGGGCGCCTCGTCCAAGCTTTGCTTTGCGAGCAGCAACGTGGAACCTGCACACAACACAACCAAGTACTTTGTTCCCAACTTACGATGAGGTTGTCAATCTCACCGGTTTGCTTGAAACAAAGGAATGAGCGTATCGAGTGGAAAATAGTAATAGTCTGTGAGTAAAGTAAATAGGTGATAGCAATATAATGGAAATAGGACCGGGGTCCACAGTTCACTAGCGGTGTCTCTCCATAAAATAATACATGTTGGGTAAACAATTACAGTTGGGCAATTGATAGAATAAAGACAATGTGCATATGATGAGAGGATCACTATGAGATTTACTCTGGGCATTACAACAAGATACATAGACCGCCATCCAACTGCATCTATGACTAATAATCCACTCACGGGGATATCGTCCGAACACCCCATGAGTATTAAGTTGCGAACAACAGATAACTGCATTAAGCAAAGTGTGTAATGTAAACAAAGCATATGCCCTCGAGCATATGAATGTTGTTTTCCCCCTAGTAGCAACAGCACATCTACAACCTTAGAGGTTTCTGTCACTCCCCCAGATTAAATAGAGGCATGAACCCACTATCGAGCATAAATACCCCCTCTTGGAGTCACTAGCAACTACTCGGCCAAGATAGCTACTAACAACGGAGAGCATGCAAGATCATAAACAACATAGAGATAACATAAGATAAATTTCAGTACTTCAACTCAAGCATAACACCAATATTCATCGGATCCCAACAAACCAAACATGTAGAATTACATAACGGTGATCTCAATCATGTAGGGCAGCTCATGAGATCTAAACATGAAGCACACGGTGGAGAAGACAACCATCTAGCTACTGCTATGGACCCATAGTCCAAGGTAGACTACTCACTCATCGCTCCGGAGGCAAGCATGGCGATGAAGAAGACCTCCGGTGGCGATTCCCCTCTCTGGCAGGGTGCCGGGAAGAGCTTCTGGACCCTCCCGATCTTCAGGTCGACGGCGGCAGCGGATCGCGATGTGTTCTGGAAAATTGATCGGGTCCTTAGGTTTTTCCCGTCGGGGGTCTTTATAGGCGAAGGGGCATCGTCAGAAGTGGACCGAGGTGGTCTCACACATAGGGGCGCGGCCCAGCCCTTGGCCGCGCCGCCCTAGTGTGTGGGCCCCTCGTGGCCCCACTTCAACTCCTCTTCGGTTCTCTGGAAGCTTCGGTAAAATTCTGGGCGACTGGCTTTGGTTTCGTCCAATTCCGAGAATATTTCCTGTGTAACTTTTTTGAAACACAAAAACAGCAGAAAATAGGGAACTGGCACTGTGGCAACTTGTTAATAGGTTAGTTCAGGAAAATGCATAAAAGTGCCACGAAGTGTAACGAAACACTAAGCAAATGGTTAAAAACAAGCATGGAGCATCAAAAATTATGGATACGTTTGAGACGTATCAGGCGCCCCGGTGGAAAAACGAGGTCGCGGCCACCCTCGCGGCAGTAAGAACAAGCCCACAGTCCCAGCTGTGGTAGCCTCGTCGTCCGCTCCTATGAAACGGCGCCCTGGCCGCCCGACACGAAGTAAGAATAAGCCCAAGGTTTCATCTGCTATGCCAGGTCTGAGCGCTCCTCCTCCTCCACCCAAAGTGTACTCCTTCTTCTGCATCGTCAGTGCTCAGTGCCGCGAGATTCAGCGGGTGTCGCTGAAGTTTACCAAGTTTATGGACGGGCGAGAGCTACGGGAAGCGGTTCTTCGTGAACACTCTGGGGGAGGAACCCCCTATGAAGTGGAGGTCTGGTATGACGGGGCCGTCGAGATGTACTTCAAGGGTGGCTGGTCGCAGTTTGTAGAATACCATGACCTCCACCAAGGTTTCTTCATGACTTTCGACTTCCACATTGGTACGTCAAAGTTTGACGTGAGGATCTACGAATGTACTCAGTGCCAAAAGGAGTACGAAGCTGAAGTGTACTTTCATTAGATTCTCCTTTTATGTAATCTCTTGTCCTAGTAATCCTTTCGTGTGTTATCTGTAATAAGTAGTCGTGGTGGATTAAATCTTGTGCCAGCTTTATTAATAGACCATGGGAACGGATCGTCGTCCCGAGGTATGCACTTAATGTATTATCGGGTTCCTTTGAGCCGTGTGTATTTTTGCTGAATACCGGGTTGTGAACAACCTAGTAGTATGTCTCAAATAATCACAAATCTCAATAACTTGTTTATTTTATTTCGTACGACTCGAGGTTCTAAGCCCCCGAGTGGAAAGTAAAATACTTATACATATTGTCGAGTTGACCCAAAGAACCCGACCTGTGGCCTCATGTTCTGGGTTCAGAGGGTCATAACTCGAAAGTTCTTTGTCGCCTTATGTCGTCTACGCGTAGAACCGCCGTAGTTGCTCTGCATTCCACGGGTTGCTCTCGTCTTTCCCCGTTTTCTTGTCTTGTAGGCGATAAGCTCCTCCTGGTATTACTTCTGTCATGATGTAAGGTCCCACCCATGGGGACTCCAATTTTCCATGACCATCTTGCTTGAGTCGTAAGACTAGATCTCCCACCACGAAAGATCGTAGACAAACTCGACTACTGTGGTAGTTTCATAGATTTTGTTGATATTGTATGGCTCTAGCGAATGCTACATCTCTTGCCTCGTCGAGTGCATCGACATCATCCTGAAGCGCCTCTATGGAGGTTGTCTCATCGTACGCCGCAATTCTTGGAGCTTCATGGGTGATCTTGACTGGAAGCACGGCTTCTGCGCCGTGGACCAGAAAGAAGGGCATTTCTTGAGTAGCTGCGTTAGGTGTAGTTCAGAGACTCCAGAGTACGGAGGGCAGTTCATCTACCCAAGCGTGTTTGGCCTTCTCGAGGGGTGCTAACAGCCTTTTCTTTATCCCATTGCATATTAAGCCATTGGCTTTCTCGACTTGTCCATTTGTCTTTGGATGCGCTACAGATGTGAATTTTAATTTAATTCCCATACTTTCACAGTAACTCTTGAACTCCTTTTATGTGAAGTTTGTCCCATTATCTGTGATGATGTTGTGTGGTACTCCAAAGCGAAAAACTATGGACTTGATGAAGTTGATTGCTGCTGTAGAATCTTGGGTTGTTACGGGGGCTGCCTCTACCCACTTGGTGAATTTGTCGACTGCCACCAGCATGTAAACATGCCCTCCTGGCCAAGATTTGTGCAATTTTCCTACCATGTCGAGACCCCATTGCGCGAAGGGCCAGGATAGTGGTATTGGTTGCAATTCTGCTGCTGGCGCGTGTGGTCGAGATGCGAAATGTTAACAAGCCTCACACTTCCTCACTATATCTTTCGCGTCTTCAATGGCTGTTAGCCAGTAAAACCCTGCATGAAAGGCTTTAGCTGCAATGGCTCTGCTGCTAGCGTGATGTCCGCATACTCCTGCGTGGATGTCCCTTAAGATTTCTTGCCATTCTTGAGGAGTGACGCATCATTGCAAGATGCTTGTTATACTTCTCTTGTATAATTTTCCTTGTAACACAACGAAAGCCTTGGATCGTCGTATTATCCTTTTCGCTTCTACTGTGTCTTTGGGTAGTGCTTTGTTTATCATGTATGCCAAATATGGCTGCATCCAGGTTTCCTCGATCATCATGACTTCTTCTGGTTCTGCTTTGCTTGCTTTTTCAGCCCCCGAGGCTATTGCTTGGTGCTGGCCTTGTTCCTCTATAGTCGAAGTTTTGTTGTTCTTTATTGATCTTTCTATGATTTCTTCCCAAAAGACTCCTTGCGGTATGGGTAAGCATTGGGACCCGATGTTTGCTAGATTGTCGGCTTCCTCGTTACTGGCCCTACTGACGTGCGAAACTTCGCATCCATCGAATGTTCCTTCTAGATAATAGTATAAGTTTCTGTACGCTGTCATATTGTCGCTGATGGCGTCGCACTTGTTCATCACTTGTTGGACAACGAGATTCGAGTCTCCAAATATTTTCAGTCGAGTTGCTCCGCATGCTTTGGCCATTTTCATTCCATGGAGCAGAGCCTCGTATTCGGCTTCATTATTAGAAGCTTGAGGAAAACTCATCCTTAACACATATTTCAACTTGTCGCCTTGTGGTTATATCAGGACCACTCCTGCTCCTGCGCCTTGGACTCTTTTTGATCCGTCGAAGTACATTGTCCATACGCTAGTTAGATCTGGCGGTCCTGTATTTTGTAACTCTAGCCACTCTACTGTGAAGTCTGGTAAAACTTGTGATTTGATCGCCTTTCGCTTTTCATATGTGATATCCAGGGGTGATAATTCAATTCCCCATAAGGAGACACGTCCTGTTGCTGAAGGGTTGTTCAATATGTTAGATAGTGGTGCTTCATTAACCACTATAATTGGGTGCACCCGAAATATTGCCATAGTTTTCGTGTTGTTGTGAATACACTATATGCTAGCTTTTGATAGTGCGGGTGCTGGTGGCGGTGTTGATGATGTAAATCACCGTCCAGTTGGGAACCCCAAGAGGAAGGTATGATGAGTAAAGTAGCAAGTTTTTCCCTCAGTAAGAAACCAAGGTTTATCGTCTCCAGGAAAAAGCCAAACTCCAGAAGGTGATGCCCGCTAGCTTTGCGACAGCTCCGGACAATTTATAGGGCGCCTCGTCCAGTGCTTTGCTTTGCCAGCAGCAACGCGGAACCTGCACACAACACAACCAAGTACTTTGCTCCCAACTTACGATGAGGTTGTCAATCTCACCAGTTTGCTGTAAACAAAGGAATGAGCGTATCGAGTGGAAAGCAATAGTAGTATGCAAGAAAGTAAACAGTGCGAGTAAAGTAAACAGGTGATACCAATGTAAAGGAAATTGGACCGGGGTCCACAGTTCACTAGTGGTGTCTCTCCATAAGATAAATAACAACATGCTGGGTAAACAAATTACAGTTGGCAATTGATAGAATAAAGATAACGTGCATATGTCGAGAGGATCACTATGAGATTTACTCTGGGCATTACAACAAGATACATAGACCGCCATCCAACTGCATCTATGACTAATAATCCACTAGCGGGGAATCATCTGAGGACCCCTTGAGTATTAAGTTGCGAACAACAAATAACTGCATTAAGCAAAGTGTGTAATGTAAACAAAGCATATGCCCTTGGACATAAGAATGTTGTTTTCTCCCTAGTGGCAACAACACATCTACAACCTTAGAAGTTTCTGTCACTCCCCCAGATTAAATAGAGGCATGAACCCAACTATCGAGCATAAATACCCCCTCTTGCTGTCACTAGTATCTACTTGGCCAAGATAGCTACTAACAACGGAGAGCATGCAAGATCATAAACAACATAGAGATAACATAAGATAATATTCAGCACATCAACTCAATCATAACACCAATATTCATCGAATCCCAACAAACACAACATGTAGAATTACATAAAGGTAGTCTCGATCATGTAAGGCAGCTCACGAGATCTAAACATGAAGCACATGGTGGAGAAGACAACCAACTAGCTGCTGCTATGGACCCATAGTCCAAGGTACACTACTCACTCATCGAGCCGGAGGCAAGCATGGCGATGAAGAAGACCTCCGGTGGCGATTCCCCTCTCCGGCAGGGTGCTCAGAAGAGCTTCTGGACCCTCCCGATCTCGGGTCGATGACGGTGGCGGATCGCGATGTGTTTCTGGAAAAGTGATTGGGTCTTTAGGTTTTTCCCGTCGGGGGGTCTTTATAGGCGAAGGGGCAGCATCAGAAGTGGACCAGGTGGGGCTTACCATAGGGCGGCGCGGCCAGGCCCTAGGCCGCGCCCCCTGGTGGTGAGGCCACCCTCTGGCTCCGTTCCGTCTCCTCTTCGGTCCTTGATGCTTGTGGTACGGTTAATGTGAATCACCGTCCAGTTGGGAACCCCAAGAGGAAGGTATGATGAATATAGCAGCAAGGTTTTCCCTCAGTAAGAAACCAAGGTATGTCGGTCGGGAGAGGAAGAAGCCAATACGACTGAAGGTGATGCTTGCTAGTCTAGTGACACTCCAACAGGGGCACCGTTAACGATCGATAACGAGTTAGCGCGTCTTCAACTAGTAGCAACGTGGAACCTGCACACAACACAACCAAATACTTTGCTCCCAACTTACGATGAGGTTGTCAATCTCACCGATTTGCTTGAAACAAAGGAATGCGTGTATCGAGTGGAAAATAGTAATAGTATGCGAGTAAAATAAACAGTGCGAGTAAAGTAAACAGGTGACAGCAATATAATGGAAATAGGACCGGGGTCCACAGTTCACTAGTGGTGTCTCTCCATAAGATAAAATAACACATGCTGGGTAAACAAATTACAGTTGGGCAATTGATAGAATAAAGACAACGTGCATATGATGAGAGGATCACTATGAGATTTATTCTGGGCATTACAACAAGATACTTAGACCGCCATCCAACTGCATCTATGACTAATAATCCACTTGTGGCGAATCAATCCGAGAACTCCACAAGTATTAAGTTGCGAACAACAGATAATTGCATTAAGCAAAGTGTGTAATGTAAACAAAGCATATGCCCTCGAGCATATGAATGTTGTTTTCCCCCTAGTAGCAACAGCACATCTACAACCTTAGAGGTTTATGTCACTCTCCCAGATTAAATAGAGGCATGAACCCACTATCAAGCATAAATACCCCCTCTTGGAGTCACTAGCAACTACTCGGCCAAGATAGCTACTAACAACGAAGAGCATGCAAGATCATAAACAACATAGAGATAACATAAGATAAATTTCAGTAATTCAACTCAATCATAACACCAATATTCATCGGATCCCAACAAACACAACATGTAGAATTACATAATAGTGATCTCGATCATGTAAGGCAGCTCACGAGATCTAAACATGAAGCACATGGTGGAGAAGACAACCATCTAGCTACTGCTATGGACCCATAGTCCAAGGTAGACTACTCACTCATCGCGCCGGAGGCAAGCATGGCGATGAAGAAGACCTCCGGTGGCGATTCCCCTCTCCGGCAGGGTGCCGGGAAGAGCTTCTGGACCCTCCCGGTCTCGGGTCGACGATGACGGCGGATCGCGATGTGTTTTTCGGGTCGATGATGACCGAGGTGGTCTCACACATAGGGGGCGTGGCCCAGCCCCTGGCCGCGCCGCCCTGGTGTGTGGGCCCCTCGTGGCCCCACTCCAACTCCTCTTCGGTTCTCTGGAAGCTTCGGTAAAATTCTGGGCGACTGGCTTTGGTTTCGTCCAATTCCAAGAATATTTCCTGTGTAACTTTTCTGAAATACAAAAACAGCAGAAAACAGGGAACTGGCACTGTGGCGAGTTGTTAATAGGTTAGTTTCGGAAAATGCATAAAAGTGCCACGAAGTGTAACGAAACACTAAGCAAATGGTGTAAAAACAAGCATGGAGCATCAAAAATTATGGATATGTTTGAGACGTATCAGCATCCCCAAGCTTAACTCCTGCTCATCCTCGAGTAGGTAAGTGATAACAAAAGAAATAATTTTTGAGGTGACATGCACCTACACAATCTTGATCATATATGTAAGCGTTGTGCGCTGGGATAAAAAGAACTTAAAACATGGGCATGAAAGACATAATCTTGATAGAAGAAACTTAGCAACCATGTTATAACATGAAAATGAACACAAACAAAAGATCATGAAAATGAAACAATGAAAGTCAAATGTGTGTTCAAATCATAAGGAAAAACATACAAATGGTTTTCAGCTTGTCCTTCATGAGAGAGCAAAACATAAATGCATCGGACACCTTCAAGTTTAAGAGGGCGACTAGATACAAGTAATTTGAGAACAAGTGAAACATACAATATGAATCAATCAATGAAAACTTTGGGACAATGCACATTATACTCAGAATGACAACTATGCTCTCTTAATGGTGCATAAAGATAGAAGGTGGAGACTCAACATAAAAGTAAAAGAAAGGCCCTTCGCGGAGGGAAGCAGTGATTAAACATGTGCTAGAGCTTTTCATTTGTAAAATAGGGAGATAAAACTTGAGTTTTGAGAGGTGGTTGCTTTTGTCAACGACTAGCAATGGGGTTCTTACTATCTTCCATACAAAAATTGAAGCAAGTTTTTGAGAGAGAGATTGGCACTTTTTGTGCTCTTTTTATAAAACTTGGCACTCCTCCCCACCTTTTTTCCTTTCTCAAACCATGGCTAACCGATTCCATCGGGTGCCCACCAACATTCACATACCATGGAGGAGTGCCTTTTTTCATTCTTTTTTTCTCTTTTTTTCTTTTTGGAATAAGCAATATGGAAGATAGCAAATCTGACCACTACGTCCCCATGAGCTAAAAACAGTGTCACAAAACAAGAAGTGTTTTGAAGGTTTTTTTTCAAAGGTAGCACATGAAATTTTACTTGGAATGGCTTACAAATACCATGCATAGGAATTTTTAGTGGACACAATGGCAAACTTGATTTTTAGGAGTTGGATGCACGAGTAGAGCTCATACTCAGTACAAAGTGAGGGCTAGCAAAAGACTGGGAGCGACCAACTAAGAGAGCAATAATGGCCATAATCATGCAAAGCGACAAAGCGACATTAAAAGAAGCATAAGATGGCAACAAAAGTCAAAAACTAAATGATCATAGAGGCAATGGTGACTTTGTATGAGTCTAACATGTGTGAGCATGCGCCAAGTCAACCCAAATAAAGCATCAAGGAGAAAACCAAAATAATGCTTCCAAATAATTAAAACAACGCATGATTTTTTCAAAGGCTCAGTAAGCAATCTCAGTTATTTGAGACAAGTCATGCTACAGTGATGACCCACAAGTATAGGGGATCACAATAGTCTTCGAGGGAAGTAAAACCCAAATTTATTGATTCGACACAAGGGGAGCCAAAGAATATATGTAAGCCTTAACAGATGAGTTATCAATTCAGCTGCACCTGGAAACAGTCTTGCTCGCAGTGATTTATCAGTAGCAACAGTTTTATAGTGGTGATAGTAGTAAAACAGTAACAGCTGTAGTAAAATAACAGTGGTAATAGTAACAGTAGTAAACAGTAGGAATAAATACTGTAGGTATAGGGATGGATGTACGGGTGTTGCATGGATAAGATAATTCATGAAATCAATGAGACATGGGCATTGCAGAAAAATAATGATAAAGCATCCTAGTACTAACAATCATAGGCATGTGTTCCGTATATAGTCGTACGTGCTCACAAGGAGAAACTTGCACGACATCTTTTGTCCTACCATCCTGTTGCAGCAGGGCCTCAAGGGAAACTACTGGTAATTAAGGTACTCCTTTTAATAAAGTACCGGAGCAAAGCATTAGCACTCGGTGAACACATGTGATCCTCACATCATAGCCATCCCCTCCGGTTATCCCAATTTCTGTCACTTTGGGGCCTCGGGTTCCGGACAACAATATGTGTATACAACTTGTAGGCAAGACCATAAACAACAAGTATCATCATAGAAATAATAACATGTTCAGATCTGAAATCATGGCACTCGGGCCCAAAGTGACAAGCATTAAGCACAACAAGTTGCAACAATGTCATAGGCACTAAATAAAGATACTAGGCACTATGCCCAAACAATCTCATATCAAATTACGTGAACAATCTCATCCAATCCCTACCATCCCCTCACCTACAGCGGGGGAATTACTCACACATGGATGGGGGAGTCATGGATGGTCGATGGAGTGATGTCGGTGATGATGGTGATGAAGATCTCCTCCAAATCCCCGTCCCGGCAGGGTGCCAGAACGGAGTTTCTGGTTCCGAATCGCGGTTTTTGATGGCGACGGCGCAGCGGAAGTCTATCTGGGAAAAACACCGTCTCCCCGATATAATCGAGTCAGGGGGTATATGTAGGCGAAAGGAGAGGTCGGGGGATGGCCGAGCCGCCCTCACACTAGGTGGGCGTGGCCAGGGCTGGGCCGCGCCCCCTGTGTGTGTGGGGCCCTCGAGCCTCCCCTCCGTCTCGTCTTCTAGCTCCGTGGGTCTTCTGGTGAAATAGGATTTTTGATGATTTTTCCCAATTTTTTACTGAAAGTTGGATTTCTGCACAAAAACGAGACACCAGAGCAATTCTGCTGAAAACAGCGTTAGTCCATGTTAGTTGTATTCAAAACACACAAATTAGAGGAGAAACAATAGCAAAAGTGTTCGGGAAAGTAGATATGTTTTGGACGTATCAACTCCCCCCAAGCTTAGCTATTTGCTTGTCCTCAAGCAATTTAGTTAACAACTGAGAGCGATAAAAGAAACTTTCACGAACACATTTGCTTCATAGATGTATATATACTAACTATATGATCAAGTACTCAGGCAATTCATAATAAGAAATATGCAGCTAATGCTACCTCATAGTCAAGCAAGCTATGAAAGAGTGCCAACATACTAATAACAAGTAACATGAAACATAAGAAGTTGCAAGATTGTAATATGCATAAATGATATGGAAGAGTGGTATCCAGCTTGCCTTTATTTGTGGAGCAAAACATAAATACTGAGGCACCTCTGAAGTTCAAGAGAAGACTAGAAGTAAAAATATCAAAGATACAAGCATCAAAGTTATACCACAATTAACCGTGTTCTGGGACAAGCACATTACACTAAGAATAACAGCTATGCTCTCAAGAAGTGCTTTAAAGTTAGAAGATGAAGACTCAACATAAAAGTAAAAGAAAGGCCCTTCGCAGAGGGAAGCAGTGATTTAACATGTGCTAGAGCTTTTCATTTGTAAAACAGAGATGAAAATTTAGTTTGAGAGGTGGTTGTTTCATGTCAACGACTGGCAATGGGGACTTGCTATCTTCCATAATAAACAAGTGAGAGCGGTTCCGAGTTCTTTGAAATTTTGGCACATTGGTGCTCTTTTATAAAGCTTTGGCACTCCTCCCCACCTTTTTTCCTTTCTCAAACCATGGCTAACCGATTCCATCGCGTGCCCACCAACTTTCACATACCATGGAGGAGTGCTCTTTTTGTTTTTTGTTTTTTTGAAATTAGATTATAATGGTCTGACCAGCTCCCTTGCAAAATTAATGATGAGCAGATGAAGCTGCCTAGTCGAGGGGTACTCAATTTAATATGGAAGATAGCAATTCCGACCACTACGTCCCCATGAGCAAAAAATAGTGGCACAAAACGAGAAGTATTTGAAAGTTTGAAAGGTAGCACATGAAAATTTACTTGGAATGGCTTTGAAATACCATGCATAGGAATTTATAGTGGACTCTTTGGAAGACTTGGTTTTTGGTAATTGGATGCACGAGTAGAGCTCATACTCGGTACAAGTGAAGGCTAGCAAAAGACGGGGAAGCGACAATCGAGAGAGCAATAACTGTCATAATCATGCTTACGACAAAACAAAATTAATATAGGCTTAAAAATGATACAGGAACTCTGAGGCAAAGTAAATCATCGAGGCTTAATTGACTTTTTGTTCAGTCATGTGCATGCTTGAGCATGTGCCAAGTCGATTCAAATGAAGCTTTCAGATGAGGATACCACAATGTCATACCGTATTATGAATAAAACAATACATGCAAGCGTCTACATGACATGCTACAAACTATTAGTAAATTGAAACTAATCATATAAAAGCAAGAACTACAAAGCATCCATTAGATAACATATACCTTACATGAACCGACTAAGCATGTCCACGTAGATGAGTATATGTACAAAAATGAAAACAAATAGAGTTCATACCAGCCTCTTACCACATCTCGGATTGTCATATGTCGTCATTATTGCCTTTTCACTTGTGTGGCTTGAATAATATGAAGTGAATACCAAGCTCCAATGGAGTAATGAGAAACTGAACTCTGCAACAAACTTTACAAAACCGAAGAAGAACAACAAATATTTTTGGGGTTTTCGATTTTTGAAACAAGAATGAAAGGAAATAGCAAACAAAGCAAAATATTTTTGGATTTTTCAAATACAAACCGAAAATAGCAAGTAAAGCAAACCAAAGGTAAAAAGCTAAAGAAACAAATAAAGAGAAACAACGGAAACATTTTTGGTCTTTTTGTGTTTTGGAAAGCAGAAATAAGAACGAGAACAATAAAGAAAGCGAAACATGAATATACAAAGGACCGACAAAATATGATATGTAGATGAGTGAATCGTCGGCGTACCTCCCCCCAAGCTTAGGCTTTTGGCCTAAGTGGAGATCAATCCCAACTACGGTAGTTGCTCCAGGCTGGTGGGTCATCATGGGTGTAATCGTACCCCGGCTCTCGTGAAGATGAAGCTGATGGTGCATAATCATAATAAGGTTGCTCATAAGGGAAGTTCGCAATGTTGGAGGGCTGACCCGACTCCTCGGCACCCTCCTCATCGAGCATAGGCAGCGGGTGCTCCTCTACATATGCATCGAGCTCATCCTCCGTGAGCGACCATCCATTCCTGCGATCAAGGTTAAACAAAAGAGGTGCAGGCAAACGGACTGATCAATCAGTCTTTACGACCTTCCAGGTAGTCCACTTGAAAAAGGTTAGCTCAAATGTTAAATTAATCAAACTAGCAGGAGGAGAAATAAACTTATGATGAATCATAGAACTAAGATCAAGTTTCTCCTCGGGGAACTGCAGATCTAGGAAATGAGGCATTACACCATGCAAAGCTAACAGGCGTGAAGCTATAAGTCCCCCACATATTCCCCCTTTCTCACGATTAACATCAAGACATAAAGCTATTAAGGCACCCAAATGATAAGTCCTTTCACGTCTCAAAGCAGCAGCAATAAAAGCTAGATCATGGAGAGATAATTTACTTGCAGATTTCCTAGCAAGAACACATTTGGTAATAAAGAAGGCAAAATATCGGATGGATGGGAAATGAATATTTCGAGTTTTACCACCCTCTCCTGTGAAGCTTCTTCCTTGACAAATCTCCTCATATAGTTCCAACAATGGCCTAGGCTGGCCCCTTATCTTCTCGAGCGATCCCCACTGCGGTACTCTAATAGCTGTACAGAAAACATCAAGAGGCAAATCCACAGATTTGTTATAGATTTTATAATAGACCATGGGGTTAGAAGTGCACCAACTAAATCTGAAATCCTACACCACAGACATTGTTAGTTTAATATATTGGGGAGGTTCACCCTCAATAAAATGCTCCAATCCTGCATTAGAGAGTAAGGTTTGAAAATCCTGCAAAATTCCGGCAGCATTCATGAACTCTGAGCATGGATAGTGTGAGGGAAAGACCCTCTCTTCACGGTGAGCTTTCATAACTTCATGCACTTCTAGTTCATGTTGAGAGAGTTGATATGCATTCTCCTCCATTTCTGAAATTTTTAACAAACCTCATAAAATACGATTTTGAGACAAGCAAATGTAGGAAACTACTATAGTGAGTTACTAGAGAGCTAACATACATCAAAATAACATTTCTAAGCAATAGAACAAGCATGCATACTCATTTATCCTGCCACCTACAATGCTAAAATACTCAAGAAATACTTTACCAAAAGAAATTCTACTTGGACAAGTGGAGGAGTCACATACCGGAGAACAATTATATTGCTCCAAATCTCAGCAGAAATGATGGGCTGAGCAAGGAGATCGAAAAATCGAGGTGAAGAACAGCAAGAACTCGAGTTTGAGCTAGGTGTGTCGTTGTTTTCGGGAGAGAGAAAGAGCAGGGGAGGAAGAGATAAGTGAGAGGCCAGGTGGGGCCCTCTCACACCAGGTGGGCGCGGCCAGGGCTGGGCCACGCCCCCTGTGTGGGAGGTGGCGTGCCAGCCCCTCCTGGTGTCTCCCAGGCGTCTCTCTGTCCCATTTTTGATATAAAAAATTATAAAGAATTTTCTGGAATTTTTCGAGAAACTTTATTTTCGAGGATTTTTCAGAAATTGGCATATCGATAAGAACTTCAAAAAAAATGAAGATGAAATGATTTCAAGCAAATCAAAACCAAGCATGCAGTAGCTCTGAGATACTCTTAATCATGTAACTAAACTAAAGGAATAAAATTGGTGAAAGTAAATAAAAATGAGGTGGAGTAGATGCGGTGAAAACGAAGTTTCATTCATGTAAAATCACTTTGTTAACAAGGTTGATCAAGTCTTGTTACCAAACTAACTTTATATGAAGCAAAACTTTGCACTTCACTAAATGCTTATGTTACCTCAACTTTGATAGGCATAATCCCAACCATAACAATTTCAGACTCTTCTTTGGGCTTTTGCCCTGAACAAATAATTTGACCAACTTTGATGGTCTCAACATGCTTGATTGAATTTAGAGCATTCTTCCTATCAATCTTCTTGGGAAAATAAACCGTATACTCTTTGTCATTGACATTAAAAGTTACTTTTCCTTGATTGCAATAAATAACAGCACCTGCAGTGTTTAGAAAAGGTCTCCCAAGAATAATAGACATATTATCATCTTCAGGCATTTCCAACACAACAAAATCAGTTAATATTAAACAACTGTTAGCAAATTGAACAGGAACATTCTCACATATACCAATAGGAATAGTAGTAGACTTATCAGCCATTTGCAAAGATATATCAGTTGATACCAATTTTTCTAGATCAACTCTCTTATAAAGAGAAAAAGGCATGACACTAACTCCAGCTCCCAAATCACATAAAGCAGTTCTAACATAGTTATTTTTAATGGAGCAGGGAATAGTTGGTATACCTGGATCTCCAAGCTTCTCCGGAACTTTACCATCAAAAGAATAATTAGCAAGTAAAGTGGAAATTTCCTCATCAGGAATCTTCCTTTTGTTAGTAACAATATCTTTCATATATTTTGCATAAGGAGGCATTCTAATAGCATCAGTCAAAGGAATTTGCAAAAATAAAGGTTTCATCCATTCACAAAACCTGTTGTAGTGTTCTTCTTCCTTGGACTTGTGTTTCTTACTAGGAAAAGGCATTGGTTTCTGTACCCAAGGTTCTCTCTCTTTACCATGCTTGGTGGCAATGAAGTCTTCTTTGGTGTACTTTGCATTCTTATCAATCTTTTCTGGTTCTTCTACAACTTCTTCTTTATTGGAAGCATCTCCTGGTTCAGTTTCAGCATCAGAAATAGAAACACTGTTAGGATCTTTACCTGCATCAGATGATTCCGCAGTTGTTTTATGCTTCTTCTTCTTCTCCTTGGAAGGAATATCATCACTTGAAGTACGTTGAGAATCTTGCTCGACCCTCTTAGGATGTCCTTCAGGATATAATGGGTCTTGGGTAGTAGCACCACTTCTTGTGCGTATTTCGCATGCTTGCTTCTCTCTTGCGGCATTAACTAGCAAGTCTTTTTGCACCTTGGTAAGCTGATCAATTTGTGTTTGAACCATTTGAAAATGTTTAACAAGTATCTTCACATCATTGGAGGTTCTCTCCACAATATCCTGCAACTTGTTAATAGCTCTAGAATTTTCCAACAAATGATTCTGCACCATTCTATTAAAATTATTTTGCTTAACAATAAAATTATCAAATTCATCTAAGCATTGATCAGGAGGTTTAGAATAAGGAATATCTCTTTCATCAAAGCATTGGAGAGAGTGTACCTCAATAGTAGATGAGTGAGGGATTGGCTTACATAATTCTTCTATATGAGGTAAATTCTTCACATCTTCGGCCTTAATACCTTTCTCCTTAAGAGATTTCTTGGCTTCCCTCATTATTTCATCATTTAGTTTAATCATCACTCTCTTCTTCGGTATAGGCTCTATAGATGGCGCAGGTGTTGGTGCTGGTGTTGGCTCAACTAGAGTCCAATCATCATGATTCCGGCTTATTTTAGCCATTAATTCTTCAGCTTCAGCCGGAGTTCTTTCCCTGAAAACACAACCAGCACAACTATCCAGATATGTCTTGGATTAATCAGTTAGTCCATTATAAAATATATCAAGGAGTTCATTTTTAGGCAATGGTTCTTTAGGCAAAGCTCTAATTAAAGAACAAAACCTTGTCCAAGATTCAGGCAATATCTCTCCTTTTCCCTGTTCAAAATCAAAGATTTTCTGCACAGCAGCATGTTGAGCACTAGCAGGAAAATATTTCTGAAAGAAAGCATTAACCAAAGCAATAGGACTATTAAGAGATCCAGGCGACAAGTTATTAAACCAAGTTTTAGCTGCATCTTTCAATGAGAAAGGAAAAAATCTTAGCAACAAAGTAAGTGCGGAGCTTAATATCATCAGAAAATAAGTTACTCAAAGTAGAAAGCTCATTCATGTGCTCCATAGCACTCTCATCTTTAGTACCACAAAAAGGAGTTTTCTCAACAATAGATATGTAGGATAAATCCAAAGAGAAATCATAATCTTTGTCTCTAATATTTATGGGAGAAGCAGCAAACTTAGGATCAGAAGACAAATTATATCTAACAGTACGTCTAGCAAGGAGTTCTTTAACCTCAGCAGCATTACGAGTAGCATGTGCTTCAGCAATAAAATCATCATTAAGCTCAATATAAGCATCATCAAAATCATCACTAGGACATTCCCTAGACTCAGGTGAACTAACAGGTGTAACAATGGTGTTTCCCAACTTAGCTCTAGCAATAGTAGCATCTAAAAAGGAACCTAGTGAACCACTCTCATCAAGCATAGTAGAAGCATCATCTAAATTATCAGTGGCATTTTCAAACTCAGCAGAAGTAGTAGCAGTAGCGTGTGCATGTGGTGGTGTAAGCAACTTACTCATAACAGATGGTGAATTAAGAGCAACACAAGTGTTCAAAGTTGTACCTCTTCTTGTAGTGGATGGCAATATAGGAACTTTTCCATCACGAGGTTTACCCATGATGAGAGGATTGCAGTAATCAATATGAATACCAAGTGAACTTACAAATAAAGTTGTGCTCCCCGGCAACGGCGCCAGAAAATAGTCTTGATGACCCACAAGTATAGGGGATTGCAACAGTCTTCGAGGGAAGTAAAACCCAAATTTATTGATTCGACACAAGGGGAGCCAAAGAATATATGTAAGCCTTAACAGATAAGTTGTCAATTCAGCTGCACCTGGAAACAGTCTTGCTCGCAGTGGTTTATCAGTAGCAACAGTTTTATAGTGGTGATAGTAGTAAAACAGTAACAGTAGTAGTAAAATAACAGTGGTAATAGTAACAGTAGTAAACAGTAGGAATAAATAATGTAGGTATAGGGATGGATGTACGGGCGTTGCATGGATAAGATAATTCATGAAATCAATGAGACATGGGCATTGCAGAAAAATAATGATAAATCATCCTAGTACTAACAATCATAGGCATGTGTTCCGTATATAGTCGTACGTGCTCACAAGGAGAAACTTGCACGACATCTTTTGTCCTACCAGCCTGTTGCAGCAGGGCCTCAAGGGAAACTACTGGTAATTAAGGTACTCCTTTTAATAAAGTACCAGAGCAAAGCATTAGCACTCGGTGAACACATGTGATCCTCACATCATAGCCATCCCCTCCGGTTATCCCAATTTCTGTCACTTTGGGGCCTCGGGTTCCGGACAACAATATGTGTATACAACTTGTAGGTAAGACCATAAACAACAAGTATCATCATAGAAATAATAACATGTTCAGATCTGAAATCATGGCACTCGGGCCCAAAGTGACAAGCATTAAGCACAACAAGTTGCAACAATGTCATAGGCACTAAATAAAGATACTAGGCACTATGCCCTAACAATCTCATATCAAATTACATGAACAATCTCATCCAATACCTACCATCCCCTCACCTACAGCGGGAGAATTACTCACACATGGATGGGGGAGTCATGGATGGTCGATGGAGTGACGTCGGTGATGATGGTGATGAAGATCTCCTCCAAATCCCCGTCCCGGCAGGGTGCCAGAACGGAGTTTCTGGTTCCGAATCGCGGTTTCTAATGGCGGCAGCGCAGCGGAAGTCTATCTGGGAAAAACGTCGTCTCCCCGATATAATCGAGTCAGGGGGTATATGTAGGCGAAAGGAGAGGTCGGGGGGGACGACCGAGCCGCCCTCACACTAGGTGGGCGCGGCCAGGGCTGGGCCGCGCCCCCTGTGTGTGTGGTGCCCTCAAGCCTCCCCTCCGTCTCGTCTTCTGGCTCCGTGGGTCTTCTAGTGAAATAGGATTTTTGATGATTTTTCCCGAATTTTTACTGAAAGTTGGATTTCTGCACAAAAACGAGACACCAGAGCAATTCTGCTAAAAACAGCGTTAGTCCGTGTTAGTTGTATTCAAAACACACAAATTAGAGGAGAAACAATAGCAAAAGTGTTCGGGAAAGTAGATACGTTTTGGACGAATCATACAGCAAAACCACTAAGTATGCTATCAAAAATACATCAAGCACGACATGTAAAATCCTAGGCCGCAGTCTACACAAGCTCCTTCTTGTACCACTTTTTTGCATAAAGCTTTTTCTCTTTTCCAACACCATTCGAATTTTTTATAAACAACTCTTTTGATGAAAACCAATATAGACCAGAGGCAAAAATACACCTTGATGGAAAGATATAACAAAATTTGAACACAAATCAAGGCGAAAATCGAAAGCTAAACGCAGTTCTAGAAAAAGAGAACACTCGTTGAAACAAATAAAGTGAAAAACTGAGTGTTCTTGGCAAATGAAAAGCAAGGCAACTTCTACAAAAGGAATTTGTTGGGGTCCAACCATTTATTGCAGCAAACAATAATAAACAAAACTGAAAACTAAAAACAACTAACGCTCCAAGAAAAACACATAATGCATGAATCAATAAAAATATAGCATATTGAAACTTGATCTGATTTTTGCCGATGAAGAAGGGGTGCCTCGGGGGCATCCCCAGGCTTTAACGCTTGTACTTCTTGGATATTTCTTGGGGTGACATGGGCATCCCCAAGCTTGAGCTTTTGTCCATTCTTCAACTCATCTCATCATTCTCCGATCCCTACACTTGAAAACTTCCTTCATATAAAACTAAACACAAATCTATTAGCAACATTAGTGTAAGCATAACATAGAATCAACCCCTTTTGCTTCAGGTTTCAACTCAAAACCACCACATATAAAGTATATACTACTGTAGCAACTTCCCCCAAAGTTCTGTGATCAAAAGAACTCAAAAAGAAAGCGATAAAGCGGCAAACACAAATATTGGCAGAAATCTGTCAAAACAGAACAGCTGACAAAGGTCGAATTTTTAGAGGGTTTTCTGTTACTCAAATCAAAAAGTCTTAAACTAATGAAAGTTTGGATATAACCTGGGGCATATGCACAAGAAATCGCAGGTCCAAAAGATATACAGAGAATTTTCACAAATTTTTACGGTGCAGCACCGAAAACTGTTTCAGGACAGCAACATTCCCAAATCTTACCTCGCTCAAATTAGAGGCTTCTCTTGGCACAAAAACGAAATAAAAAAGATAAGGACAGGTTATTACAGTAGTAATAACTTCCAAGACTCAAATAAAAGAAAAATAACTGAATATAAAAACATTGGGTTATCTCCCAAGAGTGCTTTTCTTTAACGCCTTTGAGCTAGGTGCAGAAAGTGCGAATCAAGTATTTTCAGAAGAAGCATTAAGATCAACTGCAGAAGTTTTGTCAATAAGGCATTGTATTTTGTCCACATAAGTTTTTGAAGACCCTTTGTGATCACGCTTTGGTTCACTCAAATCACTGAAAAGATTTTTGGGACAAATCCAATCAAAATTATTTTCAAAAGCTTCATACAATCCCAAAAGCTTGCTAGGTATAGGTATTTCGGTTCCTTCGTTGTTTGTACTAATAACCTTTATAGGTAAACCGAGTTTATTAAAGCGCTTAAGAACTTTCCTAGCTTCAATGGCAACATCTCTAAATTCTATGCGCAAAGTTTCCAAGATAAAAGCTTTCTTTTCAGGATCTTCCATTTCATGAAGCTTAAGGAACATGTGTTGCATAAAAGGATTAAGGCTAGCAAACCTAGCTTCCAACATGTGAATTAAATAAGCAGAAGCAACTTCAATACTAGGAGCAAGCTCAGCCAAAGACTTTTCCTCAACTTCTTTATGCATACTAATATGATTAAAGAACTCCTCAATGTTACTTTTTCCAATAATTGAACCACTACCTATTGAGAGGTCCTCCAAAACGTACTTAGGGAACAACATAATGAACTAGAGTAAAGGAATAACAACTATAAAGGATACTAATTTTTTTTGGGTTTTTGATAAAAAGATGCAATTAAAAATAAAGTAAAAGCAAAACTTAAAACAAAGTAAAGGATGTGCGTGCGAAACTCCCCTTGCAGAAGTCTTCTTTTTCCTCCCCGGCAACGGCGCTAGAAAATTCTTGATGCTTGCGGTACGGTTAATGTGAATCACCGTCCAGTTGGGAACCCCAAGAGGAAGGTATGATGAATATAGCAGCAAGGTTTTCCCTCATTAAGAAACCAAGGTATGTCGATCAGGAGAGGAAGAAGCCAATACGGCTGAAGGTGATGCTTGCTAGTCTAGTGACACTCCAACAGGGGCGCCGTTAACGATCGATAACGAGTTAGCGCGTCTTCAACTAGTAGCAATGTGGAACCTGCACACAACACAACCAAATACTTTGCTCCCAACTTACGATGAGGTTGTCAATCTCACCGGTTTGCTTGAAACAAAGGAATGAGCGTATCGAGTAGAAAATATTAATAGTATGCGAGTAAAATAAACAGTGCGAGTAAAGTAAACATGTGATAGCAATATAATGGAAATAGGACCGGGGTCCACAGTTCACTAGTGGTGTCTCTCCATAAGATAAAATAACACATGCTGGGTAAACAAATTATAGTTGGGAAATTGATAGAATAAAGACAACATGCATATGATGAGAGGATCACTATGAGATTTACTCTGGGCATTACAACAAGATACATAGACCGCCATCCAACTGCATCTATGACTAATAATCCACTTGTGGCGAATCAATCTGAGAACTCCACAAGTATTAAGTTGCGAACAACAGATAATTGCATTAAGCAAAGTGTGTAATGTAAACAAAGCATATGCCCTCGAGCATATGAATGTTGTTTTCCCCCTAGTAGCAACAGCACATCTACAACCTTAGAGGTTTCTGTTACTCCCCCAGATTAAAGAGAGGCATGAACCCACTATCGAGCATAAATACCCCCTCTTGGAGTCACTAGAAACTACTCGGCCAAGATAGCTACTAACAACGGAGAGGATGTAAGATCATAAACAACATAGAGATAACATAAGATAAATTTCAGTACTTCAACTCAATCATAACACCAATATTCATCGGATCCCAACAAACACAACATGTAGAATTACATAACGGTGATCTCGATCATGTAAGGCAGCTCACGAGATCTAAACATGAAGCACATGGTGGAGAAGACAACCATCTAGCTACTGCTATGGACCCATAGTCCAAGGTAGACTACCCACTCATCGCGTCGGAGGCAAGCATGGCAATGAAGAAGATCTTCAGTGGTGATTCCCCTCTCCGACAGGGTGCCGGGAAGAGCTTTTGGACCCTCCCGATCTCGGGTTGACGACGGCGGCAAATCGCGATGTGTTTCTGGAAAAGTGATCAGGTATTTAGGTTTTTCCCGTCGGGGGGTCCTTATAGGCGAAGGGGCAGCGTCAGAGGTGGACCAGGGGGCCCACACCACCAGGGGGCGCGGGCCAACCCTAGGCTGCGCCGCCCTGTGGTGTGGCCGCCCTCTGGCTCGGCTCCGTCTCCTCTTCGGTTTTCTGGAAGCTCCGTGAAATATCTGGACGACTGGCTTTTGTTTCGTCCAATCCCGAGAATATTTCCTGTGTAGAATTTCTGAAACACAAAAACAGTAGAAAATAGGGAACTGGCACTGTGGCATCTCGTTAATAGGTTAGTTCCGGAAAATGCATAAAAATGCCACGAAGTGTAACGAAACACTAAACAAATGGTGTAAAAACAAGCATGGAGCATCAAAAATTATGGATACGTTTGAGACGTATCAGTCCTCTGGAAGCTTCGTTAAATATCTGGATGTTCAGCTTTTGTTTCGTCCAATTCCGAGAATATTTCCTATGTAACTTTTCTGAAACACAAAAACAGCATAAAATAGGGAACTGGCACTGTGGCATCTCGTTAATAGGTTAGTTCCGGAAAATGCATAAAAATGCTACGAAGTGCAACGAAACACTAAGCAAATGGTGTAAAAACAAGCATGGAGCATCAAAAATTATAGATACGTTTGAGACGTATTAGCATCCCCAAGCTTAACTCCTACTCATCCTCGAGTAGGTAAGTGATAACAAAGAAATAATTTTTGAGGTGACATGCACCTACACAATCTTGATTATCTATGTAAGCATTGTGTGCTGGGATCAAAAGAATGGCATGAAAGATATAATCTTGATAGAAGCAACTTAGCAACCATGTTATAACATGAAAATGAACACAAACAAAAGATCATGAAAATGAAACAATGAAAGTCAAACATGTGTTCAAATCATATGGAAAACATAGCAAATGGTTTTCAGCTTGTCCTTCATGGAATAGCAAAACATAAATGTATAGGACACCTTCAAGTTTAAGAGGGCGACTAGATACAAATAATTTAAGAACAAGTGAAACCAAAATCATGAATCAATCAATGAAAACTTTGGGACAATGCACATTATACTAAGAATGACAACTATGCTCTCTTAGACGGTGCATAAAGATAGAAGGTGGTGACTCAACATAAAAGTAAAAGAAAGGCCCTTCGCGGAGGGAAGCAGTGATTAAACATGTGCTAGAGCTTTTCATTTGTAAAACAGAGAGATAAAAATTGGGTTTTGAGAGGTGGTTGTTTTTGTCAACGACTGGCAATAGGGTTCTTACAATCTTCCATTCTAAAATGAAACAAGTTTTTGAGAGAGAGATTGGCACTTTGGTGCTCTTTTATAAAGCTTGGCACTCCTCCCCACCTTTTTTCCTTTCACAAACCATGGCTAACCGATTCCATCGGGTGCCCACCAACATTCACATACCATGGAGGAGTGCCTTTTTATATTTTTTCTTTCTTTTTTTTCTTTTTGGAATAAACAATATGGAAGATAGCAAATCCGACCACTACGTCCCCATGAGCTGAAAACAGTGTCACAAAATGAGAAGTGTAACGAAACACTAAGCAAATGGTGTAAAAACAAGCAAATGGTGTAAAAACAAGCATGGAGCATAAAAAATTATAGATACGTTTGAGACGTATCAGCGGGTATCTCTGTTTTGTTGGAGATAGTACTTTGCAGATAAAATATACTAGCCTCTGGACACCGTGAGCTTTTCCCTCTTCGCTTCTTTTGACTACCAATACTGTACTCACCACTTGATGTGTTGCTGCGATGTAAAGTACTAGTGGCTCTTTTTCGTTTGGTGCGACCAACACTGGTGGTGTGGAGAGCACTTTTTTCAACTGCGCGAAAGCTACGTCTGCCTCTTCTGTCCATTCAAATTTGTCATCTGACTTTTTCATGAGTGCATAGAAAGGGAGTGCTTTTTCTCCCAACCGAGCAACAAACCGACTTAGTGCCGCGACGCGTCCTGCGAGCTTCTGTACGTCGTGTAGTTTTGTTGATTTCCCATTGTTAGGATTGCTTGGATCTTTTCTGGGTTTGCCTCTATTCCTCTTGTCGATACCAGGAACCCCAGGAGTTGTCCTGCTGATATGCCGAAAGAATATTTTGTCGGGTTGAGCTTGAGCTTGTACCTGTTTAGATTGTCGAAAGTTTTTGCCAAGTCACTTATCAGGGATTCTTCTTTTCTTGTGGTGATGACCACATCGTCGATGTAGACTTGGATGTTGCGTCCTATTTGGCTTCCAAGGCAGTTTTGCATCATCTGCTGGTAGGTTTCTCCTGCGTTTTTTAAGCCAAAGGGCATGACATGATAACAGAACACACCATATGGTGTGATGAAAGCTGTCTTTTCCTCGTCTTCTTTCTTCAGTTTGATTTGGTTATAACCAGAATATGCATCTAGGAAGGAAAGCCTTGCGCACCCCGCTGTTGAGTCTATTATCTGATCAATGCAAGGTAGAGGGAAGGGATCCCTTGGACAGTGCTTGTTGAGAGATGTGTAGTCGACACACACTCTTTGTACGTCTGTGTTTTTCTTGGGTACAATGACTGGATTAGATGCCCAGGTTGATGACTTGATTTCTCGGATGAATCCGACATTTTCTTGCCTATGTAGCTCGGATGCTATTGCTTTCCTTTTGGGTTCGTCAAATCGTCACAGTGGTTGCTTAACTGGCTTTGCTTTAGGATCCACATTTAGTGTGTGCTCGACAAGTTCCCTGGGAACCCCTGGCATGTTTGAAGGACACTAGGCGAAGATTTCCCAGTGCTCACGAAGGAACTCGATGAGCGCGCTTTCCTATGCGGGATCCAAGTTTACCGCTATTGTGACGCCCCAAAATCGGCACCTTGCGAATTACAGCAATCAGGCCACAATTCGCACGATGTCGCTTTGGAAACGCACCACCAAGCAAAATATGCACGTCACAACATACACATTATGCGGGTGGAATCAAGGTAGCAACATTGCACAAGTTCACGATGGAACCCACAAAAGAATATATAATAACCACAACGACTCCACGAGTCAAGAATCCAAATACATACAAAGATCCAAATCATACATAAAGCAAATAGTATCCGAGTACGGACAAGAATACAAATGGGCCTAAGAGGCCTGAAGATAACGATGGCGTCCATAACCCTGCCCAGGCCAAGCCGGAAGGGTAACCTTGCTAACGTCGTCGCTTCCATGTACCTTTCTTCAAACCTGCTCCGGCGAGAAATCCGAGACGAGCAGCAATAAGTACGAAGTACTTAGCAAGACTTCAAGACGTATAAAGCGTAGTCAACAAGCCGCCTTGGTACGTGAGGTACGCAGACAAGCTCGAGAGACTCAAAGGGACGTCAGCTGTATGGTGGGGGTTAAGCGGCAGCGAGCAAGCACTAAAGAACCTATAGAGACACTCTACAACTTCCGTCTAATCAGAATAAGATAAGAGAGCGCATAAAGTAGATAACTAGCTACTACAACAAGCATAACCCAGCCGATGAATCACCTCGTCGTGACCACACGAAGAAGCAATGGCAAAGGCACTCACACGGTTAACAATTTTATAACAATTTAATATTGTAGTAGAACTATTTACTATGCCACTTTTATCATCAATTAGGTGCAAGTTGTTCTATGATCGAGTAGAACGGCTCCAAGTCGTCCATAACCGCGGACACGGCTTTTCGAAAAGATTTACCCTGCAGGGGTGCACCAATGTACCCATACACGCTCGATCAATCCAACCTAGACAAGGGCAGGATATCACGACAAGACCGTTGCTAGTTCTACGAGAGAGTTTAGGGGGCCACCCTACTAAGCTACCCGCAACGAAGTCGGCCGAGCTCCGAAGACGGACCCAGAAGTTTGCGACGGCGTGAAAGTCTGAAAGAAGGCTCATCAGAGAGACGTCGTCCAGCTTCCAATTCGACCCGCGGGCAAATAAACCTGTCAACCATCGGAGGCGACACAACCACACCCATCGGAGGGGGGCTCAAAACCTAGAGTACCCTCAGAGGTAACTCAAACCAACTCCAGATCCAAATGTAAATACGGTGTTGTGGCCCCCGGTAAACTAACTCGAGAAAAAGTAGTAAGTCAAGGGAGATCCCATGGTATCTCCATGAGTGGTTAGTGCGCTCAGCTTAGAACAGTTCATGCGAACTCGGGGTCCTAGGGGACACAAGTGAGCCGTCGTAAAACGGGCAAAATGACTCACCGATGCCTCTGCTTTAATCAAGTGTAGTTATAACATAAATAAATCATGTTTATCTCCAACATCTAATATCCAACTTTTCTCCAATTCATAACCATTAAGTAAAGCATGTGATAACTTTCTAACAACCCGATAAGATAATACAACTTAAAACAACCTAAGCATGCCTACGACTCGCAAGGCCAGCTCAAACAACAAGCAAAAGGTAATAGGCGGGAGGTGGCGGATATATAGTTTTGCTTTGGGGAAACAAGTGGATAGGATACGTGACTCGAACAAAGCATCGGAACACAAGGCTAGCATAAAGCAGAAAGCATAAACACAAATAGGTAATAAGTACCCCTATAGGTTGACAAGGGGCGGGAGAGCTTGCCTGGCAAGATTGTCGAAGATCACCCGAAGAAGTCGACGTTGCTCACAACACCACGAAACGTCTTATCCGAGAAGAAGCAAATAGCTACAACAAACAACGGATGCAACTCTTACTACTACGGCAAAAGAATCGGCATGATCATATGAAATATGTATGCATGACATGGCGATTATGATGCAATGCAACTTATTCAAATTAAACGGAATCGGAATTCCGACACACATATATATGGTTCAAGTTGTTTTACTACTCGGCAATTTAAATGTTGATTAGCATGGCAAAGACAAGGCAAGTGTGAGCTACACAAAATTAAATGAAGTGGGGTAACCATATTTGGTAATACCCAAATACTCCATATGTTATGTATTAGATGATATGCAAACTACCACGTTATTACATGATGTGAGATGCAAACAGGCAAATGAATGTCATATTCAGATTCTTCACATTTTTCTGATGAACTTTCATATAGAAAACATTTTATTTCGAGTTACGGTTCAAAAGATATGAATTTTGCAAAATATACATATTTGCAGCAATTTTCAGAAAACAGGTAAGATGGTCGGGATTTTTCTCACCGAAAGAGATTTCAGCCCGGGTCGCTGACCGGCGGGGACAGAGAGGTTGACTGGATGCTGACGAAGCAGGGGTAGCTGAGGTGGTGCCTGCAGAGGCTGACGGGTGGGGTCCGGCTGTCAGCACGGATAAAATGGCCAAAAGGTTGATGCCTGCCTCCCAGGGGATTCGAACTCAGATCTGCGGAAGAGTTGCAAAGGCTCAGACCACTATGCTACTCAAACTAATGTGAACAGAAAAGGAGACTATTTCTTATATACTGACGCATCAGTAGTTTCACCTGACGAAACTGAAGCTTGCTTCAGACAGACATAGAGGCGGACGTGCTGTAGCAGAAGCGACCGGCGGTGTCTGACGGAGCAGACCTGCATGCACTCTGGGAGACGAGCTGCAGGAGAGCAGCTTGGTGCGGGAGATGGCCGGGCGTGGCCGAAACTGAAGACAAAGAGCCGCGCGTGGACAGAGACGGCGCGCTGCGACTTGGCGTCGAGGACGAGCGGCTACTGGCGAGGACTTGCGGACAGCGGCGGTCTTGCGGCGTGCGCGGCCTAGGCGGAGTTGTAGAGAGCTTGGCGTCGGTGCATAGGGAGTCGTGGATGCAGACGCGGGCCTGCGTGTGGTCTCGAGCTCGTGGCCATGGCAGACAAGGTCGGTCAGAAGATGCGACAGAAAAGCAACAAGAACTCGACGGAGACGAAGCAGGAAAGCATGGCGAACTCACCGGGAAGAAGAGGGTGACAAGGCGCATCTTTTTGAAGGTCCCGGAGGGGCTGGGACGTTCGGTGGTGAGGACACGGTCGAAATTTCTGTGCAGCGGCCATCGATGCTGCAGGGACCGCGGTCACTCCGTGCAAGGCGAGGGCTTGGAGACGCGCGACTACCGGCGCTGGTTGGCAGTGGAGACGGCGAAGCTGACGTTGACGCGGGAAATTGCGTGCACGCGCGCGCGACGCTGAGGTCGAAGCACTTGGCGTCGGGGTTGAGGGCGACGAGCACGGGGAAGACGCGGCTGTTGGCAGCCTAGCGGAGAGTTGCACGCGCGGGCGCGGCTTGCAGGCAGAGCTTAGCAGCGAGTGAGGCAGAGCAGATACGGAGGCGAGCATGCATGAAAAGGTTGCGCCTTGGTCCTGGGACCTCGACGACGGATGGATACGGAGCGGCAAGGCCGATGTAGAGCCGGGCAGCACGCGCGGGGCAACGGAGTCTGACGTTGCTTCGGAGGAAGCAGGGCGGCGGCGGCGGGATGGACAAGAAAGGAGCAGCTAGGGTTGCAGGCTAGGTTAGGGAGTTTATAGGGGAGCAAGTGGCCGAGGATCAACGTCCCATCGACCAGGAGAGGGTACGTGGCTCCGCTGCGATTGTTGCCGTACGAAGACGAGAGCGAGCGACAGGAGAAGGGGTCGGTGAGGCAGATGGGCCAAGTGATTGGGCTTCTTTCTTCTTCTCCTTTTTTTTTCTGAGATGACTTCTTCTTTTCTTGCAGCAATCTTTTAGGGAAAAACAAGAGAGGGTTTGAAGTAGATTTCAGAACATCTTTTAAAACAGTTCAAATTCCCCAAAACATTTTTATTACTGTAGTTTTAAGCTTGAATTAAAATAATAAAGGAAGGGGAAGATATAAAACCACAAGTTAAATAATAAATTAGGTTTTAAGAAAAACAATTTAGATTGAGAAAACATGCAAGATGATAATGCATGATGATGCATAAAAAATAAAAGAACAAACAAATCTAAAAGAGGGATTTTTCTGGGCCGTTACAGCTATGGAGGTGGTTTTGTTTGGGTCCGTGGGGTGGACCTGTATTTTCTTTGAGTCTTGAGTTGCGTCGAAAGCCTGATCTGGCAGGGATCGTCCGACGTCGGGTAGCACGTTGTGGTCGGTTTCACCTTTCAGTCTTGCGTATTCTGCTGTCATGCTGAAAGTTTGCGTCAGCCTGTTGAATTCTTTGTCACAAGTGTTGGATACTTCAAAGCTGCCTTGTACCGTGATTGTTCCTTTGGGTCCTGGGATTTTGAGCATGAGATATGCGTAGTGAGGTACTGCCATGAACTTTGCAAATGCTGGGCGCCCCAGGATTGCATGATACTGTGAAGGCCAGTCCATGACTTCAAACTCCAGCTTCTCTCTGCAATAATTGTTGCTATTGCCGAAGCAAACGTCGAGTTCTATTTTTCCGAGAGGGTAATTTGCGCCTCCTGGTACTATTTCGTGGAAAGAACAGTCTGTTGGCTTTAGACTTTCCAGTGAGATGCACATTGCCTTCAGAGTTCTTGCATATATTAGGTTTATGCCGCTTCCTGCGTCCATGAATACTCGCCCAATATCGTATCCCCCTATTTGCGCCTTTAGCACCATCGGTGAGTGCCCCGGCCTGGGTACTTTCCTCGGGTGGTCTGCTCTGCTGAACCTGACCGGTTGATCGGACCACTGCAGGTACTCTGTAGTGGCTGGTGGTGATGATATGGCTAGGTTTACTTGTCTGGATATGCTCTTCCGCTCTTTCTTGGATTTTGGCACCGGTTGGATCATTGCAGATATATATACTTTTGACTCCAGATGTTTCGCTAGTCGCTGTACTTGGTATCCCTGACTCATACTTTTCTTTTCCTGCCGTGTTCCTTGGTTCGAGTCCATGGCACTTTGCAATCTCAGGAAGGTTCTGCAATCCTTCATCTAGTGGTTGGACACTCTTTTCCCATCTAGGTATACATAGTGGATTCGACAAGGTCCGTAGAGCATGTCCTCTGCCGACGGGCCAGAGTACTTGGGTTTTTCTACTTCATGATTACCTCTTGCCTGGAACTCCCTGTTTTCATAGCCTTCCTCGTCCCTCCTTTCATATCATGCGGCTATCTAATTTCGCCTTGCGTGGCTATCTCTGTTGCGATATCTTCGCCTTTGCCTGCTCGCTCTGTCGACTTCTGGTGAACGTCCCCTTTTGTTGTTATATGCGTCCTCTCCATTGGCGAATCTGTTGGCTACTTCCATTAACTCAGACACTGTCCTTGGCTTTGTTCTCCCTACCTCTTCCACGAGGTCCGAACGACAAAGGCCAGCCGAAAAAGCATCTATTGCTCTCTTGTCGGAGATGTCTTCTGCTGAATTTTTGATTACACTCCAGCGTTGTATATAGGAGCGCAGAGTTTCATCTTTCTTCCGTACGCACGACTTGATTTCTTCCAGAGACGTTGGGCGCTTATATGTTGAGCGAAAATTTCTTGCGAATTGGCACTCTAGTTCCCCCCAACTCCTGATGGAATCGTTGGGTGAAGTGTTCAACCAGGACCGTGCTGCGCCGGTGAGGTGTAACTGCAAACTTTGCATGGATGTTGCTCTTGTTCCTCTGAGTATTTGTACTACTTGCAGGTAGTCTGATAACCACAGAGTGGGTTCTTGCGGCCCATCATATTTTTGTTGATCGTGCGGCAACTTAAATCCTTTGGGTACCCGTGTTCTGCGAACCCTGCGGGTAAAGCATAACGCGCCCATCTCTTTTTCGTTGTCTTCGTAATTTTCTTCTCTCCACGCATAGCGTGAGTTGTTTACTCTTGCTTGTGCTATTATATTCCTTGCGTCCTCCTTCCGTTTTTGGTGCTTTTCGTCACCTGATGACTCACTGGTTTCGTTTCACGACGATTTGTGCTTGAACTCTTCCTTTCGCCTTTCCTTATGATGTGTCGCCTTTTTCTTTGAAGGATTTCCCCTTAGCTTGTTTTCTATCAACCCGAGGCTTCGTATTGTGGCTTGATGCATGTGCTCCCGCAGATCTCCAGGCTTTGGTTGTGTGGTTAGTAGGTATGCCTGTGCTGCTACCAAGGCTGCTTCTGGTGTTTCTTGCACAAAGTCCTCTTCCTCATCTGATGGGTGCGCGCTTAGAATTTTCGTATAGCTTTCTTCTCTTGTCCGTGCTGTTGTCCTCCTGCTGTGCTTCGGGTCTCTGTGCCTTTCCATGCTAGACTCTGATGCATCGTTGTACTCATCCCAATATCCTCCACTTGATGTGCTGTTGCTATCTCGGCTTCTTATAAATATGTCTCTTTCCTCCCTTAACTTCTTTCTGCGTTGGTGCAGCGCGTATTGATATCCCATCAGAACTTCTCTCCTTGAATCTGCGGGTACTTCCGTGCCGTGATTGATGGCAGACATGATGATTATCCATTCTCCGGTTAAGATGTGAATTTTCTCCTTTTCCTTCTTGCTGTTACTCCTTGGTTTGTCGACTTGCATGTCGACCTCTTCGTTGCCTTCGTGATTATTCTCTTCTGCAGCTTCAGTGATAATGATACATAACTGGTGTACGCTTCTGGAGACGCCACTGCTTCCAGTGGTGAAATCCATTGGACTATCGTGTGGCTTAACCACTGTTGCTTCCATATCGGGCTTTCCCCGAGTTTCGTCGAATTCCTCGAGTCTTTTTTTCATATTTTTTGTTGTTGTGAGACTGACCGGCGAGTTTACCTCACTGGAAGAGCCCACAGATGATCCAGACATTGTGATTCTCTCGGCTTTGCTTGCCGACGGACCCGATTTCACCGGATCCGAAAGGCGAGTTGAACCCGAAGGTCCGATGTAGAAGCTCAAACTTCCGATCATCAGCTCCATCTCTTGACTTTCGTCGACTTCTGGATTGCTATTGGTTAAAAGCAAAAAAGCCATCGGATTCATGATTCCAACGCCCAGAGTCCCCACGGTCGGCGCCAATTGGCGAGGGTTAACTCGACAAATGTCCTAGATGAAGGACTTAGGATCGGGGGAGTAGGGCGTCGGATGAACTCAAAGGTGAAATCAGTCAAACAAGGTGTATATCGAAAGTAGACGTAGGGTGAACTTTGGCTTACTCTCAATCTGTCCCTCTCCGTCCTCTCCTGGCCCCTATATATAGGTGGCTAGGTCTCAAGGATCGGGAGGGATCTGATAGAGATTACAATATCGACATACGACATGAACTCGTATTTCAACTAGTGTTACAATTTGTCCTAGCTTAACGGGCCTCAGGGGTACTCAACTGACAGGCTCTATTATCTATACCCTTGTCACTAGGCCTCAGCCCTCAACCCGTGAGGACTACTTAAACATGATGAGATCAACAATCATAAACATTGTATTAAAATATTCAAGATCTTTATAGAATATTCTTAGAATGATGCCAATTGTGACAAGATCAAGGTTACAAGTAGTGTCTATGGTGATAGATAGGTAGTGTGATGGAGATGGCGATGGTGGAGCAGCGGTTCCCCTCTCCTCAGATGAAATGGATCTTAGATCTATCTGTGACTCTTTTCTATGGTGTCTCTCGGTTTGCGATGACTGTGTTCTGAGTTATATATTGGTCCATTCACGAAATTTTCTTGGGTTGACCTAATGGAGGCGGTGACATGTGGTACGGCCACACGATACCAGGGGGGCTGTGCCCTAACAGTGCTCGCCAAAGCTTCTAGAGCTTGGCTTTGTGGTCTCCTTGACTTGGGAATATTGGCAACTCGTGCATCATCATTAATTAGCCTTAATTTCACCTAGAAAGTGTCCAAATCTACAAAGGACAAATAAAAGAAAGGATTTACACATCTTTTTAATAATTAGTCATTAGTAGCAAGGTGAGAGAGATATTTCAGGTTTTAAACATGGATAAAGATGGTTGTTTTTCACAGCCATCAGCGACAACTACTTTTTCTCTATTTATCCCTAGATGTGCGTACTCCAAAGTATGTGGTTCTATTTGTCACTTAGCAATGCCATTTCTGTAACTTGAATACGCCCTCCATTATTACCGTTCACATCTAATACATATCATACCTCTTCATTTAAAATCACACACGATAATTAATGCAAGGTTTTGTTTCTCATGCACATAATCCCTCTCATCTATCTACACTTGGTGTTGTCAAGCACCTCATGACATGGGCAAACAAGGCATTACAAACTTATGGATTATAATTGTTAGATATAAGTGGAGCCAGCCCGTACCCTTACTCTACATGTGCTCGCACCCCTTCTAGCCCATGACAACCATGATGCTAGCAACGTGAAGGCCCACATCTAGATGCTCCAACTGACATACCTGACGTGCTATAGTCGGACTTCTTGAAGAACTCTAACTCCAACGAACACCATCGTATCAAGATCATGAGGTAGACTTGACATCTACGACTATGAAGACCTAGCGTGCAACATGGAGAAACCTACCGTTGGTGCCTATATATAGTGAAGCCCATTCACCAAGACGGGGGATTGAACAACTACGCGAAGTCACCGCCGTATACTCCATAGCCATAAACCCTAGATCTACTTGTAAACCTCATCTGGTGAATCTATAAGCCCACAGAGTTCATCATCTTTGTAGTCTTTGTAAAATCCTTGTGATTCCACCGATAATAGAGTCTAAGAGAAGTTGTTCATCAGTATCGTGTCTTTGATCCAAACCTGTTGGCCCGAGCCCCTTGCCGAACAAATAAACTCATCTTTGACCTCTTGAGCGAGATTGACTTTGGATCGTGAAAACTATCCTTCATCAATAACCTAAACATGACATTAGATATTCATTCTGTTTCCATTGCAAAATATGTATCTATAAGCGTCTCAACATAACAAGAAATATGCATAACATATATCATCTCATAACAACGTATCCACAATAGGAATTACATATGTAAAGTCGTAATCATGTTGGGAAGCTCATGGCATTAAATGATATATGTTGGGAAGCTAACCATGGCATTAGATATTCATATTTCTGTTTCCATAGCACAACATGTATATATAAGTGTCCCAAAATAACAAGAAATGCATAACATATATCGTCTATAATATAATTAACATTGGGTCACCACAGCAATGTCCATGGATGATGGACTAGGGTTTCAGGGAAGAGGCGGCTGGCAAATAAAGGGATAAACACAGTTTTCACAGGTTTGGCCCCTCCGTATGAGGTAAAAACCTACTCCTACTTGTCTCATCTTGATTAATGTTGAAGGTTAAAGGGTACCTTGATGGCTATGGTGGTGTAGATGCGATCTTGCCTAGGGAAGATTGTATCAGGTTGTGAGAGAGCCCTCCCCTCGACCCCTCATGGCCTTTATGTAGTAGGCTAGGTCTCGGGTGTCCATGTCCAGGGAGGTTACAGATTAAGGGTGACCTAATCATATACTAGCATTGTACGCCAAGTCTTAAGGTCTTCACGGGCTTGTTTCTTCATGTGCTATGTATTGATGGCAGTTCCTCCATGGCTTCCTTGTTGGGCCACAACGTATACACCAATACATGTACCCAACGGGTTATGCCCACAACAATAATATCCACAATAGATCTATAAAGTCGTAATCATGTTGGGAAGCTCATACAGGCTAACACAATCATAATACACAGAGAGATTGAATCAAGTTACTACCATAAACCCCAAGTATAGGAGGTGTACTGCTCCCTCCTCATGGTGGAGAGCAACATGGATTTGCTGATGGAGGAGAGGCAACCCTGCATCGGTTAACCCTCCAGTTCTTCACCAGGGGTGGACTATAGACTCTTATGTTTCTATATATGTGGTCTCTTTCGCCATGCATCACTAAATAAAATTCTATAGGTGGTTTTAGGTCAAAACCAAGTTGGTGGCACAAAAAATGGGGCAAAAGGAGGCTTGAGGCCATGGGGAACCTCCATGGCACGACTATAGAAGGAGGCTGCACCATAAGATCTCCTGGCCGGCCTGCTAGTCTTTTGTGGCCTACTTTAGCTTGTTGGATTTGTCTTGAAATTACAAACAGTGCACTTTGACCTTGTTCTTTTTGGAGTCCTGAAGGTCCCTAAAAGTCAAAACACTAACATGAGGTTTTTGCCATCTTGAGTCAAATGCCAAAATAATGGGATTTTGTGGAAAATCTCATAAATCATTAAAAATAATGGTAATAACTCCTAATATTGAGCAAATATGATAAACTATAACATGATAAACTACAAAGTTTATGGATATCGGTACCAACCAGGGGTGAGTGATAGCAGCTAGCCCTGCCATGCCATCCGTGCCCGCCATCAGGTTGTCCTAGAGGGCATTCTACATATGGTTGTCGTCATCTTCCATATGGTTGACATGTGGTGTGCATGGTGGCGCTAAACTATGGATGTATTTAGTCATTGGTATTTAAGTACATAATGTACAGTGTGTAATAATATTTTATATTTGAATTTCAAAAGCATATTACAGATAAATAATATATATGACCTAGTGATCATGTTACATGTTTCTTGAAAACCGTGATACCCCACAAAATTTCCACGAGTGAATTGTTCATATGTAATTGTTGGTTTGAAAAATATACTACATGAAATATATTTTTTCATGGCAAGATATTATTTCATAACTTGCAGATGTACTATGGTTGATTTTAAAACTTAAAAGTTAATTAATTTGATATTTTCATGGAATTCAACAATGTTTTCAGTAGATATCTTCCTACCACATCCACACCCCACAGTGGAGCATGCAACAATGTGCTTCTAACTTATGGTAGCACCATGATAGGTTTGAAGTTTTTTTGATAAATATTAACAGGAATATGCATGTACCATTTCAAAAAAATCAAATTAAAGTTTAAATATCACATGGGAATACACAAATATGGATAACCTTATTTAGCGATTTTCATATGGATTGCCCCATTTAGTAATTTTTTTTGCATATTTTTACCTCTTCTAATATGCTGTGAACAGTCCATATTGTGGGCCTCGGTTGTGAGGTACACGTGGCGTGCACCATCAAAGGCTTTCATGCACTTTTTTCATGCGCCGGAACCAGTTCACATGGCAGATTAATCCCAAATCTTGGGAGGGGTAATTTGTATAAAAATACAAAGTTGAAAGTACGTGTAAGAATCATCAGTAGTCCTTTTCTTTGTGGGATGTGGATTGAATTAGTACTTAAATTTCAGGGCATTATCAGCACCTTTTGTCAAGTTACATAAATTATTATTTTTTTCCTAATTTCTTAGTTCGTACTCTGTCCGTTCAACACTAAAATTGTCGCAGGTTTTTCCTTCAAAATAAGCGAACCTACATACCAAACATATCTAGATACATTCATATTTAGACTAAATTTAGCCAAAGATAATTAATTCCAAATAGATTGAGTAACTTAGGATGTGTTTGGTTGAGCCGTGAATTCTGAAAAAGCTGTTGTGAGCTGTGAACTGTAGAAAAGCTATTGTGAGCTAAGAACTGAGAACATGATATAGCACAAGATGGAACAGGAGAACACGCGCTCAATCCTATGTACCATAGAGAAGCAACTATCGGATAAAAAAAAAGATCTCATATATCAGGGGCCCAAACTAAAATTTCGGAAAAGCTACACTTACACAAATAGAAGTTTCAGAAAGGCACCTTGCTTAGAACAATCATGAGCTAGCAATTAAGCTGGTCCAGCTTCGAGCCGGTGTATGGCATACATTTTGCCAGATGGATGCTATGATGATGATGAGCACCACAGCCTTCATTCCAGGTTCCCATTTCCTTTAGGCCCACTTCCCATGAGGCCATGATCACACATATACAAACACAAGCACGCCATGTCAATTGTCAAAGATAACACCCGCTATCAGATGCGCAAGATCAGCAAATTAACTTCAGCTTTGGGTGTGGGGACATGAGCGATCAAGTTCCAGGAAATGCAATGTTGGAGTGTTGAGCTTTGGACGGCTCGATCGGGATTGATCGGATTCTCGTACTGGCAAATTAAGACGACCAAGGACCAACTATCACAAAATAGTTCACACAAAAAAGCAAATCTTACCTATATCTTACCTATCTTACCTATAAGATTCGAGTCGGTGGTGAAGCCACCCACTCGACATACAACATTTGAGTTCCGATTCTACCCCTAACGAAAAAAGGCAGGTCTTCTCTCCTTATTTATTAACGATTAATTAGGGATGTAAAGGTAGTCATTTATTCTCTAATTATTTATCTTGACATTTATTCTCCCCGAGATCATTGGGTCATTTATGCAGCTGTGGGCAAATTTTGTCCAAATAAAACTTAATATCCCATTTAAATAGGCCCTATCCTTCTCCTAAAATAAATCTCCTCCGCATGTATTACATAGCTATCTTGACATGTATTTTTATAATATATGATATTTGCGGTTAGAAAATACTTATGTATACCGTAGCAACGCACGGGTATTTAGCTAGTAATTGTAAGAACTGTGTGTTGATGCTACTACTGCCAGTTAAAAATGCCGCTTGTCGTGTGATGGGGATGATGATCGATAGGGAAGTGTCAACTGGTGGCCACGTATGAGATATGACTTGAGTTGTGACAGTTTTGCTATGAGAACCTCAATTCATTGCAAGAGAGAGATAGGTAGATAGATAGAGAGAGAGAGAGTCGAGTCTTCAATTAATTGACATTTTTTCTTTTTGTTGTTGTTCTTTTGAATGTTTCTTTTTTATTTTCTTGTTTCTTCTTTCAAGTTTTCTTTCATTATCTATTTATTCTGATTTTATATATTTACACATTTAGAGACATTTATTTTTTAACTTTTTTGCAATCTTTTTTTATTTTTATTTATTGATTTTTTAGTTAGTAAATGCATATTTTATTTATAAGATACACCATTTAGTATATAAAAAATAAATATATTTTATGTCATTAACATATTTTCAATTTTTGAAGATCTATTTTCTTGGTATGATAAGAAATTTTGGGAAATAGATATACATAGGTTTTAGTATATCCCAATAGAAAATGGCCATACTTGTTTAACTTATCTCTTTCACTCTATGGATAATAGGCTGATCTTTTCCAAGAGTCCACATCGACGGAAAGGTTTGGCACCTTGATGTCGGCTCTTCGCCACATGGAGTTGTAGGTGGTTCCAAGGGTTGGGCTCACATCCGTGAACATTTCTTTTTACGTTATAGCACATGGACATTTTTCCAGTTATTAAGGTGATTAAGAAATCTGGTAAGGAATGGCTCCTGTTATTGTTGCAGCGATTGCCTGTGAACCAGCGAGCGAATACACTTATGTTACTTTGGAGAATTTGGCATGCACATAATGAGATGACACATGGGAAGCCCTGTCCGCCTATAGAGGGATCACGCCGGTTTTTGGTAAGTTATCTCAATTCTCTGATGCTAATAAAGCAACACCCTGTGGCAGATATCCATAAAGGTAAAATAATTGTTGATGTGGATCAAGGGTTTAAGAGAAAGGCGACAGACTGGGAAATGCAACCAAAGGTTAAGATGAAGTGGACCGCACCGGTCCAAGGAGAGGCAAAAATCAACACAGATGGTGCTTTTACCATGGCTGGAGCAGGTATTGGCATGATATTAAGAGGTGCAAATGGAGTGATTGCTGCGGCATGTCGGCATATCCTGCATTGTTTGGATGCTACTGAAGCAGAACTGCTGGCCATTGAGGAGGGCCTCCGCCTGGCCTTGCACTGGTTCCCAGGTCGGATCACCCTGGAGACGGATTCAGCGGAAGCCGCTAACCTCATTAAGCCTAGCACCCCAAATACATCTGTGTATGCTTTTCGGATTAGTAGTATACGTGAACTTCTTCGTGAAAGAGATTGTAAGATTGTTAAAATCAGTAGGGAGGTCAATGTAGCTAGTCATGAACTTGCTAAGATTGGTAGAATTCAGGCTAGAACTGAAATGTGGCTACACAGTTATCCCCCGGAATTAGCCGAGGTGATCGCTTCCGATTGTAATATCTCTACTGTTTAATATATTCCTTTTTCCCCGCAAAAAAAAAGGTGATTAAGAAATCTAATAAATGCATATTTTTCAGATTTATATTTCAAATAGAATGTGTACTTGTTAATGGGCCGTGACAAGTACGGCCCTTTAAAATCCCTTTATGCATCAGGCCCTTTTTGACGCTAGGACCTCCCGGGGAATACAGCTTTGCAAAACTGCGAGTCTATGCATGCTCTCTCCCGCCGCCGCCGTCGTTGCGGCCGTCCGTGCAGCGGCGGGTTCGCGGCCGGCCGTGCGCTCCACCCACGCGCGTCTCCTCAAGGAGGGACTGGTTCTCCACCCTCCCGCGCCTTCCCTCCTCGTCTCAGCCTATGCCAAATCCCGCCTCCTCCCCGACGCCCGGCAACTGTTCGACGAATCCCCGCGCCGGGATCTCCACCTCTACTCGTCACTCCTCGCCGCCGTCTCCAACTCCGACTCTCCTGCCCTTGTTCTACCTCTAATCCAACGAATGCTCTCGGTCGACGCCCTCCAACCCGACCATTTCGTGCTCGCTTCCATCGCCAGTGCCTCCGCCAGGTTGCGCAGCCTCAGTCTTGGTAAGCAGGTCCATGGACACTTTGTTGCTTCCCCGTATTGCGGCGACAACGTCGTCAAGTCGTCTCTTATCGACATGTACTGCAAATGTGGTGTCCCTGGAGAAGCCAGGAAGGTGTTTGAAAGTATGACTGCCAAGAGCAACGTCGTGTGGACGGCGCTTGTTTCTGGGTACGCGTCCAACGGCTATACTGACGAGGCGCTGCAGCTCTTTCGGAGCATGCCTGGACACGGCCTCTTTGCATGGACTGCGCTCATATCAGGATTTGTAAAAGCTGGTGAGAGTGGTAGAGCGGTGGAGCTGTTTGTTGAGATGAGGCGAGACACCGTAACTATTGATGACGCGTTTGTGTTGTCAGCTATAACTGGTGGGGCTGCAGACCTGGCTGCGCTTGTTCTGGGAAGGCAGTTGCATGGTTTATCCATGAGGCTTGGGTTCTTGTCCAGTCTGATGGTTGGCAATGCTTTGGTTGACATGTACTCCAAATGTAGCGACATACACTCCGCTAGAGAAGTATTTGAAGAGATTACAGCGTGTGACATCATCTCGTGGACGACAATGATTGTTGGAGAGGCACAACATGGTCGAGCTGAGGAGGCTTTTGCTCTTTATGACCGGATGCTTCTTGCAGGATTGAAACCCAATGAGGTGACCTTTGTCGGGCTGATCTACGCATGTAGCCATGCCGGTCTTGTTCAGAAAGGGCGCCAACTATTTGACTCAGTGAAGCAGGAGTATGGCATCAATCCTGGATTGCAACTCTACACATGCTACTTAGATCTTCTTAGTCGCTCAGGCCATTTATCAGAAGCTGAAGAACTCATCACTCGGATGCCATATGTGCCTGATGAAGCTGTTTGGGGGTCCCTACTGAGCGCATGCAAGAAACACAACAATGCTGAAATGTCTATCAGGGTTGCTGATAATCTGTTGGAGCTGAAACCAAAATGTCCTTCAACATATGTCTTGTTGTCTAATGTCTATGCAGTGAATGGCAAGTGGGGTTCTGTGGATACTGTAAGAAAGCTGATGGCTGATATGAAGATACTGAAAGAGCCTGGGTATAGCTGGATTGACGTTGGAAGAGAATCTCGTCTGTTTCATGCTGGTGAAGTGCCGCTTGATGTAAGAGAAGAAATTCTAGCTTTTCTTGATGAATTGGTCGCAGAAATGCGCCAGAGGGGGTATGCCCCTGATACCAGTTCAGTGATGCATGATTTGGAGGAGCATGAAAAGGAGCACCATCTGTTCTTGGACAGTGAGAGACTGGCTGTTGCCTTTGGAATCCTCAAGTCTCCTCCAGGATCGGTGATCCGGGTGGTGAAGAACCTCCGGGTCTGTGGGGACTGTCATACAGTGATGAAGTTGATAAGTGAAATTTTCCAGAGGAAGATCAGTGTGAGAGATGTTAGTCGCTTTCACCATTTTGAAGGTGGGAAGTGCTCTTGTAGCGACTTCTGGTAGCTGATCTGCTGACATTCAGTTGTTAGTCTTGTCCTGTAGCTACGGTATAAGATCTTACCTTGCTTTTGCGGTGTACTTCTTTGTCATGTCTAAAAAGATTTGTATGAAATGGGTGACCTTTTTTTTGTATGACTTAATTGATGTTTTAGTCTTAGAAAAACGAAACCATGTTACTCTGTCTTTTTCTTCATTCCTTGTATAGATGCGCCAACTACCAAACGAGAATAATAGAAATGAAGAGGAGTCAGCTGCAAGGAAAGAGCGCAAATGGAATATCTGAAAATGCCGTGGCCCTTGGCACACTGCAAACTAGAATGATCATTTCGCAATTTGGAGAGATGATAGTGCCAAAGATCATGTAGTCCACTTACTGTAAGTTTTCTCATTTTTGTTCTGCTGGGCACTTGTTTTAGTAATATGAAGTGCGACCTATTCGTATTTAGCAAGTACTACCTCCGTTCCGAAATGTAAGCCTTTTTAGAAAGCTGAGGAAATACTTCTAAGTTTGGTGTTCCTGTCTTGCAAGTTCAAAGCCCTGATTAAAATATCGACCTAAGAGTAGCAGAAGCCATACGCCCGTATGGCTATATAGTTTGTAGAGTAATGAAGGAATAGTTGGACACTGAAGCAGCCCAATCCTTCCTACCTTTGTCCTAAGTTGGATAATTTTTTCCTATAATTGAGGAGGTCCTACATTATATCTTTAACTAGCTTTGACTTTAGTTTTCTTGCCTAGCAAGATCTAGGGGTTTAATGGTGCGTATATGTATGTTTGTACCATTAATCAAGCTACACCATGGCACACCTTTGTTCTTAGCAATTGTAAGCATTAGCTTCATGTCATCTACCAGCATGTTAGCCTGAACTAAGCTCACTGTCACGTAGTTTTAGATTTACTTGTTTTCAGTAAATAAGCTGTGCGTGGCAAACTGTGTTCCCGCATTTGCTGGTAGTGGAGGACTGCTTCTACGCACGTCCTAGTCTCTCTTTCTGTTTCGCTCCCGATCGCGAGCTGCTCTGATTCATGTCGTGGGATGGCGCGACTATTGCGGATCATGGCACTGCTGATCGGGAGGTAGTTAGTTGCTTTGTAATCGCATACTTAAGGGCTATATGAAGTACAGAAAAAGCTGCACGCATTAGCAGCACAAAAACAAGTGTCTGAGTCTCACTTTAACTGACAGAAAACACACCACTTCTTGTTCAGTTTCAGGTATCGACAACCACATTTGGTATCAGAGCCCTGCCGGATCCGGGCGATGTCGACCTCCGCCGAGCGAGCGGCGGCAGCTGAGAAGGCCAAGAGGACGCAGGTGGCGAGCGCTGGTTCGGGCGGTTCCAAGCCGCCGCAGCCGCGCCGCACCTCCGTGTCCCCGACTCGGCGTGGTCGAAGCCTGATGCGCGGCGGCGAAATCGTCGTTCGGGAGCGCGTCATACGCGAGGGCAGCAGCAACTCCCAGTACCCAACTCTCACGCGTACCAATTACGCGGAGTGGGCGATGGTTATGCGCGTGCAGCTCCAGGCCGCGCATCTCTGGGACGTCATCGAGTTCGGCGCGGAGGAGGAAGGGGACGACCGCGCGGCGCTCGCGGCTCTCCTTCGAGCCGTCCCGACGGAGCTGGTGCGGACACTGGCGATCAAGGACTGCGCCAAGACAGCCTGGGAGACCATCAAAACGATGCGTCTCGGCTCGGAGCGGATCCGGGAGGCAAAGGCGCAGACTCGGCGCCGCGAGTGGGAAGATCTCCGGTTCAAGTCCGGGGAAACAATTGAGGACTTCGCGCTGCGTCTAACGGCAATCGTCAACGACCTCGAGCTGCTCGGCGACCCTGTCGACGAGTACAAGGCGATCCTCAAGTACCTCCGCGTCGTCCCACGCAAGTACAGGATGATGGCGATGGCGATCGAGCAGACGGTCGATCTGCGCACACTCACCATCGAGGACCTCACCGGCCGTTTCATCACCGCCGAGGAGGGCTACGATCTTGATGACGAGGTCTCCGACGGCGTCGGCAAGCTCTACCTCACGGAGGAGGAGTGGGCTGTGCGCCAGAACGTGCGCACAGGGTGTTCGTCCGGCGGCGAGAAAAAGGGGGAGCCCCAGGGCAAACCCAAATCGTCGGGCGGGGACGGCACCAAGGCCGCGCAGGACAGTGGAGGAGGCAGTGGTGGCTCCGGTAAACGCCGGAAGGGCAATTGCCGGTACTGCGGCAAACCAGGGCACTGGGCCAAGGAGTGTCGCAAAGCACAGCGCGACCGCGAGCAGAAGCAGAAGCAGGAGACTGCGAACCTGGTACAGCCCGGAGACGATCACATGGGCGGCCTGCTCATGGCGGAGGTCAATGAGATCGTGGCGACACAAGCCGTGTTCCTCAACGAGGAGAAGGTAATTCCGGTTCCCTCTCCTGACGGTGTGTGGTTCTTTGACACCGGCGCAAGCAGCCACATGACCGGCGAGCGGCACATGTTCGCCACCATGGACACCACTGTGCAAGGCACGGTGAAATTTGGAGATGGATCACTCGTCGCAATCCGTGGCCGTGGCACCGTCGTCTTCCGCAGCCAGAGCGGAGAACATCGCGCGCTCTCCAACGTCTTCTACATCCCAAGCCTAAGGAGCAACATCATCTCCGTTGGGCAGCTGGACGAGGGAGGCTGCGCGATCGGCATCAAGGACGGCGTCATGATCATCCACGACCCAACCGAGCGTCTGCTGGCTCGCGTCAAGCGCACGGGGAGCCGTCTGTACACCGGCGTCCTCACCATCGACGCGCCGGCATGTCTGCTGGCCAAGGGCGATGACATGTCCTGGCGCTGGCATGCTCGCATGGGGCATCTGCACTTTCGTGCGCTGCACACCATGTCCACGAAGCAGCTAGCACGCGGGATGCCAGTGATCAACCGCGTCGAGGAGTACTGTGATGGGTGTGCCCTCGGCAAGCAACACCGCACGCCATTCCCTCAGGCAACGGCGTTTCGCGCGGAGCGAGGACTCGAGCTCGTCCACACCGACATCTGTGGGCAGATCACGCCCACATCGCCCGCAGGTAACAAGTATTTTATGCTTGTTGTTGATGATCACTCTCGTTACATGTGGATAGAGCTCCTGAAGTCCAAAGATGAGGCGTTCCAACGCTTCAAGAAGATCCAGAAGATGGCTGAGTTGGAGGGAAACTGCAAGTTGCGTGCGTTCCGCTCTGACCGTGGTGGGGAGTTCAACTCCGGCGAGTTCCGCGAGTACTGTGAGGAGCTCGGCGTCAAGCACTACACCACGGCACCCTACTCTCCTCAACAGAACGGCGTCGTTGAGCGCCGCAATCAGACAGTGGTCGAGATGGCGCGCTGTTTGATCCAGAGTATGGGGATGCCATCGTTCTTTTGGGCAGAGGCAGTGACCACTGCGGTCTACATCCTCAATCGAGCGCCAACGAGGAGCCTCGAGAGTGTCACGCCATACGAAGCGTGGCACGGCCGTAAACCCAACGTGTCACACCTGCGGACATTTGGGTGCACGGTTCATGTCAAGATCGTCGGCCCCGGCGTCAGCAAGCTGTCGGATCGATCGACTCCAATGGTATTCGTTGGGTACGAGGCCGGGTCAAAAAGCTACCGCACCTACAACCCAGCAACGAAGAAGGTGGTAATCACCCGCGATGCCATCTTCGAGGAGAACCGGCCGTGGGACTGGAGAACGCCGGTTGCGCCCTTGACACAGACGGCACAGGGTGAGGAGGCACAAAGCTCTGTGCACGACACCTTCTCTGTGGTGTACACCACAGAGGATGGCCATGAGGAATTGGACACCGGCGCAGGCACAGTGGTGTCGTCCCCTTCTCCAGCACCACGGATGCCCACTAGCCAGGCTCCAATGCCATCACAGTCGTCTGAACCGCACACTCCAGAAGCTGTGCGTGACATCAGGTGGGCAACACCTCCCACGCACGACGATGCCTGCGATGCTGACAGTGGCGATCCTGTGCGCTATCGCCGCCTCTCCTGCATCCTTGACGAGATAGAGGGGGAGGCAGAACATGTGCCATTCGAGAGTCTTCTTCTGAGTGCTGAGGAGCCAAGCAACATTGATGAAGCTCTCAGCGATGCAGCTTGGAAGGCAGCCATGGATGATGAACTGCTGTCCATTGGTGACAACAAGACCTGGGAGTACACCACACTGCCTGCAGGTCAGAAGGCCATTGGATTGAAATGGGTGTACAAGGTGAAGCGCGATCCTGAAGGGAACATTGTCAGACACAAAGCGCGCCTGGTAGCCAAGGGCTATGCACAGCGCCAAGGTGTAGACTTTGAAGAGGTCTTTGCGCCAGTTGCTCGTATGGAAACAGTAAGACTGCTACTCGCAATGGCAGCCCACTCTGGTTGGGAAGTGCATCATATGGATGTCAAATCCGCATTTCTCAACGGTGATTTGGCTGAGGAGGTCTATGTCTCACAGCCACCAGGGTACATCTCCACTGGCAAGGAGCAACAAGTTCTGAAGTTGAGGAAGGCCTTGTATGGCTTGCGGCAGGCTCCTCGTGCCTGGTACGCCAAGCTGCACAACACACTTGACAAGCTCGGCTTCACTCGCAGCCCACTGGAACATGCTGTGTATCGTCGCGGTAACTCCACCTCATTTCTGCTGGTGGGTGTTTATGTGGATGATCTTATCATCACAGGAACAGATGCTGTTGCAATCCAGGAGTTCAAGTCTCAGATGCAAAAGCTCTTCAAAATGAGTGACCTTGGTCTGCTGAGTTATTACTTGGGGATTGAAGTGAATCAGGCTGATGGTGAAATCACACTTTGTCAGCGGAGCTATGCAACAAAGATTCTGGAAGCAGCAGGGATGAGCAGCTGCAACAGTTGTAGCACACCAATGGAGTGCAGGCTGAAACTAATCAAGGAGGATGGCAGCAAGGCATTCGATGCCACACTTTACCGCAGTATCATTGGAAGTCTGAGATATCTTGTGAATACCAGACCTGACATTGCTCATGCTGTGGGCATAGTGAGCCGATTTATGGAGAAGCCAAGTGAAAATCATTGGGCAGCTGTCAAGCAAATCCTCCGGTACATTCAGGGCACCAAAGACTATGGATGCAGATACATAGCAGGACATGCTTCTCCAGTTCTGCTCGGGTATAGTGACAGTGATCACGCAGGAGATGCTGGAGACAGGAAAAGCACCTCAGGTCAAGTTTTCTTTCTTGGCAATAACCTGGTAACATGGAGTTCACAGAAGCAAAAGGGCGTGGCGACCAGCTCCTGTGAAGCAGAGTATGTTGCGGCTTCTGCTGCAACTTGTCAAGGGATTTGGCTAAGCAGACTTCTGGGAGAGATGCAGGGGAAGGAGCCATCTATGTTCAAACTCCTGATCGACAACAAGTCAGCAATTGCCTTGGCCAAGAATCCTGTGCATCATGATCGTAGTAAACACATTGATGTGAAGTTTCACTCTATCCGTGAATACATTGAAAAAGGAAAGGTGGAAGTTGCTCATGTGAGAACTCACGATCAGCTGGCTGACATTCTAACCAAGGCTCTGGGACATGTGCGATTTGTTGAATTGCGCCAGAAGCTTGGAGTTTCAGAGTTCAGCAAGGAACATTGAGCTTAGGGGGGAGAAATGTTAGCCTGAACTAAGCTCACTGTCACGTAGTTTTAGATTTACTTGTTTTCAGTAAATAAGCTGTGCGTGGCAAACTGTGTTCCCGCATTTGCTGGTAGTGGAGGACTGCTTCTACGCACGTCCTAGTCTCTCTTTCTGTTTCGCTCCCGATCGCGAGCTGCTCTGATTCATGTCGTGGGATGGCGCGACTATTGCGGATCATGGCACTGCTGATCGGGAGGTAGTTAGTTGCTTTGTAATCGCATACTTAAGGGCTATATGAAGTACAGAAAAAGCTGCACGCATTAGCAGCACAAAAACAAGTGTCTGAGTCTCACTTTAACTGACAGAAAACACACCACTTCTTGTTCAGTTTCAGGTATCGACATTACATTAGGAACACTGAACACATGCCCTTTCTTTTATAGTCGTGTAGATGTTTTCCTAGGAGCTTCAGATTTTGATTTTCCAAGATGCTTGGTATTAGTTCTGGACTTTGATTTGTGAATTGTTTGTTATTGCATAAAGTGACCCAAAGTTGAATCCATATATCTTCCATGTGACCTTAATCTGTCGTTGTGGTATAGTAACAGTTTCTCTATTTTTTTGTATGAGTGAGCTTTAGCTCTCTTTTTTATGAGCTTTAGCTCTTTAGTGACTTTGATTGTTGAAAGTTAGAAGTGTAACATGGGGAACAGTCATGTAAGGATGTTAGAATGACTGGCACGGCATGTGTCGGCTTTAGTCCCATTGAATGCTTGTCTTGGGTTATATGGAACATATGGGTTTTCCTTGTTTCCTACAAAAGGTAAACTCGTTGTTATGAAAATCTTTGCAATATTCCTGTGGAATTTTTTTGTTCCAATAAGGGCCAATTTGCAATGTAGGATCTTTGCAAGTATGTTATAGAATCAGTTCAATTATTGCGAAAAAGAAGAAAGCTCACTTTGCAATCTCAACTTCTCTGTGATTTGGCAAAGGCAATATGGAATTCTTGGGCACCTCTTCGCTGCAAACTGGGTGTGTGGCTTTTCATCCGTGGCAGGGTGTGGACGGCTGACCGGCTTACCAAACGAGAATGACAAGTGTATCTTCTGCAAAACGGCGGACAAGGATTCAAATCATCAATTAATGGGGTGTGCAGTTATCAAGTAATTTGGAGCAATGTTCTTAGTTGGGCAGGCTTAGGTCGTTCCTGCCATTGGACAGTCCTTTCACCGCTGGGATGCAGTTCAGCTCTTCAGAATCAGAGCAACGACAGGCTAAATAGGCTAGTTATGCTGGTTGCGTGGAGCATTTGGCGGGAGAGAAAAGGTCGTGTTTTTTATAATACCAACAAGCCCATTCAGAAGGTCATCGATCAGATAAAATCTGAAGCTAAACATTGGGCACTAGCTAGCCGAGGATTTTGCACTCAGGCTAAGGTTGGGAGCCTGCTGTAACTTTCTTTTCTTCAGTTTATGTATTTTGGTCGCTGTGGTCAGGTCGTACCCAATGTGTATGACTTCTGTACTTACAGCCCTTTCATGGGTTTTCTTTGTCTCTTAATAAAAACATGCAGTTCTCCTGCATGGTTCAAAAAACAATGTTTATAAAAATATTATTTTCCTGTGGTGCCATCGAACATCTCTCTCTGGGAATTTACACACTAAAGTGGTTTTCAGTCTGTAGAACATGAAAGATCATTTCCTTTAAAAAAACCTGAAAGATCATAACACTGAAATATTGTGAATTCGTGAGGTCTGTAATCAATTGATGAGTCTCAACAGCATGGTTCAACGGGGTCTTGGTAGTGGACGTGTGAGGATGGTCTGGAATCGTGGTGGTATCGACGATAGGACTGGCATGATTTGTGTGTTACGTTGATCCCTATCCGATAAGTTTGTAAAAACGACAACGGTGAAATCTGTAGCATGCGCATGTGGTGCACGTTGAGGTCTGTTGGACCGGTTTTAGATGACGTATGTATGTATAAGGTCAGGACACACGACTCCGATCATGGTCACCCCGTTATCTAGTTTGTACCTGTAGCGATACTTGTCTTCATGAAGGTGGTTCTGAGTTGTTGGATGTAAGATTTTGCTGAATAAAATGATAAAGCGGGAGATTTGCATCATGATGCGGAGACCGTTGGTTTCAACCTCCTTTAAATAATACTACATCTATTTATAAATATAAGCCTTTTTAGAAAGCTTAAAAAAGCATATGTTTGGAAATGGAGTTAATATTTTATTTAGTACAATTTTGGTCAAGATTTTAGTGCCCTCAGAGTTAGCCAAGTAAGATAAGAAAAATAACTAGAATAAACAAGGAAAAAATTGCTACAGGGCACCGTTATTTTTTGGCGTTTGCCAAAACACACTGGTCAATTGTGTCTTTGCCAGAACACACCGCATTGCCAAAACCGGAAAGTTCCGCACACTTTCTTCAAACCGGTTATCTCAAATAAAAGTGCCAAACTTTCTGTTTTTGGCACTGCGGTATGTTCTGGCAAATGTGTCATAAAATTGTAATGGTACCCGGCAAAGATACAATTGAACAGTGTGTTTCGGCAAACGCCAAAAAATAGCAGTGTCCTGTAGCAAATTTTCCCAATAAACAAAGAGCCATTTCAAAGGAAAAAAAACTTAACGGCGAGCCGACAACCACAAAAAAGAACATAATTTTAACCATGACCGAGAAAGGGCAGGGTGAACTTTGATCGATCATGCCTGAGCAGCTCTGCAAGCGGTTTCCTGGAGCAGGCGGCAAGTGAGAGCGATGGACCTGACAACGCCCTCAATCAGTGCGAACCAACTGTTGGAGCACGACAGCATAATTTCTGACGCAGCGTGCGACACATGGCTCTCAGTTTTTTGTCTCGTTATTTGATTTGAGGTCAGGCGACTTGACCATTCTTTTTTTTTTTTGAACGGACTTGGCCATTCGTGTGGCTGCGCAACCGCAACCCGCCACTTGTGCGACCGCCGGCGATCGATCCGGCCGGCCGCTCCCCGCTCTCCAGCCAGATGTCGGCACCGCTCCGCCAGGCGTCGCCTGTCTCGCTTCGCGCCCGCCTCCCCCCACGATCACGTTTATATCATCGGCAGGCTGGAACGCCTGTGCTGCCCGCCAACTGTATTACTGGACGCTGATGCTGACGCTCCCTCTAGTCCCAACCCAGTCAAGAGTCCCGTTACCGCCGCCCCGTGCACCTATCCCACGCGCTCCGTCCAGCGACTCCACCGGCGGCAACAGAGACACTGAGATTTTTTTTTTTAAACAGAGACAGGTGCTGTGCACCTGACAAACACTGCTTATCATTATCGTTAAGAATGATTTACAGAAAGGCCTAAAACATAAAAGAAATTACGAGCCAGCCCTAAACAATTGCAGAGAGGACCCTGAAAGAAGACTCGAAACACGATCAAGTCCCTCGTCCACCTCCACCTCCAGATCGACGACAAGGCTCCTGCAGCAGCGCCGCCAGGGACACACCACTTGGAGCGAGACTCCGACACACCAAGCCGAAGCAGCAATAGAGCAACTGCCCTTAAGTCTATGAGTCCAACGGGATGACGGCTGCTGCCGCCGATAAGATGCCGGAGAAATATAGCAATATTTTCAATTTTTCTTGTATATAAAAGGAATAAAAATAGTATCAACAACTTATATAAGGAATAAATTTGTCTTCCATATCCGCTCTATCAAAATCTCACCCAAATTAGTAGGATCAAATTTCATCGACAACATATAAGGTAATACATTTTTATATTTTCCTTTAATATATAATAAATTATTATACTGCAATTTTTTAAAAAAACTCTTGAGCTAAATCGAGCGAGCTATTGTTGGCTCAAGATTAACTCTAGTCGAGCAAAATAAGACATGCATACTGGACTCATTTCCTTTCGAGTCGATTTTAAGTCGAGCTACAAAACAAGTAAATCTTGAGCCGCTTAAGTGTCAGGCTTTTTTTTTGCAGCCCTAGTCAAGAGTGCCGTTACCGTCGCCCCGTGCACCTATCCCACGCGCTCCGTCCGGCGACACCACCGGCGGCGAGAGAGACAGCCAGACATGATGCTAGACTAGACAAGGCTACAACCGGGTGGTTCGAGAGCTTACGTTCCTTTCACGGGTCACCGGCGTCGTGGGCACGGCACGGCAGCGACGGATGCCGCGACGCGCAGCACGGCTCCGCGGGCTACCATCTGCGCACGGTACAACCCTTGCCTGAACCAACGTGTCCATGGCGTGTGGCGCGATCCCGAAGAGCATAATCCCGTTCAAAACAAGAAGAAGATCAGCATAATCCGATCGACATGCAGCCAGCGTTTAATATCCTGCTAAACTTAGCGCACGCGAAAATGGAAGGAAATTAAGATATCCTTTTTTCCCGAACGTTAGCGACTGTAGCATGTGAACCGAACATGGCAGACACGTCTCTACCACCAGCTGGGAGGGAAGGCCAAGGAATCGACGGCGCACGCGGCGCCTCCGTCCTCTTCCTCTTCCACATCCCCACACACCACACTAGTAGACGGCAACTGCTCCTGTAATAAAAGTACGCGGCGCGGCCCCTCCTCCCCCGGTCTGCGCAGTCCCAGTTCCCGACCTCTCTGTCCTGTCGTCGGGTTTGCGGCGTCTGTCTCGCGTGATGGCGGAGGAGGCGGAGGCGTCGACGCTGGAGTTCACGCCGACGTGGATCGTGGCGGCGGTCTGCTCGCTCATCGTGCTCCTCTCCCTCCTCGCTGAGCGATGCCTCCACTACCTCGGCAAGGTACGCCTCCATCCGTTTCGCGTCCCTCTTTCTTCCGCCGCCTGTCATTACTGCGTCCTCTGCTCCTGGCATATTATTATCCCTGCTCGTCGGCTGATCTTCCGTTATGGCAGACGTTCAAGAGGAAGAACCAGAAGCCGCTCTACGAGGCCATCCTCAAGGTCAAGGAAGGTAATTCCCCCACACAGCATGCTTCGCCTCCCATTTCCTATCCGCACACTCTCGGCGGCGTGGTTCTGAATCTTCCGTTTTGACTGAACCGTGCTCTGAATGTGATCTGTGTGGAAAAAGGAAACCCCTAGACACTTGCATCTCTGTCCCGATTTTTCCGTGACGGGGGTAATTCCGTAAACTAACTGACTGAACCGTGCTCTGAATGTGATCTGTGTGGAAAAAGGAAACCCCTAGACACTTGCATCTCTGTCCCGATTTTTCCGTGACGGGGGTAATTCCGTAAACTAACTGGGTGGGCGGCAGGAGCCGTTCGCAGCTTTTCACCTGAAAATAGTCAAAAAGCTACTCTATCTGTCTTTTCCTTTTGACCTACAGTATAGCTTTGGGATCACTCATCTTCCATTCCATGCTGGCATGCTCCATGATGAACTGTTCGTTGGTGTGATGCAGAGCTCATGGTTGCTTCTTGAATGTGTACATGTGTAGCTTTGGGATTGCACATCTTCTATGGTGTGTGTGATGAACACATCTGTTCCTTGCAAAGTAGTCAAAAGGCCACTCTTTCTGTCTTCTCTTTTTGACCTTGAATGAATGAATGGAGTAGTTGCATCGCTTTTTGGATTGTTCATCTGCCGCGCTCCATGATGAACTGTTCCTTGCTGTGATGCAGAGCTCATGCTCCTCGGGTTCATCTCCCTGCTGCTCACGGTCTTCCAGGGGATGATCCAGAAGACCTGCATTAGCCCTGGGTGGACGGTGCACATGCTGCCATGCAAAAGGGAGGAGCTGGCCGGAGAGGTGGAGCCCGCCAAGGAGCATTTTGTGGCGTCGCAGATCATCGGCAGGATCGGGAGGCGGCTGCTCAGCGAGGACGCGGCGGGCGCCCAGATCTGCCGTCTGAAGGTGATTGGACCCTGCTATTGCTCGTACTGAACTGAACTTGTTTGATTTTCTGCAAGCTGTGAACGTCGTCTGCTTAATGTCTAGGTGGAAATACTACTATTGTACGAACAGTTGGTTAGAGTTGTGGACCTGTCCAGTCCAGTTAGAGTTAGGTGTCATTGCGACTTTTGAGCATGTAGAATATTGGGGACTTCCATAGCTAGTTTGCTACTACTACAAGTTGGTTTGGATCAACAGACATTGCCACGGGGAGGGACACCCTATTGTTATTGCTGTGATGTTGTCAATCTTGCTTTGAATGTGATGGCGTGGTATTGTTCGTACCGACTATTAAATGGGAACATCACTTTCAAGACAACTAGGGCGTGAGCATGCGAGCTGGGTAACATAAAGCCTAGACAGACAGTGATAGTTGGTTTAAGCACATTTTTTAAAAATTAAGTCGGTTAAACCTATTGGATGGATAGCTATGTTACTGCGATGATTAACTTAAAAAGAGAAACGGGTATATGTTAATATTATTGGAATATTCAAATGACTTTCTTCAAGTGTCATATTCCTAGGGCTGAAAAACATTCTATAACTGTATTATTTCTGTCTTACATTTATCCTTCCCACTCCTTGGGTTCTAAACAATACCGAGTTTTTCACCAGGGGAATAGAACAATCTACAGATTTCCTTTCAGTAGAATGCTATTATGAATTCTAATGTTTGTTTTAACAGGGAAAAGTTCCGTTGATGTCCCTTGAGGCTATACATCAGTTGCATATTTTCATATTTGTGCTGGCAATTATGCACGTTGTATTCAGTGTTTTGACAATGCTTTTAGGAAGTGCAAAGGTAATTCCCTTATGAGTTATGTGCGCTGCGCATCAGCCACGGTAAACCGCGTGCTTATTTTCTGTATTCTCTTATTCAGATACATCAATGGAAACAGTGGGAGGAGGCAATTCAAAAGGATAATGCAGGAAATGGTATTTGAGCCCTTCTTGCTGTTCGAATTCATTACAGTGCCAATGATATACTTGTAGTTTGACAGCGATTTTTCATCTCACTTAAATGAGCTTCATTTGGAGCCACATATCAGGATGATAAATTCCATAATAAACTGCAGGGCCAAAAAAAGTGACCGGTGTACACAATTTCGAGTTTATCAGGGAACATTTCAAGGGTATTGGCAAAGATTCTAGAATATTGAGTTGGCTGGTAAGAAATAATGAGCTCTTATATCAAATCCCTTACTGTTTATTGCGGAATTACATGTACGATTAAAGCTTTCTGTGCCATATGCAACTTTATATTGCAGTTACGTCTTACAAAAAGGCTTGACTTTTATTTATCTTGGGACAATAATGGAAGTGTTTAAGTATTGATGAACTAATCACCCTTTCTCCAATTCTCATCCAGCATAGTTTTTTCAAGCAATTCTATGGATCAGTAGGTAAATCTGACTACACCACAATGCGTCTTGGTTTTATCATGGTAAGCATCACCTTTTAACAAGCTAACCTTGTGTGCTTTCCTCGAATGTGAATATGAGATCATTTTTGGATTGCAGACGCACTGCCGTGGAAACCTGAAATTTGATTTCCATAAATACATGCTGAGGGTATTAGAGGCTGATTTTAAGAAAGTGGTTGGCATAAGGTAATCCAAATAGTACCACGCATGTTTGTGTATTTATAAAGTGGTGGAGGTTGGGCTGATCGCTTTGGGGTATAATGCTAATAGGCTTGGGCTGACCGTTGCTCTATTTATACAATACTGTTACAAACTAGTTTTCTATGCAAGTTAACTAAAACTTGCCGTTCTCTTTTCTGTTAGCTGGTACTTATGGGTCTTCGTGGTCATCTTTCTGCTGCTGAATGTTAATGGTAAGTTGTTGTTCATCCTTTCTAAAGAGCACTCCTATGTTCGATAATTGGTTTTGGTTACCCAGCTCGAGTGATCACTTTGTTCTAAAAATTCCAAACAATGAATTAACATGTAAAAAATATCCAAATTACACTATAATCTGCCGACTCTAATGCAAAATTGTTGAAATATGGGATTTAGAGTAAAGAAAAAATTGTGACCTAGAAAAGCTCCACTTTGAAGGAAGAACCAAAGGTGACACGTTTACGGTTCCAAATTTAAATTGGATTTCCTAACAGTTACGCTGGTCATCAAACCTGCCATAGAATGGTTCTGTTCTTTGTAAAATGGTTTCCTAAACGTTCAATAATATTTCATGATTTCTTTGTATTGGATAATATTTCATGATTTAAGCGTCTTGAAGCTAACTTACACCACATTTTGCTTATATGCAGGATGGCACACATACTTCTGGATTGCATTCATTCCACTTTTGGTAAGTGCATATAATCCAATACAATTTGCTCTGTAATCTCTTCTAGGGACAGTTGGTGTCACATCACATCATGGCATAACGTTCTCTGCGAGCCTCTCACACTATGATCACACTAGATACTCATATATTACCATAAAGGACCTTTTAACGCTAATTTTGGCAACCATCATAAGCGTCCTGCAGGAATATCAATCCGACTATGACAGTGTGCAATGTGTATGTACGATGTGCTTACTCATTCTCTATTATCCTTGCAGCTTCTGTTAGCTGTTGGCACCAAGTTGGAGCATGTCATAGCTCAGTTAGCCCAGGATGTAGCTGAGAAGCACTCTGCAATTGAGGGTGATTTGATTGTAAAACCATCAGATGACCACTTTTGGTTTGGGCGGCCAAGGATTGTCCTGTTCCTAATCCACTTCATACTCTTCCAGAACGCCTTTGAGATTGCATTCTTCTTCTGGATACTGGTACACTCCACTCAATCCACTTTCAAACTGGGACTGGTTAGGAGTCAATGACTGATCGAAACATCGTTTACGCCATTTTTGTTGTAGACCACGTATGGATTCAACTCCTGCATCATGGGGCAAGTTGGTTTTATTGTGCCGAGGCTTGTTATTGGGTACTTCACACACACGTCTCCAACTTCATTTCGCGTAGGAAAAAGCCAAACATGAATTTGTTCTCACGCATCCATGTATCCTTCTAATTGCAGGCTCATCATTCAAATTCTCTGCAGCTACAGCACCATGCCTTTATACGCAATTGTGACGCAGGTGCGGCAATATTTCGATATCTTACAAAATTTTCTAATGGTCAACACTGATAATTGACGCGTGTTTTCTTCTCTTGTGCGTGAAGATGGGAAGCTTCTACAAGAAGGAGATCTTCAACGAGCATGTGCAGCAGGGTGTGCTGGGTTGGGCTCAGAAGGTTAAGATGAAAAAGGGATTCAAGAAGAGCAATACAACAGTAGAATCGACCAGCACCGCCGAGTCAGCAGGGCCTTCGGCTAAGATTGAGATGATGAAACGAGCAGCGCAAGGCAACGAAGCCGGTGAAAGCATAGAATGATGCAGTATGACTGTACGAGTAATTGAGTAGTAGTAGCGCTATTAAAGGCGATGCGTAAAAGGAAATCCGGTCCAAAAAGTTGGCTTAACCTTATAAGTTTTGGTGCTGCAGTGATGCCGCTTATTCATGTGCTATCATTATGCAGATAGATTTACTCCTCGCAGCTGTAAAACATCGCATTCACGAGGGGTAAAAAGGAAATTCAGTCCAAAAAGTTGGCTTAATCTTATAAATTTTGAAGGACAGGACCACACGATCGTGCATGAAATAGTTTTCGTTTGAGGCATCTTCCAGTGATATAGTCAAAATTGTTTTGGTTTGAATTTGAAATATCTATCTCCTTGGACATATATCAAAATGACAATCTTTGATTGTTGGACTAGTAAAATGCCCATAAGAAGTCCAGATAAATAATTTAACAAGATTGATTAAAATATTTTTTTATGAATTTATGTCATGAGACCGAGCAGTTGATGGAAGTGGCGAAAAAATTATGAGAAAAATTTGAATGTATTATAGAAGTCCATAAGAAGTACAAAGCACCCCTAGATCTTTACCTAACGAAGTGTTTGTGCACATACCTCTAGGGACCAACGCTTAATAGCCAAAGTTGTCGTCATTGAACCTTTGAATAGACCCAAATTTCTTAACATTAAACTTATATCGCACGTAGATTAAACGAGATCCACCACTCCATAGGAGCAACGACCAGACGATTTCTCGTCCTCCTCAATGTCACCAGCAAGATTTTTTTTTAAGGATACATTATGGATAGACGTATCCGTTTTATAGAAGAAGGGCCAAGATGTCGAATTACAACACGGTCGACATAGACGACGAGGACGCAACTCCACGCTGCCTAACCAAGGGCAGCAACAAAATACACACAACTACTCGCCAACCCTTCACCTATCTACGGAGGCTAGCTTAGCCTTAAATAGACCGGCAACCCTCGACACCTCTGCCTCAGCGAAAAATCTTGCGAATAACAAACCCGAAAGATGGTGTCGCACTCTAAAAAACAATGTCATTGCGGTGCCTCCACAAGCACCAACACACAAGAGCAATGCATGTCTAGAAGTCACGTAGATCATCCTCCCCCCCCCCTGCCAGGCACACAGCTAGTCCACAAACACGGCCATCTGCGTCGGAAGGCGGTTCTCTCTGTCCCACCAACATAGGTAAGTGGCCCACACTAACCTCGTCAGCATACAGCCAAGTAGTAAGTGTGTGCCTGGATCACAGAACGGGCAGGCTAAGAGCCACGGCAATCCACGTCGCTCTAGTCCGTCCGCAGTCCAGCACCTATCACGCAATACAAGCCAGAGAAAAAACCAACACTTGGCCGGAGCACGGGACTTCCAGACCTGGAGTGCTCCCGCCATGGCCACATTTCCACGGAACATGCCAAGATAGCAGGACTTCGAGGAGTAGACCCCGTTGACACCCCAGTCCCACCAAAACTCATCAGCCACACCCTCGGTGATAGTAAGTCCCTCCACACTGTCCGCAACCGCCAACAGCTCCTAAACCGCAAGCGCATCGAGGTCAGGCGGAATGTCATCCAGCCACCCATCATCAAGGGCGTCCCTCACCATCCTTACTCTAGAGAGCCTCTTCGGAATCAGTGTAATTAGGTGCGGCGCTAAGTCCTTTAGGCGCCCATCCGGTAGCCAATTGTCCAACCAGAAGAAAGTGTTTTCCAACTAGCAAGATCACCGCCGACGAGATGGACAAGGATGCATGTATGTATTATTTTTGTCCCGCACAGCGCTGCGGTAGCCACCATAACGTTGCAGCCGGTTAAGCAATCTCTAACTTTTAGAGACCTTACAGCACATGTCCTAGATCCCTACCCATCCTGCCACGAGAGGGTCAAGCAGATAAGTCATATAGACAAATATTAACTAGAATTTGTCCAAAAGACTTCCAAGCGACACCATACGGCCTAGAAGTGCATGTACTTTGTTATGGTGCAATAAGCATATGTTTTTTTTATAATGGGCATTTATTATTTAAAAGGTTTTAAGTATCACACCGACCTCTGCACAATAACGATGCACACAGCCGAAATACACAAATTCACACAGTGCAATATGCATATGTATAGGTCTATCTACGAAATGATATAGTGACTACCTGGTGACAAAATAGTAGTAACATATTTCCCACCCCCGAGCATCCCTTCAATCACGAACCAAGGACATATCGAATGCTTTATGCTCTTATTGTGCTTCCATGGTACCGAACAACAAAAGCACAATCTAATTGTTTTTAAAAGTCAACAACACAACTCAAGAAATAGAAAATGACAAATATAACTATGAGCACTTTTTTAGGTGACTAAAAGAAAACTAATGAAAAGGTTTTAGACCGTTGTCGATGTTAAGTATGAAGCAAGAAATGAGAACAAATATTTAGTATAAATCTCTCACTTCACCGAGACTTTCAGAGATATTTCTTAGCAATATGGTATTTCTATTGAAATGTAAATTGGATTTATATATTACTATAATAATGAGAAGTCAAAAACTCTATAATATAAAGAAATAGAAACCTCTATGCTCCAAATACAAACATTCATATGACAAAGAAATGCTACTCTTTTAAATCTCTCTGTCACCCTGTGTCCTGTACTCTTTCTTAGAGCATGTCTAACAGCACCCTTATTCGTCCGACCCTTAAAGCCCGAGTACAAGCTCCCAAACTCATTTTATACGGGGTCAAAATCGCCGGCGGAGATCAGCGCCCTTATTCGCAACCTGTAAAACAGAATATTCTGTTTTACCGGTTGCAAATAAGGGCGCTGATCTCCACGACAAGCGCCCTGACCCGCAAAAAAGGGTTTAGGCAGGTTTTCATGCAGAACAGCAGTTTCAACATAAAATCAAAATAATAGTTCGGATGAAATCCACACACACAACAGTTCACAGCAAATGCAAATGCATAGTTCATAGGTGTACCAACAAGCAAGGGAGAATCAAGCTTGGGAGTTGTCTCCATGCTCAATTGAAGCACCTCCGGTTCCACTTTGACGAAGGAGCCTTCTTCTCTGCATGATCTCCGCGGTGGTCTCTTTCCACCACTCCAATTGCACGTCATTCATGTCCTTCGTGTTCATCATCATAATCTCCTTCTCTTCGGCTAGCAATGCCTTGATTGCCTTATCCTTCTTCACGTTGATCTTCATCATCTCCAACTCGGCCTTTTGCCTTGCTTCTTCTCGCGAGGCTTCCACCTTTGCAAGCTTGACCTCTTTCTTCTTCTCGGTGATAGCAAGCTTGGACTCCAATGTTTTCATTGTCATTGCCTCCTTGGTTTGTACCATTTGATCAAACTTCCCCCTTAGCAACGATGAGTTGGACTCCATCTTTATCCTCTCCTTGGCTTTCTTGCACCCCTCCGGCTTGTCCCACTTTACTCCTCCTTCATCATCACTATCATCCATCATCTTCATCGACCCATTCTTTACTGCACATTCTTGGTCCCTCAATTGCCACTTGGGAAGATGCTTGAGAACGTCATGGCAATGCTTGAAGGGAAACTTCCTGCCCTTGCTGCCGGCCATGTCTTTGTATCGTTCTTGCGCAAAGCCCTCCTACGAATGCATCACGAAGGTTATATAATGAATGAATGATCATAATTGGTAGAGATGTGGGGTTCAACAAACTCACATATTGATCAATAGTGGAACCACTAGGAGGATTCATTGTCACCGCATCCATAGCAGCACTCCAGCGGCTACAAGCCGGCTTGATCACCTCCCAACGCCCTTGAAGTGATCGGAAAGAACGGTACACAGTAGTCTTCACTCGTGGCATCAGCTGGCAAAACCTGTCCTCGATGCGCTGCCAATACCGCTTGTCGGTTTGATCTGTGCCCGACGCCGCGTTCAATCCAACTTGTGCCCAAGCAAGGCACAAAGTTGTATCCTCCACCTCCGTATAGTTCATGGCTCTCTTCTTCCTCGTCTTCACTTTACCCATCTCGACCTCGGTCACCTCTTCCATCTCGCAGTCGGCGTCCGTCTCCTCGTCGTCTGTCTTGACCTCGGTCACCTCTTCTCCGAAAGGAGCAAGTGGTGGACAATCGGTGTCGACAAAGCAGTTGTTCAACATCTCCATGAACGTACCATGCACAGTGGACCTAAAATCGGGGATGAGATTATGCGTGCTGAGATGCGGCGCAGTGGGGGAAAATTAGACATACCTTTCGGGCATCGGCTCGAACAGGTTCGGGGCGGGGGACTCGGCGGGAGGCGGAGAGGGATGGCCGGCGGGTGGCCGGTGCGGGAAACCGGCCTCTTCACCTTCAACGCCTTGCCTCCACCGAAAAGAACTTTGGTGCAGGGAACCCTCTTTGGCTTCGCAGGGGCAGGGGCGGCAGGCGGCGTTGGGGCGACAGGCGGCGCTGGGGCAGGGGCGGTCGTCGGCGCTGTTTGGATGAGGTGCGTACCCGCCCTCTTCCTCTTGTTCACGCTCGTGGCCGCCACCATCTTCGCGATGTCGGCGGAGGTCGGAAGACCCCCGGCGGCCCCGAGAGAAACATGTAGCGCCGACGGACTGCCGCCAGCGGGCTGCGGGGTCGAATCGAGGTCCATGCCGTCGGGATCCGACCGCGGCGGGGGGGGGGGGGGGGGCGAGGCTGCGGGGGCACGGAAATCGGCAACGGCGGCGGGCGAGCGGGAAGGGACGAAGGAGCTGAAGCTTCTCGCGCGCAAAATGGACCGTCTAGTACGGGCCGCGTTCGGATCGCGTCCGAAATCCTCGTTTCTGCAGGCCGGACACGGATTCTGGGTTCGCCCCTCAATTTTTTTTACCCTTTTTGTTGTTTGAGGGTGCTGATCTATGATATTTTTTTAGCAACAACCCATAACCGGTGGTTATTTTGAGGGTTTGGCCTCTTTCTTTCTGTTAGACGTGTTCTTAATCTCCTATCTAGCCAAGCACGCTAAAAAAGAAAATTACAAAATGGCGTCTTCTTCTTCTCCTTTGTTATCCCAAATGCGCTCTCCTCCGCCAAAATTCTCCAGCGCTGCTGCTCCCTGCCCTAGCTCGCTGGCGTCGCCGCTCTCTCCCTTCGCTGCCCCTCCCCGTCCGATGCCGCTGCTTCCTGCTCCCTCTCCCCAACGGCTGGAGGGGCACTACCGCCGAGCTCCGGTGCACATCGGGGATGAGGACTTGAGGAGCAGGAGAACTCGAGGTCACAACGAAGGCCGGGTGCGTGGCTGCGCGGCTGCCGTCTCCCTTATCCGACCCTCGCGGGGGAAATCGAGGTCGCCGCCGCCCCCCTCTACCTGTCACGGGGGCGCTGGCCTAGCACCGCCAGCGGAACTCGATACCGGTGCAGTTGGGTCCGGCCGGTAGGCACGCAGAAGAGCTCGCCGGGGCCTGTTCGGGGCTGCCACACGTAGCTGCCCCGTCCCTATCTGGCGACGATGCCTCCGCTGCTTGTTCGCCGCCGACCTCCTTCCACGCCTCCCCCGCCTCCGAAGAGTCTTTCGCGTGCCGTCTCCCCCGACCGCCGCGGATCACTCCATCGCGCTAAGGTGAGCTCTCTGAGACTCTGACCCGACGGTATGTGAACTGATGCTTGAAACGGCTACTCTTAAGCAAGTGACCGATGACGATCGCTGTTGCTGGCATTTTGCAATGCTTTTGTTTCTCTGTACTACTGGAGCAATTCTGAAATATACGCAGAAAATCATGCCACTTATTATTTAATGATAATTATGTGGCTTCAGATTACGGGCGAAATTCTGAAAATAATTGTAGAAGAGTATTAATAATTTGATTCGAAACACAAGAAGGTTCTGTTATTATTTTGGTAGTATGCAAAGTGATGTTTAGAGTGTTAAGTGTTAAACCGGTAATTGATGGCAATTATTGTCTTTTCCAGGCTTTGGTTTTAATTTTATATGGCAACATCACATCAAGAGCTTCAAAGGGGATGCCACCCAAGGTAAGTGCACTTTATTACCTAAGCAATAATTTTATGTGTTGCAGTTTTATCCATTCATTTTATCATCCTGAATTAAGTCATGTTTCTGTTGGTATTTGGTTTCATTTTTTACTACACTACATTATTATCGGTTTGTAGCTGCAGTCTAAAACTGTTGATTGTTTGAGTTCATTGCCCCCATAGAAAGTTTTCTCATATGAAAATAACTCCTCTTTAGAGAGGATCTTCTGCTGTAGGTTTATACATTGCAGGCTTTTTTTTACACATCATTATGACAGTTATACATAATTGGGTTGATCAGCAGGCATTCTTTGAACAATACCACAATGCTTCTGCACTAAAACAATAGTACCACACACTTCTGTTATAAAGTCCATGTTCGTAGACTATCGAAATAATCAAAACTTAAGTATCCCACCACCATGAACTCTCTCTGCACATTAACAGATTTTTACAGGAGGCATATCAGAAGTATTAAGTGTATTCCAGTACAAATACATTTTTCTGTTATTTAATGTGCAAGCAGTACCGCTGGCTGGGTGATGTTGCATGCTTCCATGACATCCAGCTCATATCTACTTGTCTGTTAACTGAGGCAGCTAAAATTATAAGATGCACTTTGTTCAATTAGTTTTTCTCACAGGAACTGACATCACTCTGAATCTTTAATCTGTATATCAATATCAATATAAGATGAACATAATTTGATTATAGTTTGTGCATTTCATTACCATCCCGACTCAAAGTGATTTGAGGTCTGAAAGTTTCCGTGAATTTTTTTCTTAATGTTTTCATTTTTTGTGCATTTATCTGCAGTTTGTCTTATATATGCCTATCTGGTATGTAATTCTGAATTTCTGTATTAACTACAACTATATCTGTCAGAGCCTGGGATGGATTTCCCAAAGATGTCCAAAAATGAAGAACTTGGGCACGTGATCAGTCCACACGAGGCCTGCAACCAGTCGCTGAGGTTGCCCAACAGGCTGATAGAAAGATGGAGACCTTGACTGAAGAGAAGATACAAATGTTCAAGAAGGCCCGCCTTGCGGTGCAGTCCTTGGAGCGTGAGCTGGAGCAGAAGGCGAGGCAGGCACATGAGCTCAAGGTGGAGTGCCTGCGGAAGCAACAGAAGGTGGAGGAGACTCCCTTGCCCGTGTCGCTCCGCCCAGCTTCGACGCCCGCAACAGCGACGACGGCAAGCGGCGGGAAGCGGTACAGCTACCCGCGCAGCACAAACGACACAGCTTCGTCACCCTCAAGTCAGCACGGCGCAAGCTCGGTATGATTTCCGCTCTCCCAACCTAATTGTGCACTGTCAGAAGCTAATGAGATGGTAAACATGAATAATTCATTAAACTTGCCCAAGTCCAATTCAATTCGTGGATGGACTCCTCAACTTTAATCGGTTGTAGCTATTTGCGTATATCTGGTTAGTCAAAAATAAAATGATGTGTAATTCTCAAAAACGCTTGTAGTACATCTGAAAAAGGTGAACCATTGTATATAACAGATAATGATCATGGAACGCTTATAAGTTTTGGTACTGCAGTGATGCCGCTTATTCATGTGCTATCATCATGCAGATAGATTTACTCCTTGCTGCCGCAATACATTGCATTCACGAGGGGTAAAAAGAAATTCGGTCCCAAAAGTGGGTTTAATCTAGTATAGTAATAAATATTGATGGACAAGAATACACAGCGATCGTGCCTAAAATAGTTTGATGATGGCCATGAATACACAACGATCGTGCCAAAGTAGTTTTCGTTTGAGGCGTCTTCCAGTGAAATAATCAAAGATTGTTTTGGTTTGAATTTAAAATATCTATCTCTTGGACGTATATCAAACTGACAATCTTTCATTGTTGGATTTGTTGAGACAGATCTCCAAAACTAGTCTACTTTGATATGTTTCAAACTTTTGTTGTGGGTGGTTACCAGGTACCTCCGTCTGCCCCAAAATATAAGAGTCCGTGTGTATATTGGAAAAATTATACTCGGCAAAGACGTGGGAACTCAACAAAAATCAATTTTCTGGTAGCGTACACAAGTTTCCTCCCATGGTACGGTGCAAACCTTGTCCATAGGAAACGGAAAATCCTCTGCTCACGCCCGTCCTTGACCCAGACCCTGAGGCCAGAGCCGCTCTCGGCAGCCTTCCCTTCCGATCTCCTTCACGCATCCGCCCCTGCTGGCCTATTGTGACGGTGCCCTTGCCGGTGGAGCTCTGGGAGGTCGTGTAGAGGAGTCTCAGGCCCTAGCCATTGGAGAAAAACTTGAACTTTAGCCCTGATGAGCCACCTCCGTTCCTCGGTTGTGCCTCCGCTGGAAGATGAGGACCTCCTGGAGGAGATCCTCCTCCGCCTCCCTCCGCAGCCGTCGTCCCTCCCCCGCGCCTCCCTCGTTTGCAAGCGATGGCGAAGCGTCCTCTCCAGCCCCCAATTTTTCACCAGGTTCCGCAAGCGCCACGGGAAGCCTCCGCTGCTCGGCTTCTTCGTAGCGTATTTCGGCACGAACCCCGTCTTCACGCCCGTCCTCGACCCACCCAACCGCATCCAGCCTGCCCGCTTCTCCCTGCCGTGGATCCGTCGCTCCGAGTCCAACCAGCAGTGGCTCTTCAAGGGCTGCCGCCATGGCCTCGCCGTCTTGGTCAATGACCATATGCGTAGGGTTCTCTTGTGGGATCCCATTACCGGCCAGCAGCGCCACTTGTCTTTTCCGCCGGGGCTCGGCAACTATGCGAGGTGGGGCTGTCATGCGGCTGTGGTATGCGCTGATGTTGAAGAGGGGCATCTGCATGGTGATTGCTTCTTCAGCCCGTTCAAACTGGTGCTGATCTCTGTCGGGCGCAAGAAGACGTTCGCTTGCCTCTTCGAATCGGCCTCTGATTCATGGGGAAATATTGCCTCGACGGCAACTGATGGTATAACTCTTGCTTCATGGCCTGGCATCCTCGTCGGGAGTGCACTTTACTGGTCGTTTGGTGGGGGCGAGAGCCTTATGTTTGATATTGAAAGGCAAACCCTTGGTGTGATCGAGAAGCCGGCACAATCGCATATAATCAGATCTTGGTGTTTTCAGCTCTTACGGACAGATGATGGGAGTGGCCTTGTCTTTGCACTTCTGTCAAAATTACAGAGCATTCATTTTTGGGAGAGGAAAATGAATTCTGATGGTGTTCTCGGATGGGTGCTGCAGCAGAAAACCATTGAGCTTGAAGGGATGCTTCCATTGGGATTGCCTAGCAATGACGACTGGGTGTTTTTGGCGGGGTGTGATGAGGATGCAAATGCGATTGTTTTGTCCACATGGATTGGCAACTTCATGCTCCAACTTGACTCAATGCAAATCATGAAGATTCCTGAAACAAATGGCAGTCATTGCATGGCCTTTTTTCCATATGCAAATTTCTGTACTGCAGGTAATTCCTCATATCTACAGTGCACAAACAACAAAAATCCAATTAGCTTCTCTTTGCTGACATCCATTCCAGTTCCAGTTACATTCGGTACTGTTGCTTGATTAGGAGTGGACTAGATATCATAAGAATAAATTGGTTGTGTGTTTCTTAGTCAGAGTGGTGATATTATGGTGATGTAATTTCTTACATTATTACTTGGCTACATTTAAGCTAGAACAAGAATTTACAGCTATTGTTGTTGATATATGGCCATTGCTTTTTCGACATGAGTTTTTAAACAATTGGAACGCAGCCACATCTCCACTAGAAGTATGTAGTGAAACCATTTGATACTTATACAATTGAAATTTGGCTTGTTGTGTTTTCTCATTCAGTATTTTTTCTTGTAATATTATATCGATCCTGATGTTAACCATCAGGGAAAATAGCATGCATTTTTTATCAAATGATAGTATTAGTTCATCAAATTTGAAGTGTGCTAAGTGATGCTTATTTTGTCATCAAATTTTCTTAGTATGTCCATATTTTGTTTTGGTCCATTTGGCATAACTAATTAAAAAGTTTTTTGTGAACAATTCTGGATTGAATGCAACAGTCTGAACATGTCTTGGCAAAGGTGAGCATCGTTCTTTGTTGGACCTGGCAATAGATGTGTCTTCATTTACTATCCTTGTCACAAGAGCCATTTCCCCCCTCAAGTTACATGAATATATCACTATTTGCACAATATGCCTTTTGCCTTCTCATTGATTCAACCAATTTGTACGTAGAGATTTGGCTATAGGACGGCATGGAAATTAGCGATCCGTGTGCCAGAATTTTAGTTTACTCGTTCATTGTTTACCTTTTTTTCTCTCACCTTCCCTTTTTTGTTTGCTTATATTTCTGTGGGGTTTTATATCTAGCCTACCTCAACTTGCTTGGTAAAGACTTTGATGACTGGCTTTCTTTTGCTCGTAGGCACGGAAGTTGAGTGGAAATGGTTGGATCTTAAACTGTGAACACATGAGATCTTCTAATGTGTTATGCTGGCTTAACAGGTTAGGTAAATTTATCCCTTTGCTATGTTCATATCTTCTTGCTTGTATACTTAAGTAATAAGACTAGTTGAATATCCATGCGTTGCCACGGCCACTCAAATTAATTTTATCGTCGACAAATTTTTTTATAGCTCCACCTATGAGACACCCAACTGAACATAAAAAATATAGTTCACACAATAAAAATGATTGTTGCATCCTTTATGAATTGGACATGTCCTGATTATCATCCAATTATTTCACCATCTAGATGGACAAGCTTACTTGTAGTTCTACGTATGATTAAGGCAGCAATATTCATTTATCTATACCTAATAATAAAGGACGTAAGGTTTCCGTGGTTGGTTCGTCCGTCATGTTATTTTTGTTGGTCTGCTCGTTCTGTAGTGGGCCGGGCCGTCAAAAAAGAACACCAAGAGTTTACCACGTATAGGTTGTCGTCTGATATATCTATTCAAACCCTGATACCAGGGGTCGCTGCCGCCTTTACCTCCGCCTCTGAGCAGCTTGCTGGCTTCAAGGCACGGCTGTAGCGGTGGACGTGCTGCGCCGGAGTCTAGGCAGGCGAAAACGAGGCGCCGCGCTGGATCCAGGAAGGCGGAGGGCGCGAGGATGGAGGAAGCCTCTGACCTGTGTGGCTGCATCGAGGTCGGAGGTCTCAATTCCCATGCTGAGGTCCTTGCAAGGATCTCCCGGACCTCGTTGGATTTGATGACATGTGGTGGAGTCTCGCGTCGCCATTAGGAATTGCTACACGCGCGTGGCTCTCCGACCACCGACTTGCAACGACAGTACAGACAGGACGATCACCATTGAGTGTCTCGCCCACATCTCGACTTCATTATTTACATGGTAGCGCTCTCGGATCTCGGGACTGATCATTGGCTGTCGTCCAGATCCGTAGCCTTGGGGGAGGTCGCCATGGTCAGGTCACACATGCTCGAAATCGGCAGCCTGTCTGGTCTCAACTCAGATCTTGTAATCCTCAGCCTCCACATCTTAGATATCTACACTGTGGTTCAGAATGGCTTCCCATTAGCAGGCGTCATCTTCGGTTCAATAGTTCTACACACTGCTACTAGATTTGATTATGAAGATCCCCGCAAAAAAAAGGAGTACCAAATCCACCTGCCCGCCCTTTGTCTACTTTCTTTTCTATTTGTCTCATGTGCACTATGAAATTTTAGCCTGGAGCTGCAATTCTGATCCATATACTCTGTTCGGACCCTGATTCCTTCAAGCCCGCTGCTGCACTAGAAAGAGGTTGGTGACGATAGAGATACGACTGATATTGCTTCGGTACATACTGGAGACAAGTTTTATAAAGCAGAGGAGAATTCCCACATGGTTCAAAAAAGCGTACGCCTATGTACGCTTAAGCGCTGAGCGGTTGCCTTTCGCTTCATTTTTGGCCTAAGCGTTCGATTAAACGAGACAAAGAATCTGGTCGTATTTTGTGCTAGAATCTCCTCTATGCGAGTGTTGGTGTGTTGCCCGTGTTGCTCTGCTCGATGCATTGATGCTATATTAATTTGATTATGTCTTGTTTAGCTGCCTGTTGCTTAGCTGATTCTTTGTGTTTGTTACATTGTTTGTTTAGCTGCTTGCGTGTTTATAGGAAAATGGAGCAAAACCGAGGCTAACCAAGGTATTAATCCCGTATTTCTCATAAATGTAGCATTACATGCTTAGGATACAAATTTACATCATATTATAGGGGTATATGTGTCCATCTTGACTTCCCTGTTTCATGTTCGTATGATTTTAGCATGAGCGCTTAAGCTCACTTAAGCAGTAGTTCCTCTAAGCAGTGCCTCACCGCTCGCTTAGCGCCTAGCGCTTTTTTAAACCTTGAATTCACATGATGCTAGAAGAGATCCAGACACTCAATAACTGGCGAAAGATTTTCATTCGGAGTTGGCTACACTGGTGAGGAAACAACCTAAAAAATCACCCGACTGCTGAGGATGTGAAGACTGAGTATCTGAACCCACAATAGTTTTCTTACAGCGGACTGCCTAATGCAACATGTAGGTGAAGTTGTTTCTCATTGATGAATTTTTTCACAGTAATAAAATTCTCCATACATAGTATACAAATACTGAATAAAATCAACTTGTAGAAATTTGTACGACCATATCTGCTAGCAGTGAACAAAGATTTGAAAAGGATAGCAGTATGCACAGATGACTGATAAAGAGAAGCAAGAAAGACTAAAAATTATTTTATCTTCACATATCTTTTTTTTTTCATTTCGAAAAAGAAAGACTGAAAATACATTGTGCAGTTTATAATACTTAGAGCAAGAACAAAGGACAAAACAATATGCTGAAAAAAGGCAGAAATATGCAACTATGTAGCCAGAACAAAATAAATCCAAATTAGACCAAATTAAAGCTAAATATGAGATGTATCGAATTATCAGAGATAATAGAATGTACCATCACATATGTCTTATTCTTTGACTTTATCGGGAAAAATGTCTTATTCTTTGAGCCTTTTTTGCTTCATTGTCAACTTGATGTTCATGTTGGTAGAATAATAACATAATCCAACGCGGAACCGCCGATTTTCGTTCACCATTTTGATCGTTCCCATGTTTTTCACCAAAATTTGATTTTTTTCCACTCCCGTTGCAACGCACGGGCATATTTCCTAGTTCCAATTTAATAAGATAAACATGAAGATATTTGACTGACCTTGATTTCCTGCTATAATAAATAAAAATAAATAATAATAAAGGCTTGTCAATACCTAGTTATCATCTACATATTATCTAGAGACCACCTTTTCTTAGATAAAGACCACCGGAGATGTCATCTCTGAAGTGGTATGAAATCAGTACCACTTATCTGAAGATGATTCATAAGAGAATCATGTGACCTGCCTAACAGCGTGAGCAATCAATGTTTATCCATATATACAAACAACCAACAGCTTACTTCAAGACTAGCTTTGTTAGACAAAAAATTCAAATGCAATCAGTACCACTTTGTGTTAAGAAAATCTTGATCAACTGTTGAGCTAGGAGAGGTGGACCTGCTAACCTTTTTTATAACCCTGTACAGTCAGGCAAGCCACCAACATATATGACAGACCATATAAAGTTTGTTTCCTTTCTGTTACTTTATTTACTCTAATAACATAGCCTGTCAATAAAAAATCAAACTTCCCCTAGTATTCACCTTTCCACCAAATTCTCTTCTCCATGGAGACCCTCCTTTCTCTGAATTTAAGTTCCAAGAGAGTTATCTTTTCAGAAATTTCAATACAGGCAAAATGGCAGATATTAATAGCTTAAGAAAACTCATGATTGTCACCAATCCAAAAACTCTGAATTAATTGATTGGACACTCAAGTCAGTTGTTCTCTAGATTTTCAACCGGTGCAGCTGGCGGTTGCATAAGAGAATTAGTTCTTAATGTACCGGCATAGTTATTTTCTCCTACTCTTTCGCTGTCTGATTCATGTGGCCACGTTGTGCGACCCATGAGATGTAATAATTGTGATTTGGATTCGTAATAAATTAAATAAAAGTCATATGCATCATTTTGATGCAGAGACTGGCGCTGTCCCATTTATATAAAAAAATTGTTCTCTAGAACAAAGAGTTAAAATTGTAGCCCGTTGAACTGATTTGAAGTGCATTATTTTGTCAAATAAGATATCCCTCCAATCTTATTTTCCTAACTACAATTAATACAAAATAGGCTGCCCTGGCCCCTGCAAATAAAAGAGCTTTGTTCGTCCCTGTTCATGTACAAGCCCTGATGATGGAAATAAAAAAACATACAACACATGATTCCAATTTTAGAAAAACGAAGACACAATCTTCCCTGGATTGCTTCCAGAGATAAGCCTGCAAAATCAGGAGTTATTATCATAGTTTAGTGAAGGGAAAGGAAAAAAGTGACAGACCTTTCGATGCTTCCAGGAGAGGAACTGGGTTGTGCCACAGCCACACCCGCAGCTGCAGGCTGAACAGTGGCGTGCTCCGGTGCCAGAGGCTGACTACCCCTGTCTTCTTCCCCCAATACTCTTATGTTTCTGTCGACCATGCTTGGGAGCACGGCGTGGGTGACCCTGTGAAGCCCTCGAAGTTGACTCGGATCAGGTTGCGACATTCCACATCAGCTTTTCTTCTACCTCGTGGAATACGGGTAGGAGACCCCAGCATTGTTGATGAGTGCGCCGACGTCGAGGCCCGAGATGTTCTCCATGAGCGCCTCCATAGCGGTGGCGTAAGGGCTTTCCAGGGCGGAGGAAGGCGGCGTAGCCCCAGAGCAAGAGGCACAGGGTGGCGCGGGCAACAAAGAGGAGGCCGACGGCATCACGGGCCAGTGCCCATGCCGGCTGCGTGCCGAGGAACTCGACGTGGGCTCACGTGCCGGCCATGGTGCTGCTTGGCTAGGGAGAGGAGTTACCAATGCGACCTCTAGCACTGCCCCGCTGGCCTCGCCTCAGTCACCATCATATGAGAGAAACAAGAGAAAGGAATTATCTTAAAGGGCTGTTAGGGAAATCTAATCGGGATATCTTCATCTTAGTTGAAATTTTTGATAATCATCCGAGTATAGGTAGAGGTTTGTTTTAGTTGTTGAGATAATCACCGTGGTCGTTGGTGTTGTTTGTGCGTGAGGAGAGAGATAGGAAGCGAGTGGTGGCATTGGTATGTGTGCAGTAAGCAACCGGCCGCGCTACCTGCTGGTGGACGAAGCTTGGGTCTTCGCCAACAATGACCTCCTGCTGGTGGACTGGCACCTGCCCACGGCTGGAACATCAGCTAGGGCGTGTTCGCCATTCCACCGATGCAGCGTGGCGAGGAACTTAAGACGCTTATTGCGCAGCACGCGCCGCAGTCCCACCACATGAGGCGGCCGACCCGAGCTCGAGCTGGGCGGCCAACCGCGCATTCGGGCAGGCCAGGCTATGTGAGGAGGATAACCGGCGCTACCACGGCGGCAGCCTATTCAACAAGCATGGCTGCCACCGTTTCAGGCAGGGGAAGGACGTCGACGACGTCCTAGCCTGCATAGGCTACACACGCTAACTCCAGTCCTGGCCGCGTCACAGTCGGGGTCCTTGCAGCCACGGTCACCTGCATGCGTGTCCTCCTTCCCGCGCACCAGTAGCCTCGTGTTCCGTCGCCCCAAGCTTGAACTGGAGGAACCGTTGCCGGCGGATGAAGCCTGGCGCCCGCACCGCCAAATGCAGGTGGCGTTGCGTGCCGTCGACGACCCGAAAGAGTTCCTTAGGAACCGCCATAAACGAGTAGACGACGAGGTTGTGGTCAGCCATCAACAGCACAACTACCCCAAGGCTCCGACTCAGCCGCCGTCGGCAGCTCCCTCGGCTCCATGTTCGACAACAACGATGCCGACAGTGTTAGGGGTGCGCCGGTGTGTTTTCTGGTTTGGGGGTGGGGGGAGGGGGGGGGGGAGTGTTAGGGGTGCTCTTAGAACTTGGGATTCCAATTCCGAAAAGCGAGCCATATCTATAATCTATAATATATATAAAGTTCATCCCCACTAAAAGGCATTTATTGTTTGCAAGCTGAAACCTCATGCAGCCACATCACCCCAATTCTTCTCATCCGTCAGATTTCAAACTCATGGTCTTAAATTATCCGTCACAATGCTGACCAGTTCACATGATCACTACTTTTTAATATTTGGTCACCAGTATTATTTTCAGCAGCTAATTAGCATTAAGAGACGCTGCTGTTTGACTTCCCCTTCCACTTTGTCTTCTGACTTCCTGTCTCTTCCTCTTCATCCACTTGCATTTAATCATGACGTGTAGCCATTTCTCCTCATCATCTTTCTACCACACCTCAGCATCGCATGCCTTCTTCACTGTCGACTCAGACACCATTCATCCACCACCTCCTCTAGACACCAACAGTCTTGCTACCCATTGATACAAACACCTCAACACCTCTTGATGTTCCTCTCAGCAGTGTAAAACTAATGGTTTTCTCCTCTTTCGCACAACCAGTGACCCCAACGTTTATTCCATCTGAGTTCTGTGAATTTGTCAGATTTGATGGTGGCACAGGCACCCGTGCTCCATTAGGGGCAAAATCAGTCTTATATGGATCATCGCCACCTCCCACACCCACAGATAGTATGTGAAGTTATGATTCGGTCCAACTGCAGTTTTTTATCCTTATTATCGAACAGAAGCAAGATGACTGCCTCCTCCTACTGTGGTTTGTATGGCCGTATTTTCGGATATATTTTGAGCAAGGATCCGCCAAATTGTTGAAAACCTACAATGCAAGGAAATTTTATTTATCGGGGAAACACCTGCAAGGAAGTTGTGGTTCCTTTAACTATTTGGCGAGTTATTAGTATTTCACATTAGCCAAGCAGAAAATAACTGGGTAAGGTATCTCTCTAGCCACTCTAATGCTTTTTGTTATTGTAACTTCATGGCATCGCACTTATTTTATGTTTGCTCCCCTAATAGTGCTACAACAAATTACTGTTGAAACCATGCTTCCATGATTAATCTACTGATTGATGCTATTCTAACTGTTCATTTTGCATGTAAGACTTTTGATGGATGCTACAGTTCCAGCCCTACCTACAAATACTTCACTTAATTTCATTTCTAGCTGATATGTCACTCACACTCATTTTCCAATTCTTCCCCATTACAGTCTAGATTATTTATGTTTCTCTTTTGCAAGAAAGTTTGAAACAATAGATTGAAGGCTCTCATCTTTTCAGCAATGCCCTTTGTATTTACTTTTTTGACTCCTACACATCATGTGAAATTCACATGGTTGCTATGAAATAAAACAACAAGCATTGGTACACAGATAATGATTCTTGGTACCATTATTTCAAAATCAAACTGCTCTATGTTGGCAGCAATTTCTCTTGACATTGAGATTATGTTTAAATATTCAATTATAATTTTGGCATAAAACAACAAACATTGGTACACAGATAATGATTCTTGGTACCATTATTTCAAAAATCAAACTGCTCTATGTTGGCAGCAATTTCTCTTGACGTTGAGATTCTGTTTAAATATTCAATTATAATTTTGGCATGCTTAATTGCTAGGTTTCCACAGGTTTTTCAGGGTATAAGTGTGGCAAGCTAATATGGTGGAAGTATTTCCAATTTTCTTGTATCAAGGTATATATGAAGATATTGTGGCAGTTGCATCAACAAACAAAAAATTATTTTTTAGGAGGAGAGTAAGATTTCCATGCAGAATTCCTATATGAAGTTAGGGATGAAACTGTGAATCATGTCTGGTACATATGTCTACGCAGTTAAAAATCGTATTTCCAGGTCTGGCAAACACCACTTCTAAATATCTGGACAATTATATTCTAACATGTATTTGTACTTTTATGTTTTTTACATTTTTGTTAATACTTAGTCCTTAGCAAGGGTTCACGCGGCAACGAGCCAGATGTCTAGAAAGTGGACTTAATTTATGCTATTTTGCATAAAAAACCATCTTCCATTCCCGCCGCAACGCGTGGGGTATCGACTAGTATAAGATCTTATGCCTGCTTGCATTTTCTCTTTCACATACCCGACGGTACTGAGCGTGCTGTCATTTAGAACCGAATATTAATCAGCCGTACTTTGTTTTTCCTTGATGTTGACCAGAATTCTTGCATAGCATTGCGCGCTTCATTTAGCCTTGCAAGGAGCAGTTCTAGTTGGGTTTGAGCCGTGTGTGACAATGGTGTGAGCAGTGTAATCTCCCAACCATTGCTGCACATTAAATATCCGCAATCCCTACGGCTAGAACATTGAAGGGAACCCACATTTTCTCCTACCAATAGCGCACCCAACCCATACGGTGGCAGTCCCTGATTGGTGCTGTTTTTTTGCAAAAAAGACCTTGATGTTTGTTCTAATCTCGTTTTTGGTGCTGCTTTTTTGCAAAAATGTCCTCAAACTTTCTCTAATCTATATTTCGAAATCCTTCCAATTTCCACCATTCAGATTTTCGCTAAAAAGTTCCTTAGGATGTTTTATTCGGATCGGAGACATCATACTAAAAGTTCCCTAAAAATTCATACTAATCATACTATGGATCATAAAATTCTACAGAGAAAATTAAAAAGCACCACCTGTTTATATATAGAGATCCAGCAGATCCATACAAAACCGCACCAAATCCATACAAATCGACAAAGTTCGTCACATTCGTTCAAAAGGAACCCTAAATGCAATTGAAAAGATCGAAAACCCTAAAACAAACAGATCTGTCTCCATAAACAAACAGATCCTCCACCCGAGTCCCTTCCCGACAACCTTGAGAAGGCGCGGCGTCCGCCGGAGAAGGGGCGGCGAGAACGGCGGGGAGATGGCGTGGCGATGTAGAGCTCGGGGAGTGAGGAGGAGGCACGACGACCGTCGAGGAGCTCACAGATGCCAGCCGTCGAGGAGCTCGCGGACGCCGGCCATCGTCGAGCTCGTGGACGCACGGGATCTGGCGACGATGGAGGCGAGGATGGCGCCTCGGGGAGGAGCGCGGCGTCGTCGCCCATCGAAATCGAGCTTGGGGACGCCGGCCGTCGGGTTTGACGTCGAGGGAGAGCTCGGGGACGTCGGGATCTAGGGCGGTGGTCGGCGAGGCCGGTGGGATCTGGGGTGAGCTCGGTGGGATCTCGATCTGATCTGAGGAGATTAGGGTTTCCCATCGGCCAGAAAACCAATTTATACCCCAGTCTCCTCTGGACTGCGGGCTGAATATCATAAACAATAGGGGGTTTTCTGCGAAGTGTAAATTCCGAGTCTACAAGCTCCATTGAACGGTCACTAGTGGAAAACGGGTCTTCAGTCCCGGTTGGTGCCGGGCTTCAGTCCCGGTTGGTGTCGGGCTTCAGTCCCGGTTGCTCAACCGGGACTAACCAACCGGGACTGGAGCCCTATCTTTAGTCCCGGTTGCTATTCGAACCGGGACTAAAGAGTGTCCACGTGGCAGCGGCCAGGCGCTCGTGGGAGGAGGACCTTTAGTCTCGGTTCGTAATACGAATCGAGACTAAAGTCTCCACACGTGGCTGCCTTTGCTTCCTCTTTATTTTTCTGCATTTCAATTGTTATGTTATCCTTTTATTTGTATTTTGCTCCATTCAATCTTTTGGTTCATTTCAAACAAGTTTTCGTATATACATATTCATACAATACAACATACTACCTCCATCCCAAGGCTTAAGGCCTATATTTTTTTTCAAAAAGTCAAACTATGTCAAGTTTGACCAAACTTTTAGAAGAATTTATCCACAAATATGATATTTTGTAGATACCACATGAAAATATATTTCACTATATTCCTATGATATTAATTTTGTATTTTGTATATTAATAATTTTTTATAAAAACTTAGTCAAACTTAACATAGTTTGACTTTCTGAAAAAATATAGGCCTTAAGCCTTGGGATGGAGGTAGTAGTATATAAGCCGATACATATATAATATATCTCGTCCGACGAGCATATATATATAAGTATATACAACTTGTTTAATTACACACATAAGATCACAACTTGTTTAATTACACACATACAACATGTCTAATTGAAACTGACATGAAATTCACCCTTTGGGTTTATGACATGGTCAAGCAGAAATCCAGCTAGTTCCTCTTGAATTCCTACTATGTGTTCAGTTGGTGAGAGCCGATTCCGCTTTGATTTGAACTACGACGAAGAAGATCAATATGAATATAAATCATCATAACAAAATTGATGGTAATAAATGAATTTTTAGTATATTGTTCACTTACAGATGGAAAATCAATCCCTTCTGTGACCTCCGCGCGAAGGTTCTCGCAAGCGTAGTATGCACATAAATTAGTCCCCGATGGCTGCCTCGCACACTTTACGAGAATAGATTTTAGTCAATGACATATCAAGATTGATATACTTAATGGTATTTAAAACTAGAATTAAAGGGATATGCGGACCTAGCTCGTACGACTTACCTCGATCGGACGGAAAATTAGCTTATTTTTCCATTCACATTTTACTGTGCGTATAAACCCTTTCCAAACTCTGCCGAGCAAACAAAATGAATAGATAAGTTATAAATGAACAAAAGAGACCGATATAATGCCATAATGATTGAAATTACCTCTTGATCATATGAATGATGCTTTGGTATTCATTAAGTTCTTTATTCATTGAGTCAAAGATTTCAACCCTTCCATAGTCAGGTTCAATCTTTAGCAAAATCCAGTGGTAATTGCGCGCAAGTTTAATTATGTAAGTTAATAACTCATCAATTACACTTAACATCGAGTAAGAAAAAGTAAATGTGTATAAGATATTAACACTCACCTGAAGTTGTATGGAAACAATATTTTAGCTCTGTATTCCTGCGTAAGTAAGAACTCTAGCAAGATATCCTCCGTCTCCTTGGGTTTGTCATGTAATCCTCCGTCTCCTTGGGTTTGTCATGTACCGTCACTGCGTTAACTCGATTTGGATCAATGAATCCAACTTGGAAGTTGTTCCTTCGCTTACATTGCATACTCTTTAGTCTGCATAATAAACAGCGTAGTGAGGATAATTATATGCAAAGAACGAGCTGAGCTAGAGACTTATAGAAATAATGAATCACTTACAGAACATAGGAACTGACGAGAGATTTGTCGAAGACGTCTTGATTGAATAGCTGAAAGAATTCATCAAACTCAATATGGACCAAGTCTTCACCTAAGAAATGGTCCTTTGTGATTTCCAGAAGGAGAAATTCTCGTGCGCCCTTCGCGGGATCCATGTACCACTCATGCAATCTTCGCATTCGTGATGATAGAGTCATTTCCTTCCCAGGTGGGACCAGACTCTTCCCCTTTTCATATTTCCATGCTAGAGGCGTCGTTGGGATATCTCTGGTCATTAATTGAGAAAGAGTCAAACCAGCCTCAGCAGCAAAGTCGTAGTGACTGGGTTGAGCAACACTCCCACCAGCATCATTAGCAAAGACCTTTAGCGGGGAGCCCGATTTTTTTTGCCTGTGCTCCGAGATGGGCAACGTCTCTTTTCCCTCTTGCACTTCTCGCCTTAGCTTCTTCTATCGCATCTACCTGCTTATCCAGACAGCGCTTGTAGTCATCTGGCTTATTCAATTCATATTGCGAAGGTTGGGTAAGCATATCAAAGGCCCACTTCTTCTGTTTCGTAGTATATACCTGCTTTGGGGTAGGGGTTGGGCGTAGCGCTGTGAGCTTTCTTTTCACTTTGGCTCTGTCCTCTGACTCAATTTCCTCAGCAGTCTTCTCGACAGGAGGCGACACCGCCTTGGCTTTCTTGGTCCTATGTTTCTTCGGAGAGGCATTACTAGTGGACATAGCAGCGGACTTGCCATAAATCTAGGACTTGTGAGTGGGCGGAGGCGACTGACACTGAGGCGGAGATCGATATGGACTCGGGCTCTGGTAGTTGTCCCTATAGTCGTCGAGAGGTGGTGAATTGCGAGGACTCAGAGGAGAAGGTGGCCGCCTTGGCGCCGAGCCTGGAAACACGATGTGTTTCTTATCCCAAAGAATGACACCACCCAATACTTCTCCAAGTGTTGTCTCCTCTTCAGGTCCAGGGACGTCAAGCTCGAGGGACTCATACCCCGGTACAATTGCATCCACCCAGACACGAGCATAGCCAGCTCGAATCTCACGGCCATGCCAGAGTTGTCTAGGTCCAGAAGGTAACTCATAGCCGATCGCCACCTTCATCGATATGTTCTTCATGGACTGATGCATCTCACAGTTTGTCTTCCTGTGGATATCATCCACGGGTTAGCGATCCATCGGTGCCTCATCAGCCCTGACCTCCATGGAAGCCACGCTGCTTCTCCGCTGAGATGGGTCGCTTGATGCATGTTCTAGTTGTTGTTGAGGCTTAGTTGTCCCTTGCGACTTTAATTCGTCCAGTGCCTTTTGCTGCTTTAAATACATCTCTCTCAGTTCAGCATGTTGCCTTTCTAGGCTCTCTATCCGTGTGGCCTCCTCCTGCGCCTTCTTCTTCTTCGCTCTCTCTCGGCTTCTATAAGTCTGGCTGTCTTCGGCGAACCCAGACCTCCACGGAATGGCAGAACCCAAACCTCGTGTCAGCTTGTCGTTCTCTCTGTCCGGTTGGAACGCCCCCTTTTGAACCTCGGCGATTGTCTTGACAAGTTCTCTCAGGGGTTCAACAATTTGTTTCTTCTTTTGGACTAATTTCCTTGTTCTCTCGTCGTAGATAGCCCCATGCCCAAGTGCCCAATTTCTTGACCTTCTGGGGCAATGTTCTGTTTCTGGTTCGATGCCTTTTTCTCGCAGGGCGGCCTCTTGCATATCCCACTTAGGCTCGGCAATCTTGTAGCCACCTGGACCCATCATATGGTGATATTTCTTTTTCGCGGCATTGATCTTATTTTTTGCACTCCTTAGCTTACCCAGTTCAGATTCCTTGTACTCCACAAATGCGTCCCAGTGATCCCGCAGGTTCTTATTTGGGCCAGTAAATTCTAGAGCTTGTCGATCGGCGTTGACATAGGCGTTCCATAACCTCTTATTGTGGTTATTGAACTGTGCAACCATCTTCTTGAGAGTCCACTCCCTAACTTTCTCCTTTTGTGTCTCTGCGAGTTCTAGGGTCTCGGTGGCCGGCAGAGTGAAATGTGGAATGAGGGATTCTCATAGCCTGTCTTTCATGATCTTGGTGACATAATTGACTGCTGCACCCTCTTCTGGCTCTGGCTCTTCTGGCTCTCCCTTTGCCGCCTTGGGCTTATACCAATGTTGAATGCTGATCAGGACCATGTCCCTGACAAGACATCCACATTGAGAAGTGAACGCACTTGCGACACTCTTGGGTTCCAATGGTTCGCCTTCATTTGAGAGAAGCCCAATCGTGTAATGCTGATTGGATGCCAGCCGTTTGGCCGGGCCTCGCTTCTTCCTAGAAGATTCAGAGGTCTAAAAGAAAAAACATTCGTTAATATATATATACCACTTAATGCATCATCATCTACTGATTCATGAATAGAGGCTTCATATATATATACCTCTTCAGACCGCGTTAAGGCACGTCCAGTCCCTTGTGAGCCGTCCTCGCAATCATCATTTGTTCCCGATTCATGCGGCTGCTCCTCCTCCATTCCCTCACCCGACTCGTTTAAAAATTCTGAGCCGTCTCCTTCTGCACCGGTACCCTCTCCTATAATATTCAACATTTCGTCTTCACCTTCTCTCCCGACGTCCAAATCCATATCATAAATAATACACAAGAAAGATTAATACATTACGTTGAGTAAACAATATACATCAGATAGATATAGATCAACAACATTACGCTGATGCAATACGATAACATATATAGATCACGAATAATCCAGCAGTTACATATAGATCACGAATAATCCAGCAGTTACATGCATATAGATCACGAATAATCAATGTTGCCCTAGTGCTGAGCCACGGATGGAAACAAACCAAAGATATGGAACGCTAACGGGATCATAGATAATATGAGATCCCTGAAGAATCGACCAAGTCCTATCAGGAAACCTATCCAACAAATACATGTAGCGACGGACGTGCTCGTCCTCCTCTCAGATACGTCGACATACCACCTCCTCGGGGGCCGCCTCCCTTTGCACCGCGCCTGGCCCACGCGACCTCCACCAAAGCAGATCCGGGTCGACAACGCGCCCCGGATTTTCTCACCAAGCTGCGCGTTCCAACAGGTGACCCTCCCAGTGCCAGCTCGGCAGAGCCCACTCCCGGACATCGCCCATCTGGTCGAACGGGTGGGACATCGTGGCCGTTGACAAACAACTAATATATAAACAACTGAACAAATATATTCTAACTCTATTTCCTTTATTTCTATTTTTCTAACGCTATTTCTATTCTATTTTTTCTAACTCTATATCTAACTTAATTTCTATTCTATTTTTTCTTACTCTATTTCTAACAAATTCATATTTCTATCTACTAACTATTTCTAAAATTTTCTAACAAATTCCTAATATTTCTAACTAAAATTTCTAACATTTCTATCTACTAACTATTTTTTCTAACTAAAATTTCTATCTACTAACTTTTTTTTCTTACTCTATTTCTAACAAAATTCATATTTCTATCTACTAACTATTTCTAACAAATTCCTAACATTTCTAACTAACATTTCTAGCATTTCTATCTACTAAGTAGTTTTTCTAACTAAAATTTCTATCTAACAAATAATTTCTAACCCTAATTAAGAATGTACATGCGGGCGGATCGGAGGGGGCGGCGGCAGCGGACATGGCCGGCTGCGGGTGGCAGCGGTGTCGACGGCTCCGGGGGCGGGGCGGCGACGGGCGACGGACAGCGTGGCGGCGGCGACGGGCGGCTCGAGGACAGCGCGCGGGGGCTCCGGTGTCGATCTGATTTCGCTAAGTGTGAGAAGAGGAAGAAGAGAGAGTGGCGCGCGCTATATATACCCCCACCCCTTTAGTCCCGATTGGTGGCTTCAACCGAGACTAAAGGGGGGTCTTTAGTCCCGGTTGAAGCCATCAACCGGGACTAAAGAACTTTTAGTCCTGGTTGGTGGCTTCAACCGGGACTAAAGAGTTTTGGAGGCGGCGGTTCTAGTTCGCGCCCTAGCCCGACCCCTTTAGTCCCGGTTGGTGGCTTCAACCGGGACTAAAGGGCTAATAAATGCGCGCCAAGCCTTATATTTTTTGAGATTTCATTTGAATATGAATTTCGAATTTCAATTTGAATAACTTTTGTATATTTTTGAATCTGACAAAACTTTGAATATGAAAAGTGTTTGAAATTGAATTACTAATTCAAAACCATTTTCTATTTTTAAAAAAAGTTATTCTAACTATCCAAACTATTAACTATTTTGCCATTTTCAATAAAACTATATTAATTAATATTCTTTTTGCATATTTTAGAATTTGATAAAACTTTGAATATGAAAAGTGTTTGAAATTGAATAACTAATTCAAAAAAATTTCTATTTTTAAAAAAGTTATTCTAACTATTCAAACTACTAACTATTTTGTCATTTTCAATTAAAACTATATTAATTAATATTCTTTTGGCATATTTTAGAATTTGATAAAACTTTTTTTTTGCAAAAAAAATTGATAAAACTTTGAATACGAAAAGTGTTTGAAATTGAATAACTAATTCAAAAACATTTCTATTTTAAAAAAAGTTATTCTAACTATTCAAACTATTAGCTATTTTGCCATTTTCAATTAAAACTATATTAATTAATATTCTTTTTGCATATTTTAGAATTTAATAAAACTTTGAATATGAAAAGTGTTTGAAATTGAATAAATAATTCAAAACATTTTCTATTTTTAAAAAAAGTTATTCTAATTATTCAAACTATTAACTATTTTGCTATTTTCAATTAAAACTATATTAATTAATATTCTTTTTTAATATTTTAGAATTTGATAAAACTTTGAATATGAAAAGTGTTTGAAATTGAATAACTAATTGAAAACCATTTTTTATTTTCAAAAAAAGTTAGTCTAACTATTCAAACCATTAACTATTTTTCCATTTTCAATTAAAATTGTATTAATTAATATTGTTTTTGCATACTTTTGAATCTGACAAAACTTGGAATATAAAAAGTGTTTGAATTTGAATAACTAAGCCAAAATCATATATTTACATAAAAGGTTTAATACATTATTGCACATCGCCAACATCCACATCTAGTGTTGGGTTTCCTTCTGCACCGTAACCATGGAGTATCTTCTTTGTTTAAGAGGATGGTTGGGTCAGTGTTCACTCTGAAGGGCGGAATTTCATCAAACTTATTATAATCTTCTGACATATCTGTCTTGTCCTCCACTCCCACGATGATTCGTTTCCCTGAAAGAACTATGTGGCGCTTTGGCTCATCGTGTGATGTATTCGTTTGCTTATCTTTTTTTTTCTCGGTTTGGTAGACATGTCCTTCACATAGAAAATCTGAGCGACGTCATTGGCTAGGACGAATGGTTCATCTCTGTAACCAAGATTATTGAGATCTACCGTTGTCATTCTGTACTGCTGGTTCACCTTTACCCCACCTCCTGTCAGCTTGACCCATTTGCACCGAAACAAAGGGACCTTAAAAGACGGTCCATAGTCAAGTTCTCATACCTCCTCTATGTAACCATAATATGTGTCCTTTGTCCCATTGTTGTTTACTGCATCAAAGCGGACACCACTATTTTGGTTGGTGCTCTTTTTATCTTGGGCGATCGTGTAAAATGTATTCCCATTTATCTCGTAACCTTGGAAAGTCAATATAGTGGAAGATGGTTTCTTGGCCAACATGGACAGCTCATATCCAACAGTGGCGTCATTTATGAGAAGTGTTTGCAACTAACCACCAAAAGTCGCCATGTGGAACTTTGTAATCCAGAAGTCAGACTGCCCAGGTTTTTTGAGTGTACAATATTCTTGTGTCGCTCCATATACGGCTCCACCAACATGGAATATCGTAAAACTGTGTAGTGTGCTTCACTCAAAGAATTTCTGTCCATACAGTATGCTGATTTCATTCCTAGCGTGCCTTTTCCACTCAGTCTCACATCATGCCGCGATTGAGGAAGACCAATCGGGTTCAGGTCAGGAACAAAGTCAACACAAAACTCAATGACCTCCTCTGTTAGATAGCCCTTGGAGATGCTTTCTTCTGGCCTAGCATGGTTATGCACATATTTCTTTAAGACTCCCATGAACCTCTCAAAGGGGAACATATTGTGCAGAAATACAGGACCGAGAATGGAAATCTCTTCGACTAGGTGAACTAAGAGATGCGTCATAATATTGAAGAAGGACGGTGGGAACACCAACTCGAAGCTGACAAGACATTGGGCCACATCATTCTGTAACCGTGGTAGATCTTCTGGATTGATTACCTTTTGGGAAATTGCATTGAGGAATGCACATAGCTTCACAATAGGTACTCAAACATTTTCTGGTAGAATCCCCCTCAATGCAATCGGAAGCAATTGCGTCATAAGCACGTGGCAGTCATGAGACTTTGGGTTTTGGATTTTTTTCTCTGCCATATTTATTATTCCCTTTATATTCGACGAGAATCCAGATGGGACCTTGATATTGCTCAGGCATTTAAAAAAGATTTCCTTCTCTTCTTTGGTGAGAGCGTAGCTCGCATGACCCTTAAAATCCTCTCGATGCATGCCGTCTCTTCTTTTCATATGGTGCTGGTCCTCACATGCTTCCGGTGTATCTTTTGTCTTCCCATACAAGCCCAAGAAGCCTAGTAGGTTCACGCAAAGATTCTTTGTCACGTGCATCACGTCGATTGCAGAGCGGACCTCTAGGAATTTCCAATACTCAAGCTCCCAAAATATAGATTTCTTCTTCCACATTGGTGCGTATCCGCTAGCGTCATTCGGAATAGACAGACTGCCAGGACCCTTTCCAAAGATTACTTTTAAATCTTTGACCATATCAAATATATCATCACCAGTATGGCGTTTAGGCTTGCCCCGGACTTCTGCCTCACCATTGAAATGCTTGCCTTTTTCTTTAATTGATGTTTGGGCGAAAGAAATCGACGATGCCCCAGATACACCACCTTCTTACTTTTATCCAAATATATACTATCGATCTCACCTAAACAATGTGTGCATGCATTGTATCCCTTGTTTGTTTGTCCTGAAAGGTTACTAAGAGCAGGCCAATCATTGATGGTCACGAGCAGCAACGCTCGTAGATCAAATTGCTCTTGTTTGTACTCATCCCACACACGTACACCTTCATTCTGCCACAACTGTTTAAGTTCTTCAACTAATGGCCTTAGGTACACATCAATGTCATTGCCGGGTTGCTTCGGGCCTTGGATAAGCACTGGCATCATATTAAAACTTTTACTTCATGCACAACCAAGGAGGAAGGTTATAGATATATAGAGTCACGGGCGAGGTGCTATGACTGCAGCTCTGCTCCCCAAAAGGATTCATGCCATCTGTACTTAGACCAAACTTTAAGTTCCGTGTGTCATCCGTAAACTCTGCGAACTCTTTGTCGATTTTTCTCCACTGCGACCTGATGTCTACGCACGCTTCTGTTCTTGTAGACAGTGTTGGGCCTCCAAGTGCAGAGGTTTGTAGAACAGCAGCAAGTTTCCCTTAAGTGGATCACCCAAGGTTTATCGAACTCAGGGAGGAAGAGGTCAAAGCTATCCCTCTCAAACAACCCTGCAATTACGATACAGAAAGTCTCTTGTGTCCCCAACACACCCAATACACTTGTCAGATGTATAGGTGCACTACTTCGGCGAAGAGATAGTGAAATACAAGTAGTAGTGATGATTATGAGTAGTAAATGTAGTATGGAATAAGTATCGCTGCGAGCAAACATGTAACAAAACAGCAAGTAAACGGTGTGCAAAGCTTGGAAACAAGGCCTAGGGATCATACTTTCACTAGTGGACACACTCCCAACAAATATAACATGATTGAACAAATAAACAACTTCTCTTCACTATGGTACTCTGAATTACTCTCCTATTGAATAACACTAATCATTGCGTAGTGGCTACAGAAGCACCCCTTAAAGTTCATCAAGTACTTGACAAACACCACTCATAGAGATATCCAAATCAAATCACAATTTAAGATAAATATTATTGCAACTTAGACCAAGTACTAACACGGTGCACACACTGTCAACATTACACCATGAAAGGAGGAAAAGATCACTTCAATACTATCATAGCGATAATTATTCTCATAATCCATAAGAGATCACAATCGTAGCCTAGACCAAGTACCACCATGATGCACGCACTGTCACCGTTACACCATGGCAGGAGGAATAGATTACTTTAATAACATCACTAGAGTACACATAATATCTGAATAATAACATCTACTTGTTCAACATGATACAAAGCTCACGATCACATAAAGATCACATCATGGGAGAGAGAGGTGAACCACATAGCTACCGGTAGAGCCCTCAGCCCCGGGGGAGAACTACTCCATCCTCATCATAGGAGACAGCAAGGTTGATGGAGATGGCGGTGAGGTCGATGGAGACGGCGGAGACGGCGATGGAGACCGATGGAGATGGCTCCGGGGGCAATTCCCCGTCCCGGCAGGGTGCCGGAACAGAGACTTCTGTCCCCCGAAATTTGGCTTCGACGATGGCGGCGCTGCGGAACTGTTCTGGAAATTTCGCCGACTCCTTTAGGGTTTTCCGTCCCGAGGCTTCTTATAGGCGAAGGGGCGTCGTCAGGGGTGGGGCCAGGGGCCCTCACGCCATGGTGGCGCGGGCAGGCCCCTGGCCGCGCGAGCAATGTGTGAGGGGGCCTGGTGGCCCCTCTCCTACTCTCCTTCGGATCTCTGGAAGCTTCCGGGAAAAATAAGACTTCTGGCTTTTGTTTCGTCCAATTCTGAGAATATTTCCTGTGTAGCTTTTCTGAAACACAAAAACAGCAGAAAACAGGGAACTGGCACTGTGGCATCTTGTCAATAGGTTAGTTCCGGAAATCGCATAAAAACGCCACGAAGTGTAACGAAACATCGGGTAAATGGTGTAAAAACAAGCATGGAGCATCAAAAATTATAGATACGTTGGAGACGTATCAGCATCCCCAAGCTTAACTCCTGCTCGTCCTCGAGTAGGTAAGTGATAACAAAAGAAATAATTTTTGAGGTGACATGCACCTACACAATCTTGATCATATATGTAAGCATTGTGAGCTGGGATCAAAGAACTTAAAACATGGGCATGAAAGACATAATTTTGACAATAGAAACTTAGCAACCATGTTATAACATGAAAAAGAACACAAACAAAAGATCATAAAAATGAAACAATGAAAGTCAAGCGTGTGTTCAAATCATAAGGAAAAACATACAAATAGTTTTCAGCTTGTCCCTCATGGAATAGCAAAACATAAATGCATAGGACACCTTGAAGTTTAAGAGGGTGACTAGATACAAATAATTTAACAACAAGTGAAACCATGATCATGAATCAATCAATGAAAACTTTGGGACAATGCACATTATACTCAGAATGACAACTATGCTCTCTTAGACGGTGCATAAAGATAGAAGGTGGAGACTCAACATAAAAGTAAAAGAAAGGCCCTTCGCAGAGGGAAGCAGTGATTAAACATGTGCTAGAGCTTTTCATTTGTAAAACAGAGAGATAAAAATTGGGTTTTGAGAGGTGGTTGCTTTTGTCAACGACTAGCAATGGGGTTCTTACTATCTTCCATACAAAAATGAAGCAAGTTTTTGAGAGAGAGATTGGCAGTTTTGTGCTCTTTTTATAAAACTTGGCACTCCTCCCCACCTTTTTTCCTTTCTCAAACCATGGCTAACCGATTCTATCGGGTGCCCACTAACATTCACATTCCATGGAGGAGTGCCTTTTTTTCTTTCTTTTTTTTCTCTTTTTTTGTTTTTGGAATAAGCAATATGGAAGATAGCAAATCCGACCACTACGTCCCCATGAGCTGAAAACAGTGTCACAAAACGAGAAGTATTTTGAAGGTTTTGAAAGGTAGCACATGAAAATTTACTTTGGAATGGCTTACAAATACCATGCATAGGAATTTATAGTGGACACTTTGGCAAACTTGGTTTTTAGGAGTTGGATGCACAAGTAGAGCTCATACTCAGTACAAGGCGAGGGCTAGCAAAAGACTGGGAGCGACCAACTAAGAGAGCAATAATGGCCATAATCATGCAAAGCGACAAAGCAACATTAAAAGAAGCATAAGATGGCATCAAAAGTCAAAAACTAAATGATCATAAAGGATATTGACGACTTTGTAAGAGTCTAACATGTGTGAGCATGCGCCAAGTCAACCCAAATAAAGCATCAAGGAGAAAACTAAAATAATGCTTCCAAATAATAAAAACAACGCATGATTTTTTCAAAGGCTCATTAAGCAATCTCAGTTATTTGAGACAAGTCATGCTACAGCAAAACCACTAAGCATACTATCAAAAAGACATCAAGCATGACATGCAAAAGCCTAGGCCACAGTCTACACAAGCTCCTTCTTGTACCACTTTTTTGCATGAAACTTTTTCTCTTTTCCAACACTATTTGAAATTTTTTAAGACACCTCTTTTGATGAAAACCAATAAATATCAGAGGCAAAAATACACCTTGATGAAAAGATATGACAAGGTCTGAACGCAAATCAAGGCGAAAACGAAAACCAAAAGCAGTAGCAAAAAAAAGAAAAACACTCGGTGAAATTGTAAGAATGAAAACGGAGTGTTCTTGGCAAATAAAAATGAGTACATCTCCTCCAAAAGAAACATGATGTGATCTAACCATTTATTGCAGCAAACAAAACAAAACTAATACTGAAAACAAAAACAACTGACGCTCCAAGAAAAACGCATAGTGCATGAAGCAATAAAAATATAGTGTTTTGAAAGGTGACCTGATTTTTGCCGATGAAGAAGGGGTGCCTCGGGGGCATCCCCAAGCTTTGACGCTTGTACTTCTTGGATATTTCTTGGGGTGATGCATGGGCATCCCCAAGCTTGAGCTTTTGTCCATTCTTCAACTCATCTCATCATTCTCCAATCCCTACACTTGAAAACTTCCTTCATACAAAACTAAACACAATTCTATTAGCAACATTAGTGCAAGCATAACATATAATCAATCCTCTTTTTGCTTCAGGTTTCAACTCAAAACCACCACATATATAGCAAATACTACTGTAGCAACCTCCCCAAAAGTTCCGTGATCAAAAGAACTCAAAAAGAAAGCGATAAAGCGGCAAACACAAATATTGGCAAAAATCTGTCAAAACAGAACAGCTGACAAAGGTCGAATTTTTGAGGTCTTTTCTGTTGCTCAAATCAAAAAGTGTTCAACTAACAAAAGTTTGGATATAACCTGGGGCATATGCACAAGAAATTTCAGGTCCAAAAGATATATAGATAATTTGTACGAATTTTTACGGTGCAGAACCGAAAACTTCTTCAGGACAGCAACATCCCCAAATCTTACCTCACTCAAATTAGAGGCTTCTCTTGGCACAACAACGAAATAAAAAGGATAAGGAGAGGTTATTACAGTAGTAATAACTTCCAAGACTCAAATAAAAGAAAAAGTACTGAAAATAAAACAATGGGTTATCTCCCAAGAGTGCTTTTCTTTAACGCCTTTGAGCTAGGCGCAGTAATTTGCAAAGATGCTCATGTGGGCGCCATATAAGAGCTTGAGGCAAAGGCACCATATAGGAACTTAAAGCAATAGAGAGCATCAAAAAGCAAGTATGAAAGACATTTAAATCTAAATCACTTCCTATGAAAAATAGTATTGTAAAGAGACAAGTCATGAAAGCGCAAAGCAAAAAGCATAGGAAGGCAAATCAAGTACAACTTCAAGAATTGCAACATAAAGAGGGGAAACTCAATATTATTGAGATCCATCAAACCATGTTTCCCTCTCTCATAATAACTTTCAGTAGCATCATGAATAGAACTAACAATATAACTATCACATAAAACATCCCTATCATGAGCCACATGCATAAAAGGATTAATACTCCCCACATGAACAATAGTAGAAGGAGGAGATTCAACAGAATAATTATTCTCATCACCATAATCATCAAAAATAGGAGGCATATTGTAATCATAACTAATTTTCTCCTCAAAAGTAGGTGAACTGAAAATATTATACCCATCATCATAACCATCATAAACTAGAGGTTTAGTATCATCACAAGCTAAAGAATAGCTATTTCGCAAAGCATACTCTTCAAACATATCATCATAAGAAGGAACATCACATATGGGAGATAAAATATTATCAGAATAAACTTTCTCCACTAAAGCTGGGGAACTAAAAATATCATGCTTAACAAAACCAGCTTCCCCAAGCTTAGACTTTTCTATGGCATTAGCATTAACGGTATTCAAAGCATTCGTACTAATACAATTGCTATGCGAAATAAGCTCCAAAGGATTTTCAATTTTCTCTTCAAATCTAAAATCAGGAAAAAGACTAAAGAACTCTTTATTTTCCATTAAGCCTAACTAGTGAAAATAAAAACAAGAAACAAAAAGATGTAATTGCAGAATCTAAAGGAAATAACTCCGAGCACTCACACAGGAGGATGCGAGTACCTTTTACCTTACCTCCCCGGCAACGGTGCCAGAAAAGAGCTTGATGTCTACGCACGCTTCTGTTCTTGTAGACAGTGTTGGGCCTCCAAGTGCAGAGGTTTGTAGAACAGCAGCAAGTTTCCCTTAAGTGGATCACCCAAGGTTTATCGAACTCAGGGAGGAAGAAGTCAAAGCTATCCCTCTCAAACAACCCTGCAATTACGATACAGAAAGTCTCTTGTGTCCCCAACACACCCAATACACTTGTCAGATGTATAGGTGCACTAGTTCGGCGAAGAGATAGTGAAATACAAATAGTAGTGATGATTATGAGTAGTAAATGTAGTATGGAATAAGTATCGCTGCGAGCAAACATGTAACAAAACAGCAAGTAAACGGTGTGCAAAGCTTGGAAACAAGGCCTAGGGATCATACTTTCACTAGTGGACACACTCCCAACAAATATAACATGATTGAACAAATAAACAACTTCTCTTCACTATGGTACTCTGAATTACTCTCCTATTGAATAACACTAATCATTGCGTAGTGGCTACAGAAGCACCCCTTAAAGTTCATCAAGTACTTGACAAACACCACTCATAGAGATATCCAAATCAAATCACAATTTAAGATAAATATTATTGCAACTTAGACCAAGTACTAACACGGTGCACACACTATCAACATTACACCATGAAAGGAGGAAAAGATCACTTCAATACTATCATAGCGATAATTATTCTCATAATCCATAAGAGATCACAATCGTAGCCTAGACCAAGTACCACCATGATGCACGCACTGTCACCGTTACACCATGGCAGGAGGAATGGATTACTTTAATAACATAACTAGAGTACACATAATATCTGAATAATAACATCTACTTGTTCAACATGATACAAAGCTCACGATCACATAAAGATCACATCATGGGAGAGAGAGGTGAACCACATAGCTACCGGTAGAGCCCTCAGCCCCGGGGATGAACTACTCCCTCCTCATCATAGGAGACAACAAGGTTGATGGAGATGGCGGTGAGGTCGATGGAGACAGCGGAGACGACGATGGAGACCGATGGAGATGGCTCCGGGGGCACTTCCCCGTCCCGGCAGGGTGCCGGAACAGAGACTTATGTTCCCCAAAATTTGGCTTCGACGGCGGCGGCGCTGCGGAACTGTTCTGGAAATTTCGCCGACTCCTTTAGGGTTTTCCGTCCCGAGGCTTCTTATAGGCGAAGGGGCGTCGTCAGGGGTGGGGCCAGGGGCCCTCACGCCATGGTGGCGCGGCCAGGCCCCTGGCCGCGCGAGCAACGTGTGAGGGGGCCTGGTGGCCCCTCTCCTACTCTCCTTCGGATCTCTGGAAGCTTCTGGGAAAAATAAGACTTCTGGCTTTTGTTTCGTCCAATTCCGAGAATATTTCCTGTGTAGCTTTTCTGAAACACAAAAACAGCAGAAAATAGGGAACTGGCACCGTGGCATCTTGTCAATAGGTTAGTTCCGGAAATCGCAAAAAAATGCCACGAAGTGTAACGAAACATCGGGTAAATGGTGTAAAAACAAGCATGGAGCATCAAAAATTATAGATACGTTGGAGACGTATCACGACCCATCAGTGGGGTGTCTCAACATCTCGTCACTCTTACGGTCTTATTTGTGCCACCGCATTAACTTGGCATGCTCTTTGTTTCTGAACAAACGTTTCAACCGTGGTATTATAGGTGCATACCACATCACCTTGGCAGGAACCCTCTTCCTGGGGCGCTCGCCCTCAATATCACCAGGGTCATCTCGCCTGATCTTATACCAAAAAGCACTGCACACCGGGCATGCATTCAAATTCTCGTACTCCTCACCGCGGTAGAGGATGCAGTCATTAGGGCATGCATGTATCTTCTGCACCTCCAATCCTAGAGGGCAGATAATCTTCTTTGCTTTGTACGTACTAGCGGGCAATTCGTTATCCTTTGGAAGCATCTTCTTCATAATTTTCAGCAACTTTTCAAATCACTTGTCAGATAAACCAGTCTCTGCCTTCCATTGCAGCAATTCCAGCGTGCTTCCTAGCTTTTTCTGGCCGTCTTCGCAATTTGGGTACAATTTTTTTTTGTGATCATCTAACATGCGTTCCAACTTCTCCCTCTCCTTTTCACTTTCACAGTCTATCTGTGCATCAACAATGACCTGACCAAGATCATCAGCGGGCATATCTGATGCCCGTTCTTCACCTTCTTCTTCTTCATTATCTTCCATTGCGGTATCGGTGGTTTCAGGAAACTCGGGATATTTGTCATCATTCTCTTCTTCATCGTTGTCTTTCATCATAACCCCTCTCTCCCCATGCTTGGTCCAACAATTATAGCCGGACATGAAACCGAACCGGAACAAGTGGATGTGAAGGGTCTTTGAGTAAGGGTAATCCTTCTCATTTCGACAAACACCGCATGGACAACACATAAAACCATTCCGCTTGTTTGCCTCAGCCACATTGAGAAAAGAATGCACGCCTTTAATGAAATCTCTAGAGCGTCGATCAGCGTACATCCATGCCTGGCTCATCTGCATTATATAAGTATATATCAAACGCAAATCAAATATACAATTTCTATTTCTATCTCTAATTTTGTTTCTATGTCCATTTCTATATCTCTAATTTTATTTCTATCACTATTTCTATTTTTATCTCTATTTCTATTTTTATTTCTATCTCTATTTATATTTTCTATTTCTATTTCTATCTCTATTTCTATCACTATTTTTATTTCTATCTCTATTTCTATTTTCTATTTCTATCTCTATTTCTATTTCTATCTCTATTTCTATTTCTATCTCTATGTCTATTTCTATTTTTATGTCTATTTCTATTTTTATTTTTATTTCTATCTCTATCTCTATCTCGCTATCTCTATTTTTTATTTTCTATTTCTATCTATATCTCTACCTCTATTTCTATCTCTATCTCCATCTACTTCTACACATAATCAAATAAACATCTAAATAATTGCTCTCATAATAAATTCACAAATCTCTCTACTTCTAGAGCATTAAATGAGCTAAATTACCAATGAAAGACAAAAGCTCTAAGTTGCTCACCTTTTGGTCCACTTAGATAGAAGTGAGGACACCAAATTGTGACAAAAAATGGTAGCAAATGAGGATGAACTCGAGCTAGCTTGTTGCATGAAGAACACTTGGAGAGTGGAGAGGGGGAATGACTAGCTCGAGGAGGAAGAAGGAGATTTTTTATATAGGAAACTCATTAGTCCTGGTTGGTATTACCAACCGGGACTAAATGGTGGGTCTTTAGTCCCAGTTGGTAATACCAACCGGGACTAATCATCCTGGCAACGGCCGGATTCGACCCCAGAGGTTCAAAATGAACCGGGACTAAAGGGTTCTGGGGTCCTGCGGCCGAAAAAGCGGTGGGGCCTAGGGTATCAGTCCCGGTTCATAATGCCACCGAGAGTTGAAGGACGGCGGCACGCTGAGGGACCTCATGAGTGGTGAACTCACAGTCCAAGCCCACACACTTCATCGGTGCGGCGTCGAGGAACCGTCGCTTGACGGCACGGATCCACTTCTCCACCCTTGATGCACGAAGAGTTTCCGTGATGGTGAAGTTCATCTCTTCAATGGTGACGTAGTATAGCCGAGATCTAGATAGATCTTGCTCCGCCATTGAGAGGGAGAGAGAGTGCGCCGGCGGTGGTGAAGATGTGCGTGGGAGATGTGTTTTGGGAAGAAGATTAGGATGAGAAGATGTGTGTGCTTAAGATGAAATTATGAGTGACTTATATAGTAGAGAGAGAGAGATGAGAAGACACAACGCCGGCGGTGTGAATGGCGATCGATTCCAAGCCGGCCGGCGGTTCCCGAAGCGCGCGACGATACACGAAGCGACGCTCTGTTAATGGCGATCGATTCCGAAGCATCGTCGCGTCGTAACTGGCGCGGGAAGAGGCGGTTCGTTTGAACGGGCCTTTGGTCCCGGCTCGTGACACGAACAGGGACTAAAGGGTGCCCTTTAGTCCCGGTTTGAGCCACGAGCCGGGACCAAAGGCCTCTACTCATTAGCCCCGGTTGTTGACAAAAACTAGGACTAAATGGCACCTTTGAACCGGAACTAATGCTCCCTGGCCCACATTTTCAAATGAACCAGGACTAATGCCCCCTTTAGCCGCGAGTCGAACAGTTTGGGGACTAATTGGGGTGAATGGAAGCTCTTTTTTCTACTAGTGTAAGAAGAACTATGACCAACATATACGCAAACAATGGATCCTACAGGATGTTAATTACCGGAAAATCCTCGAGGAGTACTATCCCGACGAATATGAAAATTACAAAGCACCAGTGGAAGAGAAATACCACTGGAACTCCGACGAGGATAGCGTTCTTGACCTTGAAGATGCTGTTGAAGGGGACCACAGCGGAGATTATTATGTCCTTGGATTTCATCCTTACAAGGAGATTGTCTATTTAAGTTTATCAATGGTAAGAATTGTGGCGTATGATTGGAAAAACTCGAAATTTCAGGACATGGGCAGTTCAAATCCAAAACATCATAACGACGTGGATGAAGGGACTGAGACATCTTTCACATACACACCTTGTTGGATGGGCCAGTTTCCGGGAAACGAAGTGGAATGTCAACTTGAAGATGAGAACATAGCTAGAACAGAATTAGAACTGCAACTGAAATCTCAACTTGAAGATGACCACAACTTTATCTACACCCCCGTGGATGAGTACGAGCTTGCGCAAGCTCCATTGGCACTCCAAGAGAGTCAAGGACTCTGCCGCCAAAATTCGTCGCAGACATCTTATGGTGGCTCGGTAGGAAGCCATCTTCACCGACATGATCTCCAAGGCAACTAAGTTCGACCTTAGCAAGGTCACCGAGAAGCTCATCACTGGCATCGATGAATCCGGAAATCTTGGCTAGTTTTTTTGAAAAAAAAATGAGCATGTTCTACAAACAATTCTGGATATCAACTAGAAGATGCACAGATATCAGACTGCGTACTCATGTTCGAGACCCTGCGTAACTTGTTGCCTTGTTGGCCTTATTCATGTATATCTTGTATTTGCTTGGTAAAAGCCGATCATATCCAGTAGTATTTATAAAGCACCATGCCATGTAGTTTAATTATATATACATTAAAAGGAAATATTGTGTGTGGGGCTAGAATAGATTGGTAAACAGTTATTCTAAGAGACACTAGGCTTGTATAATTTACATAAACCACAAAGCACATAGCCACCTATATATACGCCATTTGTTAATTACTCAAGTAACTAACTAGAACCACCATATTCAGTTGTCTTGAGTCTAACACGTTTTCATATTGCTGCTAACAACAAGGATGCAGAAGGCAATGGGCATAAAACCAGGTTTGATCTAGGTGAAATATATAAGCATTGTTATGCTTTGTTCCGAGGTGTTCCCAGGGAATGCAAGTATGTCTCATACAAGAAAACGGATTTTGACTCTGAAGTCTCTCATATTCTTCTCCATCAGCAGTAACAACACTCGAATTGATGCTAAGATCAATAGCGCAAAAGGTGGTAGGGTGTTTCACCGGGGTCTGCGCTATCTGATTGATTTTAATATGTTGTGAATTCGTAACAGTATTCAACCTCAAGACCAGGTACATGACCACCTATCCATCGTTTTAACAAGTTTTTTTTAGAGTAATCATATATTTTATTAATAGAAAATAGTATTACATGAATACACAAATTGGTAAACTGACAGGAAAAAAAGTTGTCCTAGGAACTTTGCAGATAGAACCTTAAAAGATAGAAAAATAAAGAACTAGTCTTAGGGTTTTCTGCACTCGCCAATTCCAACGCCGCCTAGACGCGTGTTGGAAGAGACACTGAGCCTCCACCATCGCCAGATCTAAAGAAGCACAATCGCCAACGAGGCTTTATGAGTCGATGAACAGGCCCGCTACAAGCGGCAAGACACATGTTGATGTGGCACATCGACAGGTGGACGTCCCCGTGCTTTCTTAGACCAAGATCCACCGCATCGCGTTGATGAAGTCAACGACAGATCCACCACCTTCAGACTAGGATCCTTGCTCTAGAGCATCCACCTCACCCTGACCCCCATCACCGCCATAAGAAACGGTGAACGCCCAGCGATGCGCCGAGAAACTGATCTCGCTAGATCCGAAGAATGGCAGAAGACCACCGATCTGATTGGCAAGCACACATTGCCATCAACATGTGAGCTATTTCTATCAACGACATCGCACTCCAGCCAATTCCATGGAAAGATGTGGCGCGTGAGCTATCAACCCATTCTAGGCTACATAATTAAACATGAAAAATCTGAGAAAGCTATACTCTGATTTACACTTTTTTGTGTTTAAAAAAATACATACTACTCCCTCCGTTTATATATATAAGATGTTTTAGATTTATAAAGCAAATGTATCTAGATAAGTTTTAATGTGTATATTCGAATGAACCTACACACTAAAAGATGTCTGGATACATTTTCTTTACAAAGCTAAAACATCTTATATTTATAAATGGAGGGAGTAGTTCGTATGAAGATTTTGTATGTTGTTTGTAGTATAGACTACATCCACGACTTCTATTTTTATAAACTTTAAAATATGATTTTCGAATTTCTGAAAATACATGTAGCTCCCTTTTCCGTTCAAAGACAGCACGCACAGCCCGCAATCCCTACCTTCGGTTAGAAGGATCCCAACCCAATTCCGTGTCCGTTCGATGTATATCGAACTTTGATCCGTGTCCGTGTCCGTTTCCATATACTCCGGGCCAGGCGACCAGCGCGAAACGTCCCACGTTCCACTATAATTAGCCAGCAACTTGCAGCCCCAGACCGTCCACGATCGCGAGCGGGATCAAGGAGCGGCGAACCGGACCGATGATGGCGCCGGAGCCGGAGCCAGCCGCAGCGCTACCCGCAGACCTCCTCGCGGAGGTCCTCCGGCGCCTCGCGCCCCCCGTCCTGGCCGTGTCCCGGCGGGTCTGCAGGGCGTGGCGCATCACCGTCGACGCCCATCTGCGCGGCAACCTCCTCTCGCGCTCGGTGCGCGGCATCTTCATCAACTACATCACGCACAGGTACGGCTTCTCGGAGTTCTTCTCCCGCCCCTCGACGCGACCGGCGATCCGCGGAGGGCTCGACTTCCTTCCTTGCGACGGCGTGAAGGTCGCCGACCACTGCGACGGGCTCCTGCTCTGCTGCGACGACCGGGAGGAGCGCCAGTACGTGGTCAACCCAGCCACGCGGCGGTGGACGCGTCTGCCGCGACGCCCTCCGCCGCACTTGCCGGGGTTCGGCCATAGCGCCTACCTCTCGTTTGACCCCAGCGCGTCGCCGCACTACGAGGTTTTTGTGATCCCGCGACTGCGCGGCGACTCGTTGGTTGAATCGGAGTGGCCGCCCGCGTCGTACGTGCTGCATGTGTTTTCCTCGACGGCTGGTCGGTGGGACGAGAGGACGTTTCTTCGGGAAGGGGAGGCCGCGGGGGTCATCGCCGACATGGACACGGATCTATGGTATTATCGGTATCATGCCGTCTACTGGGAAAGCACGCTCTACATCCATTGCCAACATGGCTATCTTACGAGGTACGCATTCTCATTGTAGACTTAATAATATGGAGTATATATGTGTACGATTAAATAGTGTGGTTATTAACTTTGTTTATCCAAAATTGTTTACAATTTGCAGAATGTCCTTGACAAATCACACGTACAAAATAATCAGACTACCAGGTGCCGATGAGTTGAGAGGATATCCTAACTACCATTTGGGGAGATCGCTGGGAGGGGTTTATTGCGCGAAAAATAATTACTTTAATGGGCTTCAGCTTTGGCACCTCGATGAGTCAGGCGATCAAACAGAGTGGGTATTAAAGCATGATATCAGTCTCCAAACTTTTGCACACAAGTTGTACAAGCTTATCCATGGTAAGATGTTTGAGGACCATGCCCAACAGATGAATGGACCATGGATACTACAGAATGTTAACTACCATAGGGACTTTGAGGAACACCATCCTAGTGGAAATAGAAAGTTCAGGCCATCAGTTGAAGAGAAATTTGAGTGGAACTCGGATGAGGATAACGTTCTTGACATTGAAGATGCTGCTGAAGGGAACTATAGCAAAGGTTATGATTTTCTTGGGTTTCATCCTTATAAAGAGATTGTCTATTTGGAGTTTTCAAAGGAAAGAGGAGTGGCCTATGATTGGAACGGTTCGAAATTTCAGGACTTGGGAAGCTTAGAACCAGAAGAATACCATTACGTGGAACAAGGGATAGACGCATCTTTCCCATACACGCCTTGTTGGATGGGCGAGTTTCCTGGAAACGAATTGGAATCGCTACTTGAAGATGAGGAGATAGCTAGGAAAAAACTGAAAATGGAAGCCCAACTTGAAGATAACTCCAACTTTACATGTGTGGACGAGTATGAGCTGCGCAAGCTCCGTGGACGCGCCAAGAGGGTCAAGGACTCTGCCAACAAACTTCGTCGTAGACGCTGCACCCCAGCTCGGTAGGAACCCAGCTTCACCAACATAAAGTCTAACTATCCAAGGCAACCAAGTTCGACCTTGGAAAGGTCATCAAGGAGATTTCCACTGCCATCGCTGGATCTGGACTGCTTGATTAGTTTACTAGAAACCAAAAGGAGCAGGTATGTGCAAACAATTTGGAATATCAACTTGAAGAGGATCACACATCACGCAGCATACTCACGTTCGAAGCCATGTGCTTACAACTTGTTGGCCCAATGCCCCAAAGGAAAACAAAGTTTTAGACCCTCTTAGTGTATCTTGTATTTGCTTGGAACATGTCAACCATGTCTACCACTAATTTTAAAAGGCCCTGCGGGGTGCATCAGTGCTTTATTTACAAATACTCCATGAAAGTAAATAGTGTACATGCCCACCAGGAATTATTCAAGCTAGTTTTTTTTTTATCTAGATGAGATTGGTAAACAGTTATTTAAGGAAGAAAATAGACTTGTAAGAACACTGAACAATTATGATTCTTCCATTGTTCACTAAGCTTTCGTAAACGCCTTACATTAGTGAACGAAGGGAGTACATACATAGAACCACAAAGTTTATAACAACTCATTTCACTGTTTACATAGAACGGATCGTGGCGCTGCTCTCCCACTTCGATGTCAGCGGCGCTCCTCTTCGACTCCGACGTTTGCGCCGCTGTTCTTCAACCCCTGCCGCCGCTCTTCTTCGACGTTGACGCCGCTGCTGACGACGCCATGCCACATTATCGGGGCCACCCTGTTGGCGCGACGGGCTTCCGCAACGTCACCACGCGCGTGTACGACACTTTCGCGGCCTACATCACGGCCGCCAGGCAACGCGTGTGGATCGGCACGTTCCACACCATCAAGGAAGTCATGTGCGCCTATGACGCCACCGCGTGGAGGTTTGGCCGTGCCCGGAGCAAGCTAAACTTCCCCGACATCGAGTCGGTGGAGGAGGCGCAGTTCCTAGTGCCGCCCCCTGATCCAGACGCGCGAGGATCAGCGTGACCATGAGCACGCCGTCTGGCGCATTTCCATCGCCGAGACAAACGAGCGGATGATGGCGGAGCACCAACACCTTGATCCGGAGGAGGTGGCGATGGAGGAGTTTTGGGCGCGGAAGAAGCAGGAACGAAGGCCGGTGCGCAAGGAGAAGAGGAGGAAGAAGGCTTGGATTGAGACAGAGTTCAACAACCCCAACACGGAGCTCAACGACGAGGATCCGCGCTGGTTGAACTACAACTTCCTCGCCTCCGAGAAGAGCACCCACGAGGAGTAGCAATAGTTTCAGTAGTTATATATAGTAGTAGTAGTACTAGTAGTATCAGTGTCTGTACTGACGCCGTTGTTTCAGAAATAAAATTTCAGTTTCGGAAACGCTTTTTTAAAATTCATGTACAAGTGGCGCATATTAAAATGGTTTCTGTGGCACATTAGGTTCTGTGGCGCATTAGGCACATATGTGCCACAGAAATATTGTAATTCTGTGGCACATACCAAAATGCGTCACAAAATTAAAATTTAGTGGCGTGACAATAGTGGCGCATTTAGAATGCGCCACAGAATCCAAATATGGTGCGCCACTGACCACTTGTTTTCCTAGAAGTGGTTTGCATAGATGAGACCAAATCGACTAGGCCTAGCTACCTTTCTAGGCTTCAGTTCCACTCGTCAGGCTTCACATGATGGGCCCTTCAGTCGCCTTGCATGAGGAGATCCGCTCCATGAGCCTGCCCCGGTCGGCATATCCCCATCACAACGATATTCTACTGCCACAAAATAGTGATTGGGCACATCATTCATGGTATTAATATGACGAGCAAAAAATTTGCTACTTACCAGATCTAATACATCGGTGATGTGTATGCATAACACACGACCGTCAAGTCGTGATTAAGCATGTAATTATCACACGATTACTACAACATACACGTTTAGGCGAAATACGTCATTAATAAACCTTCTTCCCCTGTTCTTCACGAGCTTAACCATCCTACTAAGGACAAAGTCTAACTGAGAAGCGTCCCAAACCCTTGAAGGTTTGCGGGCATATACACAGATCATTCGTGGATAGTATTGGGAGGCTTCATCTGGGACATACCAATGTGTTCTTCACTGAGGGAGAAGACAGATCGGGGTAGCTAATAGGCATGAACTACAGTACGTAATAAAGAACAACGCTAAGCATGATACACATAAAAATAATCTCTAGCAACAACTTACACACATCTACCATATACTTACATATCTAAGCTATAACATCGAGGAGTAGAGTTTCTTACCATCAAAGGAACATCATTTAGCACATACACTACAACGGAGCAGACAAGCGCTGACTGTTATATACTAGTAAGCTTGAGTTGACCTGATAAATAAAAGCCGCCAGAAATAACTGCATCAGGAAAGGTGCAGAGCTGAGCTGGTGCTTTCTCTCAAGAAATGTCGTGATGTGCTAATCTAGTTCTAGGCTTCTAGCGCGGTAGACACGGGTAACGCCACAAATTACCAAGCCAAAATTTGGTAAATTGTGACAGCTATAATGTGTGGCTAAGAAATTAGAAGTCAAACTTTAGCAAAAGTTGGCAAAAAAATCAACTCTATAACAAGTGGATCATATCAATAATAAAGTATGGCAAATCACAAGTATGACAAAAACAAACACCTGCCAAACAAACCTTGACAGTGACAGTTAAACTTTGACTTGAAACCAAACAGTCCCTATGTTTCATGGCAGGTTTGTGTAGGATGACACTATTTGATGTGCTAGCCTATGTATCATGTGCATGACACATAGTGCCCCTATGATCCTTTTTGGTGCTAGATTTTAGCCAGCTGTTTTTCATATTTACAGTTTATTTAATTATTATTTCTTGTGTCCCATCTTAATAGGTGTTTTGGCATGCTAATATAGTATTTCCAAAACATCCTATAATATGGAACCGGGGTAGCTTCTATGTGTTCTTTCACTTTTCGCATATGTAATCACTTCGTGTGTATAACTATTTCGACTACGCTCTCGCTCCGCACCCTTGGATTGGACTCGCCAGCAAACGTTGTCGAGCAAAAGAGACTAATGAGTGTTCTTTTTCCAGAAAAATAGAGGGTTGATCGGCGCAAATGCAATTTGGCTCCCAGATACATATGAACCCATTGTTCAAAAACACATTTTAAAATATCTAAAAAATTGAAAAAAATATTCGCACTTACATCTGGATGTTCTATGTTTGCACATAAATTTCCCGAAAAACTATTTTTATGTCCCGTATAAAAAACACAAATTTCAATGTCAATCACGGGATATTTTTTTGTCTTTTTTACACATGCAACATAAAATGCTCTTTTTTTCCAAAATCTTGTGAAAGAACATAGAATATCCTGATGTACGTGCGGAAATTTCTTTGATTTTTTTATATTTCGATTTTTTTTACACTTTTTATAACACGTTGATATATATGCATCCAAGAGCGAAAACAACACCTCCGTTGCTCGGTGGTTTTTTCCGGAAAAAGAGGTGCGGGGTCTTTTCAACCTAATCCTATCTCCTATGCTTTGTTTTTCTGAAATTTCCTGGACGGTGTCACCTGAAGAACGGCGAATCGGAATAATCTTGACTGATTGGTTCGACCGAGAGAACCGCCTTACTATGCATGAACCGCCACGAACATACCACGCACCCGTTTAAAGAAACGGTTTTGCTATTTCTCAGTAGATTGAGAAATAGCTTAGGGCTCAGTAGAATTTTAGACCATTAGATTTGCATCATGATTTGTGCAATTGAGTTGCAAGTTGAGTTGCAACTGAGATTTTTTCAGTTGCAAGTGATGTTGCAACTAGGAATTGTACATCTGGACCGTTGGATTACTTTGTGATTTGTGCTAATAGTGAGTTGCAACTGAGATATGATGATGTCATTCTACTGAGCCATAAGCTATTGCTCAGTAGACTGAGCCCTAGACACACCCTTAAAGAAAAGCAACAGGACGCTGACAGCGCCCCTATTACTAGGATCAACTATCTATCCTATTTCTAGGAGATCTTGAAATATTTGCCAACAACCTGATAACCCCAGCACGCTACGTCGCGTGCGCGATCATCAACAGGATCAAGGCGCGGCGAACTGGACCGATGGTCGCCGGAGCTGGCCGCGGAGCTACCCGAAGACGTCCTCGAGGAGGTCCTCCGGCGCCTCGCGTCTTGGCCGCACGTCCTCGCCGCGTCCCAGGCGGTCTGCAGGGCGTGGCGCGACGCCATCGACGCCCGCCGCCTGCGCCGCCACCTGATTTCCCGATCGGTGAGCGCCATTTTCATCGACTACACCGCGTGCGGGCACGGCTTCTCCAAGTTCTTCTCCGGTCCCTCGATGGGGCCGGCGATCCGCGGAGGGCTCGACTTCCTGCCACCGCCATGTGATGGCGTCAAGGTCGCGGGCCACTGCAACGGCCTCCTGCTCAGCATCGGCGATGGGGAGCGCGACTACGTCGTCAACCCGGCCACGAGACGGTGGGCGCGTCTACCCCGACGCCCTCCGCCGCACATGCCGGGATTGGGCATGAGTTACAGGGGTTTGGTGAGATGCTGCACCAGTGGTGGTTGGAGCATGCGGCCCAGATTACAAGATGTAGAGGGCCAATTGACTGGTGGCACATTCAATCTGCCGCGCTGCGACAGTTCCTGAAGGGTTGGGGAGCTAATCAAGGCAAGCGCTTGAGGGTTTTAAAATCTGACATCCTCTCTCGCATCCAAGAGCTGGATGCCAAGGCTGATGGGCAGGGCCTGGATGAGGAAGGCTGGGGTCTCAGATATTATCTTGAGGACCAGCTGCTGGAAATCCTTAGTGGGGAAGAGGAATATTGGCGTCAGAGGGGACGCTTACAATGGACGCTCCAGGGAGACGCCAACACCAAGTTCTTTCATGCTTGTGCCAATGGCAGGAAGAGGCGGTGCGCCATTCTTTCGTTGGCCTCGGACAATGGTGCTGTGGTGGACAAGGACGAAATTAGAGAGCTTATCTACTCCTTTTACATTAACCTTATGGGATCAGAGGAGCCTAGGGTTTTGAGGCTCCAGGAAGGGACCTGGACGCAAGAGCAGAAGGTCTCAGAGGTTGAGAATGAGTTTCTCCTGAGATCCTTCTCCCAGGAGGAGCTGGATGAGGTGCTAAAGGAGACTAAAGTGGATACAGCCCCAGGCCCTGATGGATTCCCAGTGCTCTTTTACAAACGATGTTGGCCATGGATTAAGACTCAAGTGCTGCAAATTCTCAATGGGTTTGCCCTGGGAACTGTGGATATAGCAAGACTCAACTTTGGCATCCTTTCTCTCATCCCAAAGGTCCCAGGTGCGGACAATATCAAGCAATTTCGCCCAATTGCCCTCATCAATGTCATTTTCAAGCTTGTTGCAAAAGCATATGCGATGAGGCTCTCTCCTGTGGCGCACAGAGTGATCTCTCTCTCTCTCAGACTGCTTTCATTAAAGGAAGGCTGATCCATGATGGGCCGTTAGCTCTGCATGAAATTGTCCATGAGCTCAAGGTCAAAAAGACTGAAGCTGTGCTGCTTAAATTGGATTTTGAAAAAGCCTATGATAGAGTGAATTGGCAGTTTCTCAGAGAAGTCCTAATCAGGAAAGGTTTTGATGCTGCCTTTGTGCATAGGATGATGCAGTTGGTGTCTGGTGGCCAAACTGCAATTGCTATCAATGGGGAAGTTGGTCCCTATTTCCGCAACAAGAGAGGGGTTAGACAAGGTGACCCAATCTCACCGCTGTTGTTTGATTTCGTGGGGGATGCACTAGATGCCATTTTGTCAAGGGCTAGAGTGGCCGGTCACATCCAGGGTGTTCTCCCTCATCTGATCCCTGGGGGGTGTCTCATTTGCAATATGCGGACGACACCATGATCCTGATTCAGAATGATCCTGAAGGTATCAGGAATTTGAAGTTCCTGCTAATCTGCTTTGAACTAATGTCTGGGATGAAAATTAACTTTCACAAGAGTGAAGTCATTGTGATGGGGGTTAGCGCTCAGGAGCAGGCTAGGGTAGCAAGGCTCTTGAACTGTAACCAAGGAAAATTCCCCTTCACTTATTTGGGATTCACAATCAGTGACCATAAACTGTCCATAGCTGATGTTGAACCATTGGTGGCCACGGTGGGTAAGAGGGCTGCCCCCTGGCAAGGCAGGTTTATGTCTTCGGCAGCTCGTTTGATCCTTATTGACGCTTGCCTTTCGAGTTTGCCACTGCACACAATGGGCTTGTTTATGCTGGCTGATGGCACTCATGCAGGGTTTGATAAGCATCGGAACAGGTTCTTTTGGGAAGGACAAGGTAATAAGCGAAAATATCACTTGGTTGCATGGAAAGAAATTTGCAAGCCTAAGGACCAGGGCGGTCTGGGGGTGATGAACACTAAGTTGATGAACCAAGCCCTCATGTTAAAGTGGATTTGGCGCATGTTCTCTGGTGAAAACGAGAATCTGCTTTGGCTTAAGCTTCTGAGAGCAAAATATAGTTGCATCAATTTCTTCAACTCCAATCCCTCTGGGGGCTCACCCTTCTGGCACAACCTTCACAAACTCAAGCATCTGTTCAAGGTGGGGGCCAGATTCACTCCTGGACCCCGGTCAGAGGTTGCTTTCTGGACTGACCTCTGGGTAGGAGAAGCCCCTCTCAGCACTCGTTTCCCCAGGTTGTTTGACAAATGCTCTGACCCTCTGCTGAAAGTTGGCCAGGCCAGAGCGGCTGGAAACTGGAACATTGGTTTTAGAAGATCTTTTGACCCAGGGGAATTAGAGCTTTGGTCCCAGCTAGTTCATGTGCTGGATGGGGCGAGGTTTGACGCTGACCGGGATAAGGTATCCTGGTGCCTGGAACCCTCGGGGTCCTTTTCGACGAGGTCGATGTATAAGGCGCTCTCCGCTGGTCCGCAGGTGCAATTAGCTGAGCTGCTTTGGACGCCGTCCATTCCCCTAAAGAGCAAGATCTTCTCCTGGCAGCTGGCCAGAGGTAGGTTACCGTCGAATGATCAAATTCTTCTTAGGAGAGGCCCTTCGAATGGTAACTGTGCTCTGTGTGGTCTCCCTAAGGATGTTGATCACATCTTTTTCAACTGTTGCCTCGCACAGTTTATGTGGAGTGGGCTTAGAGACATGTTCAGTGTGAACTGGTCTCCCGCCTCAAGACAGGAGTGGCTTGGCATCTTGGCCAATTTCGCTCCTAGAGCAAAGCGCTTGCTCTGGACCCTGTTTGTTGCTCAATCCTGGGCGCTTTGGCTGACTCGTAACAAGTTTTCTATTGAAGGGGTTTTCCCCCGCCAATCTGCTGACGTTGTTTTTAAACTCCTCTTAACTTTGCAGCTGTGGCGCCCCCTTCAAAAGCGTAGGGACTTGCCGGTGTTCGTCGAACTGGAAAGGCTGGTGAAACGTCTCTTCTCCATCACGCATGTGCCTCGCCATCCCCAGTCGAACGCTATCTAGTACTAAGTTCCAATGCCTGCGTGCCTTTGTCTCTAGCTTTCGATCCCCTTTTGAGGACTCCCTGGAACTTTGAGGTGTATCAGTGTGATCTTCACCTCTGTCTTGAAACTTTAGCTCTATGCTCCTGGTTGTAAGCTGCTTACAGCATAATTACTCTGTCTCGCTCATGGCCGTGTGGCTTTATTAATTTAAAGTCGGACAGGGGTTGCCTTTTATTTAAAATCCCACGCCTGCCCGGCGCATCGGACGACCACGACGCGTTGCTCCAATTGGAGTGGCCTCCGGCGTCATGCTCACTGCACTTCTTTTCGTCCATGGCCGATCGGTGGGACAAGAGGATGTTTCTTTGGGAAGGGGATGCGGCAGGTATCGCCGCTGACATGGATCAGGATGAACGGGATCATGCCGTCTATTGGCAAAGCAATCTATACATCCATCGCCAACATGGCTATCTTACGAGGTACGTGCTCGATCAGTCGTTCTACATTTATTTACTTTAACACAAATTAACCTAAGCTTTAAGCTTAGTCGTGAGGGAGCCATTTGAGGACACTTGCCGTCTGTTGTTTCGTGAGATTGTCGCTGTGGATGGGCCAGGCCTGCTGCCGGGTGCGGGCCAGCTGTTGTGCGGCTACCGGACACCAGCCAAGGGCGGATAATTATCACGCTCCCCAGTCCTCACCCCCGCCGCCTTGCCTTCCAGATCCCCCAAGCAGACGCCCCGCGCTGCCTTCTTCGTCCTTGCGTCCTCGCCTCCGCCGCATGAGAGGCGGGCGGAGGTAGCGGTGGAGGAGGACAACTGCGGAGGTGGCGGCAGCCATCAGCGATGAGGAGATGTGCGCGGTGAGAGAGAGGGAGGGGATCCCTGACCTAGAAGAAGCTGAAGAGGAGGAGGACGATGAGGGCGAGAAGTCATCGGTGGTGGAAAAAACCCTAAAACGAACTCTTCGCTCGGGGTCTTCAAGCAGGAGGAGGCGATGGATGTGGGCGAGGTGGCGGGAACAACGGCGGCGGCGGGCTGGAGGTGTCCGTTGTGCTGCCGGGGCGCAAGCTCCTGGAGGCGCTCAAGGAGGTGGAGGAGCTGTTCGCCCGCGCCGCCGAGGCCGGCAAGAAGGTATCCGGCATGCTCGAGGCCGCCGCCCCGAGCTCAAAGGTCCGACGTTTATCGCACTCCCCCAAGGCCCCAACTTCTCTTGCCTCGATTTTTCCGTCCCAACCGGCGCAATCTTTGCCACAAATGCTGTCAAATTCCTTTTTTGCTGTTCCTGGAAAAAAATACAAGATTTGGCCGTAAAGCTGTTCTTCTACATCAGTGAAAGAATGCCCCGTGCTATTTGGCAAGACCTCACCAGCCCCCTTGCTGCTGCCCTGCCGGCGATACTTCCATGTAGTTCTCTATAGATCTGGTGAGTAGGAGCACAGCAGGCCGTCGTGGCTAGCTCGCTGGGGAAAGTCCGTGGTATGGCAGCGACGACGTGCCGGCAATATGCGCGACCAAGGCTGGAATTCCACGCAAAAGTTCTCTCTCTCAGTAAGGTGCTCTCTCTCTCTCTCTCTCTCTCTCTCTCTGAACTGATTCGATTTGATTACCTACACGTGACCAGGAAAGATTAGTGTTCTGAAGCTGATATCCTGCTTCAAAAAAGCACGAGTTTGTAATGGTGCCTACCCAACTGATTTGTGTGTCAGTTTAGGTTCCTAGGCAATTTTGGGCTGGATGAAACCAAGTTTTATACTACCCATAGGAAGTAAACTAGCAGATTGTATTTCATTATACACTGCCGATGACTAGATGCATCTACATATAGATTGTTTATTTGAATTGTGATTAATGTACTGAAAGGATTAAGATCGGCATGTACATGAATGAAGATATAAATAATTTCTATATATAGATTGCTTAGTAGAATTTAAGATCCCCGTAAGTTCAGGGTTTCAGAGTTGCTCCATGTTTTGGTTTCATTCGTTGCCTACTCTTGCATTTCCTGCAAGCTTCTTCTGTTTGCATCTATTTTGCTGTTCAAGGGGCATTCAATTCTAAGCAAGTCATTGGATAATAATTGCATATCTTTTTTTCAACATTATAATGCTACATCAGAATCCTGGAATGCAATAGAGATAGGTGTAGATAAGGTCACTCCAGGCGTTGACATCATAAAAGTTGTCAGAGTATTTTCTCTGACATGGTGCTGCCAATATCAATTTTAGGACGGGCTATGGATGTAGCATATACATTTGCTGTGATCTCATCCTTCCTGCAGTGAATCGATCCGCCTACATGCACGGGGCAGTGAGAGTTAATGGATCCATTAGTTAGAAGTTGCTTTCTTGATATATGAATTACTGCGGTATTTTTCATAATTCTATCTTATCCAGAAAGATTTATCAATATGGTGAGAATTTGAAGCAGGATATCAGCTTCAGAACACAGGGAAATTACGTTATAAGATAGAATTTGAAACTAATTTATTGGCTCTTATCCGGTGTGAAATATCTATGACAACACCGGATAAGAGCCAATAAATTAGTTAATATCTCTTATTAGACTGTCCATGTTTTGTTGATTTGGAGGACGTGTATTTGCTTGAATTAGTGTTTTGCCTCCAATTTTGTTCTACGGAAGACGGAAAAAGACGAGTTGCCCTGGTTGAAGTTAGAGACTTTGTTTGTGAATTTCATCCCAACCTATTGAATAACAAAGAACTCCCTGCTGGCTAAACGTAAGGTGCTACTTTAAATGTTCTGTAAATTCTTAGAGTATTTATAGAAATGTGATGTGATTTAGAAAGAACACTTTTCTCATTTGTCTATCCTAGCTAAGAATTCATATCTTGGGTTATAGACACTATTGTGTTCCTTTAGTACATGTCAATTTCTAAATATACATATGATTCACTACTTGATCAGTAGAAGCACAGTCTGCTTAAATTATGTGCTACCATCTCTATAGTGGAAGGGAATATCTCTCTCTCTCTCTCAGTTTGGTTGTAGGTGTTATGTGCAAAATTTGAAGTTAAATGAAGTGCTTGATATTCCATATTCCATTCTACTTTTTGCCACATGTGAAAGTTGAAGGGGATATTCCTCTATCAGTTTGGTTGTAGGTGTTAATATGAAAAATTCGATGTTAAATGAAGTGCTTGATATTCCGTATGTTATTATACTTTCTGTCACATCCAAAAGAACTGATTAATTTATTTTATCTGACTGAAAAAAAAATTGCAGAGTGAGAATTAACGCATCCTGATTTTGGTAATTATGTAGAACTAAACATGATTGAATGATTGATATACTAATTCTCAGTGTGTAATCAAGTTCTGATAAGCTGGGGATTAATTTTCAGTATTTTACATAACCCTAATTATCCCATTTAGGGAAAAAATGTCAATTTTTACCCCTTCTAAACTTTGGAAGCGTTTCGGTTGGTGGGTCCTGACCATCAGTACAACTGAGTTGCCATATTGTGATAGTTCTTTGTTTTGCAGTAAATATTCATGACGAAAAACCTATTTGTATTTTTCAGGAAATTTAGCTTACTATATTATACAGAACTGCTACCAACGCACGAAGGAAACGTATTGTGTATGCATGATTCAACATGTGAGATATAAAGGAAAAGACAAAGTAATAATTGACTTAAAGCAGCGCCTTGCACAACCCGGATTTTCTCAGGACCATATGGCGCCAGGTCCCTATCTCCAGCCGTCGACATCCGTCCAGTGCATCAAGATTGGTGAGACGGTTTTGCAAAAAAAAAAAATCCTTAACATATTCGGATTTTTATTAGGAGGTCCTTATCTTCAAGATTGTTAGTGGATCCATTGCTGCCAATATAAAGTTCTATACGTTTGAACATTATTTTTTTGGTAGATAGTACCAGAAAAGTTCTTCATGTTTATTCATAAGTAACATGGATCCACATTAAAAGATCCCTAAAAATTCATATTAAACATACAATGGATCACAAAGTTCTGCAGAAAAAATTTAAAAGAACCACAGATTCATATATAGAGATCCAGCAGATCCATACAAAAGTGCACCAAATCCACACAAGCCGATAAAGTTCTTCACATTCGTTCATAAGAAACCCTAGATACATATGAAAAGATCCATGCGAACATACATGAAATCCAACAGGTTCATACAAAAGATCCAAGATGCATACACCAACAAAAAGAAACAAAAAAGGCACAAATCTAGCAGATCTGGTCCCTACAGGCCTAGATCCGGTAGATCAAGGCTGTCGTGGTGGAGCTCTACGCGGCGGCCGGTGGGTGGAGCACGAGGCCGGCGGCCGTCCGGGTGGATCTCGAGGCCGGCGGCCTTCTGGGTAGAGTTTGAGGCTGCCGGCGGGTGGAGCTCGAGGCGGCCGGTGGGCAGAGCTCGAGGCTGACGGCTTCGGGGTGGACGGTGAGGCAACGGTGTCGGGGTCGGGGTGGAGGGCAAGGCGGCGACATCGGGGTGGAGGGCAAGGCGGCGATGTCGGTACTGTGGGAGGAGCAGTAGGGAATGAATCTGCGCTAGGGTTTTAGGCCCGGATTTCCTTTTATACTGTCCTCTACCTGGACTGCAGGTTGAACAGTAAAATGTGTAGAGACTTTTCTGCAAAAGTATGCAATACGAATCTTCAACAGGTGTGTTCGGTGGGAGATAAGGACCGAGCGCCCTAAGGGCCGGAGATTCTCATTTTCGCGCCTTGCAGCAGCACCTTGTGTGCCTTCGTGAATACGTTTTTCTTTGCACCAGAAGAAGCATCAACGATGAGCCTAAGGGAAAATCATGCCAGACCCATGGAAAAAACATAGCACTAGATCATACACTCCTAACTAGAGGTGATTATAACTTCGTACTGGTGGCCGCCTCCTCCGGCGATAGCAGGAGATCACTTACAAGATCCCCCCTCCCCGCTGCTCGATTCCTTACGAGTCATCCCGCAATCTCCAAATTAATAAATCGATGTTGTGGTGCGGCGAGCTGAGGGCTGGTGGAGAGATTTGTGAAACTATGCAATAAAACTTGACTGAAGGAATCTATACCTATGAGTCAACATGTTCAAATAAATTACAAGGGGTAAAAGTTGACACAACTTTTGCTAAATAGGGTTATTAGGACAAAATGTGTTAAATGGGGGTAATCTCTACCTAATAATAACGTACGTAAGGGTTCCATGGTTTGGTTCTTCCGTCGGATGTTTTGCAAAAAAATCCTCCCTAATTCTCTCTCTCTACCTAACGTTGCCATCGCTTAAGTGAAAGATAACAATTCGCGCTAGGAACCAAAGTTCCCCCGTGTACGAGAGAAAAAGCTGCGATGCTATCCATGGCGGAGATGGAATCTTCGCTGAAGCCTACCCCCCTGATGGCCTGACCTCCTCCAGTTCGGTCTCCAGGATTTCGGTGCTCTCTTCTTCTCCTTCAAATCATGTCCATGTTAGCATCAAGCCATGTCCGTGCACGGTGGCATCCGGCGTCCGTGCACCAGGAGGAGGTCCGTGTCGAGGCATGGCGGGTGCGCGTGTGTGTGTGGCGCGTCTGGGCGCGTGTATGTGTGTGTGTGTGCGCGCGTTCGAGCGTGAGTCGGTCAGGCTGTTAGCGAGAGTAGCGGGAGTATCCGAGTCCGTTGCGGATGGCCGCGTCGAGCGCGTAGGAAGCGCGCCGTGCGCACGGCCTGGACATGCGGATCGCGGGAGCGCGTCGTGGGCGCGTGCGGTAGCACGTCGTGGGCGCGTGGATGAGTGGAGTGCTAAGTGCGTGCGTGCGTGCTCTGTATAAAACTCCTGTGTGCTGCCTGTTGTAAGTAGAGCCAGCTGAAAGGAAAAATATTAGGGTGTTGGTGCGCCCGCGGCTCCGTGCGCCGGCCCGAAAAAAGCTATGTATCCTTCTTCTACCTCTGTCCGTGAGCTGTGAGTGAGAAGGATGAAGAGGGGTTGCCGGAAGGGCAGCCCCAACAGTCCATGGCGGCCGGAATAGAAGCCTAAGGAGGGTTCTCGTCCTCAGATCGAGGTATGCTCGCTGAATCTGCAGCTTCCCAGCCAGAGGCGTTGGCGACCAGCTCCGCGTGCCGTTGGTGGCTGTTCGGCGACCAGCTCCGCAAAGCAGCTGCAGTCAGATGCTCGGCTTCACATGCCGCGGGAGTCCAGCGCCTAGCTTCGCATCGTACGGTCGCCAGCAGTAAGGCGCCCAAATCGTTATGTGGTAGCACTAGCAGCCGATGCCTTTGTAGCCGGCCAATCGTCGTGAGCTCGAGCCGGCCAGGTAGGGAAGCAAGCAAGCAGCGTCTCGGCCCGTCGGCCGTGGCCTCGTGTAAGGAGTACTTGAAGAAATGCTGGGGAATAGGTCTCACGTGAAACAGAGCAAAAAATATCGGAGCTGGATTGTAATTCTGTCTTGGTCTGCTCATTGCAAGATACAGTACAACACAATATATATTTGTATTTGTCCATCCGAAGGGGCAGAATACTTTTCCAGGAACAAACTTTTGAACTAATTTTGGACCATGATCTAGAACTGAATGGTGTTGTTTGTCTTGCTGAGTATATATACAGAAAATTACTCATAAAGATGGATCGAGTATGCTGCTGTTTATCTTCCTGGTCCCGTGTCTTTTCAGCTGAGCTGAAATCCTGAATTCTCAGCTCAATCTGAAGACCTATTCTTATGGGTGCCATTGCAATCATAAACTAGACAAGCGGATTGGTTGAGATCTTCTCCAATTTTGGTTCCAGCCTCCGGGCTCTTTTTTTTTGTTGGCTTCTATGTCTTTGATCTGAAAGATTGATCTTTATTTATCACAATAACATATGAGATTCTTAAGCAAGCTTGACTGATGTGAGCAGTATTATCTGAAAGTTGCACACTGCGGACACCAAGCGTGGTGGAGCTGATATCTGAATATCGAGTGGTCTTCCATTGAGTGATGATGCTAAAGATTCATGCAAGTTTAGATCACCGAGTCTGCCACACCTTGGCGGATCATCAAGGTGACAACGGATCTTAGACAATGGTGTATCCTTGTATGCGGTCACATAGTTGTACGGGATATAGGGCAAGAGGGGGAATCAACTAAAACATGGCGATGAGGTCACATAATGCTTTTCTTCTTTCTTCCTTTTACTTTTTTATTGTTTGTTACGACAAGTTTTTAACAATATATCTCCCAGTGCAACGCACGGGTATTTTTCCTAGTTAGTATCAACAATGGTTAAATTAGAGGTTAAAAACTGAAACGTACGCTTGTTTATAATAAACTAGGAAATTCGGCGCGGCGGCACGCCGCGCCCTTGACACTGATATGTTCATGTATGAATCTTTGTTATACAAATATAAAAATATGTTCTGTTCAGGTTTAGATAGTTGGGCGACAAAGTAAAAATGGCACAACAATCTTGTTTTTTCCAGATCGCACATGAGTCATTTTCCAGATCTATGTAGTACAGCACATAAGAAAGGAAATTGAATTGTCACAATGAAGAGACAGCTTGGCTATCATTCCTATATACTCTTTCATCTAAATCCTGTAGAAGAGAAGCGTGAGAAAATCTGCCTAAAAGTCAGCAAGGCTATGAACTGCTAGTTAGATTTGATGAAAGAGACATAGGAAAGTAGTTGTCACTGATAAACGAAGGAAGATAAGTAAGATTATTATACATGGATACAAACATACGTAAAACTATAGTATGTAGAGAGTGGCCATGCTTGGTTACATAAAATATTTCTGCTAAAAGGACTTTGAAGAGTAGCTGTTTCCATGCAAAGATTATGTTACATTGAGACTGCTATATTCTTTTATTTCTTGTATTTAGAACAGCTTGACCTGGTAAAGCTGAAACTCGAACAATTTCTGCAAGAAAGAAGTTAAAACTAATATTCAGTTTATTTACATATAGTTGTCATGTATGTTTATTTGGCAAAGTGAATCCCTTTACTTAGTCAGGAATACTTCTTATAATTCATTGCCAAACAATGGCCTAACAAATATGATACATAAAAGCACCAAGTGTCATAGTTTTACTGGATAATAAGCAAACAAAGAGCAAAAGCAAGGCAGCCACATAATTCAGTCAGAACAGGGTAGACAAAATGGTCAACGAACTGAACATAAGAGAAGAGTAAAAAAACCAACCGTAGCTGCTCAAATATTTCTTCCTCCTGTATTTTGAGGGCACAAACTCCAAAAGCAGATGTGATGTTACTTCGTCTGACCCATTAGACATCAGCAGCACTAAACTGTGATTCTGCAAGCACCTACACAGAACACCAATGTTAAGCGCCGAGAAAAGGTTAGCAAGAATCAGCTTGAAAGGTGCTCTGAAAATGATCTATGACCTCATTTAGTGGTATAAGTATCTCAGTGATATTGGAAATAGCATTTAGTGATTCGTTTGTCCATAAATCGCCGTTAGGCCATAAACATAAAAGCAAGAAAGCACATTGCAGGTCTATCAGTTAGTCTGAACCTAGAAGGTGATATCTCTACATGAATGCGTCTCAATCTCATCCAAGCGCATACTTCATCAAGTTCAGCTTGCATATTTGTACCACAAACATAAATCCAGTGCAACAAACGCACCTCACAATAATACACGATGGTCATGCAAAATTGCATCAATTAGTCCAAAAAGGTAGAAGTAGAAGGTTAACTCATTCCAACAAAACCACCGTTTACAATGTAGATCTATAAGAGAACCGAGCAAGCCAACCTAAATAGTCCCTGTCTCACTTATCTATGATAAAATTCATTTTTCTTGATAAGAAACAAATTATGAGCACATGAATAGGTCAGTACAGATAACTAAAAGGCGAGAAACAAAACAGAGTATTTATTTTTCTCTCAAAGCTGTCAATAAAATGCGGTCAGCAGGGTAACAGACGAATTTTACGGTCTGAACACCAGTTACCAATCCTTCTATGATTTCTTGAATAACAGTTACCGGTCCTCCTATGATTTCTATGTGAGAGATGTGTCCAGAGCAGTTGGTTTTCATTTTTCTAGATGTCATTGCAACCTAAATGTGTTAAGATGATCATGTACCCTCACAGTGGAGCCAGGAGTGGAACAGTTCTCCACTTGGACCATCTAGTGGTCTTCAGCTGATAAAATTATCACCATCAGATTTACCTATAAATCTGTAAGGAGTTATTTACATCAATTTCATTCATAGTCTTGTCAGGGACTCAGGGTTAAGGCTCAAATATACATAGTTCAGAGGTGACATGCGTACCTGAAAATTTACAATTCACATAAAGAAACAATCCAGTGAAGGCTCAAGAGTATGGAGTCACAATTTAATAGCTGTAAAAAACTTTAACCAACTCTGAACTCTATAAAGCACTTATATCAGAAATCTATGGTGATGTTGATATCCCACATCTAGAGAAAAGAAATGTCAACCGGGAAGGAGAAGCATCAACCGTGCTGAATGTGATCTCTCTAGAATAACCTCCTAGCTTTAGAAACTTAAGCATATGAGATTTAAGCAGTACCTGGAATTAGAAAATAATTCTGCTTCATGGATACAAAGGGGTCATCAAGATCTTGTAGTTACGCAAAACAATTTCCGAAGATAGCAGCGAATATATCCCTGTCTTCACCCTTAACGGACACACCTATTATATTATTTAAATCCCGCACTGCAGCTGAAAACCAATCGAGCATAATTATACGTACAGAGAAAGATTCCTCTTAGAATTATGCAGATGATACACCGCCCAACAATAGTCCACTGATAATCATGCTTAGATAGAGTCGCATCGCAGAAACAACCTTCCCATGCAATATATATTAAGCATTCTTGTCTGAAAACAATAATGAGTTAATATAGATCCTTCTAAAATAGTATGTGGGCAATGAGGTTATCATCTAGATAGCAAAACTGGTAAAAGTAAGCTCCATGTCTCCATATGAAAAAAAAAATGGATGGAGTTAATTATGTGCAATAAATATTTCGCATACATCAACTAAATCTAGTTTCGGAGAGAGAAATATAGGAGTTTGCAAAGGTGGAAGCAAATTCTGAACCTGCAGCTTCAACATACTAACCAAGTTGTAATTGAAAACTACGCACACAATGAAAATAGTACATCGACTGTAACATGTAACATAATAGGAAAGTATAGAAAATGACATCAGAAGGGGATTGAGTCACCTTGGTTTAAACAGGTATTACATCCATAAGCCTGTTGTTCTGCAATGTAATACAGATAAAAAGATAAGATGCCATCAGCTTCAGTGAACTGTTGCAACCAATCGTGACTTGATAGCTTGCAGCAACGCTGCAGACCTCCCGTCAGAGTGAGAACCCAAGGGCACAAGAGAAATCTAGAATGGAGGCGGAGAGTAACAGCACGGAACGATCAAATTGGCCACTTCAGACTATAACCACAGGGTCACCGGCGGCGCTGACTGAAACACAGAGGCAGAACATCGGCGCCAGAACTGTAGGATGAACAGTAGCGAGGCCACCTCTGGCATGGCGGCCGCGGCTACCAGGATGTGCGGCAGGGGTGATGGCCGGCAAAGTGGATGAGCGACCAATCTGGCGCCGACGGGCGAGGGGAGGGGTAACCAGTCAGCTGTGTTTGTTGAGATTCGCCCACAGATTAATCACATGAAGCTAAACGAACACACACGGAGACTACTTTTATCGCCAAGCGTGCGTATCGCACGTTCTAAACTTTTTCTTTATTGCTCTTTGTTTTTCCGGTGGTACAATCCGCTGCTCCTGCCCTGTGCTTATATGCACGTACCAGCAACCGACCTACAAAATCTAGCCTAATTCTACACGGACCAAACTTTCCTATACTTACTCTATTACAACTCTAGCTAGGTAGAACCGATTTATACTAGTACTTATGTATCTCCGAGTACTCCTAATCAAACTCGTCCACGATTTGCTCTTTACCTAACTTGGTACGTATACCAGCTAACTAGGACTAAGTTTGACTAGGACTACACTTTCAATACATACTGAACGTTTAGACCGGACACTGATCAAACTAATCAAGATTAGTTCTAACAATCTCTCCCTAATCTTGAATTTGTCATCTCCTTATGCTTCTTCTGGTCTTGACTCCTTGCAGATTCGCGATATGTCGACTCAACTCAACGTATGATCCAGACTCCCAGTCACGCTGCCAGGCAACACCACAGTCACCCCTAACGCATACATGCCAACGATGATCACCACATCGTCCTATGTAAAGACAGGTCCTCATTTAAGAGACCCCCCTTCACTGGTCCTTGTCCCACTATACGCTTGAGCTTCGCCATCTTCACGTCGAGACCCTCGGTCGCACCTAGCACCGGACAACAACACGACATGACACGCTTCGCCTGCAATGGATCCTCACAGAAACAAGCACTTGGACACAACGACGACTCATGAACTTGACGTCGACACGACGTGCAAACTTGCACGCCCATGACTCCTTGACACATACTCTCCCGGACGATGATCTTCATGAGACTTCCAGCACCACACCTCGGCACCACCTCTCCCATCAACGATCATCCTCGTCCACCGCCTTGCCGACGACAACGCCCTGCCGCCTCCTCTGTGTCGCTCCGCCGAGCACGATCACCCGTCGCCTTGCGGACGACGGCGTACTCGCCATCTTCACCCGGTCGCTTCGCCGACCGACAATCACCCGCCCCGAGGCGCTAGTAGGGTCGCCTCCCCGGGGCAAGCGTAGCTTCAAATCTTCGACCTCGCTCTGATACCAATTGTTGAGATTCGCCCACAGATCAATCACATGAAGCTAAACGAACACACACGGAGACTACTTTTATCGCCAAGCCGCACGTTCTAAACTTTTTCTTTATTGCTCTTTGTTTTTCCGGTGGTACAATCCGCTGCCCCTGCCCTGTGCTTATATGCACGTACCAGCAACCGACCTACAAAATCTAGCCTAATTCTACACGGACCAAACTTTCCTATACTTACTCTATTACAACTCTAGCTAGGTAGAACCGACTTATACTAGTACTCATGTATCTCCGAGTACTCCTAATCAAACTCGTCCACGATTTGCTCTTTACCTAACTTGGTACGTATACCAGCTAACTAGGACTAAGTTTGACTAGGACTACACTTTCAATACATACTGAACGTTTAGACCGGACACTGATCAAACTAATCAAGATTAGTTCTAACAGTGTTGTGCAAGTCGTCTAGCTGGTCGGGTCGAGTCCCCCATGGGAGACCAAGTGCGGGGATCCATCTCCTTCGTCGGCGTAGCATGCTAACAAATCCCCATACATCCATAAGCAGACACATGACGCGGATGAAGAAAAGAGGCAGCCGAGCTCAATCATGCCTGAAGTGAAGCAATTGGTGAAAATTACACAGAACTACAACAAAAAGATGGGTCAAAGAGCAGCAGACATTCAAGAAGCCGAGAAATCATACTGAAATCAAGAGACCCCACATCTTTCCAAATTGTTTCCTCTCCAATAGGGGAACTTCCTTGAGATGAAGAACTCACCCAAATTTTGAGTCCCAAAATCAGGGAAAGAACCCTTTCCTCGAAGAGAACCTAGCCGCAGCGAAACACAGGAGGAGGAAGGGCCTGAGGAGGAGGGGCGGTGGAAATCGAGAAGGCCGGCATAAGCACGTCCACCAGCACCAGGTCACCTTGCTCGCCCGACGCCTCCAGCTGGCCGCCGCCTCCATCAACGACCACGTCCAGCTCCCGCAGTCAGCGAGCCACACCCTCTTTCTTCTTCAGAGCCGGCATCGGTGGTGACGATTTTGAGCCTGCAGACGCGCACGAAAGGATGGTAGCAACCGGAGCACGTCGGCGGTGGCCGGAGCGCGTCGGCGGTGGTCGGAGCACCTCGCGAGGAACGCAACACCATGGGAAGACCCAACTCAGGGAAGGACCGGCAGTGACGGAGGAGCTCGGCCAGGGGAGCTCGTTGGGGAGGAAGTCGGAGTAGCGGCGAGCCGGCGGCTATGAGAGGGGTGAGGTCGTTGGAGACTCCGCCATGGGCAGGGCGACGCGCGTAGGCATGGTTATGGTTATGGAGGATATGGATTAAAATGAAAGAGAGAAAATAAAAGAGGAGCCAACAGGCTAAGCGGTGGTTAAGCGGTGGGAGGTGGGATGGCGGTTCGTTAATGCGGAAGAAGGCCATCGAAGACGTATCGAGAGAGTAACGTAGCAGCTCCTAATTCGTCAAAAACGAACATCTACAGTGAATCGCTAAACAGCTTCGCTGATTTGGAGCGCTAACAGCTCGTTAAAACCCATCATCTTTATATATCTACTATCTATACAGAGTACATGAAAAGTAAATAGTGTGCACACTCATTAGGAATCTTCTATATTTAAATAAAAGACCCCCACTACTTGTTATCTCAGCATACAAGCATGCCACGTCAGTATAGTCGGTTTCAGATTAGTTGTATCCCACCTCACTTACCGAGAGCAGCAATTTCTTGGTGAACACGGGCTGAGTAGTAGTATTTTTTTAAGCTTTGGCCTAGTACTATGCCTACAACATGTCCTTCTCTATCATCAAGCTAGCCATAGTGGGTAGTGTCATATACTAGTATCATGCGTATGATACTAGTGTATGATACTATATGCACGTCGTGTAGTGGGTGGTATCTTATAGTAGTATCATATTATTATTATATTTATTGATTTTTAGAATCTTAACACAAACATGTGTACAAGATCTATTTGACATTAATTTTTCTTGATATGTGCGCTATGATATGGTATCCACATATGATACTCTAATCTTCTCTTTTCTCCTTAATTAACTACCACATCGGCATTTTTATGGGCCTAGATTGCATAATACTAGCTAAGATACCACCACTATGACTAGCCTCACTCCCTTATCCTCCCTCGTAATAACATGAGAAACTAGTAAACTGCGCGGAGACACTCCATGATCCTCCACCATAATTACAGCTGATGGAGGAAGTAAATCGCTGGGAGAAACTAACGGGTGTAGCAGCCGAGGAGTTACCGGTTGCCCTTTAAATTGACTGGTCCTCTACTCCCGTAACAAGCCAATACATTTCCAACATCGCAATCTTGATTAGATTCAACGCAGGTGACGATCTCAATTCCTATGATCGGATACCTCAAATCTAATGACCGGTGTGTAATCCTTTATTGTTCACAACTTTTTGCTAGTTCTCCATCCGATTTTCTCTGATTATCATACGGCAAGGTATATAAATGATTTTCAAGCCCCGAACCATTGTCAACTTTTTGCCAGTTCTCCATCCGATTTTCTTTGATTATCATACGGCAAGGTAGATAAATGGTTTTCAAGCCCCAAACCATTGTAACACATATTAATAAAATCACCAAAACTCACCAATCCTAAATCATCGGGGTTAGGATACGCTTAGAGCGATGCATAGCATATATGGTGCATATCATGCTGCTATCTTCTAACATCATCCTTACCGGATGGTGATACCATTTCAGATTTGGATTTCTCATGTATCAAAGTTATTGACTTGCATAATCTTGCAGTCAAAAAGGCAAGTTCATTCTTGCTCATACCTCTTGATTATTTTTATCAAATTACTTGCAAATATATACCTGTGGTATTACTACTGCATCTAAAAGCAAAAGGTTCTCTTTTCATAATTAATATGACTAGCTGGTTATCGACCCGAGTGGTGGTAACCTAGGATGGCTGGCAAATGGAACCATGGCATGATTGTTGTGGTGGAGGTTCCATTTGCACGGGAAAGTGAACCCTAGGACTTAACAACCAATGTCGCCAGTGATTCTTGCGCCGTACAATGCGCGTTAACCATGAGATCTATAATGGCTCGGGGGAAGTCAGCTGGATCTTCTTCCTTTCGCATGTCAACGGACGTACCTTACCGGAGAGTCAGGATGTAATTCGGACTTGGCCGTGGCCTGATGACAAAGGGTGGGACCCCTAAGTTCCCCCAGTACCTGGTGTCTATGATGGATTGTGGGGTTCGGGAAGTAATTCGGGGCTCGCCGTGGGCTCTGCCATAATTCGGGGCTTACCGTGTCCTGAGCGAAGCAAAAGGGTGGGCATGCGGGGTCGCGGAGAAGGGCAGTGATTGGCTTGGATCTTAGACTGGGCCCCATACCAAGGAAGTGTGGACAAGCCTGCAACTTGGTTGTGCAACAAAGCTAAGGTCTCTCATGGGTAAAGCAATGCACCTCTGCAGAGTGTATCAAACAGTGGCTTGTCACTCCTTGTTCCGGGAAACTAAAGGAACTGCGAACGCGGTAGGAAAGGAGCTCTACCTAAGCTCTAATCAACCTGTGAAGGCTGACGGACATAGTTCTTCAGAATAAAACAAACCTCTTGAAGAAATGTTTATGAAAACTTGCATTGCCAAATGACTCTTGAGTCTATGGCTGTAGATAGTGCATGAAAACACCTTATTCTCTATATGAACTTGCTGGGTAACGCTCGTTACTCACCCCACTCCCTCTTAACCCTTGCTTAGATTGGAGGCATCAGGAGGAGGAGATCCCAATGTATTGAAGCTGAAGAAGAAGTCCTTGATCAAGAGCAGAAGCTATCAATGAAGGCAACAACTACATCAAAGCATGGTGGAAACCTAGAATAAGAATAGAAGGGAACCAAATCCCTAATCCTAGAACCTAAGTAGATAGGTTAATTTTATAGTTTGAGTAGTAAGCCAACTGCATTAGTTGTAGCTTCAGTTTAGTCTTCAGTGTATTCTTTCTCAATTGTAGTCGCCAGAACTAAACCTCTACCTGTTGAGGAGGTTCTGAAGATCTTCTGTATGATGAAAATTGTAATTCTATAGTCATACCTTGGACCTGCGATGTTTCTGTTGTACCACTCTGAGGGATGTAATACTAGTGAGACGGTGTTTCATTGGTGTTACGTCAACGACTTGCATACTACACATGCAATGGTATACTGGGTCACCGCAGCTGGTATCAGAGCAAACGCTTTGACTCTAGGATTAAAACCTTTTAAAGGAGACCTGTAGGTTAGGTAGTGACTATAGGAAGCCATGTTACCTGAACCAATTCTTCTTATGACTTGAGATGGATATTTAATAAAAGAATACTCCTAACACACTTGAGTCAAATTTTCTTACCTGTTTTTCTTAAGTGAAGTTAGTTATCTTGTTCCCTTCCTATTAGGTAAGACATCATTGCAACCTTATACAATGGATGGAAGTGGAACACAATTGGTATACAATACATGGTAGTCCAAAGAGAGGATACAACCGGAATGGGAACTATCCTATTGGAAGAAGTATACTAATGTCGTTAAGCTTGAGTCAACCAAAACTGTAGTAGGATGACGAAAGTGATGAAGTGAAGCTATATAGAGTAGTAGGATCTTAGGTTTAGTCATGTATGTGGATACTCAAGAATGCCATATACAACTAAGATATACTGGCAGTATAAAAACCTTAATCATGTTAGATTCACCTGAGAATCTTTACATGACGGAGTAGAGCTTTATAATAAACCAGCAATTTCAAGCTGAGGAGGAAGATGCTCAAGGAGAATGGTGAATGAAATGTTCAAATCATGGCAAGTGTACCAAAACCATAGTCTTTAGTCAGAGAAGATTTATCAAAGCACAATGGAGAAGCTCTATGAAAGTCATGGAGTTGTGTGAACCATGCTTAGTGAAGTATGTACGTTGCATAGGAATGCCGAAAGTTTTAAAACATCATGTGAGATTTGTCTTCAATAGGACGGAAGGTAAGCTAGAAGTAGTAGTCTTAAAGGAATTTTGATCCGTTAGAGTGGTTCCCAAATCCCTTTGCTCAAATTTATTCGATTGCAATTGGGCAATTGGAGTAAATATTGAGACAAAGAATAGTAGTCCACCACTACGTGCAATATAGCACGATATAAACCCATATTATTTGGTGCTATAAGGTACACATCTAAGCCTGAAATCTAGAGATGTTTTACTCAATTACTATCTCACGGGCTTATGATGATGTATGTTGCCAGCACAAATTTGGATTTTCTTGGATTTTATTGTGTGACTAGATCTATGCATGAAGTTGGACTTTGATGTGCAAATGCATGTTGCATTATCGAGTTCTTACTTGATGTTATAGTTCTAGTTGGTTAAGGGATTCGTGTGAGGGAGAGACGAATTTGGAAGCCAATCAACCCAAAGGTGAAGAATCACCAGACAAAGGAAGCCAAAAGAAGGAAGCTTCAGTGATACTTCAAAGGAAGGATCAATTACAATTAACTTTCCAACCATTATTGAAGTAGTTCTTTAGATTAGGAGAAGTCTGGAGCAAGCAGAATGATGAAAAAATGGAATTTAGTAATACTCTAGTTCTTAAAATACGATAGGTAACCTTAGATTATTGAGTAGAACCACTAATTAGGTAACCGCAATTGAATTTAAGGTAGTTGAGATCATTGTTATGCAGCCTTGGTTATGCTTAGTACATTACGGGTTGATTGAGGTGTTGTAGTACCGATGATCCATTCCGGTATTGCCTGCTGCTTTATTCAGCCTAGGAATGGTAACCCCAGTAACCCTTGTTGATAGCATGACTAAGACACATAACATCTGTGTATAACTTTGATCCCTAGTCCCAAAACCTCACAAGTCTTGTCCCAAAACCTCACAAGTCCCAAAATTGTAGATTGGTGTTTAAGACGTTAGTAAACCTTTCCTTATCTTAGAGTTGTAGTCTTTGTTTACGGACCAAGACTTGTGAGGTTTTCATAGGTTTCTTGTTACTAATGATCCGTTGAAGCCATTGGTTCATTTATAACCATGTTAGCTCTTACTTTGTTCAACTTATACAATTTCCTGTCGTGGATGTCCTCTGGTACAAGAGAAACTCTGCCGGATTTTTCCCGTGGCTTTGTTTATATCCTATCATCTGAATTAGGATATATACCAATGAGAAAACCCAATTTTAGTCAACCTTTAGAACTTTTGGGTAAGTACATACATCCAAAAGTGGAATAGAACACTCTACATAAATGCTTAATCGAAGAATTCGTACCGGATATCCATAATTGTGTGGGTACACCGCAGATTTCTTCGAGAAACCCTTAGAAAGACGTAGTAGTAAGGACGACCAAGACTTATAGTCTAACCATGGACCCCAAATGGTTAGAAGACAAGGAGTTTAGAGACCATTAGGAAAAGTCTAAGGGGGAGAGTTAAGCAATGAGTTGGAAGTAGTAGACTCAGTGAATTGGGAAGAATAGCTAGTATGAACCACAGCTAGAGAAGACTAATATTAAAGTTAACCCTAGTCTTGAACCTAGAAGACCAATAAAAATCTATAGAGATGGATCAGAAACCTTGATTGGACACACTAAATGTGTTTAATCCATTCTTAGGTGGTAAAACCAAGAACCAATTAGGTAGACTCGCCGGAACAACTAGTAGGACCCCATAAGCCATAGAAGGTGTTGAAATCATAGATAATCCAAGAGAAATACCAAGAAGAGATAAGGTTGAATGGAATTCAAGTGACTATTGTTCAGAGTTATACAACACAGGATTCAAGAGAAACTCTAGACAAGGGATACCATCTATATCCAAATCAGTTGGAGAAGGAATTGCAAGATAGATGATATCCACAACAAGTTCATCACTCAACGTACGAGAGCGTAAACTTCGGGATGAAGTTTAGTTTAAGGGGGAGAGACTGTAATATCCCAGTATTTGAGGATAGAAATAGAGAGGAAATCGATGTGTGCATTGCATTCATGCATCAGAAAATTCGGAGAATTTTTGCGCAACTCTTTTAAAACATAAAGTGGTCAAAGTTCTCTCGCCTTGATGAAATAAGTTTAACACATCAGAGTGAGTGCGATAAATTTTGACATGACCTTTATTGAATTGCTTGATTTGAGGGGAATAATTTGAATTCAATTATCAAATTTGAAAGACAAATAATTTGAAATAAATTAGAGTTTAAATTAAATCTTTAATAAGGAATACCAAGTAGAATTTAATATTGAATAAATAATAATATTACTTATTACAAATAAATGAATCCGATGTTATGCAAATCTCAATTAATGAGATGAATTACATAAGTGAAATAAAATTACAAAAGGATAAAGAAACCTAAACTAAATGTTTATCTCCTCAAGACTCTTATTTTTCCTTTCCTACAAAAGAAACAACAAAGACAAGCAATGTTTTGGTTATGAATTAAAATGTATGTCTTCACCTTTGGTGAGACATTCTTAATATTGGAAACCAGCTCACAAGGAATCAAGAACTAGTCTTGATACTCAAATGGTGATTAGAGGGAGAAAAACTTTCTTAGGTAACAATAGGGACTAAGGGATCATTTGGATCATGAAGCAGCAACCAAGAAAGCAATGAGGGACAAAAGGCAACATTGTATGATCCATCTCCAGGAACAAGGCAACACATGATGATCTTCTCTTTTCCCTCTAATCTAGCTAGAATACTTACTATCATGGCAGAATCCCTCATGCTATTGATCTTCTCTTTTCCCCTTGGGTGCACCTCCTGTGGAATACTTACTATCATGGCAGAATCCCTCATGCTATTGGTCCTGTTGGTTCTTTTTGGTGGAGAGACATATGCAAACTGATGCCAACCTTCAGAGGATTTGCATCCAGTGATGTTAAAGATGGGGGCATACAACACAGGATTCAAGAGAAACTCTAAACAAGGGATACCATCTATATCCAAATCAGTTGGAGAAGGAATTGCAAGATAGATGATATCCACAACAAGTTCATCACTCAACGTACGAGAGCGTAAACTTCGGGGTGAAGTTTAGTTTAAGGGGGAGAGACTGTAATATCCTAGTATTTGAGGATAGAAATAGAGAGGAAATCGATGTGTGCATTGCATTCATGCATCAGAAAATCTGGAGAATTTTCGCGTAACTCTTTTAAAACATAAAGTGGTCAAAGTTCTCTCGCCTTGATGAAATAAGTTTAACACATCAGAGTGAGTGCGATAAATTTTGACATGACCTTTATTGAATTGCTTGATTTGAGGGGAATAATTTGAATTCAATTATCAAATTTGAAAGATAAATAATTTGAAATAAATTAGAGTTTAAATTAAATCTTTAATAAGGAATACCAAGTAGAATTTAATATTGAATAAATAATAATATTACTTATTACAAATAAATGAATCCGATGTTATGCAAATCTCAATTAATGAGATGAATTACATAAGTGAAATAAAATTACAAAAGGATAAAGAAACCTAAACTAAATGTTTATCTCCTCAAGACTCTTATTTTTCCTTTCCTACAAAAGAAACAACAAAGACAAGCAATGTTTTGGTTATGAATTAAAATGTATGTCTTCACCTTTGGTGAGACATTCTTAATATTGGAAACCAGCTCACAAGGAATCAAGAACTAGTCTTGATACTCAAATGGTGATTAGAGGGAGAAAAACTTTCTTAGGTAACAATAGGGACTAAGGGATCATTTGGATCATGAAGCAGCAACCAAGAAAGCAATGAGGGACAAAAGGAAACATTGTATGATCCATCTCCAGGAACAAGGCAACACATGATGATCTTCTCTTTTCCCTCTAATCTAGCTAGAATACTTACTATCATGGCAGAATCCCTCATGCTATTGATCTTCTCTTTTCCCCTTGGGTGCACCTCCTGTGGAATACTTACTATCATGGCAGAATCCCTCATGCTATTGGTCATGTTGGTTCTTTTTGGTGGAGAGACATATGCAAACTGATGCCAACCTTCAGAGGATTTGCATCCAGTGATGTTAAAGATGGGGGCATGACCCTATTTTGGAAAGACCTCTGGCTTGATGAGGTTAATGAAGAAGCTTTCCCCAGGGCCTTTTCTTTCTCCAACAATGAAGATGTATCTGTTCAAGACTTCTTGACTGGAAATTCTTTGGCTCATAATTTTCACCTTCCACTCTCTCCTCTAGCTATGGAAGAGATCAGAACTCTGCAGACTAAAACAAACTTTGATCTAGATCAAGGCTCTGATTCTTGGTCGTATCCTTGGGGAAACAATTACACTTCCAAACAATATTATCAATTCTGCTTTAGAGAACTGCAACCTCATATTTCCTTCTTATGGCTGTGGAAATCCAAATGCACCCCGAGAGTAAAAAAATTTGGCTGGCTGGTTCTAGTAGACAGACTAAATACTAGAGACATGCTCAGAAGAAGACAATTTCATCTGACTTCTGGTTACTCTTGCTTGCTGTGTTCCAATCCACCTGAGGAAACAATTGAGCACTTACTCTTTCAATGTGAGTTCAGTGAATCTTGTTGGCATGAATTCAATATTTCATGGTCTGCTACAGGTGATAGACTCCAAATTTTGGAAGAAGGTAAATCCAGGTGGACTGGGAAGCTATTCATGGAGATCTTCCTGCTGTCCTCATGGAACATTTGGAAGGAGAGAAATAGATGCTACTTTGATGGTGTTCCACCTTCTATAGATTCTTGGAGGGCTAGGCTCAAAGCTGATCTGCTATTACTTGTCCATAGGACAAAGACTACACTACACCCTGTCATTTTATATTTTGTAGACAGACTTTGATTTTCTCTTTGGGGTGATTCACACCCTTTTACTGTAAAAATGATGTAAAGTATCTCTTTCATATGGTAATACAAAGGCAGTAGGAGCCTTTCCTACTGTCATAAAAGCTTCAAAAAAAATCTAGCTAGGAACCATGAAAATACCACCAAATTGTTTTATTGAATCATACTTGACATGGACATGTCAATATGATCCTAAGCCAATTGTCTAAGCCACATGGTAATTAAGCAAAGCTTAACTGAATCTTAGGGACACTAGATCTGTTTAGTGCAATCACAAATACTTTAGCCCACACAATTAATCCAAACAGCAGGTAATTAGTAAGAGTCCCACAAGTTACAGTCCAGCTTTATAGCAAAAGCCCAATAGGAATTAATACACTTGGCTGTGAAGAAAGAAAGGCAAGGAGGGATGCTTATCCACACCCATCCGTGCCTTGTACAAGGAGGAGAACAAAAGTGAATTGACAGCATGTTTCAGAAGAGGGGCCACTACCCAGCACCTTAAACATCACATGCAGGCTATGTGTTGTCAATGGCACAAGCAACCGCTTGCCATATAAAAGTAGCAACCCAACCGTATCACCCTTTTTGTACCACTTACCAATAGTTTATCTATGAATCATAAACCAGCAAGAACACCCTCTCTTAATCCAAGCTAAACACCACAGCCACCATGGTTATTTAGTAAGGAGCAAATCAAGATCAAGAGCAAGAAGAAGTAGGCCAGATATCAAGAAGAAGCAGGCCAGATATCAAGGAAGAAGCAGGCCAGCTAACCAGGAGGGGAAGGGCTGCCTAGCAAAGAGGAGTAGGGCTGCTAGGAGAACAAAGCTGCCAGGGGATAAATATTGAGAAAGAGAAGGGCACTAGATCAAAGGATCCAGTACCAACCTCACCTCCAAAATTCCAGCAACAAGGTGAATCACCAGAAATCATAGTACCATCATCTGTTCTTACCATAATAGATGAAATAAAGGGGGGTATCAGGACTTCTCTTAGTCGTGCATAGTGATGCTATGCAAAATCATCACCGAGAAATTAAAAGCCACATATAAGTAACTGTTCCTATCCAATATTTTGCCTCAGCCTTTGCATCACAGGCTAGACCAAGAGAACAAGCTAAAATCTGTTGTTATCAGTTTTTTCAACCAAAAATAGATGCAGATGTAGAAGAAAGCAATAGCCACATCAAGTAAATCAGTGTTTGTTCCCATCAAATACTTGTACAAGCTATACTAGCTAGAAAAAGGCTACTTAAATCATCACTGAAGTTGATTTCAGTTCATAGTAGTATAGTTCAGTGAAGTGAATCATGCATTTCCTAGAGCACACAGAGAAGATAACCCAAATAACCGCATCCTACCAATCCATTTTATCATGGAATTGTCCCAGGAAGTTTTTACACAGCCAAAGCATTCCATCATCACATATAGTTGGATGGAGTGGTGTATTTCATCATTTGATTAAAGACAAAACTTAGTAGAGACTCAAGATAGCATGGCCGTTTTCAGCACCCAAGGGCTAATAAACCCATCAATTTCCTGTGCATCTTCAACATGAAGTACCACAGAATTGGATTTATTCCGGCTAGACCGTGGCACCTGAGTTACCATGCTAGCTTAAGCCTAACTAAACCTAGCCAGAATCATCAGATCATCCAGGAAAGTGTAAAACTTCAAAGGTGCTGAGTGTACAGAGAAGTCTCTGTATCTATAAACCACTGTGTTATCACATATGAGCTAATGTGGTGTAAGAGCAGTAGCTAACTGTAAAACTAAACCCAAGGTGCAGTTAACTGCCTTAACTAAATCCCATCACATATTGCACTTAGTATCAGTCGATTGACCAATTAACAGGATCAATGGAAGAATAGGATTACATCAGTAACCACAGCTAACCGTAGCACAATCTAGAAACCATCTCAGCACCGTAGCCAAAGTGGAACCACTAGCTGTAGCCGAACCAACCGGCAAGGCAGGGCACTATGCTAGAGAGAGAAGAGTAGGGTAGCTCACAGTGAGGGTAGCAGCGACGCCGGGGTTGCATGGGCAATGCTGTCCCGCTGGGGTCGTAGGTGAGCAGGTCGTTGCAGCAACAGCCGCAACATCGCACCATATCACCATGACACCGCGGTGAGCGGCGCGTACCTGGAGGCGGAGTCGATGACTCGATGGCAATGGCGGAACAGGGGCGCCACATCACCACCCGCACCAAGCCTTGCCAGCACGATCAAGCCAAGGCCACCAACTTGCTTGTACCACCACCGAAGTCGGCCAGAGCAGCGCCTGAGAACGGGGCATCAGCGGGCCGAAACCCTAATCACCGGGAGGGTTCGGAGCAGCCACCTGAGGAGGGCGTCGAGCAAATCAAGCGGGGTGGCGAGGTAGATCATCGAGCACCGGTTCCTCGGACTAACGGTGGCGACCCGGGATGGCCGGAGTTCACCGGAGTAGGCCGGCGGTGGCAGAGGCGACCCGGGGCTGGAGAGCGAGAAGAGGAGAGCGAGGCAGGGTATCGGTCGTTTTGACCAATCGATCGATCGATTCAATCGGGTCTGGTTAGACCAGACGGGTCGCTTGGTCAACAGGACGGCTGGGCTTGGCCATTAGGCCAGTCCAGTTGGATTGCTTGATCTCAGCCCAGTTAGCCAGTCTACTAATTTTTTCCACAAAAGTATTTATTTAAAATAGGAAAATCAGTAATCAACACCAAACCATGAAAGATAATTGACAAGCAAGAGAACTCCTATAACTCAAATATAAATAAATACTTAATAGTCCAAAGAAAAAGAATATGGGTTTTACTTTCGGATATTCTAAATTCACTAGAATTGTGTTCTTCAAAAGTTATTCTTCTAAATATTATTAAATCATTTGTTTCAGGTCTTAGAATTGATAAGTACTCTTTGTATGACAAAATTATAGGCAAACAATTATTGCTATATTGATCTTGTTATACTTAAAGCTTGCATGCTCATGTTTTAGTAAATAATTACATGTATTAGATGCACACTAAAATGGTTCATCACATGTGTCTTCACACTCAGTTGTTATTTGTTTATAGTAATAGATAACCATGATAAACCCTAGAACAAGTAGATCATGTTTCAAGTATTTCTTCTTAAACTTTTTAGACATATTCTTGTTAACCTAGGAACCTTATTAGGTAACTTATTTATGTGGAACAAACCTAAAACTGCAACACATATTAATAAAATCACCAAAACTCACCAATCCTAAATCATCGGGGTTAGGATACGCTTAGAGCGATGCATAGCATATATGATGCATATCATGCTGCTATCTTCTAACATCATCCTTACCGGATGGTGATACCATTTCAGATTTGGATTTCTCACGTATCGAAGTTATTGACTTGCATAATCTTGCAGTCAAAAAAGGCAAGTTCATTCTTGCTCATACCTCTTAATTATTTTTATCAAATTACTTGCAAATATATACCTGTGGTATCACTACTGCATCTAAAAGCAAAAGGTTCTCTTTTCATAATTAATATGACTAGCTGGTTATCGACCCGAGTGGTGGTAACCTAGGATGGCTGGCAAATGGAACCATGGTATGATTGTTGTGGTGGAGGTTCCATTTGCACGGGAAAGTGAACCCTAGGACTTAACAACCAATGTCGCCAGTGATTCTTGCGCCGTACAATGCGCGTTAACCGTGAGATCTATAATGGCTCTGGGGAAGTCAGCTGGATCTTCTTCTTTTCGCATGTCAATGGACGTACCTTACGGAGAGTCGGGACGTAATTCGGACTTGGCCGTGGCCTGATGACAAAGGGTGGGACCCCTAAGTTCCCCCGGTACCTTGTGTCTATGATGGATTGTGGGGTTCGGGAAGTAATTCGGGGCTCGCCATGGGCTCTGCCATAATTCAGGGCTTACCGTGTCCTGAGAAAAGCAAAAGGGTGGGCATGCGGGGTCACGGAGAAGGGCAGTGATTGGCTTGGATCTTAGACTGGGCCCCATACCAAGGAAGTGTGGACAAGCCTGCAACTTGGTTGTGCAACAAAGCTAAGGTCTCTCATGGGTAAAGCAACACACCTCTGCAGAGTGTATCAAACAGTGGCTTGTCACTCCTTGTTCCGGGAAACTAAAGGAACTGCGAACGCGGGAGGAAAGGAGCTCTACCTAAGCTCTAATCAACCAGTGAAGGCTGACGGACATAGTTCTTCAGAATAAAAGAAACCTCTTGAAGAAATGTTTATGAAAACTTGCATTGCCAAATGACTCTTGAGTCTATGGCTGTAGATAGTGCATGAAAACACCTTATTCTCTATATGAACTTGCTGGGAAACGCTCGTTACTCACCCCACTCCCTCTTAACCATTGCTTAGATTGGAGGCATCAGGAGGAGAGATCCCAATGTATTGAAGCTGAAGAAGAAGTCCTTGATCAAGAGCAGAAGCTATCAATGAAGGCAACAACTACATCAAAGCATGGTGGAAACCTAGAATAAGAATAGAAGGGAACTGATACGTTGCAAACGTATCTATAATTTTTGATGCTCCATGCTTGTTTTACACCAATTGCTATATGTTTTGTCTACACTTTGTGATACTTTTATGATTTATTTGGACTAACCTACTAATAGTTGCAAAAGTGCACAATGTTCTTGTTTTACACTTTGATGTGTAGGAATTACCAAGAATACAAGTGGAAACCTTATTGGAGTCAAATTGGGACTTTCCAGAAATCTGTACCAGAACTTTTTTCTAAGATGGTCACGTTACGGGTCGAAGACGGCGCCAAACGGAAAACTCTTCAAATACAAAGTTGTAGGGAATTTCACGGTGAACGTTCTGGACATAAAATTCACCTGATTCTGAGTCCGGACGGCCGAGATATGCCCGCTCCTTTGCAGACCAGGCCTGGGCCGCGTGAGCTATGTGGGAGAAGGCCCTGGTCGCCCCCTGACGACGCCCCTTCGCCTATATAAAGCCTCGGGACGGAAAACCCTAGGGGAGTCGGCAATTTTCCAGAAAGAGTTCCGCAGTTCCGCCGCCGCCACCGACGAATTTCGGGGGACAGAAGTCTCTGTTCCGGCACCCTGCCGGGACGGGGAAGTGCCCCCGGAGCCATCTCCATCGGTCTCCATCGCCGTCTCCGCCGTCTCCATCGACCTCACCGCCATCTCCATCAACCTTGATGTCTCCTATGATGAGGAGGGAGTAGTTCATCCCCGGGGCTAAGGGCTCTACCGGTAGCTATGTGGTTCACCTCTCTCTCCCATGATGTGATCTTTATGTGATCGTGAGCTTTGTATCATGTTGAACAAGTAGATGTTATTATTCAGATATTATGTGTACTCTAGTGGTGTTATTAAAGTAATCTATTCCTCCTGCCATGGTGTAACGGTGACAATGCGTGCATCGTGGTGGTACTTGGTTTAGGCTATGATTGTGATCTTTTGTGGATTATGAGAGTAATTATTACTATGATAGTATTGAGTGATCTATTCCTCCTTTCATGGTGTAATGTTGACAGTGTGTGCACCGTGTTAGTACTTGGTTTAAGTTGCAATGATATCTATCTTGAATTGTGATCTGATTTGGATATCTCTATGAGTGGTGTTTGTCAAGTACTTGATGAATTTTAAGGGGTGCTTCTGTAGCCACTACACAGTGATTAGTGTTATTCAATAGGAGAGTAATTCAGAGTACCATCGTGGAGAGAAGTTGTTTATTTGTTCATTCATGTTATATTGTTGGGAGTGTGTCCACTAGTGAAAGTATGATCCCTAGGCCTTATTTCCAAGCTTTGCACACCGTTTACTTGCTGTTTTGTTACATGTTTGCTCGCAGCGATTTTTATTCCATATTGCATTTACTACTTATAATCATCACTACCACTTGTATTTCACTATCTCTTCGCCGAACTAGTGCACCTATACATTTGACAAGTGTATTGGGTGTGTTGGGGACAGAAGAGACTTTCTGTATCGTAATTGCAGGGTTGTTTGAGAGGGATAGCTTTGACCTCTAACCTCCCTGAGTTCGATAAACCTTGGGTGATCCACTTAAGGGAAACTTGCTGTTGTTCTACAAACCTCTGCACTTGGAGACCCAACAAGTGTCTACAAGAATAGAAGTGCGTAGACATCAAGCTCTTTTCTGGCGCCGTTGCCGAGGAGGTAAGGTAAAAGGTACTCACATCCTCCTGTGTGAGTGCTCGGAGTTATTTCCTTTAGATTCTGCAATTACATCTTTTTGTTTCTTGTTTTTATTTTCACTAGTTAGGCTTAATGGAAAACAAAGAGTTCGTTAGTCTTTTTCCTGAGTTTAGATATGAAGTGTTTGAAGAGAATATTGAAAAACCTTTGGAGCTTAATTTGCATGCTAATAGTGATGTTAGTATGAATGCTTTGAACACCGTTATTGCTAATGCTATAGAAAAGTGTAAGCTTGGGGAAGCTGGTTTTGTTAAGCATGATATTTTTAGTTCCCCAGCTTTAGTGGAGAAAATTTGCTCTGATGATATTTTATCTCCCATATGTGATGTTCCTTCTTATGATGATATGTTTGAAGAATATGCTTTGCGAAATAGTTGTTTTCTAGTTTGTGATGATACTAAACCTCTAGTTTATGATGGTTATGATGATGAGTATAATATTTTCAGTTCACCTACTATTGAGGATAAAATTAGTTATGATTACAATATGCCTCCTATTTATGATGATTATGGTGATGAGAATAATTATTCTATTGAATTTGCTCCTACTACTATTGTTCCTGTGGTGAGTATTAATTCTTTTATGCATGTAGCTCATGATAGGGAAGCTTTATGTGATAGTTATATTGTTAATACTATTCATGATGCTACTGAAAGTTATTATGAGAGAGGGAAACATGGTTTGATGGATCTCAACAATATTAAGTTTCCCCTCTTTATGTTGCAAATCTTGAAGTGGCACTTGTTTTATCTATCCATGCTTGCTACTATGTGCCTCGTTGATTTATTTTCTTACAAGATTCCTATGCCCAACAAGTGTCTACAAGAATAGAAGTGCGTAGACATCAGGAACCAAATCCCTAATCCTAGAACCTAAGTAGATAGGTTAATTTTATAGCTTGAGTAGTAAGCCAATTGCATTAGTTGTAGCTTTAGTTTAGTCTTTAGTGTATTCTTTCTCAATTATAGTCGCCATAACTAAACCTCTACCTGTTGAGGAGGTTCTGAAGATCTTCTGTATGATGAAAATTATAATTCTATAGTCATACCTTGGACCTGCGATGTTTCTGTTGTACCACTCTGAGGGATGTAATACTAGTGAGATGGTGTTTCATTGGTGTTATGTCAACGACTTGCATACTACACATGCAGTGGTATGCTGGGTCACTGCACTAGACTAGATGGTGCTTTGCATGTATACATATGTATACCCACACTTTGTCAATTTCTACTTCTTTTGTTCCGAAGAAGTTGCAGAGGAACATTTTCTGCGCTTGCTAGACAAAACATATGAATAAGAGGTGTAAAAGCGAGATCAAATAAGGGTGCTCATCAAACGGTCAACATACTAGTGACCAAGACTATTTTTAGTTAACTTTTGTGTTTCCCAATTTGGAGACTCGACTTGGGCGTGCACTCCCATGCTTAGGTGAAATTACACCAGATTAAAGTCCAAAAGGACACATAGAACTAGTAAAATCCGCAGCGCAAGAGACATGTGACATCTCATTAAATTTAATATGCAACTCCAATTTACACATTGAGAATCAGAAAAGAGAAACAATATCTGAACAACTAATTTCAGTTACCTACTATTCATACTAGATTTTGTTCCTTTTTGTTTCAAGATTGTAACATCCCAGCACGTAGGACAACTCCGGGGTAGTTTAGAGGGCTTTTGTGCATAGCATCTTAAATTACGAGATTTTTTTGCGCTTTTATCACTAAAACCTAAGGGGGATCGAGTCTCTCTTCGAGGGGGCATGGTATACTCTCGGAGTGCGAAAGAATTCGACGTGATCTCTTTTGAACAATTGCTTGTTGGGAATGGGTGAAACTAAAACAACTAAAACCCTAGGTTTAAGTCATGAATTCAAATATGAATTTGAATTATAAAAAATTGAATTAAAATTAATGAAACACATTTAGAAAGGATAAACATTAATAAAAATAAACAAAACTTGAAATTTATTGATCATCAACACATGATACATTGTCTTTACAAAATTCTGGAATAAAAGAAAAATTACAATCTTGGGGTAAATAAAGGGAATATTACAACAATGAATGGGAAGAATGTTAGAACAATGAATAAAAGAATACAAGTATATTTATTCCTAAAAACTACACATCTTCTTTCTTTATTTTCTTCTTCTTCTTTTCCTCTTGGCACCTGCAATCAAAAACTTAACAGAAACACAACCAAAGGGTAATTACCAAGTGGCAGTCAAAAACAATGCCACTGTCAATAATCATCAACTCATCCGAGCTTATCACCATAGCTCCCAGGAAAATATCCCAGGCCAGCCGAGCAAGGCAAGTAAGCTCACAGCAACTCACTCATCAAACGCATGGACAGAGGTGTCAAGCCACCAGGGAACCAAGGCAAGTATAAAAACATCACAGGATGTGGATTTGCTCGGCCAAGAACACCAGCCGACCAAGAACAACCACACCACACCAGCAACAACACCACACCAACAACATCACCACAGCTGAGACCACATCACCATCACAGAATCACCACCACACAATCTACCCTGCTCATGAGTTGAGCAACATGGAAAGATTCACACCACCAGCACACTATTAAATCAACCAAACCAGCAAAACCAAAGACCAACATGGTTACTTAGTTCAACTAGGAACTAGGTCAAGCAGCTAGGAGGAGTAGGCTTTCCACAAGAAGCAGGAAATCAAAAATATCCAGAAGAACAAACTACTCTTCAGCAGTAGGTTATTATTAAACCACAGCACACATAAGTGTTGGGAGAAAACTCACAAGTTTATCTCCCAGGCAGGCTGCACAGAGCACAACCACATAGTTAATCAAGCAAGGCTTGATAATAAAAGGGCTTTGGTCATCACTTGGATGTCCAGGAGGCCATGACCTTGAAGACAAGGCCATCTACAGCACGTACTCTACAAAACATAGTCTTATCTGGGAATTTCTCAAAGGAAATACTCACATAAATATGAAGAAGGCCAGGAGTGGCACATGGGTTGCCTAGGCTAACAAGACTGAGAACTAAACCTAGAAATCCATCAGCTTTGTCAATGAAATTGGTCAAGTTTGAGTAAGCATCTGGGAAAAGTGGACAGAGACACTTTTAAACAAGTAAGCCACCAGCAGATCACCACAAAGGGTGATCTACTCTCAAGAGCACCCAGCTTAGTAGCGAACACCTTATAGTCACTGTGCACACCAGATTGCTATAGATGGCGCAGTGATGATGAAGTAAATGACCGGCCAGTTGGGAAACCCCAAGAGGAAGGTATGATGAATATAGCAGCAAGTTTTTCCCTCAGTAAGAAACCAAGGTTATCAATCCAGTAGTAAAAAGCCAATACCCCAGAAGGTGATGCTTGCTAGCTTCGCGACAGCTTCGGACAATTTATAGGGCGCCTCGTCCAAGCTTTGCTTTGCGAGCGACAACGTGGAACCTGCACACAACACAACCAAATACTTTGTTCCCAACTTACGACGAGGTTGTCAATCTCACCGATTTGCTTGAAACAAAGGGTATGAGCGTATCGAGTGGAAAGCAATAGTAATATGTGAGAAAGTAAACAGTGTGAGTAAAGTAAACAGGTGATAGCAATATAATGGAAATAGGACCGGGGTCCACAGTTCACTAGTGGTGTCTCTCCATAAGATAAAATAAAACATGCTGGGTAAACAAATTATAGTTGGGCAATTGATAGAATAAAGACAACGTGCATATGTCGAGAGGATCACTATGAGATTTACTCTGGGCATTACAACAAGATACATAAACCGCCATCCAACTGCATCTATGACTAATAATCCACTTGTGGCAAATCAATCCGAGAACTCCACAAGTATTAAATTGCGAACAACAGATAACTGCATGAAGCAAAGTGTGTAATGTAAACAAAGCATATGCCCTTGAGCATATGAATGTTGTTTTCTCCCTAGTGGCAACAGCACATCTACAACCTTAGAGGTTTCTGTCACTCCCCAGATTAAATAGAGGCATGAACCCAACTATCGAGCATAAATACTCCCTCTTAGAGTCACTAGTATCTACTCGGCCAAGATAGCTACTAACAACGGAGAGCATGCAAGATCATAAACAACATAGAGATAACATAAGATAATATTCAGCACATCAACTCAATCATAACACCAATATTCATCGGATCCCAACAAACACAACATGTAGAATTACATAACAGTGATCTCGATCATGTAAGGTAGCTCATGAGATCTAAACATGAAGCACATGGTGGAGACGACAACCATCTAGCTACTGCTATGGACCCATAGTCCAAGGTAGACTACTCACTCATCACGCCGGAGGCAAGCATGGTGATGAAGAAGACCTCCGGTGGCGATTCCCCTCTCCGGCAGGGTGCCGAGAAGAGCTTCTGGACCCTCCTGATCTCGGGTCGACGACGGCGGCGGATCATGATGTGTTTCTAGAAAAGTGATCGGGTCTTTAGGTTTTTCCCGTCGGGGGGTCTTTATAGGCGAAGGGTTTAGGGTTTAGGATAACGAAACACTAAGCAAATGGTGTAAGAACAAGCATGGAGCATCAAAAAATATAGATACGTTTGAGACGTATCAAGCATCCCCAAGCTTAACTCCTGCTCGTCCTCGAGTAGGTAAGTGATAACAAATAATAATTTTCGAGGTGACATGCACCAACACAATCTTGATCATCTATGTAAGCATTGAGTGCTGGGATCAAAAGAACTTAGAACATGGGCATGAAAGACATAATCTTGATAGAAGAAACTTAGCAACCATGTTATAACATGAAAAAGAACACAAATGAAAGATCATGAAAATGAAACAATGAAAGTCAAACATGTGTTCAAATCATATGGAAAAACATACAAATGGTTTTCAACTTGTCCTTTATGAGAGAGCAAAACATAAATGCATAGGACACCTTCAAGTTTAAGAGGGCGACTAGATACAAATAATTTAAGAACAAGTGAAACCAACATCATGAATCAATCAATGAAAACTTTGGGACAATGCACATTATACTCAGAATGACAACTATGCTCTCTTAGACGGCGCATAAAGATAGAAGGTGGTGACTCAACATAAAAAGTAAAAGAAAGGCCCTTCGCAGAGGGAAGTAGTGATTAAACATGTGCTAGATCTTTTCATTTGTAAAATAGAGATAAAAATTGGGTTTTGAGAGGTAGTTGTTTCATGTCAACGACTGAAAATGGGGTCTTACTATCTTCCATAATAAACAAGTGAGAGCGGTTCCGAGATCTTTAAAAATTTGGCACATTGGTGCTCTTTTATAAAGCTTTGGCATTCCTCCCCACCTTTTTTCCTTTCTCAAACCATGGCTAGTCGATTCCATCGGGTGCCCACCAACATTTACATACCATGGAGGAGTGCCCTTTTTTCTTTTTAGAATTAGATTGCAATGGTCTGACCAGCTCTCATGCAAAATTAATGACGAGCAGATGAAGCTGCCTAGTCGAGGGGTACTTAATTTAATATGGAAGATAGCAATTCCGACCACTACGTCCCCATGAGCTAAAAACAGTGGCACAAAATGAGAAGTAGTTGAAAGTTTTAAAAGGTAGCACATGAAAATTTACTTGGAATGGCTTAAAATACCATGCATAGGAATTTATAGTGGACACAATGGCAAACTTGGTTTTTAGGAGTTGGATGCACAAGTAGAGCTCATACTCAGTACAAAATAAGGGCTAGCAAAAGACTGGGAGCGACCAACTAAGAGAGCAATAACGGCCATAATCATGCATAGCGACAAAGCGACATTAAAAGAAGCATAAGATGGCATAAAAAGTCAAAAACTAAATGATCATAGAGGCTTATGGCGACTTTGTATGAGTCTAACATGTGTGAGCATGCGCCAAGTCAACCCAAATAAAGCATCAAAGGAGAAAACCAAAATAATGCTTCCAAATAATTAAAACAACGCATGATTTTTTCAAATGCTCATTAAGCAATCTCAGTCATTTGAGACAAGTCATGCTACAGCAAAACCACTAAGCATACTATCAAAATGACATCAAGCACGACATGCAAAAGCCTAGGCCGCAGTCTACGCAAGCTCCTTCTTGTACCACTTTTTTGCATAAAGCTTTTTCTCTTTTCCAACACCATTCAAACTTTTTTGAAACAACTCTTTTGATGAAAACCAACTTGGACCAGAGGTCAAAATACACCTTGATAAAAATATATAACAAGATCTGAACAAAAATCAAGGTGAAAACCAAAAGCTAAACGCAGTTCTAGAAAAAGAGAACACTCGTTGAAACGATAAGAGTGAAAAACTTAGTGTTCTTGGCAAATGAAAAGCAAGGCAACTTCTCCAAAAGGAATTTGTTGGGGTCCAACCATTTATTGCAGCAAACAAAGCTAAACAAACTAAAAACAAGACGCTCCAAGAAAAATGCATAATGCATGAAGCAATAAAAATATAGTGTGTTGAAAGGTGACCTGATTTTTGCCGATGAAGAAGGGGTGCCTCGGGGGCATCCCCAAGCTTTGACGCTTGTACCTCTTGGATATTTCTTGGGGTGACATGGGCATCCCCAAGCTTGATTTTTTGTCCATTCTTCAACTCATCTCATCATTCTCCAATCCCTACACTTGAAAACTTCCTTCATACAAAACTAAACACAAATCTATTAGCAACATTAGTGTAAGCATAACATTGAATCAACCCTTTTCGCTTCAGGTTTCAACTCAAAAACACCACATATAAAGCATATACTACTGTAGCAACTTCCCCAAAAGTTCCGTGATCAAAAGAACTCAAAAAGAAAGCGATAAAGCGGCAAACACAAATATTGGCAGAAATCTGTCAAAACAGAATAGCTGACAAATGTCGAATTTTTAGAGGGTTTTTTGTTGCTCAAATCAAAAAGTGTATAACTAATAAAAGTTTGGATATAACCTGGGGCATATGCACAAGAAATCGCAGGTCCAAAAGATATCCTGAGAATTGTCACGAATTTTTACGGTGTAGCACCGAAAACTATTTCAGGACAGCAACATCCCCAAATCTTACCTCACTCAAATTAGAGGCTTCTCTTGGCACAAAAACGAAATAAAAAGGATAAGGAGAGGTTATTACAGTAGTAATAACTTCCAAGACTCAAATAAAAGAAAAATTACTGAATGTAAAACATTGGGTTATCTCCCAAGAGTGCTTTTCTTTAACGCATTTGAGCTAGACGCAGAAAGTGCGAGTCAAGTAATATCAAGTGATGAAGCATCAAGCTCATAATTTGCTCTAAGAATAGAGTCAAAAAGCAATTTCTTTCTCTTCCTAGGGAAGTGCTCCATACCTTTTTTGAGTGGAAATTGATATTTGATGGTGCCTTCCCTCATATCAATGATGGCACCTACAGTTCGAAGAAAGGGTCTTCCCAAAATAATAGGACATGAAGCATTGCATTCAACATCCATAACAACAAAATCAACGGGAACAAGGTTATTGTTAACCATAATAAGAACATCATTAATCCTTCCCAAAGGTTTCTTCTTAGCAACATCAGCAATAGGAACATCATAATAACACTTTTCAAGCGGAGGTAAATCAAGCATGTCATAAATCTTTCTAGGCATGATAGAAATACTAGCACCTAGATCACATAAAGCATGGCAATCAAAACCATTAACATGCATATCAATGATGGGTTCCCAACCATCTTCTAACTTCCTGGGAATAGAAGCTTTTTGCTTCAACTTTTCATCCCTAATTTTCATAAGAGCATTGGTAATATGCTTACTAAAAGCAACATTTAAAGAACTAGCATTGGGAGTCAAAGCAAGATTTTGCAAGAACAAAATAACTTCAGATATATTGCAGCCATCAACATCAAAATCATTAAAGGAAATAGAGCTATCATCTCCTACACTCCGAAAAAATTCAGCACTCTTTTGAGAAAAAGTTTTAGCAGTTTTAGGCTTTTTAACACTAGGAGTAGGAGTTTTCTCTACACCAATCAAAGTAAGAGGATTGCTAGCATTAGGAACAACATCATTAGAGGTAGTAATGGTACATACCTTCATCTTTCTAGCCATCTCATCTTCTCTTTCCCACCTGGCATGCAATTCTGCTAGCATCCTAACATTTTCATCAATTCTAACTTGGATAGCATTAGCAGTGGCAAAAGGATTATTCTCTTTCACATCATTCGGCAACACTTTTAATTTCAGAAGTTCAACATCATGAGCAAGGCTATCAACTTTAGAAGCAAGAATATCAATGTTGCCTAACTTTTCTTCAACAGATTTGTTAAAAGCATTTTGCTTACTGATGAAGTCCTTGAGCATTACCTCAAGCTCGGAGGGAGCGGCCCTAGTGTTGTTGGAGGAATTACCATAAGAATTACCATAACCATTACCATTGGTAGAAGGATACGGCCTATAATTGTTACTAGCAAAATTGTTCCTATAAGCACTATTGTTAAAATTATTATTTCTAATGAAGTTTACATCAACATGCTCTTCTTGAGCAACCAAAGAGGCTAAAGGAACATTATTAGGATCTACATGAGTCCTATCATTGGAAAGCATAAGCATAATAGCATCAATCTTATCACTTAAGGAAGAGGTTTCCCCAACAGAATTTACCTTCTTACCTTGTGGAGCTCTCTCGGTGTGCCATTCAGAGTAATTTACCATCATATTGTCGAGAAGCTTCATTGCGGCGCCCAAGGTAAGGGACATAAAAGTGCCTCCAGCAGCTGAATCCAATAGGTTCCTTGAAGAAAAATTCAGTCCTGCATAAAAAGTTTGGACAATCATCCAAGTAGTCAGTCCATGAGTGGGACAATTCTTTATCATAGATTTCATTCTTTCCCAAGCTTGAGCAACATGTTCATTATCAAACTGGCTAAACTTCATAATATTGCTACGCAAAGCTATAATCTTAGCAGGAGGATAATATCTACCAATAAAAGCATCCTTACACTTAGCCCATGAATCAATACTATTTTTAGGCAAAGATAGCAATCAATCCTTAGCTTTTCCTCTCAAAGAAAAAGGAAACAACTTAAGCTTAATAATATTACTTTCTACATCCTTATATTTCTGCATCTCACATAGCTCAATAAAATTGTTGAGATGAGCTGCAGCATCATCAATACTAGCACCAGAAAATTGCTCTTTCATTACAAGGTTCAACAAAGTAGGCTTAATCTCATAAAAATCAGCAGCAGGAGCAGGTGGCGCAATAGGAGTGCAGATAAAATCACTATTATTAGTGCTAGTAAAATCACACGACTTGGTGTTCTCATGAGTACCCATTCTAGCAAGCTAAAAGCAGGCAAGTAAAAACAACTAATAGGAAACTAACTTTTTTGTATTTTTGATAAAACAATGCAAGTAAAAATAAAGTAAAGCAAAACTAAAACAAAGTAAAGGATGTGCGTGCAAAACTCCCCTTGCAGAAGTCTTCTTTTTCCCCGGCAACAGCGCCAGAAAAAGACTTGCTGGTGCCAAGTTGACGTGGGAAAGTGTAGTTGATGTGGGAGCTTCTTCTTCTTCAATCCCCGACAACGGCGCCAGAAAAAGTCTTGATTGCTATAGATGGTGCGGTGATGATGACGTAAATGACCGGCCAGTTGGGAAACCCCGAGAGGAAGGTATGATGAATATAGCAGCAAATTTTTCCCTCAGTAAGAAACCAAGGTTATCAATCCAGTAGGAAAAAGCCAATACTCCAGAAGGTGATGCTTGCTAGCTTCGCGACAGCTTCGGACAATTTATAGGGTGCCTCGTCCAAGCTTTGCTTTGCGAGCGGCAATGTGGAGCCTGCACACAACACAACCAAATACTTTGTTCCCAACTTACGATGAGGTTGTCAATCTCACCGGTTTGCTTGAAACAAAGGGTATGAGCGTATCGAGTGGAAAGCAATAGTAATATGCGAGAAAGTAAACAGTGCGAGTAAATTAAACAGCTGATAGCAATATAATGGAAATAGGACCAGGGTCCACAATTCACTAGTGGTGTCTCTCCATAAGATAAAATAACACATGATGGGTAAACAAATTACAGTTGGGCAATTGATAGAATAAAGACAATGTGCATATGTCGAGAGGATCACTATGAGATTTACTCTGGGCATTACAACAAGATACATAGACCGCCATCCAACTGCATCTATGACTAATAATCCACTTGTGGCGAATCAATCCGAGAACTCCACAAGTATTAAGTTGCGAACAACAGATAACTGCATGAAGCAAAGTGTGTAATGTAAACAAAGCATATGCCCTTGAGCATATGAATGTTGTTTTCTCCCTAGTGGCAACAGCACATCTACAACCTTAGAGGTTTCTGTCACTCTCCCAAATTAAATAGAGGCATGAACCCAACTATCGAGCATAAATACTCCCTCTTGGAGTCACTAGTATCTACTCGGCCAAGATAGCTACTAACAACGGAGAGCATGCAAGATCATAAACAACATAGAGATAACATAAGATAATATTTAGCACATCAACTCAATCATCACACCAATATTCATCGGATCCCAACAAACACAACATGTAGAATTACATAACGGTGATCTCGATCATGTAAGGCAGCTCACGAGATCTAAACATGAAGCACATGGTGGAGAACACAACCATCTAGCTACTGCTATGGACCCATAGTCCAAGGTAGACTACTCACTCATCGCGCCGGAGGCAAGCATGGCGATGAAGAAGACCTCCGGTGGCGATTCCTCTCTCCGGCAGGGTGCCGGGAAGAGCTTCTAGACCCTACCGATCTCGGGTCAATGACTGCGGTGGATCGTGATGTGTTTCTGGAAAAGTGATCGGGTCTTTAGGTTTTTCCCGTTGGGGGGTCTTTATAGGCGAAGGGGCATCGTCAGAAGTGGACCGAGGCGGCCACACACATAGGGGCGCGGCCTAGCCCTCGGCCACGCTGCCCTATTGTGTGGGCCCCTCATGGCCCCACTCCGTCTCCTCTTTGGTTCTCTAGAAGCTTCGGTGAATTTCTGGATGTTTGGCTTTTGTTTCGTCCAATTCCGAGAATATTTCCTGTGTAACTTTTCTGAAACACAAAAACAACAGAAAACAGGGAACTAGCACTGTGGCATCTCATTAATAGGTTAGTTCCGGAAAATGCATAAAAACGCCACGAAGTGTAATGAAACACTAAGCAAATGGTGTAAAAACAAGCATGGAGCATCAAAAATTATAGATACATTAGAGATGTATCAACACCTCAAGGAGGCATCACAGTGAAACAGATAACCGGAGGCTACTGCAAAAACCACAACAGCAGCCACTGAACCTAGCATCACTGCTAGGGTTAATCAAGCTCAACAGAAGCTAGGTTGCATCACTGAACCAGCATAACAGTGGCACTGCAAGAGAGTGTAGTGGAGGTATTACACCACAGCTAATTAAACAGCAACATTCAGAGATAACTAACACATAGTTATCCATGCACTTGGTGTACATAATCAAGACCAGCCACTAGCAAGCTCTCAACCAACTAAGCAATAGCAGAAACTGAATAATTAAACATTAGAGGGTCATCATAGCATTCAGTTTGAATTCCAGCAAATTGAATCAGTTAACTGAAACTAGTAAGCTTCAGTTAAAAGTGTTAACCAAAGCTATGTCTAAAATTAATAGTAGCAGCAAGCACACACATGTTCAAACTCTAACTGCAAGATTAATGGACAAAGAGTGATCATAGAGCATGAATCACACACATCACAGCAAGCTCTAATTCAACAGCATGAGGGCAAGTATGGGGTAGGAACCCCAGTTCATCTGGGAGGAGAACCATGGCCAGAGCAAGATCCATGGGAGTGCAGAGAAGAATAGAGGAGAAGGGGGACTTACTCAGCGCCCAGGAGGTACCACTGTGGCATGGCGAGGCAGTGCCCGCGTGGCCACGATGGCACCAAGCCAGGGAAAGGTGCCGACGACACGTCGGCAAGACACCAGACCCACCAGCACCAAGTATCGCCAAGGGGAAGGCCAAGCAACTCGAGACAAAGCTCGAGGTCACCATGCCCGAGATCCAAGGCGCAGGAGGTGACAGAGCCGAGGGCAGAAGGGGGTAATCGACCAGATCTCACGGACAGGCAGGAGCGCCGTCGCGAGATCTATCGATTGTGACCCATCTCGGCGGCTAACTTTGGCGGAGGCCGCTGGAATCGAGCGCGGCGGCGGCGGGGGGCGACGCAGTCGCCAGAGCTCGAGCGAGAGGAGGGAGAGAGGTGAATGCGATGAGTGCCCGGTCGGTTTGACTAAGCCACCTAGTCGGGTTCGACCAGGCAGGCCGGCGCCGACAGGTGGGCCAAGCTGACAGGTGGGGCTGGGGAGGTTTTTAACCAATTTTGAAACAGAAAATTGCAAAGGAAATAAAGGGTTTTTGGAAAAACCTTTTAACACCCAATAAAAAGCAAAAAAATAATCTTGACTTTGCCAAAAATAACTCTAAATGATTTTTGAGCTTTTCCATCACATAAATAGTGATTTTATGAATAAGAGAGAAATTGTTCATAATGGAATTATGGAGTTTTCTTTTAGAAGAAAAACTTCTAGAAATGTTTTAAAGGAGAAAATAAAATTGAAAAGACAATAACATCCTAGAATTAAAATAAAGTAAATCCATTCAAGGATTTATCCTTAGAATTCTTGAATGAATTTAACATAATATATACTCTGGTAAATTCATAACTAGGGTATATGCACCTTTTAATAAATCATCCTATAAAGATAAATAGTATTAAAAAGAAAAGGGAACTTAAAAAGACTTTTCTATAATAAAATTGTGAGATATCTAAAAAAATCTGGTTAGAATAGAACTCATTATCAAAATTAAACTCCATTGAAGAATATTTGAAGGTTATTCTTGAATGAAGAAATTGATAACATATATATTCCTTAAAATCATAAAAGGAATATATAAATTCTAAGAGGAAAATAAAACACTTCTGGGGGGTATAAAGAGAACACACACACTTTAGGGCATGCATTATTTGAATCTTTAACCATTGCCCTTATCGGACAATGATGTTGTTTTCCAGAACCCGAGGTCCCAGGTCACTCCAACAAATCCAACTGCACTACCTTGCAGTTTGCAGGCAAGTGCACTCTTGCTCATATCTCTTGTTTATCTTTAGCAAATTACTTGCAAATATACCGGTGGTATTATTATTATGATTGCATTCAAAAGCAAAGGTACTGCTTTCTCAAATTAATATGACTAGTGGTTAGCAACCACGGTGGTTGTCGACCTAGGAAGGTGGGCAGTGGGACCATGGTATGAGTATGGTGGAGGTCCCACTGTAACTGGAATGTTCACCTAGCATTAATAACCAATGTCGCCAGTAATTCTTGTGTCATAAAATACGGTCAACCATAGGATCTGGAATGGGACGGAAGGGTCAGCTGTATGTTTTCCCTCTTGCATATCAACGGACGCGCCGTTCCGGAGCAGTTGTCTCCCTGTGAGGAGATTCGGGATGGATGGAATCCCCCTAATGATTCCACGGTTCTGGCGGTCTATGATGGATTGCGGCAACAACGGGGGTAGAGTACCGAGGCCGGATATTACCATAGTGCATAAGAAAGCCGGTGGGGGTAACTCATTGTCAAAGACAAGTATGCCGAGGTCGGCAACTACCAAAAGTGTAGACCAGCGAGGGTAGCAAACCGAAGTTGCAGCCGCAAAAGGGTGGGTATGCAAGGTCGCGGGAAGGAACAGTGATTGGCTCGGATCATCGACTGGGCCACATACCAAGCAAGTATGGATGGGAAAGTACGCCCGGTCGTGCAGCAAAGTGTTAATCTCCTATGGGTACAAGTGACCACTGATACGTCTCAAACGTATCTATAATTTTTTATGCTCCATGCTTGTTCTTACATCATTTGCTTAGTGTTTTGTTACACTTTGTGGCATTTTTATGCATTTTCTGGAACTAACCTATTAACAAGATGCCACAGTGCCAGTTCCCTGTTTTATGTTGTTTTTGTGTTTCAGAAAAGTTACACAGGAAATATTCTCAGAATTGGACGAAACAAAAGTCGAACCTCCTAATATTTACCGAAGCTTCCAGAAGTCCGAAGAGGAGACAGAGGGGGGCCACGGGCTGGCCACACCATAGGGCGGCACGGCCAGCCCCTGGCCCGCGCCCCCTATGGGTGAGGTCACCCTGGCCCACCTCTGACGCTGCCCCTTCGCCTATAAAGACCCCCCTACGGGAAAAACCTAAACACTACTAGAAAAAAGCTTATCCGTAGCGCACCTAATATGGCTACCCGTAGCGCATATGCCGTGCGCTGCGGGTAGCACGCCACTAGTAAAAAAATACCCGTAGCGCATATGTGGTGCGCTATGGGTAATAGGCTTACCCGTAGCGCATGTGTCTGGTGCGCTACGGGTATGCGTATTACCCGTAGCGCACCAGACACACATGCGCTACGGGTAATATGCATACCCGTAGCGCACCAGACACACATGCGCTACGGGTATGCATATTACCTGTAGCGCACCAGACACACATGCGCTACGGGTAATATGCATACCCGTAGCGCATCAGACACACATGCACTACGGGTATGCATATTACCCGTAGCGCATCAGACACATGCGCTACGGGTATTATTTTTTATTTTCGAAAATACTCTATTTCTGCTGCCAAATTACAGTTTTTAATACATAATATAGTACAGTATAGAGAATATAACAGGTATACAGGATAATGCAATATAAATAGCATAAAACATGCATAGCATATGAATCACATTGTTTCGAAATGAAACGATCATATTCGTAGTCTAAGACACCGACACCGACCAAGTATGCAAGTTCATCATCACATCTTACATGAATGAGATAGTCTCCTACACTACGATGAAGTACACTACAACCGCAATCACCGTGGTGAGCAAGACTGAACGGATCGTATGGGCACCTAGAGGGGGGGGGTGAATAGGTGCTACTCAAAGTTTAATTCTTTTTCAATTTAGGCTTGACACAAAAGGTAAATTCTCTAGATATGCAACTAAGGTGAATTTACCTATATGTCAACGAGCAAGCTAAGCAAGATACAAGTAGTAAAGGCAATAAAGGATAGAGGTAACCGAGAGTGGAGCACACGGAGACACGGATGTAATTCCCGTAGTTCCTTCCTTTTTAGGGGAAGTACGTCTACGTTGGAGGGGTGTGGTTGCCACAAAGGCCTAACCAACGCCACAAAGGCTCACCCTATTCTCCGGTGCAAGCTTCCGCCACAAAGGCCTAGCTCACTTTCCACTAAGGGATTCCTCAAGGCGGAACCGGCCTTTACAAAACTTGGGGCACCACTCCACAACTGAATTGGAGGCTCCCAAGCACCACAAAGATCTCAATCAACAAGTATCAAGATTTCAATCACACAAACAAGGTCAAGGGACACAAGGGAACCCAAGACCAAAGGGCCCTCTAGCAAATGAGAGGGGAAATCAAATCACTTCGGTGAGGATGTAGATCAAGGCCTTCTCCTTCGATTCTCCAAAGATCAACGACTTTGGTGGGTTGAGGGAGGAGATCTTGCTAATTTGGTGGCTCCAAAATGGGGTCTTTTCTTCACAGCTCGAGCAGCTTGAGGTAGAAGAAGGGGAGGGGTATTTATAGCCCCTCCCAAAATGTAGCCGTTGCTGAGTTGGAGGGGCGGATTATCCGGCCAAAGTTGGGCCGGATTATCCGCCCCCCCCCCATCTGGGTGACGCCGCGCCAGGTCCTTAGCAGAATTTCAGCCACTCCCGGGGGAGGGCGGAATATCCGGCCAAAGCTGGGGCGGATTATCCGGCTGGCCGGATTATCCGGCCCCTGGCCGGAATATCCGGCCCCCCTATCTGGGTGACGCCGCGATAAGTCCTTAGCCGTTTTTCGGCCACCCCAGAGGGGGCGGATTATCCGGCCACCCCTGGCCGGATAATCCGGCCTGGCAAATCTTCAAACGAAAATCCTGCAAATCTTAGCACACAATTAGTATCACTAATGTTGTTATCTAACACACAAAATCTGAGGGAAACAAAGTTTGCACTTTCAATCTCCCCCTTTTTGGTGTTAGATGACAACACTAGGATTTGCAAGAAAGGTCGAATAATTCAAACAACGAATAATTGATCAAAATACACAGCTCCCCCTAGATGTGTGCAACTTCACCAATGAGTTTAGAAGAGACATACCATTGCATAGATAACTCAAATAATATGGATTATGGAATCCCGAATATGATAATATGATATGCCGGGCAATAATTCCATAGCCATTTCACCAATAACCATGAGCTGATAAAAATAAGTGAACAACACATAATGATCCACATAGCATATTAAGAACATATGACATAGTCTCATACACCACATGGTAGCATATAAACGACACGAAGTTCAACCACACACAAAGTTCGACTTAAGACAAACGAAATAAGAAGAAACACAAGCGCCAAAGAATGATAAGCGCGCAAGCTTGTGTTTCCACCCATGCAAATCCCGACAAATTCCTAATAGAACTACTTCTCCCCCTTTGGCATCAAGACACCAAAAAGGGAGAAGAGCGATGCTACACGTCCCGAGAAATCACTCGTCCACGTCATCGAAGTCCTCATCATCATAATCTCCGCCATCACCCTCGTCATCTTCTTGTAGTCAGGACGGGGCTCTTTGCCTTTGCGACGACGGGCACGAGCTTTGGCAACCTTGGCAGCTTTCTCCTGCTCAGCCTCCCTAGCAGTATCCCTCTGTGCCCTCCGGATAGCAATCTCATCCAGAAGAACTCCTTCCTCATTCCGAACAAGCCGACGCTTGCGCTTCGGGATACTCGGACCACCTGTGAAAGAGAGATGCACGGAGAGCATGGGGATAAGCGTATGCACACGAGTATCGGAAAGGATCAACGAATCATGAAAGATGAACAAGCAAATTCCACTAAACGAACCAAATTGACAGCAGCAAATATAAAAAGATGTTGCAGTAAAATCCCAGGCCGGATTATCCGGCCAGGGGTGGCCGGATAATCCGGCCCCCCGAAAGTTTCTTCTACAACTTGCTGCAGATATCAATTTGATAGATCGGGGAAAGTGTTCATACAACATGATTCATAAACAAGATAAACAACACCTAGAGGGCAAAATCACCAAGACCAAGAAGGGGTAAAGACACATCCAATGAGAAGAGCAATACCCGCATCCATTGCGAAATCCGCTTGGTGAAAGCCTTCCAGAGGAGAAGGAGAGCAGCCTCCGAAGAAATCAGGCCAAAAGGTTGGCCGGAGCTCCGGCGGCGGCGATGGGAAGGAGGCGGCGGCGGCAGGGATCACCTGGAAGGGGTAGGGAGGGAACTGCCCTAGGGCAGCCCGACCCCCCCCCTTATATACCCAGGGTCACTACGGCCGGATTATCCGGCCAGGAAGGGGCGGATAATCCGGCCCCCTGGATATTCCGGCCCAGAGAGGGCGGATATTCCGGCCTGGAGCCAGCAAACTGGCCAACTCGAAATTTTCAAAAATAGATGTTGTTTTGATGAAAATTTTGAACTCGTGTGCATAGATAGATGTCTTGAGAGAGGATGGCTTAGGTGAGAGAGCAAACACGGAGTGGTTCTCGGCACTTAACATTGCAAGAACAAATCGACTAAAAATCCAACGCAAGTTCCTTCCCATATCAAAAAAGGAATAACATCGGGAGAGAACACCAAAACCTCAAATAAGATATGCAATGAATCAACTCTTTGAAAAGAAGAGGTCGGTGGCCGAAGCCACCATGTTTGAGTGTTATGGCATTGGACCGCGAAGATGTATCTTGAGTCCATAACCACTACTCGTCATTGAAGCTCAAAAATCATATAATGATATTAAGAGAATGATATGATTACTATCGGCATTATGGGGGGAGGGATAGCCCAATTAATTAGGACCGCACTCCCCCTATCTCCATGCCCACACCTAGACCAAACATGCATTGAAATATAGGTGTATTTGCAAGATGTTCAAGCCACACTCCTTGAATCGATGATATTTAGCTCATTCCTCAAATATCCAAATCTTGCTTCATCAAGAGGCTTCGTGAATATATCGGCAAGTTGATCCTTGGTGCTCACTGTCGTCGTGGTGAAACAACATATGCCATAGGATGGCTTAAATGGGGGCCGAACTAGATGCTGGAGGATTCGGGAGAGGGGAACGAGCTAAAAAGCACGACAGAAAGAGGCACTGATCTACCCAGGTTCGGGGCTCTCGTAAGGAGATAACACCCCTACTCCTGCTCTACTGATTGTATATTTGGGTCGATGTAGTACACAACAATGGTGCTTCCAAGCTCTCTGCTAGAGAAGGAAGATGAACTGCTAAGTGTAGGAACACAGAGTGACCAACAAACCTCCAACCCTTTGCTAGGACTCCCTATGCCACCTTATATAGTGGTGGCCAGGGTTACAACGGTCATACAAGACCACAAGATACGGGCTACACTCCAAACAGGAGCTGGTGACGATGGCAGAGACCCTTGACTTCGCCCCTGATTGCTCTCGATGGGACGCCATATCCCTGTACCTTGTACCTCTTGAACTGTTGCCTTACCTCTGTGCGGTAAGCTCGTACTTGTGCACAGTGAGGGTAGGTAACCTCCACTGTGCACCCTGCCATCTTACTCTGCTACCATGCTTGGATGTTTTCTTCCTTGATTGTAGGGATGTGACACCTTGGTTGACTTAAGTATCCCGGATATGACCGTTGGCCATACCCAGGACTTATATGCCGGACCAACGACCTTCGAGGGTCGGGTAATCCGGCCTCCCCTGCTCCTGCACAACACATCAAATGGTTAGGCCGGCATATCTAAGTATATGCCGGCACACATATACCAGTATTCCGGCTATACCGGCATATCCAAGTATTAGCCGGGATACACACATATGCCGGCCTGGCCGATGCTCTTATATTCCGGCCAGGCCCTTTCTTGATAACTCGACACAAGTCAACCATAGACTTTGTGTCTTTCTAGTCTCTTGACCCTACCGGGGGTTATCCCCCCGACACTAGTCCCCGAAGCTGCCGAGGTTCCCCAGTCATAGCTGTGGAGCCTCGACAGGTTCAACATACCTTTCTTCATTATGTCCCGGTGATCAGATTATATCCCGGCCTCTGTTCCTGTTCCAAAACTTATTCCGGCCGGTCCCGAGGGTATTCCGGACGGAACATATACATCGGGCAGTTAATCCGACATATAGACGAGTCTTCCTCGAGAAGCCATGCCTGACAGCTTTGCATCGAAACTTGTAACTGTCCTGCCACCTCGAACGGTCACCCACGATGTGACGGTTCACAGTGCAGTTACTCCTTGCCATCATTGCGTCATGGCACGGTTACCGGAACCGCCGCCCCACTCTGTGCCGCCACGTGGCGACTCTCTGCAGGAACGGTCGGGGGAGTGGAACACTACCCACGATCCCCACGACCCTGCCTCTTCGGTATAAATATGGGGTGGGGGTAAACTTGCTCTTTTTACCCCCGCCACAGTGCCTTCTTCCTCTTCTGCTCTCCTGCCCCTTGCGCTTCGCCGCCGGACCGAGGGACAGAGAAGGAGCGCCGCCGACGACCCGCTCTACTCCGGCGCCGACGCCCGACGACGCACGGCATCACCATTGACGACGCCGCCGCCGCCGCCTCTTCTCTCTGCAGCATTGCAGGGAGATTGGATCTTCTTCTGTACGCTCGCCGTCGTCGTTCTTTCGCCGTCGGCCAAACTCCGGTGAGTTCCTCTCTCCCTCTGTTCTTCCTCTTTGATGCTTCTTCATAGCTTCTCATTGGTAGCCATATCCGCATAGATCTAGTGCAGTTCCTCTCTGGATTCGACTAGCATTGCTAACAGCGCTCACAGGTGTTCTTCCTTAGAATTTTTTCCCTTATTTGTTTCCTGTTTTAACTGGCTCGGTAGATCTTTGATTTCTGCTAACCTTGGGGAGAGTGGTATGCCGGAGAGACTAACCTCCCTCTTTTCTCCGGCCTTGATAGGAATATCATCACGGGACTCCGGCTCTCACGCCTTGTCCCGGCCACTAAGATGGCATCTTCAAGCATGACGGGCACCTCGGCCTCTGAGGAAGATACCTCGGCCCGAGCCCAAGGACGCTCCGGCTGGGAGGGGTCGGAGGTTACTCCGGCCGACATATCCTGGGTCACCTCCACCAGGAGAGTCCCGGAGGGCGTAGCATGCCGGCTACCAGCAGGAGAAACTGTGCCGGCACCTGAACCTGGCGAACGCGTCGTCTTCATCGCCCACTTCGAGCGTGGCTTCGGCCTGCCGGCATCGGACTTCTTCCGGGACTTCCTCAACACCTACGACCTACAACCTCATCATATCCCGGCCAATGCCGTGATGATCCTCTCCGCCTTCGCTGCTTTTTGCGAGGGCTATGCCGGCATAGAGCCCCTTACTCAAGGCTGGGCGAAGTACTTCCAACTGCGGAAGCAAGTCGTCCAAGAGCCGCCCCGGAGCAAGGACGACCCGCCGGAGATGGCCCAGGAAAAGAAGGACCGCCCCATGACCCTCTGCGGCGCGGCCACCATCATGTCCCGAAAGGGCTCGGACTTCCCCAAGGTGGAACTCCTGGAATCTTGCAAGAAGTGGCAGAAAAGCTTCTTCTACGTCAAGAACACCACCGACGAGGATCTGCTCAACCTGCCGCCATTTGTGGACGAGCCACCCTTGGCTATGACGAACTGGACCTACAACCCGAAGAACTCGGTGATGCCGGTGAATGCGCTTCACCGGGTTAAGGGCGAGCTCCTGGATGCCGGTCTTACTCCTCAAGACCTGGTGGCCTGCTATATAAGCCGGCGCGTCTCCCCTCTGCAGCGCCGGTCGCACAAGATCTGCCAGATGAGCGGGCCAATGGACCCCAACCGGCACTCCACACACGAGCTGACTCCGGCCGACATTCTGCGCCGGATTAAGGATGTCTGCAAGTCCTCTCAGGCCACTTTTGCCTGGGGGCTAGAACCATACAGCCGGGATAGGCCCGCCCCAACGGTAAACCATCTTATCCGATACATAAAGTCCATGTCCGGCACATAGATACTTAAGCCGACACATGTCTGTTTGCCGACACATATCATATTGATCCGACATACCTCTTCCACCGGCATATTTCCTTGTCTGAATACTTGACTTTGCTGTTTATACAGAAATTCAGCTTCCAAGCCATGGAGAACTCCCGGATCAAGATCGCGGCGGACCGCACTGTTGCGGATGTTGAAGATCCGGATCATTGGGATAAGCTTCCCAGGAGCACCCGTGCTGCAGCTGCCATGGGTAAGGGCTCTTCATCCCGGCATTATACTCAAGACCGGAGTGAGATTGATTCTGACGAGGAGATCCTGCTGTACTATGACCCGATGCCACTTGCGTATGCCTTTCCAGAAACACCTATTGCTTACGAGTTTGCAATGCCGTCCTCAGCTATCCCGAACGATATGGTTATCGACGCCGCCCCTCTGAACCAGGGACCTCCTTCCACCGGCGGACGTGCCGGCCGGAAGCGAGGGGTGAAGCCCCAGTCCGACACACCTCAGAAGTCGAAGAGGCAGAAGGTCGGCGTGCCCATACCGAAGAAACCGAGACCTGTCGCCGCGGGGTAAGTTCCTTCTGCTTGTTTCATTTCCGACATATCTCTTGCTTGCATTATTGACTTGGCGTTTTTTCTCTTTCAGAGCTCCTCTTGCGCCGGAACAAGCTTCTGGCTCAAGTGGCGACCCGAAAGTTACCAAGCCCGCGGCCACTGCTACCTCCGACATACCCTCTGCCAGCCACACGACCTCCCCGGCGCCGGCATCCTCGCCTGCGCCCGACAAGACCTCCTCCCCGGCGAAGGACGTTCCTCCGCCGGAACAAGACACCTCTGCCCCCGACGTCCACATGGACTCGGGGGCTCAACAGGAACCTCCGGCTCCTGATGTCCACATGGACACAGGAGCCCACCAAGAAGCACCAGACTCCGGCGCGCCCACCAGCGACGCCGGCACAACTGAAGACGCCGGAGCCGACATCAAGGGTAAAGGCCCTTTAGTGCCGGAAGTCCAGACTATTCCGGATCCTGCCTCTGCTGGCCAAGATGCACCGGCCGCGCCGGAACAGCCCGTGCCCAAAACTCCTTCTGCTGAAACGACTCCTGCACCGGCCAAGACCACGGCGCCGC